>OX419632.1:9848544-12348544 GCA_948473465.1 Lithophane ornitopus | reverse complement strand
CACCTGCAACAATCCGTACATACTCCCTTTTACTTACTTAAAATTAATGTATAATCTATCAAGATTTATTTATTTATTTAAAGATTCGCACTCAAAAAAATAAGGTACAAAGGCGGTATTTATCTCAGTAGGTATTCAAAAGCCCAAAGAGTTCATTGGCACTGGCTAAAATGAATAATGGTTTTACCTCCTACAGCTCCTATTGATTAAAATATCATAATTAACTGCCACATTCCTGGCATTTGGTTTTCCTATTGTTTTTGTAGTTTCTATACTAACAGCAGTTTTACGGTTTACTACCCTCAGTTCAGATAGAAATCTAAAAATAATTATGAACTTAATTAAAATATTCACAATGAAAATTGAAACGCAATTTTAGCCTTTGTATAATGTTCGTTTTTTTTTATAACCTTGCAAAGCCCTAAAAAAAAAAAGAAATATATAAATAAATAATATAGTAATAATATAAAAATCACAGTATTGTATTGATTATACCATCAATACAAATGATAATACACAAAAATACTGCTATTTATATAAAACTCAAATCAGATATGTAATCTTGTATCTCAGACTATCTGGTACTCTCCAATAATATTTTAAATCAAATCACTGAAAAATATTACAGTGATAGATAAAAATAAGTATTTACTTACCAAGTATTTTTCAGGCCATAAAATTATTTAACCCTTACTATCCTAACTAATATCATAATAATTTCTTTAATACCTAATTTTTTTATAATAATTATTTTTTAAATAATTTATTTGTTTGTTTGTTAAGCTTTCACGCTAAAATGGCTGAACAGATTTGTATGTATGGGACATAGGTAGACCATGACCTGGATTAGGACAGGATACTTTATAATCTCGATACTCCCACTGGATCGAGACTGTGCGGGTGAAACCGCGGGGCGCAGCTAGTTGATTATAATTTGGTGTATTTCTGTCAAAACCTTATTGAAGAATTTGTAGACCACTGTTTGAGGTGAACTTGGTGGTTTACACCATGTAGATGATAGTTTACTACCAAATTTGTAACAGCTCTGCCGGTCGCCAACCAAGGATATCTCTGTCGGGGGCGCAGTTGGCAACTGTGTACCAGGCACTCATAGAATACCTACATTTCACCAGTCACATTCAAATATCGAGCCTAATGTTACAATGACTACAAGGTACACAAAATATATAAAAAAATACTTAAAATCAGTCTATTAAAGACATACATTGGGATTATCAGAATCTGCAGTTTCTTCCAGGCAATGTTATCAGCCAGAGAAACAGAACCGGCGGTGTTATCCTTATCACACATCATTATCTTCCTTTTCTCAACTATGTTGGGGTCGGCTAAGTCGGCTTCCAGTGTAACTGGATGCAGCTGAATACCTACCTATTTTACAAGGAGCGGCTGCCTATCTGAATTCCGCAACCCAGTCTTACCGAATTACTGGGTATTACGATACTTCATGGCCAGACTTTCAAGCTTCCGACTATCCGTAACGACTGTCAAAGATCTACAAATGCAAGCCGGCAGCCGGTGAGGCACGGAGGCGTCTCGAATTCTCGATATGTAATGGATGGTCAACCATCACCCATCCACGGACCGACCTCGGCAAGCGTAGCTTAACTTTCGATCGACCCGAGCGGAGCCACGAACCGCTCCTTACCACACATTTGACAGTAAAAACACAACACACAAATGTCCTATTTAATAAAATTCAAATAGCTATTTACCTTTTTAACCGACTTCTTCAAAAAGTAGGAGGTTCTCAATTCGTCTGTATGTTTTTTTTTTTTTTTTTATATGTTTATTACGCGATTACTCCGTCAATTATGAATCGATTTTGATGATTCTTTTTTTGTTTGGTAGGTCATGCTTCCGAGGTGGTCCCATATAAATTTTATTAACTTTGCTTGCGTAATTTTTGAGTTAGCTTCAATTTTACGTATTTTTCCCGCTTAGTTTATCTAGACGATATCCTGTTTGACTCCTTCACTGTTATTTACATAGCAGGTAGTGGTATTCGGATTTGTGTGGGGTAGGTACCACAACTAAAAAGTGAAAAATAAAAACTTTTTACAAAAATAAAACAACTGACTTCCAAAAAAAACACTAAAAAAGTGAAAAATAACTTTAATTTCGGAAGTCGGTGGCAAAAAACGGAAATTGAAAAGCAAAGACACCGACTTCCGAAATTAAAGTTATTTTTCTCTTTTTTATTGTTTTTTTTGGAAGTCGGTTGTTTTTTTTTTGTAATTTTTTTTTATCATACATGATCAAAATGATCATACATCTAAAATCAAAGCATTTTATTGTGTCGTGATCTATATGCTACTCACGCAGGGTCTACCTTACTGGAAATGGCATTGCTAAGAGTGTTCTGAATAAACATTATTAGTTATTTGTACCTACCTAATGATTCATCATAAATATCCAATTTGAACATGGACTTCTTAACTTCCCTGTACCTATAAAGGCGAATGAAAAATAAAAAATATCGATTATCATCTCATCAAACAAAAACCTTATCAAAACTAAAGCTCAAGTCGCATGTATGTTTCACGACTTTTCAGATAAATGAAAAATGTATCTTATGTTTCATTCTTGGAATACTGCAGCACACAGGAAGACGCGTGCCCAATGCCCATCCTCTTGCCGTAACACCTTTGTCATCTTTTAAACAACCGTCGTTTGGGAAATGCTGATGTAACAATCGCCTTCAGAGCACGGAGATGCCTAAGCGGAGCGGCCGCGAGGCGGACTAGCCGGAGGCGGCATTGTCAACACTTTCCAGGAGCATGTCAGCAGCACCGTTTACTTGTACTACCGACATGTATTACTTTTAAACGGCCTTCCTTGACAGAAATGTAGGCTCGACGCACTTTCGGCACCACGATTTTTATTTAATGCTGTCTCTACTAGACCCTTCTCCGGTGCGGTGATTCCGTGCTCTGTGGCACCGCCACATAAGCCTAGATGCTTATGCAGACCTGTATCAGATAAATCTCTCGGCCTACACTATAGGTATTTGGTCTATCTATTAATTCTCTAATTCAGTCAAATTATAAATGTCTTCTTCTTTTTTATTTAGTGTCGGTTTAAACCTCCAACTGGCACTAACGAGACACAATAGAATTTTAATTGTTATCGGCCTTCTAAAGCCCAATCAACAGTAGAGCGGTAACAAGTTGCCGTCGCGCTCAATCTTGCTTAAAACAATGTTGTTATGTTTCCGCACCCAGCTCTTATCTGCCTAGTAAGCTCTCATCATCTGCCTAGCCTTTTTCCAACTATATCTAACCGCAGCTGAATGCTAACATTATACATAGAGCGACTGCTTATCTGAATTACAAATCAAGTCACTTACCACACAGCAGCTATAATTTTTTTTATAATCAGCCTATAATGTTCCCACTGCTGGGACACAGGCCTCCTCTCTGTGAGAGGGAGCGGGCCGTAATCCACCACGCGGGCCCAGTGCGGGTTGGTAGATGTCACATGTCTTCGAATATTTGGTTCTAGGACATGCCGGTTTCCTCACGATGTTTTCCTTCACCGTTTTTGAGAACAGTGGCGATGAAATAATTTACACAAAGTAAAGCGCCTGTCAGGGTTCGAACCTACGACCTACAACTCGTAAGTCGTGGCCGTTACCACTGGGCCACCACTGCTCTATAAAAAATAAAATGACTTTATTTCAGACTGATCCATACGAGTAATAAACACTATACAAAAAAAAAAACATATCAATTCATGTATTATCTGTTGCACTCATCTGATGCACCAGGGACATGCACCCAATGCGCCATAATCGTGCAACATGGCTTATCACAGTTATCACTAATGAGTAATGTAATGAGTAGTGACCCTCAGAATGCCGTTGACGCTCCTCTCTCTCGACGCACTCTGCGCATCATGGACGCAATCCTTTTTCGCAGGATGGTATTTAACACCATCAGTATGTGCTTCGACAAACATTCCTTATGATAATTCAGCGAAATTCGTAAAGACGTTTACATACCATTTTCTTTTTCTAGGTGTGGCAGGCATGTGCGCCAAAACCACAGTGGCCCCATTAGATCGAATGAAGATCCTGCTCCAAGCGCAGTCGGCACACTATAAGAACCACGGAGTCATCGGCGGGTTAACCGCCATAGTCAAGAACGAGTCTCTAATAGCCCTGTATAAGGGTAATGGAGCTCAGATGGTCAGGATATTCCCGTACGCAGCAACGCAGTTCACTAGCTTTGAAATTTATAAAACGGTAAGATTTTTATTTATTTTCTGCGGAAAATTTCTTCGGGAACTTCTGAAAGAAATATTTTAAATAAAAAAGAAAGGTGAATGCGTTTGATGGCATAATAACGGTTTACTAATGTTAAGCATAAAATAGATTGTCATAATTTACATTGGCGTAACGAAATTCAGCATAATGATCATTACGCATAATTTTATTAGGCATAAATGTTTTGCCATAATGTTAATTGCCATAAATACTGTTGCCATAATAATAATGCAGCATAATGTTATAAAGCATAATGTAATAAAGCATAATGTTATAAACGCATAATGATATTTACACATAATGTTCTTTTGAATAAAAATAATAAATCCAAATATAACTCACTTGGTTTATGCCACCAACTTTCGAAATTAAAGTTATTTTACACAGTGTTTTTATTTCACGCTTTTTAGTGGGTCATTTTGTAATTTATCTGAGTTACAATAGCCTAATGTCAACTGCTCACCACCATAAGGTACAAAATATTGCTTTTTCCGATGCAGGGACGTTAATCGTTGAGGAGTTCACCCAGTACTTCACCATATCCATTATGACGAGCATAAACTACTTGGCAAGCATAAAGTAATCGAATCGCAACCCGTGAAATACTTGTTATTGAGTAGTTTCGGTGGCAATCTGTAGTCTTCATCATCAGTTCCACTTCACCAAATGGTACTTTCTGAGAGTAACTGCACGAGTTATTATAAAAAATAGAATTTTGCAAATCCGTTTACATAAAAAAAAACCTCCGAATTGATAACCTCTTTCTTTTAGAAGTCGGTTAAAGAACAAACATGTTCGCGGCCCGCCGCACCTTAACCTAATCCAATAGAGTAATTCCCAAATTATAATAAATTAATAAATAATGTTTATGGCGATTAATAGACGAATAAATAAATTATGCCTTACAAAATTATATCAACTCCAAATTATGCTAAAACAAATTAGACCAAATGACAGTTATGCTAACCTTAGCAATATGCCAAGGTATTATTATGCCACAGTATTATTATGGTAAAAAAAGTTATGAGAAAACGTTATGCCAAAAAATATTATGGCTAAAAATTTTAGGCCAAGAGGGGAATTCCCCATAAGAATTGCTTATGCGAACTCATTGTCTTACCTACTTCTAAACATTATGGCAATATACGGGCGCTAAAAATTGAAATGTCCCTTTTTTTCTTCTCATACGCACTCTTAACAACTTTGGCGACTGCCGATAATCATCTTATTTAGTTTAGGATAATGACAATCGAACAAAAGTTAGCAGCCATAGATTGAAAACATGCAAGGAAAAAAAAACAGAACGACTCACCATATATGAAGAAAGCTTGAGGAACAAATATTTTTACAGATGTTCGAATATTCCGCTTCCTACTTACGTTTTCAATATTCCACGAAACATCGTATATACTTCAAAGACGGTACGGTATCTTCAGAGGTGTAAAACGGCCACTTGGGCAGAATAAAAAAAAAAGAAAATTATGAATCATTGTAAAATGTCACAAACTGAAAGTTCATAATAATTATGATCTGCGTTCAATTCTTAACACGCAATTCACATGTTTGACAGTTTCTATGGAGATTCGTAAAATGGTCCATAAAATGGTAAACAAGTTATATAACGGATTTATGCCGCTATAATGTTTTAAGGGTTATGGAATGGAAATGAACTACGACTCGGTTAAACGGTTTACTTATATTGGTAGCAACACCACAATGATACACCATCAGTTCTTAGTATCAACACAACAGACAAGTATGGCGGCCGTCGCACGATCGCAGCGTGCGCAGTCCGGTCTATCTTAGCGCGTGGCGGGGGGCCGACTGGCTGCTCGAGCGAGTTGGAGCAAGCGCGGGCGGCGGGAAGGACCTATATCGTGACGTGGCGACGCGCGCATGCAACACAACGCTACACACTCCCCCTCTAGTTCGAACATAGCGCCCTCGCGTTCGGGCTAGCAATCAAATCTACGCGGCCGACCGCGTCTGCGCTTCTCTCTAACCGGGGCCTCGACATCACCGATGAATGGAGTCAAATCAGAGACGTGGTATCGTCCTACGTGCTCACCTCTAGTAACTCCCTCCACCAGGTAAGTAGTAGGGCTTACTACTTCGCGGATGCGATAAGGGCCATCCCTCCGGGGTATAAATTTCGCAGACTGGCCGGGACTGACATCATTCATTCCTTGCGTTTTCAACAAAACGAGATCACCTACCTTGTATTCTGGAGGGGCGCGTCTGCCTTCATCTGCGTACTTCTTCTGCAGAGACTGGTTACGCTCGTGGACATCTCGGGCGTCAAGTAACACCGTCGATAACTTACGAAGATAAGGGGTGATATTGTGGACGAAATTATCGCTGTCCACGATGGTCTTCATGTCTGCCACGACGTCCGATGGCGCGCGCAGCTCTCTCCCGAAGGTAAGGAAAGCTGGTGAAAATCCAGTACTCGCTGTAACAGCGGAGTTTATCGCGAACCTTATGGCCGCGAGATGAGTATCCCACGATGTGTGATCCTTTCCTACCAGTATCGCTAACTGTGGTTTAAGGTCACGATTTTTCCGCTCAACGGGGTTCGCTTCTGGGTGATACAACGGCGTCAAAGACTGTTTGATACCCATCACGTGACAGGCCTGCTGCATCACTTCCGCAACAAACTGAACTCCGTTGTCGCTGATCATCCTGCGCGGGACTCCATACCTAAGAAAGACCTCGGATATTAAAATCTCAGCGCATTCCACGCTTTTAGCCTTTTCCAACGCAAATAGCTCAACCCAATGGGAGCACGTGTCTTCTAGGATTAAAATCCAACGGTTACCCTTTGGAGTCTTTGGTAGGGGTCCGAACAAGTCGACAGATACCACTTCAAATCGCCGGGTGGGTGCAGGAGTCTGGAGCAGTCCTGCAGGTTTCCTGTTATCTATCTTGTATCGCTGGCAAGCTGCACAGCGTTTAATGAAGTCTGTGACAAAGGACTTCATACCTGGCCAAAAGTATCGTATCCTGATGCGTTGTAGGGTACGTTCAGCACCAAAGTGGCCTGCTGTGGGAGCGTCGTGGTACTCTACGAGGACGGCTTCTCTCTCGTGTTTAGGGACCACGAGACAGGCGAACTCAGCATCTTCCGATTCGGGTGCGCACCTGTATAATATCCCATCAGACACCAGGTATCCTCTCTCTGACCACCCTCTCCCCCTGAAGGGATCGTCGGTAGTCTCTAGATCCTCAACGATCCCCTTCAGCTCTGGGTCCTTGAGCTGGTTAGAGCGCACATCCTCAGGTGACCTATGTGGCATATCTACGGTTACTAAGCATACCTCGCAACCAGCTGGGTTTTCCTCGCAACAAGCTGGGCGGCTTAGTGCATCGGCAATCACATTCACCTTTCCGGGAGTGTACTGAATCTGCAGGTTATAAGCCTGAAGTGTCAATGCCCATCTGGCAAGACGTCCACTGGGGGACTTAAGACTCATCAGCCAACGTAGCGGCTGATGGTCGGACTTAACTACTACTTCCGAACCTTCCACGTAACCTCTGAACTTCGTGACCGCCCAGATGACGGCAAGAGCTTCGCGTTCTGTGGTGGTGTAGTTGCGCTCGGCTGGCGAGAGTAGGCGACTGGCGTACTCTATGGGCCTTTCGTCGGGGCCCTCCCCCTGCATCAAAACTGCGCCGAGACAGTAGCCGCTGCTATCTGTCCGGAGGGAGAAAGATTTGGACTCATCAGCCTGGCGAAGAATGGGAGCGGTGACTAGGAGCTCCTTGATGCGCTCGAAAGCAGTTTGCTGCTCATCATGCCATCTCCAACTGCTGTTCTTCTTGAGCAGGTCAGTCAAAGGCTTGGCAATTGTAGCGTAGTTCGGTACAAACCTTCGAAACCAGCTGGATGTGGCCAGGAAACCTTTAAGCTGCCTTTCGTTCTTCGGGGCAGGCATGTCAGCAATAGCTGAGGTTTTTCTCTGGGTCTACTTGCAGACCTCCAGGAACAATTATGTGACCAAGGAATTTCACAGAGTCACGGGCGAAACAGCTTTTCTTTCGATTGACTCGAAGGTCGAACTTTTTGAGTCTGTCGAAGACTACTTCGAGATCTTCAATATGACCTTCGAAACTCGGTGACAAGATTATTAGATCGTCCAAATATCCAAGAATACTCACAGGCCTACTTCCTTGGGGGTCTGGTGGGATATCGGAGCTGTCACTTACCTTGTGTCCTCGAACAGACACAATCAGGTTTGACTTGAAGCGATCTATGAATCTCTGAAACGTGGCGCCAGAGTTGCGAAGGCCCATCGGCATCCTCTTAAACCTATAAGTGCCGGAGGGTGTAACAAATGCAGTTTTGTCGCGGTCCTCTTCAGCGACACAAACTTGAAAGTAACCGGAGTGAAGGTCTAGCGTCGTCATGTAGCTGGTCGTCTTCGCTGCATGAAGCACGTCTTCCATGCGCGGGAGCGGGTACCTATCCGGCTCAGTCACAGCGTTGAGCTTACGGTAGTCCACACAAAGGCGGACTCCGCCATCTTTCTTCGCAACTAAAACGACGTTCGCAGCCCACGGCGACTCACTCTCCTCTATTACATCTGCGCGCAGCAGCTTCTCAAGCTCACCGTCCAACAACTCTCTCTTACCTTGCGACATCCTATACGGTGGTGAAGCGGTCGGTACCTGCTTCTCGTCAACACGAATATGATGAGTGGCGTAAGTTGTAGGAGGTCCTTCGGTAGCGAAGCGCTCAACTCTCGTAACTATGAGCTGGTTGAGTTGTGTCCTTTGAGCAGGTGACAGTTTCGTACTTTCATCTTCTCTCAGCGCCAAGCCGGTTGTATCAACCTGCATCAGCTCTGCATCGCCGGTGGATGTGAGGCTAAAAGACTGCACAAAAGTAAACTTCTGCCCTGGGAAATCACTAAAATGCCAACAGTTATGTTGGAGGTCCACTAATATACCTGCTCTAGCGATAAAATCCTGTCCTAGAAGCGTCCTATTATCCGCTTCCGGTATCACTAGGAAAGTGGTGGGGATAACGCGTCCCTCAATGGTGACGTTCGTGTCACATGATAATAACTCACGTACCTGCTGTGTTCCATCGGCGAGGCCGAGGTTGCGACGAGTTTTCGAGAAAGTGGTCCCACTGTCCAATAATATTTTGTAGAGTCCGGGACTAGCAAGACTCTCAGTAGCACCTGTATCCAGCACTGCAACACCTACTAAAGACGCAACTTCTATCTTGACCGTAGGGTGTGACAGATCAGACTCATGGGTGACAGCACTTTGAAAACTCACCTTATCGGCGGTGGCGGGTGGCGTGGCTTTACACGTCGGACACTTCGAGCGAATTACTCCCTGTCGACCACAACCGTAACAAGCTAGCGGCGCATTATTATCTTGGTCACCCGATTTGGTTTTAATTTTACATTCATCTATCGAATGGCCAAACCGTTTACAGAAAGCGCAGCGCGGTCGAACACGTTTCGTATTCGAATTCGTATCGTTACAAATATTCGAACTAGAGTCGGACACAGCGCGCGAAGGGTTACTTTGATTATCTGTCGCCGTCGGAGGGTTAATGTTTACATTTCGAGATTTCGCGGAACTTGCAGTGTTATTACTGTTATTAGTCGAGATACTCGCGTTACGAGACTGAATTTGTGACTTAGTATGACTTACCTCGCCTAGCGTCTCCTCAACATACCTTGCTCGCTCGAGTAGACAGTCGACACTACTTACACTATCGCGTGACACTCTTTTACGGAACTTACGATGTAAAAGGCCGTAAACTATGTCCACTTGCATAACATCTGGTATAATATAAGGTATACGCGACATTTCTGCCCGCACTCGCGATATAAAGGAATCGACACTATCGTCATCAGTTTGTTCGCGTGCGAATATTTCTCGTAAGATCCGGTGGGCGGGGCGCGGGGCGCCGTACATGAATCGCAGGCGGCGTATCGCGGCGTCCCAGGTCTCCACGGTAGATTTCACGCCTTGCCACCACACTGCGGCGTCTCCGGTTAGCAGCATAGGTAGACCTCGAAGGGCGTGTTCGTCGGATACACTTGCGCACTCTTTGTAGATGAGCACGCTCTCGACAAATGCTTCTAGGGTTTCGGTACTGCGGGCGGCTCCGTCGAAGCGGGCCGTGCACCGGGTAAAGTTGTTGTGCATGCCATACATGCCAAGCACGGTCGGTCCAGTGTGCGCAGCGGTAGGTTGAGTCGGTCCCGTAGTGTCGGACGTCGGCGTCGACGTCGCGACGCTTCTCATGACGTTGGATAACAAACGTGTGAGCTGTTCCTCGGACATGGAAATCATGTTACCACATGCCGTTGTCGGGATCGGTGTAGTTGTTGCCGTGGTGTTCGCGCTCGCGGGTTTAGCTACCGCGTGGCTTTCCTCGTCACTACTGGAACCATCGTTTTCTTCTTCGTTTGCGTGCGCGCGGCGTGTTTTCGGCGGCATTTTCTCGACGGTAACACTCGGTGATGAACGCAAACGGTAAATAACGGCACTATAGTCCAGTAGGTAGGTACACTAATTACTCGATCCGTGACGTACGGAGCACGTGCCACGAGTTGGGCGCAATTTATAACGGATTTATGCCGCTATAATGTTTTAAGGGTTATGGAATGGAAATGAACTACGACTCGGTTAAACGGTTTACTTATATTGGTAGCAACACCACAATGATACACCATCAGTTCTTAGTATCAACACAACAGACAAGTATGGCGGCCGTCGCACGATCGCAGCGTGCGCAGTCCGGTCTATCTTAGCGCGTGGCGGGGGGCCGACTGGCTGCTCGAGCGAGTTGGAGCAAGCGCGGGCGGCGGGAAGGACCTATATCGTGACGTGGCGACGCGCGCATGCAACACAACGCTACAGTTATGAATTACTTGAAGTTTAATGTTAAATTAAAATTAATTAATTTAAATTACGGTAATTTTATTAATAAATAGCTGTGCCCCGCGGTTTCACCCGCGTAGATGTCTATCCTGTGGGAATATAGTGATAAAACGTATCCTATGTCCTATTCCAGCTCATGTCTACCCGTGTGCTCATCCTCTCCTCTCTAAAGTAGGGAACGTCGCGGAGGCGCGGCGCCGGCGTCAAACGGTTCGCGTATTACATTTTTATACTCTTCGAAATCTTCGAAATTAAATGTCCGATTCGAATGAATTAAAAAGTATTTTACTGCTACATAAATACCCTTGATGTTAAAACGATTTATTTGAATAAGAATTAATATTATGTCGATAAAACTCCTTCGCAAATAATGCATTAACTTCGAAAAAATTCGATTACCATAAAAAAGATTATAGTGAGTCAATCTTAAAAGATAGACATATGCTGTCGCGGACTTTTTTTTTGAACCTTTAAAGAGGAACAATTCCATCATACATGATATTTGTGTAACTTAAACCGTTTACGCAGCGCACGCAACGGAAGCTCTCAAAAAGGAATAATTTTTCCCGTTTTCGCAACACTTTTCATTTATGCTCCGCTCCTATTGGTCGTAGCGTGATGTTATATAGCCTTCCTCGATAAATCGCCTATCCAACAAAAGAATTTTTCAATTCCAACCAGTAGTTCCTGAGATTAGCGCGTTCAAACAAACAAACAAACTCTTCAGCTTTATAATATTAGTATAGATTAAGTCATTTTCATGCAGCAATATTTACACCAAATTGGATTTATTAATTGAATATGAATTTAATTGAGTACAATGCTTCAGCTACTATGTGTCACCATTTTGTGCCAAATTATAGGAATTGCTAATGTTTCAGGAAATGAATTGCTTTTAGAGGAATTGCTAAAGTGGCCGCTTTATTCCCCCGAATTAAAAAAAACTGCGGTTTTCGTATATCGAATATCGATTACCAAACAATACTTACCTACTGATCGGTATCATTACTTAGGTCTAAAATTAACCCCACATAAATCCGCATTCCCGTAAACACAGACACAGTGAGATTTATTTGCTTATTTTTTCCCAGATGTGCTACGTCAATGCAAAAGCGAGCTTTAAGACTGGATTTTAAAATTTGCAAAATGCAATAGCTCTTTCCGAAAACCGTTTCTGAGATACTATTAGAAAAAAAAAAATAGATGTCTTGTTTCGTTCCTGTCTTGTTGCCATAATAAGATGGTACCTGATCGACCAAGTATCACATTCCCAAGGCTGTGAAAATAGAGAAAACGAATTTTCCCAAATATGAGACCTACCTACATCGATTTTTCGCCCCCGTATAGCAACTTTCATCGAAATCGTTAGAGCCATATTCGAGAAGGTGATTAGATGATTACAAATATAAGTATAGGTAATTATACATATAATTATTTATACAAATATTGCTCATATTATAGGAAAACAGTCCTCCTGCCTTCAGCGCAGAAGATATTATAGTGCACAAGTGTGTTCGCAGACACAGGTGCACTCTCTTCTCTCACTTTCAATAATAATAAGATAGGTATTCACCATAGGTAGGACCATAGATATAAGAATGTATTTTTAAATTTCTATGGTAGGTACTATGTTTGTTAGAGTTTCATCTACTGTGTTAGGGACTTATTAGGATCGTTTCATAGAGCATCATTCTCATCTACCTATAATTTAGGGCTATAAACTGAACGTGATCAGCACATACTAGGGCTGTCAGTGTCATTATTTTCTGCGGAATATTGACGCGGCCTCCTCCCTTTTGTGTCCTGCTTCCCTGGTCTGTGTGAGAATCATCCAGGTCTTCCCCTCGATCTTCTGTAGGTCATCAATCAATCATACTAGCCAGTTATTCATTCCTAAGACATACTTCAATAGAGCATTCATCTTTAGTCTGAAATAGTTTTAAATATGCAAAACATGCTCATCAATATTCGTATTTGCACTCGAAACCGTATTGTGGTTTTACTTAGGAGCTATTTAACATTCCGCAATGACTGGACCATTGAATTCTTAGAAACTATATCATGAATGTTGCGTATATAGGAACAATATTTTAGTGTTTGACCCACTGCGAAACAAATGCACCTTATATGGTTGTATATTCATCAGAATCATAACTAATACTATAAATGCGAAAGTGAGTTTGTTTGTTTCTTACGCTTTTACGGTAAAATGGCTGAACAGAATTGGATGAAATTTGCGACATGCCCATGGGGTAGACCATGACCTGGGTTAGGATATAGGATACTTTTTATCCCGGTAGTACGTTCCCGGGGTATAATTTCGAAAGTAGTAACTTCATAACAAGCTTTTCAACATTTTTTACCAATATAAATATTTTAGATAGATTTCAAAAGACCAAGTCAACCATTTTCGAGTAATTTGACATTTTATATTTTAAAATGAATGAAATAAAAATATAAAATGTCAAATTACTCAATTTGTCACATTTGCATTGGAGTCAAAAGGGGTTTTTGATTGTAAATGACCTCTCCTACAACCCCTTAATGGATTGCCGACATATAGCCATTGAGTAACCCTGTAGATTCAACACCATCGTATATCATAATCACGATTATTACTCGTATCGCGTCTGGTTGTGTCGTTATGAACTCATGATGCGCTCTGTGCCAAGAGTGGTCTCTGATTGAGAATATTTAAAAATAACCAACTATTTTTGTTGCATTGCCTAAAGACGGTTTCAAGTTCAAGGTTGTACCGCTGCGGATGTGCATTTCATTGATTATGTCACTGTGTTTCAGTGTTTTGTTTTTCTCGATCTCTAGTTATGTTCATATGGCAGTAAAGTCGTTTTTCGCTTTCCAGTCATTAGATTTGTATTTGTAACTACAGTAAAGGCAGCTGCGAAAAAAAAATACAAGGAATTTAGGACTAAATTCTATGTAATTTTTTACATGCATGCATATATACATACAACTTTGGCTTTGCCTTAGTCGGGTAAAAATTAGATATCTGTTCTTTCCCTAAAAGACATGAAAATCATTTTGCTTACTACGGCTTATTAGATTTTTTGTATGAAAAACTCTGAAATAAAGCTAAATAATAGTGCATAGGTAGGTACCTAATTTTATTTATGCTCCCATCATATGATGTGCTTCTAGGACTGTTCTTTTAAGATTCTTCACAACGTCATGACGATGGCAGAGTTTTTTTTACTAATCCACTCGTTTCGATGCTTTATCAGTCTTGATCAAATCTTCTCACAGCTCTTAAACTAAGAAGCTATTCTATTTTTAACCGACTTCTTCAAAAAGGAGGAGGTTCTCAATTCGTCTGTATGTTTTTTTTTTTGTGTGGGTGTTATGCGATTACTCCGTCAATTATGAATCGATTTTGAAGATTCTTTTTGTTTGGTAGGACATGCTTCAGAGGTGGTCCCATATAAATAGTGATATTCTAATTTGTGTGGGGTAGGTGCCACAACTAAAAAGTGAAAAATAAAAACTTTTTACAAAAAAAAAAGCAACCGACTTCCAAAAAAAACACAATAAAACTGAAAAATAACTTTAATTTCGGAAGTCGGTGGCAAAAAACGAAAATTGAAACGCAAAGACACCGACTTCCGAAATTAAAGTTATTTTTCACTTTTTTTGTGATTTTTTGGAAGTCGGTTGCTTTTTTTTTTACTATGCAGCTATATGTGCATGCTGTGGTCTCCAGTAATTGTAGGAGCATAAAAGTACCTTTTATATGATTTCTATTGTAACCAGTATATCCTCTGTTGGAGATCCCAAATAAATTAATAAAGTAATCAGTGAAGCTGCAGGCTGCAAGCTGAAGAAGCAAAGAATGGACATGAACCTTGGTCAGGGCAACCTTGCCAATATTATTTATTAGTTTATGCACACAAATGTACAGGGGCGGACTTGCTTTAGGCATTTTCTATCAGTCAACCTTTGGGAGATGCAGAGCCAATATCATGTCCGAAATCCAGAATTGCATATACAAAGACAAACTTTCCTTCCTTATTCGTATCCTTCTAAACTTCTGCAAAGATTACCCAAAGAGGATCCTACTAGCGATGAAAAACCAGTAATGTTCGGTACCAACAAAGCCATGGAATTCTTCACCTTCCTCCAACACCCCACATATATGTAGTTCCAGCTTCACTTTCAAAAGAACCGGTGTTCGGTCCCGGTGGGGCCGCCGACCGTTAACTGGCACACTGCGCACACGCCAGTTGCTACGATGACAGATTCTACCGACAAGTACTTGACCTTGTATCGAAAGTTTAGTGTCATATGAATGTATGGGTTTCAGATTGAATTGTTATAAAGTTCATGGCCTTTTTGCTGGTGTATAACTGCATCTTTGTGTAATTATGGCTTTATATTTTCCTTTTATTTTTCCTCTTTTAGTAAAGATGATATTTTAAATTTTTGCTCATAGTCTGTCCTTCAATTGGTTTGAAATAAATAATAATCAAATTTTCTTTATTTAAAAAAACTGGAGTTTATTAATGATACATATCAGTTTTGTCAACTCTAACTTAAGCATAACAAATTGCGAAAAAGCCAGCAAATACCGAAAAACTAACGGTTTTTCGGCGGTTAAAGGTAAGATTGCCAGTTCCTCTGTGGTTGAGGATTCCGTGTGAAGCTCGCTTCCACCTTCGGCCTGATCATCACTTACCACCAGGTGCGATGCAGGCAAAGAGCTGCCACGTTGTGATCAAGAAAAACAATGCGAATTGCTACTTCTAAAACGGTATAACCAAGATTCACCACTAAAGATGATTCATCGTAAAATTCATTCATTTTGTCTGGTTTCGCCAGACTGCTTACAAAGAACAACCTTTGGTTTCGAGTTCAAAGCGTCGACACCGTTTTATTTTAACCACAGAATAAATACCCTCTCCTATACAAACTTGTATAAAACTGGTCCTTCGTTTGTTTTAACTTTTCACCTGACCAAATTGACCAATAGCTATGAAGAATTTATTACATTTTAAAGCCTTATTCCGGGACCTTTTTTGTGGGAAATTACCAAATAACTTCTCCCGCTCTGGGCGCAGCGGAAGGCCGTGTCAGACTCTTACTGACTAAAACCCACCCGTGTCGCTTCAGTTGCCTGTATGTTGCCAGAGGCCACGGTATCCCTTTCGGACTTTCCCGCGACTCCGGCAGGCATCGGCCCTAGCGGACCCCTTCTGTTGTACTGATATTTCTTTGTTGCGCGCGTGGAACACAACTGGGGACATTGGGAATATTATGGGGCCTAGTTAATTGATTCAGGCGTGACCTTGCGGAAATCCATTATAAAACACAATAGACGTTGATATATTTAGTAACCTATTTGGCTTGACTATTCTTCAAGAGTCCGAAAAACCCTGTAAGAAATCGACACGTGTTTCACCTCTCAACGAGGCATCCTCAGGATAACGATTGACCAGACGATTGACCATTGTTACCACACCAAGCGCTGGACGCAAAGATCTTCTTTGCGTCCAGCGCTTGATGTGGTAACACGTTCTGGTTTGCAATAGGTTACTAAATATATCAACTTCTATTGTGTTTTATTATGGGGCCTGGCCTAAAATTACCACGATCAACCCTACTTTACCCATATCTATCATTCAATCGTTCTGCAATCACAAATCCATCTATCAAGTATCAACTGTTCTGATTATGGCTTAATCTACCGATGATAAGAGACAGTTTCAATTCTCAGTTATTGTTTTTTTTTATTTCTGGCTTACCAACACTTGGTAGGAAGGTACTTACATGTAAGTACCTAATCTATGTATAGTTATATTATGATATGGCTAGAAAGGGGGTGACGAATAATAGAGAAGTCTGGCAGAAAAAGACATGTTGCGCCGACTCCAAATAACTTGGGTTATGGGCAGAGAATGATGATTGATGACTTCACCTTTCTTAAGCTGTAGCGGTAATGGCTCTAGCCATTAACGATATATATGTAACATACCTTTAAAAACAGAAAAACATGTACAGTCGAGTTCATTAAAATATTGGCACTGTAAAGGTTTCAAAATATTGTGAGCGTTGGAAAGCTCAATAAATTCTATAGAACGTATAGATCAAAAATATGTCCTTATGTGAACGGTTCAATAATATATGCTGTGCATTAGGCAATAATATGTGATCACCCTTTTCAAAAATATATCTAGACTGTATACCTTCAACTGTCATTAACGAGACACAATAGAATTTTAATTGTTATCGGTATTTAAAAGCCCGATTGGCATTTGATGGGATTTGGCTTTAAAAATATCTGAGCAGGCTAAGCTTCTTTATTATCTCTACATGCATGGTAAAGTCAATTATTTGCTCGAACAAATAAGATCTAGTTTATATTGTATCGTAAATCGTAGGATTTTATTAAATCGTTGAATGACATGTGCGTCAGATGAAATTTTATTAGAAAAACATAACGTCATTTGAAGTTAATCCTAGCCAGTGATAAATAATGTTGCAAACTCCTTGACCATGCAATTTTAAGATTGCTAGTAAAATCATCTTTATGACGCGACGGGAATAAGGTTGAATTTGAATTACATTAACTTGCTCAGATATTATTGTATTCATGTGCGGATACATAATTGTGAATCCTACATTGTTCAGATAATATGATCTTAAAGTGGTTCATATAATAATGTGCCTTTGGCTACACATGCTACTGAAAAAAAAGCAGTCACATATTAATGAATCTAAATCTTGACCACAATTTAATGATGCTTATAGGTGTTACAATATTATGAAGTTTTTTGACGTTCATATATTTTTGAAGCCTGAAAGGGCCAATATATTAATGAACTCGACTGTACATTTTCCCTGTACCGAACAATATGTCATTTTCTCAAAGAAATCACATATTATGCGGGTTTTGCGGCTTTTTCTAACAAAATTAACGTGAATACAAAGAATTTCTACAAAACGGGCTATGGTTATGTGCGTCATTATCGTATGATTCATGCTACTAATGTGCCCTTACAAAAACTTGATATAATGTATGACGGTTGACGGCTTCTGAGAGCAATAACTCCCGTTTTAATCTGCCTCGAGGGACCATCGATCGTAATGACGTCCATTAAAGTTATTACTCCAATACAGGGTCAATATGAAAATCTGTGGAGGCTTCTAAATGGCTTGTCGTCTATTACCTATAGCTGTAAGCCAACCAAAGAGAAAAAAAAAAAAATTTTTTTTTATTAAAACATCCATTTTTGTACCAAAAATAAAGCACTGCCCATGTGCAAAAAATGTTGGAGTCCGAAACGCGCTTACTAGAGAATTGGTAACGGACAAAATATGGGCAGGATAGATAAATCTGTGAGGGTCCTACGGTGAGCAATCAACAACAGCAGGATGCTGAATAGAGACTGCGTAGTTTTTTGCCCAGTTTCCTCTTGGTAGAAAACACTAGAAAGTGGTGACCATATTTGTGAGCCTGTCTCTTGAATTTTTTGAAGTTCCAAAAGTTTTCTCTGCTTTTTCTCAGTCCAGTACCTTTTCTGAATAAACAAGAGTTGTACAATCAACTTATCATTTCATTAAAACGTTAATAATGATTGCTATAAAGCATGAAACTCCAGTGACCTTACGAAAGAGAGAGTGCGTGGGGCGCGGCCTGTGGTGATGACATTATGACACGGCGCGACCCACTGACGACTATGACATATACGGAAGTTAGGTATTCATATAACTTGTCACATAAAACCCTAATGATGAATGGTGGTGGAATGTAAATGTTTATTATGATTAGGGAAAATTTGACAATGTAGGAGATAGCTAGGGAGGCAATATGGCGGTTTTTTGTATCTGTTTGTAGGAAGCCAAAAAAACAGTATGTTTCTCTTGCATGGGATGTCAGGAAGTGCTTTGGTATTATCCCATGCATAGGGAGCAGAGCAAGCACTAGTATATTTTATTTATCTAAGATCCCGAAAGCTCCTTATGGACAACCACTAAATGGTTTTAGAGATAGTACTTGATCCCTTTAGCTTCGCTATAATTTTGTAGTGGTTTTTTAAGAACTGATATTTGAAAGACCTTCGCCCACTTTCAAGACTTCAATACGCCATAGTTTTTGCAAATATATACTTAGTTCATGGGAAATGCACGTCAATAATATTTACTACTTTCACGGAATGCTGATTTATATGCAAACATACTCTTATGACGTCCTTCCAGAGAAACGTATGAGCAAAAATACACTTAATTAATAAGATAATAATAACTATTATTATTAAACGCCTGTAATGTCCCACTACAGGGCAAAGGCTGCCCTGAGGCAATAGACAAAGTGACATTTTATCAGCGATAACGATGATGGAAAGGCAAAAATGTATAGGACTGACTTATGCTATCGAAAAGCATATGTCAATCCTGTGGAAAGTCGTTGAAATACGAAACGCTTTGGAAGCGATTGTCACTTATCTAGGCCCTCTGCTCTTTTTCCATTTCTCTATTAAAAGCTGCTAAGGATTAACAAAAACTTATTTTCATTTTATTATCGATGTCAATGAACCCAAACTGGTGGATGAACTCCTGGTATCCATCGCCATATATTTTATCAAAATAGCTACTACAAATCGTAATACAAACACTCAAAGGTTATCGAACCATGTTGATTGCTTAACTTGGACATCGAAAGCAGCAAATAATTCAAGCAAGCGAAATCGACCAAACTTTTATCCCTAGTATAAGTCTAATCCAGCTAATAAATATTCAATTTTTGACAGATTTTCTATATAAAAACTGTCAGACGTCTATTTTATTCCCCGAATAAAAGATCGCTTTGGTTAAATCAGCCATATGGAATATAGCGCCCGCACGCCCGCTATCTAATTGCGAAACACATTTTCGGTAAATGATTAAGACTAATCAGTTTCATTTGACATTTCAACAACATTCATTGCGTTATTTACGTTGTTGAGATTTTTTTTTTTCAAACCTATGGTGCTATGGATTAGCTATCTGTTTCAAAACGATTCAGATTGTATACGCAATACACGATCAATCACGGTGGGTGCCATAGGGTGTTGGTAACCAACCCGTATACAAGAGAGATAGTTATCATCAGAGCCAAGCCCCCAAAACAGATTACGTTACTATTTGCGACTATTGAAGCTATTGATTCACACATTATTGGAATGCGTGTTGACTTATCGTTATCTTGTTGTCGAACGAAATAGGTAATAATAACGTAAATATTTTGGCGTCGACGTGGTAAACGTGTGATCACGATTTGTGTGAGAAACGTTATTTTTTCCTCCATTATTTACCTATGTTGTTGACTACTACCTAGATCTTTCGCCGTAATTCTCGTGTTTGCGAAATTACCAAGTCGTGTATCTATGGCTACCACAACGTGGGTGTTTCTCTAGCATTTTAAATCTTCTTACTTTTTTTCAACAACCCCATCTGAATTTCTTGGGGACTTTAAGTAGACCTTAAGTCTCGGATACACCTTTCGGCGAACTTTTACACGATGTCGGCCGAACAACCCTTCATCATCATCTGCCTCGACATTCCACAACTACATTGGCGTCGGCTTCCAGTCTATCCGGATGTAGCTGAATACCCATTCGGTGATTCGGGCACATAAAACACCAAACATAATAATAATGTAAAAGAAAGTGAGTACGATCACCTAATTCTCGGATGATATCGGACGACGTCGGTTACAAGTACTTTATTATACTTTGGTTGAAGTGTTCTGATAATACCTATTTCTAACTTTCCACATCTTACTAGAGTGCAATTTATGGCCCATCAGCTAACAACATAATAGGTAACTGTTACAATAATACCCCTTGGTAAGACTGATTGTCAGACTCTTGGCCTTCTGTCAAAGGCCAAAAGTCTGACAATCAGTTCTGGCAGGAGCCCCTCGAAACCTTATTAAACCTTCAAACCTAACAAAACTCTTAAACCTTTCCAGTACCTAAGCCACATCAACCTGCCTATAGTGCAACACGGCGACAAGTTCATCGCAGGCGCGGGGGCCGGAGTGACAGCTGTCACTTTGACGTACCCGCTGGACACCATCCGTGCGCGGCTCGCGTTCCAGTTCACGGGGGAACATAGGTACAAGGGCATCGTGCATGCGGCTACGACTATGGTCCGGACGGTATGTTGATTGATATTAACGTCTTTTAAATAATAGGGATTATTAGGAGAAATAGCAACAGAGATTATTCGATCTGTTATGTACAATAAAGCAAAGCAAGGCACAGTCCTCCTTTCCTTTTAAACCTCAAATCAAAGAAATGTTCGCAAGAATAATTGTTACAGAAAATTATAAAACTCTGGAAGCCGGAGCAGAACCCAGCGTCAATCACAATCTGAATCGTTTTTAAACAGATTGATATCCATTACATTATAAGTTTGAAAAAAAATCTGCTCAACAATGTAAATAAAGGAATGAATGTTGTTGAACTGTCAAAATGAAACAGAATAGGCTTAATCGTTTACGAAAATTTGTTACGTAATTAGATAGCTGGTCTCTAGTCCAGCTGTGGACTTGGACTTCTGTGGCTTATTCTTACCTCACACACATGAAAAAATAATATGAGACCCACTTTTAGCTAGAAAAGCAAACTCCGGAATTAAAAACTCCAGCCTAAACCGATAGACGAGTCGCTGAGTTAAACCACAGTGCAGCTTCAATGCTTCTCTTCAAAAGATTGCTAAAAACACAAAATTTAAAATACTTTTCGTAAATTTCAGGAGGGCGGTATCCGCGCTTTGTACCGCGGTTTCGTGCCCACGTTATGCGGCATGGTGCCGTACGCAGGCTTCAGCTTCTACTGCTTCGAGTCACTCAAGTTCTTCTGTATGAAGTACATGCCTACCCAACTCTGCAAAAAGTGTGATAGAAATACTGGTACGTGTAAGGTTATCAACAGTAATTTGGTTACTAGTAGTAGACCTCCTTGTTAATGATCTCGTCTGTGGTCTACCATAGGTACTAGTAATGGCAATTAATGCGATTTTGCATTAATTTCATTTGCATTTGAATTCTTGAGTCTTAGCATGATAATTGCTACTGCTATGCTAATTGCTACAAGTTAATATGACGATAATTGATAATAATGAAGTATGTGAATTTTGTTAATATGCGAATTAAAAAGTGCCTTCGCCTTAGGACGTTTCCTGGCGTGTATTTATTGCTTACATATTGGCGTGTATTATCTATTTAAGTATATCTACCGCTGCGTGCGTCGACGCTCTGACGTATAATAGTATGAAAAATTTCGAATAAATTCACTTAGCATTTCACAGAATTTCGCAACTACATTTCATTGGCTAAATGCTAAATAAGAATACACTTGCTAACAATGAATGCGAATACTAATGAATCCAACACTAATAGGTACTAGGTATAACTACGTTCGCGATTTAGTTTCCAAACATGAAAACAAATATGTGTTTTTGGAAAAACAACGTAAAGTTCAGTTTACGATACATTTCAAACATTAAATTATGACTTCAATAGTACGTCATTTGTGTTCTCTCACTCATACTTGCCTCATGTAATTATGGTTACTAAAAGAAATTACGCGCAATCCTCTGCGCAAGGTTCAGAACTGCCAAGTTCTATCGGCCGTAAAATAGAGTTGTTGCATTTCAATGCATCTGAAATCTAAATAATTTTTTACTTTGTTAAACAAACACATCAAATCTACTACAGATAAAGCAGTACATCACAGGAAGTAGGAAGATTACTGTGTTACTTCAATAGAATTCTAAAGACATCAATCGTCATATAAAGATGACATTAGGAAGTTTAGAGCTAAAACATGAACTGCATTGTAACCTACCATTTTATATAATGTGGAGACATCAATACAACAATAAATGAATGATAAATACTAATACATAGTATTTTGAAACTATCACATAAATCTTAATATTGAAGTTGCAAATTAATTTACCAATGCATAATGACACAGGCCTCGTCTCTATGAGAGGTGCTGATTCAGATTAATTTATTTATTTATTGTAAAACATAGGTACATTATAATTTCTTAATTAAATTAATTTTTTTTATACATGGAGGGCGCTATGTTTTGCCTCTAGGGCGTACAAAAATAGCAAATAAGTTACATGCAATATATTAGAACAAGAAATTAATAGATATATATGAACCACAAATAAACAAGTAAATAAATTAATTACGTATTGGCAATTAATTCTATATTGTTATCTGTCATGTCACATGTCTTCGAAGTTTTTGGTTCTCGGTTTCCTCACGATGTTTTCCTTCACCGTTTTGAGAGCAGATCAAACAAAATAGTAGTGATGAGCTGACTATGGATTTTGTCGATCAACCAACTGACTATACCTAGTGACTAAACTATTCGATTCATTTGATTACATTTTTGTATGCAGAGAACTTCATTGTATTTATAAAGTTTAAATTATTGTTGTATCGTCGTCTCCACATTGGATACTTAAATAAGTAAAACAATGATATCCATGCCTTATTCATCTTCACGTTCAGTATGTAACGTAAATGAAAAATTCCGGATTCGTTCCGTTTCGTTGCAAATTATTATGCATGCAATATGCTACTTAGTTCTAATTTATAACTGCATTTAAAGGTGAATAGAAGTAGGTAGAAACTAAGGTTCGACACACCTGTTGATGCGAAACAGCGCGTATTTTGCTACCACAAAGATATTATCAACGTTAAAATAAAGTCGAACCGCCTCCATTAGCTATATGGCTGTGCGGCCTAAAATTGTTTGTTTAATTTCCACTTTATTCGAACTTGCGCAAGGTTGATATTATTTTGTCAGTTAAAACCGCGCTCTGCTTTATCTGCATTATCAACTTTGAGCTCGTTATGATAAAGTCGAACCGCCTCCATTCGCTTCATGGTTTGCAGCCTTGTGATTAAGTTTGTTTAATATCGACTTTATTCGAACGTGCGCAAGGTTGATATTATTTAAGTAGTCAAAACCACGCTACGCAACGCCAGGTGAGCGCCTGTCCTTAAGATTTTCGTTACTTATTTTGTTCACGTTAGCATGATTCATTGACTACTTGAGACAAGGTTATTCTTATAAAAGGTAACCTTGAGGTAAAGATTGAAACACAAGACTGAAATTCAATTACAATTTTATTTGTCTTTTAAAAAAACCCCTCTTTAGTTGCCTCCATGATTTTATGGTTTTTTTATGTAACCCGTATCGTTACCGCAAAGACGCATTCAAAACCGAAATGATTGTGGGAGGTAGGTATATAGAATTGTGGTTACTTGGTAAAAGGTAACCACTACTGGCCAGGGCCTTTTTTTTTCAGGGAGAAATCCTCTTGGATCCACCGACAATAACCTAAAGCCCCCCCCAGTCCCCTACTACGACTAACCTAGTTATGGAATCAAGCGTTACTTTACGAAAATCCATGAAAGTAAAATGTTATGTACAGTCGAACAAGCTATTTGGTATATAGGCGGAATATCGGGAGCTATTTGAGCTTATGGCTTGGGAGACCGACGTAAAAGGATTGTTGACTACCGAAAACACCCACAAAATTGTTTAAAGTAGTTGCAAGTTATCTGCCTGTAGACCAAATAGCTTGTTCGACTGTACGATATGTATGTGTGTGTATGTCATTGCGGAATTAAAACTAATTATTTTCCCACAACAGTTTATCTAATAACTTGTTATTTTTATATCTCGTAACTTCATGTTTCCAGGTGGTCTAGTATTAACAGTGCCAGGGAAGTTGTTCTGCGGCGGTCTGGCGGGGGCGGTGGCTCAGTCGATCTCCTACCCGCTCGACGTGACGAGACGTCGCATGCAGCTGGCTTGCATGGACGCGCGGACGGCGAGGTTTGGGTATGTGGGCATGTTAATAGTGTTTGTTCTATAGGCGATTACGTAGTAATAAAAATAATGGCCGCTAGAAACTTGCAAAGGCTAGGCTTCTAAAAATCTTAAGGGGGATGCGCTAAGGTGGCCCGCGATGAATTTCGCGGGCCACCACAGGTCGTATGTTGATCTAAATATTATTTGCGACCGTAACTAATATGAATTTACAGAATTATAAACATTACTAGCTGCGCCCCGCGCTTTCATCCGCGTAAATCTCGATCCTGTAGGAATATCGGTATAAAAAATATCCTATGTGTTAATCCAAGTTATAAACTATCTGTTTGCCAAATTTCATCCAAATCCATTCAGCCGTTTTTGCGTGATTGAGTAACAAACACACAAACGTTCACATTTATAATATTAGTAGGATAATCAGCAATACAACTCTCTAAGTTCATGTAAGTGCATTGAACGAAGAATTGATGAAATAGTCATTAAATGCACTTACATGAACTTAGAGAGTTGTTGAATTTGAATTTCGCGGGCTACCTTAGCGCATCCACCTTAAACTCATTCATTCATTATACCACTGGGAATTTTGCACAAATGTTCCTTTTATAACGAAAGTGAAAGGAAGAACGGATAACAGTTTAATGGGATGACAGTTTGTATGGAAATTCGACATTTTTGCCGAAATTTCATCGGGTACACAGCTTGTAACTGATAAGTACTTAATTCAATTTTAATTTCATGGGTAGTTGGCATTTCATTGAACTAAAGGTACCATTCCGTACTCAACCGCGGGCGGCAACTGCAGGGTTACCGCGACGAACTGCCAGGGTTGCGGGAAAGTCCGAAAGGGATGCCGGGACCCTTGGTAACAGCCAACTGAAGGAACACCGGTGGGTTTAGTCATTAAAAGTCTGACACGCCCTCCCGCTCCGCCCAGAGAAGTCATTTTATGATTTAAAACAAAAATGCCGCGACTCGACTGTTTTCTATGAAATACCTTCCGTAGCTAGCGACACGTCGCGTCGCCTGCAGCTGCCGCCTGTGGTCGGAATTGTACCTTTAGTTCAATGAAATACCAATCCCATCAAGAGAGCAGTAGTGGCCCAGTGGTAACGGCCCCGACTGAGTCGTGAGTGCGAACCCAGAGAGGCGTTTTACTTTGTTTCAATTTAATTTTATCATAATTCTCTCTAAACGATGAAGGACAACATCGTGAGGAAACCGGCATGTCCTAGAACAAAAAAATCGAAGACATTCCACTAACCCGCACTGGGCCCGCGTGGTGGATTACGGCCCACTCCCTCTCACAGAAACACACGGTCTGTGAGAGAGACCAGCACCCTTCACCGCTTTGAGAGCAGTGGTTATGAAGTAATTTACACAAAGTAAAGTTACTGCTTGGGTTCGAACCTCGACCTCGTAAGTCGCGGCTGTTACCACTGTGTTGGTAAACATTTGTGAAATTGTATTGAAAAATCAAGGTCACCAGCGTTAGTTCAGATCGTCGCCACGCGCCAAATGATCTGATATCTACAGCTATAAAGGCATTTACACATTCTATATATGTTGACTAAGACTTTGTATTGGGATATCGTTTAGATGCACAGGTATGCCACGTAACGCACGTTTCAAATATTTCCAACTGCTGATGATAAACACGTGCTTAGAGCGGCCATTAATTTTAGCAAACATTCGTTGAATCTAGAACTACTTAGTATATGTTCGGATATTTTTGTAGATAGGTGCTATAGTTAAGATGTGAAGATTAAGAAACCACTTCAAGCACAGATATTATTACATTATTACTACCCTTTACTAAAAGCCTATGCAAAAAAAAATATAGACTAACATTTTACTTTGTTCCTCTATGTAACTATGTCAACAAAATAATGCTATCCTACAATGTATATGCACTGTGTAATTAATGCATACCTAAATATATAAGTATTTACTAAGGGCAATAATACACGATTCACCTTTGCTTCGAATTTGAATGAAAACACCAAATTCAATATCGACCATGAACTCTGTTAATAGTTATTATACCTCTGATATTGCATCTTTGTCTAAATAAGTGATCTTTATTCTCGTTAAAATAAGGTTGCTGTTGTATTCCTATCACTGACAGTCTGTCTGTCAGAATCACAATGATCTTTATTCTTGACTAGCTGCGCCCCGCGGTTTCACCCGCGTAAGTCTCGATCCCGTGGGAATATCGGGATAAAAAGTATCCTATGTGTTAATCCAGGTTATAAACTATCTGTTTGCCAAATTTCATCCAAATCCATTCAGCCGTTTTTGCGTGATTCAGTAACAAACATCCAAACACACAAACTTTCACATTTATAATATTAGAAGGATTCAGTATGGGTATTGCTGGGTTCCGGCCACTGACAAGTCTGTCAGAATCACAATGAGCTTTATTCTTGTTACAATAAGGTTGCTATTGGGTGGCTGCTGTCAGAGATAAAATAACTGTGAGAGGATTGTAATTTTTATTTATGCGTCAATAAAATAATAATTAGAAATGCTAAATTCAAAGTGAATTAATTTATTGGAACCATGCATTTTTGCCTTAATGATAATATGTATATTATGTACCTACTTGCACCCTGCCCCTTTCTGTTTTCTAATGTATATGATTCTGTTCCTAACTAATGCAGCGAAATTTCTGATTGCATGTTATTTACACGTGGTGTTGGCAACACTTGCAGGAGGTTGGTTAATCATATTTTTGTATATTTTATTTATAAGATTTATTTTATTCTTATTTTTTCCCTAGTAATAACTTGCTTTGGAGTCCATACTGTAATTTGTATTTGTAAAACGTATACCCACTAACTAACATAAAGCTTAAAACACACACAAGGGGGGGCGGATCGGGCGCGAGAGTACGGCGGGTATAATAAATTGTAATTAAAGGAATTATATGGATGTCAATCACAGTTCTAACCTAACCTTTTTTAGCGATTACAAATATTTGACCTAATCTAACTAGTTCGGTTCCGGGTGGTATTATTCGAATAGGGACATTATTGATTATGGAAAAATAAATATTACAACCAAAGTCAGCGCTGGCAGCCAATTCAGCAACCGGCGCCGGCAGCGGAGGCACTTCTATATTTTAATATAATTTGAATTATATAGTATTTGTTTTGTGAATAATTACAAAAAAATCTTCTGTTTGGCGATGGATCTCTGGATTATGAAAATTTTAATTATGTCCGCGCCCGACCCGACCCGCTCCCTTGTGTGTGTTTTGAACTTAAGTGTTTAGTACTATCCTACTTTATCGGCCGCCTGATTAGTAGCACCTGCTTTCTGGTCACAGGAATTTTAGTTAGTAACCATTATGTGGAACTTTAACACAGCTTCGCGGCAGACCACACCGACGATATCGAGACGAGCTGGAAAAATCTAACATACAATAATGTCTGCTAGTCTTAATTTTCTTCTTATTTTTATATGCAAGCTGTTGTTTGTATTGTTTTTTATCTTTATGGTATAAAACTTTGACTTGCAGCGATGCACCTTGATACTGACTAGGAGAACTTGCTGAATATGGCGATTGTCTACTTACTATATTTATCAGAGGCAACAATAGCTCCCACTAATCAACTCTCTACCATTTCACAGCACTGGCATGGTCAAGACCTTAACCCTCATATACCGTGAGAACGGGATAGTGAAGGGTTTGTACAGAGGCATGAGCATCAACTACATAAGAGCGATACCAATGGTCGCCACCTCCTTCTCGACGTACGAACTCATGAAGCAGCTGCTGCAACTCGACACAGGAATGAAAGTCTCGTAATGACGTCAAAATGGCGGCTTTTTCGGTGATTCCTGCATTGCGCCACTGTTATTTGAAGATGTTGGCTTTTGCGCAAAATGATTAGGGTTTCTGAATACTCGTTTGAAAATAGCTTATATTTTTTTAACATAGCAATGTTAGGTAAAAAAAAAAATCTTGAATTTTAAATGTCCGATCATTTTGTGTTGACAGCCTCAAATAACGTCAATTACCGATACGCAATGTTAGTGCATTATTTAGGTAAAGTATACTATGCTTACGTGGATACTTTTTATGCTGTATTATTCGCCAAACGCCGTTACAAAGTACCCATGACTATTCTACTCTTGTACCTATACTAAACTTGTTCTCAAGTAAATTGTGCACACCATTTTCTTTCAGTACTTATATAAAATCAGTATTTGATATTGTAATGCTCACTATAACTTGTATTTATAATATAAGTACATAGATATAGTATAATACACTCTATTTTGCGTATATGTTTAGTAAATAGATATATTTCAGAGTGAAAGTGAGTATATTCGTAAAGGCTCATTTACACGATGCAAGTTTCTTGCCCGTGACATACAGGTAATTAAATCGCACCGTGTAAATCAGGCTTAACTCAACTTTTGATCGAATAGGCGGTTTTATGTGTTAATACCACCA
Source organism: Lithophane ornitopus (assembly GCA_948473465.1). NCBI lineage: Eukaryota > Metazoa > Arthropoda > Insecta > Lepidoptera > Noctuidae > Lithophane > Lithophane ornitopus. The sequence goes on along the minus strand of OX419632.1, from coordinate 12,319,026 downwards.
CACTTCTCAGAGATTCTGGAAAGCCTGGATGGTTGACCAACTGACTCTTGCATTGGTCAGACTCACTGACTCTTACATTGGCGAGAGTAGACCCCCGAGGGAATTATCCCCAGTAATAAGCCCCAGCAGGTTGGTCGCAAATCTGACGGAAGATGCGTCAGGCGTAACTTCGTTAGTATGCTCGACTCACTAACGCGTCATCGGTTGAGTGTATAAGATTGAATATTTTATTATCCTTGTCCGTTCTGCCGTTACGCGACCGACGACGATATGCGACGCATCTTCCGTCAGATGTGCGACCACCCTTATAACAAGTTGCAGGGCGAGCGGCCATCAATGATCAGGTTATCTTTAGCCACTTTTTTTATAAATGGCGAAATACGCCTTTCATGTTCGGAGCCAATCTTCCAAAGACAGACTTTGGAACATTATCTGCGAGCATGACACCCGTATACCCGTCAAAAAGTATTTATATTAGACAATATTTAGGTTTATTTTAGGAATAAATATAAATTCCGTGCCTTTGCTGCTTTCCACAAAGTATAGTTGGTATAGTGTAAGAATATTTCAGTCTTACGCCTGTTGGCACATCATATCAGCTTCAAAAGAGATTCTATTCTTGTAATTAAAGTTAATAAGCCTTTGCTACGTTTCACCTTTCAAACCGTTAAATATAGACTTAGAATGCCAGTGCTACGCAGAAGCCATTACTAAGTTCATAGAACTGGTTAGCCTGCTACGACTATCTAAATATTCATGATTTTATGACTAACATGGATTCCATTGGATATACCGGTAATATCTATTTTGAACTAAATCAAACACATTCGAGTATTGAGATAGAAAACGCTAATAGAAGATATATATATGCTCTATGGTCTGCTCAAAATGTGAACTAATGGATCAGAAAAATCTGTGGATGCTAGTTTATAGTCTACCCTTTTCCCAACTATGTTGGGGTCGACTTCCAGTCTAACCGGATGCAGCTGAATACCAGTATTTTACATGGAGCGACTCGACTCGTGATTGCGTAGGAGTTCAACATGAATTGTTTAGATTTTTAACCGATTCTTTGGGACTGTACCTACACCGTGTGTTCGGTGTTCGGGTGTCAATCCCAAGCTAGTATAGCAATAGACGATGTGCCGACTATTTGGGTTGGTATTACGACTACCCGACAGCTATTGATTAGCCGTATCTAATGAAACGTCGAACGCATAACGTAATAGTAATAATTTCAAATATGAAATAGCTTTAAAAAGTTGGTGTTGTGTTTAAAACAGGGTGACATGAATAGTTTTTAAGATGATTCATTCCACGTATGTGACGCGTCTTTTATGTTTCAAAAACTATATTATACGTAAGATTAAATTCTTTACGCACATTTAATGTGACAAAATAAAGTTAGGAGAACAATCGATTCGTTATTTTCTCGTGTTTCCAAAGCACTCTTAAGCTCGGTTGACATTTTATTATTGAACACTTTGCTCGTTCTAACTTTTTATCTAAGATTCAATCTTTACTATTATGTATTGTTACAAACTGTTATGTTGTAGCACCAAAGATGCAGGTAAAACTAAAACAGTATAATAAAATAAATATTAATAAATACATGTAATTTGTCTCCTCGACAGAACTCAGACGATAATTATATCTGTATATATCGGTCGGTTGTATAGTGCATAAATGAACGGCAAAAAACAACGTATCTATAATAATAAATTATTTTCATGTAATGTTGATTTTTATTTCTACTTTGGAATGGTGAAAGAAAACCCCTTATTTTTATAATTAATTTTATTTATTATATCTAATTCCTATCAACAGGCATAGTACACGTTGCAAGAATAATTATTTTACCGTACTGTGTTTACATTTTAAATTATTGCCATTGTGTAGCGAATCCAGATGGAAGTATGTATATTTGTCTGTAGTCGGCGCATTATCAACAGTATCGAGTCCCACTTACACATGAACACAACTATGCATACAAAAGATCAAGATTTTCTCATTATTTTAAATGTCGATCGCCTATGCAGTTTGCCAGGAAAGCCTTAATTTTAAATTTACACGAGCTTCGATTGGGTGAAATAACGCCAAAAGCGGAGAAATCAAACTTGTGCTACAGTTATTGTTTGTTTTATTTCACGCGAACGAGGCTCGCCATACATTCTCATTTTTTTTTGTTATTTTTTTTCTTTAAGGATATTATATTTTATTTTTTTATCTATAACTTACATACTTAATACTTAGATCAACGAAACGTGTGGCTTCAGGTGTCATTGGTGGGTAAGGTCTTTGTATAATTAGTACGCACGCGTTTAATTTAGGAAATAAAAACAAATATTACAATTATTTTATAAATCTGAAATTTTATTTTAAATTGAAAGATGGCACTGACAAAAGAAACTGTCCACTGTTCAGATTCTAAAATAAGTACACGCTTTCTACATGGAAATGGAATATAAAATTGCTTTTGTCAGTTATTCTATAAATAGAAAAATGCTTTGTAAAGGAAACCAGGGCTTATCAGTGAGTATGTAATCTTAAAAAACATGCTTTAACACTTTCAATATACCCCTTGTTATAAATTTCTATCCTAAGATGTTATAAAACAATTTCCCAGTTCGCAATGATCTCTTATAAAATTGTTATTAATATATTTAGTTACTTACCTCCTTTATGAAATGAGTACAATAATGGGAAAATATTCGACACTTAGTTTAAACAATAACAACCTATCGGGCGCCTTGATCTGTAGGTATTTACAAAATTACCTAAAATTATTTTATAATCAAATATAGAACAAATATAGAATTAAAAAAAAAGAACTTAAAGCTCCACTCTTGTGAAACACTATTCCATGTCATACAGGTACTGTGGCACAAGAAAAGGAGAATTTCGAATAATAAATCTCAAAATGCAAAACTCGTTCTCTCGACACATTTTATGACAGAATGATTGCACTGGGGTATAAACAGTAAGGATTCCTAATACTTTTACGCAGACTTACAGTCGAACTAAAGATATTATATATGTATAATAGTTATATAATAAAAATAATAACATAATGCCATTCTGTCATAAAATTAAATGCTTGCTATTACTTTGTAGACCTCGATCAATACCCCCGCAGTATGTGTAGTATTGTGTAATGTAAATATCAAATTGTAAAAAAAAATCTTTTAATATTTCATTTGTAAAGCAACTAAAAATACAAAGTTATAGGATGCGACTCGTAACAGATTTTGATCTACAGTAACTTAACTCGAAAAACATCATTACATTTGCTAGATTGACAATAACCATGTTGTTTTCACTAATTATAAGTTCCATTACTGCACATTAGATGTAAGATCATAAGCTTTATGGGAATCCAATAGGGCGCACATTTAGTCACCAAAGATTACATTATGATGGTATGTCCATTGCTCGCCTGTCGATCCATGGTGACACGAGACGAATGAGAAATAAAACTACCGTTATAGTAAATGTACGAGTTTAATGAGGTCCAATCGTCTCCGATACATATTATATCGTATAGAATCATAACGCGTGGGACGTCGCGCTCCGTCCGGCCGCGGGGCATGAACATACCAGCATAACTAGCGCGGAGCGAATGCACAGTGAACGGCAAGAACCTAACTTTGCGACTGGTGACAACCACTTACAATTTAAAGCGCGCCCGGCGTCGCCGGCAAACGAGCTGGGCCGGCGCCGGGCGGGCGCGGCCCACGAGGCGGGCCGGTCCGGCGGCGCCACACGTGGTCGCGCGCGGACGGACCGTGTCACACGTGCGCGAGCCAGTGCGCCACGCGCACGAGACTCTCGCGGCGCGCGCGGTGCGTGCGGCGTTGCGCCAGCCCCGCGCGCGCCGCCAGCCCGCGCCGCGCGCGCCGCCCGCTCGCGCCCCCAGCCGCAGGAGCCGAGCCCCACACACTCTCCGCCCGCTTGATATGCGCCTCCTCTGCAACGAACAAATATGTCTTATGCATCACTCATATCTTGTACCAAAGGCCGTCTAAGGTCAGGGGCAAGATGCACTATCGTACATCTTGCCTCTTGGCAGGTCGTTGTCGGGCTGCAGTGTTACAATAGTAGTCTACACCTTGTTGGCTCTACCTGACATCTGGTTCTGTCTGATCGTTAACGACCGCTTGCCAAGACAGTCCAATAACCAAAACCAACAATTAAATTATAGCAGCCTAATCGGTGTGGAATCGCCCTACAATAACCATTGAAACTTCGCTTATAATCGGTATAACAAAAAGTTTTTACTTACGTGCAGCCTACATGAAATAATCTGGCGTTCGTCGCGTGACGTGCGGCTCGCCGCGTCGCGGGGCCGGGTCGAACTGAAGGCTGAAAAAATAACAAATACATTAGTATCGCATTCTTAGACAAACTTACATAATAACAGTGTATTAACATTAGGTCATATTTTCCAATATCCACGGTTGGGAATCGACTTAGTCGATTTTATATTTGATATTGAATATCAAATTTTAGTCATCACTTTGCGCTTATAATCATTCCAGAACCTAAATACTTGCCAGAAAATTATTATTTTATAGATAGATATCTATAGAAAGAACAGGACGCATGATCTATCCACCACACATAAGTGGAATAATGAACTATTTATAAAACAAGATTGTGTTATTTATCCAAGCAATATTATACATATTTAACACTGGTTTCCCCCACTGATATCCCCCTTTACAGACGACAGTCTGTGGTATCACTAGCAAATATTTTCTATTCCCTCTATCATCCCTCATTATCGTGAAGGTCAAGTTCCTATTCGTTGACAATCACAGCATTTTGAAGTAGAGAAGCCGTACAACATAGGCGAAACATACTTACAGCCACTTAAAATAGATAGTCCATTATTAAGAAATACTGCTCTAGAAATGTCTACACACTGATTTTCATTAAGTGTATTAAAAACAAAAATAAAGATTAAAAAAAAATACTCGTGGATTCGTTTCTCCTAGTTACATTATGCGACAATTTTTGATCACGTAGAAAGCTTGCGATTCACTAGGCACTTGACTACAGATTTGATAGGTACGTAATCGTCAATGTACGCGTCAAACTTCATAATTTTGACGTATTATTTCCCAGAATAATTTAAATCTCTTTGAGTCAAGACACATGTTCAGTAAGGAAGGTCGTTGAACTTTTCACAGTTTTCATTTACCTATACCTAGAAAGTGCCGAACTAGGTTATACAGACAAGCAATACTTACAATGAGTACTTAAGCGCATCATCCAATTCCATAATGGCGGCTTGGTTACCGCATCTGAAACAATCGTGTTTACATTAAAGCTGGTTGCGTAAGAGCATATTGTTCGACGCGACGCTCAGGTAAACTTTATCTAATCAAATTATATCGCTGGGTTAAGATTAGGAGCGGCCACCCGGTGACTTTCTCCTGTTATTGTTGTATCGCGTGTATTAACGATATTACTTTAATTGTGAAAATTAAATTAGGAATATAGTTTATTTCAGTAATAATTAGAAATGTTTATCTTGTATCATGTCGGCTAAACTGCATTTTAATATAAGTAGTTCATGCCGCGGTTAGTAGCCAGTCAGCAGGTTGGTAGCGGGGGAAACTGCCAATGGTACGCCGGATGACCAGGGGGGCCAAGTCTACTAAATTTTCTAACGTTGGAATAGTCACTCCATTGTGAGTTTTTGACGGGTTTGGCATACAAAATCTGTCTTAAATTCGCAACGGCAAGACCATGGCAACTTTTGTAAATTAGCAGACTTAGGCCCTTTGGATGTAAGCTACGTATTACCCAAAATCGTATGAAGCTAGGTTGCCTACTATAACCAAAATATTCAATGGTCACTAGAGATAGTGATCTAGTGATCATCCAAACATTCAAGAATTATTTTTAACAACAACAATGGAACTATAGGAAGGACCCATGAGCACTCTTTAGAGTTTTTTTTTTAAATGTACAATTGTAAATAAAACAGTTAATTATCAAATTAACGTTACGATAAACGCGGAAGTGTTCTATTAATATAATTATAAAACAAAAAGCAATAATTTGCCCTTATCAGCAAAATATAGGAACGCAAAAAATTATACGGTTTTTTAAGAATCTATTTAGCTATACTATCTTGAATGTATTTAGATTTAGCTTGTAACAGAGCACTTTTCTATACCTGTGCATATAAATGGACACACCTATACTCGTACAGTTATACAGTTGTTTCAAGAACATTTATCTCACTTAAGTTCATAATTTGTATTGGAGAACTTATGCAAAACCGTCAATTTTGTTCATTGTTAAGCTTCAGGCGACCTCATTTGGCGAGTCATGTTGGTGTACCGTTCTCTAGAACCTATGTGAAGGTTAATTGTAATGTTTGGCCCAATATTTGTCAAGTTATTGTTGGACAAAAAAGTAAGTTGGTACGTTGTATCTAACTATGTTCGTTGTTACCTAGAGCTTAGTTCATGACAATGAAAGTATTTGATTTCTACTGAATATTTTACATGAATCATTATGAAATACGCACAGTGCATTCACACTCATTATGCACGGTATAATTAGCTTCGAAATCAGTGTCGTCTGTGCATACAATTTAAGGAAAAGTAAGATTGTAATGACATAGCATTGACTGGTTTTTCCTTAATATACGATGAAGTTTCTCAAATAATGGAGAATCCAACAATTTTGTTTGCCATGGCCTCATAAAAGGCCATGCAGACATTTATAAGGCTTTGGCACAAAGTCTTGTGTTTTAATTTTTATGCATTTACATAAATCTCAAATAATTTCTTCATGTTTAGGAAAAAATTAAATAGTTTTTTTTGTTATTTTCGGTTTCAGTTGTCTATCATCCATCAGAAAGTCACGATAACTCATTATTTTATCTTTGGATTCGCTTCACATTTGACATTGACAACTTGCATTTTTATCGAAAAATTAACGTCCTTTCGAAGATTCCACCGTTATCCAATGGTTCTAAAAATAAGTTGTCAAGTCATTGTTCAGCATTAAAATAGCCTCAACAAGTGTTTATGGCTTTATGGTAAAATGTACGAACGGCACACCCTGGACAGTCAGCCCCGCTTCCACATTGCTGTTATATTTTGTTTTGTTACCAAGGTATCCAAATGAGCTATTCTCGTTTACATAGTTTGCGCCAATACTAGAAAGGTAGATTAGGGTGCAACCAGGCAGCGATCTGTCGACGTCAACGCCTGTCATCATCCATCATTATGTCTCAAAATATTTCGCGTCGTTAGTCAACCGCAACCTGTTTGCACCCTTAGTAAAGTAGTGGAACTTACCTATAGCAGTAATTGGGTGCTGAGAATATAGTGACGACATTTCTATCGTGGCACCAGTTGTAGCCCTCCATGACGAGCTGATGGGCCCTGGAGACCAGCGTCAACCCGTTGCTGTGGTTGAACGTCTCCGAGATGTCCTGGCCGAACGTGTAGCCGGCGCCTCGCGGCGATATGCCCCATCCGCCTCTGTGGGAATGAGGAAATTCATTAGTAAATAATAAATTGTTGAAAATTAGGTGTTGTTGTTCGCATAACGTAACGTAATATGTTGTGTGTTTAAATACCAGTCTGACGCCGTTAGGCATAGAATTGCTTATTTGAATTGATTCTGAGATAGACCTATGCATTTATCAAGGAGGTAGTGCTCATATTCAGACCAGACAGACACCACGGGATGATAGGTAACGCATTATTTTGACATCTATCCACTGAACTTCAATGCGATACAATAAACTTTTGGCTGTTTGCGAGACATCTCTATTCTCCACCACTCATTATCGTCGAGCAATAGAATAAATGTAACAATTTTGTGGTTTTATTGTTTACCTAATATTTCAATGTTTACCTAATATTTCAATAGGAGTGCAGTTCTATGAATTTGAATGTCACGCATGGTTCAAATGACGTAATAGTAAATTAAATAAGTTACACCTCAGTGGGAATCCTACAAAGCCTTGTAATGCTAGATATTCTTGTAAATCGGCTTAAATACTTTACGACTTGATGGACGCAGGTGCTAAGCGGCTACAGAATAAGGCTTATTTTTAATTACATAATAAAAAGATACAATTCCGCCGACCGCAGGCGGCAGCAGCAGACGAAGTTTTGCCACGACACGACTGAATTCTATGTATTTCTATGAAAGCGACGCGGCGTGTCGCTAGCTACGGAAGGTATTTCACTTATAAACCATAATAATATTTGTTAACAGTAAATATGCATGTCACATAACCTTTTATCTTATTTCATCACCGCTCCTCTCAAAACGGTGAATGAAAACATCGTGAAGAAACAGGCATGTCTTAGAACCAGAAAAATCGGAGTTTTATATGACATCCACCAACCCGCACTGGGTCCGCGTGGTAGATTACAGACAAGTCCCTCTAACATAGAGGCCTTAAAAAAAAATCTTATTATCCTTAATTTTTTACTCTTACAATTCTCAAGATTGACTTTCTCAAGCTCATAGCATAGCCAGTTTCTCCATTCATTATGTGGTGTACTATACTGATTGCCTATCCGACAGTCAAATAGAAATTCAAATAAAAGTCGGAATACAAGTTGTCGACTCAATACTCTCAATATAATAAACTCAATACTCAAATCAACTTCTGCGATTAACAAGATAAACCAGCGCCATCACCCCACTTGTAGAACTTCAACGAAAACAAGTTGTTTCCCTGAATAAACCGACTCGATAACTACATCTAGTCAATATATTAATTATCTTTCCGGAACTCGAGCGGCAGTCAACCGATTACTCATTAACTCCCAGACATTGCGTGAAACAACAGTACCAAGTTAATCAGAGACGAATCTGGTCATGCCAAGGTTAAGCACCAAATAAACATGCAAGGAATATTAAGAGCACATAACGTTACGCTTGTATTAATCAACGAGGTAGGCAGATTGTCTAAGTCCCATATCATGGGCCCTATGGGCTATGACATGGGACTCAGTACACCACAGAAGTTGTCCATTTACCATTATCCGGGCAAAAATGTAAACTGATCCGAAATTCCTGATAGAAAAATCTCTGCCTGGGAATCGAACCCTTGTTCAGCAGTCGAACTTACGACTAGCAGCCTAATTAGGCAAGCAGTCAAAAAGTAATAAAAACCAATTAAACTTCAAGAAAATATGTAGAACACGTAGTCGATATCGGAAAATCAATAAAATAACCTAGTTAAAGTCACCCACTTAGGGAGATAACACTTAGCACGCTGAGACGAAAGTCGTGTCATCAACTCGACTATAATTAGTTCGCGGATGATACGCTGCACGTCCTTGACTCCCAGAGGTGTTCATTGTCGTAATACTTTATTTTTGTTATCGAATGCATGCGTATTGCGTATCCAGCACGCATCTTCTGGGTGTCTGCCCAGAAAATGAATGATCTCACGTTAAGTTGATATCAGACGCTTCACTTTTGTTCATTTATGTCTTTCATTCGGCATCTATCAATCAACGTGAAACTTTTAAACATAAAATGAATTCATTAGTGTACCAATTCTACGATGCTGGATTTCGACGATCGGCCAAAAATGAAATGAACAGATGAACGTTCATTTCTATGTAATTTTTTCGTGTTGTGTGAATGTGGAATGAAATTAAAATGAACATTAAATCGAGTGAAGTGTGTGTCTGTGCTATGCTTATGCATCAAAAGTACATTTACATACACACCTTAAATGAACTTTTATGTTTTGTGTCATATAGCCGCGGTGTGACACGTAAGTACCACTTGTTATAAGGTTTCATGACGATTTCCTGTTACGCATCCTTGGTTTGTTACAAAATTTGCGGTATATAAAAATATTTACAGTATTACGTCAGGCAATTATAAAGGTTTACTTAGTTTTAGTGACTAAGGCAAAGGTATTTATAGTCTGTACAATATTGACTCTACTCTGTCTTTTGAACAGCTGAAACTAGTCGTTTATATATAGAACCGCAAAAGGGTATAAACATCCTGATACCATTTTTATCTAACTTGTTGATATAAACAACAAGTTAGTTATCTAATGCAGTCTCCATTTGTAGCAAAATCAGCAATACCCATTTATATGAACACGTACAGGTACACTCCATTTAGATAAGATATTTTTCTGCTGTATACAAGTGATATTCTCCTCAATGTCATCTACGCGTCCTTGCAAACAAACTCCATCGTCGACCACATTTTCGCAAACCATCAGGTTGTGATCAAATGCGAGCCTATCAATCCTCACTAATGCGAAAGTGAGTTTGTTTGTTTGTTACGCTAAAACGGCTGAACGGATTTGGATTAAACTTGGCACAGGGGTAAACCATGACCTGGAATAGGACATAGGATTTTTTATCCCGATATTCCCACTGGATCGGGACTTACGTGTGAAACCGCGCGCAGCAAGTAATTAAATAATATTAATTCAAATTAAAGTCGCTTTTCGGATTTGTGTGACCCGCGTTGTTGTTCTAAACTACGAAACGGATTTTAATCTTATAGAAAACTAGCTTCCACCCGCGGCTTCGCCCGCGTGCTATGTCAACAAAAAGTAGCCTATGTCCTTTCTCAGGCTCTAGACTATCTGTGTACTAAATTTCATTTAAATCGGTTCAGTAGTTTTGGCGTGAAAGCGCGACACACAGTCAGTTACTTTCGCATTTATAATATTAGTATGGATTTATTCCGGAAGGTTTTTCTCAAGTCGTAATAAACGGGCGAAGAAGGGGTTGCTCAAGTCAATAATAACAAAAACAAACTCACCTATCATCAGGGTCACTCCAGAGCAGATCACACATGGGTCCTTCATGAGGAACCTCCTGCAGGCGGTCGAGGGCTCGGATGTGGTCCAGGGTATCAATGGAAGGGCTGAGTCCTCCGTGCAGGCAGAAGATCTGGCCATCGACCAGCGCAGTCAGGGGCAGGAAGTCGAACAAGTCGGTGAAGTGCTTCCATACAGAGGCATTGCCGTATTTACGGAGGCATTCGTCGTAGAAGCCGTATACTTGAGTGATCTGTCTCGACTCGTGGTTTCCGCGGAGGATTGTTATTCTCTCGCGGTATCGAACCTGGAAATTGTTTATGGTTTTAGTTGAGTAAGGGCAATGATTTTTATTAATAGATATGATATACACTCACAAAACAACCGAAAAAAGTGTTCCGCGCAGCAGCGGCAGCAAACATACCCACTTTTCATTCATTTTACATTTCACTACAAGTAAAATGATAGACTCTAAGAGATGGCTTGATAAAAACAACAAGAAAAAAGAGACAGCTAGTGTTGCTGCTTCAACTAAGCGTATTACTCGTCGCCATGCGTGTCCCAGACTAAAGTCAATACGTCCCAATTAGGACGTTTTAGAGTCTTCACGATTGCGCGCTTACAACATATCTGTTTAATATAATATCATTGAGTAAGGGTGTTTTTTGACAGAGATAAAAGAGTATAGTTCCAGGGGCGTGATATGATGTGGAACTGTGACACAGATATGAATAAAATACAATAGACGAAGATATTATATTTAGTAACCAATTCCGCTTAACTACTCCTCAAGAGTCATAAAAACCCTGACTTTAGACTCTGCGTCCAGCGCTCGGCGTGGGAACACGTCGTGTTCGGGTTCGCGACTGGTCAATCGTATCCTGAGGATGCCTAGTTGAGAGGTGAAAACACGTGTCAATTTCTTACAGGATTTTTATGACTCTTGGGGAACAGTTAAGCGGAATAGGTTACTAAATATATCTAAGTCTATTGTATTTTATAATGGATTTCCGCAGTCATGCCTGGATCCATTAACTACAGTTATGAGTGTCAAAGATGACGGCTTTCAAAATCAAACGTCTCTTTCTTTTCTAAAACTCGTGTGCGGGGTAGGGGCGGGTATTTTACTAGAACAAAATTAAATGTTCAGTAAAATTTCTTAACCATAATACGCGAGTTTACATAAAGAATTCAAGTAACACAATTTTCTAACCGGCTTATTCATAAACGCTGCTTAAAGTTAAGTCATGAATTAGCAACTGTTTAACCATACATTTTCGATGTTTATACGTCTCTTTAACTTTAAGAAACGTTTATGAATAAGAGGGTTAGTCTGTAAGTATAGTTGACCAGTTTCGTTTTTTGAAAGTAAAATGGTTTCATACGATAACAACCTCGGACAAATAGTTTTGTCCTTGTAGTCACGAAAGGCAACTAATTTTGTAAACGCATGTGCCGTTTTGAACGTAGTTTCTGAAAACTTGTTTCAGTATTTCCGAATGGTAATTTATTACTTAATTTTACATGTTGCCAAGGCAATACCATAAACGTGCTTTAAAATAAAAAAACCGGCCTTCATTGTGCTTCATATTGAAGGGTTCCGTAGTTGGGATGAAATTATCCCAAAAAATTAAAAAACATGTTCTCCATCGATATACATACATCGATATACATACGTCATGGTCAATACTCCAACAGCAGCATTTTTTTTATATGATGCGACTACAAATTAACGATTTTCGTACTTTTTCCTTACACGTGTGTGTGAGACCTTACGTCTTGCCAAATTTCATGATTCTATACTCCATTTGAAATAAGATTAGACGTATAGATAAGCCTTTTTTACATTCCGTTCATCCGATTTTGAATTCTATTGCGTTGGTGGCATGACAAATGGCAGCCGCAGTAGATAGTTGGTATTGTGTAACTTTTTTTGCTTTTAATGCTATCCTTATGCCTACGGTATAGAAGTCAAAATCGGTTGAACGGACTGTAAAAGGGTTTGTTTTAATGTCTAATCTTATTTCAAATGGGGTATAGGTCAACCCTATGGGTTTTGTCGTATTTTTTTATTGCGTTGGCTTGATTTTCCTCCGAGCTCCAAGGGATCGTAAAACTATGTATTTGATATTAATTTAAAATTGATAACACCACGCGTTCCCGAAAAAAAGTGTCTTGACAGTCTGACAGACGGACGCCGAAGTGATCTATGGGTTTATCCTTTACGGTACGGAACCCTAAAATGTACATTTATGACGGAATATGACATCAATTCTTTCAAGTGTTCGTTGACATTAGCTGCATCGTTCGGTAGTAACCAAAGGTCATATTAAATAACTATTAAACATTTTAAAGATAATTTATGTCGAAATATCTCATTAATTCTTTGAGGTGTTCGTTTGACATTAGCTGCACCGTTCAGTATCAGGATCAGAATTTATTTATTTGTAAGAATATAGTTTTACATGGTGTTAGTATTTTTGCGAGTTCGATACATTATACCACCAAATGTGTTGTCCTGATGTGTTTATCCTAATACAAAAAACGGAAATTGAAAAGCAAAGACACCGACTTCCGAAATTAAAGTTAATCACTTTTTTAGTGTTTTTTTTGGAAGTCGGTTGTTTTTTTTTTGTAAAAAGTTTTTATTTTTCACTTTTTAGTTGTGGTACCTACCCCACACAAATCCGAATACCACTACCTGCTATGTAAATAACAGTGAAGGAGTCAAACAGGATATCGTCTAGATAAACTAAGCGGGAAAAATACGTAATATTGAAGCTAACTCAAAAATTACGCAAGCTAAGTTAATAAAATTTATATGGGACCACCTCGGAAACATGACCTACCAAACAAAAAAAGAATCATCAAAATCGATTCATAATTGGCGGAGTAATCGCGTAACAAACATACAAAAAAAAAAAAAAAACATACAGACGAATTGAGAACCTCCTCCTTTTTGAAGAAGTCGGTTAAAAATAACAATCATTTTATATTTGTTTTATTTCCTATTTCCCCCGAATTTAGACTCATATTGCATTATAATAATGTGCCTCATTTAATGAAAGTCTCCTGATAAGGCTATGTAAACAGTGACCGAACTTTATCAAAGATACCGGCTGATAACCACTCCCCATCCTCTCACGTGACGTGACGGACAAACAAAGAAATTGTTTACGATATTGCCTTTCACATTTTTGGAAAAATAAATAAAGATAATTCGATCATGTAGGCCATATAAGAGCAGACTTCGAAATCGAATCAAGTGAATCGGGAACATGTTTTTATTTTATATCGATTCTAAATCGATTTAGCACAGATTCTTCTGAATGTCTGATCCAATTAGAGTTGTGTTGATACAGGCTTGAGGCGGGGTACAGTTGTTTTTATATTATCAAAGCAAATTACAAGTCACGTAGTTCTGAGCAAATATGCTAATTTATTTTTCGTGAAAAATCACGACCGAAAATGCAAGAGGTGATTTACTGAAGGTGATTTTCAATACCCCCGTTTAATTTTTACATTATGTAGCTAACAAAATAGTAATAGAAAAATCTCTCAGCCCGTGTAGCATGACTACCATAGAAACGGCTTTTGTCGACGGAAGAGTAGACAAATGACAGATTGTGACTGTGCAGCTCGTCAGCGCCTTAGCACGTGTGTATCCATGTCTCTGTGTAATATGCTGATATTTCCACTTAGGAAAGTACGTTGACTGATTGTAACAAGTATTTTTATTGTCACAGTAGCTGGCTCAGTGGGTTGCAGCTGAAAATCAGCGTCAGGTGGTACACTTTGTGTTGCCATCTGACAGTATGCTGAGCTGAGGCCCTTTTGGCATTTTATTGATTGTTTCTGTTTTTATAGTTTTAAGGTGTATTTTTATGTTAAAATGCCAATAAATGCATTTTTCTTTCTTTCTTTCTTTCTTTCTCAGACAGCAACAAAATCAGATTACGTTCCGAACACCCCGCGTTGAAGCAAAGGAGTATAAAAGTTATTTATAGAATAAGGTTTCCTGTCTATGGAAATATGGTGAACTTTGGATGCGTTAGCCAAGCAAAATAAAAGTGTTTGTATGCACACATGACTGGTGTCGACGCTTTGTATAATGTCCTTCAGTTTCTGTGAATCTAATCAATTCAAATATCTCTTGCGGTATGTTGTGATTGGTCACCAGACTCCATCAATGATATGGGGTTAAAATAAAACCATTGTTTTAGGCACAGGAGGTGTGTCAGACAGAACTAATCCAGTAATAATGCCATGTCGTCACTCGTCAGAGTCATCAGTCACATCATAAAGAACTTTACTGCAAGTCATAACCCTGATTTCGTCACCAGCCAGTCATATGCATTTAGGTATGTCTAAAGACCGTCACACTTTCGCTGAATAATCGCTTACGTCATAAATCGATTGTTTTGTACACAATGTTGATCTTACCTTAAAAGCATAAGAGTAGGGGAAGACTGAAGAAACAATCGATGGATTGTGTGAAAGATAATATAGCTAGAAAGGTGACTACTGAGATAATGGAAGAAAAACTCAATCATAAGGACAAGACGATGATGATGCTTACCTTAAGAGCGACGAGCAATGTGACAGTCTCGACGCTGTAGTATCCGCGGTCGACGTAGTCTCCCATGAATAGATAGTTGGTGTCAGGGGAACGCCCGCCGATACGGAACAGCTCCATCAGATCGTGGAACTGTCCGTGGACGTCCCCGCAGACAGTCACTGGGCATTTCACCTCCTGGACATTAGACTCCTTCGTGAGGATCTCCTTTGCCTGTAAAAAAAAGAAACAGACGTAAGCGAGGTTTTCGAAATCACAAACAATCTTTTGAATAAAACAGCTGATTGAACGTTACAAATTATTATAAAATCTCAACGAGACGAACGTTAATAAAACAATACAATAACCATCATAATCCAATAGGAAAGTCCGAAGACACCAACCGCGTTCGTCTTCTTATCCATACTTTGGAGGTATTTCAAAGATCAATAACAAAAACTACAAAAGCAAATATTTAATTATTTAGGTATTTGAGTACTTGACCCAATCTTGAAGATTGGCCAGTCATCTTAGCCGAAGGTCGTAAAATGTCAGCTTTGAATCAATACCCCATACAGAGATACAATAAACAACCCAGGAGAGAAATTGCTAAAAATTACGCGACGGATTAATCTCAATACAAATTAGATCTGTTTGGTGCGGGCTACAGCCCTAATCTTACTGGCTGGGGATTGGTAAAGGAGTATTCAGCGGGGTTAACTCCTAAGCATACTTTTAGGATAGACAGTTTTTGTACCTCAAGAATGGCAGGAAAAACAAAGGATCCGTCCTTCAAACAACTCCCAAATAAAATTCATAGCTTGACAAGCATGTGTTAGGAATTATTCATTACTAAATTATTTAGTTACTACCATGATTAACAATGTTTT
The DNA here is from genome assembly GCA_948473465.1 of Lithophane ornitopus. Taxonomy (NCBI): domain Eukaryota; kingdom Metazoa; phylum Arthropoda; class Insecta; order Lepidoptera; family Noctuidae; genus Lithophane; species Lithophane ornitopus. The sequence continues at coordinate 12,302,792 of OX419632.1, read as the reverse complement.
CCATTTGTTTCGTCGACAATTTTAGTTTTCTAACATTATTCCAAATAAGAACAATGGCGAGGCTTGCCAACAATAGTCCATTTATCCGAAATGGGTTTTAGGCCCGTTTTAAACACATTCACTCTATTTGGTTTGAACATTCTGAATAACGGACACGGTTGACTAAAACTGTTTATATTATGTCGTATTGTTTGCACTTCTATTCCTGAAGGGCGTATTATAGTGGCCACTTGTTTTTAAACAAAGCGATATAAACGTAGATATGAGGAATACTCAAAGCTTTAGCAACCATCTTTCTTTGAGTGCGTACTTCTGCAATGTCAAGATTACTCTATTTGCGTAATGGCTGCTGTAGTTTCTCTGTACTATTTCCATTGCTTCTTTAGCCAAACTCCATTAAAATTGATGGATATTAAAACGTCGATGGACGTAGATAGAGCTATAATTATGATCTGTACACAGGGGCCATGAGAAAGATTGTGCCTATCCGTGATTAACGCGATGTGTTCAGAGATAACCTTTCCTATTAGACGAGTACTTATAGTTAACTTGCAATAAGCAACTGATACGATTTGTTTTTATTTTACTACGTCAGCATCTAAAACATTGATGACACAGATTTGTTTGGAGTGGGAAAACAATTTGATGTGGGTTAGACATTTTTTGACCATCGTCTGGAGTGATCCTGTTATTTTTTGACCGGTATGTTTGTATATATATTACTCATAACTTCTAAACTGCTCATCATAATTTGACAAATGAGGTATCATTGCAAGCCTCTTGATCGTCCGCTGGCAATGTGATCTTACTTTAATTAAATATGGCGCCCACTACAGGGTAAAAAGAAATGAAGAAAAAAAAAGATGCTATTTTGGGTATCAAATGAAAGGGCTTAATAAGCAAATAAAAAAAAGTTACAATATTAAAACCCAACTCCAAACCAACAACCACAAAAAAGTCAACTAAAAAAAAAGATTTAAACAACGACATCACAGACAGACAAATTAAAAATCGGGAGTCACACCTAATCTGTTCGATTTATACGTGTGACTCCGGATTTTTAATTTGTCTGTGACGTGGTTTTAATTTTTCAGTCGGGTTTTAGTTTTAAATGCATTCATTTTGTCGTATTTGCTGACCTTTTTAGTATACTCACAATGACTTCACTAGCATTAATTAAAAATCTGAGATAAGGATTGCATAATCACTAAAGTACCTGTGTATCAGTGTCTTTTTTTGTTTAAATAAAAACAAAACTAATACATAAAACTGATGAAACGACCGACAAAGAATGAGTACAATGAAAATTACCACGAGTGCTAATGACATTTCATAAAGGTACAAAGGACAGGACTATGTTAAGCGTTAAACGTGGGTTTTCTTATGTAATCACGCCCGTAACCATGAAAGGACTATGTATATAACATCACAGATGATATTCCCTTTCTTTTAAACATACTAATGGCCAGTTTCGATGGCCTCATTTTATTTTTGTTACTTTCTCAGTAGCATTCCGGTTAGGGTTAATAGGCTCACCCTATATTAGATATTACATCATGGGACTTAAACATAAACCGGCAATATCCAATCCAATCTGCCTAGCCTTTTCCCAACTATATGGGACGGCTTCCAGCTTAACCGGATGTAGCTAAATACCAGTATTTTACATGGAGCGACTGCCTATCTGACCTCCACAACCCAGTAACCCGGCAATTAGATACCTCTTGGTAAGATTGGGTGTTAGACTTTCGGGCTTCTGACGACCCGTAACGACTGTCAAAGATCCACGAATGACGGGTCCGAGTCTCGGTTTATAAAGATAATCGCCCATCCACAGACCGACCCCGGCAAGCGTAGCTTAACCTGATGGATCGACCCGTGCCGTGCGGCTGTTATTACTTAGCCACGAGCTTCTCCGGCCATATGTGGGTGAAACATACCTCCGTTTATTCCTTTGAGGACTACAGGACCACGCTGTAGTCCTTATGAGGAATGTAGCGTGTAATTTTCCGTAAAAATTTCAAATCTATTCTAGCAAAAGAATGTATCCTGAATCCACACACGGTCCTTTTCAAAGTCCGGAAAACTGAATACTTGCGCAGAACCGAACACAGTCCATAACTTAAAAGTTATTGCTGGTATTTAGGTTGACGCGGCAGGTCACGTGTAATCAATACAAGGGCGGAAGCTCCCGCTGCAGAAATAACGATAGTATTGGCTATTTGGGCTACCAGATCGCCAAGATTTGTGGTCACTGAAATAATATGTAGGAACTGTGTGCTACGTTAGTTAGGTAACTTGTTATGTAAGTAAACTAGTTATTAGCTCAATCGTCTACGTTGGAGATTCACGTTTATTTACTAGAAAATCATACATAGAATGTTTTCACGGTCTAATACAAACATTGGATTTCAAATCAAAACTAACTTGATATTAGAATGACGAATAGATTGAGCTAATTAATTATTCATTTGGTGTGCCCCGTGTCCTTATGAGTCCGAAAATATTTGGTCTGAAATAAAAATAAAATGGCGCCATAGTAGACAAACGTAATTTATCACGATTACGTATCCACAAAAGGCAGGTAGGCACGTTTCCATAGCATTCGAGCTGATTGAAATTAATCTCAATTGTTAACATAACACAACATGGACAGAAGCTCTATTCATTCGTATTGCTATTCAATTTCTATTCACGAACACAAAAATACTCTGTTGATTTATTTTTTTACGAGTTAATGCGTTATCTGTATTCCGAAATTAGCATAGACTACGTAGACATCGAAATAACGAATCAACATTCAAGAGATGTATGTATCGGTAAGTAAAAGAAACTACAAAGGAATCAATGTATTCCTCACGAGTCTGATGGAAGCACATTACTATACATTAATAATAATATTATTTTAATAAGTTTAAGGTTGATACGCGATCAAAGGTCAAAATTAGATATTTCAAGGATGTCGTTTACAACCTGCACGGTGAAAGATTGTTTTATGGAAATCATTGCATATTTTTGCTACTGTTGCTCTCTTACACCCAGTGCCAGGTTATGTGCCCTATTCGAAAGTCTATGGTAAAGGTGAAAGACCTGACGATACTGATCCAGTTTTTTTTTAAATCTGTTCTTTGGCGATGGGACAAAAATACATATTCCTTTAACGTAGATAACGCTCGCGTTGTGTCAACGATAACAAAATTGCAAATTATGCTTCTTTTTTTGTGAGGAACAGGGTGTAAAGTTAACTCGCCCTCTATCGAAAAGGGAGGATCCTCTGACCAGACGGGTGTCGTATCTGGCGGGCAACTGCCCAACCCAACTATTGATGTTGGAATCTTGTATATTAATTGTTGATCGCGAGGTAAACTCTAATTGCGAGATGCAGGATTTTGTGTGACGTCAGGTCTTTGATGCGTAGTTGGCATGTGGCGATGTAGATGCCGCCACATGCTCACATAAATTCCCGATACTGATGAATGGTAGAACATTTGTCTCTTCGTGTTACAAATCCTTGCTGTTCGATACTAGACTCTCGAGGTCGGGTAGATGCTTTTGTTTTTTTTTTTTTTGTCATCTAATCAGTATTAATTTAGTTTATGAGATCACTATAAATATATATCGTTATACATATATTAGTAGGTACTTTGCATGCAACACTTGCATGTGAACATGCTGGGTTTTGGATGGTCATGGTGTTCGACATGTGCCAAATTCTTATCGATATAACGCTATATTATTTTAGCCACGTATGTAATACATAAGACTAACATAGAAAATATAGAAATACGATAGGTACTACTATGAAGACAGTCATTTAATTTTTTAAGTAGTGTAGCGGCTTGTGATAGTCTATTAGCATTTATTTATGTATTTAGTAACCGCAAAAAGGTTGCTGGCTTGTTGCTAGTCTTTCCTAGACCTTGAAGAAATTGATAACAAAAGTATGGCAACAGACAGACCAATTGCATTCTTTTCAAGCGACGATACGTACGTCTGAGATATTGTAACACTACTTCGTACGGTTTTTCTTACCGTTTCGTAGTAAAAGATAAACATAGAAAGTATCAGCTGTTTCTTATCACGCGACAGTTATTAAGGTACCTACAATTCCGTAGCCGACTGCAGGCAGCAGCAGCAGTATGGATGAAAATTGCCGGCAATATTGCAAAAATTGCCGGCAATATTGCGAAAGTTGCCAAAATTGCCGCGAATGTTTCCAAACTTGCCGGCAATATTGGGAAGAAACGTGTAAATAGAAAACGTACTTTACTTTATATAATAGCATATTAGGATAAAATTACGGTTTGCAGGATGCTAGTTTTTATACTTACCTACATTATCCAACCGAAAATGTTAGTTTGCATTTATTTACTTACTGATAAACTAAAGAAAAGAAACAGGCTATCCACGCATTTTTAAAAACCAATCTCGCAATTTTGGCAACTTTACGAAAATATTGACCAACCAATATTGCCGGCAATATTGGAAACCTTCCTAGTAAGTTTCGGAAACATTCAGCGATTTTCATCCCTACAGCAGGCGACGTGTCGCCGCGACACTACTGGTTTTGTACGTATTTCTATGAAAAACCTTCCGTAGTTAGCGGCACGTCGATTTCAAAATACATAGAAACCAGTAGTGTCGCGACGACAATTTGCCTGCTGCTGCTGCCTGCAGTCGGCTACGTAATTGTATCTTTAAAGTCAAAAAGTTTATAAAAACACGCTTTTCTACATGTGCACCATTCAAATAGCATGCCAGATTAATATTTAATGTAGAATAATTGGCAGGAATTACAATGCGATAGACAGCTTTGCTATGGGAAAGGATCCCCGTATTAGGAAATTAGAAGTTGGCAACTTGTCATAGATGATACAAATTCGTCAAATCTCTTTGTGTACCTATGATAGTTAAAGAGCGTCATCTGACGTAGGTATGTAATCGATGATTCACCGATAGTTCACGAAATCAACGTGCGTGATTTTAAACAAGAAACAAATGAATTTAATTAAACCGTCAGTATTTTCAATTCGCCTGCGGGGAGTCTCAAATGCTCAATGTGGCTCAATGCTAAGCAATTGTGCACTCGACAGCACACGTGTGGGCGAGAGAAATAATATATATAAATATGTATAGAGCACGTGCAGTTTAGCGATAGAATAATAAGAGATAATTAGCATTGTATGCATATTTTTCATGTTCTATTGGTTCTGTTAACTAGCAGTTTGTTTGCGTCGCGTCGTGACTACGGGCATTACATCCTTTCTAACGCCTAAGTTCTTTTATAGAAAACTAGCAGCGCCCCGCGGTTTCACCCCCATAAATCTCGATACCATGGGAATAACGGGATAAAAAGTATTCTATTTGTTATTCCAGGTTATAAACTATCTATGCCAAATTTCATCCAAATCTGTTCAGTCGTTTTTGTGTGAAAGAGTAACAAAAAGTTTCAATTGAATGTCCTTGATATTAATTGTTTTGTATTCTTATTAACGCGTTAATTATACCTTCAGAAACTGATGGTTGGATTGCAGTTTTAACACAAACCTTAGCACTGCATTAAGTAAATAAAGTTAACTTCAAACCATTGACAATTAAAATGAACACTAAATGCTACTAGAAAAGCTAGTATATTATGTAACAACTGATAGCTCAGGGAGACTGAATGTCAAAGTAGTTTGAACTGGCATTAGCCACATTATTGCATATGTTCCTATTATCAATATCTTGTATCACTCAATTTAAAATTGGATCATAATTCAATTACTCATTTAAATTGCTGTTGAATGCTTCATGCAGTGAATATTTGAAGAGGAAAACTATAATTGGAAATCCTAAACATATTTCCCACAACCACAACAATTATTAGGTATTCTCCATATAAACAAAAAGCAGCCTCTATAGAGTTAATAGCTTTGAAGATAAGAACTGAGAGCAAAAATAAAGCCTTGATAGAGATAATTGGAATAAATTGAAGAAACAAGGCTTGTTACAATTTTATAGAGACCCTCTAATAGTTGGCTAATGAAACACAAATAAAAACAAAAACATAACCTAAATTAATGGAAATGTGTGACGGATGGTATCTGTACTCATTAACAATTGGCAGCGTAACATCCTTTCACATAATTGTCACTGCAGTGTCACAATACTACTTACTGATACAACTACGTCGAATTGTGAGGATACACGTTGTCAATATCTTTACATTACTATCAAAGAGGATTTAATCATTGATTGCTTTCAAATAGGTACACCGTACATTGTTTATGTATGAGTGTGAGGTGACACACATACATAACAATATCTAGATTTTAAGTAGGTATGTCAAACCTAATTAAATTTGATACATTTCACACTTAATTTAACAATGATAACTGCTGCAGTTCAAGTAGCTAAATAGGGCATTCAAATAATAATAGTGTGTATTTTAAAATGAAGCAAGTTCAAGTTTCTTTCGTCCTTGCATTTACTTTTTTACATAAATTAAGTTAATCATGAGTGCCCTTCATGAGTCACTCACAATAATCTACCTTGCTCATCATTAACATTATGAAAATGTAGATGTAGGAAAAATTAACTGCTATTGTTGGGAGTAAAGTTCATAGACCAACAAGATATGCAATGTCCATAATGCTAGATACACTTTTTAATGTTATTTTTCATTTGAAAAACAAACAAAATATTAAAAAATAATGAGTCATTTTGATTACAAACAGTGTTGAAAATAATTCTCTTGAGACAGCAAATATTAAAAAGTTATGTACAACTTGCCATTTTAGTGATAATAAAAACAATAATTTGAGTACAGGTTAACTTAGTGGAATTGTGTACTTGCCTCAGATCTAATAAAAACTAGAGGACATGATTGTTATGTTGTAAGTATTTTGATTTTGGAACATCAAAATAAAATCAGATATGTACCTACATTTCTGCACAATAAATACTTTTTTCCCCAATGGAAGTGATTGATGATAAAGGTACCTTACTTGGGGCTAAACATTAGAAAATGAAGGTGTATTCGGATAATCAAATAATAATATCAAGTAATGTGTGAGTTGATTAGGTTTTTTATCATTAGGATAGATAGATTCACCCTTCTTGTAATATCCATCAAATGCTTGTTAGTATGACTATATTTTGGCTGTTATTTCAACTTTATTGTAAAATACCTATACTATATATAATATACTTCAAAATAATCGTTAAATAAACCGATTATTATGTATTTTGGTAGAAAATCACATACAAATATTATTAGTATCGCCACCGGCGGATGCAATCTCCCTTGAAGAAAAAATCAATGAAAACCTCCATGATAAACATGTACCTTTAACCAAGAAGTCTATGACTTCGGATATAAAACTAGTGTTAATTGATTATCAGACTTTCCGCGCCGCGTCTAAAAATATCTTCTAACCAATTAGGCTAAATATCAACCTGGAAGATTGATAGCTGGGTGTGGTAAACAGAGATTGAACTAGTCTGATCACAGAACTCTCTCCATCCCCCGACATCCCGGAACGATTATCGTTTCAACGGCGGACAGCTTCTACCACAACCTATAACGATGTAGAATCGCGTTCTTGTAACTCGCTATGTAGGTATATGAATCATACAACATATAGCTACCGACCCGATGAAAATGTATACAAAACGTATGGAATAGTTCACAAATATACTAAACACATTATCTAATTGAATTCAAAGGTACATTACCTTGTCGCATAACGTTTTTACTTGATTTTCTGTCAATTGCTTGCATTCGTTTAGTTGTTCTATCCACTGATCCAGTTCTTTTAACGACGCCTTGTCCTCCATACTTTGTGTCTGTGAGATTAACGTACGAGACGTTAACTGTGATTTTGATTGTCTTTATGTTTTAAATGTACACAAAACCATGCGAATTACGTATTTTACACTGTGCCCAGAAAACTGACTACGGCGGACACTTTACAAAATGGCGTTTGCGTGACGTCAATTTTCAGAAAAGAAATCCACCAAGCGGCTTTTACGGGAACTAGATGATGATGCCACTATTGGATGCGTTCAGAAATATATTGACTTGGTGTGGGCAATAGATATTTTTGAAATAACGCTTTTCAGAAAAAAATAAAAGGTTCATTTGGCGATGAAATAACTACAACGTAATTCGTTAATTACTGAACATACTTTTAAGGAGCCTGATGGTACAATTTTTGCTTTTGCCATTGTTTGCGGTGCTTCGACAATAAAATCCATCGAGGTGATAATATATTATCTGGTAAATAATTCCTGAAATAGCTTACAAATAAGCAAATGAATGCCAAAATTTTATCAGTCTCAGTCTTCTTTCAGTTAATAAGTCAAGACAATAAATTATTTCAACTTCACAATTTTCTTTTGAATTTTGTTGAAAAATTGACATGACTTGACAGTTTGTCACTTTCGTTTTTCAAATATTTTCAGGCTGCAGATCGTTCAACAATAATATTGTTTCTAAAACAATAAAACAACTTTTGTTTGAAAAATACTAAAAAACATGATCATAATAGCTTTGTATTTTTCTAATAGAATCAGGATTTAGAATTTGCAAACATTTTATATCTAGCTAATGGCAAGTGCTTGCGTGAATGCACGTTAGTATCCATACATTTTTGCAGTGAAGGTTTATGTTTTGTAATTTGCACCAAGCGTGTGGAGCCGGCAGTACAGTGGGCCACTTTTTAAATCCATTGAGATAGTATTAAACCATAGAGTAATATTTTGTGCGAAATGACTCGTATCCGCAACATAAAAGCTCTATAAAAAAACTGACATCTTTCTTTTTGCCTAGTGCCAAACCCAAATTCCGGTCTTTTTACTTTTGAGTCGGAGGCTAGTGTGTTGGTGCTTAGCCGCTCAGCAAGTTTTCGTGAAGATGACTGAAACTCTGAAGCTTAGAGGAACCCTCTGTGGCCACAATGGCTGGGTTACGCAAATTGCAACCAACCCCAAATACCCTGACATGATTTTGTCGTCGTCTCGAGGTAAGGTTATCTTTTACGCTACCATCTAAATCCATGTTCATCAGGTTTTTGCCTTTAGAATACTCCTTATATTTCTTAGCAAAATATCTTTGAATGATTATATTACAAGAATTTCTATTTATTTATGTGATGACACAAACCTTTGCCACGCGAGTCCTGAGCGGCAGCGGATATGGGGCTGATGACAACGCGTACAATATAACTATGTCTCATTATTCGAACATGTCTAACGCGTTTCGAATGGCTTTTCAGACAAAACCCTTATCGTATGGAAGTTGACCAGAGACGAAACCAACTACGGTGTACCGCAGAAGCGTCTGTACGGTCACTCTCACTTCATCTCCGACGTCGTGTTATCCAGTGACGGCAACTACGCTCTGTCTGGCTCATGGGACAAGACCCTGCGTCTGTGGGATCTTGCCGCCGGAAAGACCACCAGGCGTTTCGAAGACCATACTAAGGTGTGACAGAACTTAACATTTTCGTAGGGTTGTAGTATAAGTGCCGATGCGCGGCAGAAGAAACAGTGTAATTGCGCCTTTGCGAGGCAGAAGAATTCAAATGCTGCTAGCATTGTTGAGATTCGACTAGGACTGATATTGAGGTAAGAGTGTGGTCAGTCACCATTTTACACCATACAAAACTAACACTAAATAGCACATATGCACTTATCAATGTTAAAACAGCTAATTTCGATATTATTTCTGTAGTTAGTATTAGTAGTAACTGTAGTAGAGATTGATCCACATGTGTAATATTACCTTGTGGTCCATAATTTTAATAACAAGCACAACTGTAAACAGCAAATTATAACATATTTTGTGCTATGCAGGATGTACTCTCCGTGGCATTCTCAGTGGACAACCGTCAGATCGTGTCTGGGTCTCGGGACAAGACCATCAAGCTGTGGAACACACTCGCCGAGTGCAAGTACACCATCCAGGATGATGGACACAGTGACTGGGTGTCTTGCGTCCGCTTCTCTCCCAATCACGCCAACCCCATCATTGTGTCTGCTGGTTGGGACCGTACCGTTAAGGTTTGTAGTGTTTATGCTCTTTTACTTTGTGTAAACAACTAGTACATGTTATAATTTTGACATTCAATTCAAAAATATTATGAATATAGATAACTAACTATCCATTTCTCTTCCAAAGGTCTGGCATCTTACCAACTGCAAGCTCAAAATCAACCACCTTGGACACTCCGGTTACCTGAACACAGTCACAGTATCTCCTGATGGTTCTCTGTGCGCTTCTGGTGGCAAGGACATGAAAGCCATGCTCTGGGACCTGAATGACGGCAAGCATCTGCACACCCTTGACCACAATGACATCATCACATCATTGTGCTTCTCACCCAACAGATATTGGCTGTGCGCTGCCTTTGGACCTTCCATCAAGATCTGGGTATGTTAAATTCTTTAATTTGACAGTTGTTTATCTAATTATTTAAATTCCCAACTTTTATCCATAGTCTTATTTGTATGATTTAAATTTTACTTCTTGGTTTACAGGATCTGGAAAGCAAGGAGATGGTTGAAGAGCTCAGACCTGAGATCATCAACCAGACCCAGACCTCCAAGTCAGACCCACCCCAGTGCCTGTCCCTGGCCTGGTCCACAGACGGTCAAACCCTCTTTGCTGGCTACTCTGACAACATCATCCGAGTCTGGCAGGTGTCAGTCTCAGCACGATAAGAAGTTGAAGAAACTTAGTTTCATTTATTTTTGTGCTACTTATTATGTATCCTGCCTGACTGTATGGATAAAAATAAATGGAATTGTTTGACTTACTTTAGCAGTTTCATTGTGATCTCCTTGTAAGATTAGATTAAGTAATTAGAAATAAGTTATTCCAATAACAGTTGATTACATAAGTAAGGTCATATGTATCAATAATGTATGTATATTTTATGTAAATAAAAACCATTGAATATACAGAAACATTTTTCTTCCTCCAACAAAATCATTACATAAAATAATATTCGAGTAACAATAAATATCTTAATTTATAGTAATAACAATACATTGAAATTACATGGATACAAAATAAACCCCACACCACACCAAGATTATTTCATATTCCTCATAAATATTCAGCTTTGCCAATACCCTACATCTAAAACATTCCAATCAATACTGTCTAGGCAGGTACTCATGTGCAAGTTAATGAACTTTCAATATTGATGCACACAATACTCACTTTTTTGCATAATGAACTTTGTCAATAGTGGAACATGCAGACTTCTAGAATACGAGCCAATGTCCTGGAAGCGCGGTTTTTTGAGAATTCTCGCGCATTCTTGGTTATTCCTGCACAATTACAAGATCTTATCTAGTTTGTTGTGACACAATTGACAAAGTTAATATTGCTATGTACTACAACTACAATTTTATCGCGTATCCATTCTGTGGGAATGTAAATTGAGTCAAAAGTACATTCTTACAGAGTTCATGAAAAAAAGTGCAAAACACCTAATAAATAATTTATGACACCATATTGTTGTGATGAAGTATTTAAATATTTAACATGTGAATAGAAGACTTCCTTTCATAAAGCTACGCATGGGTACAGGATACACATAATCCTCTGGAATATTGTTCATTAATTCATGATCTAGTGATAGCATTGAGACGGGGACTAAATAGCTTCTAAATATACCTACAAGGTTTAGTGTTCACGGTGCTCTTTGACCTACTCAGTCTTTGGAAATCCAGCTTCATTCAAGAGATGTGACCCATCCGTTATCTCTATTGGCCCCTCACCAATTTTAGTATGTATCACATATTTGATCAAATCTTTTGCTTGAGGCTTACAAATGTCCACAAATACTGGACTCAAAACCTCTTCTTCACTGCAGAGTCCTGTAACAAATTTATCAGGATTCGATGACGGGAAGATATGCCTTAGCAAAGAAATGACTTGTGGTACATCCTTCTCAAGTAGATACAGACAAGCATTCGGCCCGGCATCAAATGTGTAAGCAACTTTTATGCTTCCAGAGATTTCATTATACTTGTGAATCACATAACTGACAAGGTGAGACACATCAGTCATGTATACACATGGTGGGTATGAATCTAAACATACTGCATGGAATTGATTGCTGTCTTTCATGGTAATTTCAGCAAACTTAGGGAAGTCTCTTTGTTTTATTGCCTGAATAATGTCATCAGTTCTCTGTGGCACACAATATTTTATTCGATGTTTTAGTAGTTCAGAAGTTTTTGCAGCTGACCTCATGCCAACAGTTGAGCTAATTTTTTTTTTTGTGTCTCCTGCAACTAGTATTAAAGCTTGCATTTCAGGCCAATGTGCTTGATCTGCAATTTGAGTTGCTATTGAATCTGAACCATCTGGATTGGTGCCTGCATGCCATCTAACGAAGCCACCGTACACACTTCTGCAGGCGCTGCCTGACCCCAATCTGGCAATAGAACTCACATCAGACTTCACCTTGTAAAGTTTCGCTAGAGCACCCACAAGGCAAGCGTATCCTGCAGCGGAAGACGCTAATCCCGCTGCAGTAGGAAAGTTATTTTCTGAACATACATGTACTTTCCACTGTAAGAAATCTTCATCGACGCTCTTTTCAGCTGCAGCTCTGGATTTAATTTCCCTGAGACAATTTTGTAGTCTCGGGCTATAAAAAGATTCCTTCTTTCCATTCAACCATATTCCATCTTCTTTAAACTCTGGTTTTGCACAGACTGATGTTTTCGCGCACATTATACTTGTATCCAAAGTAGCACTAACGGAATCATTTAACGGTAAAATTAATTCCTCGTCTCGTTTGCCCCAATATTTAATTACAGCTATGTTAACAGGAGCTACCACTGTTATTACTTCACTCATTTTAACAAGTTTAAAAACCAATTACAATGATAAACTTCTTTAAATAATTCGCTCCCGCGGTTATTTATTTTAATGACAGACGTGCGCTACCGCTGGAGAAAATAAAAATAAATAATGTCAAAAAATTTCAGAGACAATCTTGTAGTTTAGTCGGGAGGGGCCGAAGTCAGCCGAAGTTGTTTTTACTCTTTTCTTACTTGTGAGATGAAACGAGAAAGAAGAATCAATTGGATTCGGATTGGTCCGGATTGGTCGAATATCGAGATGACACACAAGATGTCGAGGACATGACGATGGTTACGGAAGCGTTCGGAGTTAAGAATTGACGTGATGCATGCATTTACAGTTGTTATTTCATAATTTCTTCATTGTTAAGAATATTTAATTATTTTAAGAACTTTTACGTATGTACAATTTACTACTTGATTCTGTTTGGTTCTGGTTCTCTAGCAGTAGCAAGTTTGTACTCTTAGCCGATTTTAAACAAATGAATGTAACCATTACGAAAGGAAATGCAATACGTTTCGATACTGCATTTAACATTATAAACAATGTAGGTAATTATTTTTGTAATTTGTAGGTTTTCAGAGGTACAGTATAATTAATTTTACATGCTTTTCATTTAAATATTAATTATGGAATATTTTATCAAATACCTTGGAGTTACTGAACTTGTGGTTGCAACTTCAATCCTAGCGACGTCGTTTGGAACTACTAATACCCGACAAAATATAGATGGTCTGTGGAAAACGCTTGAAAAGGTTTGATGCGGTTCACCGTTGTTGAAATATGAGTATGTGAGGGTGTGGAGGTAGCATACTTGTAGAATTTGTCGGATTATACTACACATTTCAATTCAACGCTGCCATTTTCGTTTTGTGGCACGGTTAAAGCGGCGGTCTAAATGTGAATTTGCTAAAATAACTGGCATTTATTTATTTACAAAGTGTTGAAAATATATTGTAGTGCGTTTGTTTTCTCGTAAAACAGCAAGAAGTGGCGATTACAGTGTTTAAACCACCGGATAATTGTTGACTTCTTTGGGTGGAGAGGGTGAGTAGGTACTTTATATCAATATTTCGGGGTTTTACGGATTACTAATCTTTCCATATGCCCCGACACCTTTCTCACAACATTGACTGTGCTTATCTCATTGCTCTCGTTGGAGTTATTTGCCGTTTGTGTATACGATCTAGTATTCGCAATTGGCTTGCTAAAATGGGCGTTGTGATGAAGAGTGCAGGTTTTAAATCATTAGTAATATCGTCACCGCGCCTTTAATGATGTTATTTTACTTAGTCAGGATCGGTTAGCAACGTCTTCTGTTATCACACCGCTCAATTTGTAAAGTTCTTTGACATAGCTTTCAGTTTTATCAGTGGAAACAAGATTACTAATGTAGGATGAGGTCTTTTATGTCGCCAATAGGGTTTACGTGGGTAATAACTGCGGAAGTAACAATTTACAGAGAATTATATTTCCCATTGACAATTCATCAAACAATCAAAATAAACAATGTATTCTCAGTTCTTTCATCAACTATTTTCAGTAAAAGGCATATTCCCACTATTGTAATGCTTGCAGCTGATTGAACTTCTTAGATATAATTCACAGAACTTCTATATCTACAGACATCATGTATACATACAACTGTTTCCATTATTTGGTTTTGAAGAGATCTTATGCTCTCAGAATAAAAATCTGCCATAGGTACACCAATTATTATCTTATTGATTTCCTATTAGCAATTTATTATTGAAGCTATTATTGCCATGCTGGCAAAGGTAACTTATATCTAGGCAGAAATAATAAAATGTACTGTACTCAAGTTAATGAGTAACACTACATAAAGTACCATTCCGCTGCCAGAGCTTTTTATTATGTGTCCTTAGATTCATTAAAGTAAAATTAATCACAATGTAGTAAATAGAAAATAATAGAGTTGAATCTGCATAGCCCTTTCGGAACTACGTTGGGGTCAGCTTCCAGTCTAACTGGATGCAGCTGAACATTTTACATCGAGTAACTGCCTATCTGTCCTCCACAACCCAAGTTCACTTGGTAAGCCTGTTTGACAGACTTTTGTGCTTCTGACTACCTATGATGACTATCAAAGATCTACGAATGACAGCCTGGACCAACCGCTTGACATGCTTTCTTGGGCACGGAGGAACTTTATGTAATGGAAGGTCACCCATTCACGGACCGACCGCGGCAAGCGTAGCTTATCCTTCAATCGACCCGTGCTGCTGTTATCATTGAGCCATGAGCCCCTCTCAGAAACAAAACAATAGAGCATTGCAATCTAATTTTTTTTTTCTACTAATCACTTACTATCCTCAAAGGTATATGTTATACATCCAAACATTGTGGTATTTTCCTCAACCAAGGAAACCTTGGCTTGATGCCATTTAAAGAAATTCTCACCTGCAAAACTAACTTGCATGTTCTAAAATACATTTTTAATTTCATTACAACCTTGTGAAGTGATAATTGATATGCAACCTTCATGCATGTGTGAAAATCGTAATTGCATAATAATTATTGTAAATACTTTTGTTGATGCAACAGCTGTGTTTGTTGTTGTTGCTGTCAATATACTATTGTTGCTGTTTTAATTTTGTTTGTACTGTGGTTGTCAAAGTAACAAATAAGTTATCTTGGCAGTAAAAGTGTGCTCCTTTATAAAAAAAAGTTTGCTAGAATTTCAATAAGCATTATCAGTAATAGTCGATTTTCTTCTCCACTAATATTATAAAGAGGAGATTTGTATTTTTGTTTGTAATTAATAAACTCGAAAAACTACTGGGCCAATTTTAATTCTTTAATTATTATATGAGTAATATATAGGCTATAATTTATAAAGATATCACGTGGGCGGAAGCTAGTATCATATAATTTTGCCTTTTCTAACTATTCATCAGTTCTAAATGTTCTCCGTTAAAAGTAAGTATGCACAGTGATAGTGAATATTTTTAATTATGCGATTGTCTTACACACTTGATTAGCCATGAACATGCAACTAGGTTGTTAATGAATATTTTACCAAAGTCATTAAAAAGGAACATGTAAATTAACATCATGCACAGCCAATTTACATCCTACACTTTTTTATGATACTTTTTAGGGTGGAAACCCATAATTACTGGTATTTACACTAGCGGAATAAGGAATTATACCCAGAGCTCAAAAGCATGGTCTTGGTGGGTTTGAGTTTGCGCTTAGATCAACTAAATAGTCTATAGATCTATCCAGATCCAAAAGCCAGTCTTCTAAAAACCTCCACTCATTCTAGCTCCTAGATATTTCTGGACCTGGAGCTGGATACTTGGTCAATGTTGATAGTTATAGAATATTCTTTATTATGTACGTCATGAGGATTAGAAATAAAAATGTTGAGATTTTACATAGGATGACACCAAGGGCAGTCTTATTAAGTCTTATAACTAAAAGCGATCTTTTAAAGACAACCTTTGGATAGATTAAAGGGAAAAGGAGAGACAATAAAAAAACAAATCATGACATCATGATAATAACTGACATTTGCTCTTAATAGGTCTTTAATGAATCATGATGTCAAATGATGAAGATTTTTGTAATGTAAGTGTAACTTTTAACCGTTTACCATAATTATCCCCATCTAATATTTTACTATGAACCCGATTAAAAACGGAAGTAATTTACTACTCCATGAAAATAAGTCCAACGGCGTGTCCACACGGTGTTCATTATGCGCGAGTGACATCCTCCCGCGAACACGTGACGCTGGAACGGAACCTAAGCGTTGAGGAACTGGGATGCGCAAGCGCACGCCATCTCATCCTCACGAAGATATTGCTGTATTGCGGCGTATTGTTGAACTATTGAAGTTTGAGTTAGGTATCGTTTGAATTAGGTATTTTAATACGATAAGTACTAAACCACTGTTTCCGGTTGTTTTGTTCAAGGGCGAAGGATTCCCCTCTATTCCCGCTAAGATAATGTAGCAAGATCATGTTAATTATTTTCGTAAACAATATTGTTTCTTAATAAAGAAAAATATAAAAAATATAGCTCTTAGCATAAAGTCAATCAGCTTATAATTTTATAAATGAATGTGTGATGATTACTGATGATGAATCATGATTGAATGGGCCAATCCAAATGATGTAATAACGACCAAAATTATATCAGTAAACCTCGTCGATTGTTTCGTAAAACTAAGATCTGTTACTACGCCACTTTGCTTTAAATCCAGCCAAACATTTTTCCGACAACCGAACCACTAGTAGGTAGGTACTCCGCTACCGAGAGTCCACTGAGAGTACCGCAGAACGAGTAACCGTCGACTGCAAACTGCATTACTCGACCGCAATGATCTATTGATTTCCGCAGGCACGCCCACGCTGTGACACCTATTTCGAAAGAAAGTTACAAAGAAATGGCATAAGAAACATCAATGGGCTTTGTAATAAGCTGTCGTAACCGAGATGGTAATGATGGTATGCCGTAGGGTTTCCGGTATATAATAAGGCGCTCTTTTTGTGGGGTCAGTAAAGACTGCTAAAGGATTTTGTAAAGAGTACTCATACTTAGTATCACCTTCTTAGCTTCCTAGGCAAAAAGTTGTTACTAAAATTACCAATTAGTTGGTTTACCACCTTGCCGATTGCAATTATTTTTCCCCTCGACTTTTCAAGGTGGTTCCCATATACACCATTTTCTGCGATGTAAGTTTACTATTTGATATCAATAAAGACGTTATATCATCATCTGGTGCATCACTGATCTTCATTCCTCATACAGACAGCTATGCAAAAGTATCACAGAAGAATCACGCCACTTATTGTCGAAATTATTCACCATCGACGCGTGAAATCGTAAACGATGCTGCACGCCGATTAACGTACCGCAAGAGTGAATGAAATGTAACTCGACGACTGATGAGGCTGTAGCCTAAAACTTTTACCGTGGAATTAATGAAGATGTGATTCACAGAAGTATGTGCCAATAGTATTTCCACACTGTTCCTCTTGCTCTACTTTAGATTTCTCTTAGCCGTCATTTCAGTATTCTGGGAACCACCTCTCTTTTAGCCATATCATCATCTTTCACACGAGCCATCGCTTTTTCGATGTTACCACTCCTATTTTAGCCATCCATATTCAGTGTCAAAACTTTCTTCACGAAATATCCAGTAGAGTATGTCCAATTGTCCAATCCCCAACTAACTGTTCGGTCGGTACGTATTTTCCTATAATCAATATATTGTGCATCAAGCAAAAACTATTAATGAACTTTTAAGGATATGTCGATATTTTCCTTGATTCAATTGATAGAGTTAACAGATAGATAATAATAGCTTTTTATACAAACATCTGGTTTTGAAAACCCCGACTCCAACTGCCAAAATATGAACTTCCTCAGTTCCTTTACTGGTTATGAAAACTTAGACATGGCATGCAATGCATGAAGTAATCGTCAATATAATAATTTTAACCGTTAGTTCATTACCATGCACCATATCTCCTCTTCAAATTACATTGTCGTACGATTGTTGGTTATTATAAAAGTGCGTTGAATTAGTATTCAAGATTGCATTATGAGTGGAACATTGCACTATCCGACAATTATCTAATTTCTTGTTCTACGTGTGCTAAATTATCTGTGGCCTGAATCTTAATGAGATTATTTCTGATGCTGTCCGTTTGTGGTACGGCCATGTTTGTATCTCTGTCGGTTGGGACTGGTTTAGGCTGTTGCTATGCTATACAGTGCACCACATGGTCTGATTGTCCCCAAATTATTGCGCGTCTTTGTATCTTTAAAATTTTGTTCTAGGATGCGTAGACAGGAAATTAGACACATTTGTGACACATGTTTCGTAGTCAATGAACTTTCGAGGATAATTAATATTTTTTGTCTGTCTGCAGCGCAGGAGTTTTTCACTAAAGTTGAGGGTTATTCTTCTTCAATAAGAAGGCTTACCATGACCATCTATTTGTCTTTTAATGGACCTTTATTCCTGTCTTCTTTTATTTCATCATTATCATTCTCCTACTCTTATCCCGATTTATGTGGCTTTGGTGGTATTTGGTTTTTTCCTTTCTTACTTCTGTTATATGATCAACAAGTTTGATTCTATGAACGTTCAATCACGTGTACATCGTTCGTGAGTTCGCATTAGGCGTACTAAATTGCTTATTTAGCTAACTGTATGGCAAAGTAGGATCATTACTTCCCAGCGCAATACTAATCCAATTATTCCTGGAAAAGCGACTAATTGCATCCCTAAATGAGTTTTACACGTGAACCTTTACCATACATCGGTCACCTACCGAGGTAATTTTATCCAGTGAATGTGGAAATAAATGCGAATCAGTCACAAAATTAATAATGCGGGCTGACCAACATCCTCTATGGACCTAATGATTAATTAATTATGTTAATGCTAGCATGCTGTGCCAGTGAGTGTTTATATTTGATGTGAATTGCCTTGGTGATGAGTAAGTTCCTTTACAGCTTTTCATGAAAATCGAAACCAAAGACTCTAAAGTTTTGTTGCTTTTAAATTTTTTTGTAGGATGTAGGTGTCATTCGCGTGGCGCAGCTTTGACTTGTTTCATTGTTTAGACAAAAGAAGAATAAGGAAACTTCTGAATATACATTACATATTTATGTATATTATGAATCAATGACTAAATAAGTGTATTTTTTCCTGTTCCTATAACTCTAAGCTAAATATGGGACTGGAAGAGGTATTTTAATTTATTATTAACAAACATTTCCAGGTTACCGCGATATGCTGGATCTTTTTTATAAAACTGTACCTATTTGGTCGTAATCGGGATACCGGATATGTCTGAATAAAAAAATAAACTGTATTGACTGTCCGAACATTGATACTTAATTGACGGAAATTAATGTCAGAACTTTGATAAAGACTTAACTACACTTCAAGTTCTCAAGACTCAAGATATTAATAGATTGGTAATGACTTTTCAAATTGTTCTGTTCGTTTACAAAGAGCTGTTGTATTCTTCATGATGCTTCCATTCAACATACAGAAAGATAGAGAAGAACATATTAATTTAAAACTCATTTTTAATGAATTCCTCTGTACAGGATTTAAAATGTGCAATGGTACGAGACGGGCTGCTCTAGTTAGTGACGTATCAGAGCGGTATCAACGCACGCCATAGCACAGTAGGTTATGTTATCTACACCTCTTGTACACGCAACAATCGCCTTTATTTGTAGCTTCACAATAGCCATAACGCTTTGTCTAACAGCCATGGCGCTAAGGGTGGGGCTGCAGAGGAAGCGACTGGCTTAACGGAATTGCAACGTGATAGTGCTTGTTTTATTTGCACTTTACAGTCCTATTATTCGGATCTCGTTATTGGTGAAAAATAAATAACAGTTTTTATAGTTCAATATTTGTAGAATAAACGCGGAACACATTATTCAGACACATGTCCTATCCTTGCATGGTCATAAGGTTCGCCAAGAGTGTAGAAAATGCAGAAAATTATGTAAGGCTTAATACATTAGCAGCAACAGCTATAAATAATTAAAGGAAACGTTGAAGGCTAATATTCATAAGCTTCATAAACTCATAAACAGTTGTACAGGTTTGGTCGTTGGTCGATCGTGAGAAAACCCACGTCCATCTATGAACGAAAGGAGAGGGATTTCTCGCTTCTCATAGGACCCCACCCAAATGCGTTCAGAGAAAACTGGTCAGTAATTCGATCTTGTCAATTAGTCAACGTCAATGGATTTGCACGTCCCCTCAAGATTTGATTGCGTGTGCGCACACCGTTCGTGGCTATAAACAGTTAATTAAAAAAAAATCTGCTTCTGTTACAGACAACTTTCGGCTAAGTTATTTAAAAATCTTATGCGGCTGACATATTATTGTCTCAGGCATATTTGATTAATTGAATGGTTAATTGTGTCAGAATTCATAATATTAGTGTTTCGATTAAATACAACGTTGCGTGGCGACTGTGGCAAACAACAACAAATCCAATGTATTATGTCAAACTATGACAGAAAGTAATTTCCCAAAGGATTAAATTAAATTGTTATTGATATTACGGATTTAAATACGATAAAAGATGAAAACCCTTCGATAGTACATTCCGGTTGCATGTCTAGATTATTAAAATGACATGGACTTGACAATTTAAAAGTTTTTATTGCGTATTAAAAATTGACAAACAAGAAAGAAAAAAGCCGACAAAACTACGTTACAATTATAAATTGTTAATGACAGTTTGTGGCCTAATCGTTTCTTATAAATCTTTTGCGGAAAGAACACCCGTTCAGCATGAAAACTATAAGTATGTTCGTAAAAAATGCATCATGCAACTTGTTTTAATAGCCCATTGAATGCGACTCACGCTTTATAATGCAAATCGTTTTTTACGGCCCCAGTTTCAAATTAATTGCCTTGTTTTTCAGAACGATATATTCAGTTATTGGAAATGAATGCAACATGAGATGAGGGATTACTTCTTAGTAATTGTATTTCATTCAGTAGTTATGTTATCGCGATTGGGAATCTTTTTTCCTATTCAGAAATGGCGCATAATGTGTGTCTAGTTCTGGTTTTACACAAAGGATTGATCCCTGACCTCCGCAAACTTCGAGGAATGCCTTCTAATATAGGCATGCATGCCATTGTCGCAATATCCTTTTAGGACGTTGCAACTTGAAGAGGGACGCTTACATTGAGCAGAGAAGGCTTTTTATTTATACTATTATTGCTCAGATTCTTAGAGCCAAGAAAAACTGCTTTCCAAAATTGACATGAAGTTCTGTCATGTATCTACCATACCGATTCCGTCTGTTTGGCGGATCGATACGAACTTCATGTTCGACTCATGTTTTGGTGGTTTAGCTCTCGAAGTTTCTCCCCACAAATCGTGTAGATACTCTCGGATTTTGTAATGTGAGACATCTTCAACATCAATTTCAAGTTTGTGTGGATTTAATTCGGCATTGTTACAGAATCTCGATTCCAAACGCTCTGCTCTGTGGAACCTGATAGTATCTTGTTTTAAAAGTCCTGCAGTAACTTTGTATTTCACGAGTTAAACTGCGGAGTCCCCTACCGGTAGTTTGTACATTATTATTCCAATCGCATTTCCGATAGTATTATTGCAAAGCTAATAATGTTGGCCTTCATTAATAGCATCATACTTGTGTATTTGTTGTACTCAGGTTAAATTATTTATATGTCCATTAGGAAGTCCAATTAAGTCTTTTAAGCACGATATTAATTTGTAATCTTGACTATTATAAGTTGTCACTTCATTACCTCATCTTCTTATTGATAAAGCCTCTGCAAACCTCTTGTAGGTGAGATCCTATTAATAATTTACAAATTGATAGACTAATGTAATTAGTGGATGTCTGCTGCAAACAGCTATAAATGAGTATCTCGGTTAGACCGCTGCAAAGAAACTAAGCCATGATCAGATTGATCACCACTGCTTGGCTGGAGGTAAGATGATTACAAACATACTGTCAACATGTCATACAGATGTGCTTACGTACAATACCAGTGCTATAAGACAGGACGCAACTGACGACCACGGCAAAATGATTAATAAAGTAATAAACAGTTGCAATATAGCAAAGAAACAAAGTTTCGTATATGTATCCAGTCTTCTTGACTCTTGATCTTGACCTTCATGGCCCCGACACCCAAGGAACGTGACTTTTTCTTATCCCAGGAGCCATATTACAATACCAGCAACCGTAATCAGACGTGTGAGTCTGTGAGTGTGAAGTATTCCCGCCTGTGGCGGGTGTCCCGTTCATGAATGCATTAGGAAGGCGGATATGTCAATTTGATCCCGCACTCGTGCCGAGTCACCGAGTGTAATGTCGCCATGCCGTCTGTTAGGATTATTGCTGTACAGTTAGCAAAGGGGTGTCGGTCGTAAAACTTGTTAAATTTTTGGGAAGATTTAGTATTTCATTGCTTTTGAACAGCAGAATTTGTTCACTTTTGCTTTTACAGACACTTTATCCAGATAGATTTCGACTAATAGACTTGTAGCTTCAAACGTCTAAATAAATGCGTCATCTGTTAGACGATTCTCTGATCTTGGATTGTACCGTTTAATTTTTCTTCGTGGGAAACACTAATGATTATAGTTGGACCTAATGAGCGGCTATCATCAAATGCGACTGTTCAAGTAAGAAAAGATGTCTATCGTCAAAAACACTTAGCCTGTGCTTCTCAGTAAATTCTTAAACTTACTAAAAAGATAACTAACCAATATCTGATACGCTCCATATTTGATCGCGTCGCGCCCATTTCAACAGTCGTCTTGTTAATTTTATTTTCGTACGTTGATGATTCTTCATTGTATGTAGTATCTACACAATTGTTTACAATTAGCCTAATAGTATTTGATGATCTAATGTGTTGACTATTTGCTATTTAGACACTTTGTATTGCATATTGTCCTAAGATGTTTTTGTAAACTCTGTCTAGTAGTTCAAAGTTTCGTAACTGAAACTCATCTGCAATGAATGACTAGACGGACTAATGTACGTCAAGACTTTGAGAACAATGCTAAAATTAATTTGTACTGTTTTTCTTTGTGCTAAAGTAACTCAATCTTAAAAGACTAAAACCGCTCACTTTTACTTTTGTCTTGGTCCTCGTAATGATTCTTCAATGTAGCACATGGCCACTCCGCTATATGATGCTGCTAAAAATTTATAAAAGATTCGTTCTAAACATTGGTATCCTTACAGCTGCAAAGAACGTTTATACTTTAAAAGCTCCCGCAGACAGGCATGACGCGAATCTGCGACGTAATTCTGGTAGAAAAAATTCCATGAAGTTTTCATAGAAATAGTTCTTCTAGTCGAGTCGAGTCGAGTCGCGCTGTCGCTTCGCGCCTATTTGCGGGAGCCTTAATGCTCAGACACGTTAGCAATCTTGTTGCACTTCGTGATTCTTCTGCCAATATCAGGATTTGGAAAAGTTAATATTGGCCAAACAAATTGTGCTACTGCTAAGCCCAATATTATGTAAGGCTACTTTATTCTCAATCTTGGAATCTTTAAGTGTAACAAACTCTCCATTATCTTATCCTATGACCTTGAACCGCTGCAAAATTGCTGTCAGTTATGTCAGTATGCTGTATGCCCCTCAAACACAAATCCACGAACCGCCGTAATGTGTCAGTTCCGTTTGTTTCGCAAAACGCAGGATAATCTAATCATGCACAGGACATACGCGTCATGCACAGAAAATAACTGGTGTGAATAACTTGAATTAATTTGTTGTTGATCATATAACGATCTTTGTTGTCATTCATTATTATTATAATCTATTAAGTTATGTAATGTAGTGATAACGTTTAGGTTATGTTGTTGAATTAATCTACATCACTTTTTTTGTTCGTCTGGCGGCGTTATATTTGAATATAATTGGTCTTAAAATGGCAGCAATATACTAATTTAGGTGTGGTACATTCCAAGTATCATTGAAGGGAAATTCCTCTTAAATGAAGTAATATTGCAGTTAACACATGATAAGAGACGTTTATATACTATAAAATTCCGTCATCAACCTAGCCAGTACATGATGAACGAGCAACTCAGGATTAGAGAGCTGTAAACTCTTCAAATATGTATAAACTATCCAGTAAAAGCAGATAAAAGTAAGGCAAATCTGTGTGTAGAACAACTTGTAAAAGGCTACTTTGACAGCATAGCATATTATATTCTTATCATTAACAGAAAATCTTCATAATTTGTACTGTTTTCCGACTCTAAGCGGACAAAGTCGCTTGCTTCCTAAAATATTAAAATAAACTAAACATCAAAGCCTTACGAATGGTACATAGATAAACGATTAGTAGGATGCTAGGGTTCATTCAAAGGCAGGCAATTACGTGTAGTAAGTGGTTATGGGACCGGTAGAACTACTCCTCAAGCCTATTTGTTTAGTAGACATTACATACAACTCCTCGACGAAGAGATGTGCGTGAGCAAATAGCTATTTCTATAAGGGAATGTGGTTTTTTTATTTATTTTAAATGGTTTTCTTTTAAGCTAAGAAAACACCGTTCCAAACAGTTTTGGGGAACTGCCATATACATGTATAATTTTTGTCAAACATTGTATTGTATAATTTATAATATGATTTTTGTCATACAAAAAGTGCTGATTCTCAACCTAATTTTGAATAATTATTTTTTGTATATTTTGATTTATGGAAAGTTAAGTATAACTTTTAATTTAAATCCACCTATGATGGATCCATTTCAAATAAAGGTGCTTTTAAACAAATATTCTGCAAGTAGCAGAGCTTGTACGATATCTCCTTTGAGACCCATCAAATATCGAATATATCTTTCTAGTATTAAATTGCCAAAACACATTATATCAACACTCAACTAGATAAAGGTCACTGACATGAGCTACCCAATTTTGGCGAAACATAACTTGCACACCAATTTAGAACTTGATAAGAGCAGCAACTGCCAAGTTAGTTTAATACTTATCTATCAGATTACGTGTCTAACAATTACCTCCGTAATTCTGTTTGCTTATAAGGTCTAGAATTGCGTGCTATGCTAATGACGTAAGATCTTCACGAGGCGATGATGTCAATCCTAGTTTTATTGGAATAGGCAAGTTGAATGCAACTCCAGCATGCTGATGTTTAGGAGTATAGACATGCATAGATAAATCTACTTGCGTGCATAGTTATAATAGGTCTTTACCTATGAAATTGCCGTTTTGTATGAAAAAATTTAAACGAATTTTTTTCATGATTTTTTTATTTGTATTAATCGAAGTAATCACCCATGCAATCAATGCATCTTTGCCATCGCAGTGGCAGTTTATTGATGCCCTTCTTAAAGACATCAGCTGGACGGGAGGCAACAAATTCTTCAAAGGCATTTTGTACTGCCTCTCGGGTATTGAATTTTTTTCCCGCCAAGAAGTTATCCAAATTCTGGAAAAAGTAGTAGTCTGTAGGCGCAAGGTCTGGTGAGTAGGGCGGATGACGGAGAGCTTCCAACCCCAGTTCTTGCAACTTGGAGACCGTCTGCTGTGCAGTATGAGGTCGCGCGTTGTCGTGCAGGAGCAGCGGAGACGAGCGATTGACCAATACTGGTTGGAGATGCGCCAGCTTCTCCATCATTGTGTTCAGTTCTTCACAGTACACATCTGCAGTAATGCTCACCCCGTTTGGTAAGAAGCTGTGATGAATCACACCGGCGCTAGACCACCAAACAGTGACCATCACTTTTCTAGGGGTAAGTTTTCGTTTAGGGCATTGTTTAGGTGCTGAACCAGGATCCAACCAACTTGCTGAGCGCTTGCGGTTATCAAACAGAATCCATTTTTCATCGCAGGTAACAATGCGGTTCAAAATTCCTTCATTTGTGTGTCTGTTGAGCAGTGCAAGGCACGTCTCGACGCGTACTTCGCGCTGGCGATCATTGAGTTCGTGGGGCACCCATTTGTCAAGCTTTTTTACCTTGCCAATTTGACGCAAATGCACCAATATTGTTTTGACGCTAACTTCGAAAGCTGCTGGTAATTCAGCCGTAGATTGTGTATCATCAGCTTCCACAATCGCCTTTAATTCGTCATTGTCGACCAAAGTCTTCGGACGACCGCGAGGTTCATTTTTCAGGTCGAAATTTCCAGAACGGAAGCGAGCAAACCAATAACAGGTGGTGCGTTGGTTTGTAGTGTTAGCTCCGTAAACGTCGTTGATGTTGCGTGCCGCTTGTGCCGCGTTGCTGCCACGACGGTACTCATATTCCATAATTACTCGAATTTTTAACGTATCCATGATGACGAAAAAGATTGAAATGCGATGAAAATGTAACATTAATCAATAAAGAAATGACTACTTTTGGAAAAAAAAATCCATGTTTTTAAAATAATATTAATTTGAAATTAGAATTCTTAGCCAAACAAAAATTATTTTGATTTGAAATGGCCAGTACTGCAGAACGGCAATTTCATAGGTAAAGACCTAATATATATTCATATCGTAGAACGTCGTGATTTATTGAGACTGGCTTATCATAGATGATCACGTACTTACTGCATACTTTTTCATTCGTGACAATTTATTATGCTTTCATAGGATTTTTCAGGCTATGTGAATAGATGAAGTATGCAATAGTTCTCTAAAGTTCGTGTTAAACCAAATATTATCATTTCTGAATGAGTCAATCGACTGCGGTGCGGAACCAAGTAGGCTGCAAGGCACACACAACCTAGAAAAATGGGGGATTATACCAAACCTTGTCCCACATGTTGGAGTCACGTGCACTTCTGAAGACCTAAAAGACGTCACTGATGCCACGATTGCGCTGCATCAGTGACGTCTGGCCCACGCGCTGCTGTCGCGCTGTCCCAATTCATTTAACATAATAATTTATTTAACATCGACTGGAAAAGAGAATAACGACTACAATACTTATAATACAACTCTTAAAACTCATTATATTCACCAAATTGATATTCAGTAGTAGCCTTAGAAATTATCTTTTATCTAAAGAAACAATTTAGCTACCATTGCGTTTGGCTAATCGAAATAGTTTCATGCCTATAGTTCAATCGATTATTTCTAGTAAGTACAACTCGGCAATATTATACAAACATGATTTGAACATTGTTCATTTTATAATAATGTAATAGTTATAATATCGACAATTGTTTTTCTTTACTAGTTAGGGAGCAGAACGTCAAAGTAATATCGGTCACGTCCGAATGTATTTGTAACTCACATCTTGAAACCATAAAGTTTCGATAGGTAATAAAAATAAATTAAATGGTGACTGAATCGAGAAATAATGATCATAAACATTTAATTCTAAAACACAAAGTTCGTTTAATTTATAGACCAATGTTGAATGTAGATAGGTATCCCAAAAAGTGTTATCTCCCCGGTTTTCCTGTGATTCATTCAGCTGAAATAACTGTATAAATCGTATGATAACGTGTAATCGCAGCGAGCATTGTGATCTAATTGCTAATGTGACTAATTACTACCATTGTATGATAGTAAACGTGGGAAGTTTGTATTACATGAGCATTGAACACAATGCTAATTACAGACGATTTTTACTGATCTTTCGAACAACGTAAACAAAAAGGTGTTGTTGAACTTTTCAGTTATACTGCGATCGAAGTTTATGATATGTTTTTAAATTGAGCTTGTGAAGATTCTCTTTCACTTTTTCTTATATGAATATTATTATTATATTTAAAACAGATAATTATTAAAGTAAGATATTGACAGTCTTTGGTATGACTTGGCTTTTTTCGTAGCATCCACAATTTGGTCAGACAATTTATCAGTACCTATGATCTTTGTCAACAAAATCTTCTCATGAGCATTTTCTTCATCCATTTCCTGGGTAAAGAAAACCTAACAAACTGTAGAATTCAAGATATTATTATGCTGTTACAGTTAAGGCACTAACAGTTAGCATTATGATTTAAATCTGCATTGCCAGTTGCCACATACCGTTCGGTTCCATATTGTTTTGATTCGGCACGCCTCACGCCACTGACATTTCGAAATGACGCCATTCATTTTATGCCAGTATTCTTGACGCAAACCTTTTGTTAAAGAGACATAATCGGTGCTATAACACCCAATTATGTTTAGAATGCAATACCTAGTTTAAGTCTAGTTTAGTTATAAGGTGACCTCCGTAGACGCGGGTTTTGAGGTGGTGGTAAGTAGATCTCAGCACTAGCTACCGCAATGCGGGAAGATGCAGATAAATTTTGTGCAAGCAACCGTAACAAAACGACACACCTGTCAAGTGAAAGCCACTTTAAAAGAACCCTGAAAGTAGTATTAGTATATGAAAGTCTAGATACAGCAAGAACATTGTATAGCGAACCTTTAAAAGGATTCCATTACGGTGCGAGAATATCGGACTGAACCAACTTTAATTGCATTGACAGGATTCCTCCTTTCACTCCTCTAGCCTTATACCTCAAGGTGAATGGGAGGACTGTGGGGAAGGGAATATGTGGAATTCAGAACCGAACTCATGCAGTTACTCAGTATTCCACGTTTTCTTCTAAGTATTTTATCAAATGCGAAGGTCATTCTTATATCGATATAGGAATGTAAAGTTTAAGCACGTACTTATTTAATGAAGCGTGACTTTAGTGACGCCGACGCAAATTTATAATAATAATATGATCTTCTGTAACTCGAAACTGACATGTCCAGGGCTGGACAAAAGTTTTTATTATAGGGCAAGATTTCATACAAATAGCTCGGCTGCCCTACTCCATCTGAGTTAAGTACTCGTAATGAAGTAAATTATTAACAGCATTTTTTTTACATAGTGAAATTTTTCAAAACTTTACAATTGTATGGTATGTTTTTAAAATTGAACCAATTCACGCCCAGGAAGCATTATAAGGTGGTTGACCTATGCTATTCACATTTGACAAAGTCAATTTGTGCCTCTATAGCACTTTATCATGCTATCCTAAATATAGTAACGGATAAAAGGCACCTATACGACCAAAAATCCTATTTTCGGCATCCGTGGTCCCTTCGTCGGTGACGTAAAAGCCGATTAAGGGATTTGCCAGTTGGATGGACAGCCTTAGTTAAGTACCTGTAACATAAATATGACATGATATTGCGAATAAATTATCGATATAATAAGCGTGGTAATATTTATGGATCAAGAATTCAAGAGATAGGTTGATTTAGTGGAGAAGGCCCATTAGTGGTTGGACAGGATTCATTAGGCATAAAAATAGGCACTTAGTTAATAGATTATTTACAAGATATTTTAAGAGCGTATCATTTGACTATTGCAACGCCATTCTGTTTATCTTTTTCTCTGATCATCTACAATAGACTGTCGAGTCTATTCTCGTAATTTATACTCACGAATAATACCGTGGTGGGTCAAAGGTTACATTAGCGCGTTACTTCTAATTAGGCATGGTTATACTAACTTTTATTCCCCCGCGAACGATTTTTGTAGATTCTAAGATTGGTTTAGAAACTAGATAGTATCTACCCCGCAACGTTCGAGGAATGTTTGACCTAATTGAAAATCTTGATGAGAACAGATTCTGATTAAGTCAGTGTCCCAAGACAGTTGTGTAACTGTTATTCATCTAGCTAATGCAATATCATATTATCAAGCCTGTAGTACTTCTATGATCTCTGCCTTTTTGTTCTCGTCTTCGCAGGCGCAAGCGAGCATCTTTTAGGTCTTAGCAAGGTGTTATTAGCAGCCCGAAGCCTGGATTTGTGACCGGTTGACGGCAATAGGCTCGCCCCCCTATTACATGGGACTTAAACATAACTGGCGAAATGTGGGTGTACTATAGGTACGCCTCTGCCTAACCCTAGAACCCTAACCGGGGAATATATAGACGTGATGTTATGAAGTAGGTACTATGATTCGCCTTAAAGCCGCCTTAACAGTGTGGCCCACTAATAACGTTAAAGTACAAGTTCTTAGTGAAACTATTAACGGAACTAAAGCCTAATTCCCACTTCCACGATAGCCACACGCGTGCCAGTCACGCCGCATAACCGATCGGATAACTTAATAACGACTAATTACTAGGAACAAATGACGGAAAGTGGCGAAAAGCCGGAATGCGCACTACTGCAACATCGCCTGCGTGACGTGCGACCATAGTATGTCATGCTACAGATTTTTTACTGCATTAATGATATGTGTTAATTTTTAAGTTATTCTTGAGGTATGCGTTTTTGTGATAACTTCTTTATACGTGGTCTTGAAGCGAGGTAGGAATTAGAGATCATGCTCTGTCGTCTTGTACAATATGGCCGATATAACTTGGCAGTTCTGAACTTCGCGCAGAGCGCTGCGCAGTAACATTTTTTAGGAACCAAATGGTAACATGAGGCGAGTGTGAGTGAGAGAACATGCGCGAAAGTTATATGCGCCTATGTTCAGACCTGCCAAGTTATATCGACCGTATTGTAACGGTAATCGCAAGAAATAAATGAGGAAACGAGTCATTTGCGATATAGCTAGCATTGGTTCCAACTTCCAACTGTCGGTTATTGCATATAGAAACTAGAGGTATTGTAGTTGAATATCGTATTTATACTCGGCTATTCTGCCCTACAATCTCAAGGTTATTTTAATTACTTCGTTACAATTTTACTGGTTTCCATA
Source organism: Lithophane ornitopus (assembly GCA_948473465.1). Lineage (NCBI taxonomy): Eukaryota > Metazoa > Arthropoda > Insecta > Lepidoptera > Noctuidae > Lithophane > Lithophane ornitopus. Next base: position 12,271,736 of record OX419632.1, on the reverse strand, counting down.
GATTTCTATTTGGTAATTTTATTTTAATTAAAATGCGAGTAATGTGAACTGCTTCGCCAACTAAGAGTTCATTAACAAACTACATCAGTACTTAATCGTTGTTCTGGAAAACTTTAATTTATACTGATTATTGTACGAGTATGGACGTGGGGGCCAAGTCTACTAATTAACAAACGTGTCAGTCAAAAACTGATCATTGTGAGACACAATGATCATTTTTTGACAGATATGCCATACAAAATCTGTCAAAAACTCATCATTGTGAGACCATAGACATGCTTGTAAATTTGTAGACTTGGCCCCCTGTTTGTTTGTCTGTGGCAGCCTGGCATACTGATCGAACGGTCGTTAGGGATTAAAAAGATTTATAGGTATTTTCAAAGAAATGCAATCATCAAAGAGAAAAAAACCTACCTATTCTGTGAAAAAGGTCATCAATGATAATTCCCAATATCTTTTTATCAATTATCAAACATGGTAGGTATGTGGTAAATACTCCCGATAAAGATAACACTCTAAACCACTCCTACGAAAGGCAATGAGAAAGTTCAAAGTCATAGCAAGTATTTCAATTATAAACGATTTACAACTGGGGCGATTTACAACCTTTTGAGTTTTAAGAAGTGGGTTATTTCCCAAAAAAATCATTTCGTTCGACGAACACCTGAAGAGGAGGCCTCTGGAGGCTTTTCTGTTCGTGGATTGGCGACCAGGAAAACCTTCAGGGGGCCTACCACCACCGCTCACAGCAATATTATTTTAATCTTACTTTATTGGTAGAAAGAGATGGAGCTACGTCTTGTAGAGCTTCATCTCTTTCCTACACTGAAGTAATATTAAAATAATACTGCTGTAAGCGGTGGTTGGCGTAATCTGGACTCAGACTGTAAAGAATCATGTGTTATGGACCACAGAGCATGGAGACGCCTGGTCGGCCGCTGTCATCGTCATCATTTTCCATACAAGCCAAGCGTGTCACTGTTGACTAGCACTAAGACACCAATGACGTACTGTAACTGGGTGTTTGAGCTCTCATCACACTTTCGACGCCACGAATTTTACTAGTACTTCTTCTTAATCCTGTGGTTAGTAACTGACCTGGTGTCAGAGTTTTTATGGGCCTCTGACTTGGCTTCACATGCCGTCGAGAAATATCTCTCAGGCCTGTTTCCTGACGATGTTTTCCTTCACCGTTTTTGAAGCCAGTGATAATTAAGGTGGGCACTGCCACCACTAGACGCTGCCGGCGCGTGGCGATTCATTGCTTTGTGGCGTAAAGACCTAAATCCAGCACGGGACAGTAGACTGCGCCAGGCTGACTTGATTGATTTGTAGAAGTTGTAAGTCGACTATAACTAACCCAGTACTTATCTTTTTGTTTCCAGTGATGTACACAAGGTAGCCGTGCCGCTGCGCAGCAATGCCGCTGCCGAAGCGCTGTGTGGAGCCAGTGCACGTGTCACGCGGCACGGTGCCCGAGCGGCTGAATGTGCCCTCGGAGCTTGAGGCCGTCACCAATGGCACGCTCGCTAACACTGTCAGGTAACGTGGGAAGAGCATTTTTGTGACCCCTTTTTCTTGTCCTCATGTGTAAGTAAAGAAGCCTTCAGCCATGTCGCTGCCGAAACGCTGTGTGGAGCCGGTGCAGGTGTCACGCGGCACGGTCCCCCAGCGGCTGAACGTGCCCTCGGAGCTAGAGGCCGTCACCAATGGCACGCTCGCTAACACTGTCAGGTAATATGGGAGAACTATTTTTGTCACCAAAAATCATAACACCTTTTCTCTTGATCCATCCCTACACTACTTGAGTCAATAGTCGAGCTATACGAGATAAGCTTACGCGGGCTTACCCAGTGTTGCCAACCCGTACGATAATTATGGGGCCGTACGATAATTTGGCCAATGGTACGATAATGAATGTCTAATGTACGATAATTTTGAGATTTCACAAATGTTTACCAACAGCGCCCTCGTATAATGTTATCAAGCGTCAAAAGATCCTAGTAGCACTTTATTCATCTATTCCCACAGTTACTATCTAGTCTGTGGGACCGACGTGAAATGCACAAATGGTTTCTAGATTAGAAAAATTTAATATAATTTAGATTGTAATAAAAAAATAAAAAAATTGTGCTGCTAGCGCCATTAGTGGTAAAGCTTGGCATGTACTTCCCTTTTGACTCTAGCATAAAATTATTGATTGTCTTTTGATAGTAATTTGAATTAAAGTTTTAAGATATATTTTTTTATTTGGATTTTTCTTTTGTAGGATAGTTTTGCCCAAAATACGATAATTTTGACGTGGGAAGTCGATAATTTGAACTTTTGGAGTTGGCAACACTGGGCTTACCAGAGTCAAACGACTAGCTAGCCTCCAAGATAGATAGTAGTTTCACTATCTATCTTGGAGGCTAGCTATTATTAAAATCATAACATCAGAAATCAATGGCGTTTCATTTTGAGGGACATCAGAACTTATTAACTCATTTAGAGTACTTTGAAGCCTGAATCAGCTTGGAAGAAATAAAAAAAAATCAAAGTGTCCTTACAAAGAATGTATGAGTAATGGACTCAGCTGATTTAATTAGGTGATGGGCTCGCAATGTGTCAGTGAGTGTATCACATACTGAATAACTTAAATGATATTTCTGAAATAGCTTCCTAGGCTTGAACGATGGAGTTTCCCATCTTAGGTCAAGAGGTATATCAGGATATAGTAATTTTTTTATACACTTCATTTTGAGTTGACGATAGCTTTTTTATAGTAATTTAATTAGTAACACTTCATAATAGCCAATGTTTTGTTCGCATTCCACTACCTGCGATGTAAATAACAGTGACGGAATAACTTAAAACATAAAACATCGTCCATATAGACTAAGTGGGAAAAATACGTAATATTGAAGCTAATTCAAAAACGACGCAGGCAAAGTTATTAAAATTTATATGGGACCACCTCTGAAGCATGACCTACCAAACAAAAAAGAATCATGAAAATCAATTCATAATTGGCGGAGTAATCGCGTAACAAACAAACAAAAAAAAAAGATGAGTTGAGAAACTCCTTCTTTTTTGAAGTCTGTTAAAATAGGTGAAACTATGCTTTCAACGAATGCGATCGGTCGAATTTGATGCTTCAACATATTCTATACAAATACAGGGCATGTTTCTCAAATAATCTGACCTTAAAATAAGAAATGATTGAACTTCAAGATCTTGACCTTCTAGTTTTTTTTCCGTTATTTATTCTCAGAATTAGTCTGATAAGAAACACCGAGTCGATCTAGTTTATCCAGGTTTATAACTACACTTCAAATAGTAATTACCTAATGTATAATTTACACGTGAATGATGTTTTGAGAGTTATTAATAGAACTAATCACTGGGATGACGTTCCTGACTATACAGGTCACATATTTTCCTTTTAAGTTACCTCAAAGATATTCCGTGTTATATGTAATTTAAAGTTACGTTACATTGTTTTATCTGGAGTACGAAAATGTTGTTAATTTATTGCCAAATTACTCCACAAAAAAAATAAATTTCGTCTATGCTAATTATACCAAAGCGTTAACTCTGTAAAATACTAGAAAACTAATTGAGAGGTTCATTAAAAGCCGAGCAAAAAATAATAAGTAGGTATTTAAAAATCGCAGCGGTGGTATCCCAAACGGATAAACCACGACCTGGCGAGCGAGAGGTTAAGTTTCAACCTTATTTGTAGCTGTTGCACTATTGACGTTAACTTTAAAGCACCATCATGTATGCTTATATTGAGAAGTATATCAGGAAATCTGGTAGCCAAAACTGTTACAAACATACATAAACTCACTGTTTCATACATACAATCACGCCTATTTCTCTTTTTCAAAAATAGTAAAAAAAGTACTGCAAGTTTAAAATGCCTTTTTCTATCTTCAACAGGCAGTTATCATCCCTATCCAAACATGCTGAGGACATGTTCGGGGAGCTGACGCGGGAGGCGACGAATTTAGCCGAAAGGACGAACGTGCTGCAGGCCAGGATAGATCGGCTGGCTATCAAGGTCACGCAGCTCGACTCTGGGGTTGAAGAAGGTGAGATACTCCTTGGGTTTTTGTGTCCTTGGTACCTTCAGCTAAATTTTTTGTAAGATTCCTAATTGGGGTTATGTTTCTCGCGTGAATCATAATTATGTGGCTTTCTGTAAAACTTCGACTCTGGAGTTGTGGAAGGTGAGTTACTCCGATTTTAAATGGAATTGAATTGGGCGTATCATACGGCCAGCTGTGAAAACGCGATCGCGTTCGGGGCTGGAGATTCCCTTGTAAGGCCAATTTACATTGCTGTGGAACGAATTGGAAGCAAGTGTTTGAAACGATATTGTACATAGCAAAATGAACTTTATGTCATTTGTCTAACGTACAAACTTTAAAAATAAGTCTCTCAGAACTATATTTTATGCAAAATAAAGCTATTCTATTCTAAGAATATAGGCGTGAATTTACATCTAACGTCCAACGATAATAATAAAAACCCTATTTCCTTTCAGTGTCCCTACAAGACATACAAATGCGCAAGGCGTTCCGCTCAGCGCGATCGTTCCAACAACAGTTGTTCTCTCGGAACTCGATGCCATCGGCCATGCTGTCGACCTACGCGCGGTGCGACCGGCCACCGCCGCTTGAGATGCTCAACGAGTTCAGAGATGATGGTCGAGATGCCAGGAAATTCTACACGGATCCGGATTACTTCTTCGAGTTATGGAGACGAGAGATGCTGCAGGATACTGAGAGGATTCAGCATGATCGGGGGAAGAAGGTAGGATACTGTTTGTTTAGGTATAACTGTACATGTGCTACTGTGCATATTAAGTGCTGTTGAAAATTCATTATTATCCTCTGGGCATGCCATAGGCCATCCCTTTGGCATGTCCAGAGAATAATTATGACACTCTTTTTATACGCTAAAGCCGGCCATCTCGTGCTTTAAATATGTAGGAATACGAGATAACCTTCCGTTATGTTCAGGTAGCTAGAATCAATGAGGACATTACTAAAAAAGTAATGTTATTTCTGCGAGGTCGAATGACCGAATAATGAATACTTGGGATGAAACACAATTCTACCTGTTCTGAGAGGATTTTCTCCCATGATATTTCTTACATTGACTTCATCATTCCAGGTGCGCCAGCCCCGCAGCGGCGCCAGCGCCGAGGCGCGCGGCGCGCGGCGCGTGCGGCCGCCCCACTCCACGCGCGAGCGCCTCAAGGAGGCCGCCGTGACGCGCGGCGAGCACATCATGGCGCCCGCGCAGCTGCGCCACTACAACATCGAGCCGCCCTACAAACCCGACCCCGTCTATCAGAGTGAGTTATTAAACAAACATTCGATCATACACGGCTGGCGAAATTACTAAATTACCTCTGTCTAAACTTTGTGGGATAAGGGTTTTGTAATTTTACAGATCAAGAATTCAGAATACAAACTGCGTTTGATTTAAATGTATTTACCCAAAAAACATCATGACACTGATTTACAGATAAGTGACACTGGTGAACTAAAAAGTCTAGTTGCGCCCCGTGGTTTCACCCGCATAAGTCTTGAACCCGCAGGAATATCGGTATAAAATGTATCCTATATTCTTCTCCAGGTTATAGTCTACACATGTGTCAAATTTCATCCAAATCCGTTCAGCCGTTTAAGAGTGAAAGGGTACACAATAAAACCAACAAACAAACTCACATTTGTAATATTAGTTAGTTGCTGTAATATTACTAGCTGCGCCCCGCGGTTCCGCCCGCGTAAGTCTCGATTCAGTGGGAATATCAATACAACTTTATACTTCTGTAGGTATACTTTGACTTATAAAATATGCTGTATATTTCAACAAAAAGTATTTATTACCTACAGCGACGAACATATCGGATGGCGGCTACAGAGCATCACAGAACCGGCCTCCGTCGGTGCAACCCGCCAGACCCAACTCCATCGAGATCGAGAACACGCAGAACAGACAGCCCAGGATAACTGGCAATGGACACGGTAATATTGTGTTTGGATTAGATTATAAGTTTATAGAAAACTATATGCTATCTATGTTAGGGATTTGGTTTCCGCACTCAGTCCTTAAGGTGGACCATTGTGCGTGGGCTATGGCGGCCGTTTGTGGTTTTTCTAACCAGCCCACCTCCACCAGAAGTTAATTAAATCTCATAGTTTCTTCAGAACATCCGTGAAAGACCTGGGTGACCCGAGTGTTTCTTATCTGGGTGACGCCCGTGCATTCGAGAAGCACGTGCGCGACAATTTCCTCAGCCTCCATGCATGCCCTGCACAGAGGACTCAAACTCAAACTCAAAGCATTTATTTCAAATAAATCAATTACAGGTACTTTTGAATTGTCAAGGGGTCGGTCAGTCAAAAAAATGAAGCTAGTTGCCCATTCCAAAGCGTAGTAGGTTCCTATGGAGAAGAACGGGCAAGAAACTCCACGGACACTCTTTTAAAGCAAAATTTTGTTACAATATATTTTTGGTTACATCATTCATTTGAAATTAAACATGTGAGAACAATGTAAAAAAGAAAAAAAGAGACGTGCACGTTAAAAGCGTCCGTAAAGATAAAAAACAATTCAAAAATTCAAATAAATTAAAAATAAGCCGTGGTAGCTTAGAGATGACCAGTCCCTACTGGCGGCGCCCGTTCACGAACATGACGCATGGGTCAACACCATTCAGCTCAACCATTTTGAAGGGAACTTAATGATCCAACACACGCGCCACCACCAGCGAGACATTTGAGTGAGCATGACATACTCTCAGCCGCCAGGGCACATTCAAGTCATTGAAAGACGTACCTAGTAAATGGTAGCTTTAAGGTAGGTAAGTACATAGTGCTCACATATGTGCTACTGTCCGTTATGCCTATTGTGTGAAAGTGTTTGTTCAGCAAGCAGTGCCCCGTGATGGTCCCCGTCACCAGGCGCAGGCCGTTCCTATCTGGTTAGCCTACTATCTAAGGGATGGCATAGCCTCCCTAGACTGCCTGCAACCTGGTGTCTAGCAGTGGCGTTCCTTCCATAGAAGCCCACAAGCCCGGCTTGCCTTCAAAATTAAGCCTATCAATAAAATAAAATAAAGAACACTATATAAAATTGGTGTTACCATGAACAACATAGAAAATCCGTAAATCGCTCATTTGTCTATTTTTTTAAATCGTAAAAAACCTGTCTGTTTGCTCTGATTTTGACTCCTAGGCACGCCACTGGTGTCTAGGTCCACCAGTTCTGTCAATTTTTGTAAGTATATATGTATCAAGTTTGACGGACTTCATAGATTTCCGACTTCATAGATGACCTAGGGTTGCGTGAATATTTGCCACTTCACAAAATGCAGTTATGTACCTATTTTTAAGCTATGTGGGATATTAATTTCATTTTCATGAATCACATGAGGGTTATTTTTTTTTACCGCTGAATGTATTTAAAAAAATCGCTCTGTGGGACGAGCACGGCCTTGTGACATGGCTCGAGTCTCACATTTTATCACTGTTTAGTTTTAAAATGTGTGACTCGAGCCATCTCACAAGGCCGTGCTCGCCCCCTGATTTTGTCAATCGTTCGAAGATGACAAAGACAGAATGATGTTTTAAATATGTTCGCATGATTTGTGGTATAAGCACGTTATTCGTTTTTCGAATCAATCCACGCTTGTTACTTCCAGTGGTGGTAGCAGACGAGAGTCCGTACGGCTCAGTGGGAGGCGAGCCCATCTACGGAGGCAGCGGCGCCGGCACGCCGCGCCGCCCGCGCCCCTCCGTGCCGCCGCCCGCGCCCCCCGCGCCCCCCCACGCGCCCCACGCCCTGCCGCATGCTGCGTCGCCGCCGCCCGTACATACACCCACCAGGTACGTCACACGTGAGGTAGCCGCGCCGCCCGCGCCCCTCCGTGCCGCCGCCCGCGCCCCCCGCGCCCCCCCACGCGCCCCACGCCCTGCCGCATGCTGCGTCGCCGCCGCCCGTACATACACCCACCAGGTACGTCACACGTGAGGTAGCCGCGCCGCCCGCGCCCCTCCGTGCCGCCGCCCGCGCCCCCCGCGCCCCCCCACGCGCCCCACGCCCTGCCGCATGCTGCGTCGCCGCCGCCCGTACATACACCCACCAGGTACGTCACACGTGAGGTAGCCGCGCCGCCCGCGCCCCTCCGTGCCGCCGCCCGCGCCCCCCGCGCCCCCCCACGCGCCCCACGCCCTGCCGCATGCTGCGTCGCCGCCGCCCGTACATACACCCACCAGGTACGTCACACGTGAGGTAGCCGCGCCGCCCGCGCCCCTCCGTGCCGCCGCCCGCGCCCCCCGCGCCCCCCCACGCGCCCCACGCCCTGCCGCATGCTGCGTCGCCGCCGCCCGTACATACACCCACCAGGTACGTCACACGTGAGGTAGCCGCGCCGCCCGCGCCCCTCCGTGCCGCCGCCCGCGCCCCCCGCGCCCCCCCACGCGCCCCACGCCCTGCCGCATGCTGCGTCGCCGCCGCCCGTACATACACCCACCAGGTACGTCACACGTGAGGTAGCCGCGCCGCCCGCGCCCCTCCGTGCCGCCGCCGCATGTTTTTTATGAGAATGTACTGAAATAGTTTCTGAATTTTCCAGTGACGCATATTCTATGTCACCGATTATTTTAGATAATAGGTAATACGGGCTGATCTCCGCAACTCCACGTCAAAGCGAGAGTGTTTCATAAGATACTAAAGTGTTTGCTTAAAGAATCTGGTCCCCCGCAGGTCGGCCCTGCCGCCGCCCCCGCCGCCCCCCGAGGGCTCGGCGTCGCCGCCGATGATGAACGGCGCGTCCCCGCCGCACCGCACCGCGCTCGACGCACATCTCGACCACATGCACGCCGTTATAGGTAATACACAACGCCTTGATGGCTTTCTAACGTTTTCTTAGTTATGCTCAGCTTTGTGTTCTTTTAAAGCGCTGAGCAGACGATGAACTATTTGTCCGCCAGCCAGAAATTACAGCAATGAAATGGCAGGAATATCCGGTTGTCATAGGCAAGCATATTTGCCTTAAATGTGATTTCCTAGATACGTTCTATCATTGCAGACAAATTGACCATCGTCTGCTCAGCGCTCTTAGATAAATCTGCCACCATCAGGAAAACGGCAGCCTTTTCATGATTTAATTTTGACTGTGATATGATTTAGGGTGTATTTTTTCATCGTTAGATATCCATGAAATCAAATTTAAAAATGTTTTCTTCCTTTGAAATCAAACCTACCTAAAATGCGTTAGGACCCTTTCTAAACTTTAAATTGCAGAGCTTCGGTTTCCTAAGAAAGCAGAGAATGGTCACACAATAACGGCTGTCCAAATACAGTGCGCTTTTTGACACGTTAAATTTAAAACACTGGTGAAAATGACTGATTATTTTCATGACGACCGTTATATTATGGCGGAACCGCTGTGTTAGGAAACCAAAGCAGCATCCAGTAATGCTGGTGATCACCGTGTCGGTATAATACAAGTTCATATGAGACTGAGTGTAGGGCGTGTGCGCGCAGGTATGATGTCCTCCGAAGAGGCGGACGGGCTGGGCCCGGCGGGCTGCGGGGGCGCGGGCGGGCCCCCCGCGCCCCCCGCGCCCCCGCTGGCGCCGCCCTCGCCCCCGCCGCCCCCGCCGGCCGAGGAGCGCCCCCGCCCGCCCTCGCCGGGCGCGCTGCTGAGAGGCGCGTCCGCCCTCAAGCCGCCGCGCCCCACGGCCGAACCTCAGGCTGATCCCAGGAATGATCTGCTGAAGGCTATCCGCGATGGTCTGTATTATTTAAATTTTCTCCAGTATATTTTTTTAAATGTTTTATCCAATTTGATTGAGCCAATATATAGGTGTATGATTATGTAGTCCTTCTTAATTTCTTAAGATAACGACGACATTGAAAAGATATTCTCCTTTATTTCAGTTAATAACGTTTTGTCATTATTATATTTACTCATCCCATCTTCCAGGTATAAAACTCCGCAAAGTAGAGAAACGTTGCGACGAGAACACCGGGCGGTACGACACTCTGCGGGGCGCGCCAGTGTTCTTAGACGTGGCGAGTATCCTGGCGCGGCGCGTCGCCGTCGAGCTCAGCGACACCAGCTCCGGAGCCGACTCCGACTCCGACGACTCGGACCAGTGGACCGAGTCACGCGCGTGACGTCGCGCCTCGCCCCGCCCCGACCCCGCGCCGCCGCGCCGCCCGCCCGACCCCGCGCCGCCCGCCGCGCCCCCCGCGCCCCCTGCGCCCCCCGCCGGCGAGCCTGTCGCCATTACGCTGAAGCACGAGCCCGCCGCGCCCCCTGCCGCCCCGGTCCCGCCTCCGCCCCCGCGCGCCGACGAGACCTGCTACGTGCGCAACTCGTCGTTCCTCAGCCGCGACATCGAGGCGCGTGCGTCTCGCGTGGAGCCTCCGCCTGCCCGCGCGCTGCCCGGCGTGCCCGGCGTGGCGCGCCAGTCGTCCACGTCGAGCACGTCGAGCCGCGAGCGCCCCCCCTCCCCGCCGCGCCGCGCCGACGCTGCAGTAAAGTCTCCGCCGATCAAATCTCCGCCCCCTGTCACCTCCCCGCTCGTGAAGTCTCCACCGGTGCGAGGTCCCGTCCCGCACGCCGCGAACGTCACCTCGCCCCCGGTGAGGAGGGCCACTCCACCGCGAGCAGACGTGACGTCACCGCCGGCACCCGAACACAAGCCATCGCCACTCTTCCTCAAGAGTGATGACACCTCCAGTGCACCGCGAACTGCATGGCGCGAGTCTCCGGTCGCCAAGGAAGGTCCCGTAAAGGTTGAAAAGCTATCCCTGGCTTCAACAGAAATAGAGCGTGTGGAAAGTGGCGAGGTAGCGAAGGTTGAAGACGAAAAAGTTGAAAGCGAAGTGGACAAGGACAGCGATAAGACGGCAAAGTCTGAGGAGTCGAACGGGGTCGGCGACAAAATAAAGAAATTCGAGAAAGCTGCTGAAGATGCGAGCGGGACATTGGGACGGCTGTCGCGCCCGGGCTCCGTGCGGGGCCGCGCGCGCTCGGAGCGGCTCGGCTCCGACAACAGCCGCGAGGAGCTGCCGCCGCCCGCCACGCCCTTCAAGGACAACGTGCACTTCGAGCTGGCGCCGGCCGAGCGCGCGCCCACCGTGCTGGAGCGGCAACAGTCGCTGTCGCGCAGCGCCGCCGCCGGGCCCGCGCGCTGGCAGCGTGGCGAGCCCGATGGGGAGAAGGTGCGCTCTGAGCCGCAGAAGATCATCAAGCCCGAGTTCAAGCCGATGCCGTCGCCCGTCGACGTCACCATCCGCTCGCCCAGCCTCGGCGCTAAGATCGCCGACCAGTTCCCGTCGCACGGCACCGCCTTCCGCAACGTCGCCTCGCCCGACCCCGCACGCTCCAGGGAGCCGCACAAGGTCAACGACGATGTAAATACTCAGAATAATTTTAAGACTTGTAAATTTAAAACGAAGGACAAGTACTCGGTGAGCAAGGGTTCGAGCTACTTCACCAGAGGCTCCGAGGAGATCTGGCTCGTGAAGAAAAAGGATATCGAGGAGATAGAGGAGAGGGTTCTGGACTCGTTCAGGCGCGCGGGCGGGAACGTGTGCATGCGCAGCGAGTCGATGCGGCCATCGTCGGACAGCGGGCAGGGCGCGTCGTTCGCGCACGCCACCATGGGCCGCAGCAAGCGCTCCGCGTACGCGCGCAGCGAGTCGCTGGACCCGCAGTGGGCCGGCGCGCGCGCGCACACGCTCAAGCGCCAGTCGTCCGTGGCGTGCACGTGCGGACACGACAAGAAGACCCGCTCCAAAAGCGCCAACGCCGACACCACGCCTCGACCTCGCTCACGCTCACACGGGGATGAAAATAATCAAGCCCATGTCCTTGATAAGTACGAAACACTCGTCTAACGCCCTCCCAGCACCCCGCCCGCCCCTTCATGATTATTGTGATATTTGGCATTGTGGAATGGAGTATTTGATCTTTAGGGATATCTTATTAAATTGATGTATCCCTGTCTTTAAGGGAAGTATCTTTCATATCTATGTTTGTTCCATTTTTACTGTATCCTACGTATATAGTATAGGCTATTAGGTCACAGGTCGATATTATAAGTAAAACATGGTGCATTGCATGGAATATCGTTTTGATCCATTGAATATGATGCATAAAGTGGTCTTTATATATCAGATGAAAGGTTTATTGGCTAGTCTTAGGGAGAGTTCGGACGGACGTTAATATATGTTTCATATGTAAAACCAAAAATACATACGCGATATTGAATATAACAGTAGTGACGACAGTGGATAGATAGTAGTATTAAAAATTAAAAATATCTACTCTTCTCTATGAAACGAATGGTGGCAGAATGAAATTTTATTATGTTGACAATATGTAGCTGATGTTTGAGTAAATTTTTTTTTTTTTTTTTCACTAAATCAGTGTTTGGACTGAGAAGAGGCCCACCTTAGCACAACTTATTCCATGGTGCTTAGCTTGTTAATAAATTTAAAAATTTGTCTTGACCCTCAAAACCGCTTTCATAAACGGTTGTGAAAATACGCTTGAGATTCTTGATGTTTATATTTTATTTATGAATTTAAAAACGCTTTAAATAAAACAGGATTATGAAGTTGCTAGTCGATGTTTTGTATTCAAACAAAGGTGCGTCATTTATGATTTAATGAGTATGTTCTGTCTAGTATTCATATAAATGTCTTATAATATTACTTATGAACAATTATTTCCATTAGGCTTGTTTCTTAGGTGGAGAAAATAAATTAGAAAGTATAATAAAAATGTTTTTGTAATTTCATATAATATGTGACCTGCGTATGTAGTGCCAATTACATATATCGATTGTATATTTTCGTCAAAGTAATACAATTAACTTCCATTTTATACATTTTGTATCATCTGATAGTGGAAAATTATATTGGAATTTGGTTTCATGTACTCTATCGTAATTATAGGAAAGAAAGGAATCTCAATGTTTTCTTTCAACTCTCTCTCTATATACAATAATATAATATTCTGTGTGAGCTATTTGTATTTCCTTAAATATACATTCCGAAGTGTTTAGTTGCTCACTGTTTCCTCTCGACTGTGTTTAATACGTTTTAATGTTAAAATGAGCAACGAATGTGTACCAAATTTTCTAAATATGTAGTGTTGTACCTAGCTAGACATAAGTTAACAAATTCCTTTTTGATTATGTACCTTGTCTTATGATATTTTTTTACATAGTGGAGGTGAACATTTTTGCGATTGCTTTTTTTTTTTGACACAATTAATACTACCTACTTTTAGGATTTCCTAATTTTATGATTTACGAAACATCCTAAATTATTCCTATGCAATGAAAAAGGTAATTTAAATGATTTGTAAGTTATTAAAACCCGCCATTTTTGTAAATAACAAGTCTTGTCTCTGAATTCAGGTGTATCTTGTATAATCCAGAAATAATTTATACTATGCTATGTGGAATCTTGGAAATGTCTACTTTGGTTGCGTAATAATCAGTATGAGCAGCATGTAGATTAGTAGTATAATGTACGTAACGGTCACGATACAGTAGTAAGAGATGTAATTATAGCTGTAAGGAAATGATAAAGCATGTTTTATATTATGTAGAATACGAACGCCTCTTTATGTTGCCGTCAATGGCAATTGCTAATTATTTATTTGCATTTTTTCTTAAATGTTTATAATTTTTAATATTAAAATCGAAAGCAAATTGTTGTAATCGCTGAATAGTCCACTAATACGACTTCGGTTATTGGTTACCATGTACCAGGACAGTAATCTTCAGGAACTTTATACATTTTATGACAATTAAAAAGCAGCTTCTCGAGTTACATGGTAACCAATGATGATGTCAGGCTAAAGTGCTTCGTTTCCTGGACTACAACGTCATTGTGTAATAAGAATTATATTTTATAAATTGTTTATTTGCTAATACAATATAAGTTAAATATGTTGTGTTTTATTTATTACCTGACCAGTATTCGTCTGTTATTTGAATCGCAAATCGCAAGCAAGAAATTCAAGATAAGTCGCATTTTTATGATAAGTTATAATTATTAAATCTGTGGTGCGTTATATTATCCCTTCTTTGGCAGTCGGGTAATAATAGTGTTAAAAACGTGGTTATTTTATTAATCTTGATTGTGAAATGCAGTATTTAGTTCTGCACACAGACCAGACTAAGAGCATCTAGTGTGCGTTACCCTAGCAAAATGTCGAAAATGGACATTTAAAGCTTATCGATAATTAGTTGCCTAGCTTCTGTAAATGTTGCGCACATTTTTAAATTTGTTGCACTTATAGTTTTTTTTTAATTTCACAAAAACAGTTCCTGCTGGAGCAACTTTTCAAACGTTACCCCAGCCAGACATTTTTCAAAAAAATGGGAATATTGAAATAAATGTTAGCTATATAATTAGTTGTCTGGACGAGGTAAATGTTGCACTACATTTTTTTTTTTCTTCGGCTGCGAATTTATTCGAAATCCTGCTGGAGTAACGTTTGTGGTTTTGCTGGATCTCTGAAACGGTTAAGCGGATTCTTATCATCTTTTGTACAGGACTTCTTAGGGTTACCACGGTTATGGACTTCCTAATCACTTTTATTTTTTTATCTCGTTAATTACTATATATTTACTACGCTGAAATTTTACAGGCATAAAACTGAACTAAGCAACTAAAAATTATATAAAATTCAGTTTATATATCCCCATACAGGCTTACTGGTGGCCAAATAACTCCGCGCGCATTGTGACCGTGAACCTCCACGTTCACGGTCACAATGCGCGTGGAGTTATCATCGGAGTTATCGCGGAGTTATTGAATATCATCATATTTTTTTAATTACTTACAGTATACTAATGAAACTTCACATACATTTAAATGCCGTTACAAGCTACAAAATAACGTTTAAAGTAAGTCTTTAGAGCTCTTATTCAGAGTGTAAAGACCTATTGAAGTGTATTTATATATATTTAAATACCCCGTAAATGGTGCATTATTTTGTTTTTTTTATTGCCCAACAAATTAAAACGAATTCCTAAGAAGTGTTGTACAAATGATGATAAGAATCCGCTTAACCGTTTCAGAGATCCAGCAAAACCACAAACGTTACTCCAGCAGGATTTCAAATAAATTCGCAGCCGAAGAAAAAAAAAAATGTAGTGCAACATTTACCTCGTCCAGACAACGTATTATATAGCTAACATTTATTTCAATATTCCGATTTTTTTTTTAAATGTCTGGCTGAGGTATCGTTTGAAACGTTACTCCAGCAGGAACTGTTTTTGTGAAATTAAAAAAAAACTATAAGTGCAACAAATTTAAAAATGTGCGCAGCATTGACAGAAGCTAGGCAACTAATTATCTATAAGCTTTAAATGTCCATTTTCGACAACATTTTGCTAGGGTAACGCACACGAGCATCTACAATACATGAATTAGAAAAAAAAGACAATGGCATAGTACGGGTGAAATGAGGTCGATAGATGGCGCTATCAGCACAAGCAGTATCAGAACGTTTACCTACCTATTATTTTTCTAATCGCGACATCCGAGCACAGAACATTAATACTGCATCCGAGCCCGTAGTACTGCACTGATGACACAGAGCACGACATACGAGCATAGACTGATGCGGTTCTCTTGGTTGCCTTGCCTACCGTCTCGCGTGAGGCGGGACGTCCCGATTTCACGGCCCAAATAATGCGTCCCGCCCGCGATACATGTCTGCACTGCAGGTGAGGGACGAAATTCTTTACAGACTAAGTAGTAGTTTCTTGGATTTCTGGTATATCTCTTTTAAAATCTTACATAGAAATTAAATAATCTTACTTATATTTTTTTTTTTTTTAATTAAGGTGGATGCGCTAGAATAGCCCGCGAAATTCAAATTTTCTTACGTTTTTTGCAATTTGCAGGTCAGT
This sequence comes from Lithophane ornitopus, assembly GCA_948473465.1. Taxonomy (NCBI): domain Eukaryota; kingdom Metazoa; phylum Arthropoda; class Insecta; order Lepidoptera; family Noctuidae; genus Lithophane; species Lithophane ornitopus. The sequence continues at coordinate 12,255,780 of OX419632.1, read as the reverse complement.
ATCAGGTTGTTTGTTAATCTAAATATTATTAGCGGCCGTAACAAATATGGATTTACAGAATTATAAACATTAGAATCAGCAATACAACTCTCTAAGTTCATGTAAGTGTATTGAATGAAAATTTCGGAAATCGTCAGTCAATACACTTACATGAACTGCGGGCCACCCTAGCGCATCAACCTTAACTATACATAGATTAATTGTTACCGAGCAAAATATTTAAATTTATTAGATAATGAACGAAACCGTATAGCAAGTACTACGCGCACTGCGCTGATGTTTACCTAGGGCTGCCAAGCAAAAAATAATGTCATTTACAGATTCTACTTTTATTTCAAGATTTCATTTTACTATCTAGTGCTAAAACATTATTGAATTTACATTACATTATTGAAAACGTACAATAGTTGCTTTATATTGTGTAAATCTACTAAAACTATGACAAATTATTTAAAAAAATCATATTATATGATTAGAAATTCGTTGTTATGTTTTCAAACACTTTTTTAGTTTGTTGGCAACACTGATAATCGCTTGTTTGAGCTTGAACGAAAAATTGTAAAGTGCTTATCACGAATTTTAAGTTTTTCCTTGGTTTTTATGTGTTGGGTTAAATTAAATCATTTAGAATAAGCGTATGACTTAATTCCGAGAGCAACAAAGGTAGTTTTAGTGCTAATTTAACAGTGTAAAGTAAGTGTTATTCACAGTGTTTCGCACTTTCATTTTCGCATAGTTACAAAATATTGCAAAATGACTTCTGCACTTTATTTAGAGCACTATCTGGATAGTCTTCAGCACCTACCGATAGAATTGCAGAGAAACTTTAAATTAATGCGTGATCTAGACGACCGTGCGCACGGACTAATGAGGACAATCGACCTTATGGCTGACGAGTTGCTACCAAATATTCCTAAAATGGACGAGGAGACTAAGAAGGAAAAGGTAAATACCATACAAGGACTCTTTAATAAAGCTAAAGAGTACGGAGACGACAAAGTACAACTCGCGATACAAACGTATGAGTTGGTTGACAAGCACATACGTCGCCTTGACTCTGACCTCGCGCGGTTCGAATCTGAGATACAGGAGAAAGTAATGAGCGCACGTGCCGCACAGCAAGCCGCCGCAGACCTGGAACCAAACGCAGCCGCTGTCAAGAAAGGTAGGAAGAAGAGCAAAATGAATGAGAAGACAGCAGCAACCACTGGGAAAAAGAAACGCGCTGGAGCGTCAAGTGAAGACGACGCGGCCGCGTCGGGCAGGTCGGCGGCCAAGAAAAAGGCAGTTCGCAAAGGTGCGACAGCTACTGCCAATGCATCCAAAGAACAGGAAGAAAATGCAGATTTGGATTCAGTAGTTGGTATGGCACACCCAAGTGACGTGCTAGACATGCCTGTAGATCCCAATGAACCTACATACTGCCTCTGTCACCAAGTGTCATATGGAGAGATGATAGGTTGTGATAACCCTGACTGTCCAATTGAGTGGTTCCACTTTGCATGTGTTGATCTTAAAATCAAGCCTAAAGGTAAATGGTACTGCCCTAAGTGTACCCAAGACAGAAAGAAAAAATGATCCACGGTTAAACCCTCTGCTAAACAAACAGACAAGACTGTGACTGTAAAAAAAGAAGTGAAGTGACTAACTTTAGTTGTAAGCTTGAGTAATATATTGTAATATAGCCCCAAGACGTCAAAATGTGATGGTATTATAAAGTTTATGTCACTACACTAAGAAATATATGAGGAAACGTTTATACATACTTGAAATGCATGTGCAATAATTGTGAAAGTTAAGTTATTGTATTTTATGCCTATTGTTATGTCATCATTACATGATAACAGAAAATAAAACATAATAATTATGTTGAGTTAGTTAATATAACAATTTTATACTTAACATTACTTCAAATATCATGCCTTATATTTCAAAGGTGTATCGCGCTAACTGCAAAGTCGAACTTCTCTTGCAAATGTTGGATGTGACATTTCAATTATCAGAAAAGAAACTAAATAAAAATGTACAATTGCACAAAAATAATAGTGTTCAATTAATATTGTTATGAAATAGCTGCCCTTACTTATAATATTTAGACATACATAAATTATAAATAATATATAAAATGCTAGAAACAATAATAGCAGCTTGTAATATTAAGAATAATCTTATGATGTTATCATATGCCTTATTTAGCATTTATTCATAAATGGCATAATGACGCAGTCATAGTGTTAGGAATTTTTGATATGTAAGATTTAGTTAAAAGTTATGAGATTTATTGTACATAATATGCATGCAGGATAAGTTTAGACACATCTTTTACCTTTGCTTTGTTAATTAAATGTCATAATTTGACCTGTATGCATAAAATGACTTAAATTTTTTATAACATTGTGTAAAGAAATGGCTTTCAATGGCTAGTTACATACATAATATACAAATAGTCTGAATAAATACTAAACTAAATGTGAAATATAATTAGTTTTTAATTTAAGGAGATTGTTAAACTGATTGTCCACACAAGAAATGATTTTCGCCAATTCTGTAGGGCACTACTAAGCTTGGCTGGGAATACTGCTGTCTTATGAACAGAATTGAGACTGAGAGGAAATTAATAGTTATCAAGAGAAGCTCGTTCACATGAACTTATTCTGTTTCAATGCTTCCCCTGAGGTATTGTCTATACCTGCAAGTTCTTGATCAACCTCATTTAATAGCTCATTTTCATCTATGCATTTGTAAGAGATTAAAATATTTCAAGTTTAGCTTCGGCCTCTGCCTTGCATAATGGGGACCGAATAAGTATAAAGAATACAAGGAAAATAATGTGAAAATATAGCTAGTATCTACCATGAATGAGCAAATGAAGTTAAAATAACATTATTTAGAAGATTTTGTCAATACATTGTTGGAAATAAAATATTTGCATAATATTTTCTAACATCATACAATAGTAAAAAATATATTATTAAAAGTATTTTCAACATTTGCATGAGTTGCTATCAATTGTAAATAGCAGGATTATAGTGAAAAATGTGAGATGGACTATGATTGTTAATATTTAATGCTCTAAACTATAAGGAAGTTAAGGTGGACAATCATGGCGCGTACATGTACTATACAATCTATTTATTAATGTAAGAAAATCCTATAGAAATTTTATGCCTGTAGATAGTCATATTTAATCACATAATGAAGATATTAGTTTTGACTTTTGAGTTACAATTCCTCATGTAAGGTTGTATCCTGTGAGACAAAAGCAATATAGTAATAATTATAGGCTCTATGACTGTTTTATTTAAATATTAAGATATATTTCTAAATATTTGAATAATTATTGCAGTTATGTTCTTATTTTTTACTAGCTCGCAATAAATATTATAATCAATGAGTACACCAAATATTATTAGTATTGTAACATATTATAGGTAAATTTTATATGATAATGTTACAAATTACTTCCAAGTGTTGGTATTTGTTTTATGAAATGTATTGTATTGATAGGTTTTTATGGTTCCTGTACACAGTGGCCCATGTTGATGAATTTTCTAATCCAATGCCAGATCTGTATAGAAAATATTCCTATATGTATGTTAAGCTAAGTAGTGGTTTATCATTGGGTGATCAAATTTATTGAACATGGGGCTTTGATACAGGTATAAAAAGCCATGACAAACAGTGAAAAATATTGCCCTGCAACTTGAAACCTATATTTTTAATAAGAAGACAAACTTACTATACAATAACACATAAGTGTACCAATGTGAAGGTAAATTTCATAAGTTTGTACGTATTTGCATCACGCGCAATTGATTTTCTATATCCATTGCGGCTATCGGCAGTTATACATGGAAATGGTGAATATTAATTGAATTACATTTACTTATTATTATTTAAATGAATTAAATGGTTCCTCAACTACAACACCATTATGAATTAGTGTTTTGTTATTGCCATTTTATTGTGTTTAATAAATATTATAAACTAAACTTATTTTTCATTATTTACGTGACCAACGAAAAACTTGATTGATCATTCAATAATGTAACCCAAGCCAAAATAAAAAAATATGATAATATATTTTTATTGCTATGTGCTGTATTTCAAGCATGTAACCATGAAGAAAGTCAACAAAACCTGCTAAGAACATTTATGATTTATACAATACATGATGTGAGTATTAAATGCAATACCCTTCCTTTTTGCGGTTGGGTAAAAAGAAACAGTTGTTTTAGTTTGTGTCAACCGCGACAGATGGCGCTAGTTACATGTTCTCGTAATAATTATTTTCTTTAGTTTAGTTTTCAGATTAGGTAGAGAGACAAAAACAAAATTGAACAAATTCAAGGTACCCTAGTTTCACTTTTTTTTAAAAACAACCATCGGTGATGCTATTTAATGGCCGATTCCTATACTGTAGGTACGGACCGCTGTTGGTTAAAATGAAGACTAGATACCTATCTTATCTACACCAAAATAATGAAGCAGACCTCATAGTCTTACATAATAGGCCCTCCCGTATGGAAGTAGCTATCAGCGATTGCAAGTAAAAGTACGAGTCGCTTACGAATCTATTTTTATGCCCAGTTTGGCATTAAAAAAATCTACCATTGGTAAGCATAACTATTCGTTTTTGTCTATACCGAGCATTAGTCGGTCGGTGTGTGTAAATAATATACTGTGTGTTAATATTTATGAAACGAAAATGAAGCATGAAGAAACTTATCGATGGCGTGTCGCGCCTCATCCCCTCATCCTAATAAAAGCGATCATTGTGGGAATACGCGATCATGGTCGGAAAACCTACGGGAAAATCCGAGCGTAGGTACCCTCTGTCGGCGCGAGCGCAACGACACGTTCTGCTACGCCGAAAAGACCCGAAGCGCCGAAGCTTTGAAAGCGGTCAAAGGTCACACACTATCGGTTGTCCAATTAGGGAGCGGTTTTTGACACCTTAATGTCAAATAAGTACCCTTATTGGTGAAATGACAGATTTTCACGACGCGCGACGGCCGTTTTATCTAATGAAGTAATGACGAAACAGCTCTTCTGGAAAACCGTAGCTTTAATAAGTAGGTAATTACGAAAATCCCAAACCTTTATATTTACATTTTAGAAAGGCACCACACACGAATCTTATTTACTTACTTAGGTAGGTAGGTACCTTCCTATGTAAGTAATTCGCGGCTGCATAATATTTGGTTCAACAAAGCATGTATAATTATGTCTACGCTCATTGCATGCCTAATTACGGTTTAAAAAATAGTAGTGGGGTGCGCCTGCGCAGTGCAGCCCGGTTGTGAGTGCAAAAGCTTCCATATTGCATCAGCCATGATCGACGAATTTGCAGGCTTGCGTCAGGCGGTCAGTCTGGCTGTACCTAATGAATTATATGGGAGCTTACTTAAACATGATGGAATTCAGAGAAGGCTAGATTCAGCCTTGTGTCCTTTGTCTCGTTCCGAGTTTAGTTAACTTTACACAAATACAAGTTACATTTTATAACTTGCATTTGAGACTTCGTAACATAAAATGTAACTTACATTTTTGTGTCACATATTAGAATCTTCTTATGTATAAAAATGAATTGCTGTTCGTTTGTCTCGCTAAAACTCGAGAACGGCTGGACCGAAGGTAGGTGGCAGGTAGGTATGTATGTATGTAGGTAGGTATGTATGTAGGTACCTAGTAGGTAGGGTAGGTAGGTAGGTAGGGTTAAGTAGGTAAGGTAGGTAGGTAGGTAGGGTAGGGTAGGTAGGTAGGGTAGGGTAGGTAGGTAGGGTAGGATAGGTAGGTAGGGTAGGGTAGGTAGGTAGGGTAGGTGGTTGGGTAGGTAGATAGGTGATGCACTGTAGATAAGTACTTAGTGCTACCCATGCGAAGCCGGGGCGGGCAGCTAGTTATCATATACAGGGTGTTAGGGTGGACACCGTTATCCTTGAAACTAGTGGTTTGGTGTCATCTATAATATACTTTTTCTATGGGACCAACTTTGAAATCGCAAAAAAATAATCAACTGTTCCATACATTTTGTCGATTTAAGTGAATACAAATGAATGGAACACGGTAGGTACCGTGATACCGTCAAGAAAAATCTCTCAGGCTACCTTTGTGATGCCCATGGGCGGCATAAAAACTCCGTCACCACGTTAGTCAGTAACCACACGTAAATAATAAAAATAAATGCAATTTAAAAGTTTGTTAGAACATATAACTGTCTTAACTAATATTATAAATGCTAATGTGAGTTTGTTTGTTTGTTACGCTTTCATGCTATAACGGATGAACGGATTTGGTTGAAATATGGCACAGGGGTAGACCTGGAATAGGACATAGGATACTTTTTTCCCGATATTCCCACGGGATCGAGACTTTAGCGGGTGAAACCGCGGGGCAAAGCTAGTATAAGTACTTATTTAAAAAATCTGAACATAATTATTGTTGTGATAATTGTTATTCCTAACCAATTTATTTGGTTAGGAATAACAATTATCACAACAATAATTATGCTTATCTTATACTAAACTAAACTTATATCGCATAATAACATCATGCCTGTTTTTTTCGAAAGGGTGGGCAAAGTTGTCACCTAGGTAGCCGGAGACGTATGTAGTTCAATCATAATACCTATGTGGGATAGGAGGCAAACCTAGTGCCGTCAATCGCACACAAATCTAGACTCCTGGCTGCTATGAAAAATTACATTGAAACTAAAATAAGCATGAAAAGAAAACCAATAGTACCACAATGTCTGCTCAGCATTCGTACAAATTGTGACCACTACTAGACATTGCCACTATAAATATAAATAAATCTTTTATTTATCAAACTCAAAAACTCAAAACTCAAAGCATTTATTTCAATTAAACCATTTACAGGCACTTTTGAACTGTCAAAGAGTCGGTCAGTTTGTCAGAGAGTTGAAGCTAGTTGCCCATTCCAAAACGTAGATCTCTATGGAGAAGAACGGGCAAGAAACTCCAAGGACACACTTTTAAAAATGGATATAGATACCTACAAAATCCTGGGTACAATATTCATGTTGCTTCTATATGTGAGAACAATGTAAAACAAAAAAATAATCAAAGCAATTCAAAATTTAAGATTAAAAATAAGCTCTGACAAATAACAGGTGACCAGTCTCAACTGACGGCGCCCGTTCACGAACATGACATGTGGATCAGCACCATCTAGGTCAACCATTTTGTAGGGAACCGAATGATCCAACACACGTGCTACCATCAGCGAGACATTTAAGTGAGCATGACATACTCTCATCTGCCATGCTATTTCAAGTCAACATTATCGAACCTTATAGTCCATTTGGTTAGTATAAACACTACTCAGAAACTAATGTTAGTACTTACACCTACCAGAAAGACAATACAAACGCTTAATTACTACGCTACAGTGGCATGTAGGTGTATCCAATGTCCCAGTATGGGGCTGTCCCACATATCAGCTATAGTTTTCAGGATGCTGTTGGGGCTGGCGCGTACCCTGCGCATAATGGAAGCGCAACGCTTGCGCATGATGGCGTGAAAGCCATCTATTCTCGCCTCTGCGAACATGCCAGAAGCACTGCAGTAGCGCGGCAACCCCATCAGCACCCTGAAAGCATAGATCAACGATTTTCTCGCTCTAACGGCATTGAAAAGATTTTCTGCAACCAAAAATAAAATAAGAATCCTAACTAATATTATAAATCGTCCGTGAACTTCTGATACCTACTTACATTTGTTCGAAAAACTTTAGGTACAAAAAATCCTAATTACGATTAAAATAAATAACACTTTTACGTTCCGCCTGTAAAATTTGTTTGAAAGTAGATAGAAGATCTCCGAAGTTCACGGACGAAATGCGAAAATTAGTTTGTTTGTTTGATACGTTTTCACGCTAAACGGCTCAACAGATTTGGATGGTATTTGGCACATGGGTAGACCATGACTTGGAGATGGACATAGGCTTTACTTTTCATCCTGGATTGCAGACGAAGTCGCAAGCAACAGCTAGTAAGAAAAATAAGGGTTACAGAGGGTTATATTAAAGCAAAAAAAAATGTTTTTTTTTAAGAATTCGTTACTTTAATGAGCAATTTCCATTAAAAAAAGAACAAAAATCAAAGTTCGAACAGATAATTGAACGATTAAGTACTACTTAATTGATTCAGTCATGTTTCATTACAATGAAGAGCTTCGTATAGTTAATTAAATTACATTAAATGCAATAAAATGCAGTGATAATCGTGTCAATACCTACACAACAAACAATAAATGATAGGTAACTCTAAGTAGTAATTACTAGGTACCTAACCCACTACGTAATGTCCCTGTAATAAATTATCATAAGTATAAGTATTTGTTAATACACTGTTATTGTACTTATGAGAAGTCGCGTAGGGTAATAGTTGGACTCACTGACCTTTTCAGTTTTACTTGTATTTGTAACTAAGTATTTTGTGTTCGGAAACGGCCGTAAAAGATGTGATACAGTGGAATTATAGCATCAATTAAATATATTATAAACACATTGATCTCGTCGCGTCGTCACAGTCGTCCTCGATAGCAAAGGGTTGGTCTCGAGATTGCATGTGCTCTCCGAGTTTATGGTACAGTGTATCAGGGACCACGCGCGGGAAAAGTCGCTCCGTCATCTTTTATTTAAATATTTGATTTACCGCGTTTGAATTTCGAACTATTGGAAAATGACGATGCTTTTGAGAAAAATGTGGAAGACCCATTCAAAACACAAAAGTAAGTTTTAATTAAATATTTTTAAATTTAATTAGGGATAGCAATTGCATTATTATTTGCGTAATAAAGTTTTACCTATATGTAATTAAAGTTATTGAAATAGGAACAAGCTTAATCGAATGAGTGCCTACCTAACTCGATTATTTTTGTTGATTTTTGTATTTGTAGTCAATGATAGTGTTTTTGAATTATCCTCTATGTACCTAATCATGAAATCAACGACGTAAACCATTTCATTGTTATTATCGTTCACTATTTTAATTATTTTAAGTACTGAATAAAATAACAGACAGTCAGTTCACAGCAGATTACTTACCTAAGGATCTTTCTTCAACCAGTGAAAAATAAAACCAAACAACTTTTAAGCCATCGTGACAAGAAAATGGAAAACCGTGTCGTGATTTCCTTTTTTTATTAATCACGGTCTAATGGCCAGTTAAATCGTCAACCTGTCTATTGCAATTTGAATGGTCCTTACCATTCAAATTGCAATAGACAGGTTGCATTTACATTTAACGGCCCGCTCAATCATCTGCGTTCTCGTTTTTACGTCTTCATTAAAGGTTCCGAGTACGGAGTATCTAACCTCGCAAAAGGCCGCGGCCCATCTCCGGGGCAAGTTTCTCTAATTACTCTGGAATTAGGAGCTCTCGCTAAGCCTTAAATGGCCGACTGTGAAAAAAGTTGCTCCGTTGCCAGCCTCTATTTTATACGCCGTACATTGTATTGTGAGTACTGGAATGGACTGGTTTTCGATACAAATGCAGCGATGTACGATGAAGTGATATGTGATTAACGCGAGACTTACCTAAAATGACGAGTCGATTTCTTTTTATGGGGCTGGGGTTACGGGAAAGGATTAGAAAGTACTTTTTGCTTGATTTCTTTAAGTTATAATTACTTACTTTACAACGTTATAGAGACAAGGTTAGAAATATTAATTTATTAATCAGTGTTAGGTTAACGCGGCGAAAGTTCAAGCTATCACTGTGATAATTATCTGCTAATTGCGTTCATTTGATGAATGCCGCACATGTCAGCAAGCAGGCGACAAAGAGAGTGTTATCAGGGGATTTGACAGGCAGCTTTGTTATCAACGTGAACGTCTACAAAACTGACTGCTAACTTTCATGTAGGATATTATCAACAAAACAAAAAACAGAAAATTAAAAAGCAACTTTTATTGAATACTTTTCGCCCAGAGTTTTAGTAGCTAGAACGTATTTAGGTAATAATTATCAACATCACTTATTTTTGTGTTTTTGTTGTTGTTTTTTTCTTGTTGTTGTTAACTTAGGTACCTACTTAAGTACCATCAACATACTAATTGTGCATCATGTTTTTTTTATTAGGTACTTACTAAAATGTTGAAGTATTTAGCAATCACTCACAGGATAACGATTTAACCAAATATTGTATTTTCCAATAGTGGGCTAATGAGGTAGCTACGTATTTACCTAAGTAATACCTACCAATACAAACTCTATAAATTTTATACCTAGGCAGGTAGGTACCTATCTACTAACTAGTATAATGTACAATATAAATAAATAATACATTTAATTTTTATTTTTTTTCAATAATAATATATTTCTTAAGAAATAAGCAGTACCTTTGTACTCATATTATAATTATGTCGTATCTCTATGTATTTTACTGTGTGTACATAAATAATAAAATATATAACCTAAGTAGGTATATGAAGTATCTGGATAAAACTTCCAAAAGAAAGACCTCACAAATATGAAGAGCATTAAAAACAAACAAAGATAAAATAATTATGTTACACGCGGTCCGGAACTACACAATCACAACCTTGACCAATATTTTTAATCTATAAATCAACGATTTAATTTAAATCAAGTTACACTTGCATCGCATCGCATCGTAATATTTCCCGCTAAGTGATAAATTATTAATTTAATCGAATGGAGAACGAGTCACCTAAGCGGTGTGGTGTGGCCGGCATTCTTGCTAAAACGTTGCGCTTATCTAGCCCAAAGCAAACGGCGCAAAAACTAAACGTGAAAGCTAGTTGGAAAAGCCATTAATGAATTTTATAGCGCTTCAATCGCTATGAAGCGCTTGATTGGAAGCTTATGAATAATCGTATTTTTTTTTAATACGCTACGAACATAGAACCTCCTCCTTTTTGAAGTCGGTTAAAAATAATAAAAATGGTACTCACCTAGTTGTCGGTAAACGCTGTCTAATAGTAAATAATTGAACTGCCGAAACCTATTACAATACGAGTAGGTAAGTATTAAACACATTAGGTACCTACTTAGAACAATTTCCATAAAAGAGTAAAAAATATATATTAATATGGCAAAGAAAGGTAAAAAGCTGGTAAGTACTGGTCAGCTGCATCCGGTAAGACTGGAAGCCGACCCCAACATATTTGGGAAAAGGCTAGGCAGATTGATTGAAAGAAATGTACTTAAAAAGAAAACAAATTACTACTAAGTACTTATAATTAAATTAAAACTCGTATATACAGTATGTTAACTAACAAAGGGCATTCCCGTTAACCCGCAATAGTATAACGTACATAAATGCTAAAAAAAAAACTACCACACAAAAAACTACCAAAATATTCACAAAACTACTAAATTGATTTTCCATATCAATTTAATACTTTTTGTGAATCGTTAACTGTAAAAAAAAAAGACTTCCTACTTTTTTTATGGTAAAATTTTTTTTACCATTTATTTTACGCTACACTATTGCAGGTTGACGGGGACGCCCTTCGTTAGATAACGATAGTAGGTAAAGGGTGCGAAGCTTCGGAAACTTGCAGGTAGGTCCTACAAGTTTTCAAAGCTCTCGCTTCTTAGGTATGTACTTGCCTACTTTTTTATGTCAGTCATCTGCCTAGCAGACTGGAAGCCGACCCCAACATACTTGGGAAAACCCAAGTATGTTGGGGTCGGCTTCCAGTCTAACCGGATGCAGCTGAATACCAGTATTTTACATGGAGCGACTGCCTATCTGACCTCCACAACCCAGTAACTGGGTAATACGATACCCCTTGGAAAGACTGGTTGTCAGACTTTCGGGCTTCTGACGACCCGTAACGACTGTCAAAGATCCATGAATGAATGACAGCCGGGACAAGTACCGTTTCCGAGGCACGTAGGAGTCTCGGTATGTAAAGATGGTCACCCATCCACGGACTAACCCCGGCAAGCGTAGCTTAACCTGATGGATCGACCCGTGCGGCTGTTATTATTTAGCCACGAGCTCTTCTTATTTTTCTTTACTTTTTTATGTATATTGCCAAATTTAAAACTTTTTTGGAAAGGAAAGCTTGGTACTTCGGGTCCTTTCGGTAAAACTAGGTAAAAACTTCGTTAAAAGCTTTTCGCTGCACTTCATAATTTTTTTTTTCAGCTGAAAAACGTTCACTGCTGGACGTTGGCCTCCCCCAAGCATCGCTGCTCATGATAATCTTAATCCATATTTAAAATTCGAAAGTATTTCTGTGTGTCTGTATGTTACCTTTTCACACCTAAAGGACTGAACGGGGCGCAGCTAGTAATACAATAAACGCCGCAATTACAAATCTTTCTACGCATAAACACAGCCTACTTTCATATCTAACAACTGCAATTAACTTCTAACGCAATGCAATCAACATATTAATTTCCTTTACACATCTATCGCGCCACAGACTACCAGTTAGAACCAGTATGAGAAGCGCATCACGACTCTATCAGCACCCGTACGCATCGCTGGAGTTTCGTTCAACTTATTACGCCTAATAACTGACCTATGGCCTAGTTCACTATCGATACAACCCGTCTGGCCTAGATGATGTTAGATAACACTAAAATAACTGTCTGATTGCCACCATTTTGTGATTATTATTTTGCGTTCCCGTCTGCGTCCTTGTGACGCAGCGCAGTGTAGATTAATAGTAAAGTTTTTAGGCGCGTTATAGCGACCGTTGAATGAAACTCGATCCAGTTGTAATAGACGTGTATTTTATAACACAAAGCACAGTATCCAAGCGACACGGAACAACCGTAATTGCTAACACAGGATAATATTGTTAGTTACACGTTTACCGAGTTTATTCGGTACTGATATTAACTTAGCAGGTTTTTGTAGATTCCAAATTCTAAACTCATTGAACCATAGACTAAATCCTAGACCAACCAGTGTTGTCAGGTTATCTACGGTGGGAACCACAGATAATAAGTTGGTTCGCCACAAGTTTATATTATAAACAATGGTTTCTTTGGCAAAGATTTTCATTAGTTGTTGAGTTAAGTAGTAGGTAATGTTGTTGGTGTTATTGCGTAAGCTTGTCAGTTGATGTTGTATCGATGACATCGACTTTGAACATAATATACAATGTGTAACATTGCACATTGTGATAGTAGTTTTTTCAGTTTCGTTTACTGAATTGATTTGTGCTATTTTTAACCGACTTCTTCAAAAAGGAGGAGGTTCTCAATTCGTCTGTATGTTTTTTTTTTTTTTTTGTATGTTTGTTACGCGATTGCTCCGCCAATTATGAATCGATTTTGATGATTCTTTTTTTGTTTGGTTGGTCATGCTTCCGAGGTGGTCCCATATAAATTTTATTAAATTTGTTTGCGTAATTTTTGAGTTAGGTTCAAAATTACGTATTTTTCCCGCTTAGTTTATCTAGACGATATCCTGTTTGACTCCTTCACTGTTATTATTTTTATTATTACATAGCAGGTAGTGGTATTCGGATTTGTGTGGGGTAGGTACCACAACTAAAAAGTGAAAAATAAAAACTTTTTACAAAACAAAAAACAACCGACTTCCAAAAAAAACACAAAAAAAGTGAAAAATAACTTTAATTTCGGAAGTCGGTGGCAAAAAACGGAAATTGAAAAGCAAAGACACTGACTTCCGAAATTAAAGTTATTTTTCACTTTTTTTGTGTTTTTTTTGGAAGTCGGTTGTTTTTTTTTTTGTAAGAAGTTTTTATTAATACAGGTAATTTTTTATCTCAAAAATATGTAAGACTCCGTAGCGCTTGCGATGGCTATACAGCGTGTAACATAAACCCTGTCCAATCCGAAAGGGGCACATAGGTACTGCAATAACAATACCAGAAAAAAAAAAAAAAAAAAAAAAAATTCAATTTTCAATTTTCAATTTTCTTTAAAAATAAGTTACATGCTGTATAGACCAACGAGAGCACTATTGGATACATATATTTGGTTGAATTTTTGAACGCAGACTGGGAACATAAATATACGTAGTTTATTGTTGTACTTCTCCACCTTGTTACCTTTTACCTTGGTACCTTGTTTGTATTCCAAGGAATGTACATGTTTTTTGTCAACTTTGCATATTAGATGCGTTTGGACCCACAATTTCACCGATACTGTGAGGTGGTCTCTATGCTAATTGCAGCCATAATTTTCTTTGATGTAATAAACTTCTTTAAGTTTTATTAATTCAAGATAGCTATTTATAACCAAGTTTCATAAATCGTCAGCTTAGCATAGGTAGGCCGGTAAACTAATTGATGGGCGATTCCATCCTTTAATCATAGTTTAACATATGTAACAGTAACTTTCCTGTTTTTGTATGGGGTTTAGCGTTGCAATTGAAAAATTATCCGAGGTGGTATCAGTTGTATGATCTTAAAACGGCGTATGATTGGGTGCTGAATTGTTGACGTAAGTATAATTTGTTTGGCCGCAGCCGCTTGAGACAAAGTCCACCTTTCTAGGAACTCTTTTAGGGAATGTTTACGATAAATATTAACTTCCTTAACGTATTATATCCGGTGAATAGTTACACACCGATTTCTCTCTTTCTGTCGTTCGTAATTTGACTTTCGAAAGAAGAAGACAAAGCGTTGTGTAACTAGGTATACAGACGCTATGCAACGTTTATTAGTAAGGAGGTAAGTATATAACCGAACCTATAGATTTGTAAAGATAGTACCTAATTAATTTCATTCATGTTTTAACAGCATAGTTGATTAGCTAGCATTAAAAATCACATTCACTGCTTAACATTTTCAGTTTGCAAATAATATAGGTTATTTTACCCACGAAAGTTGAAATCCCTCAAAAGGGTCAGTATTACCTAAACATTAAACGAGGTTTTATTACCCTATTAACTGGCGACAGACGGCTATCAAGATTCGGTGCAATTTGCTCACAGTTTGCCTGATCGATTTCCTAGCGAGCGTTTACGAAACCAGCCTAGCTTGTAATAAGCTAATGAATCTAAGCTTGGAAAATTGGCACGTCGAGTTAATCTAGCTAAATTATCAGTTACAGGCACTTGTTCCACCGCCGACGACGAAGCGAATAGCTATCAACGGTTTTCTCGCTCAAGAAACTTATGTACAAGATACCTATATGATTAATAGTTGAACTCTGACTGTTCACACCGCCCCGAGTACTCGTTTGTTGCAATGACATGAGCTTTCAAAGAGAGTTTCCGCTCAGCGACGCTCGCTTGGCGGACAGAACATTCGCCAAGAGACTCACGCTTGGTACGAAGGCATACCAGCGATTAATCGTTCCGTTACTCTCCAACTCTTTTCTAGTTGATCGCTAGCAGTGGGCGAGGCGGCTTAGGTAGGTTGCTACTTAGGTGTTTGGTGACAACGCCCCTTTTATATGCGTTCATATCAGGCTGGAGAAATGTATTAGGTATAAATTTTTTTATCATCGGAAAGTTCACTCCGTGTTGATAGGTTTAATAAAAATAGATTGTTTTATACAAGACACGTAATGATTATTTCATCACAATGATAAGTTATTTGAAATTTTTTTACGTATAACGTTACGTTTCCTAAAAAAGTAAAATAATTATATTTGAAGCTTGTAAGAAAGCTGTCATAACATCCGTCATCGACAGGGTCACATGGAAATGTTTTGTAGACTTAGAAGACGTTGTAGACGAAGTGAAGCGTTTGACTGTGTTCTGTCTACTGTTAGTGCAGAAAGTCTTGGTACTTAACTGTTTATCTACGAATAACTATGTAAGTACCATGTTAAGTAAATTATTAAGCTTAACAACAACAACATGTACACTTTATAAACAAGAGAAAAACTCTGTCTTTCTCATTGACAAGGGCGTACCACAAGGATGCATTCTGTGGCCTATGCTGTTGAAAGTAACAATGGATGGATTACTAAAAGCGTTACTTATTCCACTTGGACATACCTATAAAAAGACGACTAAAGTCAGGCATGTGGAATAAGCCTGTGATAGTGGTTTGTTTATACTTAAGGACAAGAACACAATGAAACAAATGATTCATAATTTATGGAAAAAGCCCAACTAGCTTCGTATTTTATTAGAATAATTAATTATTCATAGAATTTAGATAAACAATAATAGTTAACTACCTTGTATGTACCTACTTGTAAAGAAAATTATGCGCGAAATGAAATAGGAACAGTATTGTGCCGCTCAATATGAAAGTTTCAGAATTGCCGCTACAACTTCCACCAAAGTTTTCGGGAATTATTAAACTTCGCATTGAATTAAAAAAAATACTCACCATATAAAATTTGTTATTATATGTTGGAATTTCTATTTTTTTTTTTCGGTAATTGCTCTTTCTGTTTACCAACTTTGTCTCCCATACTTGCCACAACAATGGTGCTTGGTGGGATGTCGTCAGGGCCGTAGGCAGGGGGGGGGGGTTTGGGGGTACAAACCCTTTTTTTTTTGTAGATTTCCGAAAAAGAGGAAAGTACTATTTTTTTTTTTAAATCTGTATTTACTATTTTTCTACCCTCTCTGAAATAAGAAATAGGTACTTAAAGTCTTTAAAAAAAAGTTTGCTATAACCCCCCCCGAAATGAATTCCTGGCTACGGCTCTGGATGTCGTTATGGCATTATAGTTGTTACTGACACATCTGTCGCCGGTTTTCTATTTGGTTGGCTGGCTTGGTGAAAAGGCACTGGGTATATGATTAATGATACATTGTGTCACTATTTGATTCTTTTGTCATTATTTCCAGAACTATGCGAAGAGTGGGCACTAGCCGAATGTGAGGGCGAGGGCTGGTGGCGTGAGGCAAGAGACTCCGGGACTGGTGAGGTGGACGTTAGGTACGCGGGCGCAGCACCCGTGGAGCGAGCAGCCTCCGCCCCCGCCACTGCACTCGCCGTTAGATCTGCTCTGCATTCTGCTAAACGTATGTAGAAAGAGGATTATCATATCACTATAGTAAGCCAGATTTTAACAACTACCTTTGCTAACCATACTGATTCTGAAATAAGGAGCTCGTGGCTAAGTAACAACAGCCGCACGGGTCGATCCATCAGGTTAAGCTACGCTTGCCGGGGTTGGTCCGTGGATGGGTGACCATTTTCACATATGGAGACTCCTCCGTGCCTCGGAAAGCACGTTAAGCCGTTGGTCCTGGCTGTCATTTGTAGATCTTTGACAGTCGTTACGAATCGTCAGAAGCCCGAAAGTCTGACAACCAGTCTAACCAAAGGGTATCGTATTACCCAGTTACTGGATTGTGGAGGTCAGATAGGCAGTCGCTCCATGTAAAATACTGGTATTCAGCTGCATCCGGTTAGACTGGAAGCCGACCCCAACATAGTTGGGAAAAGGCTAGGCAGATTGACTGATTCTGAAATAAATAGAGACGCTTAAATCGAGATACATAATTGAGCTCTCAAAGATTTTAAAGGTCATAGTATTTTGCAACTTGAGGAGATTTTATGCCTAGCAACGCTTGTGAATGAAGCTCCCGGGATGAGGTTACAAAGGTTTCTGCGGTCGTATCACAATGATATTATATCATACTTATTGATTTATTGCCTTATTTATAGAACGCTCCGAGATATCTCGGCTTCAAATATTCCGGTCAAGAACACGATGAGAACTGGGGTCTAGAGGTCCTACTAAATTGTAAACGTTGATAATTATGTTTTGGTCAATATTTGTTTGAATGGCTTCCTACTTTATTTTGTTTATCCCAGTAATATCAATATCGCTATTTGGGACTTCCGTAATTATGCGTTATACCAAAGGGATTATTGTAAATTATTTACGTTTTAATAGGGGAATCGGCTACTGATTGATATGTATGTTTTTTGGAAGGTTTCTTTTAATAATAGTAATGTTATATGAACCTAGGCTATATGGTTGGATCGGGAACAGCAGAATCTTGACTTTCCCAATGAATAACCATACTTAAACAAGATTCATCGTACTATATTCACTCACAGACTACGCACAGCCTAAACCACTGGCTCTAGAATGAATGAATGAATTCATCTCCTACTTAATAAAAATCCTATATTCACTCACAGACTACGCACATGAAAATTTGAACACGAGCTCCTTATACAACAAAATTGAGCACTAAGGAAGGATTTTTGTTGTAAATTAAATAGTTATAATAATACCATGTTTAACCCCTTTACGGGATGAATTTTTAATGTAAGTTTGTAGGCAAGTTCGGCATTTATGCTGGGCGTGCACGGCTTGTACACACGGCATATACGTACACATCAAGATATACATTTCCAGTATAAGCTGACCTCTCATTATACGAAAATCCTATACAATATGTGGGATCAGCTTATACTGGAAATGTATAGCTTGTTATGTAGCCGTATGTACCTACCCAAATAAAATGAAGACTATTAGAGACATATTTTGTTTCAGTGATAAACAAGAAGCTACAGCGAGTGAACTTGGACATAAGCGCAAAAGGCATCGTAGTCAGCGATGCAGACTCACAGGAAAACGTTATATGCGTTTCTATTTACAGGTAAAAACAATTGTTTATTTATTAATTAATTAGTATATCTCAACTCGTCCCAGATGAGCATATAGGTTTAAAAATAAAATGAGTTAATACCTACTACCGAGTCACGTTGCAAAAAGCAGTCGTGGGGATACCTACGTGTAAACGAGAGAAATAACTCCTTTAACTAGGACACGGTTTATTGATAGAGTCAGTTACCAACACGTAACTACAGTAGACTTAACTTATGAGTTAACTAGCTGCGCCCCGCGGTTTCACCCGCGTAAATCTCGATCCCGTGGTAATATCGGGATAAAAAGTATCCTATGTCCTATTCCAGGTCATGGTCTACCCATGTGCCCAATTTCATCCAAATCCGTTCAGACGTTTAAGCGTGAAAGCGTAACAAACAAACAAACTCACTTTCGCATTTATAATTAGTTAGGAAGTTAGGATATTCTGAACTAGGTCAGAATGTGTCACGACCGTCTAAAGTCAAAACGAACCGTTTCAAAGGGGCGTCACTGAAAAACTCAAATTGTATAAATGTTATGGACCAAGTGATTATAGGGCACTATAAAAAATGCCCGGGCAGTTTGAAAAATGCCCAATATGACAGGGCAGTATGATAACAACTATTGAAATAATCAAATCGATCGGGCATTTTCAATTATGCTAGTCACCTATGGGGAGCACAATTAAAACCAGGTTTTATTACTATTGTTTTTATTTCAAACGTAGAATCAATATTTAAAATCAAATTAAATCTTTCCATTCATAGACACTCTGCTGACCTATGATGACTTTACCATAATTAAATACCTGTGTATTATTAGATTGCCAAAAGACCACACGGCAATATTTATAATGACGAGGCAATGTAATAAATAAGGAAGTTCAAATTATAATTAATTATTTCGCCCTAAGTAGCTAGTCATTATATATAATGCGCGGGCATTATGAAAAATGCCACTATTTATTACTTGGTCCATAACATATACACTCCTGTGCCCTGTCAAAAGTTACAAGTCTACACGTTTACAAGTTACCTATACCCCATTTGAAATAAGATTAGACATTAAAACAAACCCTTTTACAGTCCGTTCAACCGATTTTGACTTCTATACCGTAGGCATAAGGATAGCATTAAAAGCAATAAAAGTTACACAATACCAACTATCTACTGCGGCTACCATTTGTCATGCCACCAACGCAATAGAATTCAAAATTGGTTGAACGGAATGTAAAAAAGGCTTATCTATACGTCTAATCTTATTTCAAATGGAGTATAGAATGTAAATTTTTCGTTAAATTCATAGCTCAGCTCCATATTCATAATCAGCCTTAATGTTCCCACTGCTGGGACACTCTCTTTTGACCACATTAAAAAAAAGAAAATCGAATTTAAAAATTGATTGCGTTAACTACTAAATCAAATCAAATCAAATCAAACGTTTATTTGCTAGAATTACATTGTTTTGATACAGGTGAGATCTTATATCAAGTGTAATTGTATTCTGCCTGCAAGCAGGTGTGCAAATTTTTTATAAAGTTTACTTAAATTCTTATTTTATTACTATTATATATGTATTATTATTATTACCTTGCATTGATATTGTTAATAATTCATATAATCCCATGTATTAATTTTCAATTTTATGTTCCATATATTCCTTAATACTATTAAAAAACAACACTTTAGAAGCCATTCTGTCAATTTTGTCTTGAACACATTACCCTGTAATAATTTTAGTTCGTTTGGTAAGTTATTGTAAACTTGTAAGACGGAATAGAGAGTCGGACACTCTCAGGAAGTTGTAACTTACAAATAATTGTTTGATAAACAAAATCACGAATAAAAAATATAAGTACTTGTGAACTAAATAATGATAATTGGTAATACAAGGCTTAGTCTTACCAAGGGGTATCGTATTACCCAGTAACTGGGTTGTGGAAGTCAGATAGGTAATCGCTCCATGTAAAATACTGGTATTCAGCTGCATCCGGTTAGACTGGAAGCCGACCACAACATAGTTGGGAAAAGGCTAGGCAGATTGAATTGATTGGTAATACAAGGTTTGTGGACTCCTAAATTGAGGCAACCTGACTTTTTTGTAGAGAATTCTATACCTTTTTGATTTGACACCAAAATGTTGGCCATTAAATCGGTTTCAAAACTGGAGTCATCATAAACTGGATTCATATGTAACATTTTTCCTCTCGATTTCCTGCAATCTGTGAGAGACATTTCGTGAAACGCAAAGGACGGGAGGCCGGGGGGGGGGGGAAAAGCGCGCGTGCGCTGTAAGAAAAAAATTTTGTGCTACCAATCGCTTCACAGGTCAAGTTATAATGAACGCTCAGTAATTGTTAATATTACGTGGTCAAAGATAACGTTCACAATGCCATTATTAAGATATAGATAGCCGGATGCACCGCGCATCGTGCCTGGTACGGGAAGAAAAATATAACTGATTGCCTAAGATTAATTGTCCATGTCTGACCTATACTATAAAATTATCTAGACAAAAATAATTAATTAACAAGACGTTGACAATACACGTTACATTATCTACGCTTGTTATGTCGTATTAATATTAATGGACGCAATAATTAATAACGGCTAAGTTAAGTAAAAACAAGTACTTAAAGTCATTGGCACTGATTGGGTATGCAAGGAGGAAGCTCACCTTTTTCCTATTGCACATAATATATTTTCCTTGATTGTAATGTTAGTTGAGAGGTAAGAGGAACAGGGTGTAAAGTTCACTCATCCTCTATAGAAAAGGGAGGACCCTCCGACCAGACGGGTTTCGTGTCTGGCGGTCAAATGCCCAAGGATTGATGTTGGAATCTTGTATATTAATTGTTGATCGCGCGGTAAACTCAAATTGCGCGATGCAGGATTTTGTGTGACGTCAGTGGGCCTAAAACGGTCACATTAGCAATTCCTATATTAGCATTTCATTTCCTGAATTTCCAGCTGTCATTAGAGGAATTGCCTCTATTTGACACAAAAGCAATTCATAATAAGTGGACCATTTTACGAATCTCCATAGAAAACTGTCAAACAGATGAATTATTTCGTAATATGAATTCCACGCAGATCATATTATGAATTGTCAGTTTGTAACATTTTACGATGATTCATAATATTTTCCTATTATGATTCTGCCAAAGTGACTGTTTTAAGCCCCCTGGTCTTTGTTGCGTAGTTCGCATGAGGCGAGGCGATGAGGCGATGTAGATGCCACTAAGTTAGTATATGTTTTTAGGTAGGTATATCTGCGGTTTTACTATCATCTATACTCCATTTGAAATAAGAGTAGACGTATAGATAAGCCTTTTTTACATTCCGTTCAACCGATTTTGAATTCTATTGCGTTGGTGGCATGACAAATGGCAGCCGCAGTAGATAGTTGGTATTGTGTAACTTTTTTTGCTTTTAATGCTATCCTTATGCTTAAGGTATAGAAGTCAAAATCGGTTGACCGGACTGTAAAAGGGTTTGTTTTAATGTCTAATCTTATTTCAAATGGCGTACAGGTGTTTAGGCGTACTGTGTTTGTTTTTGTTCGATATTCAACGTATGAAAGTAGCAATGTTCGAAGAGAAAAATCTGTTGTCTCTGTAACAGATAAGCCGAACAACAAAACTGCGGGGTAATTGCGTAACACACATAAAATGGAAATTGATCGCAATGGGTTTCATTTCTCTCTCACTGAGAGAAGGCCCGTGTCCCAGCAGTGGGAACATTATAGGCTGATTATGAATATGCTATGCTTTAGGTTTCATTTTGACAGTTCCGCCACGTTCATTGAGAGATTGTAGAGCAGACGATTTTTTATGAAGCAATGGATTAGCAATAGCCTTCAAAACTCTCGGATTGTGATTGAAAGTGTGTTACGCAATTAGGATGCTGTTCTAGGACTTTTGATGGTGAAAATAAAAGCACACGAAAGCGTGTGAAGTTTGAAGCACTTTCAAGCACAAATTGTCTGAGCAAAATATCCAGCTAAACAAGGCTTTTCCAGCTAATCGACGTTCTATCTTCTTCCCACTCTCTCTGCGCTTAAGGGTGCGTTTCCACTGAAGCAGAGACGAGCGGAGTTGAGCAGAGACTTGCAGGGATCGACCAATCACAATGGTTGAAGTCCTCATCGCGTCTCTCGTCTCGTCTGTAATTGGACGATTCCTGCAGATCTCCGCTTACCTCCGGACGTCATGCTTTAGTGGAAACGCACCCTAACGCTCTCTTTGACGCTAAAACCGAATTATGATATGTTCACGGGAGAAGAAGAAAGATGAAGATCTTGTCAGGATTGTTTTGAGTTCAGAAGGCCAATTCTCGTACTTAAAAACGTTCAGATTCAAGCCTCAATCTGTCAGACTTGACAAAAATGTTGGTAAATTGATTGTATTTTTACACGACTACGGCGAAGAAAAAGGAGGGTGAAATGAAATGAAATGAAATGAAATGAAATTGTTTATTCTGTAAATAGGATATTGGAATCACTTTTACACGTCATATTAAAAAATATTAAAAATAAGCTAGATGAGGTCGGCGTTTCCTATCTGACTACTCTGAGAAGAAAGGCCGAAACAAACTCAGAGGTCACAGTCTCTTTTAAAGTCCAGACATAATCTTGGTCAAGCCATATGAGGACCATGTAAATTCGAGTCTGAAATGGTCTTTTGAGGAAAGAACCACACAGATTTGAGTGGACCTGTCCAGTCAGTGCAAGCATTTGTCAGTAATGGCGGAGCTCAACTAAGAACTTAAGGAGCTCAGCGACTCGACGAACAATACCAAAGAAAGGACATTTGGGTAGGCCGCATAAAATTCTCAAATTGCCAGACCAATGATAAAATTAACTGAGAACGAGAAAAAAAAATTTAAAAAATTCACATAGTCCTCACATTCACAATAATAAAATACTTTACAAAGTAATCATGTCATTTTGTATAGAATATTCAATAATGTCAATTTGTAAATAAAACTGGTTGATATACTTTGATGATTTTCCATATTATTCAAAATGTTACAATGCTTAGCAGAGCGAGCAGCTCAATCCCATGCTTTTTTGTCTTCTAAATAATCTGAAATTTTATAGTACCCTTTTCTACAAAGTTTGGTTTTAATGCAGCTTTTAAATCGTTTAATGGGTAAGTTTCGAATGTCAATGGGAAGTTTGTTATAAAAGCGTATACATTGACCCATGAACGAGTTGCCTACTCTGTGGAGACGAGTGCGATGTACAGCAAGATTGTGCTTATTCCTGGTATTTAAACTATGAATATCGGACATTTTCTTAAAATTAGATATATTTTTGTGTACATACAATAGATTTTCAAATATATATTGTGAGGCTACAGTCAGAATATCTATTTCTCTGAATTTTTCTCGAAGGGAATCCCTTGGACCTAGGTTGTAAATGGCTCGAATAGCCCTTTTCTGTAAAACAAAGATAGCATTAATGTCCGCACAGGCTCCCCAGAGAAGAATCCCATAAGACAGAAGACTATGAAAATAACTAAAATAAACAATTCTGGCTGTATCTACGTCAGTTATCTGTCTAATTTTTTTAACGGCGTAGGCGGCCGAACTAAGCCTTCCTGACAATTTTTCTATGTGTGGGCCCCATTGTAATTTACCGTCAATGGTTATTCCAAGAAAAACTGTCGACTCAACGGGGTCCAACTCTATTCCATTAATTTTAACATTGGTAGATAGCTGCCTGACATTTGGCGTTGAAAATTTAATGAGTTTAGTCTTTTTCTCATTCAGGAGAAGATTATTTACATTAAACCAATGCACCACTTTAGAGAGTGCATCGTTAACTTGTTCAAAGTTGACTAACTGACGTTTTATTTTAAAAATGAGGGAAGTATCATCTGCGAATAACACGATCTTGTGATTATCCCTTATGTGGTAAGGTAAATCATTAATATAAATGAGAAATAAGAAAGGACCTAGAATTGAACCCTGCGGAACGCCCATGGTGACCGAAGATCCTGCAGATCTCTTGCCATTAACATCGACCCTCTGAATTCTGTTATTCAGATAAGAAGTCAGAAGGTCGAGAGCCTTGTCCCTCATACCATAGTGGTACAGTTTCCTGATGAGAGTATCATGATGTACGCAATCGAAAGCTTTGGACAAGTCGCAGAAAATGCCAAGAGCATCCTGCGACTCCTCCCAAGCCTCGAATATGCTCTTCAGTAATTCCACGCCCGCGTCTGTAGTTGAACGACCCTTTGTAAAACCGAACTGTTTCAGATGAAGTAAATGATGTGTATTGAAATGACTTAACATCTGTTTTAAAATTAATTTTTCAAAGATTTTGCTCAACGTAGGTAATATCGAGATAGGCCGAAAATTCGTGGGATCAGTTGTGCTGCCAGACTTGAACAGTGGAATCACTTTGCTAAGTTTCATCAGATCAGGAAATACACCAGATGCAATACAAGAGTTAAAAACATTTGGTTATGATGTTGACCGGTATGTATGTATGTATGTATGTTGATCTGTTCCCTCATATCTTCTAAACGACTCATCACAATTTGACAAATGAGGTATCGTTGGAAGCGTCTTGATCGTCCGCTGGTTATAGGCTATGTGACGTCACATTAAATATAAAAATGGCGCCCTCTAGAGGACATAAAGTCAGGAACTAAAAATAAAATATTGTTTAATCGTACCATGTTGGGTATAAAATGAAAGGGCTTAATGAGCACATTTCAAAAATATATATATTATAACCCCAAAAGAATAAATAAAAAAAAAAAGTAATAAAAACTAAAACCCAACTACGACTAAAAAGGTATAAACAAGACACCACAGGCAGACAAATTAAAAATCCGGAATCACACGTATTAGGGCATAAATCGAACAGATTACGTGTGACTCCGGATTTTTAATTTGTCTGGCTGTGGTGTCTTGTTTATACCTTTTTAGTCGAAGTTGGGTTTTAGTTTTTATTACTTTTTTTTTTTTGACAGATTTTTGTATTGACAGTTTGCGAATGAGATGCGAATGCGAAAGTCTTAAAAATACGAGAATTGCTCTGTGTGCAATGATTGTCTGAATTTTTGTCTGATGTTTAACTAATGTAACTGGCTTATTGCCATTTTTTGTTTAAGTTAAAATAAATAAATCATTACGTAGCAACAATAACCTTCTTTTCCAGGATCTCGTACTGCTCAGCGGATGCAGCGAACGCCCGCGTTTTCGCTGTGGTGGAAGGCAAGCCGATGGGAGGTTCAGCTGAGAACCACGTGGTACATGTGTTTGTGTGCACAAGAAGGAAGCATGCACGTGCCCTCGCGCTGTCGCTGGCACATGCCTTCAATGATGCGTATCAGGTAAATAGGAATAATCTCTTTGTGTAATGAGCGGTCCTCATTGTAATTCATTGTTTTTTAGTTCATAAATGATTCAAGTCTTTAATTTTTTTCACCAGATATTAAAAAATAATAAATGAATGCCTAAAACGGCCACATTAGCAATTCCTCTACAAGCAATTCATATCCTGAATTTCCAGCTGTCATTAGCAATTCCTCTAATTTGACACAAATGCAATTCATAATGTGTGGACCATTTTACGAATCTCTGACAAACAGATGAATTATTTCGTAATAATAGGTCTTTACCTATGAAATTGCCGTTTTGTATGAAAAAATTTAAACGAATTTTTTTCATGAATTTTTTATTTGTATTAATCGAAGTAATCACCCATGCAATCAATGCATCTTTGCCATCGCAGTGGCAGTTTATTGATGCCCTTCTTAAAGAAATCAGCTGGACGGGAGGCAACAAATTCTTCAAAGGCATTTTGTACTGCCTCTCGGGTATTGAATTTTTTTCCCGCCAAGAAGTTATCCAAATTCTGGAAAAAGTAGTAGTCTGTAGGCGCAAGGTCTGGTGAGTAGGGCGGATGACGGAGAGCTTCCAACCCCAGTTCTTGCAACTTGGAGACCGTCTGCTGTGCAGTATGAGGTCGCGCGTTGTCGTGCAGGAGCAGCGGAGACGAGCGATTGACCAATGCTGGTTGGAGATGCGCCAGCTTCTCCATCATTGTGTTCAGTTCTTCACAGTACACATCTGCAGTAATGCTCACCCCGTTTGGTAAGAAGCTGTGATGAATCACACCGGCGCTAGACCACCAAACAGTGACCATCACTTTTCTAGGGGTAAGTTTTCGTTTAGGGCATTGTTTAGGTGCTGAACCAGGATCCAACCAACTTGCTGTGCGCTTGCGGTTATCAAACAGAATCCATTTTTCATCGCAGGTAACAATGCGGTTCAAAATTCCTTCATTTGTGTGTCTGTTGAGCAGTGCAAGGCACGTCTCGACGCGTACTTCGCGCTGGCGATCATTGAGTTCGTGGGGCACCCATTTGTCAAGCTTTTTTACCTTGCCAATTTGACGCAAATGGACCAATATTGTTTTGACGCTAACGTCGAAAGCTGCTGCTAATTCAGCCGTAGATTGTGTATCATCAGCTTCCACAATCGCCTTTAATTCGTCATTGTCGACCAAAGTCTTCGGACGACCGCGAGGTTCATTTTTCAGGTCGAAATTTCCAGAACGGAAGCGAGCAAACCAATAACAGGTGGTGCGTTGGTTTGTAGTGTTAGCTCCGTAAACGTCGTTGATGTTGCGTGCCGCTTGTGCCGCGTTGCTGCCACGACGGTACTCATATTCCATAATTACTCGAATTTTTAACGTATCCATGATGACGAAAAAGATTGAAATGCGATGAAAATGTAACACTAATCAATAAAGAAATGACTACTTTTGGAAAAAAAAATCCATGTTTTTAAAATAAAATTAATTTGAAATTAGAATTCTTAGCCAAACAAAAATTATTTTGATTTGAAATGGCCAGTACTGCAGAACGGCAATTTCATAGGTAAAGACCTAATATTAACTTAGCAGGTTTTTGTAGATTCCAAATTCTAAACTCATTGAACCATAGACTAAATCCTAGACCAATGAATCGCACGCAGATCATATTATGAATTGTCAATTTTTGCAATACGATGATTCATAATATTTTCCTATTATGATTCTGCCAAAGTGACTATTTGAAGCCCCCTGGACCACGATCCAAGCTGTAGGGCTCCTGAAAGTAGAACCCCCTGATAATACGCGCCGTGTCCAGGAGTACGGCTTTCTGAAAATCAATCCAACGAAAGACTCTTTCTCTTTAGCTCACTTCCACAACAACACTCCTGTAATCCTTGAAGGGTTAGGTAGAGGCATACCTATAGTACACCCACATTTCACTAGTTATGTTTTAGTCACATGTAATAGGGGGTGACCCTATGGTCATCAACCGGGCACAAATCCCGGGCTGCTACTGGGATATGTCTGACGGAAAAACCAATAACATTTTACCCGACTTCATGCTCAGCAGTAGCGACCGTGAGACCAACGAGGCAGCTCGTAGCTCACTCATTGTTTTGTAAATTATGTCAGTATTTTAATTGTAATTTCTATTTGTTGCAGACATGGCAGGCAAACCTCAATCAAGGCAGTTCGTTGGGGACGGACAATAAACGCTTAGCTCCCTGGGTGAGTAACCAAATTTTTTTTTTTTTTTAGATTTTCCAATTATTCCTGAAGCCATTTTCACTCTTTCTTCCTTAGAACGTCCTCCTTAATCGTCAAGCAAGAATTGTATTTTTTTTTTATACGAATAGACCTACCTATAGATATATTTTGTAACCTATTCCGCTTGATTATTCCTCACGAGTCATAAAAAACCCTGTAAGAAATCGACACGTGTTTCATCTCTCAACGAGGCATCCTTAGGATGACGATTGACCAGTCACGAACCCGAACACGACGTGTTACCACGTCGAGCGCCGGATCAATGTCTGTCAAAGTAATTGTATTAAAAAAGCAAAATGGCGGCGTTAGTTCCGATTTTGGTCACGCGCAAAAAGAACGAACCTTATGGCGCTTTTCAAATTACAAGTTTTTCTTTTGTTTAAGGTGCGGTTCCAAGAAGAGTCTGATGAAGAAGAGTTGGACGCAGAAGACTGGCAATCTCCCGCTCCACTGGTGACTTTTGCTTAGTAATAATAAGTGCAAATAAGTATCTTTTTAAAAGTTAGGATAATCTAAGAACCTTTGCGCACTGTTAGATCTGAATCCTATCAGCATTGCGTAACACACTTTGAATCACGATCCGAGAGTTTTGAAGGATATTGCTAATCCATTGCTTCATAGATTTGAAAAATTCATCTGCTCAAAAACCTATGTAGCGTGTAACAAAAACCCTGTTCGATCCGTGAGGGTGTTAAGAATCATACTGAGTCTATTAAAGTGTTTTTTTTTTTGATAAAAATAATTCACTGCATTTTTTTTCAATCGGGAATTTTAACTGGACATTGTCGGGCGTTGTCTATCGGGTATCTACAAGTCATAAACATAACATATGACCTCTGGTCCTCTGCAGAAAATTTGCTAATTCATAATTAAATTGGGGTAATTTTAGTACTAAAAATGTGAATTGCAATAAGTTTTTTATCTTCAAAATTTTTTTTTTTTTTTTTTTTCTGGTAATGTTATTGCAGTAAATAGATGCTCCTTTCGGATCGGACAGTATATCGTAATGGACGTGGTTGAACTGTCAAAATGAAACCCATTGCGATCAATTGTCATTTGTGTGTTACGCAATTACCCCGCTGAATCGAAGAAATGTCGATCCGATCTATTTTGTATGAGGAGTTGCGTTCTAGATCCTTTGTCCGTTCAAATTTAAAACATTTCCAATTCCGATGGAATTCGGATCCGGATCGCTAGCAGTGCGCAGACGCCCGATATTAATAATGCATCTCAATCCCGATCTTTGTCTGTAGCCAATCAACGGCCGAGTTTGCCATTCTGAGTCTTTGCGAGGACGAATCACAAGCAGCTGTCAAGGTTCGCTGAACAAGATTGGGATTGATGAAGGTACAATATTAATTTCGGGTGTTAGTCTCTGTAGTTTTATGATTAGATAACAGAGCCCTACAAAAAATAATTGTCGCTATTTTTAGGGCGTTTCCGTACCCGATGGTTGGCAAACGGAACCCTATTAATAAGCCTCCGCTGCCCGTCCGTCTGTCTGTCAGCAGGCTGTATCTCATGAACAGTAATAGGTAGACAGTTGAAATTTTCTCAGATTGCGTACCTATTTCTATTGCAGCTATAACATAAAACATACAAAAACATATTTTTTTCGGCGTTTTTTGCTAAATATTTTTTGCGGTCATACTCTTCATATGAGTCCGACTCGCACTTGGCCGGGTTTTCATTCTTGTAGACTGAAACTCAACAAAAATCTGACGGTCTAGAGTTAAGTATGAATTAAATTGTGTCATCGGTTCTAATCTGCCTACATTGTTATCATCTTATTGCCGACTAAGGGCTTATTCGACCAAATTTGAATAAGTCTTATCCTAAGAAAATGATTTTATCACTAATTAATCTAGAGTTAGACAACTTTTCGTTTTACCAAATCTTAATCTCGGATTATCTGTCTATCTGAGAGTAACTCGTTATACCGCCAAAATGCATCGAGTAAACAAGTTATCCGAGAATAATTTAATGGCGGCCGCTTCATTACCAGCTGACAATCACGACAAGCAAACAATAAATTGTACATTGACATTGACAGCTACCTACTTTCCCAAGCTATAATACGGCAAATGAGAGTTGAGATGAGTTATACTTCTGCACCGTCCCGTTTGGAGAACAACGTTTTTTTGACGGGTATGACATTCGTTCACATTCACTCCGCTATTTCTAATCAAAGTATAGCTATACGTTAGATTGCATGGAAAAACGACTGTTGATTTTACTCGAGAATAAAATCGTGGAATAGATTATTCCCCGTATATTTACTCGTGTATAAATTCGAGTTTGGTCGAATCCGCCCTTAAAGGCTATATGCTATTATGATTTTGATGTTTTATACCAATATGTTTTGAATGAAGTTCATCTGTATCTTCTAACTTTGAATATTGATATTCACGAAAAAGTGTTTACGTGCAGTAACTGTGCGTTTCCACTGGCGAAACATTTACAACAAAATATGTTGAAATCTCTTAATGTTCCTGTCAAAAATTGTATGGAACATTAACAGAAAATAGAGATTTCAACATGTTTTGTTGTGAATGGTTCGCCAGTGCAAATGGACAGTATAGCTTACTCCATACAATTTTTGAGTTTAAACATGATTAATTTCTTTTTTTTGGCATAGCTTAGGTTTGTTCTTTAAGATACATACCTTTGAAAGAAGATCTCTTGAGCGAGAGTGGATCACCTACAGAGATTAATGATGATAGTAATAATTCTCAATTCGTTTTCTAAAACATATATAATTATCCTATTAGAATTAAGATTATTAAAGTAGTTAAATAAGTTAAAATAATATAACTTACGTATGAGCTACTTACTTTAATTTAAACTTAGGGGGCCTAGCATTGGGCGTTCGTCCCTTCGATGCTTGTCGAAATGCGTTTAGATTGCGTATAATATTGTCGTGCATACAATATAATATTGTATACACCGTGTATAGATATAGTGCGTTCACGGTCAGGGGGCTTAAAACTGTCACTTTGGCAGAATCATAATAGGAAAATATTATGAATCATCGTAAAATGTCACAAACTGACAATTCATAATAAAGATCTGTGTGCGATTCATATTACGAAATAATTCATCTAATTTCTACGGAATTTTGTAAAATGATCCACCCATTATGAATTGCTTTTGTGTCAAATTAGAGGAATTGCTAATGACAGCTGGAAATTCAAGAAATTAATTGTTTTTAGAGGAATTGCTAATGTGGCCATTTTAGCCCCCCTGGGCTACGTGGAGCCTTTGCAGGGTGAACACACGTTGTCCTCTAGGGTTCCACGAGGGATATTAGGCGGGTCTACGAAAGTGCTACGCGGGGCTACGAGAACACCACGCAAGGCTACAGGGGTACTACGCGGTTACAACGCGGGGCTACGCATAAGTCCTGCGAGGGTGCTACGAATGGTCTACGTGGATTTTAGGAGGGGTCTACGAGGGTACTACGCTATGCTACGCCGGGCTACGGGACCCAAAAATCGTCTAAGCTGGATATATGCCCAGTGCGAGGACAATAAAAGAGTCGATGAGGCAGCAAATAAACGTATTAAGTACACTTAAATTTGACACAAAATCAACAATGTTAATTTGTGGAAAATGAGAATATTGTTTTTTTTTAAGGTAAATATATTTACGAAGCCATACCTAATTTAGTTTAAGGTATTATAAGGTAAGGTAAGGTTTTATGTAAGTACACTTTAAGTACATTATGTATAAATGGATACTATATATTAATGTAGTTAGTATAATAAGCAATATTTGACTGATGTTATGTATTTTACAAATAAAGTTATTATTACGTTTATTTTCTTTATTAATTTCCTACTTCTACTATTCGTCTATTAATTCGAAGTATGTAAAGAATTGCGACAAGTTTAGGTGACACTGCTAGTAAGTACTAGTATTAAAAACTAGCTGCTGCCTGTAGGTTCGCCCACGTGGACCCTAATTCTTTTTCTAAATAAAGGCCTCAGTAACTCCTTAAATCATCAGCTGCCAGTGAAAGTTCCGACAAAATCTGTCCAGCCGTTTCGGAGATTAGCCGGAATAAACAGACAGACAGAGAGAAAAATTACATGTCGTATTTAACGGGAGCGAAAAAGAGATAGACGCATAGCATGTAACAACCTATACACCTCCTTGTTTTTCTTTATCATTGGTTATTAATTGTTATACATGATTAAAATCTCGACGTCAAAATATCTAAATCAAATCAATAACTTGTAAAAAATGTAGGTACAGTGCGTTCATTATAACTTGTCCCGTGACGCGATTGGTAGCACTGTTCTGTCAGTCGCCATTTTGAACTCTATTAGTATTGAAAATAAGCTTGACAAGCAATGGTGCCAATATGACGGCAAGGGACAAGTTATAGTGAACGGTCTGTAAGATAAAGAGAACAGATAAATAATGAGATAAAAAAAACGGGTATCACTATCTTCTCGAACTTCGAGACTTTCTGTCAGATTGATCTGACATCTGACAGAAAGTCTCGAAGTTCGAGAAGGTATAAAAGGTATAGAAGGTATATAAGGTATAAAATGCGTATCTGGTGTACTCTGTCAAGAGTGTTATGGCACAAGTTGGACTCGAATGAACTCTGTCTTTATGGCTGACCTACTTAAAACAATAAAATAAAATTCTTAAGTATCAGAACCGACATTGCTGGTACGAATTAAGCCACCGTCTCCCTGACTCAGTGAGGGACAGTGGCTTGGAGCAGGCGGCGCCGTGGTAGTTGATCATCATGTAGTCGAAGCAGTCGGTCACGCCATCGTCGTTGCAGTCCTGAAATATATACCGAAGTGTCATTGAACAAAAAATATTTATTACTAGACCAATATCATCATCATCTGCCTAGCCTTGTCCCAACTATGTTGGGGTCGGCTTGCGACTAATCGTATGCAGCTGAATACCAGTATTTTACATGGTGCGACTGTCTCTCTGAACTTAGTAAGAACACCCCTTAGTAAGATTGGTTGTCAGACTTTCGGGCTTGTGACGATCCGTAACAACTGTCAAGCTGCAGCAGCTATCTCGTTGTAACAGCCGCACGGGTAGATCGATCAGGTTAAGATACACTAGCCGCGGTCAGTCCGTGGATGGCTGAACATCTTATCATTCCGGGACCCCTCCGTGCCTCGGAAAACACATTCAGCTGTTGGTCCCGGCTGTCATTCTTGGATCTTTGACAGTCGTTACGGGTCGTCAGAACCCCAAAAGTCCGGCAACCCAGTCTTACCAAGAGGTATCGTGTCAAAATCAAAATCAAAAGTCATTTATTCAAACTAGGCTGAGAATCAGCACTTTTCGAACGTCAAAATTACATAAGACAGTCCCGCAAAACGCCCACCCTTCACCACTTCTTAGTGCTTTAGCTGGGAAGAAGAAGTGGCGCAACAAACTCCCCAGCAGCACAGCTGTCTGTTTAGTTAGAAAAAAAAAATGATTCTATACAATGTTACCCAGTAACTGGGTTGTGGAGGTTAGATAGGCAAACGCGCCATGTAAAATACTGGTATACAGCTACATCCGGTTAGGCTGGAAGCCAACCCCATTATAGTTGGGAAAAGGTTGTGCGATGTTCTTGCCAGCCTGTATGTATGTACTTGCCTTTCCGAATTTCGCCATATAACTCTCAACGATTCTGATTGAACAGTGGTAATCTCTGGCACAGTCTTCAAATGCTGAAACGAGATAAAGAGCATTTGAATGATAATTTTGCAGCTACTTTCACATTGAAGAACTTTATTTGAAGAGTCATATTAGTAAACACTGCTGTATGACGTGACAATTCTTCACCCTTGTGACTTAGGGGGGCAGGGATTAAAACTTACACGCAGGTATTTTACTTTGTGTAACTTATTTCATCACCACTGCTCTCAAAATGGAGAGGGAAACATCGTGAGGAAAATGTCTTAGAACCAAAAATTTGAATACATGTGACATCCACCAACCAGCTCTGGGCCCGCGTGGATTACGGCCCGCTCCCGCTCCCTGATCCTCTCATAGACAGGAAGCTTGTGTCCCAGCAGTGGGAATGAGCTGATTATGGCAAACTTCTATGCAGCTTTTCTACATTTCATTCTTAGTTCAATGCTACAACATGCGTATGTATCGAAAATTCTCTCACCTTCTTTCCTATTCGGGTCATCATCAGGCAGGGTCGGCTTCCCAGCATCGACCCAGTATACCCTGGATATGAAGAACGGACCGCAGTACCCCTCACTGCAGCCCCTGTTCATGTCACACCCGGCCACATGGCAGAGGCACCGAAAACAGGCTCCGTTCAGGTTTGATATGCGCACTCCTGAAATTGGCAGGTTTTAGGTTTTAGATAGGAGGTTAATGAGCATAAGTGGACGTCTATTTGTCTGTATGGGTGACATTAAAATGAATATTGAGGTATGAAAAAACTTTTTACAAAAAAAAAAACAACCGACTTCCAAAAAAAACACAAAAAAAGTTTTTATTTTTCACTTTTTAGTTGTGGTACCTAACCCACACAAATCCGAATACCACTACCTGCTATGTAAATAACAGTGAAGGAGTCAAACAGGATATCGTCTAGATAAACTAAGTGGGAAAAATACGTAATATTGAAGCTAACTCAAAAATTACGCAAGCAAAGTTAATAAAATTTATATGGGACCACCTCGGAAGCATGACCTACCAAACAAAAAAAGAATCATCAAAATCGATTCATAATTGGCGGAGTAATAGCGTAACAAACATACAAAAAAAAAAAAAAAAGAAAAAAAAAAACATACAGACGAATTGAGAACCTCCTCCTTTTTGAAGAAGTCGGTTAAAAAGTGCGCAACGATTTGTAAAAAACACGGTAGATATAGGTATCTACCGTGTTTCGGAATATGGTTGTAGGTATAGGTACCTACAACCATATTCCTATTGTGATGATTCGAACAGAAATAAATTGCTTAGCTTTATAAAAATAGATTACCTTCTACCTAAACGCAGTATTAAATATTAATTGTTTTTTTGCGAGTAGGCATGATGTGTCGATGACAAATCTAAATGCACAATTGAATAAACTGCTTAGAGTTTTTGTTCCCTCATTGTCTGTGGAAGTGGTTCACCCACACGTTACCTATGGTAGGTGGTAATGGCCATCTGGATCTGGCCAGTGACCTTATTTATGAGTCAGATTGACATTAACGCGACATGGAAGACGCCAGAGCTATTCCTATCATATCGCTTGACATCAACACGTATGTTAAGTACCTACCTGGTACTTGTTGAAAGGCCACCTTCGTCTTCCCATACCTATTAACACAGTAATTCGAAAATATTGTAAAAGCCAATACTTTTTAAAAGAGTTATCGTGTAGTTTCTTGCCAGCTCTTTTCCATAGGAAACGACCAATTGGAACCGTGCACCTAGCTTCTGACGTTTCATAAGTGGCCATGTAGGTGTGAATTAAAATGTTTTTGATCAGATAAAGACGTTTTT
Source organism: Lithophane ornitopus (assembly GCA_948473465.1). NCBI lineage: Eukaryota > Metazoa > Arthropoda > Insecta > Lepidoptera > Noctuidae > Lithophane > Lithophane ornitopus. Next base: position 12,220,187 of record OX419632.1, on the reverse strand, counting down.
CTCAAAAAATTGCTATACAAAGGCGCTATACAGGGTGTTAGGGTAAACACCGTTATCCTTGAAACCAGTGGTTTGGTTTCAATGATAGAACGTAAAAACAATGGAAAATGACAACTTCTTTTTTTTAAAGAAAATTTACATTTTACCACAAGAGTATTTCACCCTTTCACTCTAGGGCGCTAGGGCAACGAACTTGCGTCTCAACACAGGTGGGTGGCGCTGACCGGCCGCCAGCGCGACCCCTTCCTCAGTCAGTCAGCTGTTTCGCTAACGAGCACGGTGTCGGATAGAAACTTTTTAAAATCTTTTAATGAAAATAACGTTGTTTTTTTTATTGTTAGTCGGTCATTTATTTTTATATTTAAGTCAACTTCCCATGGTTTGAGTGACAACGGTGTTTACCCTTACACCCTGTATATGCTTACGACACGTCGATAGCTCGATTTATAAACGGTACTAAATTGATTTAAGATCCGTATATAAATCGATCACAGGTACAAAAAGCTATGATGAAGGGTGAAGCTACGGGCAGGAGCCAGTTTGGTTAGCTTGTTTTTTGTGGGTATTTCGTAGGTAAGTCAAATATTAGATTGGTATCGATCGATGCTAAAAGTTCAAATCCATTAGCTTATGTAATTGATTGGCATGAGGATGTATTGTTTGTGATGCATTATTTATTATATACCTAAGGTGTATATTTTCATACTAAGTACATTTATGTTTGCATAACTCGTCACAATGTAGGGAACAGCAGAGCTTTTTTCACGATTTCAGGTTTGTTCCTGTGGCGGTATCTATATCGCCACATGCGAACTACGCATCAATAGGCAGAGGTGTACCTATAGTACAAAACCCACTTTTGGCCAGTTATGTTTAAGTCCCATGTAATAGGGGGCGAGCCTATTGCCATCAACCGAGCACAAATCCAGACTTCGGGATGCTACTGAGCAACTCTAGATGGAAAAACCCAATAACATAAAACCCTATAGACCAACGAGGCAGTCTATAAATACCTTTATACTTTTGTAGTGTTTTATTGTTCTAAAGCCACAAGGAGAAGATCTATTATCATCACCACATGAGGCAAGCGGATCGATTATCTTAATAGCAGTGTGTCATAGTGTTTAATACACAAGGGTTTAATCACATTACATCAATTAAGCTATAATAATGACATTATGATAATCGTTTAATAAACCTTTAACCCCTATTAAAAAGCATGACGTTTAGCCCACACATTGATATTATTTCCAATAAGTATAATTTCTAAAATTTTCCATTGACGTGGATTAACTTATATAATCTTGAAACTTACACAAACACAAAAAATAAACTTATGATAACAGAATCTATCAAAGTTCATTAACATTTTGAAATGAAATACAATTAAAAATAAACATCAGTCACTCACCTAATACAGTCGAAATCAAACAAGCAAATCCAAGAAGAGTCACGACAAATATTTGTAACCGCATTTTCGTTGATCACTAATCAAATTATTATTGCACACATGTTTCTATTACCAAAGTACATTCTACAATAACGTTATAATGTATTAAAACTACTACATTATATATTATGAGTATAGTTTACGGATGTTCCATCCAAGCTACTGAGGTACAAACGTAATGTACGCAAGTGGATTCATGGAATTAGATCTAAAAAAGTTTGGGTAAAAAAACTTCGGCACTGCTCAGGTGATTCATCGCTGTTTGCTATCTTTGAGGATCGGGATTGTTTTTATAAATGTCCAGGTTATTTATAGACTATTATATTTTTAGTTTCGTTTTATAAGGCCTATATTTCGCAGCGGTCAACTTTAATAGAGATAACGAAATATCATCAGCCACAGGGCTGGTATTGAGAAATTCTAGATGAAAAACCCAATAACACTTTGCCCGAACTGGGTATCGAACAGTAGCGCTTGCGACTACTAGACCAACGAGGCAGAATACAGAGATGTTTCAAGTTATAAGTACAACTCCAAAACGGGGTCGGTTATATATGATCCCCGTTTTGGCAAAAAGGCTGCCAAGCTCAAATAAACGCGCTATAATAAATAGCTAAACCGCAAAAAACCAGTACATATCCCACCGGTTATGCTAAAAGGTGTGGCCCTTGAAAGGGTGCTAGATTTTAAGTACTTAGGGCACATAGTTACTGAGGACTTGAAAGATGATGCCGACATGGAAAGAGAACGGAGGGCGTTGGCTGTCCGAGGCAATATGTTGGCCCGCAGGTTTGCACGTTGTACACCAGAAGTAAAAGTAACTCTTTTTAAGGCTTTTTGCCAATCGTTGCACACGTGCACTCTGTGGGTTCGATATACGCAAAGGGCATACAACGCCCTCAGAGTTCAGTACAATAATGCCTTCAGAGTGTTGTTGGGGCTTCCACGTTACTGCAGTGCATCAGAAATGTTTGCCGAAGCATATACCGATGGGTTCATCTGTGACGGTACCATCCTGCGAAAAAGGATTGCGACCATGATGCGCAGAGTGCGTGGGAGCGTCAACGGCATCCTGAAGGTCATTAGTGATAAGCCCTGTTGTACCATTATGGCGCATTGGGTGCATCTACATGTGCATGTACCCGGTGCGTGTGCAGCGGGTATATGAACTGATTTTTATTTTTGTTTTGTATTACAATTGTTACTAACATAGTTTTTAAGTAGTGTGTATTACTAAAATCATATGGATCAAGGTCCGAATTAAAGGCTTTTTTTATTTTTATTTTTTAATGGGACTGGGCAGGTCATGTCAGCCGCATGCATAGTGACCGCTGGGCAACAGTTTCCATCTTCACACGGTCGTTGCCTGAGAACGGACGGGAAGCCGCCGCGCCGCCGAGACCGGCCCAGGATGTCGAAACGACACGACCAAGATGCGTACCGCAAGGATGGAGGTGCGGGAAAGTCCGAAAGGGATACCGGGGCTCTTGGCAACAGGCAACTGAAGGAACACGGGCGGGTATTAGTTAGTAAAAGTCTGACACGCCCTCCCGCTCCGCCCAGAGCGGGAGAAGTCATTTGATGATATCCCAACCTCAAAAAAAAGAAAGGGATGCATCGAAGTGGCTCTCTAAAAGCATACCTGGAAGGATTTGGGGGATGCCTTTGCTCAGCAGTAGGACAGTGTAAGATAACCAAAGATAAGTACAACTCCGTATTTAAAAAACCAAAATATCTGAACTCACTTAAAAGTTATTTAGTTAAATTTGGTTCCTTGATAACTGACCAAAACAGGAAGGATAATATGGACGGTTAGTTTCCAATCAGACTCCGGCGCAAGATATCAGCCGCTGATCTACATACTTACGTAGGACCAAGATCGTGTCTTACTTCTTATGAAGTTCCTCAGATGTGTCACGAGTAGATTGAATTATTCATAGTAAGTGGAACTCAAAGGTGACATCCGTGAGCTGAGCTCTAGTTTTCACATCCTGTTTGTAATATATACTTACTTGCACTACTACTTTGTATATTAAATTATTAAAATCTTATTTTAAACACGCATTTTAATCTAGGTTTTTCAGTTTTGCACTCTTATACATTCAACTGCTACCAGCCACCTGGGCCACCCCGCGAAGATTGTCGAAGTCAAATCATTTATTTCAATTAGGCCGTCTGCTTTTATCATGTCTAACGTCTCGTTCTCGACTAACGTCACGATGTTATCGTTAACGTGACGTCGACGATAGTATCGTGACGTCGACGTTTCGATCGTCGCTTTTTGGGCTGTATTATATTATTTGTCTTGACTTTCTGCATCTGCCCATCGCCATAATAAGCACATTATTGCGCTGAATGGGTTTTTCAATTATTAAAATAACAGACCAAGGTGACGTTTTTACAAACATTTGCGGAATGAAAGGAATTCTATTTACCACCATAGCCATACTGTGTGCCAGTAAGAAATCTTGTTTGTACTCGCTCGCGTAGATCTACGTTTCAACACAAAAGGTTCAGTGTGCTGGATCTTGCTTAGCCAAAGTTTTCGATAAAGCAATACCTCAGGAGAACGCAAATGAAAACTTCAATACTATTTATTTCGAATATTAAATTCGTGACAACGCATTCCAAGAAATGTAGAGCTTATATTTAATTTATAGTCAGACATAACAAACGTTTGGCGTACATCTACTTGTGCTGATTATTTTAGGACAGGTTTAAATACTCTTTCTACATTAACGTTCTAAGGACAATAGCTAACAAAGTCTTTGACATGACAGGGCTTGGCGCAGCACTGGTCTGCAAGGGAGGCTGAAGTGTCTCTCTTCATCACCTGCCCTTTCCATTCGTGATGATGATGACTGTGTTGGTGATCATGTTGGTGGTCGTGTTGGTGGTGATCTGGGGACAAATATTTTAGTTTATAACTCCTGCTCTCAAAAAGTTATAAAACTCCATATAGGATAAAATTCGCTCTGGTTTTATTCACTCTTCTTTCTTTGTCCAGGCGGTATTTCTTTGGAATGCGCTCCCTCTGAATATCAGGATGGCAGCGAGTCGGTTATCTTTCAAAGTAGCGGCTCGTGAACATATTCGTGAGAAGTTGGCAGAATCAATGCGGCGCTGATTTGCTGGGCTTGTTTTCTCCTTCACCTATCGTTATTTCTCCTGACAAAGTTTATTCTATTTATATGTATGTATTTAAGTATATATGTATTACCATTTATCCTTTTTCGAATTATCTATCCCGTATGTTGCACCTGCCATGTTTATCTCTGCATCACCCTAAGGTTGACTGGTAGAAAATGCCTCAGGCATTAAGTCCGCCTTTGTACAGTATTTTTTTTTACTTGTGCATAAAGTTTTAATAAATAATAATAAATAAAAAAATAAAATCATGAAAGGGCCATGAGAGCTAAATTTCAATATTAAAGAAGTTAGAAAAGGTATAAGATTCAGAAAGACCTAGACAAGTGACAATCGCTTCCAAAGCGTTTCGTATTTCTACAACGACTTTCAACAGGATTGACGTAAGCTTTTCGATAGCATAAGTCAGTCCTACATTTTTGCCTTTTCCATAATCGTTATCGCTGATAGGATGTCACTTTGTCTAGAGACGAAGTAAACTTCGATTATTTGTAATTTACTTATCGAAATTATTGAAAACTGTACTGCCATGTTCATATGACTCACAGCACGATCGCGAAACTACAACCCCTTTTAGGATAACTATATTTTCATGATTTCAAATTGGATACAGTTATCGACGCTAATATGTGCGATCTTTCTGCGTTTTTCCAATAACATCAAGAACATTACACTGATGGAAAGTGTCAGAGTTTATATATATACTAATATTATAAAGCTGAAGAGTTTGTTTGTTTGTTTGAACGCGCTAATCTCAGGAACTACTGGTTGGAATTGAAAAATTATTTTTGTGTTGGATAGTCCATTTATCAAGGAAGGATATAGGCTATATAACATCACGACTAATAGGAGCGGAGCATAAATGAAAAATGTTGCAAAAACGGGAAAAAATATTCCTTTTTGAGAGCTTCCGTTGCGTGCGCTGCGTAAACGGTTTAAGTTACGCAAATATCATGTATGATGAAATTTGTTCCTCTTTAAAAGTTCTAAAAAAAAGTCCGCGACAGCATATGTCTATCTTTAAAGATTGACTCACTATAACCTTTTTGAAGAATATTCGATTATGACGAATATTATCATTATTTGCGAAGGAGTTTTATCGACATAATATTAATTCAAATAAATAGTTTTAAGATCAAGGGTATTTATGTAGCAGTAAATTTAATTCATTCGAATCGGACATTTAATTTCGAAGATATCACGAGTATAAAAATGCAATACGCGAACCGTTCGACGCCGGCGCTGCGCCTCCGCGTCGTTCCCTACTTTAGAGAGGAGAGGATGAGCACACGGGTAGACATGACCTGGAATAGGACATAGGATACGTTTTATCCCTATATTCCCACGGGATTGACATCTACGCGGGTGAAACCGCGGGGCACAGCTAGTATATTATACAAGACTTACGCTGCACATGTTGAAGGTTGAAGAACTCCAGGTCCCCATCTTCGCAAACTCGTTTCATAGCCCGAGCGAGCTCGGCTCCACACACCTGTATCATCCTGCCGCGAGGATGCTCTTCAGCAGATGATATGGCCAGAGTGCATACCACCAGGGCACAGAGAAGCTTCATTTTGATGCTGTCGGAATAGGATTCATTTAAGTAGACCAAGCTTTATTTATTTCCGCCTACGAATATGATGTTAGACAGCTCAAAGAGATTAGAATCTGTGAAAGTCCTAATTGGTGATAAAGATAAGATTTAAGAGTCCCGTCACAAGTAAATCTGATAAACTTGTTCTGAAAACAAAGGCTCCATCAGGAAATATTAATACAGAACAACTCTTCAAAATCAAAATCAAAATATTTTATTTCACATAAATCTACATGGGCACATATGAAACGTCAGACTCTAGGTGCACGGTTCCAATTATTGATCGTTGCCTATGGAGAAGAGCCGACAAAAAAAATTGGAACACCACGGTTACTCTTTTAAAAATACTATACTATCTTGCTAAGAAACTTCCATCTTCATTCCATCATCCATCCGTTTACCAAATCTAACGGCAGCCTGATGGTTCCTGAAGTCCTGAAGGACGAATTCGGATTTGGGTGGCGTTTAGCAAAATTGTATTATTGATGACCCCAATATATGATTATTGTATGCTTTGCTGTATTAGACAAAGGTTTTAAAACAAATCGAGAGAGTATTAAAGAAAATGAAATGACTTACCTTTTAACACAATTTATCCACTAATACTGTCTCTAGAAATTGGGAGCATCGTTTAAATACGTCTGATAATTGCTTCCCTCTTCATTGGACGACAACAGGATGCCTGCATTAACCCACAGCAAGTCATTTTAGTACATAATTGCTTAATAGCGTCAGTATCAGTAATGAACTTTACTGTGCTATTAAGAAGAAAGAAGAAGAAAAATAGATCTTTATAATACAGCGTAATGTATAGTCTACAAGGTTGTCTGGACAGATTACGGAAACAAATGGAAATCAAAACTGGAATTCGATAAAGCCATGGAACGCGATGATTCAGACCATCTACATGGCTCTAAAAAGAGCTAGTTTATTCTTCGTAAATATGGACTATAGCTCTTTAATCTCTAGGGATTAAAAGTGATTTGAATTTGAAATGTGGATAATTTTAGTAGAAGTTCCAAATCCAATCACCAAAGAGATCAATTACGAACATTGTATGATAGAGTAAACCGGGCGCGAGCCAAATAAAAAATTTAAAGGTTTTCCTAAGTTGTTCTTACTAATTTTCTAATAGAGGGTGATAAAAAGTATCCACTTGGGGAGCAACACTATTTTAGAGATTAGAGATTCTAGAGATGAATCCTGGGCGCAACGAGAGCGCTGCGCTCAGGAGTCAACTCTAGAATCTTTCGCTCCGCTCTGGATTCAAAGAAACACTCTCGCCTTTAAAATAGTTACTTTCTTCCCTTGGCAAACAATCTACTATTTCTCCTTTAGTGCACATATTTCGATTTTCTTATATTCAGTGGATGCTGCTATAATATTTGTTTCTTATCGTTGGTTAAAACGTTGGTCCGGTCGGTATTGCCTGATTGACATTATCCTCAAACTAAAGGCATTCTTCGATTGTTTGTCATCCAGTTTGTCAAAAGGAATCAGGAGGAAATAAAAACAATATATATAATCCTAAAGACTAGTTCGATTTTATTAAATGTTTTTATATAAAAAATATAAATATAGGGTTCCAAACATTTACGAACGAATACGTAATTTTTTCGCTCCTTTTTTATAGAGGATCACGAGGTATCATACCGGAGTATAAGCTACGAGGATTATGGAGATATTTGATGTCTTCCAGGCAGATAATACAGTTGGCAACTAGGGAATCTATCCCACACCAACCTGCTAAATGCTAAAGCTACCATGGTCAATCAAGATCTCATTTTTTATTAAAAATGCGTTGATTTGTCTTGTAGTTGTGTTGTCCTCTTGTTATTACTAGACGTAATGTGTTGATGATATCATTTGTTATTTATTACATCGATAATTCATTATTGTTGACAAAAGGTCATACAAGCAAGGTAAGACTGCCAGTTTACAAGCACCGGCGTTCTTATGGCGACAGAAATATAAATATTTTTTATATAATTATTATTCGTAATTTTCACTGTACTATAGATGGACAGTTTAATAGCAGCTTAGATCTCCCGCATCATAATACTACACTAGACTTTTCATCCCTCGCTAGAGTCTTGCTTAACGTCTGTAGCTGTTTTGGTGTTGAGCAACTGCGCTGATGCACTGGTTGAATACATTGACGTAGTTGAAGGGCAGTTCTCCCACGCATCCGTATCCTCCTTTCTTGTGGATCGCCATATAATCGTAGCAATCGATACGACCGTCTCCGTTGCAGTCCTGGGGAAAACAGATTTATAGCTTTTTAAGAAGATTTTAGAAGAGAGGGAATGACAGCAAAGAACACAAAACAGTTTTTATTTTAATGCTGAACTCCTTGTCGAAAATGTCAACCAATCACATCGGAGTTTGTATCGAGTGTAAGAGTGAGGTCTCCTAGTGGCTAGTTTATGATTCTGGGTTCCAGGGCGGTCTGTCTGTCTGATAAATTACGTCTTGTGGGGTCCAGCTATCTAATTACATAACACATTTTTTTTAATTGATTAAGACTAATCTGTATCATTTTGACGGTTCAACAAAATTCTTTGCGTTATTTACGTTGCTGAGCAGTTTTTTTTTCGCAATCTGTTTCAAAACGATTCATATTGTGACTGATCGTGTATTACGTATCATGTTGCGTGGGCTAGCCGTTGACTATGGGTTTTTGAGTCCCGATATTAGGGCCAATCCCATCGGAGTTGGGACTTTCTTTAAAACATTTCTTTTACGATATCATCGAGTCTTTTGGAATTGCTTTGATTTGAAACAGAGATTTTATTTGTTCAGTCCCCATCGAAGTGAAATAAATGAATTTTATTTTTTATTTAATGCTGCCGTTTATTATTATTATTTTAAGTCTGTCTGTAAGTTTTTAAATTAGGTATGTAAATACATTTCTGACTGCAAGATAATTTAAATAGCCTATTGTATCTAGGAGTCATCAGAGTTCAGTCACGATTACATTTGAAGAACTAACATAATGCATGAGTAATTTTAAACTTAATTGTTTGTGGTGGTTCACAGATTTTCGGGTGATGTCATTTTAGGCTCAATGTGCAAATGGACGCACATAGCACAATGTCAACTTGACATGTATGTGACGCCTACGATTTCGTGTTACAACTTTGTAAGGAAGATTGCAAAAAGTAGCATGAATAATTTAATTTAAATATCATTGTAATTGTTTCGTTTCAATGTTGTAGTTTTTGGTTAATTTTTAAACAATAAAAAAGGAGGATATCCTTGTGTAGTGTTTTTTTTAAATATATAATGGTAATACCACATTCGAATTTTGAACTGGTTATTAATGATTTATTTTATTTAGAAGAGGAAAATCATCATACTAAAAATGAAATGATCTGCCAATGCCAATATAGATAGATGTGGTTGTCTTACCTGACCAAACTTGTTCATGTATCCCTGGACTGTGAGAGCGGCGCAGTACGGGTCATTTGTGCAGTTAGGGTACGCTGGAAAAGGATGTCATACAGATTAATTACATGTAGGTTTATATTTTATACAGAATCACGCTGGTATGGTATCCGCCGTCTCCTACAGAGTTCATACTTCATAGATACCTACATCATTTTGTGGGGACCACGTTGAAGTGCCTACAAGATGTGTCCAAGGGGCTACTAATTGAGACAACTACGTACCTAATACTTATCATTTGTGGGACAGGGAGGTTCTGGGTTTTAAATCAGTTGTTAGGCTTATATTTTATAAGATGATAGAGGATGAGATATACTACTTAGCAGGATGTGGATTCTTGAGCCTGCCACATTTGGACAACACGCATTGTGGAAGGTACCGGATTACGTAGATAAATAAAAAAGATCGTGTGGTTATTATATTGCTATCGACTTTTTGTAAAAGTTCTAATAAAATGAATATTCACTAAGTGGCGTGATTGGAATGATTTGTTTGGCAAATTCCAACTATTTGATATTCTAAAATCGATTTATGTTAATGGCTGGTGATAAAATCATCAATTTGTTAAATCAAGGCCGGCCAGTTTCAAGAAACAAGTTTAATAAATACTTTACATAATTGGTATTTAATTACAATATTTATCTATTATTATGTGATTTATTTGAATTGATAACATTACTGTGTCAAGCGTGCAAATTAATTAAAGAGATTCATGAATAAATTACTACTTGGAAACATTCCGGATGTATTTAGGTACGTAGGAAAATCCTTTCTTATTGCACTAGTGCGCTCACAAAAGAATCTTATAATCTAATATGACTGGGCAGACACGACAACGACGCCTAGTCGAATGTTTATTAGTCAGGGACGGAACTTAAGTTACTTCTTTAAATTAAATTCTTGAAGGCCTATAATCGCAGAAAAAATGTTGCACCAAAATGTTTCAGCTCCGTTTGAGTGTGAAAAATTGCCAGCAACAAAAATGCCGTTCAATACCGAGCTTAAAATAAATTGTACAGAACATCGTCTTACCATCAGGCGCATCAGATGACTGTCCACGCAGGGTAGGTTTGCCGGCATCAGCCCAGTACGCCCAGGTGATGTGGAACAGTCCACAGTGGTCACCATCGCACTGAATGCCTTGCTTGCACCCGGACACCGCCTGGCAGATACAGCCGAGGCACACCTCCGTCACCGGCGCTCGTAAGTGAGCTGGAAATTACGAATAATTGATTAATTTAATTAAGTAATTACAGAGAAATAATACATAAATATAGAACACAAAGGTGTTGCTTATTTTATTAAAAATTCATTCCCGTAGACCTGCGGCAGCGATACCTACACGACGCGACGTGTGTAAAATAGTACTTGTATTCCATTTTATATAATATAAATAAGTAGGTAATTTCGTCTCTTGTAGGGAAAATTAATGGTTTGGAAAACTGCAATTTATGAATGTTATGCGATGTCCGATTATACGTACTAGCGATTTTGCCTGACTGTTCAGCTATAGTTTTATTGAAATCGAAAACTTGTCATTACTTTTTTTAGATTTGTTGCATTGTATGGTTTTTTAATGAAATCATGACATTTAATAATAAATCAAAATTAGAGAGAATTGCCATCCAACGTGGCAACGCGACCCCTCCCCCTCAGTCAGCTGTTTCGCTTGCGAGCACGGTGTCAGATAGAAACTTTTTTAAATCTTTTAATGAAAATAACGTTTTTTTTTGTTGTTACTGGGTCATTTATTTTTATATTTAAGTCCAACTCTGTATAGTTTGAATGACAACGGTGATCACCCTGTATATTGTAAATAAGGTTTATAACTGAGTAAGTACATAAATAAATAACAGAAAAAAAAATTGAATAGGTACCTATTTAGAGAGATGATTCTAATGATTTTACTTCCTTTAAACACATATTTGATAAGGTCGCGAATCATAATTTGATCAAGATACAACCTGATACTCATCTGCAAACTGTTTTTTTTTTTAATTAATCTGTAAATTGTAAATTAATTTCGCGGGCTACCTTTGTGGATCAACGTTAAACAATAAAGGTTTTTTAACGGTGGTGTGAAAATTCCAGATCCGAGGTGGCATACCTTTGTATGTGATGACGAAATGTTTGGTTATGTAAATGTGACCGCAGAATATAAAGTGATAAGTCCTGTAGGTCAAGGTACTTTTGTGGCCATAGCTGGGCCTTGTAATGTCCGATGATGTACGATTTGTTTATATTGCCTGGCTCTTTAATTTTTGTTTTTACCCGACTACAGCGAAGAAAAAAGGAGGGTTATGATTTTGACCGGTATGTATGTATGTATGTTCATCTGTTCCCTCATATCTTCTAAACGATTCATCACAATTTGACAAATGAGGTAGCGTTGGAAGCGTCTTGATCGTCCGCTGGTTATAGCCAGTGTGACGTCACGTAAAAATGGCGCCCTCTAGAGGACTAAAGTCAGGAACTAAAAAAAAAAAAAGTTTTATCGTACCATGTTGGGTATCAAATGAAAGGGTAATGAGCACATTTCAAAAATATATATATTATAACCCCAAAAGAATAAAAAAAAAAAGTAATAAGCACTAAAACCCAACTACGACTAAAAAGGTATAAACAAGACACCACAGACAGAAAAATTTAAAATCCGGAGTCACACGTAATCTGTTCGATTTATGCCCTAACACGTGTGACTCCGGATTTTTAATTTGTCTGTCTGTGGTGTCTTATTTATACCTTTTTAGTCGTAGTTGGGTTTTGGTTTTTTTTAAACTACGACTGCTAAAGAAGAAAATTAAACGTAGACCTTCTCTAAATAAATATTTACTCGAATTATTGCTGAAGTTGCTATAGTCTGTTTTTCAATCTCGTACACTAATTTGACAGATTTAAATGTCAAACTCCTTTATAATGAAAAACAAACAACAATCAGGTGAAGTGTCAATTATTCTACGAGATTAAAAAACAGACTTTAGTGGTCCTTATTAATTACCTAAGTACCTATTCATATTTTAGTCACGTAAAATGCTGTCAGGTATCAATTAGGAAATTTTTACCGAGAACTTGTGTTAGATCACCAGATATTTACGATCGGTTTTCCCATTTCTTGCATTTGAAAGACTATCCGTGTGGGTTTACCTCACATACAAGAGTTTTTTTTTTTCTCAGTTCTAAGATTTTCCGCTTGTCAAACTATTTTTTATTATGTTAAATTATGATTGCCTATTACATAGTTACCATTGTTCTTAGAATACGTCATTGTCGAGTCATCGGGACATGCAAATTATTATTTGTCCAAACTTTATGGACTTAAATGTCGAGGTCAAGGTTATTGAAGGTTATTCTGTCGGTTTTAAACAACTCACGGTGTGTTTTATGAGCTACTTGACTTTAATGCGTACATAAAGTCGATGAGATGGTTGATTATCGGGGAATTTTATCGAATATACTAATATAGCTTTTGCCTGCGACTCTGTCCTCGTGTTTCTTGTTTTAACATAAAATATATTCTATGGGTGCCCTCGGCGCCCGGACCCAGTGCGTCGTGTAGGTATCATACAAAAGTGGATTATATCTACACGGTCAAAATGTATGGAACGGCAGATTTTTTTTCTAAGAGACGATAGATTTCAACGCATGTTTAAAATAACTTGGATATAATGAGAGATTTTGGGTTTTCATACAGATTTTTGTGCTGAAGAGTATTTGTTACTAAGAACTCCGTCTCTAAACTTCTTGGCTGCGAAATGATTAAATGCCTTGTGTTAGCTTCTGATCAATAAATCTACATAACAACACATGTACCTAATCAGGGAAAAATCAGAATAAATAAATATTAAAGTAATGGATTAATAATAACATCGATCCGGAAACCCATTTATTTACTAAGTAAATAATCATCTTCGACACTGAACTATTAATAACAAATAGGTACATACGCGGAAGATTACGAATGAGACATACCTAAAGCATATCTAATCAACATTACTCGTGATTTGTGTAGGAGAGAAAGGAAATACTCTAGGAAAATCCGTATTTAAAGTTCAAGATCGAATGCGTATGTCTTAATTCCTATGTTGATTCGTAATAAGTGAGCAATAGAGGCATGCCAAGTGGGTGTGGTTACCACGACACAGAGCAAAAGTATGACAGATACATGATGAAAGCAACATGCGGTATGACAAGCTGCAACAGAATGTAATGCAATTATAATGTCCTGATACAAGAAAGATGTTCGGCTAGGGCCCAGACCAAATAAAAAACCAAGACAAAGCGCTGCGAACAATACAGTGAAGCATGCCAAAACTACACCACCGTCCAGTGCATACACGCTCAAACGCACACATTTACAATCAAACTACACCAAAATATGTGCACTGTTTACGAAACCGGCCTCACGTTACTTTTGACAGCGCTCTGTCTTGGTTTTTTATTTGGTCAGACTAAATCAGGGCCTTTACCTTTCATTTTTAACCGACTTCTTCAAAAAGGAGGAGGTTCTCTATTCGTCTGTATGTTTATTATTTATTTTTTGTATGTTTGTTACTCAATTTCTCCGCCAATTATGAATCGATTTTGATGATTCTTTTTTTGTATGGTAGGACATGCTTCCGAGGTGGTCCCATGGAAATTTTATTAACTTTGCTTGTGTAGTTTTTGAGTTAGCTTCAATATTACGTATTTTTCCCACTTAGTTTATCTAGACGATGTTTTCATTTACTCCTTCACTGTTATTTACATCAGCTAGTGGTATTAGAATTTGTGTGGGGTAGGTACCACAACTAAAAAGTGAAAAATAAACACTTTTTACAAAAAAAAAAACCGACTTCCGAAATTAGAGTTATTTTTCAGTATTGAGTGTTTTTTTTTGGAAGTCGGTTTTTTTTTGTAAAAAGTTTTTTGGACTTTAAATATTGAACGTACTTGCTTTTGCAGTGCATTTATTAATAGTGTATATAGAGTTAGTTAATTGATTCAGGCGCTCAGGCGGGAGTTAATTGCTAAATCCTTTATCCTTACATATTATAAAACAAAGTCCTCCGCCGCTTCTGTCTGTCGTCCTGTTCGCGATAAACTCAAAATCGACTGCACCGATTTTCATGCTATTTTCACCAATGGATAGAGTGGTTCTCAAGTAAGGTTTTAGTATATAATAAGCGACATCGACGCGGGTGAAGTCGCGGGCATCAGCTAGTAAAATATAAAAACACAATAGACGTAGATATAAACAATAGGATATCTAGAGTTATCTGTTTCACAATTAAAAGTCTAAGTAGAAAAGAAAATCTCTCCAAGCAGTGATGCATATAATAGACACCTCTTGTGTGCCTAACCTAAGCTTCAAGTGTTCTTGAGTGGAGACCGCGAATCGGCAAACGTAATGTAGGACGCCCTCAGGCTAGGTGGAGCGACGATCTTCGCAGGGTGGCTGGTAGCAGCTGGATGAGAGCTGCTGAGAATCGAGCTGAATGGCGTGCAATTGGAGAAGCCTTTGCCCAGCAGTGGACTGCTGTAGGCTGATGATGATGAACCTAAGCTGCCTTCTATTAGAAGTTATTTTCGATTAACATACTGCATTTCTTTGAATATGCTAAAGCATCAAGCAGTTAGTAATTAGTACCTATCACGAGAAAACCGCAAATTAACATGTTCGTAGTTCGATAGCTCGATAAAAAAACCCGTCCGTAATGAGAAATTACGTCCAATAAATCAAGAATAAATGAATAATAGGGCGATATAGAACCATTAGTTATTAACGCTAACCACGTTGCAATATTTATATTGTGTTCTGACGTCACGGTCTGACCTATTATGGTCGTTTGCCATTCAGCACACGGATATTAGTGATGTCATACATATGGAGGGCATGAGCGATTAACAACACATTATTTACAATTTTTATTTCTGCTTTTAATTCTCACATTGTGTTACATGGTTATTTATAGAATTGATGTTAAGGCAATGAGAATTAAATTAGCTTTAAGTTGTAAAATCTATGATGTCAGGGTAGAAGCCTTGAATAAGCTGCCTTCATTTTGTTGAATGGAGGAAGTATTGATATGAGTAATATGGGTATTTACTGCATTTTTTTTTCTGCGTTGTTCGAATTGTCGCAATCGCTACAGTTGTTCTTTCATCTGAAATTTCTCAGTAGCAGCCCAGACTTTGGATTTGTGCCCGGTTGATGGCAATAGGCTCGCCCCCTATTACATGGGACCTAAACATAGCTGGCGAAATGTCGGTTTAGTATATAAGCAAGTACACTTCTGTCTAATCCTACGGGGAAGACAGGCATGATGTTATGTTATGTTGGAAATCTCTAAGAAATCATCTGTTGATTAGTTTGACATCGAAAACTTTCCAACACTAACTATGGCCTATGGATTTTCTGACCCAATTCTTTGTTCAACGACCGTTAATTAAAACTTAGTGACACCAAACAAGATGCACTTTTAATAGATTTTTTATCCTTAATCAGATCTTAAAAAAACCTGCTCTTCAGAGGACTTGTGGGCAGCAATGCGTGAACGATTCGTTTCTATTAAAGTCTGTTCAAACCCTAGTTACCAATTGATGTTACGATCACCTCTGCACCGCTTGGTTGAGACTTATAACAATGAATTTAACACAATCGACATACTTTTCCTTAGCAAAAATATATTCGGGAAGCAAATCCGAGCAATTCTTATGGATCGGCAGTTGGCAATGTCATAAAATGTCTCTCACCATTTGAAAGGTACGTTCTTGAGATGTATGTCTTTTCTCTGTTTTCACGCAGGAGAAGCTAGCATAATACATTGTTATATATTTGTGTACCCGGCTTATGTAACTTTTATTATTACTTTTATTTTAGTTTACCACTTTGTCTGTCTCTCTAGTTTTTGTATAAATATTTTTAAGTAATCTGTGGAAAACGTAGTGGGTAGCATATTTATCATATTTTGTATGTAAACATGTAATACGTTACTGTTTGTTTTTCCTAAATAAATAAAATAAATAAATGTAATCTCCATCTGAACGTACATTAACTTTATGCCCGTGTAAATTTAGCTGATTTAAAAATGTTATAAAAATGTTTGAAGTTGTAGCGCAAACGGAACTGTATATGTGGGTCTTAAAGTTGTATATCCAAAAACACATATTTGTTTACACGTTTGGAAACTAAATCGCGACCGCAGTATAGTACCACTTGATCCGGTTCAAGACCGGTTCATCTACGTCGCTATACTGGACTGGTCTGGCGACATACTCCTAGGATATTGTATACAAATTAAGGTGCATGCGTTGGCGGGAACACCTTTTTTGATCGTCAAGGTTGGTGCCAGGTACAAAGAAAATAGTTTTGGTACAGCAAAAGCAGTTTTATGTTTGTAACGTCTAGTTATAGCTCTTTCGTATGTTCGTTTTTGTGTGGTTTAGGTTACTGAATATAATTTTAAAGATAATTTTGTTTTCAGGACTGAGGACAGCATTTGAACTTAGAAATTTATTTATTTTGGGAAAACAAACAATCGTACATTGTATATTACAACTAGATGCACAGTATGCTATAAGTAAAAGTACAATCCACTACGTTTCCACATGTTACTAGTTTATAATTGATAGTTGCAGTTATGGTAAAATGAAGTAAAATCAATAGATACCTAATATTTTTTTTCTCTCTCTTAGGAATAATAAAGTACACGTCCTGCCATTTGTTATTTTTTTTAAATATTATATTAGTACATACATAGATAAATAAACTCACGCCTTCTTCCCATGGGGGTAGGCAGAAACTATAGAACTACTTCGCTTTTTACTTTATAATCGGAGAGGCCCCCCTCTCCCTGTTTTAAGATTGATTATTTAACACAATAAATAGTAAAAAATGTTTCCTCATAGATGTTCATCAAGAATTTCGTTATATAGGTGCAAATAACAAATATTGGCGCTAACCACCAGTCTGCCAAGTACCTTCGTGTCATTGCTTGAATGATGCAACTGTTGACCACAAATATATGTTGTTGGCTCACTGGCCATTTTGCAAGTGCGAGGCATGAAGAAATTCCGATACAGTACAACAAATGACAAGTTGAGTTTGTTTAAGAACTAAAAAACCGGCTAAGTGCGAGTCGGACTCGCGCACGAAGGTTTCCGTACCATTATCTATAAAAACGGCAAAAAAATCATGTTTGTTTTATGAGAGCCCCCTGAAATATTTGTTTTATTCTGTTTTTTAGTACTCATGTTGTTATAGAGGCATGTTTTATACGCACAAAATCAAATTCTCACTCTCAAAATGCCTAATTCTATAAAAAATTCGCGAAAATATGGCGAAAAACTACCCATGAAATAAAAGGAGCATATTAGACGCTTCGAAATAACGATGGGATGATAACGTTATTTTTCAAACGTTAATAGACTACAAAACTTTTGCTATTTTTCTCAAGTTATTTACAAATTAAAGATATGTGAATCATTTTTTTTCCGACACCAATAAACTGTGTATAAATGCTCTATAATTGTCTATGGTATAATAATCCTTAATTGTTAATAAGTATCGTAAACAATGGCGATCTGTTTCCAATTAGTTTCCAATACACTGCATTGTTGTAGCACTTCCTCCATTTAATTTAATTAATGTTAATTACTTACTAGAGAACGCAATTTTATTGTAGGTATTCGATTTCCAAAAATTAAATCGGAAATTTCACCAGTATATCGTAAAATAAATATCGGAGATTTCACCGGTAGATCGCAAAATGAATTACCTACTTAATCTATTAAAATTTGTGGTAAACTGAATAAAGGGCATGTAGGTAAGATATTACATTATTATATTAGTAACTGGTAACATTTTCCAACTTTATTAGCTGGATATATGCTTAAATTGACAGAACTCTACGTCGGGTAGGTACAAAGCTATCGGAGCTCTAACTTTGAAATTGAAAGCCCCTATGATGAGTGATGATGCATTATACTTAATTCTCTAAGGCTCTATTTTCAGTCGCTACATGTAAAATGCATCCGGTTAGATTGGTAGCCGACCCCAACATAGATGGACCCATGGGACCAATATCGTTATCCCGAAAAAAATAATCAGAGGCACTAGACAAAGTGACATTCTATGAGCTATAACGATGATGGAAAAGGCAAAAATGTATAGAACTGACTTAAGCTATCGAAAAGCTTACGTCAATCCTGTTGAAAGACGTTGTAGAAACCCCCTCCGTATCAAAAAGTCCTAAAAGCAAATGGCAATTAGCACCCATAATCAAAACGACACTTTAGCAAAATGACCTATTCGTAAATCGTCACTTGTCTAGTCCCTCAGCTGTGCCCTACAAAATGTTAATACCCACTCGACCCAAATGTGTGGGAGAGCACCAGCACAGTACAGTGCACATGAATCTTTAGAGAAAGGTGTCTTAGGTTGGAGGGTCCTGAATTAAAGATCATCAATCACTTAATTAACATACAAATGGAAATATTTTTCTCCAACAGTGGAATTATACAGCAGAATAAATATATAGAAACAAAATGAAAAAAAAATAGGTTATAAATTAATAGGCCGCTTAGATATAGGATGTTTCTTTTCTGACGTCGACATGATATAGCATCACTATTATCATAGACAGCGTTCATGATGATTACGATTTAAATGCTCGCAATTCCGTGAATATAGCAGCACTGACAAGGGTCGGAAAATTATGATCTTATTATCGAGTCAGGTCATATTTTTCCTAACTTCTAGCTAACATTACTTACACATTATTATGACAGTACTGTCATAATGACGTAATGACGTGAGGTCGGTAGTTTTTTCTTCACGGTAGAAAAGTATCCAATTATAACTACAAGAAAATCTGCGGTAATTTAATACGTTTTGATGTAAAAAAATATACTTTAGAAAATAATATTAGGTATAAAGGTTCTGATGATCTGTGGCAAAGGCAATCTTGACTATATTTTAATGATCGCCTAGAGACACAATAATGATAAACTTAATGTAGATTTATGTAGCAAATGTCTAAAACTGTACTATGTACAGTCCGACAGTCGAGGGAATGCGTCCTGACAACTGTCACTTGGACAATTTCTAGTAGTCTCTTCTTCCAAGCGTGACGATAAAAATTTAAATAGACTCGGCTCAGAATTCGTCCACGTATTTGGCGCCATCACTAGCGTCCATCAGTTCCTGTAACGTGCAGCTGACAGGACACGCAGGACACGACATTAAGTGTCTCATGGTTTGTGGAACAGCACCACATTTACACTCCAAGGCGGAGTAGTCTATGAATCTCCACCTGAGGCCCTAGACAAAGTGTCATTCTATCAGCGATAACGATGATGGAAAAGGCAAAAATGTATAGGTACTGACATAAGCTATCGAAAAGCTTAAAAGTCAATCCTGTTGAAAGTCGTTGTAGAAATACGAAACGCTTTCGAAGCGATTCTCACTTGTCTAGGCCCTCAGAACAGAGGCCCTACACAAAGTGTCATTCTATAAGCGATAACGATGATGGAAAAGGCAAAAATGTATAGGACTGAACAAAGCTATCGAAGAGCTTAAGTCAATCCTGTTGAAAGTCGCTGTAGAAATACGAAACGCTTTCGAAGCGATTGTCACTTGTCTAGCTAGGCCCTCAGAACAGATACCTATAGTATTAACAAGGATCAAATTATCAAAACAAATTTTCGTTAGTATGAAACTGATAGATGTCCAGAACGCATCCTCTCGACGGTTTTAGCCCTGCATACCTGTATTATGCAACCATCTCGAATATTTTTTATGTTGATGGCATAGGCATAATTGATAAAAAAATTAAGTAATAAAAACTAAAACCTCTTGTTTATACCTTTTTAGTCGTAGTTGGGTTTTAGTTTTTATTACTTTAATTTTTTTTAACTCTTTTGGGGTTATAGTATATATATTTTTTTAATGTGCTCATTAAGCCCTTTCATTTGATATCCAACATGGTACGAATAAACAATATATTTTTTTTAGTTCTTGACTTTATGTCCTCTAGAGGGCGCCATTTTTACGACGTCACATAGCTTATAACCAGCGGACGATCAAGACTTCCAACGATACCTCATTTGTCAAATTGTGATGAGTGGTTTAGAAGATAGGATGGAATAGATGAACATACATACATACCGGTCAAAATCATAACCATAATCTTTGCCGTAGTCGGGTAAAAATAAACTCTATTTCATACTTAGATGATAAAAAATGAATGAGAGACAGCTTGGAGAGCTGAAAATGCGTGTCATGATGCTAAATGACTAGCTTCGTTTTAGGAATCTATGTACACTAATATTGTAAAGAGCATAGATTTGTATTTTGTTTGTAATTAATAAACTCAAAAAACTACGGCGATATCACGCGGGCGAAGCCGCGGAATCTAGTAATTAATATAAAAAACAATTATTGGGTTAGAATTGTCTTTATCATTAGGAGACCCACAAACTTTGGTTGTGCGTAGGAAAAATCGTCGATCGTATTTCTAAAACAGTTTTCCCTATCAAGATAAAAACGTTTTGTATCATTAGAAGTTATTATTAGAAGTTGTTATTATTAAGAATTTAGAATGTTTATCACATAGTTTTGAAAAAAATGTGGATTTTTAAAGGTCAGTTGCGTCCACTTTTGCATAAAATAAAACCTACCCGAGTCGGCTGTAGGTACCTACATCCAGTTATAAACGTTTTTTTTTTTGCGTTATTTTGTTGACAAACGAATTATGGTCACATCAACTTTCAAGTAATTTATTTACATTATATTACTTATTGAATCGCATTCCTTTATTAAATTATGTATTGTAAGTACATACATATACGGAACTGGCAACTTGTTAGGTATACCCACAGTTCTAAGAATCAGAGGAAAAAACTATTTTACATATAAATTGCAAGATCGTTGGATCGTAGTTTTAACAGTTTTTTTCGCATATAAACCTGTGAATATTGAGGCGTTTCAACTCTTGGCGACACTGAATTTATTGCGAAGACTAAATAATAAAAATTCCGGAAAAAGGCGAGGCCAAACAAAAAGAAGATTTCATAATAATTACGAATCTTTTATTTTCAGTACAAAAACAAAAACTGTCGATTATAAAGTACAAGTAAAGAACAAAGAACCAAGGTTCTTCCCCATCGACTAACTTTCAATAAAGTAAAATTTTAAAATTTCATAAATAAACGTAGGACTTTATGTACCATGATTTATTTATTAATGGCTATATTTATTATTTATTTAGGTAGGTACTACTAATGATAAAAAAATATAATTATACAATAAATATAATTATAAAATAAATAAAATTAAAATAAATAAATATTAAGTAATATTTTATGAAATTATGTTAATCGGATGGCGATGGGTGCCTGAAAACAGAAACAGGGCGCGGTGATGTGCTGAACTTGTGTATTTCATGTAACAAACTTCTGTTTCTATCTATGTCTATTTATTTACAAAGACTTTACCTTGATCGTTGACATTATTATTATGATAATCTAGTAATAATCTCATTTGCAGCAAACCTATACTTATTGTGTAGGTAGGTAGGTATAGTAATGAATAAAATTAAAACACTGAAATAATAAGTGAGTAATTATAAGCTAGGTAGGTATACCTAGCATTTATTATAACTATGTTAGGATTCTTTTCTCTATACTTATATTAAGTATTTTTTAGATTTTTCGAAATAAGATAATATTAAAAATATTCTTAAAATATTTAATAAGTCGACGTTACGTTTTTTGATTCAGAAGTTCCACTTCTTTTATTTCAAAAATTCATTGCAGTTTTTCAAATCCAAAAATCGTGGAGCTTTTTCCATGCAACCGAAACATCGCGCGAACGAAAACTTGAATTAGGTAACTTAAAATAATAAATAAAAATATACTAACAAACATCAGCGGCGACCACAGCAACTAACAACAATATGGCACTTAACTTAATCACGGCAGACGCCATATTGGCGGTTTAAAAAAAGAACTTAAAAAAAAATAAAAAAATAACTAAAATAATGTAGCGTGTGTTCTCACGCGCAGAACTCGACTGGCATTGAACATGGCCTTTAGTCACTTTATATTGCCATGTAGATGGCCTGAATCATCGCGTTCCATGAATTTATCGAATTCGAATTTCGATCTCGATTTGTTTTGTTGTCATTGTCAATCTGTATCCGTGTAGGATTTTGTTTTCCTTTAGGTTAGTAATGGTGAAGGTCAAAGTTTTAGGGTTTTTGCAGTCCAATTAAGTAGATATTAGTTGAACCGTTTAGAAGTCAGCACAGAGTCAAAACATAATATTGTTTTTTTGTGTTATGTTTTAAAGATTTTTTTATTAAAAAGAGACTGGTAAATAATGATGTCAGTGCCAAAATAAAGGTAGTCCTAAAATGATATTGAATTTTTTTAGGTATTTCTGTCAGAAAATACCTAAACTGATCATAAAAATATTCAAATTATGTAGGTAGGTAAGTATATTTCATAAATACCTAAGTAAACAATTTATTTACAACGAATGTGAATCGACTATAAAGTGGAATTATAGATTGTATTTATTTTGAAATTAATGTTAATTTCAATTAATTTTCAACAAATAATTGAAATGCAAATTCTCTTCTAAGTATTTCTTGTAAAGGAAAATGTATGGAAAATAATTCAAGAATCTACAATAATTTATGGCTAAAGTGACTAAGTCCTCAGCATCTCCTTAGGTATGTACCTAGGTATAGACAAAAATGTTTTTTTTTTTTAAACTACCGATTAACACAAATATCTATTCAAATCATTTGTATGTATTTACAACGAAATCTGAAACCGATCCAACGGATGGGGCTAAGGATTACCATGTTGAGAGTTATTTTTAGGACACGACATCGCACAATCCTATCCTATTTATATACTTATATATACAATGTGGAGACGACAATACAACAATAAATGAAAACACTAGCAATACTAATGCATAAGAGTATTTTGGAACTATCAAATAAATCGTAACATCGAAATAAAAAAAGTCATTTTTTCTAACTAACTAAATAGTAGTGCTGGGCCGAGTATGTGATTTGCCGATCTTTGACTAGCTATCGTAACTAAACTATTGGATATATTTGATTAATTTTTTGTATGTAGACCGAGTACGTCATTAGATATACGGAGTTTCATTTTTTGTCGTATTGTCGTCTCCAGTTTGTATACAAAATGTGAAAGTATGTTTTTTACTGTCACGCAAAAACGGCTGAAGGGATTTATATAAAATTTGGCACACAGATAGTTTATAACCTTGATAACCACATAGGATAATTTTTATCTCGGTAAACCATCTTAGGAGAGGAAGCCTGTGTCCCAGCGGTGGGAACATTATAGGCTGTTTATGCTAAACCAATTCTGAAGTCAGCGTAGACGAAATCGCGTGCAGAAGCTAGAATAAATCTCTAATTCGTGTTAAAGACATTATTAATTCAAACTAGAGTCTAGTTTGAATTAATGTCTTTTTATTTTGACAATTTTTTTAAATGTCTTTAACATTATGTTATCTTGGCGTTGGGACAGTTAGCACAGTTTGATAAACAGGAATATATTTTCTGCAGAAAGGCTCCAACTAACAAATTGAGACAATCTATAATTTGTGAGTTTGTCTATAAGGGGTAATCTTTGGTAACTATTGATCCGATACCGAAAATTCTTTGTGAGAGTCATAGGATATATTTTATGTTAAAACAAGCACGTGGACGAAGTTGGGGGAAGAAGTTAGTAAGTAATAATTTACGGTGGTATTCTAAAGAATACCTACGAAAAGATTTTCCAAGAAGTTCATAAAAACTTTTTGCACCCATGATACCTATATGTTACCTATTTATGATCATTAGCACATTTGTCTTCGTAGATCGTGTAACCGCATTAATCCTTATCTTGATTATAGTAAATTATATCAACAATGATATTATTATCTACATCCGCCAGGTAAATACAGGGGAATACCCGAGGAAAAAGTTCAGTAGATACCTGTACCAAACCGGATATGGGTGTATATGTATACAGGGTGTTAGGGTAGACACCGTTATCCTTCAAACTAGTGGTTTGGTGTCCGGAAAAAAAAATCGGCTGTTCCATACATTTTGTCGATTTAAGTGAACACAAATGTATGGAACAGCAATTTTTTTTTCGCGATTTCTGTGTTGGTCCCATAGAAAAAGTATATTATAGATGACACCAAACCACTAGTTTCAAGGATAACGGTGTCTGCCCTAACACCTAGTATCTTTTACAGAAGCTTAACTTTGCCAATGCGTACACGAAAGAATTATGTTTACACTCTCAGACCAAATAAAAAACCAAGACAGAGCACTGTCAACAGTGACGTGGAAGGTGTGAAAGGGATACCGGGACCCTTGGCAACAGGCAACTGACCTGACAAACAGGCGCGACTTAACACGCGACGCGACGCCGCTGCATTATTCGCCGTAAAGTTTTCTCTGAAATTGTTTTGTTAAAAGTCGCGTCGTGCGACAAGTCGCGCCAGTATGTAAGAGGCTTAAGTCAGTAAAAGTCTGACACGCCGCCGCTCCTCTCCGCCCAGAGCAGGAGAAGTCATTTGATGATTTCCCCCCTCAAAAAAAAAAATACATAAAGGCCTACTTCGTAAACATGTGTGCACTTAGTGAGGTGTAGTTTGAGCGGAGGTATATTATATTACAGTGCAAAAGTCAAAAGCCTTACCTTGGTGCACCCATACATAACATAAAAGCTGTTTCTATCCTTTCGTCAACAAAAGCAACATCAATGACTAAATAATGAACAAACTTTCATCCACCGGTCCTGACTGAAAAAAGTAGAGCAAATTCTAACGCTAAACGAGTGTTAAAAGCACAAAATTGTGACAAATTTGATGTAAAAAAATATGTAAAGTAACATTTACATATATTTACATATTTTTTCTATATTTAATTTTGATTTTTAATAATAGATAGACAATTAATTTACAATAAAATACCTTGATTTATTGTTAACTAGCTGATGCCCGCGACTTCGCTCGCGTAGATGTCGGTTATTATATACTAAAACCTTACTCGAAAACCACTCTATCCATTGGTGAAAACAGCATGAAAATCGGTGCAGTAGTTTTTGAGTTTATCGCGTACAGGACGACAGACAGACGCGGTGGAGGACTTTGCTTTATATTAAGAAAGGATGTAATAAAATCTTGCAATGAATAAAATTCATTCGACTATCCTCGAAAATGCCTTTAAATCATGGCGACCCCATGAGCCGGACTTACACTAAACTTCACTACTTAGTTCATGTTGTTCTCAAGTTCAAGTATAAAACCTGAAACTGGTTCCACCACCAACTAAAACTGGAAATAAGTAAGTTTATTTAAATTTTTATGTCTAGGCAGAGACATGGACGCATTCAGCCGGCTCCAACGAAATAACGGAGAATTTTATAACGACTTAAATTTACATTTTTCAATCAAGCGAATGGATTAAGATTTATTGGAATATTAATTAGGTCTCTTCCTTAGAGTAACAATAAATACTTACTTCTTTTTAAAACACGTTTGTTGTTAATGTTAGCCTACATAATTTTAAATTATACGACTATGGTGACGTGTGCTACTTTGACTTGAATGCAGTTTTGTTGGATAAGCTTGACAGACTACTCAACAACTGTATTCGGTTCATTTTCAACCTGAGGAAATATGACCATGTTTCGAGCTATAGGTCTGAGCTCAAATGGATGTCCATTCGCCAAAGAAGAAGTTTGCGTGCTCTGACCACGCTTTTCTCCGTTCTCAACTCTCCCACTCCTCCTTCTTATCTTGTGTCTCACTTCCAATATCTATGTTCTTCACACACTAAGAATCTGCGTTCTTCTAACAATCTTCTCCTACTCTGCCCTTCTCATACTTCTGACTTTGTTCATTCTTCTTTTCATATTCAGTCCATTCTTCTTTGGAATGCGCTTCCTCTTGATATCAGGACGGCCACCAGTCGGTATGCATTTAAGCGGAAACTGCAGAGATTTTTTCAAAATAAATAGAGTAGAGTCATATACACCTGTCTGCCTTGAATTTGTATAGTATGTATACATATATATATATATATTATAGGTATAAAGTATAGTAAATATGTATGTAAGTATTTATGTATCACAAGTTGATTGCGTATTTATGTGCTGTAAAAACTGTTTTATCTATAATGCATTATGATATATATATTTTTCCTTATTTTTTTATATTTTTTTTCTCTTTGTTCCTCTCAATCAGAGCACCCGCCATCTAAGCTCTTCACCACCCTTGGTTGACTGGTAGAGAATGCCGCCTTTGTACCTTTACCTTACGAAAAGTTTAAATAAATAAATAAATTCATCTTGATGGTGTGCCTATGTTTAGCGCGGTAACAAGTGGCTTTTGTATAGGTACTTGTTTATACCTCGTAATAATTGCACTTTTGTCAACGATTGCCAGTAACTTGAAACTTCACTTATCCACTGAAGCGCCCCAGGCTTAAGCCGGTATATTCTGTAAACACCTCACTGTGAAAACTTAGGTGAAGTGAGCTGTCAATCCCTAGCGCAGTGACAGCTCACTTCACCCAAGTTTTCACGTTGAGATTTTTGCAGAATACCTATCACTACAGTTGTTGCCTTTTAACTTTCCGGTTAGGGGCCGAGGTAACAAATTTTGGTTTAAATTACTAACTGTCACATAAGCTAATAGCATCGATGTCTCGCTGGTGTAACAGAGAGCGCGCGAAGTGCACCTAGTTCGCTTTATCGCGACAATAACCACCTTTACACGACACGCGCTATCACTCGCGATCGGAGTGTGCACGATTGAACGCGGGAAAGAAAAAAAATCCATTTTTATGTGCCTTGAATTATGTTCTAAGCGCACAGACTTGAACGCATGAAAGCGCGAGCGGGCGGCGCGCGCGTGCTTTCTCGTTTTCTTTTTCTATCTTTACACGCGCGTTCTTTCCTGCGTGAAAGGCCTGTCACGCGTGAAAGCGCGTGTCGTGTAAAGGCGGCGTGTTTCGTGTATTGTAGCCGTAGCATTAGTATTGATTCTTCGCCCATTCAGTTGAAACTAAACCACTTATTTCTGAGTAATAAATAGTAATTACACTTACTTGTTTCACTTTTCCGGGCTTCAGTCGACTTACTCACAATTTCTTATGGTTGCAAAAACATACTTACTCTACATTTTGCTCTAACGTAAGCAATAGGTTAAGTAAGTTACTTTCACTGAACGTAAGTGTTACAATTTTAGACTAGCTTGTGCCCGCGGCTTCGCTCGCGTGGATGTCGGAAATTATCCCACGGAAACGTAAGTACCTACCTACTACAGTAACGCGCACGCCGGTATAACAATCGTTAACGTAAAGTTCAATAATCATCATCATATTTCAGCCGAATTACACAAAACCATGCGAGCAGTGGTGGCCCAGTGGTAACGGCCACGACTTACGAGTTGTAGGTCGTAGGTTCGAACCCTGACAGGCGCTTTACTTTGTGTAAATTATTTCATCGCCACTGCTCTCAAAAACGGTGAAGGAAAACATCGTGAGGAAATCGGCATGTCCTAGAACCAAAAATTCGAAGACATGTGACATCTACCAACCCGCACTGGGCCCGCGTGTTGGATTACGGCCCGCTCCCTCTCACCGAGAGGAGGCCTGTGTCCCAGCAGTGGGAACAATTTAGGCTGATTTTGTTATGTACACAAAACCTTAATGAATTATACACTTGAAACTTCCTCATGAATTACTCCATCCGTTTGGTGAAAACCGTATGAAAATCCGTTTGGTAATTTTTGAGAGTATCGCGTTCAGACAGACAGACACGGCGGGGGGACTTTTTATGTTATGTACTGAGAGTGATACACGCATTTTATACCGTGCAGTAAAACAATAAAATAAAGGTAAACGTACCTATTTTAATAACTGCCTCTACAAAACAACTGCCTCATTGGTCTAGTGAACGTAAACGGGACTAATGTGTTCATGGACAGGTTCTGCGTTTGGTCACCAGGTCAAGCAGAGTGTTATTCAGATTTTTCATTACTTAATAGCTTCTCAGTAGCAGCCTGGACCCTGGATGAGTGCCTGGTTGTTGGCAACAGCTTCACTCCAAGACTAGTGGGCAAATCACCTGGCCTTTTCCCAACTAGGTATATTGGGGTTGCCTTCCAGTCTAACCGCATGTAGCTGAATACCAGTATTTTACATGGAGCGACTGCCTATCTGACTTCTGCAACCCAGAAATTCGGTAATACGATACCGACTGGTCGTCAGACTTTCGGGCTTCTGATGACCCGTAACGACTGTCAAAGCTGCTATCTACGAATGACAGACGGGACCAACGTCTTAACGTGCTTTCCGAGTCACGGAGGAGTCTCACTATGTAAAGATGGTCACCCATCCACGGACCAACCCCGGCAAGCGTAGCTTAACCTGATGGGTCGACTCGTGCGGCTATAATCTACTTAGCCACGAGCTCCCCGCTAGTGGGTAAATATCGATGTATAATATGGGTACACCAAGCACATCTGCATACCTCTCCGGGTAAAACTGTCGTGATATTATGAATCTATAAATGGAGGGCCTATTTACTGGGCATCATTTTCTCAGCAACCGCTTAGTTATTCTAGTGGTCGACTGCTGACTATAAAGGCCTGCGGTTCGATTCCTGGGTCAGGCAAAGTGTTATTGGGTTTTCCATCTATAATTTCTCAGTAGCCGAGGAGTTCGTGGCTAAGTAATAACAGCCGCTCGGGTCGATCCATCAGGTTAAGCTACGCTTGCCGGGGTTGGTCCGTGGATGGGTGACCATTTTCACATATCGAGACTCCTCCGTGCTTCGGAAAGCACGTTAAGCCGTTGGTCCCGGATGTCATTTGTGGATCTTTGACAGTCGTTACGAGTCGTCAGAAGCCCGAAAGTCTAATAACCAGTCTAACCAAGGTGTATCGTATTACCCAGTTGCTGGGTTGTGGAGGTCAGATAGGCAGTCGCTCCATGTAAAAATACTGGTATTCAGCTGCATCCGGTTAGACTGGAAGCCGACCCCAACATAGTTGGGAAAAGGCTAGGCAGATTGATTTTTTGATTGATGATGATGATGGCAATAGGCTCGCCCCCTATTACATGGGACTTTAATGTAACTGATGAAATGTGGGTGTACTATAGGTACACCTCTGCCTAACCCTTCGGGGAATACAGGCGGGATGATATGTTGTTTTTAATTTATGTCATCCGGCACAGACCATTTATAAAAGAAAGTAGAAAGTCTGGACATGGTCTCAACCCTAGCATTAAGTAGGTAAGTACATTATGTGTATCTAAATAAAGATAAACTTGCCTTGATCTAAGTTTCCCTAGTTCTCGTGGGAAAATTTACAGACTAGCCTAGGTATGTGTACCTAGGTACTGGTTTTGCCACTTTTCCTAATTATGTTGACAAGAGATAGCTATTTCAAAGCGTCATTATTTTAATGAATAATAACTGTACCTATACCTCATAGTAAAAGTCAAAATAATGAGCTTTTAATGCGGTAATACTAGAGATGGTAAATAAACATTCTTGTGCGATGATACATTTCGCCATATTTTGGCATGCATATAATAATAGCAAAGTAAGTTTGGCTAATAATAAATTAACAATTAAGAAACACAGAATCGCATACCCTATACTTACACAATTACTCATACATTAATTTATAATTGAACGACTGATCACTGTATCAAATTGATTTCAAGTTCAAAAAAGCAACCGAAACGATAAAAAAAAACGAACGAAAACGTAATATTTTACAGCTTTTAAGTTTTGCCGTGTTTTTAGAATGTAAACTCTTTGGTTTTTTTTACAGGTACTCGTAGGTAAGGTATATGCGCTATAAATGGCTGCCATCTAATTTTTAATTCGAATTAGAAGCCCGCCCAGGCTTTGTCTGTGTTCATGTTTTTCTGTTTCATGCACGATATCACGATTTAGATCCCTAGCGGATAAGGGAGAGTCACGATTAATGCCACATTCAATGAGATAATATATTAAATCATGTATGTATCATGGGAATAACCGAATAAACACCTGTGGGTGATGAAAATTTCGCCGCGCACAGCACGTACTGAAAAGAAACACTCTAAACTCTATGTACTTTTTCGTCTTTGTGTTCGTCTTTTGTCTTAAGAATTTCTTAGTAAGATCCCGGAGTTTGGAAGTTGGCGGTGTGATACCCCCGTGCCTCGGAAAGCACGTGGTCCTGCGCCTGATCTCTCTCCGGTCGTGTCGGGTTGCCGTCCCATTGGACTTAGGAGAGTGAGGGAAGAGAGAGTGCACTTGTGTTTGCGCACACCCTTGTGCACTATAATATCTCCCGCGCCAAAGGCTAATCTCCGTTGTACGGTCGGGAGGACTATATACTTAATCGTCTTGCACTATTCATGCTCCTGCCCCAGCATTATGAACATTATGAGCCAGTTCAGAATCACTGGGGCTAAGATAGTCGCCACCATCTGTCATCGCAGAAGCAGCAGCAGCATTGAAAGGACCGAGAGTGTCTCCTTCTTATATTCTCCTTCCAGCAGTTATAAAATATTAATTAGCCAGTCAGCAAGTTGTTAATGTCACTTGTGATGATAACTTCGAATTAGGTACCCCTTTAGCTAGATAAAGCTGGCAACACACAATTCGAAACACTGATGATTATTCCAACATCGCTGATGCCTAGTTTTTTTCTATCCCACATTCTATGCAAATGATTTTCCTCATTGTTTATACATTCATTATGTCTATTTTGCTCTAATAAGCACATGTCAAAATGTAATTGGAATAAGAAAAATACAAAGAAAAGATTAAAAGATTTGCATGAAAACGTTTTTGTCAGCAAAAGATACATTTTTCCCAAGATTTTTCCTAGTAATTATTTTTGTCAATTGCCTATAATTTTTTACACGATATTATTAAAACTCTGGTAATTTACAGGTTGCATTAGAAGCAAATTCAATAGGAGACTTCAATTGAAGACCCTATTTTAGTCTAATGACTAAAATACGATACGATAATAAGTGTTCATCCTGTGTGTGTGTGTGAGTGTATCCTGTGTGTCCAGCTGTAATCAGCAGGTTTTAGAAATTGTGGCCCTCCGGTTCGTGTACCTGCGGGATCGGGGCCCTCAGGGACGAACCCAGTTATTAGTTAGCTATTTATGTGAGTATTCATTAATTTGTTTTAATCGTTCATGTGTCGCAGGTCGCGTCGCGGCCTCAGCCTTCTAATGCAATATTTGTTATAATCGGATTTTAAAATATTCCATAAATGTGGAGGCTCCCAAATGTCTACTTATCCACCCAAGCTAATACCATCATTTTAGGTTTTCTATAAGCCTTTGGTGCAATACCAAAGGCTTAGCTTCTTCGCCACGGGATTACTGGAGCCCGGAATAATAATACATACATATAATGTATGTAACACAAAAAAATAAAAAACAACATCACGCCTGTAATCTCCGAAGGGTCAGGCAGAGGTGGACCCTATCACACAACCACATTTCGCCTGTTATGTTAAAGTCCCATGTAATTGGAGCCCATTGGCATCAACCGGGAACTAATCCAGACTCCGGACTGCTACTGATAAATTCCTAGGGGAAAACCCAATTACACTTTGCTCGACCTGGGAATCAAACCCAGGACCTCACGCTCAGTAGCATTTGCGACCACTAGACCAACGAGGCAGTCATTAGGCATCCATTGGCATCCAAATGTATTAAGATAAGACCTAGCTATAATGTAGTATTGATTCGATTCTTCCCTGAGTGTTCAGAAAAGCTAAATGCAGCCAGGCCTAGGTACTCTCCTAGTGTCGTCACTGCATCCATAGCGACGTCCGCCTCATCCAGTTAGTCCTGCATTCAGAGGCGGCGTAAGGCGTGGGCGACGTGGGCCACCGACTACGGCCTCGCGGTCCGAGGGGCCTCGCACCTCGAAGATTTACTTAAAAACCGTGAACGGGACGAAAAGGTTTTCATAGACTTCTTGCTCCACCAGAGAGGCTCGCGAAATGTTCGTTAGATCTTTCCCCGCCACTGCCTGCATTCTTTAGACTTCGTTATACAAGTCTAAAACTTAGTAATGAGTCATGACTAACCTATGTTCCGGATTTTTATAGATTTAAGTGGTAACGAAACGTGTAGGCAAGCGATACAATTCCGGTCTGTCATATTCTAATTGCGAACGTAAGACCTTGCATCAAATTAATATAGGTACACTTAATTGAAATACTAATTAGGTTAATTATCTACCCATTTAAAGTCCGAGCGGTAAATTAATATGATGCTATTATAAATATACTCCATTTGAAATAAGATTAGACGTATAGATAAGGCTTTTTTACATTCCGTTCAACCGATTTTGAATTCTATTGCGTTGGTGGCATGACAAATGGCAGCCGCAGTAGATAGTTGGTATTGTGTAACTTTTTTTTTCTTATGCCTACGGTATAGAAGTTAAAATCGGTTGAACGGACTGTAAAAGGGTTTGTTTTAATGTCTAATCTTATTTCAAATGGGGTATAGGTACCTCAACTTTTTACTAATCGACTAGACCGCGCGGGTGCATAGATTTGAAGTTTGCAAGACCGCTAAATATTTACAATTTGGATTAGGTAGGTACCGCTACATTTATCTGTGCCGCAACCTAGATAAAATTATCCTACTTATTTAAATCACTAACAAACAAATTACGGAGTCTTTTAGAATCTTTCTCTTTTAAGGTGTTTAAGGTTTTCAGCAGGTTTGAGGAGCTCGTGGCTAAGTAATAACAGCCGCACGGGTCGATCCATCAGGTTAAGCTACGCTTTCCGGGGTTGATCGAGACTCCTCCGTGCCTCGGAAAGCAATTAAGCCGTTGGTTCCGGCTGTCATTCGTGGATCTTTGACAGTCGTTACGGGTCGTCAGAAGCCCGAAAGTCTGACAACAAGTCTTACCAAGGATTATCGTAATTACCCAGTTACTGGGTTGTCCACAACACCTCCAGGTCAGACAGGCAGTCGCTCCATGTAAAATACTGGTATTCAGCTTCATCCGGTTAAACTGGAAGCCGACCCCAATATAGTTGAAAAAAGGCTAGGCAGATTGAAGGATGTAAAGATGGGACTTAAACATAACTGGCGAAATGTGGATGTACTATTTATAGGTACACTTGTGCCTAATCTGGGAATACAGGCGTGATGTTATGTTATGTGAAGGATGTAAAGGTCATCGGCGGTCACCTATTACCTATTGGTAGCATTCAAAGCTGCGCTGATTTATCCCGATGTGACCAAAGATGAATGTAGGAAGCGCAGGGCCGTAGTTCTGGTGATCCTAGGGGGAAGTCTATGAGGCCCGCCACACAGAAGAGACGTGAGACGAGGACGGGACGCAAACGCGGCAATTTGTATGCAGAATGGAAAAGCGACGCGCCTGCGTCCTGACTTTTCTATACGTTTTGTCTGCGTCCTGTCTCACGTCTCTTCTGTGTGGCCCACACCTATGATTAGCCGTGGACGTCATTCCTTTCAATTGAATGATGGATAATGTTGCCATCTGCACCTGGCTTTCATATTGCCTCACAAAAATTAAAAAAAATATACACATCGGTGCTAATTCAAACAAGTCAACGTCCTCTATAGAAACTACAAGATACAATAATAAATTCTGAATAATATTCATTGATCAAGATTGTATCAGCATTCAATGAGGCTTTCCGACGCGGATTTATGCGGTGGTTGGCCTCGTAATCTTCGACCAATGACGGCACCAGTCGCTGAGTAAATTATAAACATTACAAGGAGTTTCATTTGTCTTTTTTTTTATTCTACTGCCGAACAAGAGGAAACCTGGATTATAATCTGGGAAGAAGAAAGAAAAAAATTGCACTCCTTTTTGGGCAGTCGTGTAAAAAAATATCAATCAATCAATCTGACTAGTCTTTTCTCAACTATGTTGGGGTCAGTTTCGGATGCGTTGAAATAGCTAGTATTTTACATGGAGCAACTGCCTATCTGACCTGCACAACCCAGTAACTAGGTAATACGATACCCCTTGGTAAGACTGGCTGGCAGACTTTCGGGCTTCTGACGAGCCTTAACGACTGTCAAAGATCCATGAATGACAGCCGGGACCAACGGCATAACGTGCTTTCCGAGGCACGGAGGAGTGTCGGTGTGTAAAGATGGTCACCAATCCACGGACCAACCCCGGCAAGGGCAGCTTAACCTGATAAATCGACCCGTGCGGCTGTTATTACTTAGCCACGTACAAAATAGATAGGAACCTATCTATTTTACTTAGAAAGAAACTTGTGGGATTGTATGGCCAAATAAAGGCTCGTGCAAACAGACGCGAAATCGCGGGCGCGACAGGCAGCGGTACCTTTGTCGTCAAAGGTACCGCTGCCTGTCGCGCCCGCGATTTCGCGTCTGTTTGTACGAGCCTTAAACGAATAGAATACTCGTAAAGACTGTTTATTTAAAACACGTTAAAACACGACATAAAAGATCACCGTTACCCCGTAAGTCGTGAATCTAGTTCTAGCCATTTCTCTACCTTTCTCACTCTCTCACATACATCCCTTATCTTTCATCATTTTTAACCGACTTCTTCAAAAAGGAGGAGGTTCTTAACTCGTCTGTATGTTTTTTTATTTTTTATTTTGTATGTTTGTTACTCGATTTCTCCGCCAATTATGAATCGATTTTGATGATTCTTTTTTTGTATGGTAGAGCATGCTTCCGAGGTGGTCCCATATACATTTTATTAACTTTGCTTGTGTAGTTTTTGAGTTAGCTTCAATATTTCGTATTTTTCCCACTTAGTTTATCTAGACGATGTTTTCATTTACTCCTTCACTGCTATTTACATCAGCTAGTGGTATTAGAATTTGTGTGGGGTAGGTACCACAACTAAAAAGTGAAAAATAAAAACTTGTTACGCATAAAAAATTGTTAAGAAAACCGACTTCCAAAAAAAACACAAAAAACTGAAAAATTACTTTAATTTCGGAAGTCGGTGTCTTTGCTTTTCAATTTTCGTTTCTTGCCACCGACTTCCGAAATTAAAGTTTTTTTTCAGTTTTTTGTGTTTTTTTTGGAAGTCGGTTTTCTTAGACAGAAATTAGATTTATAGGGTTATTGGGAATATCCATCAGGAATATCTCTCAGTAGCATTAGTAGCAGCCCGGAGTCTGAACCCTGATGATGATGACAATACGATCGCTCCTATTACATGGGGCTTAAACATAAAGTGTAGGTACACCTCTGCCTAACCATTCGGGGATTACAGGCGTGATTTTATGTTTATAAAATACATAATACGTATTACATATCAATAAAAAAAAAGTCCAAGGTTCCCAGCTATGCGTCAGTGATCAAGTCTTTTGTGTTAATTGCCCTAGAGATATGGGATTTTAAAAAATAAGGCTCACTCTGCGTGGCAAAACGTCGTGCCCTATGTATTCGGGTTCGCGACTGGTCAATCGTCATCCTGAGAATGCCTCGTTGAGAGTGAAACACGTGTTGATATCTTGCACGGTTTTTATGACTCTTGAGGAATAGTTAAGCGAAATAGGTTACTAAATATACCTATCTATGCCTTTGTCTATTGTATTTTATAATAGATTTCCACAAAGTTACGCCTGGATCAATTAACTACCTTGAGCCTAGCAGCGGAACCATAGCAGAACGTTGCTGCTCATCTCGGCTACAAACAGTTTTAGCGGCGGTCGTTATGTCGACGGCTAAGGTCGACCAGGTCGGAGGATCACGGTTATGATGATCACCTGAGGGTATTCCTACACCTTGTTGATCGTGGTGGTTTTATAACAAAATGTAGTCGAGGATAAAGATGTGTTTTCCTTAATTTATTGTTAAGTAGGTATACTCAAAACAAACATCACTAAATATAGATAATTATTTACCTACCTGACAAATTAAAGATATTTTGTGATTTCAAAAACAGGAAGCGGAAATATTATTTCGATCAAGTCATTATGATTTTTGAGGTCATCGTGGTCCTGAGTTATCATCATATTAATTTATTTGTTGCACTCACTATCCTTGAACTTTTTGCATAGCAAACTGTACCATTCACCAGCGTTTCAGCATTCAGCGTAACCTACGTATAAATTATGATGAAGCAATTTTAAAACGTCGTTTTGGTAAAAATCTTTTTTATTTTTTGAATAAAAACCTTTTTAGTGTTGCTGGTTAATAAATAAATAAACGAATTAATAGAAAATATTTTATTTCAGCAACTCTATTCTGGAAATGTCATGTGACGTGACATCGGTGACATTAAACAGCACGTTTTCGTTTACGGTTTTCTAACTTTTGCAGTAAAAAAATCTCGATTGAGCGTGTACTATTGGCTGAAAAATTGTCACAATTTTCTTATCCAGTAATATTAATTCAATTTACGAAATTGATGCAACGATAACATACTGTGTCAATCCCGCAATAAAGTAGGTGAAATGTGATTGAATTTGTGTAAAATAATCTAATTAATAAGTTAATGAGTTAGTTTAGTTGATAACATCGTCGAGAAATAGATAACAGGTAACCTAAAATCTGTGTGATTCGCTATATTATGGGAGATATGAGGTGTTAAAAATTGCACAGTCAGCCGTGCAATTCTATGCAGTAAAAATAAAAATTTATATATTTAGATTACCTTGAGAGCTAAATTGAACTAAATTTGCACCGTAGAAAGTCTTATAAAAACAAACGAAATAGCCTAAGATACTTTAAAGTTGGATTAAAACTTTTACCTTGAATGCCTTTTGTATTTTTTCTTATTGCATTCTCATTAAATTTGTTGAAGGTAAAGGCAATTGGGGACACTATTATAACCTTAAGTGATACCATGATCCACACCTGAAACCTTACATACTAACACATAAAACAACCTTGGAAAAGAGATAAGATTACATTCTTCTTGTGTCACTAAGAATTTAAAAACATTCAATTGAGTATTTGCTTAAGGAAAACTGTACTTACTTACATAAACAACTCATCATTCCTGTTAGAAACTGTTCACAGTAAAGATTTTCAATTGCATTGTACAAAAGAGGTTTCATTTGATTTTTTCCTGTTATCCTTCTGTGGTGGCCTGTATTGGGATCAAATTACTATGATTTTCAAGATTTGACGAGCCAATCAATTCAGGTCTGACCTACTATGCATTGCAAAAACATTAAACTCTTATCGGGATCTACTTACACCTATCATTGTTTTTTTTTTTTTATTTGTTTGGATAGTTTGAACTGTGGTCTATACTCTATGCTACACCTCAACCTCAAAGAGTTTTGTTACATTTATAGGTACAAAATGCGGTGGGTGCTATTATCAATAGTTGTGCTGCTATGCAGTACCTTTGTGGCACAGGCTTTTGAGGATCAGGCCTTGGAAGATGATGACTTTGCAGAGTTCGAGCAGTTTGAGGCAGAAGACGATGATCTTGCTGGTGGTAAGTCTTTGCAAAACACTGTACCATGTTTATTACAATTATAAAATTCAGTATGAGTATTGATTACCTTTAAGTTTAGTATTTATAATTATGCATAAGTTTGTGAAACACTGTTTTCAAAGATAAACTGGTTTTCATTTGTGTAAACTTAGCCTGTTGCATATAAAGGTCTGAATACTTGAACATTACAAAAACATTAATACTACTTACCAAAAGAATATTTTCAACATTAGATTTTGCTGAAGAAAAGGAGTCATCTCCACCTACAAAACAGAAGACATCTTTAAAGGATCAGTTTGAAGCAAACGTTGAGACTGAAGATGAGATCTTAGTGGAGGTATGCATAATCTGTCTATAATGTTCCCACTGCTGAGACACAGGCCTCCTTTCGGTGAGAGGGAGTGGACCGTAATCCACCACGCGGGCCTAGTGCGTGTTGGTAGAAGTTTTGGTTCTAGGATATGCCTGTTCTAGGTTTCCTCACTATGTTTTCCTTCACCGTTTTGAGAGCAGTAGTGATGAAATAATTTACACTAAGTAAAGCGACGGTTTCGGCTCAAACTTACGACCTACACCTCGGATAGGTTTTTTTATGTTAATCTGTGATGGCTGGGGTTTTGCTGCGGTTTTTAAATACAACCCCTAGCTACATTAAAAATTAATCCATTCACAACTTTTCTTACTTAGGCCCGTATTACAGAACGTCACTCAAGACTCAAGCATTACTTAAAAACTAGTTTCAACCAATCAAAAGGCTTTAAACGAGTTTTAAGTAAAGCTTGAGTCTTGAGTGACGTTCTGTAATACGGGCCTTAGTATTCACTTTTGAATACTACAACATACAGAGGTCACTAACATTAGTTAATTGAATTGCAAATGAATTCTTTTGTTATTTTTCTTCAAAGCGGTGAAGTTATAAGTGTCTGCATAATGATAAATGTACATAATCAAAGTATAGTCCGGCCATCGAGAGAATACGTTTTTGACATCTGTCAGTTGGACAATTTCTAGTTGTAATAGGACTCAAATTCGTAAAACACATATTCGTTAGTATGAAACTGACATGTGTCAATAACGCATTTTCTTGGGGGCTGGACTGTAGTTGTTTTCACTTTTTCTAAGAAAATCATGAGAACTTACCTTGTATTGGACTAAATTAGTCTTTATTTATTCTAGTTCTAGGAAAAACCAACAATGACATTAAAAATATTTCTACATCTCTATTGTGGGCTTGTTGCAATGGTCGTGATCATGACCACCATTTTTATCCTCTTTTTTACACTATGTCATTTTCTCAGGACGAAGACAATGAGTTTGAGCACTTCCAAGACCCTGAGGAGTTCGAAGGGTTCCAGGACAATGCTCCACGCTCCTCAGAACAACCAAAGATCACTATTTCTAAGGTAAACATTATTTCTTTTCATGTTCCATTCATGCATAACGGGGGGAGGGGCTAATTGACCAATTGTCGCTGGCGCCGGCCGTTTCCCCCGTCGCCCCTCACTCTCCTCGCCAAACAGACCCAAAAATCGACTTCAGCGCATTCTAGGTCAGGGCTCTTAAACCGCGCGCGCCGATACCTTTACTAATAGAAGCCTGCAAAGGACCAATACAGGCTTTTTACATGAGTTTTCACATTTTGGACTCTTCGAAATCCTAATGTGGAGATCACCGAATTTGTTGTAAATGATACAAAATATTACCCAGTTACTGGGTTGTGGAGGTCAGATAGGCAGTCGCTCCATGTAAAATACTGGTATTCAGCTGCATCCGGTTAGACTGGAAGCCGACCCCAACATAGTTTGTCATTGCTCCATTTTAAATTCTTTTTACCTATTGTTGTACAGTAATCTTATTCTAGGTGCATCATATTCACATGTAATTATATAATTAATGTATACAAAATAATGTAAAACATTTTTTTAAAGAGTAACAGTGGAGTTTCTTGCCCATTCTTCTCCTTACGAAAACTACCTTTTGGAAGGGGCAACTAGAATCAGTTCTAGTTCTATGTTTTGACGTTCAAAAGTGCCTTTAATGTGCCTATTTGAAAATAATTATTTGACTTTGACTTGAGTTTATTTTGACATTATTGAATGAATAATAAACATTTAAAATTTATTATTCTTCTACCCAGGTTCCTATAATGATCCGTCCGCGCTGGGACGCGTACTGGCTGGAAGGCATCCTGTGCTGCCTGCTAGCGTCGTACGCGTTGGCCTACGCGATAGGACGCGCGAAGAACACCTCCATCGCTACGAACTTCCTTAAGCTGCATAAACCGCTGCTTGATGATAATTTTACGTTAGTTGGTAAGACATTTACCTTATTAAATTATACATAGAATCTCTGAATAAATTCCCAAAATTTTATAGTTGCGTTAGATTTTTTTAATGTTCCCTTATCATTCTGGGCCTTTCTAAATTACCATGTGAGTACCATTAGGAGAATTCCAGTGGAATGTTCAAAATATTTTTTTTACCGATTACATAACGTTATCACGAATATTGTTAAAAACATGGATACCCGAACTCACCAATGAAGCAGGGCTTCGAGAAACGGCTACTTTCATTAATGCACTCATGACGCTCTTTTACTTTTGAAATTATAATTTTAGAATATTAATGACAGTCTAAGAAATATTCTGACTACTTGTTGTTTCCAGGCGAGACAGGTTTAGACGTGGTAGCGGCGAGTGACGAGCGCGGCTGGAGGCGCGAAGCAGAACACTGCTTTACTATGTGGTGCAGCGGGCGACTTTGCTGCGAGGGCATGCTGCTTACACTCAAACTTATCAAGGTATGAAGATACAACTGTACAGTCTACATAATCAGCTTATAATGTCCCCACTGCTGGGACACAGGCCTCCTCTCTGCGAGAGGGGGTGGACCGTAATCGACCAAGCGGGCTCAGTGCGGGTTGGTACAGTCTAGCCATGTCGTCAATCTCTCGTAGTAATGAGGCCAGCTTGTGAGGAAAGGATTTACCGACAGATACAGCAGTCATTATATGATTTCAGATAAGCATCAGACATGACAGGTATATGCCATTGACCGCTGCAGCAAAGTTTAATACAGATATGGTTCACTCCGCAAAATCATTTAAATAAAAAGCGAATATTGCTACGACAACCATGAAATCGCGATGAAAAATCAGCTGTTCCCTACATTTTGACGAGTTATGCGAACATAACTGTAGGGATCAGCAGATTATTTTTTTCGCGATTTCCGTTTTGATCCCATAGTGGAAGTTGTTCATATTCATGAGTACAATGACCCCCTAAGAGATTTCGTGTATGAAAAGATACACCTTATACCTACATACAATGCTTACTAATAATGTAAATGCGAAAGTAACTGTCTGTCTGTCGCGCTTTCACGCCAAAACTACTGAACCGATTTAAATGAAATTTGGTACACATATAGTCTAGAGCCTGAGACAGGACTTAGGCTAATTTTTATCGACATACCACGCGGGCGAAGCCGCGGGAAGAAGCTAGTTTCTTATAATCTGAAATGGACCTTTTTGGTAACATTTCATATTTTTATTTGTATTTTGTGTTTCATGAATAACATGTTATCCCTTTTTGTTAACAGCGACAGGACCTAGTCCACGTACTACTGGGTGTCGTTAGACCAACTCCGGACACACTGCTGGTCCGCGTGGAGCTCGGCAAAGACGACAGCGATCCGTTCGTTCTGTGTGTCGCGCAGAAGAAGATCGCCACCAAGCTGTCTAAGGAAATGCAGGACTTGGTATGGAAAAGTTATGATATCAAACTATTTAGAAGTATAAATGTGTGTGTTTATAACAAACATAGAGCACCGAATCGTAAAAAATTGAAATTCGTTTATTTCAATCCATTTAAAAATCATAAAAAATTTAAATCACAATAAATAAAAACATATAAACATAATTAATAAAATAATAAATTAAGCATATAAAATTTGATTAAAATCATAAAATAAAATTAAATGCCTAATAATACACCTGCATCTGAGTCATTTGTTTGTCATTACATTAACCATATAACAACATGGTAACGAAATCGTCAATCGAAAATGTCTGTTTGTTAATCAATAAGAAAGAAGGAAAGAAAGTATGTTTATTTGCGGTAAAAATCACGCAAAGAAAATAAATAAACACAAAAAGAAAAAGTTGGGGGAAATATGTGTCAGAGGAAGGCAAGTAAAAGATAGTATTCTACAATTGAATGTATTTTGTCGTTTCCAGAGCGTGTTCTGTCCGGAGCGTCGCCCGGGCGACAAGCACGGGCTGCCCGGCGCGCTGTCCGTGATGTCGGAGACGGCCGAGGCCACGTCGGCCGTGCTGGACGCCAGGGTCTGCGCCGCGCTGGAGCACTACCACCAATACGTGCAGTTCATACATATCTCTGACAAATACTCCGGCCCTAAGCAGATAGAGTGAGCAAAATTATTCAATTTATTTATTGGCGTCATAAAAATGAATCGCGCGCGTTTCCCAAAAGAAGTTCAAACATCTTATGGCAAAAATTTTCAGTTTCCGTTGAAATGAGTTTGTGAGATGACAAACTCACCTTTATCGGTTGTCTTTCTATAAATATTACATTTTACCTATATTGTTATTATAGTGTATGCTGCTAACCCACACTCGTGGGTTAGCAGCTGAAAATCAGCGTCAGGTACACTTTGTGTTGCCATCTGACAGTATGCTTAGCTGAGGCCCTTTTGGCATTTTATTGATTATTTCTGTTTTTATATCTGTGTATTTTTCTGTTACAGTGCCAATAAACGCATTATTCCTTTTCCTTCCTTTTCCTATTTTAGTAAATATTTCGAATACGGTTTTTAGCGAAAGAAAAAATGAAAAAAGTTACGCGGAGAATTTACAATTTCAGAAAAAAACTGACTGTATCGTAGTATTAAATTCTTATTGAAATAGTTTTATCAGCAAGGGTATTTATGTAGCGAATCGGTCATTTAACCTTTGGTATGCCGGAACGTGGATCTCGTAGAGAAACAATGGATGTTTAATTGAGTCTGTAATTACGGCATACGACGGGTTAATTTCTAAGTTATCACGAGTATAAAAATGCAATACGCGAAACGTTCGACGCCGTCGCGACGTTCTCTACTCTATAGAGGATAAAATTTGGCACATGGGTAGACCAGGACCTGGAATAGGATACGTTATATCCCTATATTCCCACGGGATCGAGACCAAAGCGTGTGAAACCGCGGGGCGCAGCTAGTTCATAATAAAAACGAATCTTAAACTAATATTATCGCTTGTTTACAGGGAGTCAGCAGTAACGAAGCCCCCTGACACGGAGAAGGTGATGCTGATCAGCCTGGCGCTGGGACCCGACGGCGGCGGCGACGAGGTGCGCCCATTACTGCAGCTCGTGTTCCATCTCATGGACAAGATTAAGAGGCTCAGGCTTAGCAAGGAGGTCAGTTTAGCTTTCTTTTTTGTTGTTTAGATCTTTGACAGTAACTATGGTTTTCAGAAGCCCGAAAGTCGGACAACCAGTACCAAGGGGTATTGTGTTGAAATTAAATGAAATGTCTGAAATTAAATGAAATGAATAAAATTAAATGAATCAAATTAATTAAATGAAATGAATCAAATTAAATGAAAATCTGTTATTAGATCTTCTCAGACACTTACTAGCCAAGTTGGTCAATATTTTAAAACTAGATGGCGCCGGCTTGGGAGATGCTGATAATCTTGTGAGACTAGGAAAATCGTCCCTACTGCAACGACATAAAGACGCTGTAAATGTTATATTTCTAATGACCATAAAGCTAGTTCTTGTTTCTTCAGCAACTTTTAAGTTTAAGTTTATTTATT
Organism: Lithophane ornitopus; assembly: GCA_948473465.1. Taxonomy (NCBI): domain Eukaryota; kingdom Metazoa; phylum Arthropoda; class Insecta; order Lepidoptera; family Noctuidae; genus Lithophane; species Lithophane ornitopus. The sequence goes on along the minus strand of OX419632.1, from coordinate 12,176,209 downwards.
TCCAAATCAACGGGTTTTAACAAATACATTTTAGGGGCCTCCTTATAATTTAAGTATGGGGATACCTGTAACAGAAGATCTCTCTCTTCCATGTGTATTTGGACAATGACATGAATATTTACTTTGTGAAGTATTATATTATTTTAATTATTGTGAAAGTGATGTGAAGACTATGTATTGGGCTATTCCTTTTTTTTTGTTTTTTCTCCTATTGGAAGATTTTTCTATTTCATTATTTTAATTTTAATCATGGTATGGCTGTGGCAGTGTGAGTAATTTATGCAGCCTACCCAAATGTCCTTTCTTTGGTATTGTTCGTCGAATCTTTGAGCTCTTTAAGTTCTGAGTAGAGCTGCCCGATTACTAACAAATGCGTGCACTGACTGAACAGGTCTCATATTCTATATTCAAATCTAGCGCTTTAGACGATCCAAATCGACCTTCAAACAGTCTAACATCTGGTAAGTCAGCAACTGCTTATGTTTCTGTTTTTTGCAAGCATTTTTTCCACCTCTGGGTAAAAGCGTCCCACCATGTTTAACAGACTTCAAAAAAGGAATAGCAGGTAGCACTTTGTAGTATTTTTTTAAATCGGTTTTAATGTTTTTGTAAAAAAAAAACCGTTCTTATGGAATCTATCGCCCATGTAAGTCATAATAATTAAATGTTACGTTGTAGGCACTAGTGAAATGTGAGAAGCGTCGCCAGAAAGTGGCTGAGGCGTGGCTGCGAGGTGCGCACGCGGCGCGGCAGGAGCAAGCTGCGGCCAGGCGCGAGGAGAAACGCAAGCAGGAGAAGGAACGCATACTCGCGGTAACTATAACTTTAATTTAGACACTTGTACAGGTCAAATGCATACTAAGGTAAGGGCTGTATGAAAAAGCAACCTGTATTAATTAATTAATAGGTATGGCACTTACAACAACTTAGTCACTAGAACACTCAGTAAACACTAAAACCGTGGGTGAGGATTCCGAATGAACCTCGCTTCCACCTTCGACCTAGTACCTACCATCAGGTGAGATGCAGGCCAAGAGCTCCTCAGTTTGTGGTTAAAAAAAAAATACACAACCAAAATTATCACATATAGAACATTCGTCACTTACAGAAGTGCATACCACTAAAAAGAGAACTTAATGATTGAAAGGCGTGTAAGATCCTGTTACTTGAGTTATATAAGTCACTAATATTAAAATGAGCTATGTTCATAAATAATGTGGGAAATACAGAAATATTTCACAAAATAACAAAAAGGCTGAAAACGATTTGAAGAAAGCATACATGCTTTTTTTTCACGTCAAAATTAAATAAAAACTGCATTTTTGGTCCTGCTGTTCATAATATCCGATTTAGACTGAATACCCTTCTCTTTCTTTTACCTAGAGAATAATATGCATCACCGCATAACGCCTATAATTATCCCAATAGGTTGGGGAGGATTAAATAAATCAGAATGCACTTATCGCCAGTGACAATGACACTCAAGCTCGAAAAACAACAATTATGTTGAAAGACCTTTTTATTTATTTATTATTAAGTAAAATACATGGAGATATGACATAATTATAACATGAGTACAAAGGTACTGCTTATTTCTTAAGAAATTTCTTCCAGCAGACCTGCGAAAGGAGAAATGAGAAAGAAATGTAGACAATAGTGTGTGGGAACTAGAAGAGAAAACCATGATTATGCGAAGTCTTAACTAAAATATTAAATATACCTACACGTATACGCAAGAAAATTAACATAAACTTAAATAAATACAGAAAAATTAATTATATAAACTTAAATACACTATAGGTACCTATATAATTATATACTTATAGTTGAGAGGAAAGATAATGCTCTTTTACACGAATTTTAAATACAGAAATAGTTTTTACATCACGAATGCTAGGCGGAAGTGAGCGCGAATTTTTAATATTTTCCAGGTATTCAAGGAGTTATATATTCCATATATTGTTTTTATATATTCCAGGAGGACGACCCCGAGAAGCAACGTCGTTGGGAACTCAAAGAGCAGAAACGTCAACAGAAACGGAAAACACCAAAAATGAAGCAATTAAAAGTAAAAGCCCTGTGATCAGATAATAGAATAGAAAGTTTGATCACAGCCGCTTTGTCCTTACCCTGCAATCAGTCACATGCAATATTATATACAATCTTTTGTTATTTATCTTAAGTGTTACATACTCAATGGCTGCTAATAAATGAATTTTAAGTTATAATTATAATTATGTGTTTTTATTGAAGATGTAACCGACATAATCACATTCGCCTGTGGAAGATATCACGGGCGTCAGTCGACCTCGTGAGTATATAATGTTCCTTGCAGTCGTAGCATCACAAAAACAATCTCACACTAAGACCCCATCTGATTATGACTGGAAAGTCGATTTCAGACATAAGGAGAAAACAAAAAAAAAATGGTTTTTGCAATACCAAGAATCTTGATGCAACCTATCTATGGCATAATACTAAGTTACAGGTACCGGCACGGTTTTAGACTAGCTCTCGGCCAAAGTGGTGGGGAGATGCGCGCATGTCCCATTCATGCACAAGGGGGGAAGTGACTGATTGACCAATAATTGTAATATATTTATTACTAACTTCCGCCCGCTTGGTACGTCGATAAAAAGTAGCCTATGTCTTTTCTCAGGCTCTAGACTATCTGTGTACCAAATTTCATTTAAATTGGTTCAGTCGTTTTGGCGTGAAAGCGCGACAGACAGACAGTTACTTTCGCATTTATAATATTAGTAAGTGCCAATGACTTTTATAAAATATTATTGAAACTATAAGTTTAGTTTAATGAAACAATAATAAGAATTAATCAAAGCAATATTTATTTCAAATATTTGTTATTAAATTATTAAGAACAAAATAACAAAATATGTTAACAAACATAAGTATCTATTTCTAAGTCACAAAAGCGTGGATGACAGATAAATAATAATTTTTGTGGATGCAGTGAGATCTTCATACAGTCATATTCAAATTTGCACAATTTTTATTTTGTTATACACAAATATATATGTAATGCTCATTCAAACTAAGGAATATTTGTTTAAATATTACATGAAAGAACTACAAGAGATTATTATAAAATGAAGTGCGTATGTGACTTAGACCAAAACAAAATTAATTTGTTCTCAACAAACACTGTGGTACTAACTTTAGGGTAACCATAAAAATCATTAAAACTCTCACAGTTTACTAACATATCAATCAACTTTATCAAAACAATTGTCTAATTCAGATACAACATGTATCCAATATTTGTACCAATTCCAAACATTTTTTTGAGCAATTTGCTTAAATTTTAATGAAAGTAGCTGAACTATCATTATCGTTGGGGTGGATAACACATGCAAAATTAAACCAAGTACACCGAGGAGCTAGGAACGTTTAGAATCAGCTTCTACACTTAAATCCATGCATCAGTATAAATACACTGAAAAATACATTATTCAACATTCAATAGATCACTTGAATACTACTTCTATATTTCTAACCTCCGCCACTCAATTTAGAGTAAATACAATTCGAAGGTCATCACACTAGATTTTGAGGTGGTTGTGTGCATGTTTATGACTGGGTGTCATTCATCTACTTGTAGCTTCTGGATGCGCGTGGAGACACAGTCCATATCGGGCGAGGGCTCAGCGTGCGGCGGCGCGTCCGCCACCAGCGCGAGGTTCTCCAGCGACTGGCAACGCTTCGCCGGACTCTTCGCGCACTCGTGGTTGTACCCGCTCGTGGATGGCTCTAACAAACTGTTTTTGAACTCACACCCGCTATCGCTCACGTCACTACCGATCGCATCCGAGTTTTCACTCTTAGTTCTGTGTCTAATTGGCAATACGTAAGGGCAGAGTCTGTTTTTGTTAGTTGCTCTCTTCATACAATATCCCACGGTTACGTTAGACACGTATCGCGTGTTGAGACGCATCACGCTGTAGTTTGACTTCGACTCCCGTAAATAGTCGCGCCGCGCTTCGGTTATTGCACTCAGCATGCCCAAGTCCTTCAAGGCTTTATCCAAATTCTCCAGGTTCATGTGGCGAGATTTCTGTGAACAACGCGACAAATAGAATAACGCGATCTGTCCTCTTACCTATTATGTGAATCTCCTGATGGTACATACAGTTTTTTCGAATTCATTACATTTCATCCTGGATTAGGTCTAGGCAGAATTCAAGAAATATACATAGAAAACAGTGAAAATAAACATCACGAAAAAGTCATAATACGGAATGACAAGCACAACTGAGTGCTGCCAGATAATAAAAAAAAAATACAAAAAACCAACCAACTTCATAAAAAAACACTACCTACAAAATGAAAAAATAAATGTAATTTCGGAAGTCGGTGTCTTTGGTTTTGAATTTTAGTTTTTTGCCACCGAGAATTTTCAAAATCAGCGAAGTATCAGTGGACAAAATTACATAAAACAAACATGCGCTACGAACGTATAACCTACTCCTTTTTGTAAATCGGTGATAGAAGATTACGGTTATTTTGACATAATTTTGTCGGAAAAAGAAAAAAATTGCCTATCCTGTTTATTTTTTTGATTTAATTAAAGAATTCTCTCTTTATAAGTTGTCAGTCCAACTTATGTCAAGTCAAATAAAACTGCATCAAGCAAGGCGGAATCAAGTCAATTATTTACGGAAATATTCAATTTTATGTACTGACAAATTATATTATGGCTGAAATATTGAAGGAGTGGCTAACGGAAAGATTGCAGCGTCCAATATCATGGGAAGCCGACGAGTTCGGTCAAATGATGAAAAATGGTTATGTGATTGCTGATGTACTCAAAAGCTACAACGTTATCAATGAAGAACAACATTTATTAATGAAGGCTAGTTTTGCACACGAGGATATTAAAAACAATTGGAAGTATTTATCAGAATGGTTAAGACACTTAGACGTGCATTTAAATGCCCCTGATCTTGAAAATATAATGGATGGCAAAGGGTCTACAATACTTCGTCTATTCTATAAAATGTTCCTTCATTTAGACAAACGGGATCGCACAAACTTTATAAAAAAAGAAAGGAAAATGGTTTCTGGTTTAATAGAGAAAATCGGACACAGGTTTAAAGTAGAAAATATTCCTGAGGAACAAGAGTCAATCGTCGATAATCTTTCGAAACCTCTACTAAATGAGAAGCATTTTATACAATGGCAACAGAAGAAAGCCGAACAAGTTAAAGATACATATGACTACATAAGACATAAATACTCGAAAATTCTTAAAAACATAAAAGAATCAGATACTCCGATGTGTTTTAAGGCTGCCCTGCCAACAAAATCAACAGGCAGAGAGCGAAAAGAAATGGAACAATTTGCTTTAAGGTATCCTTGTAAATTTGAAAATTACACTTATGATCAGCTTCTTGCTTTAGAACAAAATGCTATCGATCAAAGATCTTCAATTTCTGGGTCCGAATGGTGTAAAGGATACATGAATAATCTTCATACCAGAATGCGTAAGAAATCGGATTCCGAAGAGTTCCAAAATGAACTTAGACATGACATAAGTGGTTCCATGTGGGACCTTTCTGTTGCTGAGGAAGAAACCAAGCTGGACACTGAACTTGCTAAGAAAGTAATGAAATTATCTCAATTTGAAAAGCAAATGTGTACACAAATAATGGAGACTAAACAACAAGCGCGGAATTTAGTCAAGAATAGAGTTCAAGCCGAAAAAGAGTTTGCGGACCAAAGAAGCCAGCAGTTTGATCAGTTTCTTGATAATGTCAGAGAACAAATACATCTAGAAAAAGTAGAAATTGATTTTGAAAAAGACCGACAAATCTTGCTTCACAAGAAATTATATGCCGAAAAAATGAGGAGAAAACGTCTGCATTATTATGAAATTTGTTATGATACGATGTTATCAATAGTGGACTACGCAACGAAATATGCATACTTTAAGAAATTGATAGGAGATGAGATTCCTGATCATTATATTCACGAATGGAAAATTTTATATTACAAACAACAGGTAATATTTGATATATTGGATCCCACAGAAGACAGTTTGAAAGATCGCCCCGAAGAGGAATCCGACCCCGCAGAAGAGGAAATTATAAGGCTCGAATTAGATCGACAAGAAGCTCAAAACGATAATGAATTTAAAGAATATCATGATTATTCTTATCCATGGACTTTGGATTTATTACTACCTAACTATGACCCTGAGTCTGAAGAAAGAAAATATGAATATTTGGGTACTCGCATATTAGGTCACTTGGTTTACACTTTACTTGGAATTAAATATCCATATCCACCACCATTACCGCCTGCTGACTTGCCACCATATTCAGCAAAAGCTTTAATACGTGGCCTCCCAGACAGATCCATAACTGTTCCAATGCAAACTCTACTCAATTCACGGAAAATACACGTCGTTCGCCTTGAAAGCTCTATTAATTTTTGTCTAAGAAAATTTAAATCTGAAATGTTAGGTTGTGTGGATATTGATTTGTCGTTTGATAAGTTTTCGGCGGCTACTCTTGAGGAAGAAGACAAGGAACTAATCAGATTAATGAAATTGGATGACGAAGCTACGAGCAAAATAAGTGATTTAGCCGTCAGTGCTATGCTAGGAGCAATTCCGGCAAATACCAAACAAACGCAAACACCAAAAACATTACCAGAAGAAGAAATTAAATTGTCTGATTCTGCTAATCTTGGCAGGTATGCCTATGAATCTTTAGGTATAGGTGATTCGTTAACAGATCATCTCTTGGCAGCAATGATAGTGGAATACCTTAAGGACCAAGAAGGTATTGATGGATTTGTCATTATTAACTACCCCAATACTTACAGAGAAGCGCAAATTTTGGAAGAGACTTTCTCTGGCTTTGCACCACCAAATGAAGATGAATTATTCGAAGATAGGGACGATATTTATCTTGAAGAGTGCATTGCAAATCATCGTAAAAAAGAAAAAGATCCTTATAAAGAAATAAGAGTATCTAAACTTGTAAGCAACCCCCATAAGAACATAGCTGAAAAACCGTTTGAGAGTTATTTCACAAGTTATCTTCATCTTAGAGAGACTGAAGATATTCTGCAAGAACTTGTCATATGGGATTTAACAGAAGAAAATTCTGAGTTGATTGACCGCTTTTACGCTGTGCTAGGTCTCAATTATAGCATGTACTACGAAGTCATAGATAAAGAATTTTTGGCCCAAGTTTGTAGATATATTATTGGTGATTCTTTAATGCCACAAAAGTCAACAAATGCACTGTTTGGTGAAAATGTTCTGAGTAATCTCGAATTCCCGTCATCTGACGACAAAAGAACAAAATCTAGAGTAGTGAAACCTGAAGGAATGAATGGCAAATCAAAAGAAAAATTACGACAAGGTTCAAAACTAAGTAAAAGCTCTTCGCTGACGATAGTGAAAGAGCCTTCCACAGAGGAGTTTCTTGATGAGGTTGTTCATATAGCAGAGGAGCTGGCTGGGGAAGATGATGCTGTGAGCAAATCGATAACTATTGAAGAAGTTAACTTATTGGCTGGCGAAGAAGATTGGGATTACGGCGAGATAGCTATTGTGGAGTTAATAGGAGTAGCATTGGCAACTTGTTGGCAGGCAATTGAAAAAGTTTACATTAGAGACATGAAAGAATTATTCTTTGCAAAGAGGTTGCAGATGAACTGTTTGATTCCATACGCAAGATACATTAAGGATAAAATGGAACAAATAATTACTTTACCCTCTTGTAAACAAGATCTTGTGTGTTCTTTTCAAAAACAGTACAACGAATTTGAAAATGATTGGCGAGACATTAACTTGACAAAAAATGAATGGCACTGCCGGGTTAAAGAGTTACAAGATCGGTTGTATCATATTTGCGATGAAAGGAAATTACACGCTGAGAAAAAAAGACATGAGCTAATATGTGATAATTGGGCTATGGAAGAACTATTAACCCTAGTAAATACCTATATATCATGCATGCAAACGGAACTAAACAGGTAAAGCGTGTTCAAAATTTAACTAGCGTAATGTGAGTAGGTACCTCTTCGGGGAAAAAACGCGTGATTTTATATAACACATTTTTTAATTACGCAATTTTACTTATTTCAGATCTATTTTGACATTTCAAGCGCTCCATGATTTTTATTTTGCTATGATCAAACATTTGCCACCAACGGATAAAATATCATTTAAGGAATTGAATAAAATATACAGGGAATCTGATGAGACATCTGGGAGTAAAAAAGGAGGCGAAGACAAGATGTATAGACAGTTAAAATCAGCATTTCAAGAATTGCAACTTAAAAATACTGAAATTGATTTCAACAATAATCCTTTTAATTTAGTGATTGAGAATAATGTTAAAATTGCTTTAAAACTTATTAAAGAAACGAATGACTCTTATAGATCCATAATAGCAAGAGAATACGGTGAAGTAGCTAAAGTGCAACCAGCCATAAAAAAGAAGGACGAGGGTAGTTCTGAAGATTCGATTAATCTTGAAGAAATTTTTAAAGTGAACGCGTTGAAATGTATTGAAGAATGGACAATGGGGATCAATGGAGAAATGTTCAGAGCTAACCTTCGAATGCTAGCTCTACAATTCAAATGTTACCGTGATATGAAATTATTTAATGACCACATATATAAAGCGTTTATGGAAATACAAAACGATATTGACACATACTATATCAATGAAATAAAATCTGTTGATAGACTTTGTAAATATTTGCAAATGGCGGTTGAAGATGGCCGAAGAATTCCAGAAACTCTTCTACTTGAACATGATACATTTATGATTGATCCTAATTTATTACAATTTGCTCCACAAGCGCCATCAGTTGATATGGGACCAGTAACTGAGGAAGTTGGGAGTTTGGACTTTAAAATCAGCCAGCTAGCTACTCTGCGGACTCAGTTTAAGATTGTTGCACCTACGGGAATAATTCTGACACAGGCTTTTATATACCTTCTTCAAGATTTCTTTTTCTTTGGAAACGAGACTTGTAGTGGGCCTCTGTTCCCGGAAGCTTGGATGAGTGTAAATCCTGAACAAGTACCCAAATTAGTATATTTGTTGTATGGCGATACGGTATACGTCGATTGGAGAGATTTTCTTATTTATAGTTTGAATATTCAATATCCCCAAGTGGATGAGTTATTGGAAATTCGCAGAAGATTTCGATGTAGTGATCTCGACTCCACAGAGTTGATAGGAAGGGATGATTTTATCGCGGAAGAGCTTTGGTTTGAAAAGGATTTCGATCTAGAAGATAAACATGCAGAGCTAAGAAAGAATTTGATAAAACATTTCTTGTTCGAATTATTTGAAACGGAGGAAAATGTGATGAATTACTCTGCGTTTTTGTTAGCTTTTTGTAAAAATCCTGATCCTATTCAAGGTTTCGTAACAGCGTTATCTATGGCTGTTGGTAAAAAGACTTGCTTCGACGTAGAGGAGTGTCAGGAAGTAGTTCTAAAATTGATTAAACTCAAACAGTACAGAGATGAATGCTTAGCTTGTGCCAATAAATGCACAAAAGAATTTCTTGATACTGTATTAGAGAAAGTTATAGACTATTGTGAGGGAACTACCGTTATTGAATTACAATACGTAGCTCCGCCAGAAGATAAGAAAGGAGCAGGTAAAAAAGGAAAAGGTAAAGGCCAAAGCTCGAAAAAAATTGAGTCTACACAAAGCGCACGTTTGCCTAAAAGGCAGAAGAGCATGACTTCTAAAAGTAAAGTAGCGCAGTCTGAGACTAATGTGAAGAGTACGTTTATTTGTCGACCATGTGAAGATGCCGTTGAACCTGAAGAAAAACCATTGGACAAAGTTGAAAGTGAAGAAGAACCTAAAGTAGAGCCCGAAGAGGACCCTGACTTAGCATATGCTGTTAGTCAGTCAGTTATATGGAATGTTTTACAGATTTGCTTGCCTTGGCATTTTGTGATGATTCCGGAAGAGAAGAAGACGCCATATGCAGATGACTTAAAAGATGTGTTGAAACGTTTAGAAGTAGATACAGATCAAGGCGATATTTACGTTTGTAAATTAGTTACAGATCCGAAGATATGCATGTTGTTGCACAAGGTGAAAAAATTCACAGCTCTGAATATTGTAGAAGAAGTGATGAAAGTTTTCTTGTGATAATGAACACGAAAGAGAAGTAGGTGTGCACAATGTTTATTTTTATTTTTCTTTATTTGTCTTACAAATTGAAACAATACATATATTTTTGTAACTTTTGTTTTATATTCTTAAATATTATTGTTCTGTGTGAAAGGGCCAGCTTGTCTTGTGAGATTTTTAGATTAATTGCAATTATGGTTGCACAAATAAGTGGGTTCCACGGACTCGTGGCTTAATAATAACAGCCGCACGGATCGATCGAAGGTAAAGCTAAGCTTGCCGCGGTCGCTTCGTGGATGGGTACAACCGTCCTCTACATATGAAGACCCCTCCGTGCCTTGGAAAGCACGTTAAGCCGTTTCTCCTGGCTGTCCTTCGTAAATCTTTGACAGTCGCTACGGGTAGTCAGACGCCCAAAAGTCTTACCAAGGGATATCGTGTTATCAGTGAATGGGTTATGGAGGTCGAATACGCAGTTGCTTCATGTAAAATACTGGAATTCAGCTGCTGCGGTTAGACTGGAAACCTACCCCAACGCAGTTGGGAAAAGGCTAGGCAAATCTACTTTTCTCATAATAGAATTGTTGCCACGATTGTTCCCCATGCCTACTATAATTTACTACCTACCTAATCCTATGTTGTGTCATCGATTCGAAACAAAGAATAATACTGATATTTTTACTGTTATACCACCATTTCCTCAAGCAGGTATACATATAGCATAATCATTCACCTTATAATCTTCCTACTGACTCGCCTCCTCTCGGGAAGACTCTCTCTATGGGCCGTAATCCACCACGCTGGTCGTGCGGGTTGGTAGTTGTCACACACATGTCTTTCGATTTTTTGGTTCTACGACATGCCAGTTTTCTCACGATGTTTTCCTTCACCGTGTTGAGAGCAGTGGTGAGTGGTGATATAATAATTTGCACAAAGTATAGCGCCTGTTTGGGTTCGAACCTACATCTCTTAGGTTGCGGCCGTTACCACCGGGTCACCACTGGGCCACCACTGCTCCTTTCAAGCAGCACGCGTAGCGTGATAACCATAGAAACGGGTTTTCTACGGGTTTTGTCGACGGAAGAATAGACAAAATGACAGATTGTGATTGTTTATGTCATTTTGTCTATTCCGTCGACAAACCCCGTTTCTATTGTTACCATTATGCGAGCAAACAAAAACGGTAAAATACTGTTACCAGATGCTTCACTCGAAGAAATTCATTTTTGTTCACACGACACCAACAAAATCCAACATTTTTATCATTTTTCTATCGTTTGGTAGGCAAGTGAAAGATGTGCCACAAAATCCAATCCAAATCGCTTCACTAATTCAGGGTTTTTCACTTCGAGTGAAAGATGGCGAATGAAATGACATAAGTCACCAAGAAGACTACCTAATAGGTATTGATATACTTATCAATAAATAAATAAAACAGCGCTGCGTTTCTCATATTTTTATTATTAAAAAAATTTAAATAGGTACTTTAGCATTGACACTAAATTTAGCATTCACAAATTGTGAGGATTCTATATTGGTTTGAATTCTTCGTGGCCATAAAATGTTTTTCCATTGACATAAAAGAGGCGTTCCATCAGACTCTTCGGGTCTAGAGGCATATTCGTAGGGTTAACGTCGGCTAGCACGTGTGTGTACAGTTTTTCTTGAGTAACATTGACAAGGTTGTATTTAGTGCTTGTAAGCTGATCTCTTCGGAAACGCATTCTGGAGCCCGTGAGGAGTAAGGTTCTGTAAAAAATAGACTTTGAGAATAATTATTAAGATGCTGACAACAGATAAACCGCGGTCACTGTCAGTTTATATAGAAAAGAATGAGAAGCGCGATGACAGGACGCTTGGAATTTATTGTAAAATATGAAGCAATTATTGATTTATTAAAAAATGAGTTGAATAATCGAAAATTAAAAACAACCACGTTCTGCATTCAAATAAGACGTTCTTGTTATTAATTACTAGCTGCTCGGCTATTTTACGTAATTTTTTTACACCTTGGGTTACATTATTAGAGTTTTAGTAAGGAAAAGGTCCTATTAAAAAAAAAAATATAATATAGCCTATGTCACCCGGGGAAAGTGTAGCTTCCCAACATGAAATAATTTTTCAAATCGGTTCGGTAGTTTCGGAGCCTATTCAATGCAAACAAACAAACAAATCTTTCCTCTTTATAATATTAGTATAGAAAATACCAACGTACGTTGATATTTTACAGATATTATTTTGGATTAGGAGTCAAGGTAAGATGTTAGTTTACCGTTAATTTGAATCGAGATTTTTTTTTCAAAACTTGTTTTGGAATCAACCTGGTTCTGAGAAATATGTTTCACTTTTTTTTTCCGCTATCACAAACTATATAGATTTGTACATTTTAGTCAAGCCTACTTTTACAGTTTGCTTGTTGTCTGCGCCTCATAGTGAACGCACACTTATACGAGCCGAACGCGTCGAACGAATCATAGTCAACGAGAACGCTAGGAACGGCTTTTCGGAAGATTCGACGCGTTTATTCCTAAAAAGAATTCTATAATTCGTTTCGTTCGGATTCTTCGACACGTTCGGCTCAGATAATTGTGCGTTCATTTACCATCTGCTTCTTTGGTCTTGTGGTCGCAAACACTACCTACTGCTGACAACGAGGTCCTGGGTTCCATTCCCACGTCAGGCAAAGTCTTATTGACGTTTCTTAAAAGTATTTATCATCGCGACCATAGATCTAGAATAGTGAATTAAGTATTTTGTACCTACCGTTTTTTGTCGCCGTTACTAGGGTGAGCCAGTACCGCGTACCGTGCAATGGAGCTATTGTATTTTGCGATGGTGTAGTTTTTGGCGAGTCTGCAAGCAAAAGTAATTAAGGTATTTTTTTATTAATTTTCAAGATTTTCATGACAAATAAACTGTATGTGACTGTTTATGATTTAGGGGCATGAGGCACAGGGTGTAAAGTTCACTCATACTCCATAGAAAAGGGAGGATCCTCCAACCAGACGGGTGTTGTGTCTGGCGGGCAACTACCCAACGATTGATGTTGGGTTCTTGTTGTATATGTCCACTGCACGGTAAACTTTAATTGCGCGATGCAGGATTTATGTGACGTCAGGATTTTTGTGCGACGTCAGATCTTTGATGCGTAGTTCGCATGTGGCGATGTAGATACCGCCACAATGACATTTAGACTAGTCACTATACATGAAAAAGCTGTGACTGTCTCGTTGTTTTAGTGGTCACAAGCGCTACTGCTGGGCATGAGGTCCCAGGTGCGATTCCTGGGTCGGGCAAAGTGTTATTTGGTTTTTCCATCCGGAATTTCTCAGTAGCAGTAGCAGCCCAGTATCTGGATTTGTGCCCGGTTGTAGTAGGCTTCCCCCCTCATATACGGAACTTACTGGCAAAATGTGGGTGTACTATAGATATTACACCTGTGCCTTCTGGAGGCGTGATTTTATGTTATGTTTATACATGAAAAACATCCCGCATATATTAACAATAGGTAGGTACTACAATTTTAGAAAACTAGGAATTCATTTGTTTACAGTAAAAGATGCATGCAGACCGCTTAGCACGACAACTATTTAAACGGGTTTTGTCGACGGAAGAATAGACAAAATGACAGATTGTGGTTGTTCATTTGTCATTTTGTCTATTCTTCCGTCGACAAAACCCATTTCTATTGTGGTCATGCCAAGCGTGCTGGTATTTAAATGTTTAGTGCAAAGATGTGAGACACATAACAATATTTAAATAACAAAGTGTTAATTTTTATACAAATGAACAGCGTTAGAGCGTTGTCTACTTAGCTACTAACCTGAAAGGTGAGATAAGAAGCAGGCAACTCACCTGGCGTAGAAATCATCGTCTTCCACGCCCCAATCCCAGAACAAGTTAGAGTAACCGTTGACAACTTCATATTGTTCAGGAGTGATTGCGGTTACTCCGCCAAAACTAGTTCTGCGCAGGTCACTGAAGAAAAAAAAAATACAATAAATATTTACAGAACATTAACAACAGTACAAAGAACAAAAGAATCGATTATGATTTTTGAAAATGTTTTTTTTTATAAGTTTAATTACTGTAGGTATGTACAGTAGGTACGACACAATTTAGATGTAGAATAAATTTGAAAATTCGCATTCATTCATTTCAATTTTACGCATGTATTTGGATATATGACTTTGCATAAAGAACATTTTAATCTAAAGCAGTTGTTGTATATTTAACGTGTTTTTTATTAATGTAATTTAATGTTCTTTTTTATCATGTTATTTCAGATACAATTTATTGTTCATGAATAAATGACTTTTTCACCTCAGCACCTCAAACAAGCAGGTTTTGCTGTCTACAGACAGTGTGCAAAATTCAATTTTGGTGCGAGCGTGAGACAAAATAACTTTTTAACTTATTTTTTTCTAAATTCCGAGAACATGTCATGGGTCTACTCACAAAATTCGAAATATTTGAATTTCACTTTGTTATATCACTTTTACTTCGATACTATCTTTGTCAGAGCAGGACTGCAATATCGAATAATAACTGACGCAGCCAAACAATCGATTTCAGGATTATTTGAATGTTGTGCTGTCGAACTTATATCTTATAATATTATTATTATTTCTATATACAGGGTACCTAAACATAATTATGTATTATTTTATGAAAAATTGGACAACATACTCAAAAGGCTTAGTTCTGGGGCAAATAAAAACATTATTCTTGCAGGAGATTTTAACATTGACGTAATAAAGAGAAATAAAATTACTCTTGAATTTGAATATTTCCTCTTACAATATAATTTAAAACTAGCACTTTACAAACCAACAAGACTCAGTAGTAATTCCTGCATCGATAATTTTGCACATAGTTACAAAAGGGGCTGCAAAGCTGAAATCTTAGATCTAGCCCTCTCGGATCACACATGTCAAATACTGAAAGTGCCCATAAAAATAACTTGCAAATTACAACTTTGGAAATGTAAAAAGAAAGAGTACTCTGAAGATAATTTGGTTAAATTTAAAAATATCCTAGGCAGTTTATCTTTTGTAGAAGTTTTTAATGCTAAAGATGCAAACGTGTCTTTTGAAGCCTTCATGGACGATTTCTTATTATTTTATAAATTATGCTTTCCAGAAAAGATAGTAACTATCAAATTAAATAGAAAAACTAAATGGATATCTCGAGGGATAAAGATATGCAGCCAGAAACAAAGACATTTACTTTGGAAATATCGATTAGACCCTAGCTCAACAAATAAGAATAATCTAAAGAAATACTCTACTCTCTATAAAAAAAATATAAAATTTACGCAAAAAGCCCAAAACAATTATTTTATAAGCTCGTCTCAAAATAAATCTAAAGCCGCTTGGCAAGTTATTAATAAATCTAAAACGTGCTTACCACAGGAACATATTATGACTATAAACAGAGACAATTTGACTTTTACACACCCTATTGACATTGCTAATGAATTTAATAATTACTTTATTGACACAATTGAAAATAATATAAATTCTGATAAGATTAATGGTAATGTCTTTGATAATCTTTCATCACAATCTCTATTTATGTCACCGGTTTCAAAAAATGACATTATAAAAATTATCTCTAATCTGAAAAATACAAATACTGTTGGTTGGGATGGCGTCTGTACTAAAGTCCTAAAGTACGTAAAGGAAAATATAGCACAGCCATTAGCTCACATTATTAACCTTTGTATTGCTGATGGCAAATTTCCAAACAGCTTAAAAAAAGTTATTATTAAACCTTTACTTAAAAAAGGTGACAAAACAAATATGAAAAACTATAGACCCATTGCAAAATTTTCCGTCTTGTCCAAAATTTTTGAGAACGTTATATACAACTCCATGTACACATATTTTGAAAAATATAACCTATTCTGCAATGAACAGAAAGGTTTTCGCAAAAACATAAATATTAACATGGCACTGTTTGATTTAATTAATAGTATTATGACATCAGTTGATAAAAATAATCCAATTTGTACTATATTTACTGATATGACGAAAGCTTTCGACTATGTTGACCATGGGATATTGCTACAAAAGCTGTATGGCTACGGCGTAAGGGGAAATATCCTAAAATTGATAGAATCATATTTAACTGATAGAGTTCAATGCACTGAAGTCACTCGATTATGTCCCAAAACCAAATTAGAAACTGTATACTTCTCAAAGCAAAGACCCATAAAATATGGCGTACATCAATGATCTCCCAAAAATAACTCAGCATAAGATGGTTCTTTTTGCAGATGACAGCACAGCAATAATAGAATGCAATGACATAAATAATTATGAAAATGATATTAATGAATCTTTGACTAAAATAATAAACTGGCTTGATGATAATAATTTGAAAATTAACCTAAGTAAGACCAACATTATGCAATACCATCAGCGTCGTGAAAATAATAACATTAATATCAACTACAAAGACCATAAAATTCAGGAAGTTGATAGTGCTAAATTCTTAGGAATGACTATTGATAATAAATTGACTTGGAACATTCATACTGACATAATATGTAAAAGACTAAGTAAATCTGCGTATGCACTATTCCAACTTTCAAAAAAGGTTAATATTGAGACATTGTTAGCAGCATACCATGGACTTGCAGCTTCTGTTTTACGATACGGTATTATTTTCTGGGGGCAGTCAGCTAATAGGGAGGTTGTATTTAGGATGCAGAAACGTTGTGTGAGGTCCATGTGTGGTCTAAAAACGACGGATAGCTGTATTCCGTATTTCAAAAAACTAAAGATATTGACACTGCCAGCAATGTATATAATGGAAACTGCATTGTTTGTAAAAAAAAAACCCGCATTTATTTGTCAGCTTATCGGCAGTCAGAAGAAATCCATTGCGTACTCAGTATTGTAACAAACTATGTAATGTTAAATGTAAAACAGCCTTAATGCGTAAAAGCCTTTTCGGCAACGCTCCAAAAATTTATAATAAAATACCGGATGCCATTAAAAATATGCCATTAATAAAATTCAAAAAGGCACTTAATAGCTTGCTTAGTGACAAATGTTACTACACACTGGATGAATTTTTAAATGATGACTCAATATAGTGTTTTGTTTCTATGTTAAACGAAAAAACTTAAATGACGAATTAATTTGAGGTTGTAAAATTGACATGTAATAATTTTTGACATTTTCAATTGCTCTGACTTGTTTTTTAATTTTTTGACATTTGTAACTAAATAATTCCTCATTTAAATCTGACATCGTTAAATTTTTTTAAATAGCATTATATATTGGTTATGATTTATTTTGAAATTTTAATTATGCATGAATATCAAACATCTTTAAAAAAAAAAAATTATATTTAAAATAATTAGATAGATCCACACCATATTTGTATGCCTCCTGGCATAACATAGCGTTCTGTTCACCAAACTCAAGATCTGTATTTCTTTACCTGTGTTAACAAATAAAAGTGATTTGATTTGATTTGATTTGATACGAAAAAAGCGAGAGATAGAAACAAGTCGATTCGAAATTCGATTTTAAAATCGATATCTAGTAGGCCCAAAAAAGAAACAAACAATAAAACGTTCGGATACACATACAGGTTTTAAATGTAATAAGTAATTTAACTTTATTTTTTGTTATATTGTTTTTTTACAAATATACATGTGGTTTGTTTACCATGTGGTATATGTTTACCATGTTGTATTTTTTACCTTTGGGCAATAATATGGGTTTAAATATGAAATGGCCGTTTAAACGTACTGGCCACTTTGAATTAAAATTAAACTTGCATCACGGTGTGGGATTCCAGAGTGAATTTTTTTTCACAAGATTCGATTTTTGTTATTGCATTCAGCTTTTAACAGTAAAGATAACTACAGTACGACACAACTTAGATGTAGCTTATATGTGTAAATTTGCATTCATTAATTTCAATTTTACGGATGTATTTGGTTATATAACTTTACAAGTTATTGCGTTTGCGTAAAGATCATTTTCACCTAAAGCAGTAATAAAGATTGGTGATTTTGAAGGCGCATTCAGGTCGGATTGTGATCGGTTTTACGAATTTTGCCGATGCTTCATGTGAGTTGTGTCGTACTTGTACTTATATTGAAAATTAGAGTAATTTTTGAATACGAGTTCCGACGTGGAACTATCGCAGCGGAAACAGCTCGCAATATCAATGTTGTTTGGAGAGGATACGGCTAATGAACGCACCGTGCGTTTTTGGTTTAATGGCTTTCGTAGTGGAAACTTTGATTTGAAGAATGAACCCCGAGAAAGACCAGCCTCTAAGGTAAATAACGATGAATTAGATGTGATGGTAGAAGCCGCTCCATATCAAACTACCAAGGAACTAGCGGCACGGTTTGATGTTAGCTTAAGCATATCCAAAATAATGACCAATTTGCATCAATCGGTGAGACAAAAAGCTTGCAAAATAGGTGCCCCGTGTTGAAGCTTGCCTTACCTACCTTGTTGAACCTGTACAGAAATGAAGGGGTTTCAATACAAAATGCCTTCACTCAAGTTTGTCGAGTCCAGGGGGCCTACCACAACCTTTTACAAAACAATCTTATTTCAAGAACGTTTTGTTTCAAGGTTAAAATAACATTACTCATATTCGTACCATGATCTTCATCTTTCTTTTATTATTCGACAAATTACAAGTTAGAGTCTGTCTAGTGAGAACTGAGAGAAATTAAAAAAAATACGTCGTGTATGGGGATCAACCAGTAAAAACTTATTTGATACTTAAATATTCTTATACAGAATATTTAGTTTTGTTTCTTCTATCAAATAAATTTTTTTCCTAGTTGATCCGGGGACATACGGTGTAATTTTTTAAATTTACCGCTCTTTTTACCCGGACTGCCAAGGAAGGATTCACTCTCCGCTTTCACTAGACAGACTCTATCAACTGACATCACTAACCCACAGATCATGTATTTACAAACTCTGTGACTGTACAATCCAGTATTTTGACGGTCTATAACTCGAAATAAATCTATTCCCTGTTTTATAACCTACCTACTTAATGAATTATAGAATAAGAATGACGGTACAGTGTTGGTGATATTTATGTAATCGCGGCTAAATCGAGTCGAGAGAAAATGAGACGAGCTTTTATTTAATTTACTAGAGTAACGAGTTAAATAAAATCGAGGCGCATCACTATCTTACACTGTCAGAAAGACAAGTGTCAAGTAACACCAACATAAATAATTCTTTCAGTTTCAAATTACACCAATTTCATATTTCTGCTTTTCCTGTGTGTAATTGAAGGATTATAATGAATTTGAAATCTTCAAGATGGTACAGCATTTACTCCAGAAGTACCTTTGTTGTGTTAATTGTTCTGTAAGATTTCAACGCAATGTGCGAAGACATTGTCCGAAGCTATATAGATGTACGGTAACTTGTGAACGCTTTTTTTATCAAGGGCACGGCGGCGGTATCAAGATGAGATGTGGAGCGATCTGCATCTTTTCTGGATGAAATACCTATATACCTACTTCTCAGTCGTCTGACGTTGAAATTGATATACTTACGTACCTAATAAAAATGATTTGTTACATAATGTAATTTTTGCTTTCAATATTCAATATCAAAACACCCAATATTCCAACTAAATGTATTTATTTGCGTAAACTTGCCGAACAGTGCACTATTTTACTAAACTACAATAACAATGGTGCCGATTCTGTTGTTCACAAACTAAACTAAATTGAAGTTCAGTGCATCTTTCTCTTTCTATTTCATTAAGAAAAGGACAGAAGATAAATTTTAGTTTA
Organism: Lithophane ornitopus; assembly: GCA_948473465.1. NCBI lineage: Eukaryota > Metazoa > Arthropoda > Insecta > Lepidoptera > Noctuidae > Lithophane > Lithophane ornitopus. Next base: position 12,156,262 of record OX419632.1, on the reverse strand, counting down.
GTCCTGTCAAATTAATCAGTTCAAGTTCATCAAGTTTTTAATCGCGTCTAAACTTATAAGGAGTAGTGACAGTTTGACAGGACTAAACTAAAATTTATCTGCTGTCCTTTTCATAATGAAATAGAAAGAAAAAGATGCACTGAACTAAAATTTCGTTTAGTATGTGAACAACAGAATCGGCACCAATGTCTCTCTGTAGATTTTGTAGGGTTCTTCATCAGTGGCCTCAACTCATCGCACAGGTTGGTTGCACAAACTCCGTTTCGTCTAAATTGTTGCATTCCTTACGTAGCTGCATATGCCGCCCCTTTTTTGTACTGTTGGCTTCTGCGTTATCAGCCATCATCCAAAAATTCAAATATTTCGTATGCATTCGCCATCTAAAATCAAACAAGAAATGAATTGCACATGTACTAAAATCTCTAGATACACAATTTGTTCGGCAAGTTTACGTAAATAAATACATTTTACTTACTTTTTAGAGTGTAATTTGCAAAACAATAATACTTCCGTCGAGTCCGAGGAACTTTTTTAAGATTGCTAAATTTGACGTAAAATCAATATTGCTAGTTGTCAAAAGTCACGTCGTGGTACGAAGAGAACTATTAGAGGTGACGTCACCAAAACCGCTAAGAAAATAATATTGTTTCAACATTACAATAAGCTTATTTTAAGGACGTCATGGTGCGAAAAGTCAAAGTAAGATTATAATAATACTGCTATAACAGTTGGTGGTAGGCCCCCAGATCCCCAGAGTTCTACCGGAAAGGCATAAATGACCTTCCCAGGAGATGGCAGAAATGTGTAGACAATGGGGAAAATACTTTGATTAAATAAATATATTTTACCTCAGAAAAAAATGGTTTTCGTTCTTCAGTACAAAACGGCAAATTCATATTTAAACCCCTAATATGTTCTAATATCTCATATGTTCTCGCTGCTGAGGTGAAAAGTTGTATGTGTTACACGAGACCAAAGTTATTTGCATCTCGTGCCTTTGAATCTCTCGCTGTGCTCAGGATTCTAACCTAGAATCCTTCGCTTACTCGGGATTCAAAATCAACACTCGCACCAAAAAACAACTTTGCTCTCTTGTTGCACAAATAACTAATTAAGTTATGACTTACTTATAGCGACCAGCTCCTGCTTCGCACGGATTTTACGACTTGACAAAACATCGAGATACTTAAGTATATGTCACTTTAATACGCAGGTATTATACACATAAACCTTCCGGAATAAATTCTCTAAACGATGGTGAAAACCTATCCAAATCTGTTGCGTGGTGAGGGAAAACAACGCGGAAATACAGACAAACTCGAAAAGCGACTTATAATATGTACCTATAGATGACATATAGGAAAAGAAAATGACGAAATGACGTTCGTTACGTGGTTGAATATTATATCTACTAACACTGTATCACCGGGGGGTAATTTCGTAACAAACTTACAATTGTAATGTGTTAAATTTTGACAAATGAACAACATTCACTGCGTCATTTAAGTTGTCGAGCAGACGAATTTTTGACGAAATAGGTGTTGTCGACGTAAGAATAGACAAAATGACAGATAAACAATCACAATCTGTCATTTTGTCTATTCTTCCGTCGATAAAACCCGTTTCTATGGTCGTCATGCTACGCGTGGTGGTGTAGGCTCTTACCTATTCGCCCAAGGATCATGGACAGGAGACATATGTGTCGGATGCTCTGGACAGTGGTACGAGATCCTCTCGTCCTCAGGGACCAGGTCCACGTCGTGGAAGATCAGACAGTTCCAAGTACCGAAACGCTGAGTCTCCAAAAACGCTATATTGTATAGAGTGCCTTTGTTGAACTTCTCTGAACCTTTAGTTAAAAAGAAAGTAAGAATTGCAATCAAATAGGTTAGGAAGAGAAATTGAGTTGTTTTTAGGATTAAGTGTCAAAAAACCGGGTAATTATTAATTGCGTAACATACTTTCAATCACAATCTGAATGATTTTGAAGGGTATTGCTAATTCATTGCTTCATATGTTCGAAAAATTTGCCTGCTCAACAACGTAAATAACGCAATGAATGTTGTTGAGCTGTCAAAATGAAAGCCATTGCTACTGTAACTGTGTTACGCAATTACTTCGCTGCTGAGGCGACTCAAACATACATATTTTAATTATAATAACATCAAATTATTGTACACGAAGTGATAACTGTGTCGGCGTCGTGTTGCGCTGCGTGGTGTCGTGTAAAGGCTCCCACAAACAGGCGTAATCGTGCCCGCGATATCGCGCCTGTTTGTGGGAGCCTTAACGCTCCACGAAAACGTCGATACGCCACACATTCCGGATTTCCATAATTCTTCTTTCATGAAGCTATACAGGGTGTTAGGGTAGACACCGTTATCCTTGAAACTAGTGGTTTGGTGTCATCTATAATATACTTTTTCTATGGGACCAACTTTGAAATCCACCAAATCACTAGTTTCAAGGATAACGGTGTCTACTACCCTAACACCCAGTATAGCTGCCTACGGATGGACCTTGCAATATCAATGACATCAACGTTGTTTGTTACAAGGTTCAAGGTTGTCTATCCCTGGAAGCTTGTCCAGTCCAGATTTCTACTACTACTCAACGCACAGACAAACTTACCATATTGTTCAATAACAAATATTCTGTACTCCAGAAGTTGTTTCTTCAGTAATGGGTGAAGGTAACTTAGGAGAGTAAGCAGACTCGTTGGACGGTCTCTGATAATTAAAATACAGAGCTATAATAAATTTGTTAGCAAAACTCTGCAGCCATGATGGGTATGGATCTGTCTATAGAACACGAAAATTAAAGTAATAAAAACTAAAACCCAACTACGACTAAAAAGGTATAAACAAGACACCACAGACAGACAAATTAAAAATCCGGAGTCACACGTAATCTGTTCGATTTATGCCCTAACACGTGTGACTCCGGATTTCCCGGACTCCGGTCTGTCTGTGGTGTCTTGTTTATACCTTTTTAGTCGTAGTTCGGTTTTAGTTTTTATTACTTTTTTTCTTTTTTTTTCTTTTGGGGTTATAATATATATATTTGAAATGTGCTCATTAAGCCCTTTCATTTTATACCCAACATGGTACGATTAAACAATATTTTTATTTTAGTTCCTGACTTTATGTCCTCTAGAGGGCGCCATTTTTAATTTAATGTGACGTCACATAGCCTATAACCAGCGGACGAGCAAGACGCTTCCAACGATACCTCATTTGTCAAATTGTGATGAGTCGTTTAGAAGATATGAGGGAACAGATGAACATACATACATACATACCGGTCAAAATCATAACCCTCCTTTTTGCTTCGCCGTAGTCGGGTAATAAAATAAGGCAACGGAGATGTATTGCCATCGCAGAGACAAAGCCGAAATGCCTCATGAGCTTGTAACGATAGAGGTCGTTCGCACATAAAGCGGTACAGAGATCTTATGGAGGGGGGCTTAATCGCTCTATAATGTTCCCACTGCAGGGACACAAACCTTCTATCTGTGATGGTGCGGACTCGTGGTCACACCAGGTTATACTACTACCAGTGTGACTAACAGCAATGATTTTCCTGGAGTCCGGACTCGTTGTCACACCGCTAATATTCTACACTATGTACCACTGAATTAATAGTGCGGTGAAAAAATATAGATATAAAAATTCATTTTCATATCGATATTTTTTTTCGGCCATTATTTTTCGATAGTTAAATATCTATCCATGGGAAAGCCACAAAATGTGAACTAGTATCAAACTTGGTAGGGAGTGGGCCGTAATCCACCACGCGGGCCCAGTGCGGGTTCGTGGATTGTGGATGTAACATGTCGTCGAATTTTTAGTTCTAAGACTTGCCGGTTTCCTCACGATGTTTTCCTTCACTGTTGTGAGAGCATTGGTTATGAAATGATTTACACAAAGTACAGCACCAGTCTGTGTTCGAACCCACGACCTACAACTCGTAAGTCGGGCCGTTACCACCGGGCAACCACCTTGATGCTGGGGAATCATCAAATGACTTCTCCTGCTCTAGGCGGAGCGGGAGGGCGTGTCTGACTTTCTACTGACTAAAACCCACCCCTTTTCCTTCAGTTGCCTATTGCCAAGGTCCCGGTATCCCTTTAGCACTTTCCCGCAACCCTGGCAGGACCGGGCGACCACTGCACTACCTTGCTTACCTGTAAGGAATTATAATAGCCACTCGATCGATAGATCTGCAGTTTGCGGGCGCGTAGTAGCCCCCCACTGCCACGTCATCATTCTGTTCCTCTATCCAATCAAGTTCTGGTTCAGTCTCGTTTACAAATATTGACTCTAATAAAAAAAAAGCGGTTATATATCGCACATAGCGTTTCAGAACAAGACTAACTAAGGTATATAAGCGGCTGCTACAAAGACTTAGGATCAATTCACACCGACGCGTGACCGTGACGCTGCGCGCACTTTTTAAGATAGTCATACAAAATATAGGGTTATTGGTAAAACACCAGCACCCACTGCTGGTGTTTTACCAATAACCCTATATTTTTATTAAGGCTACCAACTACCAAAGATGAAGCTAGTTGCCTATTCCAAAGCGTAGTAGGTTCCTATGGAGAAGGGGGAACGGATAAGAAACTACACGGACATTCTTTTAAATCAGAATATTGTTACAATAAATATATAATATAGGGTTATTGGTAAAACACCAGCACCCACTGCTGGTGTTTTACCAATAACCCTATATTTTTATTAAGGCTACCAACTACCAAAGATGAAGCTAGTTGCCTATTCCAAAGCGTAGTAGGTTCCTATGGAGAAGGGGGAACGGATAAGAAACTACACGGACATTCTTTTAAATCAGAATATTGTTACAATAAATATATAAAATAGGGTTATTGGTAAAACACCAGCACCCACTGCTGGTGTTTTACCAATAACCCTATATTTTTATTAAGGCTACCAACTACCAAAGATGAAGCTAGTTGCCTATTCCAAAGCGTAGTAGGTTCCTCCTATGGAGAAGGGGGAACGGATAAGAAACTACACGGACATTCTTTTAAATCAGAATATTGTTACAATAAATATATTGGTTACATCATTCATGTGGAAATGATACTTGTAAGAACAATGTAGAAAGACGGGCACGTTAAACGCGTCCGTATTTAATAGATAAAGAAACGTGTAGTATGACCACCGTAGAAACGGGTTTTGTCAAACAAATAGACAAAATAACAGATTGTGATTGTTTATCTGTCATTTTGTCCATTCTTCCGCAGCTTAGAGATGACCAGTCGCTACTGATGGCGCCCGTTCACGAACATGACGCATGGATCAGCACCATTCAGCTCAACCATTTTCAATCATGATCATCCCTTTAGACTACTCTAGAGTATGTTATAACGATGATTACATCTGCTATTATAAAACTTACCTAAAGAAGTATTTATTTTGCAAATAGGCCTGTTCCATGGATGCCTAGGCGTTGCGTCTGCGCCTGTAACGACAAATAATAAAAGTAATATTAATTAACCGACTTAAAAAAAAAGAAGTACCTATTCTACATAATTATTTGATCTTACCGCGCTGGCTGTGTCAGCGAGTCAAGAACGTAATTAGTATTTTAAAAGGCAGACAAAAAAAAAAAGTATGCGACTATGAAAGAAAAAAATAAAAAGTGAACTTACTAATGTCCTTGAACAGATGTTTCATCGACGTAAACCAGTAGTATGAGGAGTTATACCCAATTTTATAATCTGAAAATATAATAATTTACTATTTCACATACAAACCCGTGCGCATTAACATGGCTCGGAACTCGATACTCCCCCCGCTACCCGCGTGGCGCCCCGCCGTCGCCGTGCGGGGAAGCAAGAGGAGAGAGACAAAAGTCATTGAGCCAGATGCCATGTAAATGCGCACGGGTTGTAACATAAAAGCGCCTACACACGGCCCTAAAATCAGAGGTAATATCGGGAGAGCGGTGGTGGGGATGAAGTCGGGTACTACTCTACACACGTCCCTGCCAGTTAGTACGTAGCCCACCGTGCAGCAAAGCCCTTGTCGATCCAAGATGCCGCTTACATTCTTAAAAAATCTAAAATAGGCATCTCTCTGGCGTTTGCTACGGTGCGACCAAAACAAAAACAAAAGAGGAATACCTGGGTTAAGAGGTGGTTGATGAAACGCCATGAATTGAGTCACATAAACGTGATGAGACATTTAGAACCAGCTGATTTGAAAAACTTTTTAAAGATGGCCTCTCTCTCCTTCTCCTTCGCCATATCTCGGAACGAAATAACAATAGATTTACAAAAAAACGTACTGCTGCCACTACAGTCGCACGCGCACGCGCACTGCGGTGAAATCGGTTCCGATTTCGCTACACACGCACGGACAAAGCTCCCTAGACGATAATCGGCCCTAAATCGTGAGCTCGCCCGTACCAATTTCTGAGTTAGGGGTAATAATAATAATAATACTGATTACGATTTGCCTACTCACGAGGCGATCAATGAAGTGATCTAGGGTGCTCCCCACCACTTCCCTGATATTGCCTCTGATTTTAGGGCCGTGTGTAGACGCTTTAACAAAACATCACGCCTGTATGCCCCGCAGGGTTGGGCAGAGGTGTACCTATAGCACACCCACATTTCGTCAGTTATGTTTAAGTCCGAGTTGTATTACTGATTCTAATTCTGTAAAGCCTTCTGTTTTACGATCGCGATTCATATTTTAAACAAAATACAACCAGACACTGACCTGCAAATTACAAAAGAAAGAAAGAAAGAAAAATGCATTTATTGGCATTGTAACATAAAAATACACCTTAAAACTATAAAAACAGAAACAATCAATAAAATGCCAAAAGGGCCTCAGCTCAGCATACTGTCAGATGGCAACACAAAGTGTACCACCTGACGCTGATTTTCAGCTGCAACCCACGAGTGTCATACGCTAGAAAAATAATATAGGTTATATTAAACAATTAAAATCTGATATATAAGATAGAAGAAAAACAATATATAAAAATACCTAATAAATGTGAATGTTTATAAATAAAATATAATATTTAAAATGGCAACATTCCGTTTAGCCGGCATGGACTCGCACGCCGCCGGCTTAGAATAATCTGTGCGCAAAGCTGTCAAAAATAAATTATTAATTTGTCTGACGTTTTCAACGTTTTGACATCTGGTTACTTAATTATACGCAACCTAAGAAAATATGAATTTCGCGGGGTACCTTAGCGCATCCCCCTTAATAAACATTTGACATTACATTGCACAAAATGCTGCCAATGATGATGAAGTAATCGTCCCACAAGGGTCAAATTGCCCATATTTTCAGTAAGATCCCTCTAGCAGATAATTTATCTAAACTTACCCATAGACGCTTCCGACCCGTTAACCAACGGATATTTATAATAAACAGTCTCATACTTATGACTTCGTATCTCATAGACACCGTTAAATCTTCTTCTTTCCGGACTTTGCAGTATATTGTAGTAAACGTAAAAGTGAAAAAAGCTATCCAGAACTATCAACATTGATAGCACGAATATCCAAACTCGGCGGTTGCAATAAATGTGGGTGTCCATTTTAATTATTTTGAACCGTTACGTCTATGAAAGAAAGAGGTGAATTAACGGACTTTACTAGAAGGCGACATTAATTAAAGTACCTACTTCTTCCTCGTCATCAAACAAGAAGATCTCATCATCAAGGGCTGGCTTTTACATTGGTCAGAGGCTAAGCATTGCCATACAACGTGGCAATGCCGCCAGTCTCATGGGTACATTACCAGCCGACAGCGATGTGGAGGAATTTTTCAACGCCATATTTCAGTTATTAATTGTTTATTTGTATAGTTCGTTTTAATTAATTTTAGCTAGAATTTATTTAGGTAATTCATAGTTAGTTGTGTTGTGTATAAAACAAATGTATTTATTCGTTGTCGAATAAAATGACTATTTAAAAAGAAGATCTACGATCAGACAATCCTTAGAAGTGGCTAAAATTATCGACAGTTAAGTGCCAAATTTCATCCAAATCCGTCCAGCCGTTTTAGCGTGAAAGTGTAACAAATAAACAAACTAACTTTCGCATTTATAATATTAGTTAGGATTATGATCTACCAGTTTAAGCCTTAGTATTAGTGGGACTAAAAGTACCAGTTAAGATCCTCTTAAACTGCTATAGTTTAAGAGGATCTTAACTGGTATTTTTCGCATTGTAAAAGATTCCTTCAAAAACAGGCAAAATCGGAATTATTATGTACGTTTGTCCAGCATGGCCCCCCAAAATTTGCGTTTTAGGTGTGCACCAATGCAATGTACTCGCCTCTAGGAGTATATGTACCGCTTTCTTTTTCAATGTACCTCTGTACTTTTGAATAAATATGCAAAAAAAGGGGGCCGTGCCAGCCAAACGTTTTCAGCACGGCCTCCGTGTAACTTGAGAAATATATAGCGTATTAAAAAAATTCTTAAACTCAAGGAATGTACTTATATGTACCGCAACAGATGTTGTGAATTCGTAATAACAAATAATACTGTGGGTAGGGGGCCGTGCTGGAAAAAACATTATAAGAAAATATAAAAAAAAAAAACAAAACAACCTTAGCCAAAAACTATTAAAAATTAATTGATGTTTTGCAAGTAACATATGTAACGCATTGGTTTCTCATACAACTTGCTACATTTGAAAAATAAACCAATTTTATTTCAAATCATCATATGACTTCTCCGCTCTAGGCGGAGCGGAAGGGCGTGTCAGACTCTTACTGACTAAAACCCACCCGTGTTCCTTCAGTTGCCTGTTGCCAGGGTCCCGGTATCCCTTTCGGACTATTCCGCAACCCTGGCAGGCATCGGTCCTAACGGACCCCGTCAGGTGTGCTGACATTTCTTTGAGGCGCGCGTGGAACACGACGCGCCATCGACCCGGGCCTGGTCCTTATCGGACGGCAAGCTACCCATTGCTCGCCGTCCGCAAGCCCGCGCCTATGGTGGCCGGGAATCCGCCTGGGATTCCCGACGCCCAGGGTGTCTCCAGCGGCGGCGGTTAGGGGCGTGAGGGCGCAAGCTTTGCCTCTCCCTCACGCGTTCCGCCTCCTCCTTCGCGAGCATCACTGCTTCGCAGAAGGAGGTGACCGCCTCCCATGCCCTTTCGCTCCGTACCATGGCCTGGACCAAGGTCGGACGCGAGAGGTCAGTGCCGCCAATCGCCTCCACGAGGACACGGCGGTGCTCCGCCCAAGTAGGGCACACCTCCACCGTATGCTCCACCGTGTCCTCCGGACGATCCGCACAGTGGTGACACCCGGGCGTTTCCTCCCGCCTGATCCTACACAGGTACCTCCCAAAGCTGCCATTTCCGGTGAGGACCTGCGTCAGGCGGAAGGTGAGGACGCCGTGGCGCCTCTCCAGCCACTCCTCAAAGAGGGGACTTATCGCCGCAATTGTGGCGTGCCCAGCACTGGGTTGCGACAATCGCACTCTCCATGCCGCCATGAGATCCTGCCGGAGCTCTGTCCGCTGTGCCGCGATTTCTCGCGGCAGCGGAGTTACGCCCCGGCGCTTCATCTCCTCGAGCCACTCCCAGATGTGCGCGAGGACCTTCGCCTCCAGATCCCATGGCGGTAATCCGGCAAGGAGGCTCGCCGGCTCACGAGAGACCGTGCGGTATCCCCGGGCCAGCCGAATGGCCATGACCCTTTGGGACGCGTTCAACCGGCGGGCTGGCCGCAGCCTAATGGAACGCGCCCACACCGGTGCCCCGTAAAGGGCCATGGACCGCACGACACCCGCGTAGAGCCTCCGGCAGGAGGCGTTTGGCCCCCCAAGATTGGGCACGAGCCGCCCCAAGGCGGCCCCGGCCCGGTCCAGCCTGGGAGCCAAACGACGGAGGATTCAGCACGGCCCTCTATAGTTGCCTATATCTTTTTAAATATGCCATGTTTGTTTACAAAATTCGACTTCCTGAATGATGTATAGGAGTACATTCATTCCAAATAAATTGCAATTCTGCTGTATTAGTACTTTAAAAGATAAATTGCATCAAAAATATCATATATTACAACTGATGGGGTGACCATGATTCCATAAATTAGGTGGTATCTACGTGTACTCTTTACCTGACTACATTGAAAATCCGTGGTTTAAAAACCGTTTTAAGTTTGTTAAAAACAACAACGACTCCTGCTATATAATTGCGTAACGCATTTTCGTAAATGATTAAGAGGAAATAGGGTCGGTCTTTTCTCCATACAAAAAGTCATAATTCGAGGTTCGGCTCTCGTCTATTTTCTCCTCCAACATTGGACACATTTGAAAGATATTTTATAAATTGTCATCGCTAATATTCATTTCGAAGAAAAATAAAACAAATGTAAAAAAGAATGTTTATTTCAAGTCACCCCATCAGTTGTAATATATGATATTTTTGATGCAATTTATCTTATAAAGTACTAATACAGCAGAATCGCAATTTATAAATATATATAAATCATTCAGGAAGTCGAATTTTGTAAACAAACATGTCATATTTAAAAAGATATAGGCAACTATAGAGGGCCGTGCTGAATGAAATAAAATTGGTTTATTTTTCAAATGTAGCAAGTTGTATGAGAAACCAATGCGTTACATATGTTACTTGCATAACATCAATTATTTTTTAATAGTTTTTGGCTAAAGTTGTTTTGTCTTTTTTTGATATTTTCTTATAATGTTTTTTCCAGCACGGCCCCCTATCCACATCTATATATTATTTGTTATTACGAATTCACAACATCTGTTGCGGTAAATATAACGTGCTAATAGAGTACATTCCTTGAGTTTAAGATTTTTTTTAAAACGCTATATATTTTTCAAGTTACACGGGGGCCGTGCTGAAAACGTTTGGCTGGCACGGCCCCCTTTTTTTGTATATTTCTTCAAAAGTACAGAGGTACATTGAAAAAGAAAGCGGTACATATACTCCTGAAGGCGAGTACATTGCATTGGTGCACACCTAAAAGGCAAATTTTGGGGGGCCGTGCTGGGCAAACGTACATGAATTATTTACCTAAGTCTGCATGGTCCGCACTCACAGATTGTGAGTGCGGACATGAACAGTGAAAAATTATAGGCACTTATTAACATGTTCATGGCACAACAAGAGGAAAAAATAGGGTAAAAACCAATACACATGAGGACATGAAAAGTATAATATTTACCAAGTTTCCATATTCGCGTTGTCCAGATACAAAAACCAGGTCTTGGAGCACAGCTCTCTAAAGACTGGAAGAACGTGAAAAGATCCGGATACGAAGAATCACAATTATTAAAAATACTGGGAGTCCTGATTATTTATCAACCGACTGCTCAATTTTCAATAAAAAGCATTGTATCTGAGAATTGAATGTTGGTAGGTTCGTTTACATTGCAGTTTGAACAATGAGAACCGTTTATTCAAAACATCAGTGCGCAAAGAAGTGTCAATTTGACATCTGTCGTTAACTTTTGTCTATGTGACGGTAAAGACAATACTTACAACTACCTATGCTAACTAAGGAGGGGTCTTGGCTAAAGAATAACATTATTATATTCTAAAGGTCGATTCACACATTCGAGTCAAGCCACAGTGCTGACACAGTACCGGCACAGTGCAAAATATTCTTTCATACATTCTCTATGAACGCATCCCCACTTTTCAGTGTCAGTGACGACACAGTGCTCTCAGTGTCAGTGCCAACACTGAGAATGTATGAAAGAATAATTGCACTGTGCCGGTACTGTGTCGGCACTGTGGCTTCAATGATATGTGTGAATCGACCTTAAGCTTCTCTTCTCATATACCACATTGTCTCAAGACAAAAGTTTTTGGCCAGTGTGTGTTGCCAGTGATGACCGAATCAGAAATGAAGAGATCCGTAGGAGAACCAAGGTAACCGACATAGCCCGAAGTATTGGCAAACTTAACTGGTAGTGGGCAGGGCAAATTGCTCGCAGAACAGATGAACGATGGGGCCGAAAGGTTCTGGAGTGGTGACCGCGTACCGGAAGATGTAGCGTTGGAAGGCCCCCCCCACAAGGGGACCGATGACCTGGTGAACGCCGCAGGAATTCGCTGGATGCGAGAAGGACAGAACCGGTCCAGGATTTATTTCTGGGAGGGGCACACGAGCCAAACACATAAAAAGTGTATCTCATATCTTGTATTGGGATTAATTCATTTTCAATGAAGATGTGGCGGTATCTACATCGCCACATGCGAACTACGCATCAAAGATCTGACGTCAAATTGTACATGACACCAGTACATGTTCCTACACGAACAGCATACAGCGTGCCGCTTTAATGTGGACATTAATTTAACACACGTATTTCGGGTTTTCGATTTATGGAGATATTTTAATATCATTAAACGTTTTAAATTAATTTATTTATTTTCAATTGTTTTAAATAGCATCTTATAATAATAGGGTCACGGATCTCAATGAAATTAAAACGAATAACGTGCCAAGAATAGGGGAATTGATGGATGAGAGTCCTGTCGGCGAGCGTTTGAATATTTTAATTTTTAAATTTACGATTCTGTTTTTTCGTACTATATTTTGTAAGGTTAATGGTAACCAGCCCTACCCGTGTGCTTTATTTATTTCGCCATTGTAGCGGCACGTTTCCAGCGGTCGGTCGGTGACGATGGATCGCATATACTCGGCGTTGAATCGTGTAAACTCGGCTCCAGTCGTAAGTTTTTACTTTTATCGTGTGGTCATCAGAAGATGTGTCGTCTACGATACGATACAATACGATATTTTTTGTAGGTACCAGTAATCGGGATTCCGTGAAAAATATACAAAACATTATTTTTTATAGTCTTTAATGCAATGTAAATATTCCAAATTATTCTGGAAAGTTAATTGAATAATTTTTGCAGGTTACTCAATTAACTTTCCATATTTGAGTGTCCTATTTAGTTAAGAATATTCAATTTACCAATAGACAAACGAATTAAAAAAGAAATTCAGGATTTTTAAAACTAAATTAAGAAATCACATTTTAAATGATCAAACACTATTACCGTAAATAGACTTGACACCTACTGCTGCGTTGCGTTACTGTGGCATCGGGTTCGCATTCCTTATCCTATACAGGGTGTAAGGGACAGCCCTGACTGATGGGATGAATTCAGCATATCATACTAAGACGATCGGTACATGAAATTATTTCAGGAATGTTATGGGAATACAATAAACCTGATTTGTATTATTACCTCACGCGCAATGTAACGTTTTCGTGGCAAATCCCGCGTAGCCGCACTCCCCGTGTCGGGGCGGGCGCTCTCGAGTATTTTAACATCCATTGCTGGTTTTATATTTTTACTGTTTTATTTACATAAATGGAGTGCTGCGTACAGAGACTAATTTTACATTGAAATAAAGGAATACTAACTGAAAAAACGATCAAAAGAATGAAAACTTTCCTAAGCAAATTTCCGGTGGAATATGATTCAAAATAAGGAGCTGAATGCCCCCTGTTAATTTGCGGAGGGTGTTATATCTTTGGGGATATAATGGTGCATATAAAGCCCAAGAATTGCTTTAATATAATTTTTATTTTACGACGACGAAATTTTACAAGCTTTTCGTTCGGGTATTGGCGGGAAAGTTACCACAGATAAATTATGAATTGGTAATAAAGTCAATATGACGTTGACACTTAACACAATGTTGCCATTATAAAAAAAACATGAAATGTTGCCACTTTTGAAGGCTTTATCAAGCCTGAACATATTCCGGGGCGTTGAAAGATCACTTTCAACAGCTGTTAAGTTCCTCCACCGTAGGTAGTTTGCAGAGCCGCACTAAAGACGCACGTAGCCTTTATTGGTGAGAATGTCGGCCACTCGGGATATCCCATCAGGTCCAGTTATGAGACGAAGAACACAGCCGAGCTTCCGAGACAGAAGGGGGGCGTCATCATCAGCTAAAAGCACCATATCTCCTACTTCCAGCTTTGAAGTATTCGTTCGCCATTTTGTTCGATGCTGCAACTCGGCCAGATATTCCTTTTGCCACCTTTTCCAAAAATGTCCACGTTCATAACGCCGCAACTGACTTTCTTTGATGTCTGTCAGATCTGGTGTCGGCAGAGCGGTCAACGGCCTCCCAATGATGAGAAGCCCAGGTTAAAGGGAAAGGAGGTCGTCAGGACTGGAGGAAAGGGGGGATAAGGGACGACTATTGAGAATAGCTTCCACTTGTACAAATAACGTAGAAATTTCTTCAAAAGTTAAATGGCTGTCACCAATGACACGCCTTAAAAAATATTTTGCCGATTTTACCCCGGCTTCCCAAATGCCACCGAAATGAGGAGTGTAAGCCGGAATGAACGTGAATTTAATTGATTGTTGACTTGCAAAATCAGATTATCCTTTAGGAAAGATCCGATGTCCTTAGCGGCGGCAACAAAGTTGCTCCCATTGTCGCTGAATATTTCCTTTCGTTTGCCGCGACGAGCGATGAAGCGCCTGAGTGTCAGTATAAATGCATCTTTCGATAAGTCACTGACTGCTTCGAGATGAATGCACTTATACCGCAAGCAGACAAAAAGGCATAAGTAACATTTGACTACACGACTGCCACGACCTTTGCGATTTACAATATACAATAGACCAGCAAAGTCCAAACCAACGGATGTAAAAGGATAGCCAGGCGTTACACGTCGAGATGGTAAATTACCCATCTTGGGTTGCAGAGTCAAACCTCGTATTCGCCTACATCGTACGCAATTATTGACTGTACGTCTTGCAAGATGCCTACCATTTATTGGCCACACTGTTTCTCTTATAGACGCTAACAACAGTTGCGGACCAGCATGCATATTGTTTATGTGTTCCCTTTCAAAATATAATTTAGTTAGCCTATGCAAAGCATGAAATAGAATTGGATATTTCTTTGAATATGAATGTGCTAATGCATCAATTCGTCCACCGATACGAATTAATTTGTTTTTGTCTAAAAACGATGACAACGATAATAATTTACTATTACTGTTCAAAGATTTACCTTTCTTTAGAAGATCATAGTCAATAGGGAACGCTTGACCTTGGGCGATAACATAAAAAATGGAATGACTCTAGCAGTTCACTAACTGACAATATACCTACACGCTTATTATTTTTATTTTTAATATTAAATATGAATCTGTGAACATAAGTAAACGATCTTTGCAATTTAGTTAAAGATGAATATTTATCGAAGTCAATGATAGGTTCATTAATTATCGCCGAATGTACTTTTAATTCCGGTAACTCTTCCGAATCATTGACGCCTAACTTAGGCCATTCAGACTCATTTTTTAATAAATAATTAGGCCCTGTCCACCACAGCGCCATTGCTACTAAGCGTTTAGCATCTACTCCCCGTGATATTAAATCAGTAGGGTTACAATCCGTGGGAACATATCGCCACGCTGAATAAGAAGTTAATTCTTTAATTTCACTGATACGATTAGCTACGAATACTTTTAATTTACTGACGTCACTACGAATCCAACCTAATACTACTGTTGAGCCACACCAATGAACTAGCTTATCCGGCTTGTAACGAAGCGAGTCTATTACAGACTTGGTGAGTTTAGCGGCGAGCTAGGCTGCACAGAGTTCCAGGCGGGGTATGGTAGTAGGTTTCAAAGGAGCCACCTTTGATTTGGCACATAGCAATCTGACCGTGACGTCCCCATTATGACTAATCGTTCTTATATAAACACACGCACCGTATGCGTACATTGAGGAATCGCTAAATGAATGTAGTTCAATAAATTGAGGCGATTCACCTATAACTAATCTAGGAACTTGTAAATTAGATAAATACTTTATATTTTCAGAAAACTTAGTCCAATCATCCTTTATTTCCTGAGGGACTGGCTGATCCCAGTCCAACTTATGTTGCCAAAGTCTTTGTATCATTATCTTTGGTATTACTACAACTGGACTTGAGATACCCAATGGGTCGAATTTTTTGAAAGCGTTTGACATAATAAATCGTTTTGTTATGGTTTGACTATTATCATGTCAGAATCCCTTTATAGGAAAATGCAATGTATCACTAGATGCGAGTCCAGCCCAACCCTAGCGTACTAGACGACTCACTAAAAATTAAACTATCTTGTTCATTCATAACCACATTATCAAAAATAGAAGAATGATTTGTTTTAAATTTTCTTAAATTAAAACAACCTGCCCTTAACGCTTCAGATACAGCCTTATGTATATAAATTAATTGCTGTGAATCATTTGAACCCGTTATAAGGTCATCAACATAAAAGTCCTTCTGGATGATGCACTTTATGAGCTCATCATCCTGTTTCTGTCCTACCTGCCATAGACAGCGTGTGCTCAGGTAACTTGCACTTGCTGTTCCATAGGTCAAAGTGTTGAGCATAACTGTCTGAATGGATTCAGATTCCTCTTTTCTCCACAAGATAAGTTGCAAATACCTATCATCTTGGTGTACTAAGACTTGGCGATACATCTTTTCAATGTCTCCAGTTAGCAAATATTTGTATTGCCTAGAGCGTATCAAAATAGAGAAAAGCGTATCCTGTACGGTGGGACCTACCATTAATATGTCATTCAGAGAACAACCAGAAATGGAAGAAGCAGAACCATCGAATACTATGCGAAGTTTGGTAGATTCACTTTCCTGTTTAAAAACTGCATGATGACACAAG
Organism: Lithophane ornitopus; assembly: GCA_948473465.1. Classification (NCBI taxonomy): domain Eukaryota; kingdom Metazoa; phylum Arthropoda; class Insecta; order Lepidoptera; family Noctuidae; genus Lithophane; species Lithophane ornitopus. The sequence continues at coordinate 12,139,555 of OX419632.1, read as the reverse complement.
TAATAACTTGGACCTATCCTGTCTCTAAAATTACTATTTAACATAGATAGATGTCCTAGCTCTGCATACTCATTAATAAACTTAGTGTACTCTAATTTTAACATAGGGTTTCGTTTGAACTGTTTTTCTATGTTAATAAAGCGTCTCTTAGCTAACTTGTAAGTATCACCTAAACAATCAGCAGAATCTTTAAGTGGTAATTTTACACAAAACCAACCTGTATTGGTTCTAGTTGTATAAGTGAGAAAGTGTTTTTCATATTCATTTTCATTTTCACTTATACTTCAACTTTCCAGGAATTTCTTCCAAGTCCCAGAATTTAGTTAACATATTATCAAGGCTGTCATCACTACTATCACATTTAGAAACTATACTGTGATTACAGTGAATATTTTTGTGCGGCTGCACAGATTCCATGGGACCAGATACAATCCAACCTAATTGTGTATTGTCTTAATTAGGATTTTTGACACCTAATGAAAATTGCTCATTACCTAGAATGTCCCAGAATAAGTCTGCGCCTATCAAGACATCTATGTTATCTGGTTTATGAAACATGGGATCAGCCAGCTGAAGATTTTCAGGTAACTTCAGAGAACCAATATTGATGGGCATCTTTGGCAGTCTACCTGTCAATTCCTTCAACACAAGACATGAACAATTTATGTTAAATTGACTATTTATTGATTGTAATTTAATATTACAACTTTCACTAACATTATTTGTTAATGTGTTGCCTATACCAATGACCTTTAGAGTGTCGATGGGATGGGACTTTAATGATACCAAATACAAAAATACAAAAATATTTATTACTTCTAAAAACATTGTGTCATACATAAACTGAGGCAGCCCCAGTAAGTTACAATAGTACTTGTGTCGGAGCTGTCTCGCTCTTCCCATGAGTGATATCCTAAAAATGAAAATGAAATCAAAGAACAGATTAAAACAACTAATAAAAAAATAAAAAAATAATAAGTTAAAAATTAAATGATAGTTAATTAATTAAACAGCTCTCGATGTGTGAGGAGTGCACGTTTGTATGTGAATAGGTGTGTGTTTTGTGAGTGCGTGTGTATTTGTGTGCGTGTGCGTGTGTGTGTGTGTGTGTTTGTGCGTGCGTGTCCGTATGTATGTATAATTATCCAGCATGTTAGCCCACCCTGATCAGAATGTTTTCTGTTTCTTTATATGTTAAAGATCTTAACCAATCACCTATTGTTTTTTAAGATTATAAAGCTTTCTAATTGAAAGCAAGTTGCTGACTTTATAGAGGTCTGTTGTGGGGAACCTAAATGGTTTAAAATACATCACCTTGATAAGTGATCGCTGAGCTCTTTCCAGATCGAGGAATTTCATTTTGGAAGCTCCACCCCATATCGGAATGCAGTAAGTCATTACGGATTGCGCCAGAGCTATATCGATCTTGTTTATAAGTTTGGCGGACATAACATGACGTAAATTTTTGAAGACCCAAATGAGCTTCCTGATCCTTTTCATGAGGATCTCAATGTGGGGGTGCCACGACAGTCTTTGGTCAACAAGTATGCCCAAATATTTTGTGGATCTGACTTGTTGTATATTCTGGCAGCCACAATTGCTTGTATAGTTATAGTGGGAATAATTTGGACAGACATGAATAGTAATGTCAAAGTCAGTTCCAGTTCTTTGGCTTGGGGAAAAACAAATAAAATTAGTTTTGTTTGTATTAAGGGTTAGAAGGTTTGCTCTCAGCCAGCCAGCTATCCTAATCAGACACTGTTCAGCGACAGTTTTCAAAAGGTGCCATGTGTTTCCCGAAAAAACAACCGCAGTGTCGTCAGCGTATGAGAAGATTTTCCCTCCATTTATCTGTATATTGCAGAGGCTGTTAATATAAATTAAAAACATTGTCGGACCCAAAACGCTCCCCTGAGGAACTCGGTAATAGACGTCCTCCTCAACACTACACAAGTTACCAATCTTCACCATTTGCTGTCTACCTTTGAGATAGCTCTCGAAAAGGGAGAGAGCCGTGCCTCTTATACCTGTGTTTTCTAACCTGCGCAGAAGGATAGGGGCGGAAACGGTGTCAAAAGCTTTTTTCAGATCTAAGAAGACTGTTAAGCATTTATGACCCCTATCCACCCTATCAACAATTTCAGATGTCAAAGCCGAAATAGCGTCTTGAGTTGAACGTCCTCTTCTAAATCCGTATTGTGCGTTTGATAGAATATTGAATTTCTGTAAATATTTGATTAGTCGCTTGTTTATAATTCTTTCTAAAAATTTTGAAATTGCTTGCAGAACTGATATGGGACGATAGTTGTTGACATCGTTTACGTCCCCACACTTGTGCACAGGAGTGACCACTGATCGCTTTAAATCTTTCGGGAAAACACCAGTTTTGAAACATAACCTGATCTTTAGAGATTCAGTTATAAAAGATGATTGGCTGCCACAGTCCAATAGTGCACGAACTTTGACCTTTTGCTGGCCAAATGGATTCGATACCTCCACCATGGCTGTTGACAATATAATTTGACTTGTATTTTTATTAGAATAGTTTGCTACTATTTCACCCGGCTCATCAACCGAAGCAAGACTTGCCGACGTTTGCGGACGGTGTAGCAAGCTATTATGCCTCTCAGTGCAGCCAGACTCTTGGCATGACCTGAATCGACAATCCCTAACGGAGTGACCCTGTCTCAGACAGTTAATGCAAAGTTTATACCTGGTCACATCCGTCATTCTATCATCAATACCCTTAGCCTTAAATGTTGGACAGTCATTAATTCTATGATGTTCGTCGCAAACAATACATGACCCTTCACTCCTTTATTCTTATTATTAACACTAGTGCTTGCAAAAGATTTAACATTGTTAGTCTGACTCTTTCTTTGAATTTGTTTATTTGGAGTTGAACGTTGAGTAGTATTAGGTTTCTTTAAATCTATGCTGCCGGAATTATTATAACTGCGATTTGCAGATTCAAGCACACCAGCACGATCCGTAATAAATTTAAAAAACTGCTCCAAATTTGGTAGCTGACTTCCTAAACTACTGCGATATTCCTCCCATTTCAACAAGGTTTGACTATTGATCTTAGCTGACAAGATGAATATAATAATTACATCCCAATTATCCGTTGGCTGGCCCAAGCTGACCAAAGCACGCAAGTTTTTAGTAATATGATCAACTAAATATCTTAAAGATTTTTCTTCGGACTCACCTGGAAGCTGTTTTATATTCAGTAATGAATCCAGATGATGATCAATTAATATTCTGTTGTTATCATACCGTTGACAAAGCAGCTTCCAAGCCGCAGTATAATTTTTAGCAGAAACTTCAAGATTGGAAACAATTCTGGCTGCGTCACCTTGTAAGTATGAATTTAAATAATAAAACTTATTAATTTCAGAAATACGCTCAATTTTGTGTATTAAACTTTCAAAGGTATCTCTAAACTCTAACCAACGGAAATATTCACCATTAAACTTAGCTATTTGTATTTGTGGGATCTTTAATCCTACATTTTGATGATCTTCCGGACAACATGAAGCATAGTGATCAGAACTATGTCTCTGTTCACATTATTTTTTTCTAGAAAACATGTCTATTAAATTCTTAGCAGTGGCTATGTTAATTATAATGTCTTGCTCAATGTTGTCACGTTCATCAATCTCAGCATCAATGTTATCAGAACTCAGAACCTCTATTTCACTTTGCAAGTCATCAACTCTAACGGATAATGCCTCAAACTTTGCAAGCCTTAAATTTAACTCTGTCAATTGAATCTTATTCATTTCCTCTTGTTTAGAAATATTACATAAATAGTTTTTAAATTTAGTAATTTGCCATTTAGCGGACGCTCTTTTTGTTAATAATTCTTTATGACGAAGTTTAGCTTCTGCAGCCATTGTGAATAAAAATTGTTATGAAAGTTGAGGAATTATCACAAAGACAATAAAAAGAATGGGCTCACGTTCCTCGTCTCGGTGTCACCTGCCGATCAGGAAGCCGAGTTCAGCGGAGCGCCAGTCGGACAGCTATACAGTCTCGATCTGGCAGAGACGCGGGCACGGCGTTTATGACCTGAAATAGTCGGCAGACTACGCTAAATATCGAGACACTAATATTTTGTAAATTGAGGGTAAGTACCTATAGGAACGTTGAACGGAGACTGGAAAGTTTGCAATTCTTGTAATGACCTTATTTACACAAATGGTTGCTATAAAAGGATATTTTGATAATAGGAAAGGTATTTAGGGGTTTTCAATGACGGAAAGGCACTCAACTTCGGGGCGACGCGTTGACGCTCTCGATTCTCGTCTTGGCGGGCTTCGGGGGCTTCGGCGTCGATTCCCTCGTAGGTAGGTAGGTAGCGATTCCGCAGAGATTTTTTCTTATGTGGTCGCGGATTCCTTGTTTTTAGTTGTAGTTCCCCTCATGGGCCACCATGTTATATCTTTGGGGATATAATGGTGCAAATAAAGCCCAAGAATTGCTTTAATATAATTTTTAATTTTACACAGCTTTTCATTCGGGTATTGGCGGGAAAGTCACCACAGATAACTTATGAATTGGTAATAGTCACTATGACGTTGACACTTTACACAATGTTGCCATTATAAAAAACACATGAAATGTTGCCACTTTGAAAGGGTGGCAACATTTCATGTGTTTTTTATAATGGCAACATTGTGTAAAGTGTCAACGTCATTCAAGCCTGAACAGAGGGCTGTCCCTTACACCCTGTATATAAGGAATATTTGCGAGCATCGTGATTATTCCCGAGCTTTAATTTATAATATGTGTAGATAAGCAACTACTAGTATTGTAAATATAAGAGTTGGTTATTAATAAATATATGAATAAAAACTTTATACGGAAAAGATTATTAGTTTTTCTATAAATATATTATTAAAACAACTAATTACGAAACGAAATTGCAAGTGCAACAGCTATTTAAAAAACGAATTGACGACGTAATTGAATTATTAATTTATAAATTTCATGATCATCATTGTCAATATAATCTTAGGAGCTGTTTCGCCACATCTGAGTAAGTTCCCGTTAAATTGCTTGGCAAAAAATAGCATAGGTACAAAATCTGTCTTATTTTTTAATTTATTCGGTAAATTTATTTGGACTACTCAGACATAGTGGATACACTCCTTTACCTACTGTCGTTTAAACCTGCAATTAAAATGATCCTAATTTGAACAATTCACAATTAGATTTTAGTAAGTTTGATTAGAACTCGATATTGATTAATATGAGAAAGAGAAGAACACAGAAGAGAGAGGAACTTTACAGTTGTGACGGGTGGACTAATTTAAATTCTGGTGTTCCGTAGATAATGGTTTTACCATATAAACCAATTACTCCTTGCATAACACTTTTCGTGTCGAGCTTCATTTTTGTAGGGTTAACGTCGGCTAATATGTGGGTATATAGTTTTTCTTCAGTTACTTCTAAAAGTTTGTATTTTGTAGTTGACAGACCTTCCTTTTTGTGACGTATTTTCGAAAGCATAAGGAGTAAACCTCTGTAAAAAAGCATAGTAAAAGTTCAAAAGTATTATCAACATTACAGTATATTGAATTATTTATTAGTCTTGTGGCTAAGACCTGCCGATTCTATGAAAAGGTCACCGTGGAAACTTAGAGCAATAGCGCACAACCGGCCAGGTCACTGCGGCCAGGTCGAGCCAGGCCAGGCGGCCAGCGAGATAGATAAATTAGTATGAAATCGCCATGGAGCAGGAGCACCTGGCTGCACGGCCAGCGGCCCCACTGAGCTGCGGCGACAAATGAGATCGAATCGACGCATCTGCGGCTCGTGGTCGGTCGCTGGCCGCTGCGGCCACTGAGATCAAATTGAATTGTAGATAAACACCAGTGTGCGACAAAGCGCGCTGTATTTGTAATTGACGATTGCAGCCGTGGTTTTGGCCGCGTTGCGTGATCGCGACACCCTGTTCCTCGTACCCCTAAATAGCATTAGGCAATTAGGGTGCAGGACAGAATAATTCCAAGGTGTGCTACGGCCTACTAGGAGGTAATACATTTATGCAGTAGGTTGAAAAAGGCTGTAAATTATTTTAGTCAATTGCCATTTCGTCAATATTAAATCGATAAAGGTATATTATGCTTATTAAAGGTTACAGTAATCCTACAAAAGTAAAGTAATCGGCTCAAACTCCGATATAAAACAAAGCCAAAAACCGATCACGCTCCTACCGGTCCTTCAAAGCGATTTAGGAACTTGTCACGAGGATTGGTGTGTGCCTAAAGGGTAATTCTCTGGAGAAAAAACATAATATGAGTTGTTTTACCGTTCCGTCCCTATTGTATTGTAAGTGTGAGGCAGTGTGGCATACCGGGCTATAGCTCTATCATACCGCGATACGAGCAGATTATTAGCATCAAGTCTGAAACAAAAAAGGCAAAAAACCCATAAAATATAAGTTCTGTATCTGTAAGGGTCTGTATAGACCCGCGCCCGCGAGGCTAACGTGCAGGTCTGGTAAGGCTACCGCGTGGGTCACATAAGTCTACCGCGTGGGTCACATAGGTCTACAGCGTGGGTAACATAAGTCTACCGCGTGGGTAACAAAAGTCTACTGCGTGGGTCACATAGGTCTACAGCGTGGGTCACATCAGTCTACCGCGCGGGTAACAAAAGTCTACCGCGTGGGTCACATAGTTGTAAAGCGTGGGTAACAATAGTCTACCGCGTCGGTCACATAGGTCTACAGCGTGGGTCACATAAGTTTACCGCGTGGATCACATAAGTCTACCGCGTGGGTTACAAAAGTCTACCGCGTGGGTAACAAAAGTCTACCGCGTGGGTCACATAATTCACCTGAAATAGAAATCATCATCCTCTGCACCCCAGTTCCAATAAAAATTTGAATAGCCGTTGACAGTTCTATAATCTTTAGGAGTGAGGGCTGTTACACCGCCGAAGAGGATTGGGTACGGTACACTGAAATCAACCCATATTAACATTATTGTTGAAGCTTTGAACCTACTGCTGAGCCTGAGGTCATGGGTTCGATTCCCAGGTCGGGCAAAGTGTTTTTCTTCTAGAATTTCTTAGAAGCAGCCCGGAGACTGGATTTGTGGCCGGTGGCAATAGGCTTGGAGGAGCTCGTGACTAAGTAGTACCAGCCGCACGGGTCGATCCATCAGGTTAAGCTACGCTTGCCGGGGTTGGTCTGTGGATGGGTGAACATCTTTACGTGCCTCGGAAAGCACGTTAAGCCGTTGGTCCCGGCTGTCATTTGTGGATCTTTGACAGTCGTCACGGGTCGTCAGAAGCCCGAAAGTCTGACAACCAGTCTTGCCAAGTATCGTATTACCCAGTTACAGGGTTGTGGAGGTCAGATAGGCAGTCGCTCCATGTAAAATACTGGTATTCAGCTGCATCCGGTTAGACTGGAAGCCGACCGCAACATAGTTGGGAAAAGGCTAGGCAGATGATGATGATGATGGCAATAGGTTCGCCCCCTATTCCATGGGACTTGAAACATAACTGGCGAAATGTGGGTGTTACTATAGGTACACCTCTGCCTAACCCACCGGGGATTACAGGCGTGATGGTATGTATACCTATTGCCACAAAATATAAAATCTTCCTTTTCTTTCATTTTTACCTTTTTCTTTCTTTCTGTGTTTTATCTTTTTTTCATGCAATCCAAATAAAATGCAGAAAGCGAAATCAAATTCATCTTAGTTTAATTGTGAAAAAAAGATGGAGCTATACAATTGAAACTTCTCTAAACAACCCTAATAAATAAAATGAACGAGTAAAATATTTTCTTACACATAACCCATCGATTCAACTGCAGCAGCCATATGTGCCGGATGATCTAAACAGGAGTACGAGATCCTCTCGTCCTCAGGGATCAGGTCCACATCGTGGAAGATCAGACAGTTCCATTTGCCGAACCGCTGAGTCTCCAGAAACGCAATGTTGTATAGAGTGCCTTTGTTGAACTTTTCTGTACCTTTAGTTAAAGAAACGAAAATAATTCTTTGATAAAAACGAATTAAAGTTAAAATAACAATATTAAGTATCTGAGACAAACGAACGTGCCTCAAAATGAATGTTACTGAATATACTAATTGGTAGCCTTGAATTTTTCACTAAAAGGTTCATAATCTGGTACGAAAACATGAAAGGTGCTTGCTGCGCCGTTGCATAGTGCGTGCTAACACGGTGCGTAGCGTATTTTCTTTTAGGTATTCTTTATTTTCAAGCAAATTATAATGTGATATTATTTTTTTAAATTATGGTACGGCAAATAAATTAATTCGAAATGTTTGATACTGTCATCCACGAACACGCGCCCCAACCCACTTCGCTCCGCACTAAAGTACAGTTTACGTAATCGCGGAGCGGGGCGCGTCTTCGTGGAAGGCACTATCTGTAGTGCGCATAATAGTATATCTGTATGTATTGTATAGTAAGCTCAAGTGGCGCATCGAATACGTATTCCACTTACCATATTGTTCTATGACGAATATCCTGTATTCTATTAATTGTTTCTTTAGTAATGGATGTATGTAACGAAGAAAAATACCAAGGTTGACTCGACGATCTCTGAAGTTAAAAATATATATATCAAAGGATTAAGAATTACAGAGAAAGACTCTACATGGCGCCATATATTTTTATTATTTATTATTTCACACTGCACCGGCGGCCATAGCAAAGCTATAGGCCATAGAAAACACAATCTGAGCGTGGGAACACAAGCAAAGACCTTTGCCACAGTATAATAAAGTAACAGTACTATGCCTCGGCAGTTACCTTAAAATGATTACTTACGGCCGTTCGGTACATAAACCTTCCGCGTCCGTGCGTAACTGCTGCGCTCTGAATACTGTTGCGTACAGATATACACTGAAACTTCGAAGCGTATCGTTTCGGCTGTTTTCTATGAACATATAATACTGTTACTTATGTATACAGTGCCTAAGCCCAACAGTGGGTGAAATCGGCCTGCGAATGATGATGATTCTTCAATGTATACTGCTACAAGGAACTTGTCGCGCTCGAATGACGACGACAGGCGCTGTTGGTAAATATTTGTGCAATTTTTGTGAAATGTTTTGAAAAAATAAAATGGCGGCGTTAAGAACCTTGTAGCGCTCTAGAAGCTAGCTTACCGGTAAGGTACAAGAATGGCTACTTGATGATTGGCGCGGCAATGCGTGGGCGCATAGTACCCTCCGGGTTTCACGTCAGGATTCTGTTCTTCTACCCATTCCAGATTGGTTTCATTTTTTATGACTTGAATTGGCCCTGATATTAAATAAAATACAAAACCACGTTTGAGACCAGCTATGATTATGATATTAACTGCTTCAAATATTGTTCTTGTTTTTTAATCATTTTATCTGCTAAAAATATATTTTTTGCCTTATCACCTGGAATCCTTGTTTTTATTTGTGTTACTTACCCAAAGAAGTCACATTTAATTTGCACATTGGCGTATCTTTCGGATAACTTATTTTTTCATTGTCGCCTTAAACAAATAATACAATAATTTATTAATTAAAGAAGTTTATTTTTCTCAAAATCATTTATTAGATACTTCTTGATTATAAATGATTAAAATTAATGCGTAAAAAACTTTACTTAACAATTGTTTTTTAGCTAAGAAAGAAGATTGTATGGATGAGGAATTTACAACAAAAAAAAAATCCAATTAAGACAGTGATTTACCTAAGTGTTTAAACTGATATTTCCATCTCATAAACCAATCATATGACGAGTTATATCCATTTTCGTAAGCTGCAACGAAAAATCACAAAATACAGAAATCTCTTGCCATGAAATGTTACTGGGTTTCTAAAAAAACATGGAAACACTTACCCATTTCGACTTCCGTACCGCAAGTCAACTGGTATTTATAATGAACACTATCATCTGTTTTAGAGATAACATCCCACGATGCATTACAGCGAGCTATGATATTATAATAGAACTCCAATATAAAAAATACCAGTAACGTAATCAGGCATCGGATTTGCGTGCACTGATAATAACAATCCATTGCTTCGATTGTGAGAGTCAGAACTTATGCAGAAGCAGGCGAGAGTGCAATGGATAACAAACTTATAATTTTAAATTAGGCTGATCAATAGTCATGGTCTTTGTTTAAAATATTGTTTTGTTTCGACTGACGTTGGATAAGTGAACCAAAAAAGACGAATATTCTGTCGGGGACTGTAGTTTCAGAGGGATAATCCTCTTGCTTTTCGAATCTGTCTTGGTCACAGGGGTCACCAGAGAGCTTGCGACCTTTCAATAGTAATTGTGGAACAGCCCTCCACCTGTGCTCTCTGATAATTGCCCAGTTTCGGAAAACCAACATTTGAGGGCCGGTGAAGTATTTATTGATTAAGACAAAATAATTTAAAGGAAAAAATGTAATGTATTCATTGCAGATCTTGAATTTGTGACATTTGCTTATTCTTTCTTTTTATACTGAATGTCAATGTATGTCTATGGATCATGAGTTTCATGAATACTTGGCGACTGCTACAGATCCTCTATGGTGAAGACTTGGGCTGTTTCCATTGTCGGGTTTCAGTGATTCGAACGCAAGGAATAATCTACTCTCTTACGAGAGTTCGACGGATTTCTCGCTGTGGAGTAGCCACATTCACTGAAAATAAACAAAATCAAAAGGCTTGCAGGTTGAAGAAGATGGTGATGTAAAAATACCTAACAACTCACCGATTGAAACATTTTTCGAGTTCATCAATGTTTTCAAGAAGCGTAGAAAGAACAATGATTTGATTTTGTTGTTTAATTTTTTTTTTGCCACTTCTCTGGGTTCAGCAAAAGTTATAGTGATACTGGAGCAGTATTTCATAAATTGCTCAAACTTAAGCTCGGGTTTATTTTTGTTTTCGTTTTCATTGGAACGATGTTTTTTTTCTATTTTAGTACAAAAGGCAGTTTTGTCTTCATAGTGTACAGTGTTTAAAATACACATTAACATGAAGACAATGTAAACAAAGAGCAAACACTCTGTGTGAGTGTATCTGTAGCCACACATAATAATTATCTTCTTTCAATTAACGAAAACTTGGACAAAGCAATGAAGGTAACAATAGATTTAAAATAAACTCCAAATTACGTCGAAGGGTTCTTGATCTGCATCTGTGGATGGTAAGTCGATAATTTTAACACTTACGCTGACCTATACAGGATGTAAGGGACAGCCCTCCGCAGACTGATGGGATGAATTTAAGCACATCATACTAAGACGACCGGTACATGAAATTATTTCTGGAACGTTATGGGAATCCAATAAACCTGATTTTTTTATCAGCTCACACGCAATGTATCGTTATCGTGGTAAAACGCACGTAGCCACAATCCCATGGCGGGGCGCGCTCGCGTCACGTAATTTACCAATGTGAATTCGGAGCTTCACGCGTCGTTCGCTATAGTATTTTAAAATCCATTGCAGATTTTATTATTTTAGCTGTTTTATTTACATAAATGTAGTGCTTTGTACAGAGAATGTAATAGACATTGAAATAAAGGAATAGTAACTGAAAAAAGTTAAATCAAAAATTTTAAAAACCCCGACAACAACAAAGCTTCTAAAAAGTAAAAAAATAATATGTACTCGTAGGTATTGGCCCTTTAAGTTTAATATAAAAGTTGTAGGTAATATTTTGTTCCAAGCGCCGTCGCGTCGGGGGACGGCTTATGAAAATAGGAAGTTACCAGCAGCTATCCTTTTTACAATACTATACATTCATTATTCCTAGGTATAAGCCTTGTGTGTTTGGCGTTCGTCATTAGCCAGGACTGCCTCCTTAAGCCTGTACCTTATGGGACTAAAAGTACCAGTTAAAGTTCCCTTAAACTATAGCACGTATTGTAAAAGATTCCTTTAAAAACAGGTAAAAACGGAATTATTTAAGTCCGCACGCTCCGCACGCACAATCTGCTATAAACAGTGAAAAAATTATAGGTACCTATAACATGTTCATGACCTAGTATGAGGATAAAACAGGGTAAAAACCCTTAGAAGTGAGGACATAAAAACGTATAATATTTACCAAGTTTTCAGTGACTTAACCATATTCCAGTTGTCCAGTTGTCCAGATATCTACAAAAATCAGGTCTTGGGGATACAAAGAATCATAATTATTAAAAATACTGGGAGTCCTGATTATTTATCAACCGACTGCTCAACTTCTCAATACAAAGCATTGTAGGTATCTGAGAATTGAAGGTTCGTTTAATTTCAGGTTTAATTATTCAAAACATCAGTGCGCAAAGTGTCACTTTGACATCTGGTGTTAACTTTTGCCTATATGACAAAAGTTCTGGAGTGTTGACCGCGTACAAGAGAACGTAGCGTTGGAAGGCCCCCCACAAGGTGGACCGATGACCTGGTGAAGGCCGGAGGAATCCGATGTATGCGAGGACAGAACCGGATGAAGTGGCGATGCTTGGGGGAGGCCTATGTCCAGCAGAACGCCTTTCGGCTGATATGATGATGATGATGAATATGAAGGTAGTTTAATGCTGTTGTCATATTTATTCATTTAAGGCTGTACCCTAACACAGATTTTATTTCGCTCGCACCATACTGCTCGCGACCTGAGTGAGAGCGAGACGGAGTGGGGCGCTAGCGGCTCTCAAGCCTCGAAAAGTTCAGGTTTTTTTGCTTTTTACCGTGAAAATAATGGTAATTTAAAAACTTGCTTTATAGATATAGTTCAGTTATTATGCAAAGTTTAGTGATCTAATTTGAAGTATTTTTTTAATACCAGCGGTTTATACATAGTTCTGTTTAGAGGTAACTTTGGTTTTTTTTTCTATGAGAAAATTTTGTGTAATAGTGTTTTCGCCAAACATAGGACCTAGCATCAATCCTCAACTTTAACATTTATTTCAAAATTAATGCTGCAGTATTTTCGGCATAGCGGAGGATCCTGCTAAGAAATTTGAGGTAGGGTACGCCCTTAATAACCAGACCAGCTCATCTTTCTTTAAAAAGGTCAGGTGCATACTACTCGCAACCGGCGTGCCTGTATGATCAGAGGGGCCCTTATTTTTAAGAACGTTCAAATTCGCATCTCATTCGCAATCTGTCATTAAACCAACATTTTTGACAAGTTTGACAGATTGCGAATTGAATGTGAACGTTTTTTAAGTAAGAGAATTGGCCCTCTTATGTATGAACGTAAACGAAGAATATGGAGTAGCAGGGGCGTTCTGTAGTTTCTGTCTACCCCCATGGGATGGTGTACGGGCCTTCTCATACTAGCGGATTGCGAGCGTCCTCAAAGCGGAGCGGGCGCGGAACGAACACGCTCAGCAAATTCGTTGCGGACGCGCAACGAGATCGCCGCGAATAGCAGCGTGGTTGAAAAAATGCTTTCATTTCCGTCTCCGGCGTCTTCGAAGTAATAAAGCCAACAGCAGTGTCTCCTCGTCGGAATCCATTTTGTTACTGAGTGTATAGTACGTCGTTAAATTGCTACAAACACACGACGAAAATGTTGCGAATTTGCCACGCGTCCGCGACTTCTTCGCTGTGCAGCCGCTCGCAAACCGCTAGTGTGATAAGGTCTTAAGTTTATGTACTACTACTATATGTATGTACACCAGTATATGTTCCTAGATGTACGCCAACAGCATACAGCGTGCCGCTTTAATGGGGACATTAATTTAACACACGTACTTCGTGTTTTCGATTTATGGAGATATTTTAATTTCATTAATCATTTTAATCAATAATCATTTTAAATTAATTGATTTATTTTCAATTGTTTTAAATAGCATCTTTGAGCAACCTTACAAACTGTAGCGCAGAAGTCACGGGGTCACGGATCTCAATGAAATTAATATTAAAAAAATAACGTGCCAAGAGTAGGGGAATTGAAGGAAAGAGTACGAGCCCTATGTCGGCGAGCGTTTGAATATTTGAATTTTTCAATTTACGATTCAATATTTTCGTACTATAAAAGAGGGAGCCCTATGTTGGCGAGCGTTTGAATATTTTAATTGTTCGATTTACGAATAATTTTATCGTACTATAACTTTTCAACCAATACCTTTTGAGCCATTATTTCTTTTTAACTAATTCAGAGAGATGTTCCACTATAAGATATAGAAGGCATATTAATGTATTTTCACAGTTAAACTCTTGTTTTGAAGATTACTCAGTACAAACTGAGGGTCCCAGTTAAACCGCCATAAAACGGTAACGTCATATTCTAGCGAGTTGGAAATTTCTTAAAAGATTTAAGAAATTCTCAACTAAATTCTAAAATAAAAATTATTAACACAGAGTTTGTACTTTCTGAGATTTATTGTATGCCACTTTATGCAAGCGTCTGCCCAAGTCTTTTGTTCATTAATTCACGTTTAAGAAATGGACCTTTGCTTTAAGTTTTTACTATTTTTAACTCAATTCCCTATGAGTTTCAAGTTGTACCGAAAGAAAAAAAAAAAAAACGGGCCCTCAGTCCAGCACAACTGGGTTGTGGAGGTCAGTTCGTCAGTCGCTCCATATGAAATACTGGTATTCAGCTGCTTCCGGTTGGACTGTAAGCCGACCCCAACATAGTTGGGAAAAGGCTAGGCAGATGATACGACATAGTGCAGTCTAAATATATAAAGAATACTATAAAAATACTTATAAGCAAATTTTTTGACGACCAATAAGCAGCTAGAAACTACCTACTAATAAATAATTGTGAACGTCTATGTTTTTTTTAAATGAAGAATCATTATTTACAATCCTACTGGTAGTTCCACAGATTACCGCGTTTGCAGATACAAAAAACATCTTCAGCTTTATTGTATTAGTGTAGATAATGAAAATACCCGCGTATTTTAACCCAAAATGGGTAAAAACCTGGGTTTTTTCCTTTTGGGTTTTTTCCCACCGCCCATCTCTAGCCAGATGCACATTTTTTTTTAAAAGATTAATGGCCACCAGCCCTAATCGTGTGTTAAATGAATGTTGCCATTGTAGCGCACGTTTTAGACATAACATGAGCTTAAAACAGTATTTAGGCACTTCTTCGTCATAACTATGATCACGTTTGTTTACTGTTTTTTGTGTCTTTTCATCTTTTGGGGATTCCCGATATTATTAGCATAATCTATGACCCGATAATCTATACTCATGTATAGATTATAGGGTCATAGATTATGCTAATAATACCAGGGCTATCGGACTACTCATGTAGTCCGATAGCCCTGGCTAATCTCTGTGAGGTCAGGAGTCCAACCCGGGTGGCCATCATAGCCGATTAAACCGTAAAAAATGCTAAATATGGCTATTTTCCTTATCA
Organism: Lithophane ornitopus; assembly: GCA_948473465.1. Classification (NCBI taxonomy): domain Eukaryota; kingdom Metazoa; phylum Arthropoda; class Insecta; order Lepidoptera; family Noctuidae; genus Lithophane; species Lithophane ornitopus. Next base: position 12,124,220 of record OX419632.1, on the reverse strand, counting down.
CTGATTTATTTTGACCACAGTCACTGCGCGCTGACATTATTTCCTTATTAACCTTGAACTCTATGAAGTGATTCCGTTTGGTTACTTACTAATAAAACATCTTACTTGACGAATATTATAAATGCCGGCTTTCCTATTATAATAGCGTTGTGTATTACGGGGGGTACCTCTTAGAAGCTAGAAAAATATACCAATAAAATTGCTGTGTTTGAATTGAATATACAAACAAAATGGTGTGGCTTTTTTTTAATTTTATGAATTTAAATCTTCTTTATTCGCACACTTTGCGCTCTCAGCGAACGAACTGTACTCACGCCCGGGTCGCTGAATTGGGTACACTCGGCTCCAGTCGTAAGTTTTCATCGTGTGGTCATCAGAGGGTGTGTGCGTAGGACCATACGATACGATACAATACGATATTTTTTGTAGGTACCTGTAATCGGGATTGAATAAAAAATATACAAAAAAAAATATTTTTATAGTCTTTATTGCAATATAAATATTCCAAATTATTCTATAACTCAACTCTATACTAAAATATACTGTCTAATTCTAATATTATATACAAAGGGAAAAATATATATGCTAAATGCTAATCATACTGTGCCACAGTCTTGGACGGATGATACACAAGCATTCAGCTCAAAAGTCCCAATGGGAAAGGGTGGACGCCGCATTATCTGTCATGCTGGATCTGCCGGGGAAGGATTTATAAAAAATTGTATGTTTGTGGCATTTGAATAAAAAAGTACAAAAGAGTACCACGAAGAAATGAATGCCGAAAAATTTAAACAGTGGTTTACGACGCTTATGCAAAACCTTCCAGAAGAGTGTACAATTATTATGGACAATGCTCCGTATCACTCTATCCAATTAGATAAACCTCCCACTCAAGCTAACAAAAAGATAGATTTAGTGGCATGGCTACAAAATCATGGTGTGCATGCTGACATGAGTCTATTGAAAGCAGAACTATTGCAATTAATAAAACAAAATAAACCTGTGAGGCCAAGATACGCCATCGATGAGTTGGCACAGGAACATGGGCACATAATTATAAGGACCCCGCCATACCACTGTCAATATAACGCTATAGAGATGATTTGGGCTCAAGTTAAAGGTTCGTATTCTAATTATGGTAATAAAGAATGTAGTCATTATGACTTGGTCTCTTTTACAGGCTATGCTGCACGACAAAATACTGAATGTTACTGAATGTAGCCTTGAATTTTTCACTAAGCTACGCTGTAGCATTGTGCGTGCTTCGTCGTAACACGGTGCGTAGCAATGGCGCGTTTTTTTTTTTAAGGTAGGCTTTATTTTCAAGCAAATTATAATGTGATATTATTTTTTTAAATTATGGTACGGCAAATAAATTAATTCGAAATGTTTGATACTGCCATCCACGAACACGCGCCCCAACCCACTTCGCTCCGCACTAAAGTACAGTTTACGTAATCGCAGAGCGGGGCGCGTCTTCGTGGAAGGCACTATCTGTAGTGCGCATAATAGTATATCTGTATGTATTGTATAGTAAGCTCAAGTGGCGCATCGAACACGTATTCCACTTACCATATTGTTCTATGACGAATATCCTGTATTCTATTAATTGTTTCTTTAGTCATGGATGTATGTAATGAAGGAAAATACCAAGGTTGACTCGACGATTTCTGAAGTTAAAAATATATACAGGATGTAAGGGTGAACACCGTTGTCACTCAAACCATGGGTACTTGACTTAAATATAAAAATAATTGACCGAGTAACAACAACAAAAAAAAAACGATATTTTTAACGACTTTTGAAGACGACTCGAATTTAAGAAAAAAATTGTCCTTATTTTCCATTGATTTTACGTTCTATAAATGACACCAAATCACTAGTTTCAAGGATAACGGTGTTTACCCTAACATCCTGTATATCAAAGGATTAGGAATTACAGGGAAAGACACTAAAACATGGCGCCATTTCACACTGCACCGGCGGCCATAGCAAAGCCATAGGCCGTAGAAAACACAATCTGAGCGTGGGAACACAAGCAAAGACCTTTGCCACAGTATAATAAAGTAACAGTACTATGCCTCGGCAGTTACCTTAAAATGATTACTTACGGCCGTTCGGTACATAAACCTTCCGCGTCCGTGCGTAACTGCTGCGCTCTGAATACTGTTGCGTACTGATATACACTGAAACTTCGAAGCGCATCGTTTCGGCTGTTTTCGATGAACATATAATACTGTTACTTAAGTATACAGTGCCTAAGCCCAACAGTGGGTGAAGTCGGCCTGTGAATGATGATGATTCTTCAATGTATACTGCTACAAGGAACTTGTCGCGCTCGAATGACGTCGACAGGCGCTGTTAGTAAACATTTGTGCAATTTTTGTGAAATGTATTGAAAAAACCGGCCAAGTGCAACGCGTGCTGTACATTTAGAGCTGGTCACTAATCTCACGACTGAAGCATACCTGTTAGCAGTAAAGCGCTTTATTTCCAGACGAGGTAAACCTTTGCAGATCTATTCAGACAACGGTACAACATTTGTAGGGGGGCTAAAAGAATTTGCTAAATTTCTAGTAGATAAAGAGAGTGACATCCAGGATTATACTGCTAATAACTTAATTAAATTCACGTTCATTCCGCCGTATTCGCCTCATTTCGGTGGTTCGTGGGAAGCAGGCATCAAGTCCTGTAAATTTCATTTAATTCGTGTCGTGAGAAATGCTCACTTGACTTACGAGGAATTAAGTAGGTACTGTAGTAGCACAAATCGAGGCTGTCCTCAATTCCCGACTCATGTTTCCTCTGTCGTCCGACTCCTCTGACCTCCTCCCTCTAACACCTGCTCACTTCCTGATTGGCTGACCGTTCACCGCACCAGTCAGTCAAGACTTAACCACAGCGGCTACGCAGCGTCTCCGTCGCTACGACCGTGTTGAGCAGATGCGCCAGAACTTTTGGAGTCGATGGTCCAAGGAATATGTTTCTGAACTCCAAAAGAGAACGAAATGGCAGAACAGCGGTGACACTATTGTCCCAGACACCCTTGTGCTCGTGAAGGAAGACAACCTACCTCCTCTCAAGTGGCGTCTAGGCCAGGTTCTGCAGACATTCCCGGGGAAGGATAACATAGCTCGCGTTGCAAGCATAAGAACGGCGATGGGCACAATCAAGCGCTCCTTCTCGAAGATATGCCCACTCCCGCTTCCTGACGATGACAGCACGATGACATCTGCTTCTTTACTTACGGTTACTGACAAATGCTTGCACTGACTGGACAGGTCCACTCAAATCTGTGTGGTTCTTTCCTCAAAAGAACATTTCAGACTCTTATCTACATGGTCCTCATATGGCCTGACCAAGATTATGTCTGGACCTTAAAAGAGACTGCGACCTCTGAGTTTGTTTCGGCCTTTCTTCTCAGAGTAGTCAGATAGGAAACGCCGACTTCATCTAGCTTATTTTATTTTTTTAAATATGACGTGTAAAACTGATTCTGATATCCTATTTACAGAATAAACAATTTCATTTCATTTCATTTCATTTCATTTGGAACCAGGAGCTTCCAAGGCCGGGGCATGTTTACGAACAAATAGCGCCATCTAGCGGACACTTCAGGCGACAGTGTGACGGGCAACGGCGACGTGGAAACGCGCGCGCGCGGGGGCGCACCGTGCGCCCCAACCCGACTTAGTTTTTAAGAAACGATCAATAGAAATTCTACCGGCGATCGAGTACTACTATACGTAACCTAAGGAATAACTCATTGTAAACGATAATAATTAAAGCAAAGTATATCTTCATCATCAAGTCTTTCCATACAAACATCCTCAACACGACGGATGACCACTTCCTGCACAGTGTATTTTTTTGTGAAATGAATTGATAAAAGATGTCGGCGTTAAGAACCTTGTAGCGCTCTAGAAGCTAGCTTACCGGTAAGGTACAATAATGGCTACTTGATGATTGGCGCGGCAATGCGTGTGAGCATAGTACCCTCCGGGTTTCACGTCAGGATTCTGTTCTTCTACCCATTCCAGATTGGTTTCATTTTTTATGACTTTAATTCGCCCTGATATTAAATAAAATACAAAACCACGTTTGAGACCAGCGTATTATATTATTAACTGCTTCAAATATTGTTTATTTATTTTATTATTTATGTTCATTGTTCTTCGTTTTTAATCATTTTATCTACTAAACAATATATTTTTCATCCCACCATCTCGGAAAGAGTATTTTTAATCTTCAATATCTGAGTGGAAAAGCCGTTTTTATTCTCTAGAGGATAAAGTAAATTGAATTTAGAACATCGTGTGCACTAAGTTTGTGAATTAAAAAAAACATTAAACCTATTTACTGCTACCTCTATGGTGCCGAATATATCATACAACTTTTTTTTAATTTGTTAAAAACTCAGACTCGGAACCTTCTTGGTGTTCTTTTTTCAATTTGCTTTGTACGCGGTTCTTTACGCGGCATTTTTTCACGTCATTGTTAAACCTTATATTAAAAACAAGAAACTTGAAAACAAGTGAAAAAACTAAAATGAGTGATTCTAGCGACGAGGAAGTTTGCTTGACGCCAACAGAATTAACTGAAACTGTTAATAATGCGCAAATGAGCTTTCTCCCTCAACAATCACGCGAGAAGTATTTAAAACAGTACGATATGTTCAACACGTGGCGACTAGCAAAAGGAGCCAAAACTTTCTCAGAAAACGTTTTGCTGGCATATTTTATAGAATTATCCGAGAACAAGAAAGCAAGCACTCTATGGAGTACGTATTCGATGCTAAAAGCAACAATAAAGATGAAAAAAGACAAACATATCGATACCTATCCTAAATTAGTGGCATTTTTAAAAAGAGCCTCATCTGGTCATCAACCAAAAAAATCGAAGGTTTTCACAGTATCTGATATTGAAAAGTTTCTTAACGAAGCACCCGATTCCGTATATTTGGCGGCAAAAGTAAGTCAGTTGCACATTCAGTATCTACTTAAGTATATTAATCTCAATTAAATAGTATACTTAGTAGATGTTGATAGGCATAATTATGCGTTCATATCAATTTTATTCATTTATCTACTACAATACTCTTTACGTTACAGGTTGTTCTTATTATTGGAATAAACGGAGCATGTCGAACTAATGAACTAACACAACTTAATGTCAAAAACATTGAGAAACATTCAGATGACTTACTATTAATTAATTTACCTAATACAAAGACAAAAAGAGACCGCAACTTCGTCATTCGCAAGGAATACGTAACGATTGTTGAGAAATATCAAGCCTTACGCCCGCCTAACACTCCAATCAATCGATTTTTTCTACAGTATCGCAATGGAAAGTGTGTTAGACAGCCTATGGGTACTAATAAAATTGGCAGTATCCCACGAGAAATAGCAACATTTCTTGAACTTCCAGAACCCCTGTTGTACACGGGTCATTGTTTCCGACGAACTTCAGCCACACTTTTGGCTGATTCCGGAGCTGATCTCCTGTCCCTTAAGCGCCACGGAGGCTGGAAGTCCAATGCAGTTGTAGAGGGATACATAGAGGATTCCATCCAAAATAAGTCTAAAATATGTGAAGGCATCGTAGGAGCCATTACACTGAAAGAGCCTCAATCGGATCCTTGGACTGGCCCTTCTACATCAAAAATAAGCCGTTATGAAACACCTAACCATCTCCCTCTCTCTCCAACATTCACGCCAAGGGAATCCGATGAATCGGTACAACTATTAAGTATGACAGATAGTTTACCGAAAAACAGTACACAAGTGACTAACACCAATATTACAGTACCAAACAAAAATATTACACTCAATTTAAATAACTGTAGCAACGTTACTTTAAAATTTTCTTAATTATACCTTAGTAATATTTTGTTATAATTTAAAGATTATTCTATATTACTTACCTGTCATAATGTAGTAATTAATACCTAAACTGAAATAAAAGTGTACCTATCTTGTGATTGTAAACGTTTTTTTTTTTGCATTTAGTCATTTCCTCGCTGAGGTGGAATGAAAAGTTACGTGTTGCACTCGAGTGCAAAGATTTTTCACCTCGTGCTCTTTTGATTCCCTCGCTAACGCTCAGGATTCTAATTTTGAATCACTCGCTACGCTCGTGATTAAATTTTAGAATCCTTCGCTTGCTCGGTCATCAAAATTGAACACGCGGTTAAAAAGCAACTTTGCACTCTTGTATAACAAATAACTATTTTGCCTTAGCACCTGAAATCCTTGTTTTTATTTGTGTTACTTACCCAAAGAAGTCTCATTTAATTTGCACATTGGCGTATCTTTCGGATAACTTCTTTTTTCTTTGTCGCCTTAAACAAATAACACAGTAATTTATTAACTAAAGAAGTTTATTTTTCTCAAAATAATTTATTAGATACTTCTACATTATAAATTATTAAAATTAAAACCTAAAAAACTTTATTTAACAATTGTTTTTTAACTAAGAAAGAAGATTCTGTATGGATGAGGAATTAAAAAAATAAAAAAAAACTATTATGACAGTGATTTACCTAAGTATTTAAACTGATATTTCCATCTCATAAACAAATCATATGAAGAGTTATATCCATTTTCGTAAGCTGCAATGAAAAATCACAAAATACAGAAATCGACTCTTGCCATGAACTGTTACTGGGTTTCTTAAAAAAATGGAAACACTTACCCATTTCGACTTCCGTACCGCAAGTCAACTCCCAGCCAGCACAAACATTCTGAGTAAGTTTTGTTTAACAGCAGTCATAGAAACTAATCGCTGAATAAGACTACCGTAATTAGCTGATTTGGCGCTTACTCAAACGTTATTCAAGCACTTTGGGCACAAAATTATACTGCTAATAGCTGTGTAATACTAACGTAACATATGAATAAGTTTTGAATAATTGTACGACAAGCTGAGTATCTTCTGCATAAAAGCATTTTGTTCTTTAATACAAGTATTACAGCTCTGTTAGCCAGATGATGAATGAATGATGAATGAACTATAGTTAAATCCTTCAAAGCTCAGATATTAAGACGATATACAGCGGTTAGCTTATTTCAGGATATTTTATCAAGAACTAAATCAAATTAAATTAAAATTGACAAATCCGAACAGCGTGAATGCAGAATGAAATGCATTATGGCCAAATTACATTAATCTAATCGTAATACATTTTACCCTTATTTATGCTTAAAGAAAGAAATCGTTGGTTCGCATGCAACTTTACCGTGTATGTATATATACATTTCGTGTAAAATTTTCACGCGCTACCTGATAAGCCAGGTTTTGGAAAAATAAACAACATTTCGTCTATTGGTGTTTTTAGGTTTTAATTTTTTTGTTTTTTGTTTTATGTAGTTTAAGGGTTCAAAAATAACCTTGTAGTACTTTTATAAAAATATTACACCGATTTCGTTATTAAACTTGAGTATTTGAGTATAAAATTCCACATCATTATAATAGGTTATGTTATTCGATATGGCGACGCTCATTCTGAATAAAATCTGATTGCACAGCGGCTTATCGGCTTATGTCGGCATAACAGACCTTATGTATCCACATATTAAGTTGTGCTCTGGTTAAAAGTGGTCTGCACTCAACATTTTTCGATAACTGTTCTATAAGCACACACATTCGTTCTTCTAGTTTAAAAAATGTCTACTTTTCGTGAATACCTAGCAAACTTCTACATATGACTCTGTTACTATTGCTTTAACCACAGTTAGCTGCACATGACGGTAATGTCGTACTTAAAGCGGCATTAAGTAGTTATAACAGCTATAATAATTTCTGTTAAGTTACTATATGCTTCATAACAGAAATAACGCCTATTTTATACAGCAGCTGAATAACTGTCAAGATGTGGTGTGTAATACAACTAAAAGAGAACAGAATATAACTTATCCAGTATCATGCTTGATAATGGAATTTTATATCCATGTTATGTAAAAGGTTACACAAACTCTTGAGTAACGGGTCTTTTTATGATGTTTATCCAGTTTTAAGTAATAAAATCCGCAAATTACTAAACTAACTCAGCTAATAGTATTATTATAGCAAAAAAAAAACTTTAATACAGAACTTCGTAATACACACAGCTTCTATACATATATAATAAAGCTTAAACCTGCATAAGGTTAAATTGTCGGCCAGTTATCTGGCTTGTGGGCTGACTGCTGGTATTTATAATGAACACTATCATCTGTTTTAGAGATAATATTCCGAGATGCATTACCGCGAGCTATGAGATAATAGAACTCCAATTGATATAAAAAATACCAGTAACGTAATCAGGCATCGGATTTGCGTGCATTGATAATAACAATCCATTGCTTCGATTGTGAGGGTCAGATCTTATGCAGAAGCAGGCAAGGGTGCAATGGATAACAAACTTACAATTTTAAATTAGGCTGATCAATATTCATGGTCTTTGTTTAAAATATTGTTTTGTTTCGACTGACGTTGGATAAGTGAACCAAAAAAGACGAATATTCTGTCGGGGACTGTAGTTTCAGAGAGATAATCCTCTTGCTTTTCGAATCTGTCTTGGTCACAGGGGTCACCAGAGAGCTTGCGAACCCTTCAATAGTAATTGTGGAACAGCCCTCCAGCTGTGCTCTCTGATAATTGCCCAGTTTCGGAAAACCAACATTTGAGGTCTGGTGAAGTATTTATTGATTAAGAACAAATAATTTAAGGGAAAAAACGTAATGAATGCATTTCAGATCTTGAATTTGTGACATTTGCTTATTCTTTCTTTTTATACTGAATGTCAATGTACATATGTCTATAGATCACGATTTTCATGAATTACTTGGCGACGGCTACAGATCCTCTATGGTGAAGACTTGGGCCGTTTCCATTGTCAGGTTTCAGTGATTTGAACGCTAGGAATAATCTACTCTCTCTTACGAGACTTCGAAGGATTTCTCGCTGTGGAGTAGCCACATTCTCTGAAAATTAACAAAATCAATTTTTATTAATCGCGATGAAGGCTTGCAGGTTGAAGAAGATGATGATGTAAAAATACCTAACAACTCACCGATTGAAACATTTTTCGAGTTCATCAATGTTTTCAAGAAGTGTTGAAAGAACAATAATTTGATTTTGTTGTTTAATTTTTTTTTTGCCACTTCTCTGGGTTCAGCAAAAGTTATAGTGATAGTTGAGCAGAATTTCATAAATTGCTCAAACTTAAGCTCGGGTTTATTTTTGTTTTCGTTTTCATTGGAACGATGTTTTTTTTCTATTTTAGTACAAACGGCGGTTTTGTCTTCATCGTGTACAGTGTTTAAAATACACATTAACATGAAGACAATGTAAACAAAGAGCAAACACTCTGTGTGAGTGTATCTGTAGCCACACATAATAATTATCTTCTTTTAATTAACGAAAACTTGGACAAAGCAATGAAGGTAACAATAGATTTAAAATAAACTCCAAATTACGTCGAAGGGTTCTTGATCTGCATCTGTGGATGTTAAGTCGATATTTTTAACACTTACCCTGACCTATACAGGGTGTAAGGGACAGCCCTCCGCAGACAGATGGGATAAATATAAGCACATCATACTAAGACTACCGGTACATGAAATTATTTCAGGAACGTTATGGGAATCCAATAAACCTGAGTTTTTTATCAGCTCACACGCAATGGTAAAACGCACGTAGTCACACTCCCATGGCGGGGCGCGCTCGCGTCACGTGATTTACCAATGTGAATTCGGAGCTTCACGCGTCGTTCGCTATAGTATTTTAAAATCCATTGCAGTTTTTTTTTTTTTAGCTGTTTTATTTACATAAATGTAGTGCTTTGTTACTATTCCTTTATTTCAATGTCTATTACATTATCTGTAATGTAATAGACATTGAAATAAAGGAATAGTAACTGACAAAAGTAAAATCAAAAATTTTAAAAACCCCCGACAAAAACAAAGCTTCTAACAAGATAAGAAAAATAATATGTAGGTATTAACCCTTTAAGTTTAATATAAAAGTTGTAGCAGGGCCGTAGCCAGGAATTCATTTCGGGGGTGGTTATTGCAAACGTTTTTAATTACCTGTTTCTGATTTCAGAGAGGGTAGAAAAATCGATAAAGATTTAAAGAAAAGAGTATTTTCCTCTTTTTCGGAAATCTAAAAAACAATATATCGAGCGAAGCGAGATCGAAATTTTTTTAGCATCCAGCTTCGGATAAGTTAGGTTTTCTTTCTCTTTGACGCTTCGGATAAGTTAGGTTTTCTTTATCTTTGACCGATCATACAGAAATAGAAGTAACTTTATCGACTTAAGTTTGAGAAGGAAGATGCAGAAAAGGATGCAAGAGCGAGGGAAGCGAGCTCGAAAATTTTCGCATCCTGTCTGGGAGAGGCTGGGGGAGGTTAGAATATCTTAGAGAATGCATAAGTTGCATGAATTTATTCAACACAAAGTCAGAGTTGATACAAATATCTACAGTATTTAACAATAAAAGCAATTTTCACTTTTTCGGAAATAAAAAAAAAAATTGCGAGCGAAGCGAGCTCAAAATTTTTCAGGATTCAGCTTCGTATAAGTTAGGTTTTCTTTCTCTTTGACCGATCATACAGAAAGGGAAGTAACTTTATCGACTTAATATGCAGAAGAGAAGGATGATGCAAAAAAGATGCAAGAGCGAGCGAAGCAAGCTCGACAATTTTAGCACCCCGCCTGGGAGAGGCTTGGGGAGGTTAGTATATCTCAGAGAATGCTGAAGTTCCAGGAATTTATTCAATACAAAGTCAGAGTCGATAAAAATACAGTATTTAAGCATACTCTTACTAAGAGGCTGGGGGAGGTTAGTATATCTCAGAGAATGCTGAAGTTGCAGGAATTGATTCAATACAAAGTCAGAGTCGATAAAAATACAGTATTTAAGCATACTTTTACTGGTATTGTAGATTATAAAGTACGCCTATGCGAAATAGATTACAATTATCTGTATAAGGAGGTACCCTAGGGGGTTGATCTCTGGATTGAGATTCTGGTTTCTCGCATTTCGGGGGTTTGAACCCCCAAACCCCTCCCCCCCCTGCCTACGGCCCTGAGTTGTAGGTAATATTTTGTTCCAAGCGCCGTCGCGTCGGGGGATGGCTTATGAAAATAGGAAGTTACCAGCAGCTATCCTTTTTACAATACTATACATTCATTATTCCTAGATATAAGCCTTGTGTGTTTGGCGTACGTCATTAGCCAGGACTGCCTCCTTAAGCCTGTACCTAATGGGACTAAAAGTACCAGTTAAAGTTCTCTTAAACTATAGCACGTATTGTAAAAGATTTCTTTAAAAACAGGTAAAAACGGAATTATTTAAGTCCGCATGCTCCGCACGCACAATCTGCTATAAACAGTGAAAAAATTATAGGTACCTATAACATGTTCATGACTTAGTATGAGGACAAAACAGGGTAAAAAACCTTAGAAGTGAGGAAATAAAAACGTATAATATTTACCAAGTTTTCAGTGACTTAACCATATTTCAGTTGTCCAGTTGTCCAGATATCTCAAAACGTATCTATCTAAAAACGTATAATATTTACCAAGTTTTCAGTGACTTAACCATATTCCAGTTGTCCAGATATATATATCATAATTATTAAAAATGGTAGGTTCGTTTAATTTCAGGTTTAATTATTCAAAACATCAGTGCGCAAAGTGTCACTTTGACATCCGTTGTTAACTTTTGTCTATATGACGGCAAAGACAATACTTACAACTCCAAGCTAAAAAAAAACAAACTTCTTTTCTTTGAGGTGGGGTCGTGGTTAAATAATAACAGCCGCACGGGTCGACAGTATCTCAAGACAAAAGTTTTTGGCCGGTGTGTGTTGCCAGTGATGACCTATGGCACTGAAACGTGGTCGCTCACAATGGCCCTCTTTAGAAGGCTGAATGAAAGTCACCCAAAGGGCAATGGAGAGGGCTATACTCGGAGTTATCCTACGTGATCTAATCCGAAATGAAGAGAGATCCGTATGAGAACCAAGGTAACCGACATAGCCCGAAGTATTGCCAAACTTAATTGGCACTTGGCAGGGCACATTCCTCGCAGAACAGATGGTCGATGGGGCTTAAAGGTTCTGGAGAGGAGACCGCGTACAAGAAAACGTAGCGTTGGAAGGGCCCCCACAAGGTGGATCGATGACCTGGTGATGACCGGAGGAATCCGATGTATGCGAGGACAGAACCGGATGAAGTGGCGATGCTTGGGGGAGGCTTAAGTCCAGCAGAACGCCTTTCGGCTGAAATGATGATGATGATGAATATGAAGGTAGTTTAATGCTGTTGTCATATTTATTCATTTAAGGCTGTACGCTAACACGGATTTTATTTCGCTCGCACCATACTACTCGCGACCTGAGTGAGAGCGAGACGGAGTGGGGCGCTAGCGGCTCTCAAGCCTCGAAAAGTTCAGGTAATTGCTTTTTACCGTGAAAATAATGGTAATTTAAAAACTTGCTTTATAGATATAGTTCAGTTATTATGCAAAGTTTCGCGATCTCATTTGAAGTACCAGCGGTTTATAGTTCTGTTTATCTAGAGGTAACAACTACTAAATGTCTGTAATCACAAAACCTTAACACTTTCCGAGATTTGGCAGATGGTCTGTGAGAATTGAGGGACCACACTTTAAGGGCTGTAGTTTTTAATATATTAATTTACAAATTCCCAGATTCCCAGATACAATTGTTTTAGGACACTACTAAATCATAGGATTTTTTTTTTGTTATTCCCAGTTTGTTTCCTCATTTCACACACACATGTGTTTTCAAATCTAGCGAAGCTCCAGTGCAACAGAAAGGTGCGTACAGGCTATATAACATAACATGTTATACAACGTGCTATATAACATGTTTCAGAATAATGTGGACCAAGGTTACATAATGTGGAACACAAGTTAATATGTTACATAGTCTGTACGCACCTTAACAAATTGGTGTGGCTTTTCTTTTATTTTATGAATTGAAAACTTTTTTATTCGCACATTTTGCGCTCTCAGCGAACGAACTGTACTGTCACGCTCGTTAGCGTCAGAATGTCTGGTTGCCTATGGCAAGCGGCTCTGAAAGTATATATATTCAAAAATTGCTTATATTTGCTACATTTCTTCAATAATCGCTACATACGATACATTCAGAGAAAAATGAATATTTTTTTGACCAGCCATTCTGACGTCAGGTTGGCTGGTTGCCTCCGTGTTCACCATGAAGGACGCAGAATTTCTAAAAGTTTTCTGTATCAATAATTGCTGTATGGGTCGCAACCTGTGTCGACACCTTAGCGCCATTCATGTTCCTAGCACGGCGGGCTGTGCTGGCGCCGCTGCTGCGGCTGCTGAGACTGCACTACGGTTTTGAGGCATTTGGGGTCGAAACGCTCGGGTCATGGGGCCCGAGTGCGCGTCTCCTTTTTAAGGAAATCTCCCACCGACTGGTCGACACTTCACGTGACCAGAGGGCTGGCTTGTTCTTTGGCCAAAGAATTAGCATTGCCATTCAACGTGGCAATGATGCCAGTCTTCTGGGCACGTTTCCGTTTGACGATGCGGACGAATACTTCGACGCCTAAAGGTCCCTTTGTTTTTATGTTTATTTAGTTAGTCCCTTTAGTTTTAGTTTTTTATGTAAATAGTTAGTAGTGTTCTATAAATATTGTGTATAGTATTGTAAATAATTGCTACTTAATTCCTTCATTCAAGAATTCAAGTTTCTGCATCGTACGTACATTAGGTAAAAAAATATAGCTGTTTGTAATGTTTTACAAAGAAGCGCCTTATAATTTGAAATGTAGCAAATATAAGCAATTAGGTACCTAGTAATTTTTGAATATACTTTCAGAGCCGCTTGCCATAGGCAACCAGCCATTCTGACGCTAACTCACGCTCGGGTCGGTGACGCCGAATTGGGTATACTCGGCTCCGGGAATCCCCCTCTTGGCATAAAATTTTTAGCCATAATATTGTTTGGCATAACGTTTTCTCATAACTTTTTTTAGCATAATAATACTGTGGCATAATAATACCTTGGCATAATAATAAGGTTAGCATAACTGTCTTTTGGTCTAATTTGTGTTAGCATAATTTGGAGTTGTTATAATTTTTTAAGGCATAATTTATTTATTCGTCTTTTAATCGTAAGCCATAAATATAAACATTATTTATTATAATTTGGGAATTACTCTATTGGATTGGGTTAAGGTGCGGCGGGGGTGGCCCGAGGGCCACTCCTGAGCCGCGAACATGTTTGTTTTTTAACCGACTTCTAAGAGGAGGTTATCAATTCGGAGGTTTTTTTATGTTTATTCGGGCATATGTCGTATATAAACGTATTTGCAAAATTCTATTTTTTATAATAACTCGTGCAGTTACTCTCAGAAAGCACCATTTGGTGAAGTGGAACTGATGATGAAGACCACAGATTGCCACCGGAATTACTCAATAATAAGTATTTCACGGGTTGCGATTCGATTACTTTATGGTTGCCAAGTAATCGTCACAATGGATATGGTGAAGTGGAGCTGATGCTGAAGTACTGGGAGAACTCCTCAACGATTAACGTCCCTGCATCGGAAAAAGCAATATTTTGTAATGGTGGTGAGCAGTTGACTATTGGCTATTGGATAGTTGGCTATTGTAACTTAGACAAATTACAAACTGACCCACTAAAAAACGAGAAATAAAAACACACCATAGTGTAAAATAACTTAAATTTCGAAAGTTGATGGCATAAACCAAAAATACAAAACCAAAGGAGTGAGTTATATTTGGATTTATTATTTTTATTCCAAAGAATATAATGTGTAAATATCATTATGCGTTTATAACATTATGCTTTATAACATTATGCTGCATTATTATTATGCCAAAAGTATTTATGGCAATTAACATTATGGCAAAACATTTATGTTATGCCAATGTAAATTATGACAATCTATTTTATGCTTAACATTAGTAAACCCTCGGCTCCAGTCGTGAGTTTGAGTGATACTTTTATCGTGTGGTCATCAGAGGGTGTGTGCGTAGGATCTTACGATACAATACAATACGATTTTTTTTATAGGTACCTGTAATCGGGATTGCGTAAAAAATATACAAAAAAATATTTTTTATTGTCTTTATTGCAATAAAAATATTCCAAATTATTCTATAACTCAACTCAACTCTAATTATCAGGTTATTCATTTAACTTCGTATATTTGAGTGACCTATTTAATCAAGAATATTCAATTTATTAAGAGACAAACGATTTAAAAAAGCAATTCAAAAGTAAAAAAATACCATCTTGTTATTAATATTTTTATTCTAATTCCATCCAATTTTGTTTAATTTAATTTCATCTTATTTTTTCCAGTTTTATGTAATTTAACTTAATTTTATGATTCTACTAGCGACGAGCGCCTGCTTCGCACGGTTTTACGACTTGACAAAACATCGGGATAAGTTATTATGTAACTTATTAACACCTTCCGGAATACATTTTCTAAACGATGTTGAAAACCTCATCAGAATCCGTTGCGTGGTTTGGAAGAACAACGCGGGCATACAGACAAACACGAGAAGCGACTTTAGGCTCGTGCAGACTGGCGCGACACGTCACGCGACGCGACACCGGTAATTGTTCTACCGTGAAGTTTTGAGTTTGCTCCCGAGCCTTAATTTATAATATGTGTAGATGGGCAAATATTAGTATTGACCAATAACTTGTATGTGTGGTGCAAACTGTCAATATAAGAGTTGGTTATTAATAAATAAATGAATAAACTACTATATAAAAACAATATAACAAAAACAATACGAATATAAAACTTTATACGGAAAAGATTATTAGTTTTTCTATCAATTTATTATTATCCTTCCCGCGAAATGAAATTGCTAGTACAACAGCTATTTAAAAAACTAATTGACGACGTAATTCAATTATTAACTTATACATTTTATGATCATCATCGTCAATATAATCTTAGGAACATCTGAGCAAGTTCCCGTTAAATTGCTTGGCAAAAAATTGCATAGGTACAAAATCTGTCCTATTTTTTTATTTATACGGTGAATTGTTTTGGACTACTCAGACATAGTGGATACACTCCTTTACCTACTGTCGTTTAAACCTGCAATAAAATGATCCTACATTGAACAATCCTCAATTCGATTTTTAGTAAGACTCGATATTGATTAATATGAGAAAGAGAGGATCTCCACAAAAGAGAGAGTAACTTTACAGTTGTGACGGGAAGAGTAATTCAAACTGTGGTGGTCCGAGGGCAAATTTACCAAGTAAACGAATTGCTCTTAGCATAACACTTTTCGTGTCGAGCTTCATTTTTGTAGGGTTAACGTCGGCTAAAATGTGGGTATACAGTTTTTCTTCAGTTACTTCTAAAAGTTTGTATTTTGTAGTTGACAGACCTTCCTTTTGGTTACGTATTTTCGAAAGCATAAGGAGTAAACGTCTGTAAAAAAGCAAAGTAAAAAGTCAAAACTATAACATTACAGCATATCGTATGACTTGTGTTGTAGGTAAAACCTGCCGATTCTATGAAAAGGTCTCCGTGGAAACTTAGAGCAATAGCGCACTACCCGCCATGTCACAGCGGCCAGCGAGATAGATAAATAGTATGAAATCGCCATGGAGCACGCGCACCTGGCTGTACGCGGCCAGCGGCCCCCACCGGTCAGCGGCGACCAACGAGATCGAAGCGACGCATCTGCGGCTCATGGTCGGTCGCTGGCCGCTGCGGCCACTGAGATCAAATTGAATTGTAGATAAACACCAGTGTGCGTGTACTAGACGCAGCGGGCAGCCGGAGAAAGCGCGCTGTATTTGCAATTGACGATTGCAGCCGTGGTTTTGGCCGCGTTAATAATGTTGGCGCACTGTTGACCAATACGCTACGCCGCTACTGCGCTACATAATAGTTCCGTTTTTTAAATTAAACAGTGGAGCCAACATTACGGCTATAGAACTATTTCATGAAACGCACTCTAGGTGATAGCTTGGAGTAAGCTCAATAGTGTAAATCCATCCCAGTCTGTGGAACGAGCTCAATTTAAAGCTCACTTCACGTAAGTTTCCACGGTGAGATTGATTGACACAATATTAATGAAAAACAGGACAATCAATCAGAATTGTAACCGGTTCGAAACAAATGTTTAATCGATTGCTTCATAAGTTCGTAAGTTACGTTGTTGAGCAGATATTTTCGAACTTATGTAGCTGTGGCGGTATCTTCATCGCCACAAGCGAAGTACGCATCAAAGACCTGACGTCACACAAAAATCCTGATGTTACATAAATCCTGCATCGCGCAGAGTTTATCGCGCGATGGACATATATACAAGAATCCAATATCAATCTTTGGGCAGTTGCCCGCCAGACACAACAACCGTCTGGTCAGAGGATCCTCCCTTTTCTATGGTGGATGATGATTACACCCTGTTCCTAATACCCCTAAATAGCATTACGCAATTAGGGTGCAGGACAGAATGATACCAAGGTCTCCTACGGGCCTACTAGGCGGTACAGTCATGGATTTTAATTGATGAGCCACCTGGCACTGTTCGTATTTTAGGCGTGTAATGCAAGTCGGGTTTATTCGGTTCCTGACACGGAAAGTCATAATGTCTTCGTATTAGTAGAAGAAAATTATATTTAATAACTTTACCGGGTGGCTAACCTGAGAGCCAGAACTACAAACTTGACAGCAGAGTGACTACCCAAAGTCAACCAATTGCAAGTCTAGCAACAGTAACAACGATTGTTTAAGCGTAGCGATAGTAACGTTAGCGTACGGAGAAATAATAATAGTCATTTCGACAACTTCGAAATTAACGTCTCTGACATCGACATTTCAACTGTCAATTTCTTCAGAAAAGTTTTCAGAATAATCGAGTTGATGAGCTCTGATATAAAGGAGGTCAGTATCAAATAGATTGGATAAACTGAATGCAACATTTTATTTATTTTTTATCATTGAGAACTTATTAGTAAACCTCTATGGATAAGACTATTTCGATTATAATAATTTATTTGTCATCTTGTTTACTAGCGTGCGGTTCTCGTCAATGTATGAAACTATAAAATTGAAAAGTTTGAAGGTGGCTCATCAATTAAAGTCCGTGACTGTACATTTATGCAGTAGGTTGAAAAAGGCTGTAAATTATTTTAGTCTATTTCTATTTCGTCAATATTAAATCGATAAAGGTTACAGTAATCCTACAAAGGTAAAGTAATCGGTTCAACCTCCAATATAAAACAAACCCAAAAACCGATCACGCTCCTACCGGTCCTTCAAAGCGATTTAGGAACTTGTCACGAGGATTGGTGTGTTCCTAAAGGGTAATTGTCTGGAGAAAAAACATAATATGAGTTGTTTTACCGTTCCGTCCCTATTGTATTGTAAGTGTGAGGCAGTGTGGCATACCGGGCTATAGCTCTATCATACCGCGATACGAGCAGATTATTAGCATCAAGTCTGAAACAAAAAAGGCAAAAAACCCATAAAATATAAGTTTTTGGGAGTTATAATCAGTGATCGGAAATAGGTGAGCTAAAATGCCAATAGTTCAAAAAAGAGCAGGGATAAAGTGGAGACGCCTTACGACAATTATTTTTTTGGAATTATTTGTCCCGATTTTCGGAACAATTAATAAAGTAAAACCACTATTGAATTAATTTCCAGTTTCTGTTTAAAAAAAAGTATGCACGATTATAGTTGAGAGTAGAAAGTTTATTGTGTCTTACAAGGCATGTAAAATTCATAAATTTACCAAGCATAAGTCCCGAAAAAATATTTTAGTCGTAAGGAAGTCTCCACTTTTTTTTGTCTCTGTTCTTTGAACTTTAGGTAGATTAGTTCACCCTTTTCCGATCACTGTGAGAAAGTCAACCGCGTGGGTCACATAGGTCTACAGCGTGGGTCACATAAGTCTACCGCGTGGGTAACAAAAGTCTACCGCGTGGGTGACATAGTTCTACAGCGTGGGTCACATAAGTCTACCGCGTGGGTTAGAAAAGTTTGCAAAATCAATCAAATCAAAATCAAAATATTTTATTTCACATAAACCTACATGGGCACTTATGAAACGTCAGAAGCTAGGTGCACGGTTCCAAATGGTTGTTTCCTATGGAGAAGAGCCGGCAAGAAACTCCACGGTTACTCTTTTAAAAATAATTGGCTTTTGCAATATTTTCAAATTACAGTGTTAGTAGGCATGGAAGGACAATGGAGGCCTTTCAACAAGTAAGTACCAGGTACTTAACAAAATAGATGTTCAGTAAATCTACAGTCCAATAAGCCTACAAAGTTCTCACATTCACAAAATAGAAAATAATCTATATAAAAGACAAACAATAAAATAAAAAAAACCTATTTCAGCCAAATGACGTGATTGCTATTACAACTGTAACAAATTGAATAATTATCATGTCCACAAAAGCCACTAGGAGTTGAAATTAAATTGGAGGTATCTATAATAATAGGAATAATGTCAAATACAATGATTATGTCAAGGATGACTTTTCCGATCACTGTGAGAAAGTCAACCGCGTGGGTCACATAGGTCTACAGCGTGGGTCACATTAGTCTACCGCGTGGGTAACAAAAGTCTACCGCCTGGGTGACATAGGTCTACAGCGTGGGTCACATAAGTCTACCGCGTGGGTAAGAAAAGTTTACCGCGTGGGTCACATAGGTCTACAGCGTGGGTCACATAAGTCTACCGTGTGTGTAACAAAAGTCTACCGCGTGGGTGACATAGGTCTACAGCGTGGGTCACATAAGTCTACCGCGTGGGTAAGAAAAGTTTACCGCGTGGGTCACATAGGTCTACAGCGTGGGTCACATAAGTCTACCGTGTGTGTAACAAAAGTCTACCGCGTGGGTGACATAGGTCTACAGCGTGGGTCACATAAGTCTTCTGCGTGGGTTACAAAAGTCTACCGCGTGGGTCACATAATTCACCTGAAATAGAAATCATCATCCTCTGCACCCCAATTCCAATAAAAATTTGAATAGCCGTTGACAGCTCTATAATCTTGAGGGGTGAGGGCAGTTACACCGCCGAAGATGAGTCGATACGGTAAACTGAAATCAACCCATATTAACATTATTGTTGAAGCTTTGAAGCCACCGAGAGAGAACGAAAGTAAAAAGGGATACAACACCAAGTATTCTTAAATCTATCGATATCTATCTTAAACCTCTCCTCGTTGGTCGAGTGGTTGCAAGCGCTACTGCTGAGCCTGAGGTCATGGGTACGATTCCCAGGTCGGGCAAAATGTTTTTCCTTCTAGAATTTCTTAGAAGCAGCCCGGAGTCTGGATTTGTGGCCGGTTGATGGCTATATAGGCTCGGAAGAGCTCGTGACTAAGTAATACTAGCCGCGCGGATCGATCCATCAGGTTAAGCTACGCTTGCCTGGGTTGGTCCGTGGATAGATGACCATCTTAATGTGCCTCGGAAAGCACGTTAAGCCGTTGGTCCCGGCTATCATTTGTGGATGTTTGACAGTCGTTACGGGTCGTCAGAAGGCCGAAAGTCTGACAACCAGTCTTCCCAAGGGGTATCGTATTACCCAGTTACTGAGTTGTGGAGGTCAGATAGGCAGTCACTCCATGTAAAATACTGGTATTCAGCTGCATCCGGTTGGACTGGAAGCCGACCGTTACATAGTTGGGAAAAAGCTAGGCAGATGATGATGATGGCAATAGGTTCGCCCCCTATTACATGGGACTTGAAACATAACTAGCGAAATGTGGGTGTTACTATAGGTACACCTCTGCCTAACCAACCGGGGATTACAGGCGTGATGGTATGTATACCTATTGCCACAAAATATCAAAATCTTCCTTTTCTTCCATTTTTGCCCTTTTCTTTCTAGGCCTAAAATGAAATCAAATATTCTTGTTTCATTGTGAAAACAAGTTAAATTAAAAATTTAAAAACCCCGGCAAAAACAAAGCATCTTATAAACGATTTTTTTATAGCTAAGCTCACTCTCGATCAATTCACCTTTAAAACAAAACAAATAAAAAAACAAAATCGGTTCAGCCGTTTGGCAGCTACGATGGCGCAGACAGACACACAGATACACCTTAAACTTATAACGGTTAAAAAGATGGAACTATACAATTGAGACTTCTCTAAACAACCCTAATAAATAAAATGAACGAGTAAAATAATTTCTTACACATAACCCATCGATTCAACTGCAGCAGCCATATGTGCCGGATGATCTAAACAGGAGTACGAGATCCTCTCGTCCTCAGGGATCAGGTCCACATCGTGGAAGATCAGACAGTTCCATTTGCCGAACCGCTGAGTCTCCAGAAACGCTATGTTGTATAGAGTGCCTTTGTTGAACTTTTCTGTACCTTTAGTTAAAGAAACGAAAATGATTCTTTGATAAAAACGAATTAATGTTAAAATAACAATATTAAGTATCTGAGACAAACGAACGTGCCTCAAAATGAATGCTACTGAATATACTAATTGGTAGCCTTAAATTTTTCACTAAAAGGTTCATAATCTGGTACGAAAACATGAAAGGTGCTTGCTGCGCCGTTGCGTAGTGCGTGCTATGCCGTAACACGGTGCGTAGCGTATTTTCTTTTAGGTATTCTTTATTTTCAAGCAAATTATAATGTGATATATTTTTTTTTAAATTGTGGTATGGCAAATAAATTAATTCGAAATGTTTGATACTGCCATCCACGAACACGCACCCCAACCCGCTTCGCTCCGCACGTACAGTTTACGTAATCGCGGAGCGGGGCGCGTCTTCGTGGATGGCACTATCTGTAGTGCGCATAATAGTATATCTGTATGTATTGTATAGTAAACTCAAGTGGCGCATCGAACACGTATTCCACTTACCATATTGTTCTATGACGAATATCCTGTATTCTATTAATTGTTTCTTTAGTAATGGATGTATGTAACGAAGGAAAATACCAAGGTTAACTCGGCGATCTCTGAAGTTAAAAATATATATATCAAAGGATTAGGAATTAAAGAGAAAGACACTAAAACATGGCGCCATTTCACACTGCACCGGCGGCCATAGCAAAGCCATAGGCCGTAGAAAACACAATCTGAGCGTGGGAACACAAGCAAAGACCTTTGCCACTGCATAATAAAATAACAGTACTATGCCTCGGCAGTTACCTTAAAATTATTACTTACGGCCGTTCGATATACAAAGTGGAGACGACAAAAAATTTAAACTCCGTATATCTAATGACGTACTCGGTCTACATACAAAAAATTAATCAAATATATCTAATAGTTTAGATACGATAGCTAGTCAAAGATCGGCAAATCCCATACTCGGCCCAGCACTATTATTTAGTTTATTTGAAAAACATACTTTTTTAATTTCGATGTTAGGATTTATTTGATAGTTCCAAAATACTCTTATTCATTAGTATTGCCAGTGTTTTCATATATTGTTGTATTGTCGTCTCCACATTGTATAAACCTTCCGCGTCCGTGCGTAACTGCCGCGCTCTCAATACTGTTGTGTACTGACATACACTGAAACTTCGAAGCACATCGTTTCGGCTGTTTTCGATGAACATATAATACTGTTACTTATTTATACAGTGCCTAAGCCCAACAGTGGGTGAAGTCGGCCTGTGAATGATAATGATTCTTCAATGTATACTGCTACAAGGAACTTGTCGCGCTCGAATGACGACGACAGGCGCTGTTGGTAAACATTTGTGCAATTTTTGTGAAATGTATTGTAAAAAGAAGATGGCGGCGTTAAGAACCTTGTAGCACTCTAGAAGCTAGCTTACCGGTAAGGTACAATAATGGCTACTTGATGATTGGCGCGGCAATGCGTGGGCGCATAGTACCCTCCGGGTTTCACGTCAGGATTCTGTTTTTCTACCCATTCCAGATTGGTTTCATTTTTTATGACTTGAATTGGCCCTGATATTAAATAAAATACAAAACCACGTTTGAGTAAAGAGAGCGTATTATAATATTAACTGCTTCAAATATTGACCTTTTTTTTTAATCATTTCATCTACCAAGACAGAAATCTATACATATAATAAATCTGTAGACGAGGCGTTTCTGTACAATGAAAAAAAAAAAAAAAAACGTATGTGGAGTGTCCAAGAATAACCAACAGATGCCATTTCTACCATTTTTGGAATTTTTGTCTGTTTGTCTGTTTGTCTGTATGTCTGTTTGTCTGTTCGTTTGTTTGATTGTTCCAGTATCACGCAAAAAGTACGAAATCAATATGGTTAACTTACACACTCAAATATTGTGTGTAACTCGATGTTTCATTTAGTCTTTGTTTCATCGCAATCGCTTCAAAATATCAAAAGATATAAGAGTTTAAAATATTCCAGAAGAAATTTTCATTAGGTACGTAATGTAGATACACGTAACGACATCTATTGTCGTAAAATGACACTAGCGTAAAATCAGGTAGGTTTGTGAGAACGTGTGTAACCCACGATCATAATCATCATAATTATGTTCACATACTTCGCGCGGAAACATAACGCGATACATTGTGAATTTACCAAATCTAAAGTATAGTTAATTCAAGTTTTCCAAATCCATTGTTTGGTAGTAGTGCCATAGGTGGCGCTATCTATCTTTTAAATCATGATACAAATATTAATCATGAAACCAACCAAAAAAAACAACCCCCACTTATTCGAAAAAATGTCTGATAATAAAAGAAAGCCAATACGTGCTCAATATTTGTCACAGTTATGTAATATAAAATGCAAGACATCTTTAATGCAAAAGAGTTTTTTTGGCATTGCGCCAAAGATCTATAATAAAATACCAGACAATATTAAAAATATGCCTCTAGTAAAGTTTAAAAAAGCTCTCACATTATTGCTAATTGACAAATGTTATTATAAAATTGAAGACTTTTTAAATGATAATGTTAATTAATATTGAAATTTTGTGTAAACCAACTATTTAATTCATTATGTTAATTTTATTATTGATAATTGACTACGCATGTTTCCTCTAAAAATATTTGTATGTCAAAATTGACAAGACATAGCGCACTATTTAGTTCTTAAGATCCATCTATTATAAAACCTATGTTTCACAAATAAATTGATTTGATTTGATTTGATTTGATTTGATTTGATTTGATTTGAAAAAATGGTAATAAATTTTAATTTCTTAAAAATTGTAGATTGTTGCATCGAGCAAAAAGTGAGTAATTAAGGCACGAATGCGCTTACTAAATAAACACGAGTGCATTAATTACTCAGTTTAGCAAGGTACGTAATCTACTTTTCTTTCAACTACCAATGTACCTGCTGCGATAAAATATACCTGCTCAAGGTTAACTCAACTCAATCCAAATCAAGTTAGGTCAAGTTAGGTCAAGTCAGGTCAAGTCAGATCAAGTCAAGTCAAGTCAAGTCAGGTCAAGTCAGTCATGGAACCCTACGTCTTTACTACATAGCTTACAGAGTGTTCGAACGTTTTCCCATATATTTTGACAGTATCACTTCGTGCTCGATAGATGGCGTTGTTCATTTAACGTCATTTTCTGAATCGCGGTGTTAAGAGTCTCCGTAGAAGAATGACTTTCGCCGAATTCATAATTATCGAGCATTTGGCTCATTTTGAATTGAACACATAATCCATACTAATCGATGCTTAAAAGCATAAATTCGATAGTAACTCTGTCTGTCTGTCCGTCTGTAATTCTGTATGTTACCTTTTCACGCCTGATCCACTGAACGGATCTCGATAAAATTTGGTAAAGAGATAGATGGCATCCCGGTGAAGAACATAGGCAATTATTTTGTCAAAAACAAATTTAAGGGGGGGGGGGGATATAGGGGATGAAAGTTTTTATGGGAAACCTATCATTTTTAGAGTTCCGCAGTCAACAAGGAAGCTTTATAGTTTCGCCATGTCCGTCTGTCTGTCTGTCTGTCCGCGACTTAGCTCAAAAACTTTTAATCGACCAACTTACATGTGCAGTTTCAAAAACCCAAACATTCTGTATGCGAAAACAAGTTTTTTAACACTTTGAGGGACAGTAAACGCCCATGGACGTAATAACAATAAAACTTTGCGAAAGTTTGTTTGATAAAATAATTCATCCCAACTACGGAACCCTTCATTGTGCATGGTTCGACACGCACTTGGCCGGTTTTTTTTTAACTTAGGGCTGTGAAAATTTATGCTTTTTGTAACTAACAAAGAGTTTTGTTTTTCTAAAATCATCCCTCATGAGGGTAAAAACCCTTCTTTACTTTCTTGATTTTAAAATTCACATGTAAGTACTTATTATTGACATTTTTGCGGGACTCTCTTCAAGAGCGTTAAGGGATTGAGAATATAGTCATAGTCCGATACGGACTATGACTATATTCTCAATCCCTTATATTGAGAATCTGTCCACTCAATCAAAAGTTATTACTACTTGGCTCTTGGCTTGGAACGAAGAGTTTGAGTTTACCAGTGAGTACTTACTCGATAGATGGCGTTGTGCAAATGATGCGATTTTCTTAAGGGGGATGCGCCGGTAGCCCGCGAAATTCAAATCTTAAGTTTTTTGCAATTTGCAAGTCAGTGTCAGGCAGGTTGTATGTTAAAATGAAATTGTTTATTCTGTAAATAGGTTATTGGAATCACTTTTACACGTCGTAATAATATCAAAATTTTTTAAAATTAAGCTAGATGAGGTCGGCGTTTCCTATCTGACTACTCTGAGAAGAAAGGCCGAAACAAACTCAGTCTCTTTTAAAGTCCGGAGATACCTAGGTCAGATATTGGCATATTGGTCAGGCCCGATGAGGGCATGTAGATTAGAGTCTGAAATGGTCTTTTGAGGAATGAACCACACAGATTTGAGTGAACCTGTCCTGTCCCTGCAAGCATTTGTCAGTAATAGTGGAGCTCAGCTCAGAACTTAAGGAGCTCAACGACTCGACGAACAATACCAAAGAAAGGACATTTGTGTAGGCCGCATAAAGTTCTCAAATTGCCAGACCATTGTTAAAACTAACTGAGAACGAAAAAATATAAGAATAAAAACAAAATAAACATCCACATAGTCCTCACATTCACAATAATACAATACTTTACAAAGCAATCATGTCATTTTGTCAATATCCTACATATAATATTCAATAATGTGAATTTGTATATAAAACTGGTAGGTATATTTTGATGATTTTCCATAGTACTTATTCAAAATGTCACAATGCCAAAATGACAAAATGTTAGCAGAGCGAGCAGCTCAATCCCATGCTTTTTGTCTTCTGAATAATCTGAAATTGTATAGTACCCTTTTTTACAAAGTTTGGTTTTAATACAGCTTTTAAATCGTTTAATGGGTAAGTTTCGAATGTCAATATGATTAAAATATGATTCGCGATCGTAGCAAATAGTAGCTTTACAGAATAATAACCATTAGATACAGGAATGCAACTCCTGCAATATTAGTTAGATTAGATAAATAAATATTTGAAACAACTGCGACTCATTATTTAGATCAACATAAAACTTGATACTGACCTGTAAAAAGCAAAAAACATAAGAAAATTTGAATATCGCAGGCTCCCCCAAAGCTTTCGCCTTAGTTTCCATCGTCCATGCAATATGCCATAGTTTTTTCATTAATCTTTCCGACAGTTTCATACTGCTGTCCATACTATCCACACTATCACCACAATATAGATATGGACTACCACTAATATATAAAGTTACTGGCTATCTCATGCCTGTTACTTTTACACCGTAACGCCTAGGTCGCCTAGACAGACCACGTGGGTTATGGGACATAGGATACTTTTATCCCGGTAGCACATTCCCGTGGGATAATTTCCGACATCCACGCGGGCGAAGCCGCGGGCAAAAGCTAGTTTACAAAATATGTGTCAAGTCTAAATTAGAACTAAAATACGTGTCTTCCAATACAGAAATCAAATTCGGTGTACCACAAGGAAGCGTCCTTGGGCCTTTGTTATTTTTAATTTACATTAACGACCTCCCACGCCAAATCTACCAACCCATGGTACTGTTTGCCGACGAAAGTACTGCACTCTTAAAATGCGACAATAATAAAGATTATGAAAACGATATAAACTATACCATTAAAATTATAATAAATTGGCTAAATAGTAACAACTTTCAAATAAACATACAAAAAACAAAGATAATGCATTTTTACCAGAGACTTCGTGTCAATGACCTAAATATTCATTATAATAGCCAAAATGTGGACAGAGTACATCTCACAAAATTTCTAGGAAAATTAATTGACAATCAACTGACATGGAAGGCACAGGTTGAAGCAATCTGTAAAAAACTTAGCGCGTATGCGTATGCACTTTATAATCTTTAAAAAACAGTTAATATCAAAACAGTATTACTAGCGTCTTGTCGTTTCCATTTTAAGGTTTGGTAGTATCTATTGGGGCAATTGTACCGAAAGAGAGAGTATTTTTAAAGCCCAAAAACGCTGCCTACGAGCTATATTTGGTTTGAAAGTTACTGATAACTGTGTTCCAATTTTTAAAAGTCATAACTTATTGACATTTCCGTGCCTTTACATTGTAGAAGTTGCTCTTTTTGATAAGTGTAATCAACACCTATTTTTACCCCACTACGGCGAAGAAAAAAGGAGGGTTATGATTTTGACCGGTATGTATGTATGTTCATCTGTTCCCTCCTATCTTCTAAAGCACTCATCACAATTTAACAAATGAGGTATCGTTGGAAGCGTCTTGATTGTCCACTGGTTATAGCCTAAGTGACGTTACATTAAATTAAAAATGGCGACCTCTAGAGGACATAAAGCGAGGAACTAAAAAAAAAACATTGTTTAATCGTACCATGTTGGGTATCAAATGAAAAAGCTTAATGAGCACATTTCAAAAATATATATATTTTAACCCCAAAAGAATTTAAAAAAAAATTAAGTAATAAAAACTAAAATCCGGACTGTGGTGTCTTGTTTATCCCTTTTTAGTCGTAGTCGGTTAGTCGTAGTTGGGTTTTAGTTTTTATTACTTAACTTTATCGGAACGCAGAAACCGAGATGTAACTTTGCGATCTCAATACCAAAACTTGTTACGCACAGGTGGATATAGGACTGCTTTGTTGAGGAAAAGTGTTTTTGGTATGGCACCGGCCACTTTTAACCATTTTCCTAATTCTGTAAAAGAGGAACCAGTAAAAACTTTCAAGGAGAAGCTAACTTTATTGTTAATAAATAAATGTTATTATTCCGTATCCGATTTTCTAGCTGATAAATTTTAGTTGTGTATCACTGTTTGTAAGTTCGATGATGAACTGCACCAATGTTTGCATGCCAAAATAGTAGAATGTACAAGGATTCTTTAATATATTATTGTAACCACCTTATTGTAAATACCTATATTCTGAGCAAATAAATATTCTATTCTATTCTACCTACTGAGCACCATTAAATAAAAAAAAATAAAAAAATTGCCTAGCACCTGGAATCCTTGTTTTTATTTGTGTTACTTACCCAAAGAAGTCTCATTTAATTTGCACATTGGCGTATCTTTCGAATAAATTCTTTTTTCTTTGTCGCCTTAAACAAATAACACAGTAAATTAATTAAAGAAGTTTATTTCTCTCAAAATCATTTATTAGATACTACTTCATTATAAATGATTAAAATTAAAGCTTAAAAAACTTTACTTAACAATTAGTTTTTAAGGTTGATGCGCTAGGGTGGCGTTTGCGTTTAAATTTGAATTTCGCGGGCCACCCTAGCGCATCAACCTTAACTAAGAAAGAAGATTCTGTATGGATGAGGAATTTAAAACAAAAAAATTGTCCAATTAAGACAGTGATTTACCTAAGTGTTTAAACTGATATTTCCATCTCATAAACCAATCATATGAAGAGTTATATCCATTTTCGTAAGCTGCAACGAAAAATCACAAAATACAGAAATCGACTCTTGCCATGAAATATAACTGGGTTTCAAAAAAAAAATGGAAACACTCACCCATTTCGACTTCCGTACCGCATGTCAACTGGTATTTATAATGAACACTATCATCTGTTTTAGAGATAACATCCCGGGATCCATTACCGCGAGCTATGACATAATCGAACTCCAATATAAAAAATACCAGTAACGTAATCAGGCATCGCATTTGCGTGCATTGATAATAACAATCCATTGCTTCGATTGTGAGGGTCAGATCTTATGCAGAAGCAGGCGAGGGTGCAATGGATAACAAACTTATAATTTTAAATTTGGCTAATCAATAGTCATGGTCTTTGTTTAAAATATTTTATTGTTTCGACTGATGTTGGATAAGTGAACCAAAAAAACAAATATTCTGTCGGGGACTGTAGTTTCAGAGGGATAATCCTCTTGCTTTTCGAACCTGTCTTGCGACCCTTCAATAGTAATTGTGGAACAGCCCTCCAGCTGTGCTCTCTGAAAAATTGCCCAGTTTCTTAAAACCTACAATAAATAAATAAAATAAGTAATTAAAGCATTGCAGATCTTGAATTTGTGACATTTGCTTATTCTTTCTTTTTATATTAAATGTCAATGTATGTCTATGGATCACGAGTTTCATGAATTACTTGGCGTTTGCTACAGATCCTCTATGGTGAACTTGGGCAGTTTCCATTGTCGGGTTTCAGTGATTCGAACGAAAGGAATAATCTACTCTCTTTCGAGAGATCGAAGGATTTCTCGCTGTGGAGTAGCCACATTCACTGAAAATAAACAAAATCAATTTTTATTAATCCCCTTGCTTTTCGAATCTGTCTTGGCCACAGGGGTCACCAGAGGATACCGGGACCTTGGCAATAGGCAACTGAAGGAACACGGGTGGGTTTTAGTCAGTAAAAGTCTGACACGCCCTTCCGCTCCGCCCAGAGCGGGAGAAGTCATTAGATGAATTCCCACCATGAAAAAAAAATGGGGTCACCAGAGAGCTTGCGACCCTTTAACTGTGGAACAGCCCTCTAGCTGTGCACTCTGATAATTGCCCAGTTTCGGAAAACCAACATTTCAGGTACGGTGAAGTATTTATTGATTAAGAACAAATAATTTAAGGGAAGAAAAAATGTAATTAAAGCATTGCAGACGCAGTAATATATATGCTCATATTTATGTCAATGATTGCAAATCTTGAATTTGTGACATTTGCTTATTCTTTCTTTTTATATTAAATCTCAATGAATGTCTCCATAGACATCGCGAGTTTCATGAATTACTTGGCGACTGCATGGTCCCTCCATCTTGTCGCTAACGAATTTAAGCATATCATACTAAGACGACCGGTACATGAAATCATTTCAGGAACGTTATGGGAATCCAATAAACCTGATATTTTTTATTACCTCACACGCAATGTATCGTTAACGTGGCAAAACGCACGTAGCCGCACTCCCATGGCGGGGCGCGCTCGCGTCACGTGATTTTCCAATGTAAATTCTGAGCTTCACGCGTCGTTCGCTATAGTATTTTAACATCTATTGCTTTTTGGATTTTAGCTGTTTTATTTACATAAATGTAGTGCTTCGTACAGAGAATGTAATATACATTGAAATAAAGGAATAGTAACTGAAAGAAGTTAAATAATTTTTTTTTTAATCCCGACAAAAACCAAGCATCTAAAAAGTTAAAAAGTAATATGTACGTATTGGCCCTTTAAGTTTAATATAAAAGTTGTAGGTAATATTTTGATTCAATCGCCGTCGCGTCCCGGGACGGCTGATGAAAAAAATAGGAAGTTACCAGCGGCTAGCCTTTCTATACAATAGCATACTTTAATTATTCCTAGGTATAAGCCTTGAGTGTTTGGCGTTTTCATTAGCCGTCCCCCGACGCGACGACGCTTGGATCAAGATATTACCTACAAGTTTTATATTCAAATTCAAATTAAATATGGGCCGACATAATGTGAAATTTTAAAATATTTATACCATTAATTTCAAAACCAAGTGTTTTCATGCGCTCGCCACGCGTCGTTTAGTCCCGAGCGGAACGTGTTGGAGGTCGAACGTGTGACAATTTTTTTCGCACCCACAACCCGCTCCGGTTGAGTTCTTGCCTTTACTACGTTAATTTCAAATATCGCAACGACTGTACTATTTTTGCGGTAAATACATTGCTTAACTACTACCTAAGTGTGTCGCTAAGTGACTGGACAAGCAATGAACAATCACAAAACGATACTTTACTACATTATTTTATATTTCAAATATCACAGCAACTGTACTATTTTTGTCGGAGTTATTTAAATTTATATTACATTACTAGTAGACAAGCTACGATCAACACGTGACTCGCCGAAATCTGCGTAGCTGTACCTACGTATGTTTGCCACAGTGAAGCTTTTTACTAATTTAGTCTCATTTCTCTTTACTACTCCATCATCAGACCCTGCTCTCTATCTGTACCATATTTTTTCCAATGAGCCCAAACAAGATACGTCTGCTGTAAGTTGGTGAGGGAGTTGGGTATCCTGCAGCCAGGTGATGCTGCAGTATCAGTTCAAGGTTACTATATTCTTCTAATATCATTGAATTTAGTTTATTTCGAATCATTAAAAAACACTGTCATGTATACAACCTATTAAAACCTCCATCAGAAAATCTGGAAAAAATCTGCGGTTCCATACATTTTTTTTCACATGTCATGGATAAAATGTTTGGAACATTTGACAAATATTTTTTTGCCGATTTTTGGGTCTATGTTAAACTTTAACGAAAGTCATTTGCATAATCTAAAGGTAGAAAAAAGGTACTAAATATTCTCATATCGAAAAACAAAAAAAAAACTAGGTATCCAATAGCATGTCTGACCCAATTGTTGAATCGTCATCGTCATCGAAAGATGGAGGGACCAACGATTATGATCGATATTTCTCAAACGGTTCATGTTAGGGACAATCAAATTTCATATTTCTAAGGTAGAATTAAGGTATTGAAATACTATATGTAGGATACCAGCGTATCCATTTGGTCCCTCTTTCGACGTCAAAATTGAGGGACCAAGTATTTTGCTGAATAACTACGTATCCATTGAGGCAGCTAAATTTATAGCAAAGGTAGCAAATAGTAGATTTATGGTATTAAAATTTGTTGTAGGCTGATTTGGAATCCAAGGCTTGGTCCGTCCATCTTGACGCTACGATACGATACAATACGATATTTTTTGTAGGTACCTGTAATCGGGATTGCGTAAAAAATATACAAAAATATATTTTTATAGTCTTTATTGCAATTTAAATATTTCAAATTATTCTATAACTCAACTCAACTCTATACTTAATTATTGAATAACTTTTGCAGGTTATTCAATTAACTTTCTATATTTGAGTGACCTATTTAGTCAAGAATATTCAATTTACTAAGAGACAAACGATTTAAAAAAGCAATTCAAAAGTTACAAAATACCATCTTGTTATTAATAATTTTATTCTAATTCCATCCATATCTTGAGCAAAATAGTTGGATTGTTTTGTTCATTAGCATAATAATATACCAGTTGTCAAGGTCAGTCGTGCTGCAATGTTGAATCGCCATCATAAGAGGATACGATATCAGTGAGGAGACATCTGATGCATCGCTGTTAGAACAATTTACTTACACCCAGCAGGAAGAAGAAGAAGAAGAACAAGCAAAAGAAGAAGTACAAGAAGACAAACAAGAAAAAGAGGAAGCAGAATTATCAGATGATTATGAATGAGACGGATAATTTTACTTCATGTTTTAGAATTCACATGGCTTTCAACATTTCCAATAATACCAGTTTTTACATATTTTTAAATAGTATATATTGAATTAAACAGGATCACAATGGATTGCGGAATATGGCATATCGGGGAAACCACGTTAAAAAAAACGCTCCAAGTACACTACCCTACAGGGGCCCAAGTCTACTAATTTATAAACGTGTCAGTGGTCTCACAATGATCAGTTTTTGACAGATATGCCATACAAAATCGGTCATAAACTCATCATTGCGAGACCACTGACACGTTTGTAAATTAGTAGACTTGACCCCCAGGTGGCGTGGAATTGGGCACGCCACAATTGCGGCGATAAGTCCCCTCTTTGAGGAGTGGCTGGAGAGGAGCCACGGCGTCCTCACCTTCCGCCTGACGCAGGTCCTCACCGGACATGGCAGCTTCGGGAGGTACCTGTGTAGGATTAGGCGGGAGGAAACGCCCGGGTGTCACCACTGTGCGGATCGTCCGGAGGACACGGTGGAGCATACGGTGGAGGTGTGCCCTGCTTGGGCGGAGCACGGCCGTGTCCTCGTGGAGGCGATTGGCGGCACTGACCTCTCGCGTCCGGCCCTGGTCCAGGCCATGGTACGGAGCGAGAGGGCATGGGAGGCGGTCACCTCCTTCTGCGAAGCAGTGATGCTCGCGAAGGAGAAGGCGGAACGCGTGAGGGAGAGGCAAAGCTTGCGCCCTCACGCCCCTAACCGCCACCGCTGGAAACACCCTGGGCGTCGGGAATCCCAGGCGGATTCCCGGCCACCATAGGCGCGGACTTGCGGACGGCGAGCAATGGGTAGCTCGCCGTCCGATAAGGACTAGGCCCGGGTCGATGGCCCGTCGTGTTCCACGCGCGCCTCAAAGAGATGTCAGCACACCTGACGGGGTCCGTTAGGACCGATGTCTGCCAGGGTTGCGGAATAGTCCGAAAGGGATACCGGGAC
Source organism: Lithophane ornitopus (assembly GCA_948473465.1). NCBI lineage: Eukaryota > Metazoa > Arthropoda > Insecta > Lepidoptera > Noctuidae > Lithophane > Lithophane ornitopus. The sequence continues at coordinate 12,090,504 of OX419632.1, read as the reverse complement.
CCTGGCAACAAGCAACTGAAGGAACACGGGTGGGTTTTAGTCAGTAAGAGTCTGACACGCCCTTCCGCTCCGCCCAGAGCGGGAGAAGTCATTTGATGATTTCCCACCCAAAAAAAAAAAAGGTGGCGTGGAAACGTGTGCATATTATGAAGAATACAAGTTTTTCAACCATTATTATCTCAGAAACGTTTAGGAGAAAAATTGTAAAAACAATTTTATAGATAATTGCATAATGTACAATTTTTGTCTGAACTATTTTTATCATAAAACTTATCGTTTGGCTAGAAAACGCAAAAAACCCATGTTTGTGAACCTTGAATTTGACCTTGAATTTTTTTTGCAAGTGTGGGATCGATGTGGACTTTTTACATTTCATTTATAATGGTGTGAATTCCGGACATTCGTCCAATTTTCAGCTTTATGCAAATTTTTGCACTTTGAAATGTCTCAAACTCAAACTCAAAGCATTTATTTCAATTAAACCATTTACAGGCACTTTTGAATTGTCAAGGAGTCAGTCAGTCAGAAATATGAAGCTAGTTGCCCATTCCAAAGCGTAGTAGGTACCTATGGAGAAGAACGGGCAAGAAACTCCATGGACACTCTTTTAAATCAAAATATTGTTACAATATAATGGTTACATTATTCATGTTGAAATTATACATGTGAGAACAATGTAGAAAGCACGTTAAAAGCGTCCGCAATTACAAAATAAGCACAATTCAAAAATTAAAATAAGCCATGGCAGCTAAGAAATGACCAGTCACAACTGACGGCGCCCGTTCACGAACATGACGCATGGATCAGCACCATTCAGCTCAACCATTTTGAAGGGAGCTAAATGATCCAACACATACGCCACCACCAGCGAGACATTTGAGTGAGCATGACATTCCCAGCCGCCAGGGCACATTCAAGTCAATGAAAGACAAAATACCCGGTAAATGGTAGCTCTATAGTACATAGTACTCACACCTGTGCAATTATATAATACAAAGGAGAGATTGAGTTTATACAATGCAAAGATAGTCTTACAATCTTCAGCAGCTCCAACAGCATTTTCGAATGTTAATTAGTTAGTTGTGGTTGTGGAGCAGGACCAGCATTAAGCCAAGCATTTTTATCAGAGATGTAATCCTCCAACTTATAATATGCCTGCCTACATAGTGTGCGTTTTATACAAGTTTTGAATTTCGTCTCATTCAGTTGAAGTATGTGGGGAGGGATTTTATTGTAACATTTTAAACAGTACCCCATGAAAGATGAGTCTACTTTAGCCAGTCTGAAACCTGGTTGAACTAATAAGTCCCTATTTCTAGTACTATAATTATGTCTATCGCCTCTTTTACTAAAAAGATGTAAATTTTTTCTTACGTGCAAGATGTTTTCATATATATATTGACAAGGTACCGTCATGATGTTAATATCCTTAAACAGTTCCCTTAAAGAATCGCGCCTGCGTAGATTATAAATGGCTCTGATCGCTCTTTTCTGCAGAATAAAGATAGACTCGATGTCTGCAGCCCGTCCCCATAGTAAAATACCGTAAGACATTATGCTATGAAAGTAACTAAAATAGACTAGCCTCGCGGTATCTACATCAGTAAATTGACGGATTTTTCTGACAGCATATGCTGCTGAACTCAGCCGCCCTGCAAGAGATGTTAAATGAGGACCCCATTGTAGCCTTGAGTCGAGCGTGATCCCCAGGAAAACAGTTTTATCGACGAATTCTAGTTTCTCTTGATTCAATATAATCTCACAATCCCTACTTTTGACATTTGGTAAAGAAAATTTTATGCACTTAGTCTTTTTTCCATTTAATACTAAATTATTAGCAGTGAACCAATTTTGGACCTGCAGTAGGGCGTTATTTACTTCGTCAAAATTTGTAGCACGTCTATCTACCTTAAAAATTAAGGAAGTATCGTCAGCAAATAACACCATGTGTGGCTGATTTTTTAATAAATGGAGTAGATCATTAATGTACACTAAAAAGAGGAAAGGACCCAAAATCGAGCCTTGTGGAACACCCATTTTTACTTTTAAACCTAGTGAGTTGATACCGTTTATTTGAACTTGCTGTTGTCTATCATTTAAGTAAGATTTTACTAAACTGAGCGCAAGTTTACCTAGTCCGTAATGCTCAAGTTTCAAGAGTAAGGTTTCATGATCGACGCAATCAAATGCCTTGGAGAGGTCACAAAAGATTCCTATGGCGTCTTGGGCTTCTTCCCACGCGTTAAAAATGTGTCTTAATAAGGTTACACCGGCGTCAGTCGTACAACGTCCTTTGGTGAAACCGTACTGTTGGTCGTGAAGGATTTTATTTGTGTTAAAATGATTGAGCATTTGATTCAGCATTTCCTTTTCAAACACCTTGCTGAAAACCGGCAGCACGGATACAGGCCTATAATTATTGGAGTCTTTACTGTCCCCGGATTTGAAAAGTGGTATTACCTTACTGTATTTCATTAAATCCGGGAAGACTCCTTGATCCACACACAAATTAAATATGTCTATTTTGACCGGACTAAAAACTTTATACGGAAAAGATTATTAGTTTTGTATTTGCTCCCGAACCTTAAAATACACACTTCTCATCAGAAAAACAGAAATACTTCCGTTTATATGGTTTCGAGTTTCTGAATATACACATTTTTCTGATAATCCTTACAAATCATAAACTTGCAAGGTGTTTCGATTTTTCTGATGAGAAGTATATAATATGTGTAGATGTGCAACTACTAGTATTAACCAATAACTTGTATGTGTGGTGCAAACTGTCAATATAAGAGTTGGTTATTAATAAATAAATGAATAAACTACTATATAAAAACAATACAAATATAACAAAAACAATACGAATATAAAACTTTATACGGAAAAGATTATTAGTTTTTCTATCAATTTATTATTATCCTTCCCGCGAAATTGCAAGTACAATATCTATTTAAAAAACTAATCGACGACGTCATTCAATTATTAACTTATACATTTCATGATCATCATCGTCAATATAATCTTAGGAACATCTGAGCAAGTTAAATTGCTTGGCAAAAAATTGCATAGGTACAAAATCTGTCCTATTTTTTAATTTATTCGGTGAATTTATTTGAACTACTCAGACATAGTGGATACACTCCTTTACCTACTGTCGTTTAAACCTACAATAAAATGATCCTACATTGAACAATCCTCAATTCGATTTTAGTAAGACTCGATATTGATTAATATGAGAAAGGGAAGATCCCCACAAAAGAGACAGGAACTTTACGGTCGTGACGGGATGAATAATGTAAGCTCTGGGGGTGCAAGGGTAAATTTACCAAGTAAACGCAATACTCTTAGCATAACACTTCTCGTGTCTAGTTTCATTTTTGTAGGATTAACGTCGGCTAAAATGTGGGTATACAGTTTTTCTTCAGTTACTTCTAAAAGTTTGTATTTTGTAGTTGACAGACCTTCCTTTCGGTAACGTATTTTCGAAAGCCTAACGAGTAAACTTCTGTAAAAAAGCAAAATAAAAGGTCAAAACTATAACATTACAGCATATCGTATGACTTGTGTTGTAGGTAAAACCTGCCGATTCTATGAAAAGGTCTCCGTGGAAACTTAGAGCAATAGCGCACTACCCGCCATGTCACAGCGGCCAGCGAGATAGATAAATAGTATGAAATTGCCATGGAGCACGCGCACCTGGCTGTACGCGGCCAGCGGCCCCACCTAGCTGCGGCGACCAACGAGATCGAAGCGACGCATCTGCGGCGCGTGGTCGGTCGCTGGCCGCTGTGGCCACTGAGATCAAATTGAATTGAAGATAAACACCAGTGTGCGTGTACTAGACGCAGCGGGCAGCCGGACAAAGCGCGCTGTATTTGCAATTGACGATTGCAGCCGTGGTTTTGGCCGCGTTGCTTGATCGCGACCTTGCGGCCGGGTCGTGCGTCAGCCGCCAATGCGCTATCGCCCTTACAGTGCGTTCATTATAACTTGACCCGTGTCGCGATTGGTAGCACTGAATTTTGCAGTCATGTGATTGGTAGTACTGATCTGTCAGTCAACATTTTGAACTCTATTAGTATTTAAACTAAGACTGCAAAATTCAGTGCTACCAATCGCGTCACGCGTCAGGTTATAATTAACGCACTGTATAGTGGGTTTCATCAAATAGTTCCTATGCTATAATGTTGGCACCACTGTTGTAGGACCAATACGAATACGCTACGCCGCTACTGCGCTACCAAATAGTTCCGTTTTTCAAATTAAACAGTGGAGCCAACATTACGGCTATAGAACTATTTCATGAAACGCACTCTAGGTGAGAGCTTGGAGTAAGCTCAATAGTGTAAATCCCTCCCAGTCTGAGGAACGACAGCTCATTTTAAGCTCACTTCACAGTGAGATTGATTGACACAATATTAATGAAAAACAGCACAATCGATCAAAATTGTAATCGGTTCGAAACAAATGTTTAATCCATTGCTTCATAAGTTCGTAAGTTACGTTGTTGAGCACTTTGTTTTCGAACTTATGTAGCTGTGGCGGTATCTTCATCGCCACATGCGAAGTACGCATCAAAGACCTGACGTCACACAAAAATCCTGACGTCACATAAATCCTGCTTCGCGCAATTAGAGTTTATCGCGCGATGGACATATATACAAGAATCCAACATCAATCGTTGGGCAGTTGCCCGCCAGACACAACAACCGTCTGGTCGTAGGATCCTCTCTTTTCTATGGTAGATGATGATTACACCCTGTTCCTCATACCCCTAAATAGCATTAGGCAATTAGGGTGCAGGACAGAATGATTCCAAGGTGTCCTACGGCCTACTAGGAGGTAATACATTTATGCAGTAGGTTGAAAAAGGCTGTAAATTATTTTAGTCAATTGCCATTTCGTCATATTAAATCGATGAAGGTTACAGCTATATTATGCTTATTAAAGGTTACAGTAATCCTACAAAAGTAAAGTAATCGGCTCAAACTCCAATATAAAACAAAGCCAAAAACCGATCACGCTCCTACCGGTCCTTCAAAGCGATTTAGGAACTTGTCACGAGGATTGGTGTGTGCCTAAAGGGTAATTCTCTGGAGAAAAAACATAATTTGAGTTGTTTTACCGTTCCGTCCCTATTGTGTTGTAAGTGTGAGGCAGTGTGGCATACCGGGCTATAGCTCTATCATACCGCGATACGAGCAGATTATTAGCATGAAGCCTGAAACAAAAAAGGCAAAAAACACATAAAATATAAGTTTTTTTTTGAGTTATAAGACCAAGCAATCGTTTTAGTAACCTTTTAGTAACAACAACAACAATTGAGACAAAGTGGTTTTGCGGGTCTGTACAGACCCGCGCCCGCGAGGCTAATGTGCAGGTCTAGTAAGGCTACCGCGTGCGTCACATAAGTCTACTGTGTGGGTTACATAAGTCTACCGCGTGGGTCACAAAAGTCTACCGCGTGGGTCACAAAGGTCTACAGCGTGGGTCACATAAGTCTACCGCGTGGGTAACAAAAGTCTACCGCGAGGGTCACATAGGTCTACCACGTGGGTCACATAAGTCTTCTGCGTTGGTAACAAAAGTCAACCGCGTGGGTCACATAGGTCTACAGCGGGGGTCACATTAATCTAGCGCGTGGGTAACAAAAGTCTACCGCGTGGGTCACATAGTTCTACAGCGTGGGTAACATAAGTCTTCCGCGTGGGTTACAAAAGTCTACCGCGTGGGTAACAAAAGTCTACCGCGTGGGTCACATAATTCACCTGAAATAGAAATCATCATCCTCTGCACCCCAGTTCCAATAAAAATTTGAATAGCCGTTGACAGCTCTATAATCTTGAGGAGTAAGGGCAGTTACACCGCCGAAGTGGAGTGGGTACTTTAAACTGAAATCAACCAATGGATACAACACCATGTGTTCTGAAATCTATTGCAGAACTCTCCTCGTTGGTCGAGTGGTTGCAAGCGCTACTGCTGAGCCTGAGGTCATGGGTTCGATTCCCAGGTCGGGCAAAGTGTTTTTCCTTCTAGAATTTCTTAGAAGCAGCCCTGAGTCTGGATTTGTGGCCGGTTGATGGCTATAGGATCGGAAGAGCTCGTGACTAAGTAATACTAGGCGCACGGTTCGATCCATCAGGTTAAGCTACGCTTGCCTGGGTTGGTCCATGGATAGGTGACCATCTTAACGTGCCTCGAAAAGCATGTCAAGCCGTTGGTACCGGCTGTCATTTGTGGATCTTTGACAGTCGTCACGGATCGTCAGAAGCCGGAAAGTCTGACAACTAGTCTTACCAAGGGGTATCGTATTACCCAGTTACTGGGTTGTGGAGGTCAGATAGGCAGCCGCTCCATGTAAAATACTGGTATTCAGCTGCATCCGGCTAGACTGGAAGCAGACCCTTACATAGTTGATGTTGATGATATTATGGCAATAGGTGGCAAGTCCCATGTAATAGGGGGCCACCTATTATATGGGACTTGAAACATAACTGGCGAAATGTGGGTGTTACTATAGGTACACCTCTGCCTAACCCACCGGGGATTACAGGCGTGATGGTATGTATACCTATTGCCACAAAATATAAAATCTTCATTTTCTTTCATTTTTGCCTTTTTCTTTCTTTCTTTGTTTTATCTTTTTCCATGCAATCCAAATAAAATGCCGATAGCCAGGGGCCAAAAATGAAATCAAATTTATCTTAGTTTCATTGTGACAAAAAGATGGAGCTATACAATTAAGACTTCTCTAAACAACCTTTATGAATAAAATGAACGAGTAAAATAATTTCTTACACATAACCCATCGATTCAACTGCAGCAGCCATATGTGCCGGATGATCTAAACAGGAGTACGAGATCCTCTCGTCCTCAGGGATCAGGTCCACATCGTGGAAGATCAGACAGTTCCATTTGCCGAACCGCTGAGTCTCCAGAAACGCAATGTTGTATAGACTGCCTTTGTTGAACTTTTCTGTACCTTTAGTTAAAGAAACGAAAATGATTCTTTGATAAAAACGAATTAAAGTTAAAATAACAATATTAAGAATCTGAGACAAACGAACGTGCCTCAAAAATGAATGTTACTGAATATACTAAATGGTAGCCTTGAATTTTTCACTAAAAGGTTCATAATCCGGTACGAAAACATGAAAGGTGCTTGCTGCGCTGTGGCGTAGTGCGTGCTACGCTGTAGCACAGTTTTTTTTTTTGGTATTCTTTATTTTAAAGCAAATTATAATGCCATATTATTATTTATAAATTATGCTACGTTAAATAAATTAATTCGAAATGTTTATAGGTACAGCCATTCACGAAGACGTACCTCATTCCGCTCCGCTCCATACTAAAGTAAAGTTCGACAGTACTAGGATCAGTTCACACCGAGACGCGAAGCGACGCGCACTTATTTATGATCCGATACAATATCGAATTTATTTAAAGTGCTTTTCGTGAAGAAAATATGTTCGATAATTGTTAAAAAGTGTGCGCAGCGTCGCGTCGCTTCACGTAACGGTGTGAACTGACCCATAAAGTACAGTAATCGCGGAGCGGGGCGCGTCTTCGTGGATGGCACTATCTGTAGTGCGCATAATAGTATATCTGTTCTGTATGTATTGTATAGTAAGCTCAAGTGGCGCATCGAACACGTATTCCACTTACCATATTGTTCTATGACGAATATTCTGTATTCTATAAATTGTTTCTTTAGTAATGGATGTATGTAACGAAGGAAAATACCAAGGTTGACTCGACGATCTCTGAAGTTAATTATATAATATATCAAACGATTAGGTATTACAGGGAAATACACTAAAACATGGTGCCATTTCACACTGCACCGGCGGCCATAGCAAAGCCATAAGCCGTAGAAAACACAATCTGAGCGTGGGAACACAAGCAAAGACCTTTGCCACAGTATAATAAAGTAACAGTACTATGCCTCGGCAGTTACCTTAAAATTATTACTTACGGCCGTTCGATATATAAACCTTCCACGTCCGTGCGTAACTGCCGCGCTCTCAATACTGTTGTGTACTGATATACACTGAAACTTAGAAGCACATCGTTTCGGCTGTTTTCGATGAACATATAATACTGTTACTTAAGTATACAGTGCCTAAGCCCAACAGTGGGTGAAGTCGGCCTGTGAATGATGATGATTCTTCAATGTATACTGCTACAAGGAACTTGTCGCGCTCGAATGACGACGACAGGCGCTGTCGGTAAACTTTTGTGCAATTTTTGTGAAATGTATTGAAAAAAGAAGATGGCGGCGTTAAGAACCTTGTAGCGCTCTAGAAGCTGGCTTACCGGTAAGGTACAAGAATGGCTACTTGATGATTGGCGCGGCAATGCGTGGGCGCATAGTACCCTCCGGGTTTCACGTCAGGATTCTGTTCTTCTACCCATTCCAGATTGGTTTCATTTTTTATGACTTGAATTGGCCCTGATATTAAATAAAATACAAAACCATGTTTGAGTAAAGAGAGCGTATTATAATATTAACTGCTTCAAATATTGTTCTTATTTTTTTATCATTTTATTTTATCTGCTGAGCTAAACTAGATAATTAAAAAAAAATTGCCTTAGCACCTGGAATCCTTGTTTTTATTTGTGTTACTTACCCAAAGAAGTCTCATTTAATTTGCACATTGGCGTATCTCTCGGATAACTTATTTTTTCTTTGTCGCCTTAAACAAATAACACAGTAAATTAATTAAAGAAGTTTATTTCTATCAAAATCATTTATTAGATACTTCTTGATTATACATGATTAAAATTAAAGCGTAAAATTATCACTTCAGACTTTACTTAACAATTGGTTTTTAATTAAGAAGAAAATTCTGCATGGATGAGGAATTTAAAACAAAAAAGGCAGTGATTTACCTAAGTGTTTAAACTGATATTTCCATCTCATAAACCAATCATATGAAGAGTTATATCCATTTTCGTAAGCTGCAACGAAAAATCACAAAATACAGAACTAGACTCTTGCTATGAAATGTTACTGGGTTTCTAAAAAAATGGAAACACTGTAGTGGTATTTTCCGTCGTCACTTGACGTCTTGTCATGCATATATCTCCGTCTGTTACTTTGAATTAATAACTTGTATTTTAGCAGAATAAAGCCAAGATTTCTAATGGTCTTTTCTTTTAAGCCTATCAATTTATTCTGCTAACCAAAAAAAGGCTAAAAATGATACAAAGCCGGATACGCCAAAATCCGAAAAATCTCCAAGCATGCTACGATATTTACGACCGGACCCTTTCGATATCGAATCCGGAACGGTGGCGGCTGATTCAAAATGGAGGCATTGGTATATAACTATCTCTAATTTTATAAGTGAAGAGAATTCTAGTATTTCTGATCTTATGAAACTAAAACTATTGATGAATCATCTTTCTCCTACGATTTTCATTTAGAATGTGTTCTCCTCTTTATTAACGAATGCGATACGTTTGACAATGCTATTACACGGCTTAATGAAATATAGTATTTCTGATCTTATGAAACTGAAACTATTGATGAATCATCTTTCTCCTACGATTTTCATTTAGAATGTGTTCTCCTCTTTATTAACGAATGCGATACGTTTGACAATGCTATTACACGGCTTAATGAAATATATATCAAACCTTTCAATGAAATACAGTCACGCCATGTTTTGTCAACTCGCAAATAGCAATCAGATGAATCGATAACCAAATATATCCAAGCTTTGAAACTACTCTTGCAAGATTGTACGTTTAAAAGCGTAACTGCTGATGAATATAAGCAAGAGTACCTACATACGTGACGCGTTCATATCAGGAATTTTTTCACAAAAGATACGCCAAACTAGATACGACTGCTAGAAAATACGTTACTAAGCCTAGATGACGCTTTTCGACAAGCTATTGCAATCGATTCGGCTGAGAAACATAGTCTCGCATTTGTAAACACGCTTGATCCATCACAACTTAATGCTATAACATCCAATAATCATATCCAACCTTCTGCACCAAGCCAAAGCTCAAACTTAGCGGTCACGACACAAGGTAGAAGACGTTGCTTCTTTTGTGGATACTAGCTGCTGGCTAGCTGGAACTAGCTGAACAGCCAACGCAAGAGGCTCCAGAGCACGAAATTGTAGAATCATCTGAACTAGGTGAACAACCTCTGCGTCGATCCTCCCGCGAAAGACGGCCACCAGCTAATCTTGAAGGTTACTGCCTCACTAAATAAATTACCAACGACAGGAAACTGGTAGGGGGTGAATATAGTGTGTCTTAGTAATTATCTATGGTATCTTCCGTCGTCACTTGACGTCTTGACATGCATATTATTCTGTCTGTTACTTTGAATTAATAACTTGTATTTTAGTAGAATAAAGCCAAGATTTCTAATGGTATTTTCGTTTAAATGTATCAAACACTTACCCATTTCGACTTCCGTACCGCATGTCAACTGGTATTTATAATGAACACTATCATCTGTTTTAGAGATAACATCCCGGGATCTATTACCGCGAGCTATGACATAATCGAACTCCAATATAAAAAATACCAGTAACGTAATCAGGCATCGGATTTGCGTGCATTGATAATAACAATCCATTGCTTCGATTGTGAGGGTCAGATCTTATGCAGTAGCAGGCGAGGGTGCAATGGATAACAAACTTATAATTTTAAATTTGGCTAATCAATAGTCATGGTCTTTGTTTAAAATATTTTATTGTTTCGACTGATGTTGGATAAGTGAACCAAAAAAACAAATATTCTGTCGGGGACTGTAGTTTCAGAGGGATAATCCCCTTGCTTCGAATCTGTCTTGGTCAAAGGGGTCATCAGAGAACTTGCGACCCTTCAATAGTAATTGTGGAACAGCCCTACAGCTGTGCTCTCTGATAATTGGCCAGTTTCGGAAAACCGAAATTAATAAATAAAATAAATAAGTAATTGCAGATCTTGCATTTATGACATTTGCTTATTCTTTCTTTTTATACTAAATGTCAATGTATGTCTATGGATCGCGAGTTTCATGATTTACTTGGCGACTGCTACAGATCCTCTATGGTGAGGACTTGGGTAGTTTCCATTGTCGGGTTTCAGTGATTCGAACGCAAGGAATAATCTACTCTCTTACGAGAGTTCGAAGTATTTCTCACTGTGGAGTAGCCACATTCACTGAAAATAAACAAAATCAATTTTCATTAATCCCCTTGCTTTTCGAATCTGTCTTGGGCACAGGGGTCACCAGAGAGCTCGTGACCCTTCAATAGTAACTGTGGAACAGCCCGCCAGCTGTGCTCTCTGATAATTGCCCAGTTTTGGAAAACCAACATTTGAGGTCCGGTGAAGTATTTATTGATTAAGAACAAATAATTTAAGGGAAAAAATGTAATTAAAGCATTGCAGATCTTGAATTTGTGACATTTGTTTATTCTTTCTTTTTATATTAAATGTCAATGTATGTCTCCCTACATAGACATCGCGAGTTTCATGAATTACTTGGCGACGGCTACAGATCCTCTATGGTGAAGACTTGGGCCGTTTCCATAGTCGGATTTCAGTGATTCGAAGGCAAGGAATGATCTACTCTCTTACGAGAGTTCGACGGATTTCTCGCTGTGGAGTAGCCACGTTCACTGAAAATAAACAAAATCAATTCTCATTAATCGCGATGAAGGCTTGCAGGTTGAAGAAGATGATGATGTAAAAATACCTAGAAACTCACCAATTGAAACATTTTTCGAGTTCCTCAACGTTTTCAAGAAGTGTAGAAAGAACAATGATTGGATTTTGTTGATTTTTAATTTCTTTTTTGCCATTTCTCTGGGTTCAGCAAAAGTTATAGTGATACTGGAGCAGTATTTCATAAATTGCTCAAACTTAAAATCGGATTTATTTTTGTTTTCGCTTTCATTTGAACGATGGATTTTTTCTGTTTTAGTACAAACAGCTGTTTTGTCTTCATAGTGTACAGTGTTTAAAATACACATTAACATGAAGACAATGTAAACAAAGAGCAAACACTCTGTGTGAGTGTATCTGTAGCCACACATAATAATTATCTTCTTTTAATTAACGAATACTTGGACAAAGAAGCAATGAAGATAACAATAGATTTAAAATAAACTCCAAATTACGTCGAAGGGTTCTTGATCTGCATCTGTGGATGGTAAGTCGATATTTTTAACACTTACGCTGACCTATACAGGGTGTAAGGGACAGCCCTCCGCAGACAGATGGGATGAATTTAAGCATATCATACTAAGACGACCGGTACATGTAATTATTTCAGGAACGTTATGGAAATCCAATAAACCTTGTGTTTTGTTATTACCTCATACGCAATGTATCCTGGACGTGGCAAAACGCACGTAGCCGCACCCCCATGGCGGGGCGCGCTCGCGTCTTTGTGATTTACCAATGTAAATTCTGAGCATCACGAGTCGTTCGCTATAGTATTTTAACATCCCGTAATTACCGTAAAGTGTGAGCTCATGCCGCCTGTGATACAGGTTTATCCTAGTACAGGCACCTATCACCTTTATAAATTATTTCTAATATTTTATGTTAATATTTTACCAATTTTAATACTGAATAAAATATTATATTCTATCCATTGCAGATTTTTGATTTTAGCTGTTTTATTTACAAAAATTTAGTGCTGCGTACAGAGAATGTAAAATATATTGAATAGTGAAATAAATTAAGGAATAGTAACTAAAAAAAAAGGCCAAGTGCGAGTCGGACTCGCGCACGAAGGGTTCCGTACCATCTATAAAACGGCAAAAAATCATGTCTGTTGTATGGGAGCCCCCCTTAAATAATATTTCAAATATATTTTTTTTTTTTTTTTCAATTTAATTATTTATTTTTAAATTGAATATATAGGTAACTAAATATTCTGTGAATATTTCAAGCGTCAACCTGTTGCCGTTATCAATATCGAGCAAAAACGAGAAAAAAGTCACGTTTGTTATATCGGAGCCCCCTTAAATATTTATTTTATTCTATTTTTTAGTATTTGTTCTTTTAGCGGCAACAGACATACATCATCTGTGAAAATTTCAACTGTCTTAACTATCACGGTTCATGAGATACAGCCTGGTGACAGACGGACAGACAGACAGACAGACAGACGGACAGACAGACAGACACCGGAGCCTTAGTAATAGGGTCCCGTTTTACCCTTTGGGTACGGAACCCTAAAAACGATTTAAAAAAAATTAAATTCTCCTGAGATATTTTCCGGTGGAATAAATACCCCCTGTTAATTTGCGGAGGGCTATCCCATAAAAACGCTGTATGATTTGTATTCTGCATATTTCACAAAGCGGTTGCAATTTACCTACCTACTGGGATATCCCGATCAAGCCGACCTGTACCACTTTTTAAAGTAAGTACTACCAACCTCCACATACACCGATTTCGAAAAAAGACAGTGCTAAGAAATATCGGCGGCATAACTTTCAAGTATATAACAACAAATTCCTCTTTTAGATCGTATTGCAAAATTAAAATTAGGTAATAAAATTGTTAGTAAATAGTCAAATAGTCACATGAATAGATAAATGACATTTGAAAGACATGTTTTTTTTGTATCTGACACCGCATCACAAATTTCCATCAAAGAGTTTTGAAGTTCTTTAAACTTAAGTGTACAGTTTCGCCAATTTCCTGCAATTTAATATTCAATACTTTGCCTTGTGGTCCCATAGATAGGACTATCCCCCATCATCTCCCGTGGCTGTTGTAAGACGATTTCGCAATATGATTACCAGGCTCCCATGGGTTATAATTAAGTACTTATATAAATCCAGAATTTTATATGCATTGTTTTTTTATAATTTAAAAAACCTTAATTTGTATATACAAGCTAGCATTAACACTAAAATATATAAATTTAACATGCCTTGTTTCCTAGAAGGGTTAGGCAGAGGAGTACCTATAGTACACCTACATTTCGCCAGTTATGTTTATTATTCTTTTTTTTTTTTTTTTTTTTTTTTTTTTTAATTCACAAAACTGATGTACAGTCACAAGTGCTATAAAATAGATATTATCAGGGAGTGCCTCCGCTGCCGGCGCCGGCTCCCAAAAATAACGCCATTGGGAACCGGCTATGACATTACTGATGTTTTTAATCTCTCTCTCCCTTATTGGACACCGGCGGCGCGGCGTTTATAGAAACCCTTCCAGTATTCAGAACCCCAACTAACATTTTTTTTTTTTTTTTTTCTCTTAGCCTACACTGTCCCACTGCTGAGCAAAGGCCTCCCCCAAATCTTTCCAAACATCCTTTTCCAGGGCCAACTCGATCCAACCCTTGCGGTACGCGTCTAGATCGTCTCGCCATCTCTTCCCGGGCCGGCCTCGGCGGCACCGTCCATCCTCAGGCACCCACGTGGAGACTGTTGCCCAGCGGTCGCTTTGCATGTGGCTGACATGACCCGGCCAATCCCATTTTAGCTTGGCAGCCGTTTTGCCTACGTCTAGAATCCCCGTTTTGGAGCGCAACGTGGTGTTTCATATTCTGTCAGTTCGGTTTAACAAGGCGGAACTTTTGCGACTCGGTGAGCGACCAGGTCTGGGCACCGTAGGTTAGGACGGGCAGAATACACATATCGATGGGTTTCGCTTCAGGGAGATTGATAGATCGCCCTTCATTAGCGTCTTCATGAACCAGTAGCTTTTCCAGGCATTTTCGATACGGCGATCGATTTACTAACCTGGACTAAACCTAACAAAAAATAAAATTCTGCATATTCTAGTCGTTTTTGGCGTAGGGGGTCACAGTTCTAACCTAACCTAACCTTTTTTGCGATTAAAACTATTAAACCTAATCTTACTAGTTCGGTTTCGGGTAGTACTTTATGACTTTAATACTGGAATATGGAAAATAAACATGCTCTATTACATGTTTTTTTTACCCTGCCTATCTACTCCATACGCCAAACTGACAACCAAAGTCAGCGCCGGCAGCCAATTCAGCAACCGGCGCCGGCAGCGGAGGCACTTCCTTATTATTATTATATTATATTAGATCGGTAGCACATGGCGTATTTTAACGCGCAGACGACGCGCGTTTCTAAGTTTTTCTTCGTCGTCCGAAGTCAAGTTTCAAGTCGTTCTTCAAACGCGCGTCGTCTGCGCGTTTACTACGCCGTGTGCTAGGGGTCTTAAGTCACATGTAATAGGGGCACAGCCGGGTACAAATCCATCCTCCGGGCTGTTACCGAGAGATTCCATATATAAAAATTAACAAACTTTTATAATTTCTTGTTTTAAATACGAGGCTTTTGGCTAATTTGTACCTATAGTGAATGTCACTCTTTATTTTGCGTTTAGTTTGTGCAGAATAAACAATTTTTCTTTCTTTCTTTTTTTTCTTTCTATATAGAAAAAACCAATACCACTTCTGGGAATCGAACCCAGGACCCCATGCCCAGCAGTAGCGCTTGCAACCTTGAGCAACGAGGCAGTCAAAAATTATGTACAAGTAGTTATACACACACCTGAATTCAAGACTGAGCTGTGAGTTAAATTATGTCTTACATTATCATAACACCTTCATTTAAAGCCTTCATAACATTAAAGATACACGCAAGCAAACGAGTCAGAATCGTCTACAGAACGTTCACTATAACTCGTCCCTTGCCGTCATGTTGGCACAATTGCTTGTTAAGCTTAGTATCAATATAAATAGAGTTCAAAATGGCGATTGACAGAACAGGACCAACCAATCGCGTCACTGGACGAGATATAATGAATGCACATTAAAAAGAAGTATTGTAACAGGGTGTCCCGTGAGTGACGGCGGTGACAGCAATTTTTGGCAGATGACACTTTATTTTTAACAAGAAAAATTATTTCGTCTCAAAACATATTGTCCCAAATTTATCAGATGATTCGAATAAGAAGTTGGGATATCATAAAGGCTTACAGCCTAAGGCAGTGTTGTGCCTGCCTTATAGTTTCCGGGATTCATTCCCGGTACTTTTTGTCTTCTACTCCAAGAGACACCACGCCACACACTGTAGTGCATCAATCCGAAACTCCGGCCACGCATTAATATAGAAATTTAAAACTGAATCGAGGAGGCCCTAGGTTTGTACGTAAATTGAATCGTAATAAGAAAAAAAAGAAACCGGTCAAATGCTTGTCGGACCACGCACAATAAAGGGTTTCCGTAGTTGCGATGAATTTATCCCAAAGATAAACTTAACATTGTAGTTAAAAACCATACATTCCAACAAATATAAGGCGGTATAAGCGGGTTATTTGAAAACTACATAATTCTTAACCATTTTCTGCATTTTTTCAAAATTTTAGCCTCAGTAGTTTCGGAGATAAGTTTGGGGGAATGGTCAACTTTCATCTATTTTATTATTTCTTAAATAACTATAACACTATTAATTTTAAAATTATAAAAAAGATATTGTGTGTCTCGCAAATTTGCCCCCAAAAGTGACCCCTATACTCCTTTATTCAAAATGTATTTATTTTCGTTACACGTCCGTGTTGGGTCACAGAAATTCATAATTATGTATATCAAATTTTAACTTAATCGGTCCATTAGATTCGGAGCAAATTAGGTGTGACAGACAGACAGACACACGAGTGATCCTATAAGGATTCCGTTTTTTCATTCGGACGTATGGAACCCTAAAAATACAGGGTGTTAGGGTAAACACCGTTATCCTTGAAACGTAAATCAATGGAAAATTACGATTTTTTTTTCATTTTTTTAAATTACATTTTCCCACTCGAGTATTTCACACTTTCACCTATGCGCTAGGGCAACGAACTTGCGTCTCAACACGGGTGGGGATCGCGAGACGTGACCTGACCGGCCGCGAGCGCGACCCCTCCCTCAGTCAGTCAGCTGTTTCGCTAGCGAGCACGGTGTCGGATAGAAAGTTTTTTAAATCTTTTAATGAAAATAACGTTTTTTTTTGTTGTTACTCGGTATTTTATTAGGGTTCCGTACCCAAAGGGTAAAACGAGACCCTATTACTAAGGCTCCGCTGTCTGTCTGTCTTTCCGTCTGTCACCAGGCTGTATCTCATGAACCGTGATAGCTAGACAGTTAAAATTGTCACAGATGATGTATTTCTGCTGCCGCTATAACAAAACATACTAAAAAACAGAATAAAATAAATATTTAAGTGGGCTCCCATACAACAAACGTGTTTTGTTTTCCGTTTTTATAGATAATTGTACGGGACCCTTCGTGTGCTAATCCGACTCGCACTTAGCCGGTTTTTTTTTAATATTTAATTTTCTATATTTAAAACTACCCATGGTTTGAGTGACAACGGTGTTCACCCTTACACTCTGTATACCGAATTACGAATGTGTTATTGAAATGCTTCTCTATATAAGTATAAATAAATTACTTACCTCTTACCTTGACTGCCTCGTTGGTCTAGCGGTCGCAAGCGCTACTGCTGAGCATGAGGTCCTGGCTTCGGTTCCCAGATGGGGCAAAGTATTATTGGGTTTCCGGAGTCTGGATTTTATGCCCGGTTGATGGCAATAGGCTCGTGGGGACGAGCCATGCAATACCTAGACATAATTGGCGAAATGTGGGTTTACTGTAGGTACACATCTGACTAATCCTTCGGGAAATACAGGCATGAAGTTGTTTTTTATTCTTGCTTGCTATTTTTAACCGACTTCTTCAAAAAGGAGGAGGTTCTCAATTCGTCTGTATGTTTTTTTTTTTTGTTTTTTTTGTGTGTATGTTACGCGATTACTCCGCCAATTATGAATCGATTTTGATGATTCTTTTTGTTTGGTAGGTTATGCTTCAGAGGTAGTCCCATATAAATTTTATTAACTTTGCTTGCGTAGTTTTTGAGTTAGCTTCAATAATTATATATTTTTCCCACTTAGTGTATGTAGACGATATATTGTTTGACTCCTTCACTGTTATTTACATACCAGGTAGTGGTATTCGAATTTGTGTGGAGTAGGTACCACAACTAAAAAGTGAAAAATAAAAACTTTTTACAAAAAAAAAACAACCGACTTCCAAAAAAACACTAAAAACGTGAAAAATAACTTTATTTTGCGGAAGTCGGTGGCAAAACACGAAAATTGAAAAGCAAAGACACCGACTTCCGAAATTAAAGTTATTTTTCACGTTTTTAGTGTTTTTTTGGAAGTCGGTTGTTTTTTTTTTGTAAAAAGTTTTTTTTCTTTTGCTAGCTCACATATGGCTAGTAATTATATTTATGTTTTGTGTTGCGTAATGTGAATCATTTTGCATACTATTGAACAGAATCATTTTGCATACTATTGAACAGAATCATTTTTTTCTAACTGAACAGATAGATGTGCTGCTGGGGAGTTTGTTCCGCCACTTCTTCTTCCCAGCTAAAGCACTAGGAAGTGGTGAAGGGTGGGCGTTTTGGGGGACTGTCATATGTAATTTTGACGTTCGAAAAGTGCTGATTCTCAGCCTAGTTTGAATAAATGACTTTTGCTTTTGTATAATTAGATAGATAGATAGAATACTCTTTATTATGTACACCATAAAAAATACAGATATAAATGTAGAAATTTAACATAGAGTGACACAATGGGCGGTCTTATCGCTAAAAGTGATATTTTACAGACAACCTTTGGATTGATTAAAGCGAGAAGGACAGATAATACTGTAGGTAGTCAGTGGTGTACCATTTACATATACAATAAATACATACATACATAAAGCATATACTTATCTATATAAATCAATAATATAATTATACCTTGTTCACTATTCTCCACAGATTTCAAAATTTGACAACATAAAAGGAACATAATTTCAGCGTTCAATCGTAGATCTTGAGTGCTGTTACCGACAAGATACAGATGGCTTCCAAATAATGTGCACTTGCCAAATATAGGTGGTCGTTTCATATATAAAAGTTCGAGTGTTAAATACGACGTTATTGCAAATTATAAAAACAGCAGAACATAAATCGCAAACTAGTTTATAGCAGCGAACTAAATCATAAATGATTGATACGAGCACCTTTGCGCCTGAAGTAACAGAAAAGCTGTCTTATTCTACCCTCATTACTCAATTAAAACTTCAGGAACTCGAGTAAGTGTCTTTTTTTTATTAGCTTATACTGTCAAAGGTCTCCCCCCAAGTGCTTCCAATAACTCTTTTCCTGCGCCACCTCGAACCTGGCCCTCGCGGTATGCGTCCAGGTCATCTCGCCACATCTTTCTGGGCCGGCCTCGGCGGCGCTGTCCATGCACCTTCAGGTACCCATTCTTTGCAGCAGTCGTGGCTGATGTGACCCGCCCAATTCATTCATTCATTCTCATAGAGTTATTCTTTTACGCCCAAAGATGCTAAATATTAACAGCAGCACAGGTCCATCGAAGCTTAAGCTATGCTCGCCGTGGAAACGCACTTGTAAGTCGATGGTCCCGAGTGTCATTCGTGAATCTTTGAATGGTCAGAAGCCCGAAATCTGACAACCAGTTTTACCAATGAGTATCGTGTTGTTGGTGTTTGTTTGTGTGTATGTGTGTTATGAGTTCGTGTTGTGTGATTGGGTTGTGGAGCTCAGATAGGCAGTCGCTCCATGTAAAATTCAGGCTTATACTGGTATTTAGCTGCATCCGCTTAGACGGAAGCCGACCCCAATATAGTTGGGTAAAGGCTAGGCAGATGATGGAATGATTATGATTCTTGTATTTAACTTTTTTTTTTCATTCAACAGATATTTACCCTCGAGCACTCCAAGCTGTATGACAAGGAAGGGGCCACCTCAACACAGGACAAATCATTTGAAGTCAATAATGAGAAACAGATTTATAGATTTCTGATCGTCTAATTTAAAATTGCGCTCCGCGCCACAAAATATTTTGTTTACAAGCAATTGAATTTGTACGAAATAAGCTGTGGAGAGGCGCGTAATTTTAAAAATAAAACCAAAATCTTTCTGAGACAGTTTAACACTCTCTTCTTGTCTCAGAAAGATTACCTCAACGTAACCGCAACCGCATCGCATAGCATTAATTATCCTTATGAATATTCATTTTAATTCTTAAATAATAATGTAGATTTTACGCCTGTTAGTCTTCGATCAATAGGTAATGCGACAAATGTGCATTATAAATTGATCGAAGTTGTTAGTTAAGCACTTCTACTTTTGGTAAAGAAAATCTTGAACTATCTAAATCCATACAAAACTTCTCTTTGGATGGACAATATACAAGATTTTTTATATTTTAATTTAGTCTTTTCATTATAAGTATTATCGTATTTATTTATGGCATGAAATTTGTTAATATCTAATAAATAAAAAACATTAAAGTAAACATTTTTCTTTGTCATGATTCCAGTAGATTAATATTTATTATCATATGACTTGGCTAACAACCATACGTTAGGTTAGGCTAGTACCTATACAAGGTATACTTGAAATAACTGAAAACCTGAAAAGGTGTTGTTTTTTGTTATTTTTTCGATTATATTTTTTGAAAACAAATGGGATTATTCCGTTTATCCACCCTAAGGTGGATACTGTCCGAGAATCCACCCTAATCTATAAATTACGTTTATCCAACGAGGCCTTTTTTTTTTTTTTTTGGGTGGGAAATCATCATATGACTTCTCCCGCTCTGGGCGGAGCGGAAGGGCGTGTCAGACTCTTACTGACTAAAACCCACCCGTGTTCCTTCGGTTGCCTGTTGCCAGGGTCCCGGTATCCCTTTCGGACTATTCCGCAACCCTGGCAGGCATCGGTCCTAACGGACCCCGTCAGGTGTGCTGACATCTCTTTGAGGCGCGCGTGGAACACGACGCGCCTTCGACCCGGGCCTGGTCCTTATCGGACGGCGAGCTACCCATTGCTCGCCGTCCGCAAGCCCGCGCCTATGGTGGCCACGAATCCGCCTGGGATTCCCGACGCCCAGGCTGTCTCCAGCGGCGGCGGTTAGGGGCGTGAGGGTGCAGGCTTTGCCTCTCCCTCACGCGTTCCGCCTCCTCCTTCGCGAGCATCACTGTTTCGCAGAAGGAGGTGACCGCCTCCCATACCCTCTTGCTCCGTACCATGGCCTGGACCAGGGCCGGACGCGAGAGGTCAGTGCCGCCAATCGCCTCCACGAGGACACGGCGGTGCTCCGCCCAAGCAGGGCACACCTCCACCATATGCTCCACCGTGTCCTCCGGACGATCCAACGAGGCCTAGGGTGGATTCTCGGACATTACCTACGTTTGTGCGTATCCACCTTAGGGTTGATTTTTTGGGGTGGATAAACGGAATAACCCCACAAATAGCAGGGCCTAAACCGGCCACATTAGCAATTCCTCTAATTTGACATAAAAGCAATTCATAATTTGTGTGGACCATTTTACGAATCACTATAGAAAACTGTCAAACAGATGAATTATTTCGTAGTATGAATTACACGCAGATCATATTATGAATTGTCCGTTTGTGACATTTTACAATAATTCATAATAAATATTTTCGTATTAAGATTCTGCTAATTAAGCCCCCTGAACAGCTGTTTCTTTTTCACGATTTCGGGGATCTTTGAATAACAACAACAAAAACTCATTGACTCACGCCTGCATCCCATGGCGGAAGGCAGAAACTAGAGCACGCCAACCTGAAACGATCCTTACATACTCCATATGCGTCATGTTTGCGAGTAAATGATTTCAGTTACCTCTTTTCAAGGCTTCAGTTATTTCAATTACACTTTGAATAGGCTTTTCATCTTGTACACACTGTATATTAAATTGACCCGCAATCGCAGTAGACCGGGAAAAGTGGAAAGAGGGATGATGCCTTTGCCCTGCAGTTGGACAACACAGGCTTACCTATAATGAAAAATAAATATGCATACGATACGATACAGTGCCCAAAATGTGTCCTATTGGTTCAAAAACAAGAAAACGACAACTCACGGATATTTTGAGGCCGATTCTGAAGACAACAATAAGGCGAGCGCGTGCCAAACAAAAAAATGTTGTTTTTGGTTGTTGTTGTTGCGGGCGTTGACGCTACAGTGTACTCATCAATGTGAAGTTGGTAACTTGTACCTACAGGAAAGCTATTTCTTTAATCGCCTGGCCCCGTGACGGGCGGCGCGAACGGCGGTGCGGCGGGCGTGGCATGGCTAGTACATTTCTATTCATTTGTTTTAGTCGCAAGACGCTTCGCCGTTCGCACCACGCGAACATTCGCTGCAGCGAATGTCCCGTGGCCAGGCGGTTAGGGTCATACCTAGACAAATAGCATTTTCACTTCTATGTTCGAACCCCATCCAAACCAAACATTTACCGGTCAAGTGCGCTTATCTACACGCTTAGGCCTCGTTCACGGCCTCGAGCGATGGGACTTGCGCGTGCGTCACCTGTTTCCGTCTGTAGCTCCGCAAGTCGCGTCGTCGCGGTGCCTCGTGGCATGAACTAAACAACTTCTTTCGTTTGTTTTCTCCGCAGTCGCTGTCACAAGACTCGTGTCGCTTGAGCTCGTGGCCCCGGAGGGCGTTTGGGCACTTCATCCAATCCGAATTCGAGTTCTATCCAAATTGAAAATGTTCTAAATTCAGCGGGGCCATTCCCTTATTTTTAAGAAAATTCACATCTCATTCGCAATCTGTCAAAAAAACCATCAATTTACCAACATTTTTGACAAGTTTGACAGATTGCGAGTTGAATGTGAACGTTTTATTACCCGACTACGGCGAAGAAAAAAGGAGGGTTATGATTTTGACCGGTATGTATGTATGTATCTATGTATGTATGTATGTATGTCTCTATGTTCATCTGTTCCCTCATACTTATCTTCTAAACGACTCATCACAATTTGATAAATAAGGTACCGTTGGAAGCGTCTTGTTCGTCCGCTGGTTACAGGCTATTCGACTATCGATTCACATTAAACTAAAAATGGCGGCCTCTAGAGGACATAAAGTCAGGAACTAAAAAAAAAAAATGTTTAATCGTACCATGTTGGGTATCAAATGAAAGGGCTTAATGAGCACATTTCAAAAATTAAAACCGGAGAATATATAATAACAGCAAAAGAATTTAAAAAAAAAAAACCGGAGTCACACGTAATCCGTTCGATTTATGCCCTAACACGTGTGACTCCGGATTTTTAATTTGTCTGCCTGTGGTGTCTTGTTTATACCTTTTTAGTCGTAGTTGGGTTTTAGTTTTTATTACTTTAATTTTTTTTATGGATTGAATATGGCTTTTAGTGAGCCAACACTCTTATTTTGTTGTTGTTTTCGAAAGTTTATCAGCACTATATTATATATTGGTAACCTGAGGTTATCATGTTATTAGAGAGAAAATACGCCACAAGAGATTAATTAGCTGGTTTTACCCCAATACACAATCAAACGCCGACTCGAGCACTACACAAATTGTAAGTACCTAGAAATATATTTGATTAAAGTTATAGTAGATTATTCACTAAAGGGATAAAGCAGTTTCTATGTCACGAGCTTTATATTGAATCCCGAGCGTAAACAAGGATCGCGAGGGAGTTAAGACTAGAATCATGAGAGCAGCCAGTGATGCAAGCTCGCCCAAGACGAGGACACCTATATCCCCGAAGAGAATACTCTACTTTACTCGCCTCTGCAATATAGTAAAAAGCATTTTTATTTGATTTTCGAAGAATTTTATTTTCGTAAAAGTTTTCATACGATTTTTTGTTGAGGATCAAAATTCAAATCATAATATTATATTGACCAGCGGGTGAAATTCAGTACGATATTATTGTCCAGCTAGACCACATAAATAACGACTTAGGTGGGCAAAGAGTAAATTTTTATTAGGTGGGTATTACACTATCATATCTATGATCATATATCTATGAATCATATATATCTTTCTTCTTTCTAATATATAAAATTCTCGTGTCACAGTGTTAGTTGCCATACTCCTCCAAAACGGCTTGACCGATTTTTATGAAATTTTATATGTATATTCGGTAGGTCGGAGAATCGGTCCTAATCAATTTTTCGACTCGGGATTGAGACTCACGCGGGTGAAACCGCAGGGCACAGCTATTACTTAATAAAATTGCAAAAAAAATACAGATTATGGGTACTTATATCCTCCCTAGGGGGTTATTACACTATCATATTAGGTATATCATTTATCTATCTACGAAGCTCACAAATAATTACCCATGATTTGCGAATGCGATCGAGATCCATTGTCGATCGTTGACATCGTTCGTGTAATGCATGACAGCCGGATTACATTAATCGATTACTTGCATCTTTATGCCGGCTGAGGGTAGTGCCACTCTTGTTTGATGTTACCATAGACATTTAAAAATATTCTTAAATCTCTTTAGATTTTACCTATTTATAATGAGTGTCTCAGACTCTAGTACCGAAGGTACGAGTTTTCTGTGGAAAAATGATAAAGTTTTGTTCCATAAAGAACAGTAAAATCAACCAGCGATCTCGATTCATCCTCGTTGTTATGTGTTGTTGGTAACTACTTTAACACTTTGGCGGAAATTAAACGCACATAGACGTAATAACAATAAAACTTCAATTGTGTCTCATTCACTGTTCGCCAAAAAGAGAGAGAAAAGAGCTCGTGGCTAAGTAATAACAGCCGCTCGGGTCGATCCATCAGGTTAAGCTACGCTTGCCGGGGTTGGTCCGTGGATGGGTGACCATTTTCACATATCGAGACTCCTCCGTGCCTCGGAAAGCACATTAAGCCGTTGGTCCCGGCTGTAATTTGTGGATCTTTGACAGTCTCGTTACGAGTCGTCAAAAGCCCGAAAGTCTGACAACCTGTCTAACCAAGGGGTATCGTATTACCCAGTTGCTGGGTTGTGGAGGTCAGATAGGCAGTCGCTCCATGTAAAATACTGGTATTCAGCTGCATCCGGTTAGACTGGAAGCCGACCCCAACATAGTTGGGAAAAGGCTAGGCGGATTGAATTTTTTCACTGTTCGCCTAAGTGTTCAGATAATCGACTGGTCAATCGTCATCCTGAGGACTGAGGATGCCTCGTTGAGAGGTGAAACACGTGTCGATTTCTTACAGGGTTTTCATGACTCTTGAAGAATAGTTAAGCGGAATAGGTTACTAAATATATCTATACCCCATTTGAAATAAGATTGGACATTAAAACAATCCCTTTTACAGTCCGTTCAATTGATTTTAACTTCTATACCGTATGCATAAGGATAGCATTAAAAGCAAAAAAAGTTACCCAATACACACTATCAACTGCGGCTGCCATTTGTCATGCCACCAACGCAATAGAATTCAAACTCGTTTGAACGGAATGTAAAAAAGGCTTATCTATACGTCTAATCTTATTTCAAATGGAGTATACGTCTATTGTTTTTTTTTTTTGTACTTACTTTGTTGATCTTTTGCAGGTCAACCATGAAGATAATTCTGTTTCTTGTCGCCCTGGTGACGCTGGCAACTTTCGCTGTAGCCCATCCCTCCCGCGACTTATCCACGCCTCGTATATTTTGCGGGAGAAGCCTGTCTGATGCGTTGGCAATGCTTTGTTATTCAGAACAATCCAGTGAAGGGCGTAAGTACCGGATGAAGTGTGCGTTATCCTAGCAAAATGTTATCGAAAATAGACATTTAAAGCTTCTGTAAATGTTGCGCACATTTTTAAATTATAGTTTTTTTTTTATTTCACAAAAACATTGCCTGCTGGGGTAACGTTAGTCCGCAGCCAAACATTTTTTATTTAAATGGGAATATTGAAGTAAATATTAGCTATACATATAATTGTGGTAGTGGTAAATGTTGCACCATACTTTTTTTTTTTTTCGGCTGCGAAGTTATTCGAAATCCTGCTGGAGTAACGTTTGTGGTTTTGCTGGGTCTCTGAAACGGTTAAGCGGATTCTTATCATCTTTTGTACATGACTTCTTTTGAATTAGTTGTGTAATAAAAAAAACAAAATAATGCACCATTTATGGGGTATTTCATTAAATATAAAAACACTTCAATAGGTCCTAACACTCTAAATAAGAGCTGTAAAGACTTACATTAAACGTTATTTTGTACCTTGTAACGGCATTCAAATGTATGTGAAGTTTCATTAATATCCTGTAAATAATTAACAAAATATGATGATATTCAGTTCTCCACGTTCACGGTCACAATGCGCGCGGAGTTATTTGGCCACCAGTAAACCTGTATGTGGATATACACGCAATTTCTTTAACACCTTGTATAACATAACATCACGCCTGTATTCCCCGAAGGGCTAGACAGAGGTACACCCAGTTATGTTTAAGTCCCATATAATAGGGGGCGAACCTATTGCCATCAACCGGGCACAAACTCAAGTTACCGTCAGTAGTAGTTAGTATTCCGGTATATGGCTAAGGGCCGGTTGTTTCAAACGGTTGGTTATAATACTTTATCCCAATAAAAATGGATGGGACATTTTTATATTATAGCAACATTTCGCCGTTCACGTCAAATTCAACAAAAAACCGGCCATGTGCTTGTCGAACCACGCACAATGAAGGGCGTGAGGGATGAATTTATCCAACACATTTGTAGTTGAAAATATCTTTATATTATATTTTTGCTACTGCAAATTTAAGTTGGTCGATTATTACTCGGTAACTTGTGGAGCCTACGTAGCGCGTAGCGGTGATAGTTTTCCTTTTAATTTCGTTATATATACTATTGCCGTGCATTTTTTCACATATCCTAAACCAACCATTTTCCTGGCAGGGTGGGGATACACTTGACTCTAAGAAAAATTAGCACTTTAAAGCTTAATATTTCGTAAACGGATCCTGAATCCAAAAATGGTTTTCACAAACTATTAGATACTATTTTTATACGACCTTTCCAACGATACCCCACAATATGGGATTGACGAGAAAAACTTTACGTGTAGGCCAGGTACCCTAAAAAAAAATTTTTTTTTTTTTACCACTTTATCAGCGTGATTTATATGTATACCCATATCAAATTACAGATTTCTAGTACGATGCCTGCTGACAAATGCGTGCACTGACTGGACAGGTCCGCTCAATCTATGTGGTTCTTTCCTCAAAGACCATTTCAGACACCAATCTACATGGTCTTCACATGATCTGACCAAGATTATATCTGGAATTTAAAATAGACTGTGACCTCTGAGTTTGTTTCAGCCTTTCTTTTCAGAGTAGTCACGTAGGCAACGCCGACCTCATCTAGTTTAAAAAAATGTGATTGACGTGTAAAAGTGTTTGTACAAACCTACTTACAGAAATACCTAAATCATTTATCATTTAGCAAAAATCCATGTTAACAGCATGTTTTTTTTTAATTTCAGGTATCACCGACCCCGTTCCACCTGTGGGTTCTGAGATTCACAGCCGTGGATCCCTATTGGAGGAATGCTGCAATAAAGGTTGCACACCGGATTTTATGAAGCAATTTTGTCGGTAAAATGCATAATAAAATAAGTTCTTATGAATAAATACGAGGCTTATGGCTAACTTGTATGTGTAGAATGTTATTCTATCTCTAGATCAACATATTCCTTATTAACCATGTTTGAACTTCATTCCAAACAACATTCTAGTATTTTTAAGAATTTGCACGAGACCGATGAGGAACGACCTTCCACAATCCAACCGAAATTGAACGTGGTTCATCACAGTTCTAGTACAATCTGTCTTTATACAGGGTATAAGAGTAAACACCGCTGTCACTCAAACCATGGGTAGTTGACTTAAATATAAAAATAAACGAGTAACAACAAAAAACGTTATTTTCATCAAACGTTTTTTTAAAGTTTCTATCCGACACCGTGCTCGCTAGCAAAATAGCTGACTAACTGAGGGGTGGGTCGCGCTCGCGGCCGGTCAGTTCACATCCCGTGCCCCCTACCCGAGTTGAAACGCAAGTTCGTTGCCCTAGCGTATAGGGGAAATGGTGAAATACAAAAAAAAGGTCATAATTTTTCATTGCTTTTACGTTCTCTACATGACACCAAATCACTGGTTTCAAGGATAACGGTGTTTACCCTAACACCCTGTATACAACAAATTGCCAATAGAATTCAAAAGCATAAACAGGATATAATTATTTAAACACAAATTAAAGAAATATTAATTTAGGAAGGGCTAGTACAGTAGCGATGGGTAGAGATTAATTTAAATGCAATGTTGGTAGTTATTGAATATCCTTTTGTTTTACTTTAAAGGTGCTTTTATTTATGCTAATATATGTAAACATTGGATACACTTCTTTTACTAAATTAACTAAAAAACTATATTAAATGACTAACTATACCAATAACTTTAAAAATAAAAGGACACTTAGGCATTTAGGAAAAAACAAATTTTGAGGAAAGGTGTTACTCATTAAACACCGCGCACCGTCTAATATGCTTAAGTTATTTATCTACCTAAATGTCTTCACTTTTCTTGTAAATATGCTTACAATATCGGTCGACAACGTCGGATGTACAAAAGATGTGTCCTTCACAACATTCCTCGATCAGAGATCCTAACTTCATTAGGATTGACTTTCGTCCAGTCCGGGTGAGTACTGAAATTCAAACGAAAACAGCAAGTAAGTAGATTGTTTATACAAAAAAAATCTATGGAATTTACTAATTTTCTCTCGCTTCTGCTTTAGGAAATTAGCACATACCGTGGTAAAAATAAAGCAGAAACAGAGCAGTGGTGGCCCAATGGTAACGGCCCCAACCCAATCAGGCATTTCACTTTACGTAAATAATTTCAGCACCACTGCTCTCAAAACGGCGAAGGAAAACATCGTGAGGAAACCAGCATGTCTTAGAACTAAAAATTCGAATACATGTGGGACTGGGCCCGCGTGGATTACGGCCCACTGCCTCTCCCAGAATGAGGAGGCCTGTAGGAGGTGTCAAAAATTCAAAATTTATTCGCAGGATAAGACTTATTATAAAAGTTGGTATAAAAGTTTAGTAAAATTCGCTCTTAGTAATATCATAGTTACTCGACCAAGTTCAGCACTGAAGCCACGATACAGTAGATAAACAATTAAGCCGGATTTTTAGAAAACCATATTCGGTAATACAGAATACGAAACACCACGTTGCGCTGCAAAACGGGGATCCTAGACGTAGGCAAAAAGGCTACCAAGCTAAAATGGGTTTGGGTGGGTCATGTCAGCCGCATGCAAAGCAACCGCTGGGGAACAGTCTCCACGTGGGTGCTTGAGGATGGACGGTGCCGCCGAGGCCGGCCCGGGAAGAAATGGCGAGACGATCTAGACGCGTACCGCAAGGATTGGATCCAGGTGGCCCTGGAAAAGGATGTTTGGAAATATTTGGGGGGGAGCTTTGCTAAGCAGTGGGCTGTTGCTGGTGTAGGCAAACAAAAAAAAAAAAAACGGAAAGCGGTATTCATAAAACTTACGGTCTTGATGGTGCTCTTCTGCGCATGTAATTAAGAACAAGTTTCTAAAGGTTCTGTCACAATCTGTTTCCGATGATGCTTGCCTGTTGGGTTCCTCTAGACCGATTTGACGGGCATCAACGGATGTTGCCAGCGTCAGCAGTGCCAGAAGAACTAGCGTTATCTTCATGACTAGCCAGTTTTTTTTTTTTTTTTATATACGTGGTCTTTGGGTTCCAATTCTGTTGGGGTCTTCCAAGGAAAATATTGAATTGATCCTCTTAAAACATACAGATCTTCCTAAAATGGCTTCGAATCTAAAAAGAAAAAAAAAAAGAGCATCTTTTTAACTTTCCGCTCTTTATTCAAAGTTGATCGCAGAAACTAAGCTAGGGCGACGGCCAAATGAGTTAGGTTAGGTTAAAACTGTCACCAAATATAACCTCGCGCGAGCCGAGCGAGAACGCCAAGGTAGCGGCCAGCGAGAGGTACATACTTAAGTTATTGGCAGTTACTAGGCTGGAGCACGTCAGAAAAAGAAGACCTAGGTGTAAAAAGACCTATCACATAGCAGCTCTGTCATAGCATAGTCCATATCTACACATTCATTCAAACATTATGCTGCATTCTGTACATCAAACTAAGTAACATGGAACAACAATTATTGCTGCGTAGACTCGCGAGAAGAAGTCCGTTTTGACAGCTATAAAAAGGCATAGTGTAGCGATGAAAAAAATTGGTTTCTTATAAACTGATTCTCGAGACATATCGATAAAACATACTTAGAGAGTTTGTAATTTACGACTTATCTACATTGATAAAAACTGATTCTCAAGGCTTAACGTTTTATTACATGTACGAGAACGAAACGTCAAAACGGACTTATTAGATTGTCGCGAGTATAGTTAACAATGTTGTTATGGCGACAGACTTAGATAAGAGCTAGCCAGGCGGACGTAGAACTAGCCCTACCACCAACCGAACCGAGCAGAAAGTTTTGCCACTGGGAATCGAACCCGGAACCCAAAGGTTTGAGACAGGTGGTCTACCTACAAGACCACAGAGGATCCTAGAAATGTGTCCTACTTTTCCTGTTCCCATCATACTACCTACTCAATCTGCCTAGCCTTTTCCCAACTATATTGTGGTCAGCTTCCAATCTAACCGGATGCAGCTGAATACCAGTATTTTACATGTAGTGACTGCCAGTCTGACCTTCACAACCCAGTAACTGGGTAATACGATACCTTGTCATCCCTACTAATATGTGCCTGTAATGTTCCCACTGCTGGGACACAGGCCTCCTTCGGTGAGAGCGAGTGGGCCGTAATCCATCACGTCGCCCAGTGCGGGTTGGTAGATGTCACATATCTTCGATTTTTTTGTTCTAGGACATGCCGGTTTCCTCACTATATTTTCCTTCACCGTTTTGAGAGCAGTGGTGATAAAATAATTTACCTACACAAAGTAAAGCGCCGTATTCGAACCTACAAACTACAACTCGTAAGTGACGACCGTTACGACTAGGCCATCACTGCTCTTTTTCAATACTCACTTTTTTGGCCTTAAAGCATCCACTCCCAGTTCACATAAAGTGTACCAGGTAACTTACGTGTTTTCAAAACCTTTGAATCTGGTTAGTACCAACATGCAATACTTATAATAGTAAAACTATAGATCTATACTAATATTATAAAGAGAAAAGATTTGATTGTTTGTTTGTTTGTTTGCATTGAATAGGCTCCGAAACTACCGAGCCGATTTGAAAAATTCTTACACTGTTGGGAAGCTACACTATCCCCGGCTGACATAGGCTACATTACATTTTCAAAAAAATTAGGTCTCCTTAGTAAAACTCCAATAATGTCACCCAAGGTGGACTTAGTGCTACCCGTGCGAAGCCGGGGCGAGCAGCTAGTCTTCTATAAATTCTTGTGAGTAGGTACCTATATTATCACTTTTAAACACTGAACGTTATGGAAACGATTGTAAAGAAACTATGATTAACTATTGCAAACACCAATAATTAGTGAGCAAGAGTGGTGTTCACTGAAGACGATTTCTCTCCCTCGACAGTAGAACACGCGATCGGATAGTCGTAAACCTACAATGCACAATGAAACTCTTTAAATGTATAACGGAAGCTCAGTACGGGCTAACTATTGAACTGGAAGTGATGCGGAACAATCAAATTAAATATTATATATTTAAAAGATGACAATTGTAGGAAGTAGTAGTCTGGGCTGCATTTATTTGTACACTGAGGTCTGTCTATGAATTAAAACAAAAATCACGTAAACCCTCTGGGTCTGGTCGAGTTTCTTGCCCATTCTTCTCCATACAAAACTAGGTACTTTTTGGAAGGGGGACCTACAAGAAAAAACAAAAATTTCTTGTAAATTATCTCGTTCAAAAGTGCCATTTATTGGCCTACTTGAAATAAATTATTTGACTTTGGCTGGCCTTGTCGTTTTTACTCGACTACGGCGAAGCAAAAAGGAGGGTTATGATTTTGACCGGTAGCTATGTATGTATGTTTGAATGAATGTATGTTCATGTGTTCCCCAACATATCTTCTAAACTATTCATCACAATTTGACAAATGAGGTAGCGTCTTGATCGTCCGCTGGTTATAGGCTATGGGACGTCACATTAAATTGAATATAGCGCCCTAGGACATGAAGTAAAGAACTAAAAAAAAAAATTATGAGGCCATGTTGGGTATCAAATGAAAGGGCTTAATTCAGCACATTTCAAAAACATATATAACTGTATTATAACCCCAAAAATTTTAATAATAATAAAAGTTATACAACTAAAACCCAATTTATGACAAAAAAGTCAACTAAAAAGGTATAAAAATAAATCACAGATAGACAAATTCAAAATCAGGAGTTACGCGTATCTGTTTGAGTCTTAACACTTCACATTTCACCTGTAGGAAAGTCATAAATTCACAAAAAAAAAAACGTTATTTATTTAATGAACCAAATGGTAACTTTTTACAGTTAGCAAAATTTTGCCAAATGTTGCCGTGTACAAACTACAGCACAGCACTCGACGAAAAAGTTTCTTTTCTTCCTCACGACGGCAAAGGTTCGCTGAACAGGCTCGTCCACTCCTTAAAATAAAACAAATAAGGCACGTAGAATCCGTCTTGTTTTTTTAATTGTTATAGATTGATTTATCCTCTTTAATAAATATTCATCATTAATTTCACATAACTTTGGAAAAAGTTGTGTAGGCCCCGCTCGCCCCTAATTACCTCAGTGTACCCACTCGCCCCTTTGAATATTAGATGGCCCCAGTCCCCCCGATTCTTAGTAGGTTAAAAGTACAGTCAGCACTCTAAGTTTTTAAATATTAAAATAAATATTGTTTTCTGAAAAAGGGTGTAAGGCAAGTTTTTTTAACTATTATTATAGCATTAAAAAAACCTATTCAACTTACCGTTCTTAGTTGTACAGACTTCTGCCAACATATTAAATAAGGCATTGTTGCAATAACCAAGAGGGCCTGCATCAGCCAATGTTGCCAGCGTCACCAACGTCACCAGCGCGACA
The DNA here is from genome assembly GCA_948473465.1 of Lithophane ornitopus. Classification (NCBI taxonomy): domain Eukaryota; kingdom Metazoa; phylum Arthropoda; class Insecta; order Lepidoptera; family Noctuidae; genus Lithophane; species Lithophane ornitopus. Next base: position 12,057,574 of record OX419632.1, on the reverse strand, counting down.
AGACATAGCGTTAACTTCATGGTTAACCTGGAGAAAGAGTTAACAAAGCTGTAAAATTTTTGAATACGATTATGTGGCCATGCTTGGGGGAGGCTTTCTTAATCGTGTTTTGTGTGTGTGTGTGTATCTGACTGTCAGTAAGATAACATGCAGCCTAAAAAACGGACAATACAAACTAAAATAAATGTATTGAACAGGTGAGCTTTTTAATTTGCATTTCCGCACTAGTGGGAGATTCTAAAGAGCGTAAGTAAATCGAACTTTTTGCGATTTTGGACTTCCAAATTCCACTACAGGGGAAGTCATTAACACTACATCATTTATTTAATGACGAGTTCATCCAATTGTTCAACTTAAATTGATAACTCTGCTGGACGGGCGTGATCACTGGACGCGAATGTGCAAAGGACACCATCTGAATACGCATACAGGGTGTATGCCTATCCAGATTAATTCCTCCTTCTTATTCTTCCTTCCTGATTTATATATTTCACGCCTAAACCACTCAACGGATTACGATAAAATTTGGCAAAGAGATAGATGGCATCGTGGGGAAGAGTTAAAAAAATATCCTATAGGGGATGAAACTTTGTATAGGAAACCCAACATTTCTTAAGTATCCCGGTAGTACGTTTCCGTGAGTCGCTATCCGACATCATCGCGGGCGAAGCCGTAGGAAAAAGCTAGTATATTATATTATATCCTAAGTAATATTATGGACGCTCTGACGTCGGACATAGAGGAAGAGGCACCCTGGTGCATGCTGTTTGCCGATGACATTGTTCTTGTCGGTAAAGATGAACCTGAGATCCAGAGCAGATTGGAGAAATGGCAACAGAAGCTGGAGAATGTTGGCTTGAAAATCAGTAGGACCAAAATTGAGCATATATTCTGCGATTTAGGCGGTTTCTCCAGTTGCCATAACGCTTGATTGCGCACTTCTCACAGTCTGCTCCGACTTTCGGTACCTCGGTTCACTTGTGCAAAGTGACGGCGAATTAGATCGGGTGGTTAAGCACAGAATTAACACTGGATGGATGAAATGGCGGCAGGTCACGGGAACAATCTGCGACTCCCGCATTCCCCTTAAACTTAAGGGGAAGATATATAAAACAATGGTTAGACCTGCTGTCTTGTATGGATCAGAATTTATGTTGGGCTACAAAAGGGATGAATGAAAGGCAATTGCAGGCAGCTGAGATGAGAATGTTAAGAGGGATGTGTGGTGTTACACGAATGGATAGAATAAGAAATGAGTACATAAGAGGAAGTCTGAAAGTGGCACCGGTGACTGAAAAGTTGTGTGGAAATCGGTTGTCATGGTATGAGCACGTGATGCGAAGGAATGAGGAAAATGTTGTGAGGAAAGTTTTGGGTATGAATGTCGATGGCTATAAGAGTAGGGGAAGACCAAAGAAACGATGGATGGATTGTGTGAAAGATGATATGGCTAGAAGGGGGTGACTACCGAGATGAGGGCTAATAGAGAAGTATGGAAGAAAGAGGCATGTTGCGCCGACCCCAAATAAATTGGGATAAGGGCAGGAGAATGAATCCTAAGTAATATTATAAAAGCGAAAGTGAGATTGTTTGTTACGCTTTCACGCTAAAACGGCTGAACGGATTTAGATGAAATGAGAATGCCAGGGTCTCCCACAAGACTCGGCCAGAACCGACAAAGATGAAAATAAATATAGAATTTGATAGTATAATCAGTTTTCTATTTGAAGCACACCAAAAAAAGTTAATATCGTTTTTTAAAGTTGACCACCTGATTCTTCTAATTTGAACGTTATCATGAAATAAACTATTATATGATTAATTAAAATAATGACTTTTAGCACATTATCCTCAGTTTCAACAGCCAAGGTAGTCGTAAATGGTAGAAAAAATCGGGGTCCAGAAACACAGTAATAAACAACACAAAAGTCACAAAAATACGAAATACTTCGTTGCTCGTGCTAACACGCGGGAGAAGTTAAACTTTTTGACATTGACAAATGCCAGATAGAGTTTAACATCAAGTGTTGCCAGCACTATAATTACATTATTAGGAATAAACTATGCTAAGCGATATCGATGATCGAATTAAAAATTATTTTTAATTATTCCATTACTATAAAATATAATACTTATTAAAAAATATAACTAAGCGCTATTTATTAACATAATTACCAGTTACGATTTATGTAACTAATAAATTCACTTACGTATCTTCATATTGATATTATTGTAATCGATTTGCAAGTGCAATTTCGTATCGTTATTATTATATTTTGGTATTGGTAACATTTCTAATTAAATATGTAGCTATGAAATATGTTGTTAAATTGAATAACTATTTAAAATTACTTTTTAGCGGTGTGCTTCTACAAATTTTATTTATATTGTATAATTCTTCCTATTTTTTAATATGAATTATCATTATTATAGAAAGTCTGTCGGACACTACATACAATTCGAGCCGAGTCTTGGTTGTCTTTTTTGGCACTTGGGTAGACCATGACCTGGAATAGGATATAGAATACTTTTTATCCCAATATTCCCACGGGATCAAGACTTACGCGGGTGAAACCGCGGGGTGCAGCTAGTCGTTTTATAATTTGATTCTAGTTTATGAAAACAAATGATTCTAGTTTATGAAATAAATTGTTTATTGACTTACATTAACAATATGCACTCCTGTCGACGTTTAACAGTACACCAAACTACCCAGAATAAAACACTGTGTAGCCGAAATGATAACCTTTTGTCGCCTAATACATTTATGATAACCTTTAACTTAAACTTTTCGCTCTCCGGATTACCACGAATTAACATCATAACATAACATAATTGTTATCACATTTTGTATTCTCCGCAAGGGGCGGGCAACATAAACACGAGAGTTCATGTTGTTGAACAAATGTGCCGGCATCAACATCGCCACATGCTAACTACGCATCAAAATATGACGTCACGCAAAAATCCTGCATCGCGCAATTAAAGTTTACCGCGCGATCAACATATTATAGGTACACAAGATTCCAACATCAATCGTTGGGCAGTGGCAGTTGACACGACACCCGGTTTGGTCGGTTAACATTAAACTTAATTAAAGCAATTCATCATTTTTTGAATATCAGCGGTTTGTAGTTCGGTTTAGAGGTAACTTTGGATTTTTTTTTCTGTCGAGAAAATTTTATGTAATCGTGTTTTCGCCAAACATACGACCTACCATCAATCCTCAACTTTAACATTATATAGATTTCAAAATTAATGCTGCAGTATTTTGGCATAACGGAGGATCATGCTAATCAATTTGAGAACCTAATTCCGTAATACACGATCAATCACAATCTGAATAGTTTTGAAACAGATTGCAAATCCATTTTGCTTCATAAGTTTAAAAAAAAAACTTCTCAACAATGTTAACAGCTCAATTATTAGTTGTTGAACTGTCAAAATGAAACAGATTAATCTAAATCTCTAAAAGTTTACGAAAATATGTTACGCAATAAGATAGCTGGTCTCAGTCAGAATTATAATGGCGTTACAATTGGCTAAAGATTTATTCATGGAATGTGTAATTTGGTGCGGTCCCCCTGCAATTTTGGTAATATTGATCTAAGTTAACACATATTATTATAGTGTAGAATTCTACAGGAAATAGTCATACAAGCATTATCCGTTACTATCGTAATCGCAAGCAACAAGCCGACAAGAAATAAAGAGGACTCGAAACAATAGGTCAAATAGGTTAATCTAATCTATCAAGCAACATATCAGCCTGTACAAACAATCCTTACTAATAATATAAATGCGTAAGTAACTGTCTGTCTGTCTGTCGCGCTTTCACGCCAAAACTACTGAACCGATTTAAATGAAAGTATATAGGCTACTTTTTATCGACATAACACGCGGGCGAAGCCGCGGGCGGAAGCTAGTGTTTGAAATGAAATGAAATGAAATGAAATTATTTATTCTGTAAATAGGATATTGGAATCACTTTTACACGTCATATTAAAAAATATTAAAAATAGCTAGATGAGGTCGGTGTTTCCTATCTGACTACTCTGAGAAGAAAGGCCGAAACGAACTCAGAGGTCACAGTCTCTTTTAAAGTCCAGACATGTGTTTGAATAAAATTATTAGAAAGGTGATTAATAATGTGGTTGTTTTTTAAACTTAAGTTCTTTAGATTTTTGGTAGGGGAAAATGTAAAAAATATTGGCGTCACTCACATGCCCGCGCCGAAATATAATAGCAGTACGTTTGAAGTCCACGAGTGCATTTTTTGTATGAATATTCAAGTAAAAGTCGTTATTACATTGTTAACTTTTAACATTCGTTCTGAAAAAGAATCGAGTTTCGAGACACAATACGCTGCACTACACTACTCGGATGCGTCACATCTCTATCCAAAATAAGCATTCGTTGAACAAGCAAAAAATGTAAAAAAAGTATTTTTTTAAGTGGCGAGTGGGGACGAGGGTGAGGTATGTCTTGGCCTATATGATTTTTTTAAACATAGGTAAAATAAAAAAACGAATTCAAATTCAAACTGAGTTTTAGGTTAACTTCGCGCTTTAAGTTTTATTTTCCCTACAAATGATGGGAGTTTTCATACATATAGTCCGGTCAATATAGACATTTGAGATAAAAAAAAAAAGCCGGAGCGCCAAATATTGGTGGAGAGCTGGGGTTTACCATTACAAATACAATATTTGAAGGATAAAGAGCATACCGTGTTAGACCTTGAATATATTGTAAACCTACCAACAAACGACCGTAAAAATTAAGTAGAAAACTGAAAAATACAAACAATGATAACGTTTTAATTTTTATATGCGATAAAATACCAACTCCCGGATACGAAAAGAAAACTTTAGAAAACATCACTAAAGCTATTCAGGATAAGAAAAACATAGTTATTACGAACAAAATGTCACATGCAGTATTAAAGACATATTTTCCAACAGCAGATAATATAGTACACGATTAAAAGAGTACTTTCATTGACATGAGTGAAGAGTCACAGAAGACTATCTTGGAGAACGCTAGATTAATATTTCAAGGTAAAGACGTAAAATTAAGTTTAATAGTCGATGCCGAAACAATGTCATGTATAAAAGGAGATGTTATTAATAAAATAGTCAGCAAAGAAACAATTGAAGTTGGTGAACTAATTGTCAATAGAAATTATGAAGAAATAAAACACTTATATGTTGACAGATCCATTGCTAAGGTGGGAGGGGATAGCGTGGTCGTTAGCACTCTTTACGATATAGCAGACGATGTTGTACTTGTAACAGCAGATCCCGGAATGGGCAAGTCCACTCTACTCACTCACTTATCGCTTAAAACAAAAGAAGTCGACCCGAAAGTTTGGATTGTTAGGATAAATTTATTGGAATACTCGAGAGAATTCAGCAAGTGGAAGGAAGATGAAACCACCATCGATACTCCAATTAATCCAATTTATCTTTTAAAGAACTAATACAGCAGAATCGTAACAAACATGTTATATTTAAAAAGATATAGGCAACTATAGAGGGCCGTGCTGAATGAAGTAAAATTGGTTTATTTTTCAAATTTAGCAAGTTGTATGAGAATCCAATGCGTAACATATGTTACTTGCCAAACATCAATTATTTTTTAATAGTTTTTGGCAAAGGTTGTTTTGTCTTTTTTTGATATTTTCTTACTATATTTTTTCCAGCACGGCCCCCTATCCACGTCTATATATTATTTGTTATTACGAATTCACAACATCTCTTGCGGTACATATAACGTTCTAATAGAGTACATTCCTTGAGTTTAAGAAACTTTTTAATACGTTATATATTTTTCAAGTTACAAGGGGGCCGTGCTGAAAACGTTTGGCTGGCACGGCCCCCTTTTTTTGCGTATTTCTTCAAAAGTAAAGAGGTACATTGAAAAAGAAACCGGTACATATACTCCTAGGGACGAGTACATTCCATTGGCGCACACCTAAAACGCAAATTTTGGGGGGCCGTGCTGGGCAAACGTACATGATTTTTTGGCTTTGGCTTGCCCGATAAGGAGTCAAAAACAACTTTATCGAAGAGTGTATTCAAAAACCTACCTATGAACAAAAAACGAGGAAAATCGGACTCTATTGCCATGACCGTTCAGTTGGTAGCTGATTGAATATTGACTGTTAGTAACGGACAAAAATGAAAAAGGTTTGCCGCGAAAAATGAGGGGCACCGGCCACCCACATGGCCTGGCAAAACAAATTCAAAAATTAACAATAGCTTGCTGCACTATAATTTTTGTGGGCGGCCGGCCTGCCACATGGCAGTGAGAGTGTTAAGGGGGGTCCCATACAACAGACATGATTTAAAAGAGTAACCGTAGAGTTTCTTGCCGGCTCTTCTCCATAGGAAACGACCAATTGGAACCGTGCATCTAGCTTCTGACGTTTGATAAGTGCCCATGCAGGTTTATGTGAAATAAAATATTTTGATTTTGATTGCTTAAATTCGCGTAGTTCTAACATGTGGTAGCAGCTGTTTAGGCTAAGCAATTGATTTGCGATCAATGAGGTATGAGTTTGAATCCTTTTTTTTTTTTTTTTTTGGGTGGGAAATCATGATATGACTCCGCTCTGGACGGAGCGGAAGGGCGTGTCAGACTCTTACTGACTAAAACCCACCCGTGTTCCTTCGGTTGCCTGTTGCCAGGGTCCCGGTATCCCTTTCGGACTATTCCGCAACCCTGGCAGGCATCGGTCCTAACGGACCCCGTGTGCTGACATCTCTTTGAGGCGCGCGTGGAGCACGACGCGCCATCGACCCGGGCCTGGTCCTTATCGGAATGAGTTTGAATCCTAATATTACAATTCTGAATTTTGTTTCTTGGAAACGGTAACATTTATTTGTATTTTAAGTAAAAACTTGTTAATGTTTATTTTTACAAGCTTTTATTTAACTTACCTTGTTAGTATGTATAAATCAAATCTTGCAAGCTGAATGAAAACAACTTCCTGTTATCCTACGGAGTTGAAAGGAGATTGTTCTGCATCCATACATCTTTTGCCCCAACAACCGACAGCGAAGGATAATTATTTGCGTGTCCTAAATTACAAGTCTAAGCCCACGAAGACAAAGTTTAATGACGGACAACTCGCAGGAAGCATTTATTTAAATAGAAAACAAAGATTTTGAGGTTTAAGGCCACAGAACAGATAAAATCTGTTCTGTGATTAAGGTTTCTGTGTTCCTACAAACAGAAAGTGAAAGTAATAAAAGCAGAACAAAAAAAAACGTGATTTATTTGTACCTGGCAGTAAAAGTGTTTAATGAACCAATTGGTTTAACTTATTACAGTTCGCAAAATGTTGCCAAATGTTGCCGTATACAATTTACAGCGCAGCACTCGACGAAAAAGATTCCTCTCTTCCTCGCGACGGTTTTCTGAACGGGCTCGTCGACTCCTTAAAATAAAACAAATAAGTTAGACACGTAGAATCCGCCATGTTTTTAGGGTTTCCGTACCCAAAGGGTAAAACGGGACCCCATTACTAAGGCTCCGCTGTCTGTCCATTTGTGCTTGTGTCAGAATATGTAGTATGTACATAATATTAATCTTTGATTTCCTTTCCTAAATAAATTGCATGGAATTAGTATGTCCTTAAATTCTGTCAAGACTGTCTAGTGTTTCTAGACAAACTAATCGATCCCGAAAGAAACCGGTGATCTGAGATTCGTTCTGAATAAATACAAAATTCAGTAATTAAGTAGCTCAAAATTTTTTGCACGTCGCGTTGTGTAGGCCATGAAAAATTTGTGATAGTTTATGACCTGGATTAACACATAGGATACTTTTCATCCCGATATTCTCACGGGATCGTGCCTTACGCGGGTGAAACCACGGGGCGCAGCTAGTTAACAAATAAATAAAACGCCATTCTCTATCAACACTTTAATAAAACTTATATCCATTGCTATCCCATTTATGATTCCGATAAGTTATGTTTTTATGTCGTGGATTGATGTCGACCACGATGTGCGTAAAAAGAGGTCGAAATTTCGTAGAAATGACATAATATTCAGAATTGCGAAGCCCGTCGAACTTGTATCTTTCCATAGCCCTGCTGAGAAGATGGTTCCTGAAAAAGAAACAAGAATATTGTCAGTATGTTTGTTTTCACGATCATTCTTGCAAAAAGAAGACGAGCTAATGTGAAATATTTTGCCAAATTAAATACTTCAATTATCCGTATAATAATAATAACTCCACCGCCGTATCTCTAAGTTGACGTCATGGTGGGGCTTGCGCGCTCCGAACTCTAGGTCTGTGCCGGTAGAGTTTACTTTGCTAGGATGAGGAGCCAGACCAAGAGAGATACAGAAACCCGCAGGGCAGCATGTGGCGAGCTGTTGGACAGTAGCGAACCCATGGACCCTATTTTCCGGGAGAAGTCTATTCCTCATCTCTGGCTTGCCTTTATTGACCGGCTGGACTAAACACTGACGAGGAACTGAGCTCCCACCTCATTCTCGCCTTTATTGGGCGGCTTGAGTGGAGATTCGCAAGAGCAAACGTAATCGGAGGAAGGAAGTATTCCAGTAAGTGCTCGTAGGGATATTGACCACCTTCCGGGCTCTGGGATTGTTCTGAAAGCCGTGAAATACTTCTCCACTCCTCATGCACCTCAGGAAGTGTTGCCCCCTTGTCGCTACGTCACTATGTGCTAGCGACCGTTTTCGGGGCCCATTATTGAGTGTGGTAAAGAGAGTTGTATTAGATTCTAATGTTTTTAATTCTTTATATCCATATTTGTTACGGTCGCGAATCATATTTTAATCAACACACAACAATTTAAATTACTCAAAACGTACACTACACTACACAATACTCTAATTTCATACTTTGAATTCTTGCGCTACCCTACTCGTATGTCTACTAATTAGATTTCAGATTTCAGCTGACAGTTAATTAATTACCTGTAACATTGTTGGTTTACCGCAGACATACTTGGGACATTACTGTCTGAATATTATTAGCTGCTGCAATTACTTTACTGACTTTTTCTTTCGGAAAATTTGAATTTCGCGGGCTATCTTAGTGCATCCCCCCCGCTCAACTGTCGATCGGCATCCTAAAGGCCGATAACAATTAAAATTCTACTGTGTCTTGTTAATGATAGTTGGAGGTTTAAAAGTTAGTAAGCAAGAGGTTGGTAGATATTGGCAGAATAGTCGATATCGGCTTTGCTTGCCATTTATTAAAAATAGAATAGATAGAAAATAATTAATTCAATATTACCTGAAAGGATTGGCTTTCTCACGCGTGTGTGGCAACACTAGGTACACGCCAACAGTGCTATTGTACCGCACAATTGGGTATCCGGCAATACGCAGCCTTAAACAAAAAAGGGTACCTACTTAGGTATGCTGGTAGAGTGACAGTTTCGTTTTCCTATTCTCAAAATATGCTCAGACATTAATTAATCAAAGCGTCATCCATTCGCAGTCGAGACGGAGACGCGATGAGGAATTTAATAATTGTGGTTGGTCTATTCCTGCAGGTCTCCGCTCAGCTTCGCTCGTCTTCGCTTCAGTGGAAACGCACCCTAATAGCCACAGCAATACTAAACCTCTATACCCCATTTGAAATAAGATTAGACATTAAAAAAAAACCCTTTTACAGTCCGTTCAACCGATTTTGACTTCTATACCGTAAAATACAATAGACGTAGATATATTTAGTAACCTATTCCGCTTGACTATTCTTCAAGAGTCCTAAAAAATCCTGTAAGAAATCGACACGTGTTTCACCTCTCAACGAGGCATCCTCAGGATGACGATTGACCAATTGCAAACCAGAACGCGACGTGTTATCACACCGAGCGCTAGACGCAAAGTGAATCAAATCGCCCGTCACCCCCACTTTACTACTAAATATTACACGTTACTAAATATATCTACGTCTATTGTATTTTATAATGGATTTCCGCAAAGTCACGCCTGAATCAATTAACTTTCTATACCGTAGGCATAATAAGGATAGCATTAAAAACAAAAAAAGTTACACAACACCAACTATCTACTGCGGCTGCCATTTGTCATGCCACCAACGCAATAGAATTCAAAATCGGTTGAACGGAATGTAAAAAAAAGGCTTATCTATACCGATACCAGAAGTATCAATTAACGTAACGGACAAAACACGGTTTTTCAGGAGAGCCAAAAAACGTTTCTTTTTTTTTTTAATCTGTCTATACCTTTTTGCTCCAATTGTAATTGTGTCTAGAGCAAAGTTTCTTAGTATTTAATAGCCTTTCATGCTATAAACAAAAGATTTACGAATACCCAGTGGTTTAGAATATAGCAAGTCCCTTACAGTAATAAAATATGTTTAGTTGTCATTTACGTTACTGATATTTTATGTGTAAACCGTCAAAGATAGTGTAAGCAGCAAGAGAAATAGAAAATTATACGTAATTCTATTGTAATAGTTATTTGTTATGCAAGGCTGCAAAGTTGTTTTTTCGCGCGAGTACCTGTATTGAAACCTGAGCGTTGCGAGGGTTTCAAAGGTACGAGATCCAGAAAAACATTGTTGCCGAGCGAAACACACAACTTTTCACCTCACTACAGCGAGGAAAATGCTAGGTGTCTCCATGCATTGAACAAAAATATTGTACCTAAGCTTTTATGTACTTTTCGCGCAATTTTTCCGGAAGAAAGCTCAATTCGGCATTATGTACCGCGTGCACTAACTCTGCACTGCTAAACAAACCCAAATGGTGGAAAGTGAATTGAATATACAGAAGAAAATTATATAAAGTATTTTATGTGAAAACTTCTTTAGGCGTGTTGAGCGTTTTTTTTCGTGCTGGCCAGTGCGATTATTCTAAAAATGAGGTTGGTGCTCTGACATAAAATAAGTATTGATGCATTATCAGTCGACCCGGCGCACAGTGGATCGTCCCCATAGAAGAGGTCGGACATAGGCAGCTTGTAGAATAAAAATCGTTTTTTTTTTTTTTAATGCTATTGTATTCCTATATCGAAAACCTACAAATATTGTTATGATACTTTTTTTAATTGGACCCATATTCCATGAGAAAATCGATAAAATGTGTTTTCTTAGTATGGAAATGGATACTTAAACTCCCCCACCGCCTGAGTTTCGCCTCGTTTCGGGTAGTGATTTCTATTATTGGTATCTACCTACTAAGTGCCACATTTTGTCCAAAGACACTTGGTGCCCTTTCTGAGATATACTCGATTTTCTTTCTATCATAAAACAATACAATAGCTTGACAAAAATACCATGGCAACCATGAAATAAAAAAATAAAAAAACTATTCAACTAAATTAGTCTTCCTAATATAAACATATAATGTTATTAAATACTAGGTTAATTTCTAATATTACATAGGACTAAGGATACTAAGCTTTATACAATGACAATTTTTTCCTCATCCTTAACGTCATCATTATCACTACATTCTATGTCAGAATCAGGTACTGTGGTGACGTCAATGAATTCAGTTTCACTTTCGTCACGCATTAATAAGTCATCAAGTTCCTGAAATATAGGCTTTTTAACTTTTGGAGCCATCTTTTGCCGAATAATTGTTAGCAAAGGATCCGAAGATAGTAGAAGATTGTGCAAAATGTCTTCATTAGTTGCTAAACTACTGCATTTTCGGGTATGGCTTTCCCTATACTTCCGGAACTCTTTGTTTCTTGCTTCGGAGGCTTCTTTCGATAGAAAGCCTATAGGCACAATTGATAAATGCTCTACTATCTCCGGACCATGAATTAAAAGCTTGTGCAGACTAGATGGCATATGATACCATGGGTACAATTGCACAAAAAGTACTGCAGTTTCACAGCAGTACTCTCCGAATTTTGATGTATTTATTTTTTCTCCCGAAGAAACACAATGCAAAATCACAGCAATTCTCCTGATCAAATTAATATCTAACCCTGTAATTTGGGCAGTCTTCTCAGGGTTGAAAAAAAACCGCCTTGCTAAATTGCCACAATTGGTATTGCCACTCCCTTGTTTAACTACATCCAGAAGCAAACCGGTTTCTCTTCTGAAGGTTTCTTGGATAATTTCTTTTCGTTCTTTCACTTTTCTCTTCATTTCTTCGCCTTTAGCCTGCCATGATTTAATCTCAAGTTTATAAGAGATGTGCAGTAAGCACTCCATGGACTTAATCCACGCATGCAGTGAACTAAGGCCATGCTTATATAATTCTTCGTTCACTGGCTTCTTCCTCACATCCACTAAATTATTCATTTCTGTAGGACGCGTACAGCCGATGATGTTTCTAATATGTATGAGTGTATTTTGCCATCAATCATAGTCAATATGAAATTATGGCTAACTTTGAACCCCCCACATTCATTTGGAGATACGTCAGCCATTTCAGACTCTATTTCAGTCATCTCGCGCTTGACATTAAATTGAGTCTCTTTCATAAATTTAAAAGAGATTGGGCGGCAGTACCCTATTGAAGATGGCCGCTCATTCTCCCATATAACGTTTCCATCTGCAGCGACAAGCCGCAGAGGTACAAGGCTCGCCATAAATATGCTACCCCAATCTTCTTCACTAATACTTGTTTTTGGTGGTAAATACTCTGGCTAGAGGCCCCATCATCAATGTTGACCTGAGTCACAGCTGAAGTTCAAAGCTTTAATAAGTCTTCTCACTGTGATGTCAACCAGTGCTTTTATTTTTATTTTGGCGGAATTCTTCGTGATCGTCATATCCTCTTTTTTGGGGTAGCACTCAGTTTTCTCCTTCTGTAGCATATAATAGCTCGGATACTTCATAAGCCCCTCTTTTAAACTAAAATCTATAAGAGTAATATAGCGCAATTTCGATAACCGCAATGTGACAAATAGCGCTAAAGCTTTTTGCAGAGAAACTTCGTGGACTGACCTGTTTGTTCACTTTTTGTCATATTTAATAATGTGGGGACCTGATTTGGGTTCTCTAATTTATGTACTTCACAATAGCAGCTTCATCACTTTTCCCTGAAGTCTTTAGTACATCCACTGCTGAATATAATATTTTATCGGAACTACATGATGTTCGAGTATCTTCAGTGTGCCTTCTTTTATGACGGTTACTTAGATCCTCAAAAGACTTGCGAGGAGTTTTTTCAGTTGACGTGGAAGCATCTGATTTTGACGGAGTAACTGGGTCTTCAGGCAAATGAACATTAAGCTCTTCAGGCAAATCAACATTAGAATCTTCAGGCAAATCAACATTAGGCTCTATGAGCATGTTCTCCTTTTTGTTCATAAATTTGTTGACAGTTCTTTTAGCAAATTTTTGGTTTCGCATTTATGCAAAATGGTCCCACATTTTGCATAAATGCGAAACCAAAAATTACGACACCAGACTTGTAAGTCCTTTTCAACACTCTCTGTTAATGGCACTTCACAACTTGATGTTAATGTATTAAACAATCGACTATGGTCCCTAAAATCATCTTAGTTGCGTAAGGCAACATAGAGATCAAGGTTCGTAGCAAAACCGCGGATAAACATAGTAACAACCCTTGGACGAAATTGTTAAATATATAAATGGATAATTAGGCATTGCCACTATTCTGCAAATAAAAGGCTCGCAAGTAGCGGGTGGCTAAACAAGCTGTTGCTATTATAACAGCCAATCAGAGAGCAGATACGTAATACCACGCTAATTGATTTATCTTAATTGGCAAATTGTCAATTACAATGAAACAATTCGGTAATTTTTTTACCAAATTATTTACGCTAATTGTTTAATCGTAATTGGCAATTAGCCAATTACGATGAAACACTTAGCTTAAATAATTTGGTACTATGCTAATTGTTACATCGTAATTGACAATTAGCTAATTACGATAAAACGCACTATTTTGGAAGTAGTTGTACCTAGGTAACACATACAGTACATACACACATTATTTTGGTTCAAACCAGATGAAAATTCATGGTTGCCATGGTATTTTTGTCATGCTATTGTATTTTTTATGATAAAACGAAAATCGACCATATCTCAGAAAGGGCACCATTGGGGCACCAAGTGTCTTTGGACAAAATGTGGCACTTAGTAGGTAGATACCAATAATAGAAATGACTACCCGAAACGAGGCGAAACTCAGGCGGTGGGGGAGTTTAAGTGTCCATTTCCATACTAAGCTAAAACACATTTTATCGATTTTCTCCTGGAATATGAGTCCAATTTAAAAAAGTATCAGAACATTATTTGTAGGTTTTTGATAAAGGAATACAATAGCATTAAAAAATATATAGTATCGATTTTTATTTTACAAGCTGCCTATGTCCGACCTCTTCTATGGGGATGATCCACTGTGCGGCGGTAAAGAAAATTGTTGAATAGAAAGGTTCGAATTTTAAAAACATTAGATGTAAAACCTGAAACTAACGTATAGATTTGCTTTGAATGATATTATTATTGCTATTTCCATGGTGTTAAAATACCATAAATTTTAGTGGATAATCTATAGTTACATCAAATTGCAACACTGTAAAAGTCCTAATCTATCCCTAAGGATAGATACAAAAATAAAACAATTGTTAATATTTCAACAGTCTTATTTATTAAAGTACCTAATTGAATCAATGTACTAACTGGAAATGAAAGACTGGATGAATAAATGGAATATGAATTGAGTGTCGTTTGAAATGACGAATAGAAGGGGCGAATAAGGGCGCGAGGGAAGAAGATCGAATAAGAGGTGGATGAATGTGTGAAAGATGAATGAATAATAAAATGATAATTATGATTAATAATATAAGAAAAATAATTATTATTGTTGCGCTGTTACAATACTAATTAGAGCGATGCCACACTGCTCCGTTGCGTTGCGTTTTGTAGTCGTATTTCAATGACGCTTGCTCGTTTATAAAAGACATGAGGATTTAATGTATTTTAGAATCGTGCAAGCGTCATTGCAATGCGACGACGCAATTTTCTATTTGGTATTTTATCTAATCTTATTCATTATCAATACGTGATCACGTCATCTTCATCGTCGTCAGTTTCGTTGAGGGTATCTTTAACGGGTATAATGAATGTAAGTATTTTAGCAACAATCTTTTAAAAATAAAGTAAATCGATAAAAAGATAGTTTTGTGACAAAATAATGTAAGGGAATAATTCTTTAAAAACTCATATCCTGAATTAAAGTAAGGAACATAAAATTAAATTTAAATTGTTTAAAACATGACTTACTTAATTTTTCTGAGAATGATAAATGTTAATGTCCGTTAAATCATTTTTTTGTCATAAATCGTTTTACGCAGTCCATAAATTTGTACTGTAGGGGGCATTTTTTCAAGGATAGAGATATTTTAATAATACCAATCGATAGAGCTGGAAATTCTGAATCCAATGATATATATAACTCATTTTCGCCAAAATGTCACTTATGTTATTAATTGATACTTCCGGTATCGATACGTCTAATCTTATTTCAAATGGAGTATAAGTTCAAATTGGGTAATTTGAATTTAGAGATTTAGTATTGTTGTGGCTCTGTCTCGTATAGGCACATAGCATTATGCTAAGCGATGGCCGTTTTGTGTGAGTGTGACGCATATTGTTCTTTTTAAGTTTGTTATTTCTCTTTGCGTCATGTTTTACCGCAAATTAACGTATTTCCATTATTTCATTTCTCTCTATATATAGCTACTAGCTGTGCCCCGCGGTTTCACCCGCGTAGGTCTCCATCCCGTGGGAATATAGGCTTAAAACGTGTCCCATTCCAGGTCATGATCTACCCATTTGGCAAATGTCACCCTCTCTAGAGTAAGGAACGTCGTGGCGGCATCGAACGGTTCGCGTATTGCATTTTTATACTCTGATAACTTCGAAATTAAATGTCCGATTCGAATGAATTGAAAAGTATTTTACTGCTACATAAATTCCCTTGATGATAAAACTATTTATTTGAATAAGAATTAATACTACGATACGAATGTAACCAACTTTTGTTTCTACCGGCGATCTAATTTTTTTAGAGCACAAAAGCTGCTATTATGACTTAACTATGATAGTTAGATATTATATATTCCCTTGTGAACTTTTTTGTAGGTAATAATGAGTTATTGTATCATGTAGTACGTATTTTTTATGTATCATCAATAGTTTTCTCAGCGCATGCCAAATAATGAATTTTACAGGAAAAAATTAATACTCCTTTGGATTACATTTAGGAAATTAAACCACACAACGTATCGTACAACGGGCCGTATTCTAAGACGGGTCGTGCGGCCAAAGTTCTTGTTGACTGGAACTTCTGCGACCAAAATTGGGGCCGGTCGTGCGACAAGTCGTGGCCGTGCATCCAACCTGCTAATTGCAAAAAACGTAAGAAAATTTGAAATTTCCGAATTTAGTATGGATTGACAGAACTGTTATTTTTAAGCAGTTTAATACCTCATCGAACACTGATGCCATCATTGTCGTGTGCGACCGTAGGTACAGTATATCCTCAATCCTCACCTCCTAAACAGGTCGTCGTCTTCAGCCCCCCATCCGAAGTAAAGGTTTGAGAATCCGTTGGCTCTCTCGAACTGCTCTCTGGTCATCGACACCACACCACCAAAGAAACTTTGAAACTGGTACGATGGCCTGAAAAGGGAATATAAGGTGTGTAAAAGACAATTAACGAAGCCGAAAGTCACTTGTTATTCCCGTCATTCTGATCATTTTTTTGTTCTGGACCATACCTGGGAACCTTCTAGTTACGGAGATATTGAAGGTCATAGTTCCAATTTTTCAGACGTTTATAAAGAAAGCAAGTTTTAAATGCTAATACTTAATTTTAAATAGCTACACAAACCGTGAGCCGTTGCATGCGCCTATAAACACAATGTTTTGCGTGTGTTCACGATCTGACGGCGAATATTCCATAGTTGAAAAGTCCTGTCTTCGAAACAAACAAATGCGAACTATTCTGTCGGCGAAGCATCCATAGGTGAAACGTTCTAACAACGAATGTCTCAAAAACTAAACGTCCTGTCGGTGATCAGTCCAAAGGAGAAACGACTGTCGGAGAACGCTTGCAGAATCACCGTAAATAGCGATTTTTCACACCAAAAATAAAAGTCGTTTCCTAGCAATTAGTTTTGACGCCTATGTAATGGGTCTTTTTACACCCTGTATAAAAGAATGCCTCAGTGGTGTATTTTAGAGATTTGCCCTATTGCTTCATAGATATAATAATTATAAATGCTACTTCCTATTAAGTATTAGTTTGGATGTTTGTATGTTTTCACTCAATCACGCTTTCACGGCTGCTGGTTGGATTTGAATGAAATCTTCCACACACATGCCCATGACTTGGAGTACAAACTATATTGATGTTCCTGAAGTAATTCTACGAGCAACAGGTGTTCATACAGACTTACTGAAACTTCTTCATCTGTGTATCGTTCACACTGGCGCACATGTGCCTGGGCAACGTGGGGCAACTGTACACGATATTTTCATTCAGAGGCAATAGGTCCACATCATGGAACACTACGCAGTGGAAAACATTGAATTTCAACATTTCAGTGAAGCCGGCATTGTACACTCGGCCCTTGTTGAACAGCCCGGTGCCTTGAAATATAAGAATCTGACATAATTATACCGAATAAAAAATCCAAGCCAAGCTCAAGCCAAATTTTTACCACCTAATTCTTTCAAATATGAGTGCGAGCGAAAGAGTATGGTTCGTGCTGTTTAGCCCTGTCATTCGTGGATCTTTGACAGTCGTTACGGTTCGTTAGAAGCCTGAAAGTCTGACAACTAGTCTTACCAAGGGGTATCGTATTACCCAGTTACTGGGTTGTGGAGGTCAGATAGGCAGTCGCTTCATGTAAAATACTGGTATCCAGCTGCATCCGGTTACCGGAAGCCGACCCCAATATAGTTGGGCTAGGCAGAGTGATTATTTTTTTTGATAACCCAATGCAAAGTAAAGGCCCCCCCTGACTCTTCTTGCGTCTGTGTTTTGTAAAGCCGCTCTTTTTGGTAAGAGTTAAGCTCATCCTGCCCTCTTCATCTCCTTTAGCCATCTTGTTCAGACGAAACATAGTCGAACCATTAGCTAACCATAGAATATCATTTATATCACTTTTATAAAGAATAAAGATAAACCATTAGAAATATTTAGAAAGAACTGTATCTGTATGACATAATATATTATAGTGACGCCACCCATCGTGCATTACGGAATTATAGTATGCACGTAAACGAGCAAGGTATTTGATAGATAGGCAATAGTTATTTGTTGTGCAAGGCTGCAAAATTGATTTTTGGCGCGAGTACTTGTATTGAAACCTGAGCGTTGCGAGGGTTTCAAAGGTACGAAACGCAGAATAACTTTGCTGCCGACCAAAACACACAATTTTTCACCTCACTACAGCGATGAAAATGATAGATGCCTCCATGCATTGAAAAAATATTGTACGCTTGTATGTACTTTTCGCGCAATTTTTACGGAAGAAAGCTCAATTCGGCATTATATACCGCTCTAGGGGCCTAGACAAAATCCATGCGTTTTCTGTTCACGCTTTTTCCTTTCACGCTAAGGAATTGACGTTAGCGTGAAGATAATGGTAGTCAAGTTACACAGAGATTGCGATACCCCTATTCCGCAGCGTCACACGAAACACTCTATTGGAATAGTGTGTAGCAGTTGTCAAATTTGAGATTATGGAATGTTTTGTTCGACATTATATTATGTAAATAAAATTCCGGATTTTTCTACATCAATTGGCAATATTTTATTCTTGAAATCATTATTTTGAAATAACATCAAAAATTTTATAAAACATATTTTTGTTAGATGATGGTTTGACAATCAACTACTTAATTACTATGGAAACCGCATACTTGGTATTTTTTCTCTGAGGTCCAAACAAAGAGTATCTACATAATATTAAACAGCGCTTGGTGCTTGTGGTTATAATAGGTCTTTACCTATGAAATTGCCGTTTTGTATGAAAAAATTTAAACGAATTTTTTTCATGAATTTTTTATTTGTATTAATCGAAGTAATGCAACCCATAACCCATGCAATCAATGCATAATATAACCCATGCAATCAATGCATCTTTGCCATCGCAGTGGCAGTTTATTGATGCCCTTCTTAAAGAAATCAGCTGGACGGGAGGCAACAAATTCTTCAAAGGCATTTTGTACTGCCTCTCGGGTATTGAATTTTTTTCCCGCCAAGAAGTTATCCAAATTCTGGAAAAAGTAGTAGTCTGTAGGCGCAAGGTCTGGTGAGTAGGGCGGATGACGGAGAGCTTCCAACCCCAGTTCTTGCAACTTGGAGACCGTCTGCTGTGCAGTATGAGGTCGCGCGTTGTCGTGCAGGAGCAGCGGAGACGAGCGATTGACCAATGCTGGTTGGAGATGCGCCAGCTTCTCCATCATTGTGTTCAGTTCTTCACAGTACACATCTGCAGTAATGCTCACCCCGTTTGGTAAGAAGCTGTGATGAATCACACCGGCGCTAGACCACCAAACAGTGACCATCACTTTTCTAGGGGTAAGTTTTCGTTTAGGGCATTGTTTAGGTGCTGAACCAGGATCCAACCAACTTGCTGAGCGCTTGCGGTTATCGAACAGAATCCATTTTTCATCGCAGGTAACAATGCGGTTCAAAATTCCTTCATTTGTGTGTCTGTTGAGCAGTGCAAGGCACGTCTCGACGCGTACTTCGCGTACTTCGCTGGCGATCATTGAGTTCGTGGGGCACCCATTTGTCAAGCTTTTTTACCTTGCCAATTTGACGCAAATGGACCAATATTGTTTTGACGCTAACGTCGAAAGCTGCTGCTAATTCAGCCGTAGATTGTGTATCATCAGCTTCCACAATCGCCTTTAATTCGTCATTGTCGACCAAAGTCTTCGGACGACCGCGAGGTTCATTTTTCAGGTCGAAATTTCCAGAACGGAAGCGAGCAAACCAATAACAGGTGGTGCGTTGGTTTGTAGTGTTAGCTCCGTAAACGTCGTTGATGTTGCGTGCCGCTTGTGCCGCGTTGCTGCCACGACGGTACTCATATTCCATAATTACTCGAATTTTTAACGTATCCATGATGACGAAAAAGATTGAAATGCGATGAAAATGTAACACTAATCAATAAAGAAATGACTACTTTTGGAAAAAAAAATCCATGTTTTTAAAATAAAATTAATTTGAAATTAGAATTCTTAGCCAAACAAAAATTATTTTGATTTGAAATGGCCAGTACTGCAGAACGGCAATTTCATAGGTAAAGACCTAATATAATATGATTGTGGTTCTTACATACGTTATTCTTCTATAGATAAACTCGAATTACCTTAATATTAATACTTATTGCATATGTAGAGTGTTAGAGTGCCAAAATTCATGTTTACAGACTCCTATTCTTATTGTACAATAATGTTATAATTAATGAATAGTAATTTTAGCCATAGTGATCTCTCAAAGCCACAAGCTGTGCTTCAAGATTTGTAAACTAATTTCCTGAATGACTTTTAAGAAGTTATACGCCGAAGATCATGACGAAGACGCCAAAAGCTTTGTTTATTTGGCCTAAAACGATGACAATTCTTTTATGTTTATATAAATTTAGTCTTGTTTGCCGTCTTGCAATGCTCCTTCATTATTAGCTGCCCGTATTAATCTCAAACTATGTATTTTAATTTGATTAATTTGAAATAAAAACACACAAAAATGACACTATTTACTGTTAGCGTCAGGGTCCGAGCTCCCGCTAATGTAGCGTGTTGCGGAACCGCCAAAATAGCATTTACGTTTGTCAAAAGTGGCACTTGTCTACCATTTTGATTAATATTTTAGGCGTTTAAACTTCACGCTCACTTCATCGTTCTTTTCCGCATGAGGAATAATGACTTTGTCTAACAATTTAGCAGCAGTCACGTGACATCTCTGAAGCAAATGTCAACTCCATACAATTTGATTTTTCCGTTGGCGTTAACGCTTACAGAAAAGGGATTTTGTCTAGGCCCCCTGCACTGCTAAACAAACCCAAATGATGGGAAGTGAATTGAATAAACAAAAGAAAATAACACAAAGTTTTTTTAAGTGAAAACTTCTTAAGGCACGTTGAGCGATTTATTTTCGCGCTAGCCAATGCGATAATTCTAAAAATGAGGTTGGCGCACTGACATGAAATAAATATTAATGCATTATCAGTGGACCCGGTGGTATAGAAAATTATTGAATATAAAGGTTCGAATTTTAAAAACTCTTTCCACGCTAGCGGATAAAATGCACTTTTGCACTGAGATTTCGAGTGATACAGAATTTTTCCGAGCTTGTGAGGTGAAACATATATTCATTTTCCGCTACACTGCCAATATTCGTTTTGATTGTGTGTGTAATTTAACTTTTTGAGCTTATGGCTTAGGAGAATGACGTAAAAGGATTGTTTTTTTTTTTTAATTGTAGCAAGATAGCTTGTTCGACTGAGGAGCGTAGCAGGTAGCGTTCAGAAATTTCTGCCTAATTAAATGGGAAGAATTCGTGAGTTTATGTAGTGGTCTTACCAGCCTGTTCGATAACAAATATTTGATAATCCAGCTTCTGTCGCATTAAAAACGGATGTATGTTGTACAAAAATATACCGAGATTGCGTTCACGGTCCCTGAAATGATAATCATATTCAAATTAATTAACATTTTATGGATGTTGTAAGAAACGATTGATGGATTGTGAAACATGGTGAGTGTGAATACTGAGATGATGACGGCGAATAGAGATACGTATTCGTAAGAAGAAATGCTGCGCCGATCCCCAAATTAGCGTTACGATGGACCAAGCCTTGGATTCCAAATCAGTTGGCAATATTGGGATAAAGCCAGGAGAATGATGCTAATAATAATTGTATGCTATTACAAATATATCAAAACGACAGTTCTATAAAATTACGTACTGAAATCGGATAACTGTTGCATTTTGATATTAAATCAGCGCCAGTACAGTATCTGCTACAAAGATTAGTAAGTAAGGCGCTACAAAATGGGTTAAAATAATACCTGTATGGAACAATGATGCCTACTCTAAACCGTGCTTTACAATCCGCAGGGTGATACGCTCCCCCTTTTACCACCAGAGGATATACATTCTCCTGGGATAAGTCCACACTCTTCATTATTATCTGAAATTTTGCTAAAACACGTATAGATCAGTCATTTTGTTCAGTTTGAGGCATTAGGCTCACCCCTGGAAAAATTATTGGCGGAATGTGCTGAACAGGCTTCATGTTATGGAAATTATAAGTGGATTTTTATCTTATAAATACCTAGACTAATGTAGCCATTGGGATTTCGTGATCGAAATCGGTTGTCATAGTATACCTATAATGAGGCAAATGTACGACATAAGAAGATAGGAAGACCAAAGAAACGATGGATGGACTGTGTGAAAGATGATATGGCTAAAAAGAGGATGACTACTGAGATGACGACTAAGAGAGAAGTATGCAAGAAGAAGACATGTGGCGCGAACACCACATAAATTGGGATAAGATCAGCGATGATGGTTTCGAAATGAACATTTTCGCGAGGTTGTAAGCGGGGCTGACTGCCCAGGGTACACAGGACTATTGTCAGCATATATCACACTTATATTGAAAAATAACAACTCTTACGGTAAGGTCTCTTCCGGAAACAAAATGGCAAATCGAGTTCCGAGTGCTCGCTTGGACGTAAGTCCGGTCCTGATTCTGCAAATAAAAGTTAATAAAAAATAATAACTTTATTTCGGATAAGTAACATCCATATGGGTTAGTAAATAAAAAGACAACTTATACCAATGTTAGTAAACTTATTATCTATTTGTTAACAAGGTTGTTGTACGAGATACATCTCCGAACAACATCACCTAATAATGGAGACTCAATAATGCTCATAATGTATATACCCCCATAATACTATCGCCAATACCGCTACCTACTAGATAAGTTTGTAACAACAACAACGAATTTAAATAACCCATTGAAGGAAATTTCAGGCTTCTGAGGTCCTTAGATAAACTAAACTTGAACTTTTCTGCAACTGCACCGCAACTTGATCGGCGAGTCATGAAATGAGGCGCTTAGACTTAAGTTTGCAACGTACAAATTGTAAAGTAATAGTGTACTCATTGTTGAAGAGCCTAATAATAAACAAATATCGTGTATTAGACTGAAATATTTTATTTTATTTACAGAGATGCTCAGACCAAATAAAAAACCAAGACAGAGCGCTGTCAACAGTGAGGTAAGGCCGGTGTACATGTGAGGTGTAGTTTAATTGTAAACGTGAGCGTGTATACACAGAGCGGAGGTGTAGTTTTAGCATGGTTCACTGTATTGTTCGCAGCGTTATGTCTTGGTTTTTTATTTGGTCTGATAGGTGAAGTATAATAACGTACGTGCATGTTTAAAAAAAAGGGACAGTGTAAGGAATTAGTCATCAAAAAAACTCGTCCGCATCGCTGTCAACAGAAAAAGTGCTCGAAAGCCTAGCTGCGTTGCCGCGTTGAATGGCAATGCTTCTTTGACCTAAAATAGGCCAGCAATTTAGACTGTAATAGATATAAACCCTAAAGTACTTACTTAATACGTCATAGTCGGTCTTGTAGAAATTCACAGTTGGTTTAGTTCTGGTGTTGTCAGCCGTGTCAGGCTTGCGGATGGGAGAGGCTGATGTTTTCGACTTGTGAGTTACTTGATCCGTAGATTCTGTAATGACAACGTAGCTTAAATGGGGGCGGTTTAAAGCCAAGAGTGACAAATGACCTTCTACACAGATATTTATTTATTTATTTAAACTTTTCGCACACAAAAAAAGGTACAAAGGCGGACTTAATGCCTTAGGCATTCTCTACCAGTCAACCAAGGGTGGTGAAGAGATTAGATGGCGGGTGCTCTGATTGAGAGGAACAAAGAGAAAAAAAATAAAAAAAATAAGGAAAAATATAATATATATATCATAATGCATTATAAATAAAACAGTTTTTACAGCACATAAATACGCAATCAACTTGTGATACATAAATACTTACATAGGTACATATTTACTATAATATATACCTATAATATATATATATATATATATATATATATATATATGTATATACACATAATATACAAATTCAAGGCAGAGAGGTGTATATGACTCTACTCTATTTATTTTGAAAAAATCTCTGCAGTTTCCGCTTAAATGCATACCGACTGGTGGCCGTCCTGATATCAAGAGGAAGCGCATTCCAAAGAAAAATGGACTGAATATGAAAAGAAGAATGAACAAAGTCAGAAGTATGAGAAGGGCAGAGTAGGAGAAGATTGTTAGAAGAACGCAGATTCTTAGTGTGTGAAGAACATAGATATTGGAAATGAGACACAAGATAAGAAGGAGGAGTGGGAGAGTTGAGAACGGAGAAAAGCGTGGTCAGAGCACGCAAACTTCTTCTTTGGCGAATGGACATCCATTTGAGCTCAGACCTATAGCTCGAAACATGGTCATATTTCCTCAGGTTGAAAATGAACCGAATACAGTTGTTGAGTAGTCTGTCAAGCTTATCCAACAAAACTGCATTCAAGTCAAAGTAGCACACGTCACCATAGTCGATGATGACAGATCTCTTCTCATACACAGAAAGGGCGTCGACCCTTCTCTCTACCATAAGTACCTTCGCACGACGGACACATCTCGGTGTAATAACTAGCATAAGCTGGCGGCCTTAGCTGTACGGAAAGCCTATAAAATGCGAAGTCAGTTTAAAATGAAAACGTGTAAGTATTTTGACTTCTCGTCGTGTGGATGTAGGTCTGTACTAGGTAGTTTTTCAAAATAACAAATACCCAAATAATAATTACTTTTAAGGCTAAGAACTCACGGAGCGGTTTTCACACGCGCCCACCGCGTTTGCGGGCCCGCAGCTTCTGTAAGATGTACATTTATATGCAAAAAGTAAGAGCACATTTCACGACGCGTTTTACACCCGCGCATCTTACAGAAGCTGCGGGCGAAAACCGCTCCGTGAGCTCTTAGCCTGAGAGTTTGGACGAGATGTCTTATAGTTTACATCAGTCTAAAAAACAACTTACTGATTTTTTCATGCGGCGGTGCCTCGTAATGTACTTCATTCATTAAAACCTGTCCATACATAGCAGGCAGGTAGTGAGCTCGATGAGAGTATAAAACGATGGCGACTGACAGAAGAATGAACAGTATGAGCCAGGGGTTCCACCGGCAGCGCCTCCTGGACCCGGCCGAGTATGAGCATTCTTGAAGCGAAGATCGTCGTTCATGTTCTGTTTTCGTGAAGAACATCAACATGCAAACACAAGAAGAAAGAAGGAATAGATCCGAGCCGAACAAGTGTGTAGCACCTAACATGCAAGCCACGGTGTTTCGTACAAATGTGCCCATGCAGCCCGGAGTCTGGATTTGTGCCGGTTGACGAAAAATGGCTCGCCATAACTAGGTAAATTCAGCGAAATTCATTTTTAAGAACTAACCACCAACAACTTAAATTGTCTGCATTTTCAAATGACAACTCTATTATTCTATGACAGGCGTATGAAATAGCTATTACACGGCAAATTTACAATGGAATCAATTTACTTAAAATATAATTTCACTGGCTGTACGTACTTAAACATGGCGAAATTGGATATTTGGGACACAGATATAATTATCATTTAGGTCACATTTTAGATGAAGCAGTTTGTCTAAAAATTAGTATTCAAAAATAATAGATACATAATATGTACTTACTGGGATTCCGTTGCATGGAAACTATTTTGATGATCTTCCTGACCGGCACGTAGGTGTTCATTGTTAGAAGGTTGAATACAAAATGATGTTCTTTCACGCTAGTTTTTTTATGAAACGGCTTAGGTACTCTGTTTTTTGTTGAAACAACAATTGTGTAGGATTCTAAACAATAAATGTAGGATGTGTACGCATTGCTTGTTTATAGATTTTAAGGTAAGAATTTATTTATCGACATAGATCAGTGGTTCCCAAACTTAGTTTGTCTACTACCCACTTTGAGAATAAATTATGTTTTTGCGCCCCCATTTTTTCACCTACTTAAAAACCACTATAACTCCATATAAAATTAATTATTCTGAGCTATATTAGCCGAAGACTAAACGAGACTTTTACTATAACCCGCAAGAGTTAACTTGAGACCTTATTTAACAAAAACTTGTTGAAACATTATTGCCCGCTAACTATTATCTACGAAAATGACTTATCTAGGAATACTTATAACTATTAAAATGCGAAAGTGTGTCTGTTGCCTTTTTATTTGTTTATTTGTGCCTACTTTCATTTCTATTTTATTTATTCAATAAAACAGGACAGATATTATATGAACGTCGCGGAGAGAAATATCGAACCGAGTTAGTTTGAGCAATCTCTTCATTAATATTAGTTGATGTTCACAAGTTGTAGTCGAGAGTCGAGAGCTCAGTCGGTGTCTAAGAGTCCTCCTAGTTGAAATTACAGATCGCCCCCAAGCCTCTTCACAACGCCCCCATTTTTTTTTCTGGGTCTCTTACCGCCCCCTTTAGGCCTGCAGCGCCCACAAAGTGTAATCCCAATAACGCCCCCTGCGTTATTGGGATTACACTTTGGGAAAGACTGGCATAGATGGAAGTAAGCGTATCCTTCTCACCGAATTTTTGTTTCGGCGCACAATTTCAACGAAGGTTATACAAGTGCACGCTAGAGTCTGGCCAACGAACGGTGATGCTCAAAACACGCGCGAAATTTAAAAAAAATACAAGACTATTTTACATAGTGTGATAACGTGTTGTTTTTTTATGAAAATAAATTCCAATTACCAACACGAATTATCTTGTTGGTACAACTACCATAAAAGGCAATGGCACTGAAGATAATTAAATAATAAAGGTAATTTTAGTCTGTTTTAGTCTACAGACTATTATTACCCAAGTGCTTGGCACTGACGATAGTTAAATAATAACGGTAATTTTAGTCTGTTTTAGTCTACAGACTATTATTACCCAAGTGCTTTTAGCACTAGCAGTGTTGTCCCAGACTGTTCTTTTAAGACGTTATTTTGTTTATCAAGACGTCTTCAATTAACAATTGTGATTCAACAAATATTGCCATCGCAGGGCTAACAGGTAGGTACACAAAGATATTCGGAGTTTTGTTTGTACATTAGTTGCGAAAAACTTGAGGAGGGGGCCACTAGCCGCTTGATTGAAGGCTCCCACAGATAGGTGCAACGCGACTCTAGTAAAACAAGTTCTATGAAAACTTGATGGTAATTGTTTTACCAGAATCGTCGCACCGTCACGTCGCGCTGTCGGTGGGAGCCTTAATGATAGATATTCACAGTGTTATTTAAAAAGTGTTGTATTCATAAACGCTATTTAGCGCTAAGAGGTCGCTAAGCAATTGATTAGTAATTGTCAAAATTAAACACCACCGGACCACTGTTAAGAGGATGCTAAGAGGAAAGATGGCGGATTTTATTTGAATCAGCTGTTCGATCCCATAGGTATATTGTGTGCTTCGAGGTAATTTTGATCGTAATATCGAGTAGTAAATATGGATTTCGACAATCTTTTACAGGATTTCAGAACGACGTAGTAAGATTACATAATTTTGAAACGCCGCCCGGCAGGAACTACACCTACAAAACTCATTTAAATCCACTACGAGGATGATTACCTATTATATAATATTCTTCATTCGAATTACACAGTCATGATGCAAGGATTTGTGGAAATCTCAATTATGAGGAAGCTCAGTAGGTGTTTAGGAGATTTGAAGAGAACCGAGTTCGTGAGGAAGCTCATCGGAAGGTATTATCCAATATGTTATCCCATGTGCCCCTCATCCTATTGAGCCAGCTCTAATGCCCAGAACTAAAGAAAAGCTATGTTGTGGCAGTCACACAAATAACAAGAGACATTTTATAGAAAATAATTTATTTTGATACATAATAAAGCTATTTTTTGTTATAAATTAATTATTTTTGATTTCCAAAATTCTTCCTCCAAAGACATGTTTGCCATTCTTTTCTCATGCCACGCTTATTCCTCATCTTTTTCACGTAGCATGGTCTCCTCCCTTATCTTTACGAGGTTTAATAGTATTTGTGCTAGGTGCTAGTGGCTTTCATAGCAGCAATGAAACTTGTAGGTACCTGTAAATAAGTACATGAACTGTTAATAAAAGATACTGAAACCCTGGCGCAAAAGCAATAGGAAGTAATATAAAACAGACACAAGTATCTGCATACATTTCTAAAATAGAATATTCGTTGTTTGTAGCATGAAAATACATAGCTACTGCTTTCACATTCATTTGGTCAGATTACATTGTTTTACATAAGTAGATATAAATTCAGAGATAAAATACTTTTCCAGATAACTCCAATTTATTGACGCTTATTATTTTCATTGATATACCATCGCAAACACAATTAATTATACTTATTATAGGATTTTATTCAAATTCGAATTTTCCGATGAAATTGTTGACTTTTGTCCGTCAAAGTCACGACAGATACAAAAAGGGTGGTTTTTGACAACGTTTTTCTTAAAATTCTGTTTTATAGTCGACTATTTTGATTATAATCTGTGCCGAACGCATAATGTTACCTCTATTTCGTTTCGCAACTAATCATTTGCTAACTAGCGTTTATAAATAAAGAAAAGTTAATCATTGATTAAGAGCTAACCATTTGGCTTAGCTAAGTAGTCGCTAATCAGGGATTAGCGAGATTTTTATAAATAACACTGTCAATTGTTTGTGTTGTCACGCACATTAAAACAATTTTTATAACACTAAATTTTTTGGCCAATGCAACTTTTGCCATACATAGCTGGCATTGTTCCAAACCATTTTTTTTTTAAACTTTGTATACCATTTGTTCCAGCAGCGGGAAACTTCAGCTGACAGTTAACTAATTAACTGTAACATCGTTGGTTTACCGCAGACATACTTGAGACATTACTCTCTGAATATTATTAGCTGTTACTATTGTACACAATACCTACAGTGTCACGGTTATTTCACCTGTGATTTGGCATCACTGTCAGAATCAGAATCACAGTAATCTTAATTATCTCTAGTTAAGGCGAAACCTTCAGGGTAGCCCGTGAAACTAAAATTTTCTTACGTTTTTTGTAATTTGCAGGTTAGTATCAGGTTGTGTGTTGATTAAATATGATAATAGTTATTTATGCAACTGTTATATAATAAGGGGTATTAAAACACGAATGTGTAGCCGAATGTGATAATAGTATCACATGAGTGTTTTAATACCTAATTATTTGCAGTTGCAGACAAGACTTTATCTACACCCATGATATGAATCCTCTATAAAAGGTAATTTACAATACTAATATCAACAAAAATGGAGGGATACGACGCACGTGAATTCGAATTTTTCGAATTCGAATAACATAGATGTTTTTTTATTTTAAATTACGGTGCTTTGTTTTTTTTAAATGAGTTGTATTATGATATTTAGTACAACATTATAACACCCGTTTGGATGATATTATGGTTATTATGACAACATTAAAACAACCAGTGTTTTAAAGTTCGCAATAAGCTAACTGTTTCAGAAACTTTTATAGAGGATTTATAGCATGGGTGTAGATAAATGATTAATAGAACTCGATAAATATTCAGTGGCAGGCAAAATGATGTAGCGAAGAATAGAAAAATGGCAAATAAACAATCACAATCTGTCATTTTTCTTTCCTTCCATCGACAAAACCCGTTTCTACGATGGTCATGCTACGCGTGCTGCACATCATTTTGGCCTTTTTTTTTTTTTTGAGGTTGGGAAATCATCAAATGACTGCTCCCGCCCTGGGCGGAGCGGAAGGGCGTGTCAGACTTTTACTGACTAAAACCCACCCGTGTTCCTTAAGTTACCTGTTGCCAAAGTCCCGGTATCCCAACCCTGGCAGGCATCGGTCCTAGCGGACCCCGCCAATTGTGCTGACATCTCTTTGAGGCGCGCGTGGAACACGACGTGCTATCGACCCGGGCCTGGTCCTTATCGGACGGCGAGCTACCCATTGCTCGCCGTCCGCAAGCCCGCGCCTATGGTGGCCAGGAATCCATCTGGGATTCCCGACGCCCAGGGTGTCTCCAGCGGCGGCGGTTAGGAGCGTGAGGGCGCAAACTTTGCCTCTCCCTCACACGTTCCGCCTCCTCCTCCGCAAGCATTACTGCTTCGCAGAAGAAGGTGACGGCTTCCCATGCCCTGGACCAGGGCCGGACTCGAGAGGTTATTGCCGCCAATCACCTCCACGAGGACACGGCGGTGCTCCGCCCAAGCAGGGATGCAAACTTCCACCGTATGCTCCACCGTGTCCTCCGGGCGATCTACACAGTGGTACACGCCCGGACATCATTTTGCCCTGCCACTGAATATTTATCGAGTTCTTTTAACAAATGCTAGCTAGTACTTACACTTTATTCTGGTACACCCAGCTACATATCGAGTATAAGCTGATATCATACATTTCCAGTATAAGCTGATATCGCATTGTATAGGATTTCCGTACAATGAGAGGTCAGCTTATACTGGATATGTAGCCGTGTGTTCAAGTGATCGCTTGTACCAATACTCCGTTTAACATCACGTCTGTTTTCTCTGAAGGGTTAGGTGTGCTGTTTTCTCTGTAGGGCAGAGGTGTACCTATAGTACCTACACCCATATTTTAGTTTTAATGATTTGACGCTATTTAAAGTGGTTTTTGTCGATTATAACAATAGCTTTTAATTTTCCAATGAGGAAATATGGCATAAGATACAAATGACAAAATAAAATATTAAAGGATAAGAAGCCTAAGCGACATACCGATTTCCCACATCGTAAGGTAAAAGAGTATAAGAGACTAGACAGTTCAATAAGTGTTATAGGAAAAGAAGGATAAGGTACTTTTCACAGTGGTTGTATAAAAGATAATAGAGCACAAGAAACAGTCGGCTTTCAAAACAATAACAGGATATAAGACATTAGTGACACACAATGTCGCTTGCAAGCAAAGGAAAAGAAGGATAATCAACATTTGGCATTGCGTGAGTCTATGGAAATATGGATGAAAAGACACCCCAAAAAATAATGAAGTAGCGCAACCAACACGATCCTTCATCAGGATAAGAGCTAAAACGGGTATTACACTACACTGTAATTGGGTCCCATTTTCATAGAAAAAGACTAAGGATCCTTAGTCTTAGGGGTCTGTTTCAGTACAGAGTGGCAAAGACCGCCCTCCAGGCGGAAATCCTGCGGGCCAGGGCACTGGCCCGCGAGGAGATGCTGGAGACTCTGAACAGAGATCCGTGGGGACGCCCATACAAGATGGTGCGGGAGAAACTCCGCCTATGGGCTCCCCCGCTGACGCAGAGTCTCCGGCCCCAGCTTGTGGAGGACATGGTGAGCGCTCTGTTCCCTTCTAGAGGGGAACATGCCTTCCCGCTCATGGCTCCACCTACTGCAGTGATCGATGCGGATCACACCGCCGACGACGACGACGATGCTCCGGAGGTGACCGAGGTAGAAATGAGAGTGGCGGTGCGAAGGGTGAAATACCGGTGGTCTACCTTGGAAGGCCTGGGTCCTGGCCATGGAGGCTCTCGGGCCTCGACTAAGGGTCTCCTAAGCGCATGCATGGAGAGGGGCCGGTTCCCACTTCGTTGGAAGACGGGGAAACTGGTCCTCATTAAGCAGCCGGGGCGCCCTGCGGACTCTCTGTCCACTTATCGGCCTATCGTGTTGCTCGACAAGGTGGACGAGCTCTTTGAAAGAGTAATTGCAAACCGCCTCGTTGGGCGGCTGGTGCGGGTGGGGCCGGATTTGGTGGAGAGCAAGTTTGGTTTCCGCAGAGGACGCTCTACGGTGGACGCCATCATGCGCGTACGGGCCCTCACGACGGGGGATGCCGTGGCCCAGGGTGTGGTCGTCTTGGCGGTGTCTCTAGACATCGCCAATAACTTCAACACCCTGCCCTGGAGTTACATAAGGGAGGCACTCGCGCTGGTCCTGGCGCAAGGGAGGTCGCATCAGGTGGCGGCCGAACTCGCAGGCTGGACCGGGCTGGGGCCGCCTTGGGGCGGCTCCTGCCCAATCTAGAGGTTCCAAACGCGAGGGTCTATATGCGGGGGTCGTGCGGTCCAGGGCCCTTTACGGGGCACTGGTGTGGGCGCGTTCCCTGAGACTGCGGCCGGCCCGGACTCAAAGATAATTTATACCAATTTTTGAGTTAATCAAACCATACAGTAAAATCCTCCCCTGTAAAATTAACTACCCCTTTTCACCTCGTTAGGGGTAGATTCTGGGCACGCCACAATTGCGGCGATAAGTCCCCTCTTTGAGGAGTGGCTGGAGAGGCGCCACGGCGTCCTCACCTTCCGCCTGACGCAGGTCCTCACCGGACATAGCAGCTTCGGGAGGTACCTGTGCAGGATTAGTCGGGAGGAAACGCCCGGGTGTCACCACTGTGCGGATCGTCCGGAGGACACGGTGGAGCATACGGTGGAGGTGTGCCCTGTTTGGGCGGAGCACCGCCGTGTCCTCGTGGAGGCGATTGGCGGCACTGACCTCTCGCGTCCGGCCCTGGTCCAGGCCATGGTACGGAGCGAGAGGGCATGGGAGGCGGTCACCTCCTTCTGCGAAGCAGTGATACTCGCGAAGGAGGAGGCGGAACGCGTTAGGGAGAGGCAAAGCCTGCGCCCTCACGCCCCTAACCGCCGCCGCTGGAGACACCCTGGGCGTCGGGAATCCCAGGCGGATTCCCGGCCACCATAGGCGCGGGCTTGCGGATGGCGAGCAATGGGTAGCTCGCCGTCCGATAAGGACCAGGCCCGGGTCGATGGCGCGTCGTGTTCGACGCGCGCCTCAAAGAGATGTCAGCACACCTGACGGGGTCCGTTAGGACCGATGCCTGCCAGGGTTTTTCTATACAAAGTTTGACATCCCCCAATCCACGTATAGGGGTATAGTTTATAATAATAAAAATGACAAACTTTATAATTTACTTAGATAACTATTCGTGCCAAGTTTCAAGTCTATTAACTCAAGGACTTAAAAATTTCATACAAACTAAGTCCCCCCTTTTCATCCCCCGTATAGGTCGAATTTCCATAAACCCTTTCTTAGTGGATGCCTACGTCCTAATAACCTCATCACTCACTCACGTGTCAGTTCGAGATCCATTCATTTGTATGTCACAGTGAAGCGGTACAAAATGTTATTTTGAGGTGTTGGGACATTCAATCATTTTGTATGGGACATTTGAAGTGCCTCTTGTATGTCTTACGCAACACTAATCTATAGCTCACTTGTCTACGATGCGTACTAAGCGATTTGTGCAATACGCGCACTCTATGTAATATTATATCTCTATGGAAGAGTGCACTTATATTACGCACACACTTGTGCAGTATAATATCATCTAGCGCGCACTTGGCTAACCTTCGTTGAAATTGGGCGCCGAGACAGAAATTCGGTCGGGAGGATATTAACACTTACCATCCACTTACTTACCATCTATTTGTTTATAAACAAATTCTTACCATAAAATCTATGACATCACAAGCAATGCGTACACATCCTACAGTTATTGTTTAGAATCATACAGAATTGTTGTTTCAACAGAAAACGGAGTAGTTTCTTAAAAAAACTAGCGTGAAAGAACATCATTTTATATTCAACCTTCTAACAATGAACACCTACGTGCCGGTCAGGAAGATCATCAAAATAGTTTCCATGCAACGGAATCCCAGTAAGTACATATTATGAATCTATTATTTTTGAACACTAATTTGTAGGGAAACTTCTTCATTTAAAATGTGTCCCAAATACCATATTTCGCCATGTTTAAGTACGTACAGCCAGTGAAATTATATTATAAGCAAATTGCTGTGTAATAGCCATTTCATACTCTGTCATTCTATAACAGAGTTGTCATTTGAAAATGCAGACAATTTAAGTTGTTGGTGGTTAGTTCTTAATAATGAATTTCGCTGAATTTACCTAGTTATGGCGAGCCTTTTTTCGTCAACCGGCACAAATCCAGACTCCGTGCTGCATGGGCACATTTGTACGAAACACCGTGGCTTGCATGTTAGGTGCTATACACTTGTTCGGCTCGGTATGACACGGCACGGCACAGCCGGGAGGCAAAATCGAATGTGTACTTATATGTTCGGAAAAAGCTGCTCGGCTTAGCTGGAATTGTGCAGAAGCAATCCGAATATGATTCCGCTAGGGTAGATTCCGAACGGAGTTTGCCGATCGGCACGAGGCGAATGAAAGCCGGAATAGAATATATTAAGGAATTGCTCCGGGTGGAATTAGTTGTTCAACAAATACTGCTGAATCGAATGTGTCGAACCGAACATGTGCGCACCCCTTATGAATTCATAAATAATAATTATTATTTATTCCTTCTTTCTGCTTGTGTTTTTACGTTGATGTTCTTCACGAAAACAGAACATGAACGACGATCTTCGCTTCAAGAATGCTCATACTCGGCCGGATCCATGAGGCGCTGCCGGTGGAATCCCTGGCTCATACTGTTCATTCTTCTGTCAGTCGCCATCGTTTTATACTCTCATCGAGCTCACTACCTGCCTGCTATGAATGGACAGGTTTTAATTAATGAAGTACATTACGAGGCACCGCCGCATGAAAAAATCAGTAAGTTGTTTTTTAGACTGATGTAAACTATAAGACATCTCGTCAAAAAATATTATTATTATTTGTTATTTTGAATAACTACGTAGTAGTAGTACGTAGCTACATACACACGACGAGAAGTCAAACTACTTATACGTTTTCATTTTAAACTGACTTCGCATTTTATAGGCTTTCCGTACAGGTCAGGTCAGCGCTACATGTGTCCGTCGTGCGAAGGTACTTATGGTAGAGAGAAGGGGCGAAGCCCTTTCTGTGTATGAGAAGAGGTCTGTGTAGAAGGTCATTTTGTCCCTCATGGCTTGAAAACGGCTTGAATTCAAGCTACGTTGTCATTACAGAATCTACGGATCATGTAACACACCAGTCGAAAACGTCAGTTTCTCCCATCCGCAAGCCTGACGCGGCAGACAACACCAGAACTGAAGCAACTGTGAATTTCTACAAGACCGACTATGACGTATTAAGTAAGTATTTTAGGGTTTATATCTATTTCAGTCTTAATTGCTGGCCTATTTTGAGGTTAAAGAAGCACTCAACGTGTCAATGCAGCCAGCCTTTCGGGCACTTTTCGGGGAGTTTTTTTAATGATCAGTGATTCCTTACCCTGTCCCTTTTTTAAAACATGTACGTATATTATCATAGAACACTGGTCAAACCAAAACAACGCTGCGACAAATACAGTGAAGCATGCCAAAACTACACCACCGCTCTGTGCATACACGCTCACATTTACAATCTGACTACACCTCACTAAGTGCACACATGTTTACGAAACCGGCCTTACCTCACCGTTGACAGCGCTCTGTCTTGGTTTTTTATTTGGTCTGAGCATCTCAGTAAATAAAATAAAATATTTCAGTCTAATTCACGATACATTTTAAGACGCGCCGATCAAGTTGCGGTGCAGTTGCAGAAAATTTTAAGTTTTTAATTTATCTGAGAACCTCAGAAGCTTGTTATTGTTACAAACTTTGGCGATGGCATTATGCTGGGTATAAAATATACATTATGAGCATTTATTAACTTTTATTTGCAGAACCAGGACCAGAGGTACGTCCAAGCGAGCACTCGGAACTCGATTTGCCGCTTTGTTTCCGGAAGAGACCTTACCGTAAGAGTTGTTATTTTTCAATATAAGTGTGATATATGCTGACAATAGTCCTGTGTACCCTGGGCAGTCAGCCCCGCTTACAACCTCGCGAAAATGTTCATCTCGAAACCATCATCGTTGCTCTTATCCCAATTTATGTGGTGTCGGCGCCACATGTCTTCTTCTTGCATACTTCTCTGTTAGTCGTCATCTCAGTAGTCATCCTCTTTTTAGCCATATCATCTTTCACACAGTCCATCTATCCTTTCTTTGGTCTTCTTCTTCTTATAGCCATCCACATCCATACTTCCCTCACGACATTTTTCTCATTACATACTATGCCAACCAATTTCGATCACGAAATCCCAATGGCTACATTAGTCTATGTATTTATAAAGACAAAAATCCACTTATAATTTTCATAACATGAAGCCTGTTCAGCACATTCTGCCAATAATTTTTCCAGGGGTGAGCCTAATGCCTCAAACTGAACAATTAATGACTGATTTTTACGTGTTTTAGCAAAATTTCAGATAAAAATGAAGAGTGTGGACTTATCCCAGGAGAATGTATATCCTCTGGTGGTAAAAGGGGGAGTGTATCACCCTGCGGATTGTAAAGCACGGTTTAGAGTAGGCATCATTGTTCCATACAGGTATTATTTTAACCCATTTTGTAGCGCCTTACCTACCAATCTTTGGAGCAGATTCTGAACTGGCGCTGATTTAATATCAGAATGCAACAGTTATCCGATTTCAGTATGCTATTTAATAGAAATGTCGTTTTGATATATTTGTAAAAGCATACAATTATTATTAGCATCATTCTCCTGGCTTTATCCCAATATTGCCAACTGATTTGGAATCCAAGGCTGTGAAAAGGTTTCTCCATCCTGACGCAGGGTCGGCGCAGCGTTCTTCTTACGAATATCTATATGCCGTTATCTCAGTATTGACACCCACCATGTTTCACAATCCATCAATCGTTTCTTACAACATCCATAAAATGTTTGTCATTTCAGGGACCGTGAACGCAATCTCGGTATATTCTTGTACAACATACATCCGTTTTTAATGCGGCAGAAGCTGGATTATCAAATATTTGTTATCGAACAGGATGGTAAGACGTCTCAGATTAAGTTACATACAGATACATAAACTCACGAATTCTTCCCATTGGGTTAGGCAGCAATTTCACGCTGCTACGATCCTTTTATACTCCTTTTGCCTCATTTACATTCACTATAATTGCGTAATGCACGATCAATGGCGCCACTATAATATATTATGTCCTTCAGATAAAGTTCTTTCTAAATATTTCTACGTGTTTATCTTTATTCTTTATAAAAGTAATATAAATGATATTCTATGGTTGGCTAATGGTTCGACTGAACAAGATGGCTAACCAAGATAAAGAGGGTGGAACGAGCTTAACTCTTACCAAAAAGAGTGGGCTTACAAAACACAGAGGCAAGAAGAGTGAGGGGGCCTTTGCTCTGCATTGGGTTGTCAAAAAAATCAATCAATCTGCCTAGCCTTTTCCCAACTATATTGGAGTCCACTTCCAGTCTAACCGGATGCAGCTGAATACCAGTATTTTACATGGAGCGACGAGCCTATCTCACCTCCACAATCCAGTAATTGGGTAATACCCCTTGGTAAGACTGGTTGTCAGACTTTCAGGCTTCTAACGACCCGTAACGAATGTGAAAGATCCACGAATGACAGGGCTAAATAGCACGAACCATACTCTTTCGCTCGAACTCATATTTGACAGAGTTTGATGGTAAAAAGATTTGGAATGAGCTTGGCTTGGATGTTTGAATCGGTATAATTATGTCAGATTCTTATATTTCAAGGCACCGGGCTGTTCAACAAGGGCCGAGTGTACAATGCCGGCTTCACTGAAATGTTGAAATTCAATGTTTTCCACTGCGTAGTGTTCCATGATGTGGACCTATTGCCTCTGAATGAGAATATCGTGTACAGTTGCCCCACGTTGCCCAGGCACATGTGCGCCAGTGTGAACGATACACAGATGAAGAAGTTTCAGTAAGTCTGTATGAACACCTGTTGCTCGTAGAATTACTTCAGGTACATCGATATAAAGTACTTAATTATCTTATATTGTAATCTAGGTCATGGTCATGTTTGTGTATAGCGTGATTGAGTGACAAAAATACAAAATCCAAACTAATATTTAATAGGAAGTAGCATTCATAATTATTATATCTATGAAGCAATAGGGCATATGTCTAAATTACACCACTGAGGCATTCTTTTATATAATCCTTTTTCAGGCCATCGTACCAGTTTCAAAGTCTGTTTGGTGGTGTGGTGTCGATGACTAGAGAGCAGTTCGAGAGAGCCAACGGATTCTCCAACCTTTACTTCGGATGGGGGGCTGAAGACAACGACATGTTTTGGAGGTGAGGATTGAGGATAGAGATGGGTAGCTCACCTTTTTAAAATGAGGATCGTGCGAGGTACTCTTTTTACAAAGTGTGGTAGCACAGTGTGCTACCACGAATGAGGCGAGGCTGCGGTGGCTTGTGAGCACGAACGTGCTGTGAGTGTGTCAGTGAGTCACGTGCTCGCCGACTCACCGATTCACCGCGCGAGTCGCGTGTGTGCTGTGTGGTGTGTAGCAAGTAGTGACGACAACGCGACACAACACGGCACACATACGCAATTGAGGAGGCAGACGCGCGGTCAGTTCTGTCTGTGGTGTATGTTTGTGCTAGCAACAGTGAACGAAGACATCAATGACCAAAATACACAAATGAGTGAGTGACTCGATCAACTGACTCATTTCGTTCAAAACTCACAAGTACAAAAAGTTCTGTGTGTAGCTCATCAAAATAAAATGAGTGAGTGACTCTTTTCATCCAAGTGAGTAGCTATAACTGTGCTAGCACGTGTGGTGAGTTACCCAACACTAATTGAGGACATACAGTACCTACGGTCAACCGCACGACAATGATGCTATTAACTGCTCAAAAGCCTATACTACTTCAGCTCAAATTCACTTTTTATCTCGCTCCCACCATACTACTCGCGGACTGAGTGAGAGCGAGACGGATTGGGGTGCAGGCGGCTCCAAGTCTCGAATAATTTAGGTAATTGCTTTTTATGGTGAAAATAAGGGTATTAAAAAAAAAAACAACACCTGCTTTAGTTAGTTCAGTTATGATGCAGTTTCATGATCATGTCCTTTCTTTGGTATTATTCTTCAAGTCGTTGAACTCTTTAAGTTCCGAGTTGAGCTCCACTATTACTGATACATACTTGAACTGACTGGACAGGTCCACTCAAATCTGTATGGTTCTTTCCTCATTAGACCATTTCAGACGTTAATCTATATGGTCCTCCTATGGCCTGACCAAGACTATGTCTGGACTTTAAAAGAGACTGCGACCTCTGAGTTTGTTTCGGCCTTTCTTCTCAGAGTAGTCATATAGGAAACGCCGACCTCATCTTGCTTATTTTTACTATTTTTTAATATGACGTGTAAAACTGAGTCCAATATCCTATAACTACTGAATAAACAATGTCATTTTATTTCAATTTGAAGTATTTTTTTAATAGTGTAAAAGTCATTAAAAAAAATTGGATTTGAAGAGCAAATCAAATCTTTCAGTCTTTAAGGCGGATGCGCTAAGGTAGCCCGCGAAATTCTTACGTTTTTGCATTTGCAGATCAGTATCAGGGTGATCTAAATATTCGCGACATTTCGCGGTATAATACAAAGAAAAGAAACAATGAAAATACGTTTATTTGCGGTAAAACATCACGCAAAGAAAAAAACACAAGTTCAAAATGCGTCACATCCACACAAAACGACCATCGCTTAGCATAATGCTATGTGCCTATACGAGACAGAGACACAGCAATACTGAATCTCTAAGTTCAAATTACTCTACTAGGGTGCGATTCCACTGAAGCGAAGACGAGCGAAGGTGAGCAGAGACCTACAGGAGTCGACCAATCACAATAATTAAAATCCACATTGCGTCTCCGTCTGGAATGAGACTGGACGACGCTTTCACCTTAAATAAAATTAATTTCTGAGCATGTTTCGAGAATAGGAAAACAAAACTGTCATTCTACCAGCATACTTATATTTGTACCCTTTTTTGTTTAAGGCTGCGTGCTGCCGGATACCCAATTGTGCGGTACAATAGCACTGTTGGCGTGTACCTAGTGTTGCCACACACGCGTGCGGAAGCCAATCCTTTCAGGTAATATTGCATTAATTATTTAGAATTTCTATTCTATTATATTTTTATTAAATGGCAAGCAAAGCCGATGTTGACTATTCTGCCAATGTCTACCAACCTCTTGCCTACTGACTTTTAAGGGTGCGTATAAAATAAGAAAAAAATCTCACCCTTGCTCACCCACACTTTGTGAGATAAAAATATGCTATTGGTTCCCGCAACACGCGACGGAAGACGACTTGTCCGTAGATTAAAAACATAAACATAGAACTAATCGGTCAAAAGATATGCGCGGTCATACTTATAAAATACGCGTCGAGTTGAGAACTTCATTATTTTTTTTATCGACTTCTTCAAAAATGAGGAGGTTCTCAATTCGTCTATAAGTTTTTTTTTGTTTTTTGTATGTTTGTGTGGCGCGTATCAAAATCGATTCATGAATCGATTTGATGATTCTTTTTTTGTTTGGTAGGTCATGCTTCCGAGGTGGTCCCATATACAACGTGCCGTTACAATGGCGACATTAATTTAACACACGGGTAGGGCCAGTAATCATGAAAATTATAATCTTTTTTTTTTTTTTAATTTTCAAACCAACTTAATAATAAAAACATAACCAACATTGAGATCACTCTGTGCAAAAGATTCATTCATAAAGCTACCTACCAGCTGGCTTACGTTCTATCGGTCCGATACCCTTTGATGCCGGAAGCCGTGCAATTTCTTAGAAATTATTCTAAGAAATTGCGCGGCGCGGCGTCCTCTGCGCTACAGTTCTTTAAGTACAGGTTGCTCCAAGAAGCTAGTTTAGAAAATTGTAAATAAGTAGTTTAAGTAATTTAAAAAAAAAAAACTTATAACGAATACACGAAATCTTATATGTGTGTTAAATTAATGTCACCATTAAAGCGGCACGGTTTTTGAGTTAGCTTCAATATTACGTATTTTTCCCACTTAGGCTATGTAGACGATATTTTATTTGACTCCGTCACTGTTATTTACATAGCAGGTACTGGTATTCGAATTTTTGTGGGGTAGTTACCAATACTAAAAAGTGAAAAATAAGAACTTTATACAAAAAGAAAGAAACTGACTTCCAAAAAAATACTAAAAAGTGAAAAATAACTTACGACAGATACGGTGGTGGGGTTATTATTATTATACGGATAATTTAAGTTGGTAGTTTACTTATTTGCTTAACAACTTAATTTCTCCGACTTCAGCTATTTCATTTGGCAAAATATTTCACATAAGCTCGTCTTCTTTTTGCAAGAATGATCGTGAAAACAAACATACCTACTGACAATATCCTTGTTTCTTTTTCAGGAACCATCTTCTTAGCAGGGCTGTGGACAGATACAAGATCGACGGGCTTCGAAATTCTGAATATTATGTTATTTCTACGAAATTTCGACCTCTTTTTACGCACATCGTGGTCGACATCAATCCACGACAAGAAAACATAACTTATCTGAATCATAAATGGGAAAACAATGGATATAAGTTTTATTAAAGTGTTGATAGAGAATGGCGTTTTATTTATTTGTTAATTGGGTGTGTGTCCACACAGAGGAGGAGGAGCTCGTGGCTAAGTAATAACAGCCGCTCGGGTTGATCCATCAGGTTAAGCTACGCTTGCCGGGGTTGGTCCGTGGATGGGTGACCATTTTC
Organism: Lithophane ornitopus; assembly: GCA_948473465.1. Taxonomy (NCBI): domain Eukaryota; kingdom Metazoa; phylum Arthropoda; class Insecta; order Lepidoptera; family Noctuidae; genus Lithophane; species Lithophane ornitopus. The sequence continues at coordinate 12,015,892 of OX419632.1, read as the reverse complement.
ACATATCGAGACTCCTCCGTGCCTCGGAAAGCACGTTAAGCCGTTGGTCCCGGCTGTCATTTGTGGATCTTTGACAGTCGTTACGAGTCGTCAGAAGCCCGAAATTCTGACAACCAGTCTAACCAAGGGGTATCGTATTACCCAGTTACTGGGTTGTGGATGTCAGATAGGCAGTCGCTCCATGTAAAATACTGGTATTCGCCTGCATCCGGGTAGACTGGAAGTCGACCCCAACATAGTTGGGAAAAGGCTAGGCAGATTGATTTTTTGGGTGTGTGTCCACAAATTCTGTCCCGGCCTACACAACGCGACGTGCTAAAGTTTTTGATGCTACTTATGCAGAAGTTGACCAAGTTATGTGACTGCCGGTTGCCAACCGCGTCGCCGAAAGAGGTGACCTTGGCCACCATTGCGCGGGCTGAAATTCAAATTTTCTCACGTTTAGATAGTTAATTGATTCAGGCGTGACTTTGCGGAAATCCATTATAAAATACAATAGACGTAGTTATATTTAGTAACCAATTCCGCTTGACTATTCTTCAAGAGTCCTAAAAAACCCTGTAAGAAATCGACACGTGTTTCACCTCTCAACGAGGCATCCTCAGGATGACGATTGACCAATTGCAAACCAGAACGCGACGTGTTACCACACCGAGCGCTGGACGCAAAGTGAATCAAATCGCCCGTCACCCCCACTTATATAGGATTGCTGCTTTAATCCTATATAAGTGGGGGCGACGGCCTCGTTGAGAGGTGAAACACGTGTCGATTTCTTACAGGGTTTTTTAGGACTCTTGAAGAATAGTCAAGCGGAATTGGTTACTAAATATAACTACGTCTATTGTATTTCTCACGTTTTTTGCAATTTGCAGGTCAGTATCAGGTTATATGTTGATCTTAATATTATTTGCGGCCGTAATAAATATGGATTTACAGAATTATGAACAACGTAGAAGATGCCTCAAATATTCCTACTATTAAGGTCATCGACTCGGATAATAAATATCACCGCATTTTAACAGAGTTTCCAGACATAAGCGAGTGTTACAAGGATCCACCCAAACACAATGTCATGCATCATATTTGTACCCGTGGCTCAACCGTTTACGAAAAATTCTTACTTATTGTTTGCAAACCGTGTTTAGTTATAGTCAAACCAACGAACATTTAATTTCATTACACTACACAACCTTTAATCACATCCCAACAAAATGTCTATACTATTATAAATAATATGCTGCTAATGTACAATGTAGAGAAACGTGCACGTAAAAGCGTCCGTAATTAAACGATAAAAAAGAAACAAAACAATTCAAAAATTAAAATAAGCCGTGGTAGCTAAGAGATGACCAGTCCCTTCTGATGGCGCCCGTTCACGAATATGAAGCATGGATCAGCACCAAAAACAGGAATAGGATAGAATGAATTGAATTTTTATGCTAATGTAATGTAATTCAGTTTTCATGTATAATTTTATTTTAATTTTTAATTTAATTTTCGTTTTTAGATTTCTATGAGTTCAACTGTAATAGCTACCTATGTATCTAATAATAAATTTTGCTGTGCCCTGACAGGGTCTACAACGGCTCTAAGCCTTTTGTTATCATCTTTTTTTACCTTGTGAACACAAATGAAATGAATTTATGATATTATGAATGCCAACGACCACGTGACCGACTGTCCTCTTACTAACAGCGCCTTTACTAGGTATAGTGTAAAAATACTAACTTCAAGTCATCTTATGTGGCTTTTGTGAAAGAAACACCACAATTTTGCGAATACAAAAGCAAATGACCTTTTTACAAGTAAATGACCAAAGTCCTATATAATTATGCATACCCTTACTAAAAAGGGTAATCTACAAGGCTCCGACGCAGAATGTCCACTTCTCAAAATGTCCACTGGTCGCAAAATGTCCTTTTCTCAGAATGTCTCTTTCGCAAAATGTCTCTTTCGCAGAATGTCCACTTCGCAAAATGTCTCTTTCGCAGAATGTCCACTTCGCAAAATGTCCCTTTCGCATATTGTCCCCTTTTTATTTCTGACATCCTTTAATCATAATTCAATTCATTTTAGCAATTAGCTTTCACACATCATGTTTGACGTGTGTTTATTTGTATCGATATGGGTAAGCAAAAAAAAAAAATAGTACAAATCACATTTATTTCTTTGCATAATCGCTTGATTTAAAGTAATTATTTTACCAACTTAATTTTTACTAACTCGCAATAAAAAAATAAGAAATTTGAACACTCTTTAATCCTACTAACCTACTAACTACCTACGAACCGTTAACTGTAAAAATATTACTTTTTTTATAAATTGTGGCAATGTCAAATTATTTCGTTCTAATTGAACCAATAATGCCTTATATTTTTTATCAAAATAAATGTCATGTTTTCTTCTATTGTGCTGCACATTTTTAAAAAGACTGTTCCTTATTACCCTATCCCAGTATTTACTTTCCTTTTTCAACTTAAAGACAAACATGTACAGACTTGGTTTTCTTGGTATACGTCCTGTATTAACGCGTCGGTGCCAGCCTTCCAAAGCATTCGTTGTTCGATGGCGTTGGAAAGCACAACTCAACAACGTGGTAGACATTTTGGGGTACCACTGTTTTTCGAAATACTTTCTAAAACGGTGCATTTCAGAACTATTCGGCGCCTGGTTTATAATATAACACCACGTAGCTGGTAGTTTATCTGCTGGCACGAGCGGTATCATAGCATTGATTCTTGCAACATTTCTACCTTCTTTTGATTTTAATAAGTTCATTTTTTTTGCATTATTCCAAATAGCGGCATTAAAATGTCTGTAACAACCACTAACTCTGGCATCGGGGAATACAGCTTCCACCGCGTTCATTTGTGCAATTTCATAATCACATTTGAAGTTTCTTATTTTAATGCCCAATTTGGTTTTTAAAATTCGAAAAAGGCGGGTGTATGTGTCTTGTGTCTTGTTGGGTAATAACGAATATATTACCGGTACTATATTTGTACATTTTTTACTTGAGTTCATAGGTATCTAAATGTAAGACATACATTTGATAATATGGTTTTGGTGCAGACATAAAAGTCCCATCTGCAAAATATGCGCCTGGTAATTTTATAACTTTTTTTGCTTGAGTTGTTGCAAATATTAAAATTTTCTCAGTATCTCCATCTTCACAAATTAAGAATTCTTTTCCCAATACTTCCGGTACACTGGCAGTTTCAGTGCTGTTATGTTGTAGTCTATCTGTATTTAAAAAAGATTTACGTGCTCTGTACAAGGTATCTTTGAAAGATCGAAATGAAGGTAAACAATCAGATCTATTTTCATGGAGGTTTGTTTGATATTCTTCAAAAATTTGCAGAATAGGTCTGAAATCTTCACAAACGATCTTCTTAAGACTTGAATGTGTTCATGAATTGCATATTTTATATCAGCTGACTCACATGTATGACGAGTTTTCCTTGTAATTGTTGTACGTGTTTTATCTAACGTTAACGAAGCACTGCACTCGCGTCTATTTATACACCTCCACAAAGTACCACCACTTGTATTAGTTTTCTTTTTACTGTATCTATGATTACCAGTAATTAGTGTAAGTTGTCCTTTTTGATTATTCATTCACTTCTACTTGATATGACACAACTTAAAATATTTTGTAGGTATTATACTTTATTGAAATATTCCGTTTTACCTTTAGAAACACATTGTGTTATAATAGTTTCTTAAATTTGATTAAAAATATAATGTTTATTTTTATTGAAAATTCTTTATTATTCATAGTAAAATATGTAACAAATAAAATAATACAACGACATCATGCAGCGCCATCTAGTACACTAGCTAGGAATTAAATGTGGAAAGTCTTACGAGTTTTATGGTCTAACCGTTTTATGATTGCGAGAATTACTTTAAATACCAAGCGATTATGCAAAGAAATAAATGTGATTTGTACTATATATATTTTTTTTGATGCTTACCCATATCGATACAAATAAACACACGTCAAACATGATGTGTGAAAGCTAATTGCTAAAATAAATTGAATTATGATTAAAGGATGTCAGAAATAAAAAGGGGACAATATGCGAAAGGGACATTTTGCGAAGTGGACATTCTGCGAAAAAGACATTTTGCGAAGTGGACATTCTGCGAAAGAGACATTTTGCGAAAGAGACATTCTGAGAAAAAGACATTTTGCGACCAGTGGACATTTTGAGAAGTGGACATTCTGCGTCGGAGCCATCTACAAAAGCACACATGGTGCATTTAAAAGCACGCATATAGGAGCAGTTTTTGTATATTCGATAACAAAAAATCTTTTTCATGGCACTTTCCATCCGTTACACTTATAAAAACTATTGATTGCTAATTATTTTATATCAGGCGTCTTATACACAATTAGTTTACTACGAATTCTGATTTAAATAATTCAATTAGCGCAAGAAACGTATCCTTAGCTCGTAATCTAGTAGGGCTTCACTAGATTTTGCAACATAAATAACTAGGAATCAGCTTAAAATGCACCAAGACCTCTGTGGTGAGAAATATGTATATTTTTAAAACCTGAGAATTAGGCAGCCTTTCCATCAAAGATGTGTGAGGTAACTAAGCGGAGAAGCTAAGGTACGAAACTATAATGTACTTCGTTTCATTTTAACTCTTTTCGAGCAGAATTACCTAAACCAAACTACGCTATGAATATCAAACGATCCTATTGGACACATATCCATCTCATGTCATCAAGTTGATAGACGGCGTTAGGATAGTTATAAACATCGGCATACTAGATGCTTATAACTTATGGGAGAATTCCACATACTAGTAAGATAGGTAGTAAGGTGGTCAGAACAGTATACCTAAACCGGAAAAACGGAAAATAAAATAAATCTCTCACAAACAACGTACTCCTTTTTTATTTAAACTTAAAACAATTATTTCAAAACCTAAGTAAATATAAGCCATGGCAGTAAAGGAACGGCCAGACCCAACAAGATGCGTGGATCAGCACCATTTAGCTTAACCACTTTGAAGGGAACTGAATGCACAACATCAATACGTCATGTTGTATTTTTCAGTTGCACGGATAATTCACTGACTGCACGTCTCTAAATACGTTGCACGCGCAAAACATTTGATGCACCGAAACATTGATGCATGATTTAAATCAACTCAGCACCGCAATATCGTATCCAATTACATTTCACCGATAAACTGACACGTATCGTAAGTCCAGTAGGAAAACCAAAATCGACCATGAGATACCGCTTTCAAGAGTATGTATATCGAGATAAAAATGTGCAAAAAGGTACGGTTAAGTGTTTAATATAAACAATAAATTAGCAATCAAACACACGCACAAAGCACAAATTTGAAAGTAACAGTAACGACGAGTGAAAACAAACGTGAAAGGATACTGAGGCCCTAGACAAAGTAACATTCTATCAGCGATAACGATGATGGAAAAGGCAAAAATGTATAGGACTGACATAAGCTATCGAAAAGCATAAGTCAATCCTGTTGAAAGTCGTTGTAGAAATACGAAACGCTTTCGAAGCGATTGTCACTTGTCTAGGCCCTCTGGTATCCCAAAAAGCGAGTAGGTCCCCAAAAATTCTACTTCAAACGAAATCTTTTTCAAGCATAGGCAATTTTTATAACGTTGAAATAGAAGATTTAACCAGTCATTTTCATCACCACCATCACTACAAATAACACATTGACAATTGTTTGACATCATCGCAACCCACCGGAATCTTCGAAGTCCACTCAACAGCAGAATCCATGACGAAAAGCCGTACTCGTCCGCGGCTGTCGTACTGTACATAGGGCGTGCAAAACCGGAAGGTCTACAAAACCGGTTTTTATTTTCGGTTTTTGGGGCCCAAAACCGGAAACCGGTGTTAGCCCCGGTTTTGGCAAGAAAAATATAGTTTTTGTATAGTAGAAGAAAACAATATTCCCACAAAATCTACAAATAAAACCAATTTAACACTACATGGTTGATTAAAAAAGGTATATGCTATATATTTTTTACCTTTTTTTAATCAACCATGTAGTGTAGGAAATCTTCATAAAGTTCCCCATTTAGTGTTCGGGTAAAAAAATGTGGGCCAATTAATTGTCGTTGATAATACCCATCCAAACATTAAGCGAGAACTTACGCTGGGATGCGGTTGGTTTCAGATTTTAAGGGTTTGCTTCTGCTTTCGGTGACCAGTAATGTAAGTTGTGGTAATTTGTGATACCATCACGGTCAAAACATCGGTCCACAGAATGTTTTTTTTTAGTTTTCGCCTTCGGCGTCGACACTTAGCATAAAACGACAAAATTCAAGCCGTCTTGGCGGATCTCCCTCTTCTAATGACTGGACTGGTTGTTAGTGGTATGGATGTCGGCCTGACCAGTGAACTACAGACCAGGCTTTCCACTGTGACATACCAAACTTACGCGCTACGATGTTTATCGATAGTCGTCAATAAAACGTTGAAGAATCAGCTCCTCGTCCTGAGCCGTGTATCTCCTAGAACGACCAGTGTCAATTTGCCTGCTTCTTTGGACGCTGCCAGTTTCAGATATTCACCGATAAGTCGATCCAAAGACGGGAAAGCGAAGTAGATATTCTCTCCGCGCCTCAACAGCGTTACCGTCACAAAGTCCGTAACAATACATTATGTCAGCATATTCAGGATTAGAATATGCATCCATAGTCAGCACTTATGAAGGACAACACAAGAGCAAGATATGCGGGAACAGAAGGCAAATATAAATTGAATATTGCCTATAAATTGAATATTTCTTGAGTGCGTTCGAAAAAAGTTGATTTAAATCAAAATGTAATTCAATAAATCAATAACGGGAAAACCGGTAACTCCGGTTTTGTCTCTCAACACCGGTTTTAAAAAAACGGTATATTTTGTCCGGTTTCCGGTTTTCCGCAAAGCCGGAAAACCGGTTCTGCACGCCCTACTTCCGATCGTGATTAGCGCCTACTTTACGCGTATAAACAGACGAGGAGAACCGAACAGAAAAGTACGTACAAAGGTAATGCATACATATTAATAATCTTTATTAATAATTAATCTTAATATTATTATTTTTGTCATCATCATCACTTGTCTAGCCTTTTCCCAACCAAGTTGGGGTCGAATTCCAGTCTAACCGGATGCAGCTGAATACCAGTATTTTACATGGAGCGACTGCCTACCTGACCTCCACTACTGAGACTGGTTGGTTGGTTGGTTATTAACACTAATGTTAATAACCAACCAACCAACCAGTCTTAATTAATAATAGTATATTTAATTTGATTTTACATAAACTGCAAGACAACGGTTTACTCCAATGTCTGCCGCGCCGAGACTTATCTAGTACTAAATGTCTGACAGCTAGTGTCATATCCACAGGTCATTTCCTAAGATTTTAGTAATTCCTCAGTTCAACACATGCACAATTAACTTGTTTTTTATACAATCGAGTTTCGAGACACAACACGCTCTACACTACTCAGATGCGTCACAGCTCTATAAAAAATTAGCATGTGTCATTGTTGTTTGTGAACGTTAGTTCACTATGTAGTCTGTGGTTGTTTGTTGTTTCGTGCACTCGTACTTCTTCATATTTTGGTGAACAGGCTGCACAATAACTATTTATTATAATATGTATACTTTTTTGTACACCATAAGAGTAGATAACAAAAAATAATAATCAAACACTACAAAATATGTAAATATGGCAATAATATATTGTGAATAAGTGGCGAGTTTTAAGGGGCAAGGGGACAAGGAAAACGAGTCCCCGACAAGGAAAAGGTATGTCTCAACATAATGATTCCATTAACGTTAGGTTAGGTTAGGGTAGGAATATATAATTTAGTTAATTGATTCAGGCGTGACTTTGCGGAAATTCATTATAAAATACAATAGACGTAGATATATTTAGCCCCTAGTGCGCATGCCTAGGTTTACCTAAAAATGCAAATCCCGTCGACCTAGTCTCAAGTTTTTTTTTATTTTTGGGTAGGCCTTCCTAAAAGTGGTGATTTCATCACCAAGCAGTAATTTGCACACCATAAATTATACCTTCCTAACTTCGTTATGAGTTATAGCATAGACCTACACTACCAAATAAACAGTATGTACTTACGTGATCTTGCTGTGATGAGATAATTTTTCATTTTTCTTATTTTCACTCGCCTAATCTAGAAACTATTTATCAATATCACTAATACACACATTCACTCACGTCACAAACACTTGAAAACGTTAGCACAATGTACAGGCCTAATCATAAACACGATAACAGCACCTCATTCCACTTGTAACACGATCTTTGCGATAAGAAACTTTTTGTTTACACAACGTAAATACTCCGCGGCCATTACGCAGCGACGCGCGCAGAGCCGGCCCGAAAACTGGTTTATACTGGTTCGCGGGAGCCGTGGGGTACCGTCAGCGCGTCAGAGTAAAAAGACTACGAATATTTGTATGTTATAATTTTCAAGTACGATATTATTTTATTATAAATTATTGTTCCTTTAGTCTGTTTATTATGTTACTTTAAATTAGATAACATAATATTACTCTTTATTATCTCACTATTTGTGTTCTATTACAATAATAATGACCTGTTCAAAAAAAACACACGAAAAAAATTTTTGGTTTGAGATATCCCAATTATTATTATTATTTCGATTTCTTTGAAAATAATGATTCATCATTATTTGTACCTAGGTACACTTATTTACTAACAGCTGTGTAACAATTATTATGGACAAAGCATTACATAAATGATTATTCTATCTTTCCTTATTATGTAGGTAGGTACCTAAATCCATTTACCACCCCACCCATTCTCTCTCACGGACAGGAGGACCTGTGTCCCAGCAGTGGGAACATTATAGTCCGATTATGCCTAAACAATAAAAACCGGCCGAGTGCGTGTCAGACCACCTACAATGAAGGATTCCGTAGTAGGGATGAAATTAACCCAAAAACAAACTTAACTTTGTAGTTGAAAAATATGTTCTCCCATACATCGACATACGTCACGGTCAATTCTCCAGCTGCAAATGTAAGTTTGTAATCGCATTTTTTGCGATAACGAAGTATGTGGAGGTAATTATTGTGTTTATTCATCATGTTAAAGTTTGCCTTTTTTAATTCTTGTATCAATAGTAGGTAGTCGGTTTTTAGAATATCTAATGCACCGCAGTTATGCACCGCATATGCGGTATCATATGACAATCTCGTGACAGTAATGCGAATAAAAAAGCAAGACATTCGCTGCGAACATGCCAAAACTACTTCCCTCTGTGCACACACGCTCACACTTACAATTAAAGTACACCTCAGTAAGTGCACGCATGTTTACGAAACCGGCCTCACGTCACTGTTGATAGCGTTGTATTTGTTTTTTATTTGCATTACTGTCACGAGAATATCACATGATACCGCATAGGTGCATAAGACTAGAGGGAATGTCTAATGCACCGCATAGGTGCATAACTGCGTTTGCACTGGCGGAAAATTCACAACAAAACATGTTGAAATCTCTATTTTCTCTCAATGTTCTATACAATTTTTGACAGGAACTAGAGATTTCAACATGTTTTGTTGTGAATGTTTCACCAGTGCAAACGCATAGTAAAAAAGAATATCTAATGCACGGCATACGTGCAAAACTACTGTTACGGTCGAGGAAGGGTCTTTAGAGACTGGCAGACAGACGGACAACGAAATAAATGGAGGTAATTATTGTTTATTTTTACTCCTCCATCAATGGTAGTCGGTTTTTAGTACAACTTTTCCTAGCTCTTCGTAAGTATGTGGGATACCTACTTACGGAAAGCTAGGAAAAGTTTGAAATAAAACACATTTTGCTTTCAAGAAATATATTAAAACAAAATAAAACAAAACTCATACTCAAAGCATTTATTTCAAATAAACCAGTTACAGGCACTTTTCAACTGTCAAGGAGTCGTTCACTTAGAAAGATGAAGCTAGTTGCCCATTCCAAAGAGTAGTAGGTACACACGTATCGACGGGTCGCTAGAACTGGGACAGCATGAGGGTGGCTGAAAAGACAAGAAATACAAATTATTCCACTGAAACTAAATAAATATAGGTATATAGTAATATGCTATACTGAAAATACTTACCGTGGTGCGCGGTGGGGATGGGGACAGATCGGAGCGCGGGGTAGCGTCAAGGAACCCCATGATGATAGCGCGACGGGCGGCGCTGTCTGGGGCCCTTTTGCACGGAGCGGGGGTCACACTCGTGACCTTGAGGTCGAGGACAGCCTCGCCATGCTGAAAATATCATAAAACAATCATTTACCAAATTAATGGCCTAGGAAAATACCATGATCCTAAAAAAACATTCATACTTTTTGAGGACATTCACCTTTTTTGAAGTCGGTAAAAAAAAAAACAATAACTTCGACATTTATTTTTCTTACACATGTCAGTTATGTAAACTGCAAGAAATAATAAAATGTAATCTTTCTTTTTTTCTTTCTTTCTTTCTTATTGGAACAAAAAATTCTAGTTGGATTCTTTTTGCAGATAGTACTTTTTACTGGCCCCGCCTACTATGAGCGCTGTGTCATGGTACGGGGGAATCGCCGAATTGGAAATACGATTACGATAACAATTCGCAATAATATCAGTAGCTATTAGCCAAATTATGTTCGTAGATTATTATGCTAGATACTTATGTGTATTTCAAACAGTATACAAGAATATTTATTGTAAATACATTACTAAACACGGCGGCGACAGCGTCAAAATTGTTTACTACAAAACTTTCGTTACTTGTTCACTGAAATATTTATCACTTTCCGATAAACTAACACTCAATACGAAATCCACACTTATTTCTCAGTAATTCTGTATAAAATTCTTATAAGATTACTCACCGTTTTCTTCTTTTATTCTGTTGCGAACAAACGTAAACAACACTTGACACTTGACGAATTTTGCCAATATGGCGTCGCGCGTCACACGACCACAGATAGATTTTGTTTGTTAAGTTTTCGTTCCGTTTTTAGTGGTGTTACCAAGAAATTGGTGCCGATTCCCTTGTACACAAACTAAACTAAATTTAAGTTCAGTGCATCTTTTTCTTTCTATTTCATTATGAAAAGGACAGAAGATAAATTTTAGTTTAGTCCTGTCAAATTAATCAGCGCCTGACATAAATTGACGTAATTTTAGTAGGCAAGTTTTTAATCGCGTCTAAACTTGTTTTGAGTAGTGACAATTTGACAGGACTAAACTAAAATTGATCTTCTGTCCTTTTCTTAATGAAATAGAAAGAAAAAGATGCACTGAACCTAAATTTAGTTTAGTTTGTGAACAAGAGAATCGGCACCAATGTTACTAAAATCAGTAAACTATTAATCGATTATTCGAATGATACAGCCAGATCGTGTTGCAAGTGCAAATAAACGACAAAAATCATCGACCAATGGCAACAATTGTCGCGTGATACCCCATAGGTGCCATCGACATTTGGGGCGTTTTCGTTCATGATACCTATGGGGTATCACGTGACAGTTGAGAAGCTAAGTAACCAATTCCGCTTGACTATTCTTCAAGAGTCCTAAAAAACCCTGTAAGAAATCGACACGTGTTTCACCTCTCTAAATAATAAATGTCAGTATTAGAGAGTTTAGAAATTATTAAAAATAATACAGCGAACGTTACACTGTTAAACGAATTAAATACCAGTATGCCAAGGTCGCCTTTGTTGCGATTGTTCGCCCCTTATCGCGCTTATCGCACTGATAACGATTCTAGTCAATTAGCGCCGAGCAGCAATCCTATATAAGTGGGGGTGACGGGCGATTTGATTCACTTTGCGTCCAGCGCTCGGTGTGGTAACACGTCGCGTTCTGGTTTGCAATTGGTCAATCGTCATCCTGAGGATGCCTCGTTGAGAGGTGAAACACGTGTCGATTTCTTACAGAGTTTTTTAGGACTCTTGAAGAATAGTCAAGCGGAATTGTTTACTAAATATATCTACGTCTATTGTATTTAATATATTTTTTTTATTTTGAATACCGATTCAAATTCGAAAACGAGTTATAGGTTAAGATCGAGCTTTTTGATTTATTTTCCCCATCCACACTGTGAAGTTTTATTATTATAAATTAATACCAAGTAGGTATTCAAGTCTTTATGTGTGACCTTAAACGGTGACTAAGCTATGACGACATGTTAACCACATTATTACGCATAATTCATTTATTCAAGTTTTAAAAATAAATGTTATCTTGCCCCTACAGTCAGAATATGGCATTATTTTTTCTTTTTTGTTATCCATAATCAGCTCGGGACCGGTTCGGCACTCGGCTCGACGTAAAATAGGCGCGAATCCAACGGAGGATAAGAACGTTACCGGATCAGCTCGGGGGGACGCCGCGCTTATGGCTGGGCGTCACCGCACCGATATAGGGTGGATTTTTGAGTCGGGACAGTAACCGCCTGGCCACGGGAAATTCGCTACAGCGAATTTTCGAGCGGCGCGAATTTCGGTGCGTTTTGCGGCAAAACAAAATGTTTTGCCACAAAACGCACCGAATTTTTTTTTATGTTTTGAATAAGTACATTATTTTTTGGCACATGTTATTAATGTATCATCCATCATTTAGGCTTCGTAAGCCTCATCACATAATTCCATGTAAAATTAAAGTAGGTAAATGAGGAGCTAATTTTTTATTAACTTTATTGTTGCTCTAATTCTGTCGTCCCGCCATTTTGTCTACCTAAGTATATTTTTGTTTCTATGGTGAAACAAAAATATACTTAGGTCCGTTTTTAATCTCGTAGACTATGTTGACATTTAAAAAAAAAATTGTTGTTTGTTTTTTCAGTTTGGAGTTTGACATTTGCACCTGTCAAATTAATCTACATTAATTAATGAACTTTAGACTTCGACAATTTGACTTTTTAGGGGTTTTTGTAAGATAAGATAAAGGTGAATGTGAATCGGTTTCAGTTCTAAGTAATCACAATTATGATAATAGGTTTAGTTGGTAAACTTGGAAACTAACGAAACGAAAGCAAAAGCCCGAAAAAAGGTTATATTATCCGCGCGTATTTGCGTCAGTAGATATCACCGTCGCCGTCGGCAGACTGTCAGACGGACGGTGACCTCTTGACGACAATTTGACATTTGAAAGAGTACATACTTCTGAAATCCACCGCTAGCATTAATTTTCTTAAACAAATTTTATTAACGGTTCTGTGTACACGCGAAAAAAGTATTTTGAATACTTTATTTTTATTGAATAGTAAAAAGTATTTTAAGTTGAAATAAAGTATAAGTAATACTGTTTTTAACAGTATGGTTGGCAGCCCTAGGCGCATGCCACGCCCACGGATAGTATAGAAGCCAGGAACTTGAAACTTTACTCAAATTAGGGGTATGAGGTATGATAACGTTACGTAATACGTTAGGTATAATTCCAGTAACCATTTACGAACTCATTTCTTGGCAATATTACAAAAATCTATCGGAACGACATCAACTATTAATTTAGTTACGATCCGAGTGGAACAGTAGAAATTATCGCTACTGGAACGCATTGTAACGGTATTTTAACGTTATTTGATAACGTTTCAAGTCCCTGATAGAAGCCCAACAAATTCTTCTTATGAAATTCTCCGTCCATACCCCGACTTTTATGTAAATAATGAATACACAATCTCTTCCAAATATTGAACAAAAAAACCTACTCTCCAAGCAATATCGAGATAACTTAGATAAAGACATTTTGCTGTCGGTCTATATTAATCGCGGCGGCAAACGCTCTTCCCGTGGCTTCATTCCGTGCTACTTGTTTTGCCGCCCCGCTTGCCGCACCGCAATTCGCGCCGCAATTCGCGCCGCCTGTCCCGTGGCCAGGCGGTTAGGGTAGGTACCTTGACCGTTGTAATTACAGAAAACCGGCCAATTGCGTGTCGAACCACGCACAATGAAGGGATCCGTAGTTGGGATGAATTTATCCCAAGCACAACTTAACATGTATGCAAATGTAAGTTGGTCGATTATTACTACTTTATTATTACTCGGTAACTTTTGCGGTGATAGTTTTCCTTTTAATTTCGTTATTTATGTCTATACTACTGCCGTGAATTTTTCCCATAAGCAACGTTCAATTAAGCAACGTTTATAAAATTTACTATTTTTTAGAGACGTCTAAGAGTGCGTTAGAGAAAACTGTTCGTCTTCTCCATTTTTTTTTTTGGGTTGTAAATCATCAAATGACTTCTCCCGCTCTGGGCGGAGCGGAAGGGCGTGTCAGACTCTTACTGACTAAAACCCACCGGTGTTCCTTTAGTTGCCTGTTGCCAGGGTCCCGGTATCCCTTTCGGACTATTCCGCAACCCTGGCAGGCCCCGTCAGGTGTGCTGACATCTCTTTGAGTCGCGCGTGGAACACGACGCGCCATCGAACCGGGCCTGGTCCTTATCGGACGGCGAGCTACCCATTGCTTGCCGTCCGCGAGCCCACGCTCTATGGTGGCCGGTAATCCGCCTGGGATTCCCGACGCCCAGGGTGTCTCCAGCGGCGGCGGTTAGGAGCGTGAGGGCGCAAGCTTTGCCTCTCCGTCACGCGTTCCGCCTCTTCCTTCGCGAGCATCACTGCTTCGCAGAAGGAGGTGACCGCCTCCCATGTCCTCCGCTCCGTACCATGGCCTGGACCAGGGCCGGACGCAAGAGGTCAGTGCCGCCAATCGCCTCCACGAGAGCACGGCGGTGCTCCGCCCAAGCAGGGCACACCTCCACCGTACGCTCCACCGTGTCCTCCGGACGATCCGCACAGTGGTGACACCCGGGCGTTTCCTCCCGCTTAATCCTACACAGGTACCTCCCGAATCTGCCATGTCCGGTGAGGACCTGCGTCAGGCGGAAGGTGAGGACGCCGTGGCGCCTCTCCAGCCACTCCTCAAAGAGCGGACTTATCGCCGCAATTGTGGCGTGCCCAGCACTGGGTTGCGACAATCGCACTCTCTATGCCGCCATGAGATCCTGCCGGAGCTCTGTCCGCTGTGCCGCGATTTCTCGCGGCAGCGGAGTTACGCCCCGGCGCTTCATCTCCTCGCGCCACTCCCAGATGTGCGCGAGGACCTTTGCCTCCAGATCCCATGGCGGTAATCCGATAAGGAGGCTCGCCGCCTCACGAGAGACCGTGCGGTATCCCCGGGCCAGCCGTATGGCCATGACCCTTTGGGACGCGTTCAACCGGTGGGCTGGCCGCAGCCTAATGGAACGCGGCACACCGGCGAGTTTGGCCGCCGCCTGGTGCGACCTCCCTTGCGCCAGGACCAGCGTGTCGTCAGCGTAGCAAACTACGCTGACGCCGCTAGGGAGTTCGGCGCGCAGCACCCAGTCGTATCCGATGTCCCACAGATGCGGCCCTAGGACCGATCCCTGCGGGACACCGCACGACATCTCTCGCCGGTTCAACACTCTCTGGTGACCGGGGTAGATGACGGCCGTGTCCGTCAAATAGGCCTCGACCACACGACAGAGGTAGGTCGGTATCCGGTGGTACCGGAGTGCCTCCCTTATGCAACTCCAGGGCAGGGTGTTGAAGGCATTGGCGATGTCTAGAGACACCGCCAAGACGACCCCACCCCGGGCTACAGCATCCCCCGTCGTGAGGGCCCGTACGCGCATCATGTCGTCCACCGTAGAGCGCCCTCTGTGGAAACCAAACTGGCTCTCCGCCAAATCCGGCCCCACCCGCACCAACCGCCCGACGAGGTGGTTTGCAATTACTCTTTCAAAGAGCTTGCCCACCTCGTCGAGCAGCACGATGGGCCGATAAGCGGACGGAGAGTCCGCAGGGCGCCCCGGCTTCTTTATGAGGACCAGTTTCCCCGTCTTCCCAGGTAAGCCGTCGGGTCCTGGGGCGGTATTCTTGGCATTCAGCCTTCGTATCGCCACTCTCATTTCTACCTCGGTCAGCTCCGGAGCATCGTCGTCTTCGTCGGCGATGTGGTCCGCATCGAGCACCGCAGTAGGCGGAGCCATGAGCGGGGAGGCATGTTCCCCTCTCGAAGGGAACACAGCGCTCACCACGTCCTCCACAAGCTGAGGCCGGAGACTCTGCGTCAGCGGGGGAGCCCATGGGCGGTGTTTCTCCCGCATCATCTTGTATGGGCGTCCCCACGGATTTGCATTCAGAGTCTCCAGCGTCTTCTCGCGGGCCAGTGAAGCACATCCGGGCTGGACCCGGGGCATTGCCACGTCACAAATATTGGACATGGCCCTCCCGGAGGACCCTCTACCCGCCCCCTTCACGCGGGTTCCACCCCTGCGGCCGGAGTGGATCTTCCTCCGGCTCGTGGTCCCCTCGTCCGAGGATGACCCCGTCTTGGGGCGCTTCCGGAAGAACTTTCTCCCGGAAGGCCCCACAACCTCATGGGCAGCGTCCACTTCGCGCTCCAGCCTCGTGCACGAGGTAGAGCTCAATGCCACGTCGGACTCCGACCGCGCATCACCTCAATCCTCTCCCTTTCTCTCTCCCTGTCTCTCTTCGTTTTTTTTTAATGTATTGTCCATGCTGTTCCCACGAGTATATACATGTTTTATTTGCTCAAATTTCAGTGGTTCGAACTAGTGACTGATTCTATAGCTACCCATCAGCCAAGCTATCAACCTCCCTCACGGTGCGCCGCCGCTTGGAGGTTTGGGGTAATTTTTTATAGAGGATTTCTTCCTCGCGGCCCGGGCGGTTAAGCCAAGACCTTGACCCCCGTCAAATGCCAACAGTCAAGAGTCAAGAGACATGACCTAGACACTCTTCGGGGCTACGAGATCAACGGTGGCAGAAGGAAGGACTTCCTCCTGCCTGCCCGACGGCAGGGTAAGTGCACGCCGAGCCCGCTCAGACGCTGCTAAACGTGTACTCCTCCGAGTATACATTAGAGCGTCCCACCGACAGGATATTGGCATACGGGCAATGCGAGAGGCATTGCCCGTATGCCAATATCCTCTCTCACTAGGTACTGTGCGTCTAACACACAGCACCCAATCGAGAAACATTGCCCGCACCCCAGGGTGCACCGTCCCAGAGACTGGCCTTCCCCACGGACGTATCCGTAAGGGAACTCCAGCCCCCGGGCACTCGGGGAGGTTTCCTGTCCACGCACCCCTTCGTCTTCTCATAATGTAATCAGATAATGTATACTAGATTTTATCGAAGGAATTTCTGCGGGGTTGTATTGTCTGTGTGTAATTTTATTTGTCTATCTAGATATTGTACCCAATCATTTCACTCAGATATACCACTAGCTATAGGCCATCACATTCACAACGGATAACAACAACAGTATCTCTAAAATACAAAATGATTTAGACAGTACAACCGTTTCAGAATCAGCAATAGTGGAGCCTAATGACTGTACTCACCTACTAAACAACTCGGGCAGTAACCTAAAATTGATAACACACAATATCAGAAGTATCTATCGGAACTTAGATCACTTTCTTGTATTTCTAAAACGCATAGACACCCACTGTGACATTTTGGTTTTTACGGAATGTTGGATATCGGAACATAGGCCTCTACCACAAATAGATAATTACAAACTTTACTATTCCACTACTAACCATAATAGAAGTGATGGCGTCGTTATATACATTCACATGGATGTATGCCATACTGTGGAGGAACCAGTACTCGTTGACGCTAGCTATCTACTTATAAAAAGTAAAGATATTGCCATTCTCTGTGTGTATAGGTCGCCATCTAACCATGCTATAGACCCCTTTCTTACATCTCTTGAAACTAACTTACGATCAATCCGAGAGTCTCATACAGTTGCTGTTCTTGGTGATATCAACATTGACATCAAACCCCTCAACGACGATCGGAAAAGCGAACAGTACCTCAATCTTTTAGCTGAAAACGGCCTTCTGCCTGCTCACCTTTTTCCTACACGCGAGTCTAACTGCTTAGATCATATTATTCTTAAAACAAATCGTAAAGCTCAAACATTTGTAATTAAAACTAACATCACTGATCATTTACCCGTCTTACTTAATTTAACACAACCAAAACAAGATAAAGGCCCAAAATACAGACAAATTATTAACTACGATAACGCGGTCAATGCACTTGTGAATACTGATCTATCAAGTATTCTTGATATAGATGATCCAAATAATGGAATTGACATTTTGATAAAGTATGTAGATGAGTTTTTCTGGATCTAGCCAAGGCCTTCGATACTATTTCAATTAACCTACTTCTGACGAAACTTGAAGCGATCGGCATACGCGGCCTACCTCTGCAACTCGTGAAAGATTTTCTCACCGACAGGTACCAATCTGTGAGAAAAGGCGACTACATTAGTTGCCCCCTCCCCATCACCTGTGGAGTTCCCCAGGGAAGCGTTCTTGGCCTAGGGCTCTTCCTGATATATATCTACGAACTTTGCCAATATGACCCGCCAAAGGGAAAAATATTCGCATACGCGGATGACACTGCGCTCATATTTCAGGGAGATTCTTGGGCTGAGGCACGGTACCTTGCCGAACCTGCAAGACTAAAATCATAAAAGTTAAACGCGCACAAAGATCATTACTCAAAGTAATGAAAACCCTTTCGTTATCCCACGATGAGCCTATATAAAGATTGCAATGTCTTGACAGTGAGGGAACTATTCATCCTTCACACCACACTACGCAAGCATAAAGAACTAACTTACGATGCTAAGTCAACATATCCTGCACGAAGAAATAACAGAATATGCAAGGCAACTACACAAAACACGGCTTTCTTCACGAGACACTCATGCTTCCTTGCTCCTTATGTGTATAATAAACTCAACTCTCTTTTAAATATATTCCCAAAACTCACGCATAAATGTAAATCTATTATACAAAAATATCTTCTGAATTTAAATTACAATGATACGGAATCCTTACTTATAATTACTAAATAACATCTCTGTTTTGTCTGAAGTAAATCAAGAGCAATCAAAACTCACTTATTCATAACCAAGCATACATTTATATACATACTCCCACAAACACAGATGCGCACAACCGTACTCTCACTCATCACACACACAACACACACGCACGAACACACTCACAACATACACACTCACTCACCCAAACACAAACAATATAATTTTTAATTAACTACACCTCTAGTTGGAATTTGTATCAACTTACTCGCCGCGGGAGGAAGACCTGGAGTCCTGAAATACAGGGCTGCCCTAGTTTAGGCTCCAGTCCACTCCATTTATTTTATGTACCTATACTGTGCTTAGATTAGTGTGGAAAATAAATGAATGTTTACTTTATGTTTACTTCTCCCTGCCATCTGCTTTGAAGGTTTCAGTCACATAACATGTTTTATGTGTTAATCCCAAACGAAAAACAAACCAAAGAAACGATGAATGGACTGTGCGAAAGATGATATGGCTGGCAATGGAGTGACTAAATGAGAAAATTCAGAAAAAACTTGTTACACCAACCCTAAATAAATTGAGATAAGTGCAAAGGAATGATGAATATGTTTTGTTTGTTTACAGGTACTTATGTCGTCAAGCGAACATTTGATGGTGCTAAGTTTTCTGCTGCTGCTGAGTGCTCCCCGTGACGGTGAGTACCGCTCGCCTCTGTGTTGGTAGGTACTATGTGTGCTAAGTGAAGTACCACCAGGCCCCGGGACAAACGAGGAGCTATACCATGTTTAGTAAGCGTAAAGGGACATCAGGGATTTGTGGGCAGCTTTATGAATCGAAACTCATAAGCTTGTTATATTTTAGAGCCATTCATGACAATAGGATTGCAGAGTTTCAACTAGCTTCAAATGTCGACAACATAGGGGCTTTTGACGACATTTGTTTCAAAGCCAAAGTGGAAGGGCTTGATAAACCTGTCCTGGTCTTCCTACAAGCTAAACATAAAGAAAACGAGAAACAAACACTTACAGTCGATTTGGCCACATACTTTGACAGTTACTTGAAAATCCGACATACTTTACAAAGTAATAACAATGTATTATTCAGCAGTGCGTTGGATAACACAGAATGTTTATTTGTTATATACACGACTGCGAGAGACGAATTTAGTAATGAAACGAAAGTCGAAAGTGGCTTTTTCTCCCATCTGAATGATTTAATTGATACGGGTGGTACGGCCAAGCAACCTGATAAGCACAAAGAAAATATAGAGTTTCTAAGCAAAATAGCTGTGCGAGATCAAATAACCTCACTAGCTGAACGAATAGCCGAGATAATAATGGGTGAAAAGAATTTTCAAATGATGTCTGATGAGCTAGTGCTACGGTATCATGTGATTCTGGCGCAAAAAGTTTTCGACGTTTCAGACATAAAACCTGATGGACAACGGATTGCCTTCTTTCGTCATGCCTTCTATAACACCAATGAAGAATACCTAATTCTATTCAAAGATACACTATACAAAGAGATTCTTAAAAGAAGAATAATAGAACCTGCTGATGTACCGAATTTACTGTCTGGATTCTTAGCCAATCCTAGTGATGCTATAAGACTGAGCAAACTGATAGTGACTGTTATAACATATAATAATGGCCAGTTAGAATTACGTAAAACATTTATAAAAGATGTGAACCAACAATTAAATCAGGTGTATGTTTCTCGATTGACTGTTGACCAAGCAGTTGAATTGGCTGCAAAAGAAATGTTGTTGTCCCAGGAGTTCAAAGTTCCAGCTTCTTTTGGAAATAAAGATATTACAATAAGGGGTAACGATGCAAAAATAGAGAAAAGATTGAATCATATAACGTCGAAAATAAAAGATTTAGTAAACAACTGTAATTCTAGTAACATAGTCACTATAGATGACTCTTTAGAAAAAGGACTGCAGCAGCTCAATGGAGGTATAGCTGGTGCCATCGGAAATATATTTGTACTTGATAATGACACCAAACTGATGAAACTTACAGATCAATGGGAATCACTAGGAGATCTTGCTAAAAGGCTTTATACAAAAATTATTGAAATAATCCACAATTTACACGAATACAAATTTAGTTTTAAGATTTACAAGTTTCCTAAACTTTCATTAGATCGTAGTGATTATGAAGAGCATTTAGCGAAAGATTTTATAAACAAACTGCTTATTTACTCTAGCCAAGCTAATGAGAAAGACGTGGAGAACATTTTAAAAAGCGAAATCGATGATTACCGTGCTGATCACGCAAACCACTTTCAAGCTAAAACTGACGCCATATTTTCGAAATATCACGATGATATACAGAAATGGTGGATGAAATCAAATGAGGCAGTTTATCTTACGAAAGAAATTAACAAATTAGAGAATGCCATACATAATATTATTAAAGACCCCTTGATGAGTTTAATAAAGGTAACATACATGAGCAAAATAAAACATTTTAAATACACATTCAATGAAGAGGCAGTGAAATCCTTGAAATTGCAGGATCAGCTGTCGACTACTGTCATCATTACAGAGGACAGCGTACTGACAGTTGTAAAAGTGATACAATATTTGAAGGATACAGAGTATACCGTGTTAGATCTTGAATATATTGTAGACCTACCAACAAACGACCGTCACGTATTAAGTAGAGAACTGAAAAATACAAATAAAGATAATGTTCTAATTATTGTGTACGATAAAATTCCAACTCCCGGACCTGAAAAGAAAACTTTAGAAAACATCACTAAAGCTATTCAGGATAAAAAAAAAATAGTTATTACGAACAAAATGTCACATACAGTATTAAAGGCATATTTCCCAACAGCAGATAATATAGTACACGATGAAAAGACTACTCTTATTGACATGAGTGAAGAGTCACAGAAGACTATCTTGGAGAGTGCTAGATTAATATTTCAAGGAAAAGACGTAAAATTAAGTTTAATAGTTGATGCCGAATCTATGTCATGTATAAAAGGAGATGTTTTGAATAAAATAGTCAGCAAAGAAACAATTGAAGTAAGTGAACTAATTGTCAATAGAAATTACGAAGAAATTAAACACTTATATATTGACAGATCCGTTGCTAAGGCGGGACGTGATAGAGTGGTCGTTAGAACTCTTTACGATATAGCAGAAGATGTTGTACTTGTAACAGCAGAACCCGGCATGGGCAAGTCAACTCTACTCACTCACTTAACGCTTAAAACCAAAGAAGTCAACCCGGAAGTTTGGATTGTTAGGATAAATTTATTGGAATACTCGAGAGAATTCAGCAAGTGGAAGGAAGATGAAACAACCATCGATACGATAGAGACTTTAAAGTTTATGTGCCAAGTTATAATTCGAAGGAAACAAGGCAAGGAAAATAAAGTGGAGATTGCGTTGGAAAAACAAAACGATGTTGTTTACCTGAAATATTGTACAGGCGATCAGTGGATTGTGTTCGAGTTGAAATTATTTCTACATTTTTATAATAAAGGGAAAATGATATTCCTATTTGACGGTTTTGATGAAATCTGTCCACATTATATGAATGAGGTTGTAAAATGCATTAAAACTTTCAGTAATGATTCTCGTAAGCATAGAATGTGGATCACAAGCAGGTCATATAATGAAGTAAAAAGTATTTTGCAGAAAGAGTTTGGGTCATCTTACAAAATAGATTACTTATCATACACGGAAACGGAAAAATATTTAGAAACATTTTGGGAGTTTAATTTGAGATTAGAAGAGTTTAATAGCACACAACTTGAAAATGTTAAGAACTTCATTGAACACATATCTAGATTAGAAGATGTTAAACTAAATGCATTTGTAATGCCACTACACCGTGTATATATCAACGCTGCCCATTACTTGATTAAAGAAATTCAGTACAAGTTCATTCCTTTATGGACATATCATAAAAATTATAGTGATTCATATGATGTTCAGGTAAGCAAAATAATTAGGAATAACACAATTTTTCGCAACGAAAACGGTGTTGGGAATCCTTTACATCTATTACTAGCAGCTGTTTTTGTCGAAGGCAATTTAAAAAGTATTAACAAACAGAGTAAGAAATGGAATCTAGAAGTCAGCAGTTTTACCTTCTACGAGATATTTCTGGAAACCATGATGAAAACAATTCGGTTTCAGGAGAAAAACGAAATGAACATTTATAATCCTGATGTTATTAATACTTACGATAAAGAACTTACAGATTTTATTTCAAAGCATAAAAAATTGGCAGCTTATGCCATTTTCAATCTGCATGGTCGTAAATTGTTGTTTAGAATGAAAGACTTGGAAGAAATCAAAGTGACGATAAAACATATAGAAAAAGGAGGAGAGAAGACGGGTCTCATTTATAGTGTAGCAAACGAAATGCCGATATTGACATTCACTGAGTATCTTGCAGTTGAATATGTTTGTGATTGTTTGAAAAACGAAAATAATAGCAAAAAGCAAATATTATGGATAGATTTCATATTTAATGTGATATTTTCATTCCAAAAGTTTTCATACATACGCGTTATTTTAGATCATAAAATAAAAGTTGACAAGATATTGATGAGTATTTTGGAAAATAATAAAGAAGTGATATTTCTTTTTTTGATGGAACAGGGGCGACTTTATTCAGAATATAAAGAAAACATAAATAAATCGTATCCATTGATACCAAGTCGCACCGCTGGGGTAAGTGATATAATAAAGCATTTGATAAGGCCCAATACCTTATCAAATGCTTTGGACGAACAATTACATAATTTCATATTATTTTTCGTTAAAATACTCGAAATTTACATAAACAAGAGTAATTTGAATGATTTTCTTGACTTCGTTAAAAATTCCCAGCTGTTATCATTAGCTAATAAAAATAAAAGCACTGTATTGATGATATTTTTATTTGATGTTGTTAGAAAACTTAATAAATCGAAGTTTACTTCTGTGCTTTACAATAATTTTGGGTTTTTATCTCATTCTACCATATCTAGCTTTCTCGAATTGGGTAGTCAAGAAATAGTCGATCACATACTCGTAGATGAAGGTTACGAAGAACCAGATTGGTGCGGAAGGTTGTGAAGAACCACGATGGTCAGGAAGATGACGAGGAATTATCATGGTCAGGAAGAAGGCGATTATATAACTGAGATAGGTCAAATAACCTCGAAATTAATTTAAAATGGGTAAAGAGAATTTAAACGATATCGTCTGATAAGCTCGTGACTAAACACGATAGAAAAAGCCTGCACGCACGAAGCACGAAGGCAAAGCCTGTTTATAGAGATATTGAAGGAAAACACCTACCCGTAGATCATTTAGGGCCGGATTCAGAATGCCTTTTACTAGTTTGAAGTTTCTTCATTGTGTGTCGTATGACTAACTAGCACTTTTCCCGCGACTTCATCCGCGTTGATTTCGTACTTTTCCTCTAAAAACATCAACAACCCCTCCACCCCTTTGAATGATAGTTTTCAAAAATTAATGTTTATGATTTTTATCATTAATTTATGGTCTTTACCCCTTCACATTTATTATTCTTTTACACCCTGTTAAGAGCTGATTTTTTAAAAACCTCGGAACACGTACTTTTTTATTTTTGAGTTAACCCGACAGCGCGTTAAAATTTTTACTTACTTAATTTGCAAGCCAAGTTATTCCTCTATAAGTTTCTTAAAAAACTAAAGGTGACAATCTTAATTATTTGCTACGGCAAGTATTGCCAAGTTTCAAGTTAATTAACCAAAGGAATAAGATTTTTTAATAAACTGTATGCTCTCTTTTCACCCCCACAGGGGAGAAATTTTGATAAATCGATTGAGATGTTTACATAATTTGACTCAAAGATTATTTATATTAATTTTTGAGTTAATCAAACCGCGCAGTAAAATCCTCCCCTGTAAAATTGAATACCAGTTTTCACCCCGTTAGTGGTATCATTATGTGACTTTTGTGAAAGCAACACCACAATTTTGCAAATACAACTAAAGTACCAATTTGTGAAAAAATCAGCTGCCCCATACATTGGGTCAAGTGTTTTGAAGTTGTATTTAGGATGAATTTTTTTACCGTCTCGACAAACATAGGGTATAGTAGGTGAACGGAGTAGAAGCCTTTGGCGTAGTCTACTTTTTTTTTTTGTTGTTTTTTTCAACCTTCAAAGAAATTGATCTATCAGTGAATATTACCCATTTGAAGTAAACTTTTCATACTAAAACAAAAAAAACAGTAATTAAAAAAAAAAAGAATAAATCGATGAAAAAATATAGAAATCCAAATCATACGCACCCTACTAAACGCGCGGAATTTATCAATGAATTCATAGACCCGTTCCTTTGCGGCCGATAGGTAGTCGCCGCACTTGCCGTCGGCTTCTTTGATATCAGGAGGCGCACGAGCCGCCGCCGCGCCACCGCGCCGCTCGCTCGCGCATCCCCGCCCGCCCGCGTCCCGCCCGCGCTTCAGTCACCTGCGATTAGTCACGGCGGTGTGACGTCGCGCTGTTTGTTTCCGCGTATGCATCGTCCGCCCGGTGATATACTAAACATGTACGAATATTCAAATGTAGAGTACCTCGCAATGGTGCGATTTTATATCCTGTCTGGGGAAAACATAGCCAGTGCGAGGCGAATGTACGCAGAAGAAGAACATCTTCAGTCGCTGCGAAGGAACGGTATCCCTGCTCCTCAAATTCCAAGCACTTCCCTCATATTACGGACGTATCAGCGGTTACTTGATCATGGACAGTTCCAGCTACCCAGTCATGCCAGAGGCAGGGGCCGGCCACCTTTGTCCAGACACGTTGAAGACGCCATACTGGAATATTTCGAAAGATACCCGAGAAGAAGCACTAGGCAAGCCGCTCGTCGATTTGGCGTAAGCCAGTATGTAGTGTGGAAGCTACTTCATTCAATGGACATGCATCCATACCATTTTTCACGCGTGCAAGCTTTGCATGCACCGGACCCCGGACCCCGCATGGAGTTTTGTCACTGGCTGCAGAACCATGCGGAGGCCAACATGTTGTGGAGCGACGAGTCCATATTTACCCGCGTTGGTATTTACAACGTGCACAACGAGCACTGGTGGAGCTTCCAAAACCCACACAAAATTAAAGAACATGCACATCAAGTTCGTTTCAGTGTAAACGTTTGGGCTGCGATAATTGGTGATCGTGAGGCAAGGCAACCGGCATGTCCTAGAACCAAAAATTCAAAGACATAAATTGTGAAATTTTCCTACCAACCTGCACTGAGCCCACGTGGTAGATTACAGCCCACTCCCTCTCGAAGAGGGTGTGTCCCAGCAGTGGGAACATTAAAGTCCGATGATGAGGTACCTAGGTTAGTTCCAATCATAGAAATATATGTCTTATGTCTATGATTCCAATACAATATACCTACTCTTATGTCTGTAAGTTACGATGATATATATGATATGATAATTGTTTTGGAAATATACTTTTATAAAAACGCTAGAGATAACGCTAATTGCGTGTTTAGCTCTCAAAACGGTAATAGCATAGGATTCAGCATAATAATTTGACTAGAGAAAAAATCACGGAGATACAGAATTAGCTATGTAAATTAAAAGTAACCTAGGTTACCCAGGTACCTAAGTTAGTTATAATTAAAACCTACTCTTTTGTTGTTTCTACTTGAACAAAATATCAACTTTATGGGTCTGTAAATTAATAATTATAATTTCAAAATGATAAGTATTCTTAAAAGGCCATAAAAATAACGTGGTGCTACCGAAAGTACACTTTACACATTGTAGAAATTAAGTTATTTTCTCGAAATCACATAAATTTAAAATCTTGGGTTTTAAAATAAATACTTCGTGCTCGTGAGGCGTGTTTAGGTTACTAAAACCTACTTAGGTTAGGTTAGGTTATTTCGACTGACTGGGGAATCAAACCACGACCCGCACAGACCTGCCTTCGTCCTCAGACGAAGATCGTCTAGTACTGAGCTTAGCTCCGAATGCACCGCCTTTTATACTCTCCGTGTATCGCGTCGCGGCCGCCACCGATATCGCGGCGATATTCGCGGCGATACCATACAAAATGTTCCTAAAGTTGGTGTAGCGCTGCGAATCGCCCCCGCGATATCGCGCTAGTGTGAAAGGTGTTGCGTGGCGATAATATCGCAGAATCGCCCCGCGACACGTCGCGCTGCAAATCGCCTCTGTATGTAAGAGCCTTAATTGGTCCAGTTTGGATCGAAGGTCGATTGACGGGAATAACGTATCTACAGATGATACGTTCCGTCATCAACACCATGTTACAAGACGTTCCTGGTCCCTATCTGCGAGACATGTACTTCCAGCACGACGGTTGTCCAGCTCACTACGAACGATCTGTGCGCGCATATCTCGATGGCCAATTCGGTGATAAGTGGATAGGTCGCGGTGGGCCTGTGAACTGGCCGCCAAGGTCACCAGACCTAACACCCCTTGACTTTTATTTGTGGGCCGAACTAAAACGTTTAGTGTATACCGAAGAAGCTCAAAGTGTCAGTGATTTGAAACAGCGAATAATAGACGCTTTTAATGTTTTAAAAAGTGATAGAGACACGCTTCGAAGTTTAACAAACAATTTGCAAAAACGTGCTAGTTTATGTTTAGAAAGAAACGGTGGACATTTTGAACAATTACTGCGCTATCGCTAAAAAGGTACAAACCTATATCATTTTTTGTAAATAATAATAATTTAGTGTCATTTTGTAATCAATCAGTGTAATTTGTAAATAAGTTGATTTCGATATTTTAAATACGCCTAGCATGTTGTAGTAGATACAGTTCGATTCTAACTTAATGGCGGCTCGGAAGTTAGGTACTCGCTGCGCAGTACCCCTTACCCCCCGCTGACACATGAAATTGTTACTGCCTAGCGATCCGCCTCATGTTCCGAGTGAGCCACCATTAAGTTTCAATCGAACTGTATACGATTGACAAAAACTTGTAGTAACATTTTATCAAATTACTATGACAAAAGGTATAATTTAACATGGAACTGTTTTCAACTACATCATAATAGACGGTCCTAAGCCCGACAAAAGTATGAAGGAATGATCGAAATCACAAAATAATCATAACAAATGGGTCAGCTCGACCTTGGGCGGTTTAGTTAGTGATGGCACAGTGCTGGGTAATTGCACTGCCATTTACAAAACCATTACCATAGTAATTGAATGCTTTGATAACTTTCATAATAAATACCAATTATGTAGGTACCTACCTACCTAATTTAAAATCATCTTCGCTTAATCTTAACCTCACTTTACGTCAGATTTCCTACAGATAAATGTACATTTAAATACTTACCTAGCCTACAGAAAATGTACCTATTACTATTATTCCATTCAGTGGGTAATGGTATAAGAATTCTACCCAAACATGTTTGTTTACATTTTTACAAAACAGACCAGTACTGTGCCAACGCCTAGTAGGTACCTACATTAGGTACCTACTTGCCACGGATAATCATTGCCTCTGAAAGGTACCTACCTAAAGGCTGCTGAGCTGTACGCATTGCATTTTGGGCCAAGGTGCTGGGCCAGTATTTTGGGCCTACGTGTTGAGATCTACTTTGCGTGTGTTGGTAGTTGGCGACCAGCACTGACCGTCCAACCAAATGTTATCAGTTTTTCGAGCACATATCAAAGGATCTTGCCGCGCTCTGCCTCTAACAAAACAATTTCTAAGAAAACTTCACGGTATTACAATTTCCGGTCTCTGCACGAGACTTTCAGGATTTCCAACGTGTTGGGCATCCGATTTTTCGACCCAAAATGCTGCGCCAGCACCTTGGCCCGTGTGTCCTCCTACTCTAACGTCGCGCGTCGCCCCGTGCGCGTCGGTCGGTTGCGTCGCCCGCGAGTGCCGGTCAGCTGTTCGGCTCTCGTACATGAACCCGTAGGTGAACTCTCACGCACACATCAAGTTTCTTTGTGTGTGTGTGTATGCGCAACGCTAAAATAGGCGCGCTGACGTTACTTAGCAACGGGGCGACCGAACGACCTTCTGTCAATGTTCTCGCTCCCGCATGTATGCACGTCCTTTTTATTTTGCTTGGAGTACAGTCGCGTATTCTTGCTTATTCAAGTATTGTTTCGAATTATAAAGAAGATTGAATAGTTTTAAAAGTTCCATCGTGTCCTTGTTAGAAACTGTTTTCGATTTATTTGTAAGGATGGGTTGGATTGCATTATCTTATTACTTGGTGGGGTTTTTAATTAATTGTGTTGTTGTGTTTTATTATTGTAGGATAGGTTTTGTTATTATCGTGTTAAGGTTATACCTACTTACTACTTATGCTTTTGGTCCGAGGCTTATTTAGTCAATTTGGTATTTGTATTATAAGTTTGTAATTTTTTGGGTACTTTTTATGTTCATTTTACTTCTAGATCAGGTTTATCTTACTTTATTAGTAAGTGGAATATTAATGTTATTGCATTGATTTTGAGAGCAGTGGTGGCCCAGTGGCAACGGCCACGACTTACGAGTTGTAGGTCGTAGGTTCGAACCCTGACAGGTGCTTTACTTTGTGTAAATTATTTCATCGCCACTGCTCTCAAAAACGGTGAAGGAAAACATCGTGAGGAAACCGGCATGTCCTAGAACCAAATATTCGAAGATATGTGACATCTACCAACCCGCACTGGGCCCGCGTGGTAGATTACGGCCCGCTCCCTCTCGCAGAGAGGAGGCCTGTGTCCCAGTTTTGTTTTTAATTCTTGTATTGCATCTGGTGTATTTCCTGATCTGATGAAACTTAGCAAAGTGATTCCACTGTTCAAATCTGGCAGTACAACTGATCCTACGAATTTTCGGCCTATATCGATATTACCTACATTGAGCAAAATCTTTGAAAAATTAATTTTAAAACAAATGTTAGGACATTTCAATGCACACAATTTACTACATCTAAAACAGTTTGGTTTTACAAAAGGTCGTTCTACTACAGACGCGGGCGTGGAATTACTGAAGAGCATATTCGAGGCCTGGGAGGAGTCGCAAGATGCTCTTGGCATTTTCTGCGACTTGTCCAAGGCCTTCGATTGCGTACATCATGATACACTCATCAGGAAACTATACCACTATGGTATGAGGGACAAGGCTCTCGAACTTCTGACTTCTTATCTGAATAACAGAATTCAGAGGGTCGATGTTAATGGCAAGAGATCTGCAGGATCTGCGGTCACTATGGGCGTTCCACAGGGTTCAATTCTAGGTCCTTTCTTTTTTCTAATTTATATAAATGACTTACCTTATCATATAAGGGATAATAACAAAATCGTATTATTCGCAGATGACACTTTTAAAATCAAACGTCAATTAGTCAAATTTGAACAAGTTAACGATGCACTCTCTAAAGTTGTGCATTGGTTTAATGTAAATAATCTTCTCCTTAACGAAAAAAAGACAAAACTGATTAAATTTTCAACGCCAAATGTCAGACAGCTAACTACCAATGTTCAAGTCAATGGAATAGAGTTGGACCCTGTTGATTCAACGGTTTTTCTTGGAATAACTATTGACGGCAAATTACAATGGGGCCCACACATAGAAAAACTGTCAGGAAGGCTTAGTTCGGCCGCCTATGCTGTTAAAAAAATTAGACAGATAACTGACGTAGATACAGCCAGAATTGTTTATTTTAGTTATTTTCATAGTGTTATGTCATATGGAATTCTTCTCTGGGGAACCTGTGCGGACATTAATACTATCTTTGTTTTACAGAAAAGGGCTGTTCGAGCCATTTACAACCTAGGTCCTAGAGATTCCCTTAGAGAAAAATTCAAAGAAGTAGATATTCTGACTGTAGCCTCACAATATATATTTGAAAACCTGTTGTATGTACACAAAGATATATCAAATTTTAAGAAAATGTCCGATATTCATAGTATAAATACCAGGAACAAACACAATCTTGCTGTACATCGCACTCGTCTCCACAGAGTAGGCAACTCGTTCATGGGTCAATGTATACGCTTTTACAACAAACTTCCCATTGATATTAGAAATTTACCCATTAAACGATTTAAAGGCTGTATTAAAACCAAACTTTGTAAAAAAGGGTACTATAAAATTGCGGATTATTTAGAAGACAAAAAAGCATGGGATTGAGCTGCTCGCTCTGCTAAAACCTTAGAACTTGACATTTTAATTATTATCTAAAATCATTACAATATACCAGTTTTATAAACCTACAAATTGACATTGTTGAATATTTTATACAAAAATGACATTATTACTTTGTAAAGTATTATTTTATTTTAATTATTGTGAATGTGAGGACTATGTGGATCATTTTATTATCTCTTTTCTCTCTTTCTTTAGTTTTAATCTGGCAGTTTGAGTACTTTTAGCGGCCTACCCAAATGTCCTTTTTTTGGTATTGTTCGTCGAGTCGTTGAGCTCCTTAAGCTCTGAGTTGAGCTCCTCGGTTACTGACAAATGCTTGCACTGACTGGACAGGTCCACTCAAATCTGTGTGGTTCTTTCCTCAAAAGACCATTTCAGAATCTAATCTACATGGTCCTCATATGGCCTGACCAAGATTATGTCTGGACCTTAAAAGAGACTGCGACCTCTGAGTTTGTTTCGGCCTTTCTTCTCAGAGTAGTCAGATAGGAAACGCCGACCTCATCGAGCTTATTTTATTTTTTAAATATGACGTGTAAAAGTGATTCTGATATCCTATTTACAGAATAAACAATTTCATTTCATTTCATTTCATTTCATTTCCAGCAGTGGGAACATTATAGGCTGATTATGCTTATGCATTGATTTTGAATTAGATTTGGAAACATTTTAAACACGACTGTACCTACCATGCGAGCGGCCGCATTGTAGGTATACCTACTAAGAGGAAGAAATATGCGTGCGTCTCGCTCGCACGTACAACTTTCATTGATGCGCGATCGCAGCATAAGCCGTTTACTATCTCTTATTTTGGCTATTATTATTTTTACGCACGGGCCGTAGGATGTATAGTTTTCATGATTTTTTAAGGAAATTCTGAACTTTTACAATCTCAATGGTACTAAGCACATATTCTCGGGTATGGCTTCTGTTCCACTTACACAATACACCATATTATTCTCGAGACGGTAAAAAATGTCATCCGGTATAACGCGAATGAGCCGAACAATAACTGCCATGCCAAGCGCGACAGACACGGTGCTTGTCCCGTAGATATGTTATGGACCAAGTGATTATTAGGACATTATGAAAAATGCCCGGGCAGTTTGAAAAATGCCCAATATGAGAGGGCAGTGTGATAACAACTATTGAAATAATCAAATTGACCGGGCATTGTTTATAATGCTAGTCACCTATGGGGCAGCACAATTAAAACCAGGTTTTAATACTATTATTTTAATTTCAAACGTAGAATGAATCATCATTTCAGCCGAAAGACGTCCACTGCTGGACATAGGCCTTCCCCAAGCACCGCCACTTCGACCTGTTCTGTGCTTCTCGCATCCAGCGCATTCCCGCGGCCTTCACCAGGTCATCGGTGTACCTTGTGGGGAACCTTCCAACGCTACGTCTTCCGGTATGCGGTCACCACTCCAAAACCTTTCGGCCCCATCGGCCATCTGTTCTGCGAGCAATGTGCCTGCCCACTGCCACTTAAGTTTGGCAATACTTCGGGCTATGCCGGATATGTCGGATACCTTGGTTCTCCTACAATCCTCCTCCTCTCGAATCTCTTCAATTCAGAATCAATATTTAAAATCAAATAAAATCTTTCCATTCATAGACACTCTGCTAACTAATGATGACTTTACCATAATTAAATGTTAAACTGTTGTTAAAACTGACTGGTCGGACAGGCGCGGGCGCGGCTCCGGAATGGGAGCCCCCAACCCGCGCGATTCCCGCACCCCGTGAAAAATACCTATGTATTATCAGATTGCCCAAATACCACAGGGCAATATTTATAATGACGAGGCAATGTGATAAATAAGGAAGTTCAAATTATAATTAATTATTTTGCCCTAAGTAGCTTGTCATTATTCATAATGCACGGGCATTATGAAAAATGCCCCTATTTATCACTTGGTCCATAACAGATACACCTGTAGATATTTGGTTGGTCTAATTCTAGGTATTTAAAATCATGGATAAGCATAGGAACGGAACACTAAGATTTTGTATTTATAGGGGCGCCAATCTGAGCTGTCACACCTCCTAAAAATAACTAAAATTTTGCTAGAGCCGCCTCTGCTTCTCTCTGCCGTCTGTTTCGAAGATTTCAGTCACGTAACATGTTTTAAGTGTTAAACCAAACCAAAGGAACGATGTGGAGTGTGTGAAGGACGATATGGTTTGAAATGGGTTGACTACCGAGATGACGACACATAGAAAAGTATTTAAAAAAAAACATGTTCCACCGACCCCAAATTCATTGAGATAAGGGCTAGAGAATGACGAACCTGTTTTGTTTGTTGGCAGGTCGTCAGGCGAACATTTGATGCCGCCTAAGTTTGCTGCTGCTGCTGAGTGCTCCCCGTGACGGTGAGTGCCACCTGCCTCTGTGCCGATTGGTACTCTGTGTACTAAGTGAAGTACCACCAGACCCCAGGACAAACGAGGAGCTGTACCATGTTTAATAAGCGTAAAGGGACATCAGGGATTTCCGGACAGCTGTATGAATCGAAACTCATAAGCTTGTTATATTTTAGAGCCATTCATGACAATAGGATTGCAGAGTTTCAACTAGCTTCAAATGTCGACAACATAGGGGCTTTTGATGACATTTGTTTCAAAGCAAAAGTGGAAGGACTTGATAAACCTGTCCTGGTCTTCGTACAAGCTAAACATAGAGAAAACGAGAAACAAACACTTACAGTCGATTTGGCCACATACTTTGACAGTTACTTGAAAATCCGACATACTTTACAAAGTAATAACAATGTATTATTCAGCAGTGCGTTGGATAACACAGAATGTTTATTTGTTATATACACGACTGCGAGAGACGAATTTAGTAATGAAACGAAAGTCGAAAGTGGCTTTTTCTCCCATCTGAATGATTTAATTGATACGGGTGGTACGGCCAAGCAACCTGATAAGCACAAAGAAAATATAGAGTTTCTAAGCAAAATAGCTGTGCGAGATCAAATAACCTCACTAGCTGAACGAATAGCCGAGATAATAATGGGTGAAAAGAATTTTCAAATGATGTCTGATGAGCTAGTGCTACGGTATCATGTGATTCTGGCGCAAAAAGTTTTCGACGTTTCAGACATAAAACCTGATGGACAACGGATTGCCTTCTTTCGTCATGCCTTCTATAACACCAATGAAGAATACCTAATTCTATTCAAAGATACACTATACAAAGAGATTCTTAAAAGAAGAATAATAGAACCTGCTGATGTACCGAATTTACTGTCTGGATTCTTAGCCAATCCTAGTGATGCTATAAGACTGAGCAAACTGATAGTGACTGTTATAACATATAATAATGGCCAGTTAGAATTACGTAAAACATTTATAAAAGATGTGAACCAACAATTAAATCAGGTGTATGTTTCTCGATTGACTGTTGACCAAGCAGTTGAATTGGCTGCAAAAGAAATGTTGTTGTCCCAGGAGTTCAAAGTTCCAGCTTCTTTTGGAAATAAAGATATTACAATAAGGGGTAACGATGCAAAAATAGAGAAAAGATTGAATCATATAACGTCGAAAATAAAAGATTTAGTAAACAACTGTAATTCTAGTAACATAGTCACTATAGATGACTCTTTAGAAAAGGGACTGCAGCAGCTCAATGGGGGAATAGCTGGTGCCATCGGAAATATATTTGTACTTGATAATTACAAAAAACTTATCAAAGTTACAGATAATTGTGAATCACTAGGAGATCATGCCAAAAGGCTATATAAAAAATTAATTGAGGAAATCCACAATTTACACGAATACAAATTTAGTTTTAACATTTACAATTTTCCTAAGCTTTCATTCGATCGTAGTGATTATGAAGAGAATTTAGCGAAAGATTTTTTAAATAAACTTTTATTTTACTCTAGCCAAGCTAATGAGAATGGCGTGGAGAACATTTTAAAAAGTGAAATTGAATATTACCAGTGTAATCACGCGAACTACTCGTACTATCAAGCTACAACTGACGCCATATTTTCGAAATATCACGATGATATACAGAAATGGTGGATGCAATCAAATGAGGCAGTTTATCTTACAAAAGACATTAACAGATTCGAGAATGCCATACATAATATTATTAAAGACCCGTTGATGAGCTTAATAAAGGTAATATACATGAGCAAAATAAAACATTTTAAATACACATTCAATGAAGAGGCAGTTAAGTCGTTGAAATTGCAGGATCAGCTGTCGACTACTGTTATCATTACAGAGAACAGTGTACTGACAGTTGTAAAAGTGATGCAATATTTGAAGGATAAAGAGCATACCG
This sequence comes from Lithophane ornitopus, assembly GCA_948473465.1. Classification (NCBI taxonomy): domain Eukaryota; kingdom Metazoa; phylum Arthropoda; class Insecta; order Lepidoptera; family Noctuidae; genus Lithophane; species Lithophane ornitopus. The sequence goes on along the minus strand of OX419632.1, from coordinate 11,980,493 downwards.
TATTAGACCTTGAATATATTGTAGACCTACCAACAAACGACCGTAACGCCTTAAGTAGAGAACTGAAAAATACAAGTAAAGATAATGTTCTAATTATTGTATGTGATAAAATACTAACTCCCGGACACGAAAACAAAACTTTAGAAAACATCACTAAAGCTATTCATGACAAAAGAACAATAGTTATTTCAAACAAAATGTCACATGCAGTATTAAGGGCATATTTCCCAACAGCAGATAATATAGTACACGATGAAAAGACAACTCTCATTGACATGAGTGAAGAGTCACAGAAGACTATCTTGGAGAACGCTAGATTAATATTTCAAGGTAAAGACGTAAAATTAAGTTTAATAGTCGATGCCGAATCTATGTCATGTATAAAAGGAGATGTTTTGAATAAAATAGTCAGCAAAGAAATAATCGAGGTTAGTGAACTAATTGTCAATAGAAATTATGAAGAAATGAAACACTTATATGTTGACAGATCCATTGCTAAGGTGGGAGGCCATAGAGTGGTCGTTAGAACTCTTTACGATATAGCAGACGATTTTGTACTTGTAACAGCAGAACCCGGCATGGGCAAGTCAACTCTACTCACTCACTTAACGCTTAAAACAAAAGAAGTCGACCCGCAAGTTTGGATTGTTAGGATAAATTTATTGGAATACTCGAGAGAATTCAGCAAGTGGAAGGAAGATGAAACAACCATCGATACGTTAGAGACTTTAAAGTTTATGAGCCAAGTTATAATTCGCAGGAAAATTGGCAAAGAAAATAATGTGGAGATTGCGTTGGAAAAACAAAATGATGTTGTGTACCTGAAACATTGTACAGGCGATCAGTGGATTGTGTTCGAGTTGAAATTATTTCTACATTTTTATAATAAAGGGAAAATGATATTCCTATTTGATGGTGTTGATGAAGTTTGCCCACATTATATGAATGAGGTTATAAATTGTATTAAAACTTTCAGTGATGACCCTCGTAAGCATAGAATGTGGATCACAAGCAGGTCGTATAACGAAGTAAAAACTATTTTGCAGCGAGAGTTTGGGTCATCTTACGAAATAGATTACTTTTCTTACACGGAAACGGAAAAATATTTAGAAAAATTTTGGGAATTCAATTTGAGATTAGAAGAGTTTAATAGCATACAACTTGAAAATGTTAAGAACTTCATTGAACACATCTTAACAGAATTAGATGTTAAACTAAATGCATTTGTAATGCCACTTCACCGTGTATATATCAACGCTGCACATTACTTGATCGACGCAATTAAGTACAAGTCCATTCCTTTATGGATATATAAAAAAAATTATGATGATTCTAAGATCAGATGTTATGTTGATATTTGTAAAAAACATGATAAACCTAGATTTCACCAAGACAAAAATGATGGGAATCCTTTACATCTGTTATTGGCAGCTTTTTTTGTCGAAGGCAATTTAAAAAGTATTAACAAAAAGAGTGAGATATGGAATCTAGAAGTCAGCAGTTTTGCCTTCTACGAGCGATTTTTGGGAAATATAATGAAAAAACGGTTTCAGGAGAAAAACGAAATGAACATCTATAATCCTGATATTATTAATGCTTACGACAAAGAACTTGCAGATCTTATTTTAAGGCATAAAAAATTGGGGGCATATGCCATGTTCTATCAGCATAGTTTTAAATTATTGTTTAGTACGAAAGACTTGGAACAAATCGAAGAAACGATAAAACTTATAGAAAAAGGAGGAGAGAAGATGTCTCATTTATAGTGTAGCAAACGAAATTCCGATATTCATACCCATGACATTCACTGAATACCTTGCAGTTGAATATGTTTGTGATTGTTTGAAAAACGAAAATAGTGTCGAAAAGCAAATATCATGGATGGATTTCATATTTAATGTGATATTTTCGTTACAAAATTTTTCATACATACGCGGTATTTTAGATCATAAAATAAAAGTTGACAAATCACTGATGAGTATTTTGGAGAATCAGAAAGAAGTGATATTTAATCTGCTAATGGAACAGGTGCCATTTTATTCACAAAATGAAGACTTAGACAATAAATATCGCGTTATATTACTGCGTTGCATGAATGGGGCCTTATCAAACGCTTTGCACGAAGAGTTACATAATGTCATATTATTTTTCGTTGAAATACTCGAATGTTACATAGAAAAGAATAATTTGAATGATTTTCTCGACTTAGTTAAAAAATTCGAACTGTTATCAATAGCTAAACTAAAAAAAATCAATGTATTCATAATATTTGTATTGGATGTTGTTAAGAAAATTGATACATCGAAGTTTACTTCTGAGCTGAGAGACAATTTTTACTTTGTGTCTGAGGATGACGAAGACATAAATACCTATTTGCGATTGAGTAATCAAGAACTAATCGATAGTATGATCTAGACGTACAGAGGTTACGTTTACGGAGCTCCATATTTATTGTTGTCAAGAACCATCATGATCAGGAAAAATTGATATATGAAAATTCGAATCCTCATTGGCTGCCCAGCCTGGTTTGCTAAGTTAATCATGGATGAAGAGAATTTTCAAATGACTTTGTCTGATGAGCTCATGCTACCCTTGTGTCAGAAACTAAAATAGTTAATTGATTCAGGCGTGACTTTGCGGAAATCCATTATAAAATACAATAACTCACTCCCACTCACTCACTTCACACTCACTTCACTTTGCGTCCAGCGCTCGGTGTGGTCACACGTCGCGTTCTGGTTTGCAATTGGCCAATCGTCATCCTGAGGATGCCTCGTTGAGAGGTGAAACACGTGTCTATTTCTTACAGGGCTTTTATGACTCTTGAAGAATAGTCAAGCGGAATAGGTTACTAAATATATCTAAGTCTATTGTATTTCAGAAACTAAACTCGATAGACAAGGGAATGCCTTCTCTCGTCATAACATGATTCATACGACACTCATTTTATTCAAAGGTACAAAGAGATTTGAAATGAAACACTTATAAAACCCGCTGATGTAATGAGTTTACTGCCTGAATTCTTAGATAACACCACTGTAGAATGAATGAAGTATCACAGAAGAGTACATTTTGAGACCGCCACAACAATATTTAAAGGTGTAGAAATATGATTTGAACCAGCCACCTTTTAGGTGTTCAAGACTGGCCCTACGAAAGTCGAGTTGATATAAATAGGTATATAAACCTGGTTTGATTTCAAGTAAAAAATGACGACGAACATTACGCACATCTACAGGTTCAAATTAAAGACAGCGAAAGTCTACAGACGAGAGGGGTATCGACTTCTAACCATGATAAAGTAAAAAAGAAAAATTTTGACATTTTGTTTTGAGGGGTCAACGACCGATTAGTTTTATTACTTGAAGTACCTACACATACATACATTAACTCACATTTTCCTATGGGACTAGGAAGAAACTACAAAACGCCACCTGATACGATATTTACATATGCCATTTGCTTCGTAAACGATCTATGCATCTGAGGGCCTAGAGTAGTGACAATCGCTTCGAAAGCGTTTCGTATTTCTGCAACGACTTTCAACAGGATTGACGTAAGCTTCTCGATAGCTTATGTCAGTCCTATACAATTTTGGCTTTTCCATCATCGTTATCGCTGATAGAATGTCACTTTGTCTAGGCCCTCAGATGCATAGATCGTTTACGAAGCAAATGGCATATGTAAATATCGTATCAGGTGGAGCCCATAGCGTTAAGATATATACCAATGGAAAGATCTAATCAAGAAGAATATTTCTTATTCTGAAGACTTTTCTTGATCGTTAGTACGAAAGGAGCTACAGAGCTTTAAATGTGAGTGATTAAATATTATTGGAATTCTGGTATTTCGTCATTTAAATAACTTTTAATGATTCAGTGCCCTGCAAACATCATCTTTGAATACTACAAGCGAACATTTTAAAACATTGGTCTCCAATAGATGCCATTTTAGGAACAATGTTTCTAAGAGTCGGTCGACCGGACGGATCGTTAAGCCTGACGGTTACCCCAATAGAGTTGAGACATATGCCAATGGGAAGATGTCGATTGTTAGTACGAAAAGAGCTGCAAAGCTCTAAATGTGAGTAATTAATCATTAGTGAAATTCAGGTATTTAGACAATTAAATAACTTTTATTAACTTTGAGCGTTGCAAACATGATCTTGTAAACCTATAAACGGACATTTTAAAACGTTGGCCTAGATGCCGTTTTGGGTACAATGTTTTTAAGAGTCGATCGGCCGTACAGATTGTTAAGCCGTCGTTAAGCCTGCCGCATCCCCCAATAGAGTTAAGATATATGCCAATGGAAAGATCTCTTCAAAGGAAATATTCGTGAGATTTCTCTCGATTGTTAAAACGAAAGAAGCTACAGAGCTCTAAATGTGAGTAACTAAGCACTATTAAATTTCATCATCTATTTAGGTCATTAACTCTGAACTGACTAATAATAGGCAAAAGTCGTGTTTGTAGCAAAGGTTATCCCTGAAAATCTCTTTTCAGTGGCATATTATATCATATGGCTATTGGACGCCAAGAATTCCTTAACTTCGGTGCGCAATTTATTACCTATTTAGGTCATTATCTCCGAACTGACTAACAATTGGCAACATTATGTTTTTATTAGAAGCAAGGGTTCTCTTCGAAAAGCTCTTTTCATTGGTGTATATCTTATGGCTATTGGGTCAAGACAATTCCTTAACTTCGGTGCCCCAGTAGTAACACTTATTTAGGTCATTAACTCCAAACTGACTGACAATTAGCAAAAGTCATGTTAGTAGCAAAGGGTCTCTTTGGAAAGATCTTTTCATTGGTGTATATCTTATGCCTATTGGGCCAAGAAAATTCCTTAACTTCGGTGCCCCAGTAGTCACCTATTTATGCCATTAACTCCGAACTGATTAACAATTGGGAATAGTCATGTTAGTATGAAAGGTTCCCCTCAAAAAGCTAAAGCCATTGATGTATATCTTATGGCTATTGGACCAAGAAAATTCCATAACTTCGATGCCCAAGTATTCACACCTATTTAGGTCATTTACTCCGAACTGACTAACAATTGGCAAAAGTTATCTTAGTAGGAAAGGTTCCCCTTGAAAAGCTCTTTCCATTTGTATATATCTTATTTTTATTGGGCTTCAGGGCAGAACCCCATAAGCAGGGGCCCATTCTCCTTTGGCAAGGAGATAGATGGCGTCCAGGGGAAGGACATAGGCTACTTTGTTTCACGTACCACGCGGGCGAAGCCGCAGGGGGAAGCTAGGGTCACCCCAATAGTGACCAGTAGTGACCAATATGGTCACTACTGGTCTTGGAAGTATTTAGTTGTGAAAATCTGTTTTCGTTGGTGTAATCGTGTTGAGATATTGATTCCCATTACGTATGTGTTATATAATAATATATAGGTACACAAAAAGAACAGAGGCCCTAGTGTGAGTTTCTTTTAACCATCTCGACTTTACGCATCGACCGCGTTCGGCGCTCCGATTGGCCCTTCACCAGTGAAGGTCAGTGAAGGTCCAATCGGAGCGCCGAACGCAGTCGATGCGTAAAGTCGATATAGTTAAAAGAAACTCACACTAAGGCCTCTAGTTTTTAACCCCCGACGGAAAAAAAGGGGTGTCATAAGTTTAACGTGTGTATCTGTGTGTCTGTCTGCGCCGTCGTAGCTGCCAAACGGTGGACCCGATTTTGTTTTTTTTTTGTTTTGTTTGAAAGGTGACTTGATCGAGAATGTTCTTAGCTATGAAAATATATATATATATATTAGATGCTTTGTTTTTGTCTGGGGATTTTTAATTTAGTTAAAATTGTACCCACAAAAATAATCATCGTTTTAATTCTTGTTACTGTCATTAATTTTACAATATAAATACAATGTAACACTAAAATATTTATAATTTATGTACAAGTACTTACTTGGAGGAAAAGTCCGCATCGCTGTCTAAGTGTTTACCACGGATATCTATGGTGCTTATGTTAATATTACTGTTTCTTTCATTTTATTTAGATAGCATAACAAATAAGTATAAAAATACCTACTTATTTGTGTAAAGTATCTAAATAATCTTATCTCACTGTGGCAATGCCGCCAGTCTGTTGGGTACCATTACCAGCCGAAAGCGATACGGAGGAATTTTTCAACGCCATATTTTAATTTCTACAGTTAGTTTTAATTTAGGTAATTAATAGTTAGTTGTGTTATGTATAAACCATTTAACTTATAATAGTATTTAAAGTGATTAGTATTTGTTGAGTAAATATCTAACATAAATTGTAAGCACTTAGACAACTAAGTGCTTACAATTTATGTGAGATATTCATTCAGTCATTTATTGCAAAATATAACGAACTAGGTAGGTACCTTATGTTATTGATTATAAATACATGTAAAAACCTATGCTTTAATAATAAATGATTACCTATATTCTACTTTTTCTTTGTGTGCCCCACCCAGTAATGGAGATTGGAGACCTTCTTCCGAAACACATTTACCTATCCGAAGTTCATTTATGGCCGGATTTAAAATGACTTTTATAGGTTTATTTATTTATTTTGGACACCAACAGCAGTACATACAAAAACAATTAAAACAACTGACAAAGATAAAAAAATACTGGCATGAATGCCTATTTATTTATTTATTTAAACACATACAACTATCATCACAGGCTTACCTATAACAATAGTGTAGTTATAATTATTTAAATGTTATTCTTTTATTTTATTCTTTTATTTTATAAAGTTACATATAAATTACATTTTTAAATATTAGAATATAAAAACATTTAAAAATATAAAAAATAGTAGCCCACCGGTATCGGGAACAGGGTCCTAGCTACCGGCGGTCAGGGCTCCAGAGAGAGGAACCTTCTAACAATACGGGCCGAGTCCAGAAGTACCGCTTTCTGAATCAAGCCCTTAATCCAGCTGCCTAACGAGAGCCTCCGTAGATGTTGGTCGAGGCTCTTGGCAATTAAGCCATTGGCTGATACGACTATCGGCACAATGATCGCAGAGTCCACATGCCACATGTCGACAACCACGTGAGCCAAGGTTTTTATTATTTATTTATTTTTATTTAAATTATTATTATAATTATAACTGACATATTTTAATTATTTATAGGTAGGTATACACAGCATTTGCCACAAAACAACATCGTACCTAATAAAATAAAAATAAAACTTAAAGAAACTTGGTTATACATTATGTAAACAAAATAGTGCTCACTGCCCAAAAGCGGTGAGCATTTGTTAAAGTTCTCACAAAACAGGAGCGTATCAAAATCTAGCTTTTTTCCCAACTAAGTAGGTAGGTACGCTGGTGTTGACTTCCAGTCTAACCGGATGCAGCTGAATATATTAAACATGAAGCGATGTCTATCTGACCTCCAAAAATGACAGCCGGGACCAACGGTTTAAAGTGCTTGCCGACGCACGGAGGGGTCTCGATACGTAATGGATCGTCCCATGATGCCCCCGATGGACCCATCTACGGACCGACCTCGGCAAGCGTACCTTCTACTTCGATCGCCCGTGCGGCTGTCATTATTTAGCCACGAGTCCCCCAAAAACGAGCGTATGCAGCTAATAAAATAAAAAAAACTCGTTGTGTGTCTCATTGAGCTTGAGACCGACTCTCTAGAAAGAGACAACGGATCATATAGGTATCTATAATAGAGATTTATATACCTATATACAATCTATGTCTATGGTCGCAGTAGCTTTCACTTTCACACGAAATATAGTTTAATTTATAGGACTCTGCACCAGGAATACCTATTCAGGCGCGGTCGCAGCCCAAGATTTGGGGGGGGTCACCATTGGTGCCGAGGAATATTTTTGACCCCCCCCCCCCCCCCCCTCGGACCGCGCCTGTACCTATTAACCTAGAGTCCGCGCCACTACTGAAGTCTGGCGGAAAATTGTGGAACTACATTTTTTTTATTGCACTTTTGTGCAATGACATAGACACTAGCGCCACGCCTATCGGACGGACTTGAGTGGTGGCGCTGAATCTTAGAAATTGCGGACTCTACCTACAAAATTACAAATATTTTCTTATCTACACATTTATCTACTCTAGTCACAAATAGAAAAGCCCAAGTTTCAGCAGTGGCCACATTGTAACCTGATTGATTACATTGGTGCCGATTCTCTTGTACACCGAACTAAACTATCACTAAAGTTCCTTACTTTTGGCTATGGGAATTTTGGAGCTATTCTGCCAAATAAATTCTCTAAATTTAAAACTTATTTTGACACAACTAAAATTGAATTTGACAACCGCGTGCATCCACTTGGTACTTGTTTTCCCTACACCGTGTTTTTTTTTAGAGCCAGAGGCGCGCATGCCCGGCAGCTGCGACGTGTTTTTAATGGAATTTTTCAGTTTTTGTATGGAAAATAACGAAAAAAAAATATAAAAAAATTATCAACATGTTGAGAATTAGGGGTTTAATGGTTTCCTTAAGGGGGTCGAAATTTTCATTATTTTTGCGATAGGACTCACTGTTTTCGAGATATAAGCAAAAGAAAATAAAAAAATACAGTAGGTACTGTTTTGTAACTGAAGTCGAGATGTTGGTTTGAATTTTAGTTCATGACATCTATTTTTATTCCACACATTTTTAATCGCGATTAAATATAGTCAGATTTAGTTAGAATTTTAGATATAGGACAAAATTTTAGGTTAAATCTTAAAATTCAGAATAGAACTTTCACTAAACTAATCTCAGTGCTGTCAAACTAAATTATAGTTGTGTCATTTACAGTCTATTTCAGAATGAGTTTGATCGTTTGACAGGACTAAACTAAATTTTAGTGATTTTTAGTTTAGTTTAGAGAATTTTGTGACAAGAGAATCGGCACCATTATCTTTTTATCACTTTTCTCGAAAGTTTTACTGGAAGACAGAAGCATTGAGTCCACAGCAAAAATAGCAAACGTGAGTGGAACAGGTGGTTTTAATTCCTCACATCTTCGGTAGATGTCGCTGTGCGTATTATGCATATTGTAACGACTTCATGAGAAACAAAACAAATAATAATGAAAATTTGTAACGATGTTACAAATAATATGTAATAACTTATCTCGATCAAAATTAAAACAAAAAACTATTTTTTACTCATAAATAAAAACCAATTCAAGATTCTGCGGATAGCGAAACGTTCTGCATTGTGTTGCCATGGCCAGTTATTCTACTTCAAATAAAGGACAATGTCACTAATAATTTAGTCACAATTCACGTAATAGTTTTCCGAAAGACTAACTATTAAACAAGTAAACCTTGTAAGAGGAACACTTCTTATGTTGTTATTTCTTATTGACGTTATGATATGACCAAACAAAAAAAAAATTGGTACTGTAAAACACAAACACACATTTAGCACAAATTATTATTCAGTAATCGTTACAATAATATTTCAACTTTTGTTTTGTTTTATTAAAGACTGCAATGGTAAACATATTTCTTGGACTGGTAACATCGGTTTGTTCTTTCCCCGATGTAAAATGTCAATTGTCAGTTGATTATTGCGGTTTGCGGTAGGCAGTGACGGGTTCAGGCTCATGTGGATTTTCCGCATTGAAAATATTCCTAATATTCGCACTTTCACCAGTTAATTATCATCACATTGTGTAATAAACAATATCTACGTGTTGAAATAACTGTAACAACGTGATATTATTGTAACTGGCAGTTATAATCCTCAAAATCGTGTAAGCAGTGTTTTTTTCGTCAAAGACTTGTTTTTTTGTGTATTTCGTTTCTGAGTTTTGGCGCAACTTGTTCGGAAATTCTAAGTGGACTATATACAAGGTAAGAAATATACTTATGTAGATTTATCCATGTACAATTATTATAAAACACGGCTATTTAGTAACGTTGGTCTAATTATAGAAACCTGTTTTATGTACAAGTCTATTACGGAGATTGTTGTTATTTTTACTAAAATATTTATTCTGGAACACGATGGACGACGTAGCTTCCTAAAATTTTAGAGAATCGGTAAATCGGTAAGAATAAATATTTTGCAATAAGTAAGTAGGTAATGGAAATTTTAAACTCCTCTTGTACTTACTAAATAATAAAACCAAACTCATACATAAACCTTTACACATTGCAATTACTTCTAGTTATTATTACTGTTAAGGAGATCAATTAAAATCTTAATGTACCTATTGTCAACATAAAAACAATCCTTGTAAACATTTACTTTAGTTAGGTATTTATCATAATATATTTATTGTCTTATTCAATGCGAGTAAAACATTATTATAAGTGTATCAGTATAACTACAAAAGTTTTTAAACAAGAGTCAAATGATAATTTTTTAACTTTAATATTTATATTTTTTACTGGCCTCTGTCTAGCAAATTAAGAAACCAAAGATAATATTCCCAAAAGTGCTCCAGTCTATGGTTGTTACATAAGAGTACAATTTAGCACTCCAATATTGATATGACCTCGACAAGACAAGTCCTATTGTCTGGAGGATGTGCCCATTGAAGTGATTGCACTATAATTTCATTTAAATATTTCCTATGTGTGTACTGGCACACTGCTCTAATTTTACTATTTGTTGCATTTGTGATACAAGTCCAGCATTTTTCAAGACACTGTTTAAAAAAAGAACACGTGGTTGTAGACATTTATAGTGTTCTTTTTTTAAAACACTGTCATACAACATTACTCAAACAAATTATAAGTTTACAAAGCAGCACAATAGTTAATTAGTTATTTACAAATCTATCTAAACTATCCATAACCCTTTGTTTAAACAGTTGAGTTATGCATAATGATATTATTACTGAAGACTTTTGATACAACAATACCAGTATAATCTTTTATTTTAGTAATAGTTAATTTAAAAAAGTAGATAGCAACGCCATTCACCGTATGTTAGCTGGAAAAAAATCTACTGAGTATTAATTTGGATAGTTGGTCAGAAATATTTTTGTGTGAACAATGTAGTACAATCAACAAAACATCAGTGGGAACACTTGCACTACGAAAATCGCCCTTACTGCTATGACATAACTGCTATCAAAATGTTGCTAGAGTGCGTTTTTTAATCTCAGATAGTAATTTGACAGGTGCAAATATCAAACTCCAAATTGAATATAAACAACAGAGATTTGAAATGTCAAATTACTATCTGGGATTAAAAAACGAACTAAGTACTGATGTGTAATTGATCTACCTATTGATTGAGTTAGGGACTTCCCATCTGAGTAATTAAATATTTATTTATATGTACCTACTTATAAATTATTGAGTAATTAAATACATCAGAGTTATCATTATCAGTAGGTTCGTACTTAATATGGTCACAGTCATAGTATATTACTATTTGTTTCAACTATGCTACCACAGTTTTGAACAATAATAATTTAGCTTCAAAAATCCCTCTAAATATAGATTTTATAAACCTCCATAAAAGTTCTACAATGAACTTTGAACCTTATTCCTACATTTTAAAGACTAGTTCTAAATGCCTCGATCTGGTTAGTGTTGCTCATTTGCATAATATTATTTGGTCATTGTTAACGTATTAAAATGCGGACTTGTGTTTGACCTCACGTTGCTGAGCGTCGCCGTGACGTAAGCTAAGGCCATCTGTAATTCTGTATTGACATAAAACTAGTAATGCATTTGCCATGCTATTACCAACAAAAAGAACACGATTACGTTACATTAGTTACTTACTATTTTATGAATGGTCGTAAACACTTATCAATTTGCATTATAACTAGCTTTTGTCGGAAATCGTCACACGGGAACGTACCACCGGGATACTTAAGAAAAGCTGGGTTTCCTATACAAACTTTCACCCCCTATATCACCCACTATAGGATTATTTTTGAAACAAAAAAGGCTACAAATGTCCTTCCCCAGGATGCCATCTATCTTCTTGTCAAATTTTGTCGAAATCCGTTCAGTGGTTTTGGCGTGAAAAGTTAACATTCAGACAGACAGAGTTAATTTCGAATTTATAATATAAGTACCTACGATGGATTATAGTATGGATGAAGTCTTGCTACATTGCTTGCCGTTACTACCGCCACGCCATCCCAAAAAAAATGCGTGCCGAAAACATGTTGTTTAATTTATCAAGATCAATAGGTACCTATAAAATCTGCAAGTAGAGCCTTTTTTCTTAAAACAATCGTTTACTACCCATGTGTGATATTATAATATAAGTACTATACGTATTATCGGTAGCACACCTCGAAATAATAACATCAAGAATTCAAGAGCGATATACTCTCTCCGGTAATGAGAAACGGAGCTTCGTGACTCATTACGTAACTCTCGCGATCTGGATTTTACATAAGCACTCTCATCGGAACATCTTGCGATGACCTTGGCGACGGAGTACGGAGATGTGCTACCAGCCTTATGGTACAACTGGCGACAAATTTTAAGTTTCTAGCGGAAAAATCGTCAAAATAGCTGCTTGACCTTTCAACTAGGGTTGCCGGGGTAAAATAAAAAAGTCCGGACATTATGTCCAAAAAACCGGACTTAATAGCATTTTTAATATAACCAAATTAGATTAATTAGGTAAATTGACGGAACCTAGCAATTTAGACACAATTTGTACAAAACAAGTACCTAATATTAAAAAAAAAATATTCGAGGGTCTATTCTATAATTTCCATAGCCAAGCTCTGATTTGTAATATTTCTTTTCCAGTATTCAACCCTTCTTATTCTCAAGACCGAAGTACTTAATTCCTTGAATCCCCTAATTCCTCAACTCTTGCACATGCGCATGGCTGGTTTTAAAATAAAATTATTGTCATTATTCATTGTTTTTGGAGCGAGTATTTTGACCTACAGCATGTATTTTTATGTGTTTGAACGTCTGCGGATACGCCATGAAAATATGCTAACATTTGGCAGCATGTTCAACTACTAAAGTCATGTCATGAATTAAAGAATTTTTTGTTTATCTTTGAATTTTTATTCCGTCCATACAGTCAAAGTTTATGATGTAAGTTAGGAGATTTGAGTTTTTAATGTTTCCGTAATCAGCGACTTTCTTGTACTTTGTTACTTGTGTAAGAAGCAATAAAACACATACTTAGCTACTAAGTAATATTAGTTTACTTATATAAGCGCTTCGTTACGTTTTATATGCATATACCTACAAGATGTTGTTTTTATTACCCTTTTTTTGGGTCCGGAAAATAAAAGCACGTCCGTCCGTCTGTCACAGAGCTGTATCTTTTGAACCGTAATTGGTATACACTTGAAATTTTCACAGAATGTGTAGGTACATATGCCCGCTATAACAACAAATAATAAAAATATGTAGGTATGTACGTTCACTACGGAACCGGAACCCTTAGTGTCCGAGTCACACTTGGCTCTTTTTTTAGGGTTCCGTACCCAAAGGGTAAAACGGGACCCTATTACTAAGACTTCGCTGTCTGTCTGTCTGTCCGTCTGTCACCAGGCTGTATCTCATAAATCGTGATAGTTTTCCAGATGATGTATTTCTGTTGCCGCTATAACAACAATTACTAAGAAACTAAATAAAATAACTACTTAAGGGGGCTCCCATACAACAAACGTTTTTATAGAAAACTAGCTTCAGCCCGCGGCGTCGCCCGCGTGGTATGTCGATAAAAAGTAGGCTCTTAGACTAAATGTGTACCAAATTTCATTTAAATCGGTTCAGTAGTTTTGGCGTGAAAGCGCGACAGACAGACAGACAGAGTTACTTTCGCATTTATAATATTAGTAAGGAGTAAGGATAGTACGGAACCCTTCGTGCGCGTTCGAGTCCGACTCGCACTTGGCCGGTTTTTTTTTTCTACCGATGTGCTAAAAAGGACACCATGTGTGCGAGGATAATAATGGCAGCAGATGAGCAGAATGTTACTAGATGCACGCGGTCCCATGCTGCTAATGTTCCGCCGTCCTACCATAACTGTCCGCGTCATTGTTTCGGGAACGTGATTTTTGTCGCATTCGGATACGAACGTGCTAAATGTTCCGACGTTTTATTAGCCAAAGGCGAACACCGGTTTTTTGATAATTCAGCCCCACACCGAAACCGATTAATGAAACTGATTATCGTAATAGATTCGATAAAGATTAGATTCGGTTTTCTTGTATTTTTCACCGTGAAAACGTAAAGGCTCTTACATATTGGCGCGAATTGTTGCGCGACGCGACGCCGCCGCATTGTTCGCCGTGAAGTTTTCTTAGAAATTGTTTTGTTAAAGTCGCGTCGCGCCTGTTTGTGGGAGCCTTTACTGTGTAAGGTATTATTATGTCTGATTTCGCAATGACTTATATCTCGAGCATTGAAATTGATAATGGGTTCTCTTATCTCAAAGATTACTATGGGTCAAATTATAACTTATAACCTTGTTATCGAATGAGTCACTACGTAACTTGGAAAATCCGAATCAATCAATACCTACCTTCAGAGTTCAGACATCCAAAAAATAACCGTAGGAGTGTAGGTTTCCTGCCAGGGTTGCGGGAAAGTCCGAAACGGATACCGGGACCCTGGCAACAGGCAACTGAAGGAACACGGGTTGGTTTTAGTCAGTAAAAGTCTGACCGCTTCCGCTCCGCCCAGAGCGGGAGAAGTCATTTGATGAATTCCAGCCAAAAAAAAAAAAGGTTTCCTAAGTTTTCTTATATGTGACTAGCTTCCGTCCGCGGCTTCGTCCGCGCGGTATGTAGATAAAAAGGCATATGTCCTTCCCCAGGGTGCCATCTATCTCCTTGCTAAATTTTGTCGAATTCCGTGCGGCGGTGCAGGCATGAAAAGGTAACATACTGACAGATTTACTTTCGAATTTAAGTATAATATTAATAGTATGGAATATTAGTACCTAGTATGTCGAGGCCGCACTGCTGCGCGGCAAAACCGAGAACGAAAGACCGGTTTCGTTAAAAAAACTACACCTCATTATACCCCATTTGAAATAAGATTAGACATTAAAACAAACCCTTGTACAGTCCGTTCAACCGATTTTGACTTCTATACCGTACGCATAAGGATAGCATTAAAAGCAAAAAAAGTTACACAATACCAACTATCTACTGCGGCTTCCACTTGTCATGCCACCAACGCAATAGAATTCAAAATCGGTTGAACGGAATGTAAAAAAGGCTTATCTATACGTCTAATCTTATTTCAAATGGAGTATAGGTACTATTACAGCTAACTGATTCTATTCGTGTGATCGGTAGTGGAATGTTTTGCTCCTGTAATGTTTCACCTTGACTGCAATAGGTATGTTTGCTTGCTAGGTAGGTATTCGATTAGTACCTATCTATTTTTATTAGATTATTTCTGATAGAACGAATGTTTTCCTAAGTGGTATACAATCTATGATTAGCACAAATGCGTTCATGTTGCCACTTTGAAACAGTACTCTAATTGCGTAACACACTATCGACCACAATCTGAATCATTTTGAAGGATATTGCTAATCCATTGCTTCTTAAGTTCGAAAAATGTGTGTGCTCAACAACGTAAATAACGCAATTTGAATGTTGTTGAACTGTCAAAATGAAACAGATTGTGATTGATCGTGAGTGACGCAATTAGGGTGCAGGTGTGGGTGCCGAATATCCCGATTAATTATAATTAGGTAAGTATAAGTAACCTTAAAAAAAATTAAAGTAATAAAAACTAAAACCCAACTACGACTAAAAAGGTATAAACAAGACACCACAGACAGACAAATTAAAAATCTGGAGT
This sequence comes from Lithophane ornitopus, assembly GCA_948473465.1. Taxonomy (NCBI): domain Eukaryota; kingdom Metazoa; phylum Arthropoda; class Insecta; order Lepidoptera; family Noctuidae; genus Lithophane; species Lithophane ornitopus. The sequence goes on along the minus strand of OX419632.1, from coordinate 11,964,753 downwards.
CACACGTGTTAGGGCATTAATCGAACAGATTCCGTGTGACTCCGGATTTTTTAAATGTGCTCATTAAGCCCTTTCATTTGATACCCAACATGGTACGATTAAACATTATTTTTTTTTGTTTCTGTTTTTATTTCCTCTAGAAGGCGCCATTTTTAATTTAATGTCTCGTCAGCCTATATCCAGCGGACGATCAAGACGCTTCCAACGGTACATTGTCAAATTGTGATGAGTGGTTTAGAAGATAGGAGAGAACAGATGAACATACATACATACCGGTCAAAATCATAACCCTCCTTTTTTCTTCGCCGTAGTCGGGTAAAAATAGGGTCCCGTTGGTACCTTTTGAGAACGGAACCCTAAAAATTTTCTGATGATTTAAACATAACCTATATTATACTTACTTATTTGCTTAACCTAGGTAGGTATACATCTTCTGTCAGACTGAGATGGTTAAATAAAATACGGCCCTACCAGCAACCGAAGAATTAACAATGAATTGTCACGACTGAAACACCACAAACATTGTCTTGAGTTAAATAGTGAAGCTGTCTTACGTACAAACTGCTGGATAATTAAATCATTACCAACGCTGAGCCTCTGTAATGGCGTCTTAATGCTCTCACCGACGTTTCGTGAGCATGTGGTCCGTATAATATGTACAGTATATTCCTGTTTCAAAGCTGGTGGGAGAAAATACCCAAATAAAATCTTAAATTTTTAAACTCACGCCTTCCCATGGTTAGGCAGAAACTACAGAACGCCACGTGGTACGATCCTTATATATTCCTTTTGCTTCGTTCGTACATCAGCACCCAAATTGTGTAATATACTATCAATCGAATCGGAATCAGATTGCTAATCCATTGCTTCATAAGTTAGACAAAAAATCTGCTCAACAGCGTAAATAACGCAATGAATGCTTTTGAACTGTCAAAATGAAACAAATTAGTCTTAATAGTTTATGAAAATGTGTTAGGTACGCAATTAGATAGCTGGAGCTGGTCATATTTTTTATTTGGTCTTAAACTGAAAAGGGGGCATTGTAGATACTCATCACTTTGCAAGAAAAAAATCAGCTGCTCCATAAGTATTGTCTAAGTATTCTAAGTGAACACAAATGTATGGAGCACCATATTTTTGCGCGATTTCAAAGTTGGTACTATTGTAAAAGGTTTTCATAATGTTGTGTACATGAGGGACTCTTGACTATATGATAACAGCTGCACGGGTCGACCGAAGATTATGTTACGGTTGCCACGGTCAGTTTGTGTATGGGTGATCATCCGCAAACCGCAACTGTCAAAGATCTACGAATGACAGCCGGGACCAGGCTGTCATTCGTAGATCTTTGACAGTCTTACGGGTAGTCAGAAGCCCAAAAGTCGGCCACCAGTCATACCAAGGGGTTTCGTGTTACTCAGTAACTGGGTTGCAAAGACAGATACGCAGTCGCTCTAAGTAAAATACTGTGGAATCTCAATAAATCGAATTTCAAGAGAAATGCTAAAATTATGCATCCAGTTAGACTGGAAGCTGACACCGACACAGTTGGGAAAAGACTAGGCAGATTGATTGAATGATGTGTACTTACATGCAGAACAGACAGCTGTGCTGCTGGGGAGTTTGTTGCGCCAATTCTTCCCAGCTAAAACACAAGGAAGTAGTGAAGGGTGGGCATTTTGGGGGACTGTCTTATATAATGTTGACGTTCAAAAAGTGCTGATTCTCAGCCTAGTTTGAATAAATTACTTTTGAATAACTAAACCTGCTAAGGGGTCATTGTTCATGACGTTTCATGGTTTAGAGAAATAAAACGAAGCTTCTTAGCGACGCGACTGAAATGTACCTTGCTTTGTTTGTATGTTGAACCTTTCAGCTGTAATACCTTACGGAAGCAAGATTACTTGAGTACACGAGCTTCGGCACTGCAAGAACGCTTTTCTACGCTGCAGTCGTCCTATTGTTACGTTGAAGACGGAGCTTTCTCAATAAAATGGGTACAGGACAACTATTTTCATGTAAGTACCTCGGCAAACTTCGGGTTTCGTCTGTCATCGGATTTCTATCAGCTGCCCTTTACACTTGGTGCAGACCGGAGGCTCCGGTCCCCACCAAGAACAGTCGAATCTGAACTGTTAATTGCACGGATAATCTCCCGGTGAGTGACTATCTTAAGGCGCTGACAACAGCCAAACGGTAAAAGTAGGCTTGACTTAAACAAAAAAAATGCCAAATCTGTATAGTTTGTGATAGCGGAAAAAAAAAATGTGTAACTTGAACATATGTCTCAGAACTTCGTTGTTTCCAAATCAAGTTTTGAAAAAAAAAATCGACACAAATTAACGGTAAACTAACCTCTTACCTTGAGTCTTGATCCAAAATATCTGTATTAAATATCAACCTACGTTGGTGTTTTAATTAATAACAAGAACGTCTTATTTGAATGTAGAACTTGGTTGTTTTTAATTTTCCATTATTCAACAAATTTTTGAATAAATCGATAATTGCTTCATATTTTGCAATAAATTCCAAGCGTTATGTCATCGCGTTTCTCTTTCTTTTCTATGCAATCCGGAAGTGACCGCGGTTTATCTGTTGTCAGCGTCTTAAGGGGGATGCACCAAATATTGGTTGTTACGGTCGCAAATAATATTTAGATCAACATACAACCTGATACTGAACTGCATATTGCAAAAAATGAAGAAAATTGGAATTTCGCGGGCCACCTTGGCGCATCCACCTTAAGATGTGAAGACCAATCAAATTCTCGTACTTTAAAAACGTTCAAATTTAAGTCGCAATCTGTCAAATTTGTCAAAAATGTTAGTAAATTGATTGTATTTTCGACAGATTGCGAATGGGATGCTAGTGCGAACGTTTTCAAAAATTACGGGAATTGTGTGATCGTTGTTATGACAATAATAAAATGTCAGTCTGACGCGTTTGAGTAAATGGCAATAATTTTTTTATTTGAGTACATAGTACACACTTAGATAAACAATTTATTGCCGTTTACTATGGCCGCTATAACAACAAATCCATACTAATATTACAAATTCGAAAGTAACTCTGTCCGTCTGTCTGTATGTTACCTTTTCACGCCTAAACCACTTGCACACACACACACCAAAATTTGGCAAGGAGATTGATGGCAACCCGGGCAAGGACATAGGCTAAGTTTTATCGACATACCACACGGGCGAAGCCGCGGGCGGAAGCTAGTACTTAATATATTATAATACTAGCTGCGCCCCGCGGTTTCACCCGCGTAAGTTTTGATCCCGTGGGAATATCGGGATAAAAAGTATCCTATGTCCTATTTTGGGTGGGAAATCATCATATGACTTCTCCCGCTCTGGGCGGAGCGGAAGGGCGTGTCAGACTCTTACTGACTAAAACCCACCCGTGTTCCTTCAGTTGTCTGTTGCCAGGGTCCCGGTATCCCTTTCGGACTATTCCGCAACCCTGGCAGGATCATAGTCTACCCCTGTGCCAAATTTCATCCAAATCCGTACAGCCGTTTTAGCGTGAAAGCGTAACAAACTAACAAATAAACTCTCGCATTTAGGATATTTATGTAGTGTTAATATTGTACGATGGTATGAAACCCATCGAGTGCAAATCGCACTTGTTTAGAAGTAAGAACCCATGAAGAACATGTTTCTTCTGTTCGTCTGTCTGGTTCAAATGGTAAATTTCACCATGTCCGCACACCATTGTGTTAGTAACTCTCGTTTTAATTCAAGTAGATACAACTTGTAGAAAACAATACATACAGTAAAGTGTTGTTAGTCTTGCTTGACGTATGAATGCGACGCTGTACGACCATAGACAATAAAATGCATTATGCACAATTTTATTGCAAGTGTAAAGAGTTACATGCATTTAGTATTGTTTCTCTGCAGTGTTTATGGCTGGCGAGCTAAACTTATATTATGTATGCTTGCAAGGCTGTCTTTAATCTATTGTAGTCCCTGGGCACTTTAGGTTGAGGAAAATGCAGGATACAGGAGCGAACCTGAAATTTAGGTATAGCCTAAAGAAATCCCAACCTATCCGAAGCGGGCTTCGGATAGGTTGGGATTTATTTTAACCGTGCATACAGAAATAGTACCTATACTCCATTTGAAATAAGATAAGACATTCAAACAAACCTTTATACAGTCCGTTCAACCGATTTTGATGTCTACTGCAGCTGCCATTTGTCGAGCCACCAATGCAATAGAAGTCAAAATCGGTTGAACGGACTGTAAAAAAGGTTTATTTAAATGTCTAATCTTATTTTAAATGGGGTTTAGCTACTTTATCGGCTTTGAAAAGTATTGAAAACGTAAGAATCACCTATGAACGAGCGAAGCGAGCTCAAAATTTTTAGATTCTTTTCAAGATACCATTGCGCAATTAGGGCCCGAGTGGAGCGGTACAACATATATAACTTTGAGAAAAATTAAGCCGAAACATAACTCAAGCTTAATAAGGATTGGGAATACATGGCTATAGAAATCTAACTAATATTCAAACGCTAGCTTTAGCCCGCAGCTTCGCCTGCGTGTAAATATCCCACGGGAACGTACTACAGGGATTAAAGTATCTGTTAATGCAGGTTATAAACTATCTGTGTAAGTAATCCGGAACATACATCCAAACAAACGGACATAAATCCTAAAAACGATATTTTCGGCATCACCATCGTTCTCGTAGTCGTAGCAATTTCTTTTTTTTTAATATCCATTGTACAGTTATGATGACTTCGTTATGTACTACTATTAAAAAATATTCAAGCTTTGCTCATTTACTCGACATTTTACTGAAAATTGCAGTAGGTAATTTGATAAGGACGGCTTAACTTCGAATGGCAGCTCCTCAGAACCTAATTTTAAAGTTCCGTCGAAAATTAATTTAATCTAAAGACAGCGTGGAAGTTTATTCTCCTGCTCCTGAACCTTCCTGAAAGACTGAAGTTTCGAGTGTTGGAAATCTTATTCAATTCAGTTAAGTAGTTATTCCGATTAACAACAGTTAACAGACTCGCATCGGCTGTCACTAGGCTAATTTGGATCAGGGGCTCTACTCCCACAGCCCCCTTCGCCCGTGTGGTTTTCGGAAAATATCCCACGTGAATGTACTACTAGTATTAGAAATACATTGTACAATCCAGGTTATCAATTATTTTTATGCCACATCCAAATCCGTTCAGCCGTTTTTGCGCCAATCAAGAACATAAATCCAGACAAACGGACAAACATTTTTCGTTACTTAGTACTATTTTACTATAGGTAAGTATGTATAGATCTTGAATGCCATATTGTATGTATATACCTACTCATATTTTGGACAAATACATTATCATTGTCTACTGTTTTCTAAAAGAATGTAGGTACAGTCACGGACTTTAATTGATGAGCTACTTTCAAACTTTTTAATTTTGCAGTTTAATACATTCACGAGATTACACGATTAAACACGAACTCAAATCGCATGCTCGTAAACAAGATGACCTTATCCATAGAGGTTGACCAATAAGTTCTCAATAAAAAAATGAATACAATGTTTATCGAATCTAGTTGATACGGACCTCCTTTGAATCAGAACTCACTCAATAATTCTGAAAACCTATCCGACGACAGTGACAGTTGAAATGTCGATGTCAGAGATGTTATTTTCGAATTTGTCGAAATGACTAATTAAAATTTCTCCGTACGCTAACGTTACTATGGCTACGCTAAAACAATCGTCGCTAGGTTACGGTTGCTAGACCTGCAATTGGTTGACTTTGGGTAGTCACTCTGCTGTCTAGTTTGTAGCTCTGGCTCTCAGGTTAGCCAACCGGTAAAGATATTAAATATATTTTTCTTCTTATAAGTATACGAAGACATGACTCTCCGTGTCTGGATGTGTGAGTATAACCGACTAAGCCCGATTTGCATTACACGGCTAAAATGCGAATAATGCCAAGTGGCTCATCAATTAAAGTCCGTGACTTATTAATTTCTCATCATAAATATTTCGCGGTCTAATTGGTTCGCGCTTCGCGGTTCACGAGCGAATGACCTCCAAATTCACATCAAGATGTCAAAAGATTGAATCCATCCGTGGATGGGTGACCATCTTACATAAGGAGACTCCTCTGTGCCTCGGAAAGCGCTTTAAGTTGGGTTGTGGAGGTCAGACAGGCAGTCGCTCCATATAAAATACTGGTATTCATTCAGCTGCATCGGGTTACACTGGAAGCCGAACCCAACATAGTTGGGAAAAGGTTAGGCAGATTGAAGTCGGAGGCAAAAGGTCTTTATTGTTAATGCCTTCGACTGCATCAGATTTTTTATACTTAGTACCTATTATTGTGGTAAGTGGGATTGGAGACTGAAATAGGTCATCTTGTTTCCATCTTCTTAAAGTTCACTTTTACGCAGTCGGGTTTTATTAAATTCTAAATATCATTGCATCATGGCCATGGCTATTTCTCAACTGATCAACCGCCATTATTTTAATCATATAAAAAACTGAGCGATCTATTTTAAATTTCGAATTCCATTTATGGTTCCTCGGCTCTAATGCACTGCCAACCATTATCGTGTGTGGCCAACCATTCCAATAATTTATGATATACGCTGGTAAAGCCGGTCAGGTCTAGAGCCGGCTTCATACCGGCGACAAATCCGGAATAAATCCCCCACCGGATGCCAAAATGGACGGTCTTCGTTAGAGGATATTCATCCGGGGCACTGGGCAGCCGAAAATATTTTGATTACTTTCAGGAATTTTTACCTGCGAAACTGGCGTTCATATTACATGAAATACCTTTTGAATAGTTTTTGGTTCCTTTATTATATTAGATATAATACGTACCGTATGGTTTTGAGGTTATAGTAGTTTTTAATTTATCCGTTACCGGTACCTACTAACCTACTTTTATGGCACTTAAGCTTGGTGACCTTATCTAAGCTTGTCGGTAAATATCATTAAGTATACCTACATAACCTTATACCTATAAAGGCTTATAGTAAACCGGAACCAAGAACCGCTTGAAATGAATGTTTTCAGGAAGAACAGTCTTATTCACTGATAAAAGACATAAAGAAAATACGTGTATTTAGCACAGACTAAAAGGCACACAACATATTTTATACAATAATAATAATTTCACGTAAAGCTGAGAAAGATAAAAAAAATCAAGTATCTTGACTTAGCACACGAGGTTGTCGACATGTGGGACGTAGACTCTGCAATCATTGTACCGATAATCGTTACGGTCAATGGCTTAATAGCGAAGAGCCTCGACCAACATCTCAGGAGGCTCTCATTGCGCGGCTGGGTCAAGGGCTTGATTCAGAAAGCATTACTCCTGGACACCGCACGCATAGTGAGGAGGTTCCTCTCTGTAGAGCCCTGACCACCGGCAGCTTGGACCCTGATCCTGGTGCCGATGGGCTACTAGTTTTTATATTTTTAAATGTATTTTTTTTTAAAGCTTTTTATAAAAATATTTGAAAATGTAAAAATTATGTATTGAAAAAGGAATAAATGAGTATTTCACGTAAATATTTGCATGTTGAATGGCAAAATATATGGCTAATCTTTGTACTGTACTAACACCTATTGATGTATCATCTACCTACCTTTATTTGCAAAAATAAAATTATTATATTCCATTGTGCTCTATGCTCATGAATTAAACTTGTGTGTGTACACAAGTTTAATTCATATGGGCTAACAAAAACCGAAGACAGCAGGGCTTCCTTAAAGTGGCCAGTGACTGTATATTATTAGCCACAAGATACTTATAACCAAAAAGAGCAATTTCATCATCAATCGTAGTAAAAAACGTCGTGTAATCGCAGCATTTGAAGTAGAGTCCAACCGAAAATGGATATTTTTTAAACTTAAATTCGGTCTGATTTGCATTTTCGGCCGAAAATCAAAATGAATAATTCCGCCGAAAATTTAAAATTCGGTCTGTCTGTAATTTGAAGCCACGAGACATTACAAATCAAGAAAATTGCGATATTATATGCAGTATTCAGTACATCAATTGGCACTGCCTGCTCTATCTCCAATAAAGTCACATAAACCATTGTTATGCGGACGCAACACCGTGAATCATTTTCTACATCGAATTCATTAAAATGCCGGACGCTCTCCGCATCTTAAAAAGTTTCCTGTCTTATAAATCGATTAGGAGAATTGAATAAGTATATTCTTTCGGCCATGTAGGTAAATATGATGCTTAAATATTTGGTTTGTGTTCTTTGACAGAAGTTCCATGGTTTGCAATTCTCTCTATTAGTAAAATAAATTGTGCCATTATGTAACAAGAAAACAGTAAAAATCTGATAAGTGACTACGTAATGCATTGTTTTAAATCGATAAAGTGTGTTAATGAGGTATTCCACTCAGAGCACTGATTTCAACGGCACTTGAACGAAAGGCACCTAAGCTGTTCTATTATTAACTACAGGGAAACAAAATTTGTGTGCGGTTAGGTGGAACAAATTATTAATATTATTTTTATTCCATGAACGGCACCTACGTTATATCAATTTTTGTGATGTATGGTATGTATTTTTACCGACGAAAAAAGGAGGAAGTTCTCAAGAATTTGAAATTGACATCAGTGCTCTCGGTGGATTACCTCGTGTTAATAGTATAATAATATACCTACTCCTGTTACAAGTTGTTCTAAGTTCGTGTGAACATACCTTGCCTACCTAGGTAACTAATTCAGAAAGGATGTCCGATACACTTTTTGTCACAAATCAGACAATCAATTCGCTATTCGCTACGTCTCGACCGTGTCGGTATTCAAATTTTAACAAAGTCTTCTCCTTCCTTGTCTAGACAAATATTCCCGGATAGCAGTTTAAAATAAGGAAATGGAACTGAAGATTGAATTAGAAATCTATATATATAAAAATCAATTGCTGTTCGTTTGTCTCGCTAAAACTCGAGAACGGCTGGACCGATTTGGATAATTCTTTTTTTGTTGTGTTCGTTATTCTCAAGGGAAGGTTTAAACGTAAAGTAGGTGTAGGTAGAGTAAGTAGGTAGCGGTAGGTAGGGTAGGGTAGGTAATTAGTGCTTCCCGTGCGAAGCCGGAGCGGGGCAGCTAGTGTCACATAAAAATAAATGTTGAACTGAAAATCGTTGCTTCAAATACCAGACGACTTTCCTACTCGTCTGGCACTAATTTTGTGCAGCCACTCACAGCTGTTTATTTCTTTGAAATGTTTCCCAAGAAAACGGTAGACGTTAGCATTATTTATAGCTTTGAGTATTGTTCTATCTTTCATAGAAAAGGCTGTATTTTTCACGTTTTATCGTTCGTGAAATCAACTACGTTCTTACTTAAAAGCTAGTGATTTTGTGGAGAAATTCACCCACTATCTAATATTTATGCCCTCGTTACCACAGCCGAACAACCCTATGTACGAAATTTATTTATAGGACTGTGAAATACCTACATTATTTATTACTCAACCTACCGATACTATGTATTTCGCACGGCTTTTCCCATCACACATGATCTGCCGTATATCCAGGAGCATTAGTGAGCGCTATAAAAAGTAAAAAACTTTTTACAATAAAAAAAAACCGACTTCCAAAAAAAATACACTCAAAACTGAAAAATAACTTTAATTTCGGAAGTCGGTGTCTTTGCTTTTCAATTTTCGTTTTTGCCACCGACTTCCGAAATTAAAGTTATTTTTCAGTTTTGAGTGTATTTTTTTTGGAAGTCGGTTTTTTTTTTATTGTAAAAAGTTTTTATTTTTCACTTTTTAGTTGTGGTACCTACCCCACACAAATTCTAATACCACTAGCTGATGTAAATAACAGTGAAGGAGTAAATGAAAACATCGTCTAGATAAACTAAGTGGGAAAAATACGTAATATTGAAGCTAACTCAAAAACTACACAAGCAAAGTTAATAAAATTTATATGGGACCACCTCGGAAGCATGCCATATATCATACAAAAAAAGAATCATCAAAATCGATTCATAATTGGCGGAGAAATCGAGTAACAAACATACACGAATTGAGAACCTCCTCCTTTTTTAAGAAGTCGGTTAAAAATGAGTGAGTGTACGACGTAATTTGCGTCTTTTCAGCTCCTATATTTCCACCTACCGAAAGAAATTCTCATGAAAAGCAATTAATATAATAAAGGCTGTATAGAGTGTGACGTAACTCGTGCCGTATGAGAAGAGAATTTGTCACCCCCTTTTGAAAAATATGAAAATACGTCAATGTCGTGTCGAATAGAGGTATTCGATTTTTTTATAGGAACTTGCTGTCAATTTAGCAACCGGAATACTTCTTGTTGTTATCACATTTGATTAGTTCTGATTTGGATGCAATTTCCGTTTATTTATATGATTTATTCTTTTCTCATCATTCCCGTGGTGCTCTGAGGTAAGTCTCAAAACTCAAACTCAGGGTCAAGGCATTTATTTTTATATTAATTTCAATAAAAGCAGGCACTTTTGAATTGTCAAGGAGTAGGCCTGTTAGTCAGAAAGTTGAAGCTAGTTGCCCATTCCAAAACATAGATCTCTGGAGGAGTTGCTTCTTATAAAGTGAGAACAATGTAAAAAAAATATTCAAAGTACCTATTTAATTTAAATAAAATAAAAAAGATAGCGCCCATCTGGGGTCACTGAACTCACGGGTCATATACATAATTCGGTAACCAAAATCTTTTAGTACACAGTTTGATTTCGCTCCAAGGCGGTAGTGGTAATACAAAGGCGAGAGGATTTTGTTTAGTATTACCTAGTGGAAAAGTGAGGCACTTACTTTTATTGAACGTTGATATTATTTGAACTTTACCTATTTACACCCACTCCCAAATATAGCCAACGTAGGCAAATAGAGATGTGGTACCAGTATATGCTGACCTCGCATTGTACGGAAATCCTATACAATGTGGGTCAGCATAAACTGCCAATATATAGCTTGATGTGTAGCCTTGTGTACCTATCTATCTGGAAAGCACGTAAAGCTGTTAGTCCCGGCTGTCATTCGTAGATCTTTGGCAGTCGTTACGACTAGTCAGAAGCCCGGAAATCTTACAACCAGGCTTGAAATCTGACAACCAGGGGGCCTACCACCGCCGCTTACAGCAGTATTCTTTTCATATTACTTCAGTGTAGGAAAGAGATGAAGCTCTATAGGACGTATAGCTCCATCTCTTTCCCCCACGAAGTAAGATTAAAATAATACTGCTGTAAGCGGTAGTGGTAGGACCCAGGCTTGCCAAAGGGCATCGTGTTACGCAGTAATTGGGTTGTGGAGTACAGATAGGCAGCTGCTCCATGTATAATACTGGTATCCAGCTGCATCCGGTGAGAATGGAAGCTGACCCCAACATCGTTGGGAAAAGGCTGGGCAGATTGATTGATTATACTTAGCACTAGTTTTGAATTGTCGCCTGCCCTGGCTTAGTACTTCGATTTCGCTTAGCGTTCTTTCTGATTTTTGTCTTTTTGCTCGACTCCTAAGGGTCGTAGCGACGTGTTAAATGGCCTATAAAGGTTTCGGGGTAAGGGGGGGTATAAGGGACTCAAGAATTGGGCTATCAAATACAAAAATATTTTTCAAATCCGACAGGTAGTTCCAGAGATCAGCGCGTCCATAAAAACAAACTCTTTAGCTCTATTAGGTAGGTACTTGCTTCCGCCCGCGGCTTCGCCCGCGCGGTATATCGATAAACTATAAACTAGCCTATGTCCTTCCCGAGAGTGCCATCTATCTCCTTGCTAAATTTTATCGAAATCCGTTCAGTGGTTTAGGCGTGAAAACGTAACATACAGACAGACATAATATTAGTATGGATAAGTAAGTACATATTCGATTTCACGATAACTCTGACATCATAATCAGTTGTATACTAATCTCAAACATATCGTTGTTACTTTATCTACGATTGTAAACAAATCTGACAGTTAATATTTTATAACTATTTGCTTACAAGCAAATTTAGATAAGGCTGACGCTTTTGTCATTGCCGACAGGGATTTACGATAGCAATGTAATCTCTATGTAAATATTATAGATATTGTATTACAGGCTACCCAGTATATTCTGACACTTTCATTGTGGCGCTGCTTGTATAGACAAAATGTCAGCGACATGTCAAATTCGGTACATTTGAATTTAGTTCCTGTTTTTGCCGCGTGTCAAGTTATACGGGCTAATGTGTTTGTTATTGGATATTTCTCGTCCATTGGCAGGGGCGTTTGTGGAACATGTGTTTTTATCTGGTAGTTTGTTTATTTTATGTTTAGTTGCATTGTAGATTGTATTTTCATACAAATAACTGTAGGTAAAATAAAATATTAATTTTCCCTTAGCAATTTTGCTACATTACGCGATTCCGCACTGGTTTCGACGACGCAACTGGAAACTGAGGTCGGTATAGGTAAGTAATTAATTAACACCATGTTATGAAATACCGGTTTTAAGCAAGAAACACCCATGAAGAATCAAAAACAAAAAAGCGGTCACCCATGAATAATCTTTGGTTAAAAACAAAAAAGCGGTCACGTGCGAGTCGAACTTGACACAAAGGGTTTCCTACCAACGCACCGTACAATATTTAACACTAAACGTTTCTTATATTGCTTCAATTAGGTATAAATCTAAACACTAACTCTAACAAAACTAACTATTACTTAACTAATGGAATCCTAACCAATATTAATTAAAACAAACTATACAAATAAACAATTAATATAGATAAAAAAATAGATAATAATTAATAAAAAAACAATTTCTATGATTTATTCATAAAAATGGACACGCTCTGGGTCTCTTTCTTTGGTTTGTCCATTTCTCACCATCCGATTATTAATTGTTTATTTAAAAGTTTCTTGTATGGGGATGGGGACCCCTTTTAATTTTTAATTTCATTTTTATTATTTGTTGTTATAGCGGCTATAGTACACGCACTGAAAGTTTCAAGAATCTACCTATTACGGTTCCAAAGATAGAGCCCACTGACAGACGGATGGACGGACAACGGAGCCTTAGTAAGGGTCCCGGTGGTTACGGAACCCTAACAAACGCCGCGAATTGTGTGTGTGCGATCAATGTTTATGGCACTTAATTCACGGGCCATATAATCTGGGGCATAAACAAACATTTATTGTTTTCATTCATAACAAGTGTTAACAAGTTATTGTTTAAAAAAATTACTTGTAAAGCGTAACATTTTGCAGAACTGAAAACTTATTTCTTTACGCTTGTTTATTATTTATTTTAATCTACATTGTTGAGGACAGCAGCATGTCGATCCATCAGGTTAAGCTACGCTTGCCGGGGTTGGTCCGTGGATGGGGGACCATCTTTACATATCTCTCCTCCGTGGCTCGGAAAGCAAGAAGCAGTTCTTTTTTCCTGGCTGTCATCGTGGATCTTTGACAGTAGTTATTATTAATAACCTTATTATGGCGCGAATAAATTGATAATTACACAGGTTCAGTGCATTGAATGAATATTTCATGAAATCATGACATTTGGCAGTTATGCTAACTTAAGGAGTTGTACTGCTGATTCTAATGCTTATAAGTCTGTAAAGCCTTATTTGTTACGGTCGCGACACATATTTTAATCAACATACAACTTGACACTGTCATGCAAATTGCAATAAACGTAAGAAAATTTGAATTTCGCGGGCTACCTTATCGCGTCCCGCCTCAATTAGGGGGGACGCGATAAGGTATTGTTTGTTTATCTAAGACTTCATAAAACAGGTTTAATGTTTATTTATGTATCTTGGAATAATTAATTAATAATATTTATGAAGATAAAGTGAAATAGCGGGGTAATTGCGTAACACACTTACAATGGCATTGCCTTTAATTTTTACCCGACTACGGCGAAGAAAAAAGGAGGGTTATGATTTTGACCGGTATGTATGTATGTATGTTGATCTGTTCCCTCATATCTTCTAAAAGACTCATCACAATTTCACAAATGAGGTATCGTTGGAAGCGTCTTGATTGTCCGCTGGTTATTGGCTATGACGTCACATTAAATTAAAAATGGCGCCCTCTAGAGGCTATAAAGTCAGGAACTAAAAAAAAAATATTGTTTAATTCTACCATGTTGGGTATCAAATGAAAGGGCTTAATGAGCACATTTCAAATATATATTATTATTATAATCCCAAAAGAATAAAAAAAAAATTAAATAATAAAAGCTAAAACCCAACTACGACTAAAAAGTTATAAACAAGACACCACAGACAAACAAATTAAAAATCCGGAGTCACACGTAATCTGTTCGATTTATGGCCCTAACACGTGTGACGCCGGATTTTTAATTTGTCTGTCTGTGGTGTCTTGTTTATAAATTTTTTGTCGTAGTTGGGTTTTGACAGTTCAACAACACTCATTGCGTTATTTACGTTGTTGAACTGAAGAACTTTTCAAACATATGAAGCAATGAAGTAGCAATTTCCTTCAAAGTCTTCCGGATTATGATTGAAAAAATCGCTGCGGCCCTAAAGCTGTGAGTTTAGCGCCATTTGAACGATTTTGGAGCGTTGCGTTACACTAGTATTTTTTTCTGAGTAAAGCTGCGCACGTGTTAGTCTGTTTTAATAATTAGATTACATTCTCAGAATTATAATAGGTACCAACCTACTTTTTTCTTGTTTTCTGGACTTTACGTATAGTACAAAAATCTTTCATTTATTTTATTTTTCACTCAAAAAGTACCTCCTTTGTCGTTGATTAGGTATTTGCTACAAGATACCATTGTTTAATCAACTAAGTTCGAATTTCGAATCTTTAAAGTAACGAACTGTCAAAGCTTGTTTGCGCTAGAGATAAAGAAAGTCTTCGACTAATACCATTTTCTTTGTCTCCCGGTAGCTGAGAAACAGGGAGAACTTAAAAGATTTCGTCAAAGGACACTTTGTTCCTACACAATCACGTAGAATACAAATACAAACATTTCTTTCTAACTTTATCTTTGCAGTCATCTCTAATGCTGCGATGTTATTGGTTCTAACATCGAATTGTACGTTCGAAGTTTGAAAATAAACTAACGGTTCTAACTGCACGAGTCGTCAAAATAGACGTTAGATATTTGTTCCTTGGCTCTAGCCATTGTGCACTATGGTTCCATTCTCGATTTAAAAGCGCCTGTCGGTAATGGCCAGCGTTCAAATATTTTAAGGCTGTTGGTCATTTTGCCTTTGCCTTTTGAGTTGCCAGCACTAATTTAAATGGACCTCGAAAGCAACCAAAAATATAAAAAACTGCCAAAACCCAGCTTCAAATAGAGTAAAAAACATGCGCTGTAGCTCGGTTCTCATCGTTAGTTCAGTGGGAACGAAATGCTAACTAGCACACTTCATTGTGTGAGATCGCTTGCCCGCCTCGGCCCTTGTGCCAAATCGTTAAAAAAAAGTCCTGAATCAGACGTTCAAAGCTCTGAAGTTGCTTTGAAGCCATTTTTCACTTCAACTCTCGTTTAAACGGGCCAATTTCCCGTGTCCGAGAACGTTTCGATTTAACTATGGACATTTCTAGTAATTGGACATCTAATATTTTAATCTTCTTGCGAAAATATCCTTGTTTTGCTAAATAAATGCGATAAAAAAGTTTAATTGCTTTTGTTAGACTAAAACCTATTTAGGTAAGTAACTCACTTTGTTACTGTATAAATTATCTGTGAATGAAATTGTTGTTTGTTGGGCTCGTTAAAACTCACATTTGTACACATAAATACAACTTTGTCACGAAGGTATATTAGCTAATTTTAATTTTGGATATTAATTCGTTAAGTAACCCCAGCGCTATCATGAAGGATCATTAGACTTAGTGGTATTTTTAACCGACTTCTTCAAAAAGGAGGAGGTTCTCAATTCGTCTGTATGTTTTTTTTTTTTTTTTTTTTGTGTTTATGTTACGCGATTACTCCGCCAATTATGAATCGATTTAGATGATTCTTTTTTTGTTTGTTTGGTAGGTCATGCTTCAGAGGTGGTCCCATATAAATTTTATTAATTTTGCTTGCGTAGTTTTTGAGTTAACTTCAATAATTATGTATTTTACCCACTTAGTGTATGTAGAGGATATATTGTTTGACTCCGTCACTGTTATTTACATAGCAGGTAGTGTATTCGAATTTGTGTAGGGTAGGTACCACAACTAAAAAGTGAAAAAAAAAAAAAAAATACAACCGACTTCCAAAAAAACACTAAAAACGTGAAAAATAACTTTAATTTCGGAAGTCGGTGGCAAAAAACGAAAATTGAAAAGCAAAGACACCGACTTCCGAAATTAAAGTTATTTTTCACGTTTTTAGTGTTTTTTTGGAAGTCGGTTGTATTTTTTTTGTAATTTTTTTTAAAAACAGCTTAGGGCTAAGTTATTGATGTTAGCAAGTAGGTTTTATTCAATGTAATGAACGATAAAATAAAATTAATTCGTTACTTATTTCGTTGTAAAAAAAATTAAAATCAAGAAGCCATTTAATTTTTCTGCTCGGTTTTCAAATTTTTACTTACTTGAAAATTTCAACATGGCGCCAGCTTTTGCATTTAACCACAAAGTGGCGCGAAATTGTAAAATACAGCTATAAACGCGCTAAATCTTTATATTCCGAACTTTGTGTGCGCTTTAATAATTAAAGAAAGTAATTACAGACAGGCGGGAACTGCAAAAGGAAAAATGAAGACCTTTAAAATTGTTTGAGCATCTTTTTTCCTTTTGGTTTTTTATTTATTTACTGGCCATATTACCTCTGGATCGAAAGAGCTGGGAGTCATGGGGAGAGGCCGTTGCCAAGCAGTGGGATGATGCAGGCTAACAGTAACTAACTTAATTATTCTATTTCATAAAGTTAATAAGGATAGGTAAGTAAGTATACAGGGTGTTAGGGTAGACACCGTTATCCTTGAAACTATTGCTTTGGTGTCATCTATAATATACCTACTTTTCTATGGGACCAAATTTGAAGAAAAAAAAACAGCTGTTCCATACATTTTGTCGATTTAAGTGAACACAAATGAAAAGCTGTTTTTTTTTTCTGAAAAAGTGTATTATAGATCACACCAAACCATTAGTTTCAAGGATAACGGTATCTACCGTAACACCCAGTATTTGAACTTCGAACCAAAATCATCAAATGACTTCTCCCAGCGGAAGGGCGTGTCAGACTTTTACTGACTAAAACCCACCCGTGTTCCTTCAGTTGCCTGTTGCCAGGGTCCCGGTATCCCTTTCGGACTTTTCCGCAAACCTGGCAGAAACTGAAATCAACTAGTAAAAAAAATAAAAAAATCTCACATTCAAGTCTCGAGTTGCAATCTGTCAAACTGAAAAAAAGGTTGGTAAATTGATGTTTTTTTGACAGATTGCGAATGAGATGCGAATGTGAACGTTCTTAAAAATAAGGGAATTGCCCCTCTGATCACATTATGAGAATAGTTTGAATCAAATGTTGTGCCAAATGAGCCAAAGGGGAGCCATATAGCTAAAAGCTCTTTTTAAGCTTTATTCCATGAAACTAGTAGAAAGCAACTTCCGGTAATTGCGGAACAGTGACAATGCTTCATTTTGACAGTTCAGCAACATAATTTTTTTTATTTACGTTGCTGAGTAAACGAATTTTTCAATCATTTATGAATCAATGGATTAGCAATTTCCTTGTGTGTACAAAATTAGGGTGTTGTTCGTTTAGGATAATATTCTATTATTTTCTTCGAAACTTTTCCTCAGGGCATAAATTTCATTTGCGGTAAAGATAGGCATGTAACTTGGATGAAACCTTTTAATAACTCAGTAGAATCTAAATAGCAAAAGTTGAAACAAAGGATCCAACTCTTGGTTGAACGCGCACATAAGTAGAAGACTTGTAAAATATTCAAATTTACATCAAAAAGCAGACGTTTCCAGTGGCTTAGGGAGGCCTAATTGAGAGCAAAGAAGGTTTAGAAAAGGAGCAGAAATTGCTTGGTTTATGTGGCTTTGCGGCTTATTTAAAACTGGGGCGGACATTGTAAACTTATTATATTTTTAACCGACTTCTTCAAAAAGGAGGAGGTTCTCAATTCGTCTGTATGTTATTTTTTTTTTTTTTTTTTTTGTGTATGTTACGCGATTACTCCGCCAATTATGAATCGATTTTGATGATTCTTTTTTTGTTTGGTAGGTCATGCTTCAGAGGTGGTCCCATATAAATTTTATTAACTTTGCTTGCGTAGTTTTTGAGTTAGCTTCAATAATTATGTATTTTTCCCACTTAGTGTATGTAGACGATATATTGTTTGACTCCTTCACTGTTATTTACATACCAGGTAGTGGTATTCGAATTTGTGTGGAGTAGGTACCACAACTAAAAAGTGAAAAATAAAAACTTTTTACAAAAAAAAAAACAACCGACTTCCAAAAAACACTAAAAACGTGAAAAATAACTTTAATTTCGGAAGTCGGTGGCAAAACACGAAAATTGAAAAGCAAAGACACCGACTTCCGAAATTAAAGTTATTTTTCACGTTTTTAGTGTTTTTTGGAAGTCGGTTGTTTTTTTTTTTGTAAAAAGTTTTTCTGATGATAAATTATGTTTATGATGTGTGACAGTGTGATGTGTTTTTGTTTTTTTGCTGATCTTTTTGTTTATTGTTGTTTGTGTTTGTTTATTTTGTGTGTTTTATGTTTTTGCTGTCTTTTCCGTAGATAAACGTAAGGAAGTACTGATTATCTTTCTATCTATAAAAAAAAATGCAACTTCCAACTAGTTATAATACTACGATTATTTTGATTCTACGTCTGTAAATAATTATTCGATAAATGGTAATAACTTACCCAAAATATATTTGATAATATCTTTTTTAATAACGCGATAACCTTGTAAAGGTTTGCTCTTGTTTAAATAATTATGTTAACCTGTACGTCGATGATTGCGGTGTTATTATTAAATTTACAAAGTACTTAAAGTTTTCCTTTGGTAACGGAAGGCCGGGAAACTTTGTAACGTACGCAAACGAGAGGTTAATAAAACAAAATAATTTCAAATGGGAAACTCACACGCTGCCTATAGATTAGGTTAGTTTCAAGGAGCTCTTATTTTGTTTGCCAGCACAGCAGCGTTCGTCATGCAACCGCCGAATGAATGAAATGATATGAAATCGCGAAAAAAAACTGTTCAGTATATTTATGTTCGCATAACTCGTCAAAATGTATCGAACAGCTGTTTTTTTTCTCACGATTTCATATTTGTTCCCATAGTAAAAGTTGTTCATAATGATGAGTACAATGACTCCTTAAGAGGTTGTTGGTGTTTTACCAATAACCCTGTATAGCTGGTATGATACTTTCATGCATGATGGACGCTGCTAGTAAAAATCAGAAGCTCTAAGTATATACCTACTAACCTATTTTATTATAAATAATTAAAAAATATATAAGTATTTTGTTGAGCGGCGTTTCCAGAAACTCCATTTTTCCTGGGAGCTGATAGGTATAACAAATTCCATTTCTTAATTCAAATTACTTATCCATTTCAAATGTCAAACCAAGTTCGAAAATCAAATTCTCATTTGGAAACATAGACAAGCCGTCCAATCAATTCGCGAGCTATTCCTCTGATTTATCGGAGGAATGCGAAATGAAATGCGAGAGGAACGCTCAATGGAATGCGCACATTGTCATGCCCTATGCCCGGCCCACACGGCAGCCATTTTTGTTTATAGATTAACTTTGAAAATGGAACCAGCTGCGTTTTTAATCCCATTCATGTTGTACTTCGCTTTATCGATGGACATAATTGTCAAACTCTTGATTAGTTATCTCCAAGAGTATTCTATTTTCGTAGTTTACCAAAAACTTTAGCAATGTAGTGCAGAGGCAATACTTCACCAATTTCTTCTTTAAACGTATTCTTGATGACAAGAGAATTTAGGATCAGAGTAATAATTGGTTGGCCAACATAAACAAAGGCGATCACAAAAAGTTCTCAGTAATGTGTGACCTAACGTAACAACACAATGTTGTAATTCAATGTGACAAGAATCTCAATAAAGGTCTATTCAGATATTATAAGCTGTTTCGCTGTCGCGCCCGGTAGCGATACAGGGTCCAAATTGACTAACCAGAAGGCGGACCAGTATTGCTGACGACCACGGCAGCGATATCGCTTATATCTGAATAGGGCTATACAGCGATACTGCCCGTGACGACACTGTCAGCCCTGGGGGCCTAAACCGGCCACTTTAGCAATTCCTCTAAAAGCAGTTCATCTCCTGAATCCCAGCTGTCATTAGCAATTCCTCTAATATGACATAAAAGCAATTCCTAATTTGAGGACCATTTTACGAATGTCCATAAAAAACTGTCAAACAGATGAATTACTTCGTAATATGAATTACACGCAGATCATAATTATGAATTGTCAGTTGATGACATTTTACAATGATTTATAATATTTTCATAATAAGATTCTGCTAAAGTGACCGTTTTAAGCCCGCTGAGGGCCTAGACAAGTGACAATCGCTTTCAAAGCGTTTAGAATTTCTACAAAGACTTTCAACAGGAGTGACACAAGCTTTTCGGTAGCTTATGTCAGTCATATTTTTGACTTTTCCATGATCGATACCACTAATAGAAGGTCCTCAGAACATTGAGAGGTAATACTGTTCAGGCTGACAAAATCCCTTTTCTGTAAGCGTTAACGAAAACGGAAAGATCAAATTAGCGTGAAAGGAAAAAACCGTGAATAGAAAACGCTTGGATTTTGTCTAGACCCCCTGTGTCAGTTTCGCAACAATCTTATCTCACCAGTGTTAAGCCCCTACCTATCACGCTCGCACCACACTACTCGCGGCCTGAGTGAGAGCGAGACGGAGTGGGCTGCTGGCAGCTCTATATCCTCGAATAGTTTAGGTAATAGGCTTTTTACGGTAAAAATAATGGTAATTAAAGAAAATAAAAGCATAAGACCTGCTTTATAGTCAGTTATTAAAGCAAAGTTTCAGGATCTAATTTGAAGTATTTTTTTAATATTTAGTATGTAATCGTGTTTTCGCCAAACATAGGACCTAGCATCAATCCTCAACTTTAACATATATTTATTTCAAAATTATGGCTGCAGTATTTTCGGCATAGCGGAGGATCATGCTAAGCAATTTGAGGTAGAGTACAGCCTTAAAGATTTGCTACTATACTAGTCACGGTCAGTTTGGTCGCTGTCTGCACTTTGGCATGGCCTTAACCCCGCCACACACTGAAAGGAACGGATTCTTTGACTCTCGGATTTAACATCAAACCATTTTGAGTTTTAAATCTTAAAAATAAAGCTTAGAATACGATGAGAATATCTCATCTATGAACTTCAATGAGGAATGTTTAATTTAGTAACACATGATGGAGATAAAATGTAAACGATCACATGTTTTTGCTTCTTGATGACTCATAAAATGTGCGCGAATTTGCTAAATTGAGTCGGTGACACACTGCTTCGTTAAACTTCCACTCTCTCTTCTGATAAGTCTAGACGTTATGACTTTATTGGTAAATAAGTATACTGATTATTTATTCGCGACGATAATGACAGCAAATTTGTTTTTTTTTACACAGTTGGCCTGCGGCGTAATTGTGTGGCAGTGACAGTGGCTCGGAGCTCGTCGCTACGTAATAACAGCCGAACGGATCGATCCATTAGGTTAAGCTTCTATTGCCCGGATTGGTCCGTGGATGGGTGACCATATTTACATACCGAGACTCCTCCGTGCCTCGGAAAGCACGTTAAGCCGTTGGTCCCGGCTGTAGTTCGTAGACCTTCTACAATCGTTACGGGTCGTCAGAAGCCAAAAAGTCTGACAACCAGGATTACCAAGGGGTATCGTATTACCCAGTTACTGGGTTGTGGAGGTCAGATAGGCAGTCGCTCTATGTAAAATACTGGTTCTTTGCGTCCAGCGCTCGGTGTGGTAACACGTCGCGTTCTGGTTTGCAATTGGTCAATCGTCATCCTGAGGATGCCTCGTTGAGAGGTGAAACACGTGTCGATTTCTTACAGGGTTTTTTAGGACTCTTGAAGAATAGTCAAGCGGAATAGGTTACTAAATATATCTACGTCTATTGTATTTTATAATGGATTTCCGCAAAGTCACGCCTGAATCAATTAACTATCTAAAATACTGGTATTCCGCTGCATCCGGTTAGACTGGAAACCGACCCCAACATAGTTGGGAAAAGGCTAGGCAAATTGATTGGCCTGCGGCGTAATTACGTAACACATCTCACAATCACACATTTTGACTCTGCATAGAAGCGTGTTTTATTTACGTTGTTGACTGCAGTGGATTACGAATTTCCTTCAAAATCTTTCTGATTGTGATAAAGTGTTGACTTTCGGATTGTGAATGAGAATGTTGAACTTTCTAAAAGCGTCTGCGTTTCCGGTTTCCCTACCACCTAGAACCTGTCAGCCTTCATAACAGGGGCTTAAAACAGTCACTTTGACAGAATCATAATAGGAAAATTATATGAATCAACGTAAAATGTCATAAACTGACAATTCATAATATGATCTACGTGCGATACGAAATAATTCTTCCGTTTGACAGTTTTCTATGGAGATTCGTAAAATGGTCCACACATTATGAATTGCTTTTTTTTGTCAAATAAGAGAAATTGCTAATGACAGCTGGAAATTCAGGAAATTAACTGCTTTTGGAGGAATTGCTAATGTGGCCATTTTAGGCCCGCAGACATCTAGGCACGCTCGTTCCATCATAGACCTTATCCATCGGTTTCCATCAGACGAGAGCTGCACCTCAATTTATTGCACTTTGCACACTTTGAATTAGGAATTTCTTTCAAAATCCTTCAGATTGTCAAACAAAATTCCTAACTCATTGCTTCATTCGTGTTTGAAAAGTAGCCTATATGTCCTAAACCAGGTCATGGTCTACCCATGTGCCAAATTTAATCCAAATCCGTTTAGCCGTTTTAGCGTGAAAGCGTAACAAACAAACTCACTTTCGAATTTATAATAATAGTTAGGATTACATTTATACTAGGATAGTTAGGATTACATTTATATTAGGATAGTTAGGATTAGAATTAAGTGATTAGGAAATGATAGGCTAGCGTAATTACCGAGCCTTTGTTAAGATTTAGATCGTAATTGTAAGTAATCTTGTAATTGAAGGGTTTTCTATGAAAACGTTTATTATTAACGTTCTCTGATATCGGATTGATTAGAGATAGGTAATCATATTTATTTAGGTATGTAGGTGGCGGTAAAGGCTAATATTCGTATGAAGTTTGAATAATATGCGTTGAATTTATGCGGAAATAAACCAATTCCAAATACCTCTACTGCTTAAGGCTCGTGCAGACTGGCGTGACTTGTCGCGCGACGCGACACCGGTAAAGGCTCCCACAAACAGGCGCGATTTGTCGCGCGACGCGACGCCGCTGCATGGTTCACCGTGAAGTTATCTCAGAAATTATTTTGTTAAAAGTTGCGTCGCGCGACAATTCGCGCCTGTATGTAAGAGTCTTAATTGTGCTACCCTGAAGTTTTCTTAGAAATTGTTTTATTAGAGTCGCGACACACTGTCGCGATAGTCGTATTGTCTATAATATACTTAGATAAGATAGGTACGATGTAGACCCTCCGTGAGGGTCCATGTCTCGGAAAGCACGTTGAGCCGTTGGACCCGGCTGTCCTTCGTGGATCTTTGACAGGCGTTACGGGTCGTCAGAAGCCCGAAACCAGTCTTACCAAGGGGTATCGTATTTCCCATTCCCATTAACTGTGTTGTGGAGGTCAGATATGCAGTCGCTCCATGTAAAATACTGGTAAGTATTCAGCTGCATCCGGGTACACTAGAAGCCGACCCCAACATAGTTCAACATAGTTGGGAAAAGGCTAGGCAGATAAGGTGTCTATGTAGACTGTTTATAGGTACGTTAAATTACTAGATTTCCATGTAACTTGAACTACAAGCCGCAGCAGTAGTAAAACCGCAAAAAAAAAAAAAACTATGAATTATTTATTTATTTTTCTACATATATTTCCTGAATCGTATTCGTTTACCATTACTTGCCAAGTAAATGTTGATGGGGTAGAGAGGGAGAGGAAGGCCAAAGAAAAGATGGATGGATTGTGTGAGGCATGATATGAAAGAAGAGGGAGTGAATGATAGCGTGACGGTTGACAGGGGAGAGTGGAAAAAGAAAACGTGTTGCGCCGTCCACAAGTAACATGGGACAAGGTCAGCCAGATGAGGATGATGATATATGCCAAGTACCGACCAAGGAAAAACCAGTTGTTTTCTGAATAATACAAGTAGGTAGAGAAGTCATAAAGGCTCTTACATACTGGCGCGACTTGTAGCGCGACGCGACTTCTAACAATTTCTGAGAAAACTTCACGGCCAATAATGCGGCGGCGTCGCGTCGCGCGACTAGTCGCGCCAGTATGTACGAGCCTTTACTTAAATTTTCCACAAAACCTTTCTATTTTTAACCGACTTCTTCAAAAAGGAGGAGGTTCTCAATTCGTCTGTATGTTTTTTTTTTTTTGGTATGTATGTTACGCGATTACTCCGCCAATTTTGAATCGATTTTGATGATTCTTTTTTTGTATGGTAGGTCTTACTTCCGAGGTGGTCCCATATAAATTTTATTAACTTTGCTTGCGAAGTTTTTGAGTTAGCTTCAATATAACGTATTTTTCCCAATGAGTTTATCTAGACGATGTCTTCATTTACTCCTTCACTGTTATTTACATACATACACCACAACTAAAAAGTGAAAAATAAAAACTTTTTACAAAAAAAAACACTCAAAACTGAAAAATAACTTTCGGAAGTCGGTAGCAAAAAACGAATATTGAAAAGCAAGTGTTTTTTTTGGAAATCGGTTGTTTTTTTTTGTAAAAAGTTTTTATTGCCAACAATTTCTCATTCTCTGTACAATAACACACGTATTCATTTGTGTAAAAACATGCAGAAGTCACGACCAAAACCCGCCAGAAGTTAGGCGGAAATATAAAATATAACGAGTGTTTTCCTTCTCCGAGATACCGAAGGCAAAACGTTTTTTTTTAACCATAACGAAGTAGAGATGGGGTAACAAATTGCCGCGCAAGGGGTCTGCAACTAGGCACAAATATAGCAATTACGAACAATTAAGCGCTGAAAACGTAGAACGTTTACAGACAGCGCTGTAGCGCTTGATTATTCATTGCATCGTTTAGTGTTGATTTGTTGTGCTCGTTTCAAATTTAATTGTGTAGCGATTTGATTTCTTCATTAAGGAACACATTTATTAGGCTGCCGTGTAGAGGCTGTTAATGTAGGTACCTAATTTAAATGCGGAGAAGGAAGTAAAATAAAAAATATATCTTGGATTGTATGTAATGCCTTGAGCTCGCTCTGAGATAGAGCCAAAACTATCTTTATCTTACATATCAACCTACTTTAGAATTAATTTTAATTTTCATAGAATTATTTTCCCTATTCAAGAATGATGCTTAATCTCATGCATCGTAATTGTTATAAAATGGCCATGTAATTTAATTAAGTTGTTGAAGGTTGGCAACACTGTTAGAAAATCGTGTAGAGAGAGAGAACGAATATCCAGAACGGAACTTCAGCTGATCAATCAATAGAATTAATTATTTAGATGCCACCTATTCAACTTATTATTTTCATCAAGTTTTATGACTACTTAAATTCTGTATAGTATTTACCTATATAATTTATTATGGTTGTTACAAGTAACTACGAGGAGGTCGTGGCTAAGTAATAACAGCCGCACGGGTCGATCCATGAGGTTAAGCTACGCTTGCCGGGGTTGGTCCGTAGATGGGTGACCATCTTAACATATTGACACTCCTCCGTGCCTGGGAAAGCACGTTAACCAGTTGGTCCCGGCTGTCATTTGTGGATCTTTGATAGTCGTTACGGGTCGTCAGGAGCCCGAAAGTCTGACAACCAGTCTTACCAAGGGGTATCGTATTACCTAGTTGGGTTGTGGTGGTCAGATAGGCTGTCGCTCCATGTAAAATACTGGTATTAAGCTGCATCCGGTTAGACTGGAAAAGGCTAGGCAGATTGATTTTTGTTACAAGTACCTACCGTAATTACTAGCGGGTACTTTATTATCAATTATTCAATATTTTCAAGTGTTTTCCCTGGAAATGTCGCAGGCAGATTGTATAATTCGTCATTTTACAAACGGCGCCGTCCGTTTATAAACGCTCGCGGTTATGCAATAATCCGAGATTAAGATTTGGTAAAACGAAAAGTTGTCTAACTCTAGAGTCATTAGTGATTTTATTCCCAGAATAAGACTTATCCAAGTTTGGTCGAATCCGCCCTAAGTCAATATATAAATTGCCTAGTCACTAATTATAATATCCCGTAACATTTGATGGACAATTCAAACGCCGCCGTTTGCAAAATGCCTCGGCAAATTGAATAATTTCCTACCACGGGCGTTCAGTAGAGGATTTGTGACCAAGAAAAATATTGAAAACAGTGCAAAATCTAACTTTCGTATTATACTCTCATTTTAAATCTTCAAAGGTACCTGATTGCTGGAATAAAATCTGATTTGTCCAACCTATGTTTTATGATGGATCACCCTACAATAACAATCAATGTCGAAATTATAGGATTTTGCATAACCGCGAGCGTTTGTCAACAAATAAAGAAGAAATAAACAAAAAAAATTGTTAAGTCTTCAACAAAACGCACATTACAACATAAAAAATAAAAAGACAAAACATACATTCAAATAGCCAAAAGCCTCGTATTCCACCAATAAAAGTTTTTACAGTCTGGGTCCTATTAGTTGAACAGACGGCGCCGTTTGTAAAATGACGAATTTTACAATCTGCCTGCGACAGAAACATGACAGATAGGTAATCTATGTGCTCTTGTACTGAAAATAAGTACTTACCTGCCCTACTTGGTATAGCAATTTGTAATTACCTAGTAGGTGTAGGTACCTAGTTATTATTACTGGTTTTCAATTACTTATTTATTACTAAGATTGTATTATTCATACTTTACGACTGTGGTAAGGCATACTACGTATACTTAGCCACTTTGAAACAAAGTGGCTAGGAAACAAAATTGAAATTCCATATCATAGTTATTATTGCCTGCCCTCTTATAATTTAAAAGCGTATTCACGTGACGATCGTCACGTGAATACGCGTTCGATACTAATGTCACTTTTGGTTCGGAAAACCGGAATGCGGCCTCAGTCGGCGCGACCACGCCACATGAATAAAAAATTGTCATGTGACCACGCGTTCAGGTTCACCGAACAAAAAGTTCGAACGATCGCGTATTCGCGTGACGATCGCTTTTAAGAGGAAATAAGGTCGGTCTTTTCTCCATACAAAAAGTCATAATTCGAGGTGCGGCTCTCGTCTATTTCCTCCTCCAATATTGGGCTAATTTGAAAGATATTTTATGAAATGAATAAGAAGGATATTTACTGTGAGCCTATCGTTTTTTTTTTTAAATTTGTACAATAGGCCTCTGATGACAGCGGTCTAAACAGGCAATTTTGAGCATTTTCTGAGTGTACTAGTGCTTCTACAGATAATGTATCATCAAAACGGAAAACATAGGGGCATATAAGTAGTTGATATTTAATTTACTGTAATAAACAAGAGAGAAAACAGGCGAGAGTGTTTATACGGGGAGGGGACCGACCCTATTTCTTCTGAAATGGGATGCAGGGTTATGGGTAGAGATGTAGAGTTATTTGTCTAAGGGTTGTCGTCGTATTGGAAACAAAATAAAGCATACGTATGCCTAGAGTTCAACGTTTTATCTGGTTCGCTTTGTACACACGGCTACACATCAATCAAGCTATACAGTTCCAGTATAAGCTGACCTCGCGTTGTACGGAAATCCTATACAATGCGAGATCAGCATAAACTGGAAAAGTACAGCTTCATGTGTAGCCGTGTGTACCTAGCTACCTATCTATAGCGGAAATGTATTTATAAGAACAGAACTAGATATCATTTTAATTGTAACATTGTTGAATTTGTAATTAAATTAGTAACACTGACTACAGAACAAGTTTAGTATCGGCTGCATATTCGTATAGGTAAGTAGTGCGATTCCTCCTGACATCTCCAATTCCTCTTTCACCACACCAAACATTCTCCCCTACACACCCTCTTATTTACCACTTAATTCGTCCAAGTGTTAAGCCTCGCGCAGACTGGCGCGACCCGACTCTAACAAAACAATTTCTAAGAAAACTTCAAGGTATAACAATTCCGGTGTCGCGTCGCGCCAGTCTGCGCAAGGCTTTACTCCGCAATTTATCCTTGGAGCAGGCCCGTCCGCGAGACAAATGTCACCGATTTACAGCAGCCGCCCACGATCCCAACAATATTGATACTCCCGCTGATGTCACCACGTTTGATACGCCCGGAAATATGATAATGATGGTCCCTTGAGGTTTTTTTATGGACATTGTCGCCTCGTTGCGTAGTTTTATCATATCATTTACATTATCAGTAATGCTAGTAATGGAATCGTATAAAATGGTCGTAAAAATACCATTTCGAATTGATTTGCATTACACCTAGAGGTTACTATGAATAGTTATAGATAGGCGATTTATTATTCACTAATGCCTCCATGAATATGGGGTATTATTATTATGATCTTGGACAAAGCTAATTATCGCCCATTAACCTGCTCCAGTTGCTATAATTAACTAGCCGTTGTTAAGTGAGCTACGACTCGATATTGAGTCAATGATGAAGCCAAGTCACACATAGAATCGATACGTTGCGAATGACGAAGTCTCCATAAATACCTATCGTAGGGTCTGCCCATACCGCGGAATGACCGAGGATGTACTTGTACCATGTATTTTGGTTTACGGGTCTTCCAGCTGGTGTCTCGGCGGTTAAGGACCCCGTAGACAGGCGTGACGTGACTCTGGTAGAACAACTATCCTGAAGTTTTCATAGAATTTTTACCAGACTCGTGTCTAACCACAAGGTAGAAATTGGTCACATCACTTCACACTTATTCACTCTAATAAACAAAAACCTGAAAACGTGAAATAATAAAAATAATCGTGTGTAAAGGTTTAACAGTAATTCTCATTCAAGTAAAACATTTAAGGATAATTCAACGTCAGAGATTTGTCGCGTCACTGCTTTCGAGACGGATAATTGACTGACGCACAAATATGACATAAGCCGTTAAGAATTCGCGCCATAAAAACGTCGGAGACAGACAGTATGTCTGTGATACATTAGTTTTTATTTAATTTTGTCTTTGGTTTTATTTATTTTAACAGCTTTTTTTAATGTTAACGTATTAATGTTTCCGTTGTTGTTGTATTTATATTGAATGAAAGAAAGTAAGTACCTACATAAGTAGGTCAAGATTTTTTTTGCAATAAACATTAATAAAAATATGATAGGTATCTTTTAATCAAAATAAATTAACACTCATAAAGGCTCGTGCAAACTGGCGCGATATCGCGGGCGCGACAGGCAGCGCTACCCTTGTCGCGCCCGCGATATCGTGCCTGTTTGTGGGAGCCTTAAGTTGATGTCTCTATTTCCGATGCAACTATTTCCAGTTTCCTGCTGTGCATTGTGGACTTTGTCTTTCTTTTTTGCTTCCTCTATAGT
This sequence comes from Lithophane ornitopus, assembly GCA_948473465.1. Classification (NCBI taxonomy): domain Eukaryota; kingdom Metazoa; phylum Arthropoda; class Insecta; order Lepidoptera; family Noctuidae; genus Lithophane; species Lithophane ornitopus. The sequence goes on along the minus strand of OX419632.1, from coordinate 11,935,093 downwards.
ACCTAGTCTATTGTCATCAGCTGTCATCCATTTCGTTGCATGTGCATTGCGCATGCGTGACTGACTAATGCGACTAAACGACGGACATTTCCGCCAACTACTTAGATCTACTTAGCTTATCAGTGATAGTGACAATGACAAGTGAAAAAGCCACGGCCATTGTTACGTCATTTACACATTAAATTCATGAATATTTGTTGCTGTCTCATTCATAATGCAGTTCTGCCACAGTCTCATCTGCCTAGCCTTTTTCAAACCATGTTGTGGGTCGGCTTCCAGTCTAAACGGATGCAGCTGAATACCATTATTTTACATGGAGCGACTGACTATCTGACCTCCACAATCCAGTAACTGGGTAATACGATACCCCTTGGTAAGTCTAGTTGTCAGAATTTCGGGCTTCTGACGTCCCGTAACGACTGTCAAAAATCCACAAATGACAGCCGGGACCAAATGGATCGATCCGTGCGGCTGTTATTACGTAGCCACGAGCTCCCCTGCCAGTCTGAGTTTTGCCACAGTGTACCTATGTTTAATTCCTTGTAGTCGGTCAACGCGGGCATTTTTGCAGAGCTACGATAGCTCGGCTGAGGGTTTCGGGGGAAAGGATGCTGAGTTTTGTTTGCTCACATTGCGACTGCAGTTTGGGACATAATTAGGATGTCATGAGCATTTCTCAAGTTCTGTCAAAATGTACGGTCGATAAACCATAAAAAATACACAGTGTTTGTACTATTGCCCATACCTTTTACATATTGTTACATTCAACAATATCTATGTCACAAAAATCGCTGGCACGACCGCCGTGAATCATTTTTGTTGCCAAATTCAAAGCTGGCAGTTCTATTGGGCACGAAAACATTCCGTAACTTTACCCAGTCACATACAATACGTGATATGAATACTATGTCTCTATGTCCCTAAATAATACAGTCCTCAGCCAACTCTAGTTATGTAAATTATGTATGCCCGTTTGCGTTAATTTGACTGTACATAATTATTATCTACTAGCTGCGCCCCGCGGTTTCAGCCACGTAAGTCCTATGTCCTATTCCAGGGCATGGTCCACCCATGTTCCAAATTTCATCTAAATCTGTTCAGCCGTTTTAGCGTGAAAGCGTAACAAACAAACGAACAAACTCGCTTTCGCATTTATAATAAATATTAGCTAGGATTGTTGATGTTTTAATTCGATGTTTTTCCTTAAAAGCCTTGATCTTGGAACTTCACTCTATGCGTCGTAACAATAATTGGCGAGTGTAAAAAACATAATAGATATCTAATGTTACTTAGTTGTTGTAAAGTTCAAAATCCAACAACATAAGTAATACAAGATCCTGTTGCGTTATTCTGGTTCTGTGATGAAATAACTATCAATACCAAGCTACTTTCCTTAAAATGACGGCGCCGCCGTTCGCCCAGCTTGTGTTTTGCCTATCATATCATATTCATAAGTAAAGTTCGGCCCTCCGATTGGCCTTCACTGGCCTTCATTGGTCAGGGGCCAATCGGAGCCGAACGCGGTCGATGCGTAAAGTCGAGATGGTTAAAAGAAACTCAAACTAGGGTTTCTGAACCGCCGCCGAGTTCTGTCGCGGTGGATCAACGTCAAGTTCGGTTCGAATAATCTCGTTTCTCGTTGACATCTCGTTGACGTGGCGGTGGACAAAATGGCCTCTGTCCGCTCAACTGTCGATTTGCCTTTAGAAGTCGATCATAATAAAAATGCTATTATCTCTTTAGTGACATTCAAGCTCATATTGTGTTAAACATTAAGTGGCTTCGATAATTGTAATCCGATTACTTCGGCATTAACGACGACTTTTAGTTTAACAATCAACGACATACTTAAGGTTGATGCGCTAGGGTGGCCCGCGAAATTCAAATTTTCTTACGTTTTTTTTGCAATTTGCAGGTCAGTATCAGGTTGTATGTTGATCTAAATATTATTAGCGGCCGTAACAAATATGGATTTACAGAATTATAAACATTAGAATCAGCAATACAACTCTCTAAGTTCATGTAATTGTATTGACGACGATTTCATGAAATTTTTATTCAATACATTTACATGAACTTAGAGAGTAATATTGTAATGCCTGCCTGCCTTTTCCCAATTATGTTGCGGCTTCCATTCTAACCGGATGCAGCTGAATATCAGTATTTTAAATGGAGCGACTGCCTATCTGACCTCCATAACCCAGTTACTGGGTAACACGATTCCCCTTGATAAGACTGGTTGTCAGACTTGGGCTTCTGGCGACCTGAAACGGCTATCAAGATTACAGAATGACAACTGAGACCAACGGCTTCAGAAGCACGGAGGGATCTCGGTATGTTAAGATCGCGGTCTGACCGCGGCAAGCGTAGCTTAACCTGATGTTAAGCTACGCTTGCCGCGGTCAGACCGCGATCGACCCGTGTAGCTAAAAATTCATGTGTAGATCAGATATCGATCGACCCGTGTAGCTAAAAATTCATGTGTAGATATCAGATATCGAACGACCCGTGTAGCTAAAAATTCATGTGTAGATATCAGATATCGAACGACCCGTGTAGCTAAAAATTCATGGTCTTCCTTTTATTTGTGACACTATGTTATTTAGCAAAAAATAATCCTTATGATAAAGCCTTTCGATAGGTATGATAAAGTTACAGGATGATTTTTTTTCTCATAGAACGGGTTCGATTCCCGGTTCAACCATGTAATTATTTAAATATCTATGAAATTGTTTTTTAAATTCAAATAATGTCTTCTTTCAGTAAAATGTTCCATCTACAATATTCAAGGTACTTTCCCTCCATGTGGCATATCCGTGTGACGCCCTGTAAACATATATTACCTTTTTTGGATTTTTTGTGTTTTATATAGGTTTAAAGACCATTAAATTGAATCCCTTTCTCCGTTGTAATCGACCCAAATGTACTGGACGGCTGATTATTTTTTCGCGATTACGCTGTTGGTCCCATGGAGAAAGATGTTCAGTTTGATGGTCTCTACCACACCCTTAAATATGACCACACCTTTCTATGATTTCGACCTACGAATTAATGTTCTAGACGTCATTGTCGCCTCTGCATTCAAATTACTCTGTGCAATACAAACGACAAAGTTACTCATGAATCTTTTTTCAAAGATTATTTTCTAATGTTATTTTCTCAGGTATAACCTTGTTATTTTTCCATTAAAAGCTTTTTGAGAGGCCAAACGAAATAAACAAGAATTTTCACTAAAGTTATTCGATTATGTACCCCTTATTTATTTTTATCGGGACGAAATGTTAATTAAAAATTTAATACAAACCTCCGTTATCATTTTTACTAAAATAAATCATATTATAACATGGACGGAGTAATCACAGATATTTTATCGAAAACAATCTCATTCCCGACCTTCGGGGCTTTTCGCTAATAATGTTAATAAAAGTTTTCTAGTTTGTTTTTCTGTTCTGTTTAGTTTGAGAAAGTCGGCAATATGGCCGCTGTGATAATATTACCAATTGTATTACGGGAGATGATTGATGAAATTATGAGCGTCCAATGACGTTCGATGTTGATCCCGTAACCTATAACATATTTAATGAATTGGTTTTTCTTTCTGATTGGTGCATTTTGACAATCGTAAAAGTAACCAACCTAGTTTTTCTTGGATACTCTGGTCTTGGTTTAACATGCTTTCCGAGCCAAGCAGGAAGCTTGGCTCGGAAAGCACGCTAAGCCATTCATCCCGGCTGTCATTCGTAGATCTTTGACAATCGATACGGGTATTCAGAAGCCCAAAAGTCTGACAATCAGTCTTACCAAAGAGATATCGTATTTTACCCAGTAACTGGGTGGTTGAGGTCAGAGGCAGTCGCTCCATGTTTTTTTTTTTATTTAGCTGCAACCGTCTAGCTTGTGGCCCTAGACAAATGATAATCGCTTCGAAAGCGTTTCGTATTTCCACAACGACTTTCAATATTTCGATAGCTTATGTCAGTCCCATACATTTTTGCCTTTTCCATCATCGTTATCGCTGATAGAATGCCACTAGGGCCTCTGAAAACCGTCCCGTATCCCAACATAGCTAGAAAAAGTCTAGGCAGATTGACTCGCTCTTCTTGCCAAAACTGTAGCTAGAAAGGGAATTTAGATCTAAACATACCACTTCAAATTAATTACCGGGACTCTATAAACGGTAATGACGTAATACCGGGAATGATCCACTTAATTTTAGCTACGACATTGTCACTAACTACACAGTACGTATACTGCCTTCCTTGGCAATTCCCTAGTTTAATTTTAACATGGTAAAGAGCGAGACCGTATTTTGTGAGATTAATTTGTGAAGGTAAGTGAGTTGAGTTCAGAATTAGATTAGAAATTTTACTCGTGAGCTGGTTATCGAATTGGCGATTGAAATTGAAGCGTGGTGATTAAAATTGAAATGTGGCTACAAATGTTTTTATATTAGTCAAGCCGGATTTATAATTCTGTGTTGTGTCGTGTCGTGACGCCATCTGACGCAGTGTTAGCTAATTAAAACTCGTTGTTGAATTTGACGTACCTAGTCTTGATTCGTTATATTGGTGAATACCGCGGCAAGACACAGCATGACACACAGTAATGTGTCGGTGACTTCACGCTTTTATTAAGGAAAAGTATTTAAGCGTATGACTTTTCTGCATAGGGAATCCCATGCCAGAGTTCATTATTAAATGTAGGATATTTCTTTCCATAAATAACTATAAAATGTATAAGTATATTATATACTATTTTTCAAAATAACTATAAGAACATAAACGTAACGAGGAGCTTGTGGCTAAGTAATAACAGCCGCACGGGTCGATCCATCAGGTTAAGCTACGCTTGCTGGGGTTGATCGAGACTCCTCCGTGCCTCGGAAAGCACGTTAAGCCGTTGGTCCCGGCTGTTATTCGTGGATCTTTGATAGTCGTTACTGGTCGTCAGAAACCCGAAAGTCTGACAACTAGTCTTGCCAAGGGGTATCGTATTACCCAGTTACTGGGTTGTGGAGTTCAGATTGGCAGTCGTTCCATGTAAAATACTGGTATTCAGCTGCATCCGGTTAGAATGGAGTCTTTAGAAGCGTAGATTACTTTGCTTATCGGGTCCAGATGAAACGTTCAAACTGTTAACTTTCATTGTCACATAAAAAAATAATTCTTTGTATTATCTCGGATTACTGCCTCGTTGGTCTAGTGGTCACAAGCGCTACTGTTGAGCATGAGGTCCTGGGTTCGATTCCGGGGTAGGGCAAACTGTTATTGGGTTTTTCTATCTGGAAATTCTCAGTAGCAGGCCGGAGCCTGGATTTGTGCTCAGGTGTTGGGAATAGCCTCGCCCACTATTACGTGGGACTTAAAAAATAACTGGCGAAATGAAATGAAATGAAATGAAATTGTTTATTCTGTAAATAGGATATTGGAATCACTTTTACACGTCATATTAAAAATATTAAAAATAAGCTAGATGAGGTCGTCGTTTCCTATCTGACTACTCTGAGAAGAAAGGCCGTAACAAACTCAGAGGTCGCAGTCTCTTTTAAAGTCCAGACATAATCTTGGTCAAGCCATATGAGGACCATGTAAATTCGAGTCAGAAATGGTCTTTTGAGGAAAGAACCACACAGATTTGAGTGGAGCTGTCCAGTAAGTGCAAGCATTTGTCAGTAATGGTGGAGCTCAACTCAGAACTTAAGGAGCTCAACGACTCGACGAACAATATCAAAGAAAGGACATTTGGGTAGGCCGCATAAAATTCTCAAATTGCCAGACCATCGATAAAATTAACTGAGAACGAAAAAAATATCACATAGTCCTCACATTCAAAATAATAAAATACTTTACAAAGTAATCATGTCATTTTGTATAGAATATTCAATAATGTCAATTTGTAAATAAAACTGGTAGATATACTTTGATGATTTTGCGTATTATTCAAAATGTTACAATGCTTAGCAGAGCGAGCAGCTCAATCCCATGCATGCGAATGTGGGTGTACTACCACGCGTAACGTTAAATGCGCAAAACCTGAAAATTGTTTGATCAGAATAACGAGCAGAATCAATTGGACCAATTTTTAATATAGATCACATTTTTCAAAAAATCTTCATTAAAAACGTTGCCGTAACGATTTATTAATAGGTCAAGCCATCACATGCGCAAACCCGCCAAAATAGGACAACAAACACAAATTATTGTCGACCAATTTAAATCTCATACGCGGGATAGTAATAGTAGCTGTATGCACTGCAGCCGCTGTATGTCAGCGGACATACAGCGACCTACGCGTTCAATACAATAATGCACTGAGAGTGCTGCTGCGGCTGCCGTGGCGTAGTAGTGCGTCAGGGATGTTTGCAGATAATAATATTGATGGTTTTGCAGCCATTATTAGAAATAGATGTGCATCCCTGATGACTCGTGTTCGCGGCAGCACCAACAGTATTCTCAGCGTATTCGCAGATCGGTGGGACTCCCCGATGTTGCGGAGGTGGATGCGGCTCCATGCTGAATTTTAATTGTATATTTTCATGTCTGTAACCTACTAACACTAGAACTTAAGTAAAATTGTTACTAACCCTATGGACTCCGGTCTGAAATAAAAACTTTCTATTCTATTCTAATAGCTTCTATTTCAATGCAAATACGAATCTTCCAAAATTAAAACAGCACATAACCTTTAAAAAAAAAAAAAAAATTTTTAATCTCTGAAATAGGTCAATTGAATTAAAAATCAGTTGGGGAGTCTGAGGTTTTGCGCATTTACCGTTAAACGTTGTATATTTACACCTCTGCCTAACCCTTCGGGGATACAAGGCGTGATTAAAATTATAATACAGTAGATACAATATCATCGATATCGAAACGAAGAAACCATATTAGCTGTTAACAGGTTAATTGTATCACCTGCTGAATATTTCCTCTGGAGGCACCCTGTGATATCTTATTACTGTTCCTTGGCACATGTCATTACATTACCCCGACTTGAAATACCGCTGTCTCGCGATACTGTGACACTTAGACTCCTAATCTACATACTGTCGTTTTAATTACAAGTAGAAATGCTTTTTGTTTAGGTAATTTTAGCTTTGAGCTCTCTTCTGTTTAATTTAATCTTGGTGCTGGGTGCGCAGTAAGTATGCGAGAGGATTTTATTAACTTATAAAATGAGATTTTTTTAGTTTCTTTTTTATATTTATCTCGTTTAAGTTTTTATTAAAAAAAATATTGATGTTTCATCGTTTTACCTACAAAAGTAATCGTGAATGCTTATTTTTTTTATACAAAAAAGTTATTTTTTGTTTTGTTACTTTTTTAAAGCGATGAATTTATTACTTTCACAAATGTTATTTATTTAGGGGCCAGTGGCTAAATTAACAGTCGAACGGGTCGATCCATCAGGTTAAGCTATGCTTGCTGGTCCGTGGATGGGTGACCATCTTAACATACCGAGACTCCTCCGTGCCTCGGAAAGCACGTTAAGCCGTAGGTCCCGGCTGTCAGTCGTGGATCTTCGATAGTCATTACGGGTCGTCAAAGGCCGAAAGTCTGTCAACCAGTCTTTCCAAGGGGTATCGTATTACCCAGTTACTAGGTCGTGGAGATCAGATAGGCAGTCGCTCCATGTAAAATACTGGATTCAGCTGCATCCAGTTAGACTGGAAGCCGACCCCAATATCGTTGGGAAAAGGATTGTCAGATTTCTTGGAAAATTTTTTTTTTTTTTTTTGTAACTCATCCAACCAATACTTCATATAACTAACGTACCAGCCGTTTTTTCCTGTGATTAATTATATTGACCCATAAACGAGGAAGTTGTCCTAGCTAGCCGAAGCACACTTAACATTCACATAACGTAGGTAGTATTTTTCTTTTTATTACGAAGAAAACTCGTAATATTATTATGCAAATAGTTATGCCGATGATATAAGCTGGCGGGGCCAAATGAAAAATCCTGCAATTCGTCTTTGATTGCCAACTTAGCGGATATTCGAAAAAGGAGGACATGGAATTAATACCTACTGCTCTTTTCCCGACTCAGTATTTTTTATTAGGTATTCAACCGTGTCCGAGTAAGACAACTGAATGGCTAATGGGCGCAGAACAAAGGAGAATGCCAGGGTCTCCCACAAGACTCGGCCAGAACCGACAAAGATGAACTATATTTCATAAAAAAGGAAAAAAAAAAAGGTTGACTGGTAGAAAATGCCTATGGCATTAAGTCCGCCTCTGTACATTTGTGTGTTTAAAGTATTAAATAAATAAATAAAGGAAAATAAATATAGAACTTGATAGTATAATTAGTTTTATATTTGAAGCACACCAAAAAAAGTTAATATAGTTTTAAAGTTGACCACTTGATACTTCTGATTTGAACGTTATCATGAAATAAACTATTTTATGATTAATTAAAATAATGCCTTTTAGCACATTATCCTCAGTTTCAACAGCCAAGGTAGTCGTTAATGGTAGAAAAATCGGGGTCCAGAAACAGAGTAATAAACAACACAAAACTCACAAAAATACGAAAATACTTCGTTGCTCGTGTCTCGCGGGAGAAATCAAACTTTTTGACATTGACAAATGCCAGATAGAGTTTTACATCAAGTGTTGCCAGCACTATAATTACATTATTAGGAATAGACTATGCTAAACGATATCGATAATCGAATTAAAAAATATTTTTAATCATTACATTACTATAAAATAATATACTTATTAAAAAACATAATTAAACGCTATTTGTTAACATAATTACGAGTTACGATTTATGTAAGTAATAAATTCACTTACGTATCTTCATATTGATATTATTGTAATCGATTTGCAAGTGCAATTTCGATCGATATTATTATATTTTGGTATTGGTAACATTTCTATTTGAAAATGTAGCTATGAAATGTGTTGTTGAATTGAATATATATTTAAAATTACTGTTTAACGGTGTGCTTCTACAGATTTTATTAATATTGTATAATTATTAATACCTATTTTTTTATATGAATTATCATTATTATAGAAAGTCTGTCGGACACTACATACAATTCGAGCCGATTCATGGCATTGTCTTTTAATAATCATTTGCAATTTGCACATAAAACACAAATAAACATTGCCATACAACTTCTAAGAAACAAAACTTTGAATGGCTCAGTAGGTGTAATGGTAGGTACTCAATAAAATGACACTTTAAACACTCCTGTTTGGATCGCAGAAAAACATCGATTACGACCTAAAAAACATTGGTAAGTTCTTTTACGAAGTTATAAAAATGTCCCGTGGTCCCCTGGCCCCGAACGATTCCCCTGCCTACGATTACAGCGCCCCCCAACGGCAAGTTAAAACGTCATGTCATTACCATCAGTCTCATTCTCTTCATTAAGGAAAATGGAATGCCTCCTTTTCGCTTAATTTTGGTACAACAATTTTTTTTCATGAGAGCTATAAACGTTTATCGTATGTTAATACGTGTGTAAGTCGTAAGATACATAATATACTAAAATAACAGCCACATTTTTATAAATATCGCATCGCCCGCCTCGGCTTCACTTCGTTTTCTCTTAGCATTCTTTTTGGCTTTTTTTGTTTTTGCTTGTCTCCGTAGGCTAGTAGCGTGATCACAAAACATCGAGATTTTTTAGTTTTAAGTAACTTGTATCAATAATAATGTAACTTGATTATACACATAAACCTTCCGGAATAATTGAATAAATTCTCTAAACGATGGTGTAAACCTCATCAAAATCTGTTGCGTGGTTTAAGAAGAACAACGGACATACAGACAAAGACGAAAAGTGACTAATATTTAATACTAGCTTCCGCCCGCGGCTTCACCCGCGTGTTATGTCGATGTTACCGGAAATGTGTGAAACTTCTAGTGAACTAGAATCTTTGAAATTTGAATTGTACACAATTCCTAGGAAATATATGCACTTCCGAGCCTACTTAGAAAATGTGTAAAATAATGTTTCAAAGATTCTTTAAATACACACATTTACTCGGACATGTATGTATTTCCTAGGAATTGTATGCAATTCCAAGATGATACTAGGAAGTATATAAAATGTATGCACCTAACAATCACATCGTAAAATATAAAATATTCATAGGGCTTATTACTAATTAAACTTCAAAAATCAACTATTTATTCCTTTTTAAGGCCCATCTAGCACACATAAAAATTTACGTATAATTTAATAAGTATATTTTTTTTTTTTACTTTTTTACAATTAGACTATAGCACATGACAGCAAAGTAGCTTCTGGCGTCACAGTAAACAGCTGCATGTGAGGCCCACTAGTATTTCAAAGTAAGCTTGAGTGGCACTTTGAAGTACACAATAGTTTAATTTTATAGCACGGGCATCTTGCCTCCTACATGCCTATGGCCCATTAGGACGTTCTTTTGATTATCTGCAAGTTTTTCTATGTAAATAGGCCGTAAGCATGTAGGACGAGTTGGCGATTTACTCTCACTCCGCTATCCCCGCTGTACTTACAAACATCCAGAATGTAATACATTTCCGATTGCTATTTAGGAAATGTATAGATTTCCTAGGAAAAGTGCCTATTACAAAATATATCATATATTGCCTATCTATTTTAGGAATTGTCCACATTTCCTAGGAATTGTATACAATGACGGATTACACACTTTTCCGTTAACATCGATAAAAAGTAGCCTATGTCCTTCCCCGGGATGCCATCTATCTCCTTGCCAAATTTTATCGAAATCCGTTCATTGGTTTAGGCGTGAAAAGGTAACATACAGACAGACAGAGTTACTTTCGAATTTATAATATTAGTATGGATTAGTATGGACTAGTATGGATGTATAGATTAGTACATATTCTGTTATGTTTTAATTTAGTCGATGTTGCCATTAAAAGGAATGATGCAGTCATTAACCTTTCCATTTAAATAGTTACGTGGTGTGATGAGATTTTTATGCTATCAAATTAGGTTTGAATGGCTCCATTTGTGGTCTATGTGCATGCTTTGAGTAAATATGCAAAATAATTGGCAGTTTTAGTAAAACGACAACCACGTATGTAAGTGCTAGCTTTTGCCGGCGATTTCGTCTGCGATCCAGGATGAAAAGTAGCCTATGTCCTTTTCCAGGTCAAGGTCTACCCCTGTGCCAAATGTCATACAAATCCGTTCATCCGTTTAAGAGTGAAAGCTTAACAAACAAACAAAATCACTTTCGCATTTATAATATTAGTTAGGATTTAAGTAATCCGAAACTGTCAAACTTTCCCAATCAACCTTGAACCTAATGCTTTAGCAATAAAATTTAACATCTACTAAAGAAATTTGATAGATTGTAGTAGCTTGATGTGCTGGCAACTGTACATCATAACATACCTAATTATGAGTAGGAACTCATCATCTTGCAGCCCTTCTCCCATGTTACTTGGGAACGACGAAACACGTTTTCTCTTTCCATTCCCCCTGTCTACCGCCACGCTTTCATTCACTCCCTCTGTCATATAATTCCTCACAAAATCCATCCTTCTTTTCTTTGCAGGCCTTCTTATTCCTCTCCATCCATCAACATTTATAGGTACTTATTCATCACTCTTTTAGTCACATGCGTTTCCTCCCTCCTCATCACATGCCCATACCAAGTCAAACGATTTCCTTTCAACTTTTCTGGCTCTGTTTTCTGTTTCTGTTCTAATGATTCAAAGAATCAAAAGAAAACAACCGACTTCCAAAAAAAACACTAAAAAAGTGAAAAATAACTTTAATTTCGGAAGTCGGTGTCTTTGCTTTTCAATTTCCGTTTTTTGCCACCGACTTCCGAAATAAAAGTTATTTTTCACTTTTTTTGTGTTTTTTTTGGAAGTCGGTTGTTTTTTTTTTGTAAAAAGTTTTTATTTTTCACTTTTTAGTTGTGGTACCTACCCCACACAAATCCGAATACCACTACCTGCTATGTAAATAACAGTGAAGGAGTCAAACCACCTCGGAAGCATGACCTACCAAACAAAAAAAGAATCATCAAAATCGATTCATAATTGGCGGAGTAATCGGGTAACAAACATACAAAAAAAAAAAAAAAATAACTATCAGACGAATTGAGAACCTCCTCCTTTTTGAAGAAGTCGGTTAAAAACTAGCAACGTATGTTATTAATTTGAGTAGGTATTAATACAATTTTTATTAAATAAATAATAATAACTTAACAAAAATTACAAAAAAAAAACAACCGACTTTCAAAAAAACACTAAAAAAGTGAAAAATTACTTTAATTTCGGAAGTCGGTGTCTTTGCTTTTCATTTTCCGTTTTTTGCCACCGACTTCCGAAATTAAAGTTATTTTTCACTTTTTTAGTGTTTTTTTGAAAGTCGGTTGTTTTTTTTTTTTGTAAAAAGTTTTTATTTTTCACTTTTTAGTTGTGGTACCTACCCCACACAAATCCGAATACCACTACCTGCTATGTAAATAACAGTGAAGGAGTCAAACAGGATATCGTCTAGATAAACTAAGTGGGAAAAATACGTAATATTGAAGCTAACTCAAAAATTACGCAAGCAAAGTTAATAAAATTTATATGGGACCACCTCGGAAGCATGACCTACCAAACAAAAAAAGAATCATCAAAATCGATTCATAATTGGCGGAGTAATCGAGTAACAAATATACAAAAAAAAAAAAAAATAACATACAGACGAATTGAGAACCTCCTCCTTTTTGAAGAAGTCGGTTAAAAAAAGTGCTGATAATGATTGACTCATCATCTTCATCAGCCTATAGCAGTCCACTGCTGGACATAGGCCTCTCCTATTGCACGCCATTCAGCTCGATTCTCGGCAGCTCTCATCCAGCTGCTACCAGCCACCCTGCGAAGATCGTCGCTCCACCTAGCCTGAGGGCGTCCTACCTTACGTTTGCCGATTCGCGGTCTCCACTTAAGAACACGTCTACCCCAAAACGGTCATTGGTTCTACGGCTAATATGGCCGGCCCATTGCCTCTTCAGCTTGCTTATTCTGTGAGCTATGTCGACAACTTTGGTTCTCTGCCGGATTACCTCATTCCGGATTCTGTCTTTCAGAGATACTCCAAGCATAGCTCGTTCCATAGCTCGCTGAGCGACCTTGAATTTATGGACCAGCCGTACCGTGAGTGTCCACGTTTCGGCTCCGTAGGTCATGACAGGCAGGACGCACTGATTGAAGACTTTAGTCTTTAGGCTCTGCGGAATACGCGACGAGAAGAATCGCCAGAGCTTCCCAATGATTGGCTACTATTTGTTATATTTTATTTTTTGTGTTTTTATAAATAATAAATAAAATAAAAAAACATATGTAAATGATAAGTATTGAAAATAAACTAAAGGATACATTATAGTGGTTCAGCTTCTTGCCATCCCACGCAAGTATTGAATACCCATTTCAGGTATTCATAGTCCGTCCGTAGGCGTCGTTCGTCGGCGTGGGTTTTTATTGTAAGCCTATCATTACCTTAATAGCCTCTACTTAATGCTTTTAATCCTAATAAGAAATAAGGGCATACCTATATACGAGATAACATGTAGCTACAACGAATGGAATTCTTTTTACGTACCTTACTTGTAAAAGAAAAACGCGAGCGATACAGACACAAACTTTTATGGACGATATAACACGAAAAAATTATGTAAGCAAGCGCATAAACAGTGTGAAATAAAGGAAAATTCCACTTACCGTCATATACGTAATGTCTTTTATATTTATCAGAGCTATAGCTTTGGAAGCATTTTGGAGGGGTAAGGCTCCACTCATGTGAAACATTATTTTTATGAACAAAATGTACTGTTGTTAGTCTAATATTGTTACTTTATCACTCCCAGATACTGAAATGTTTTATGAAGCGGAAAGGAAAAAGTGTTACCGTATTCTCTCGGGTTGGTCCTAATGTAAAAAAGCACGAAATGCTTTTTTGTGTCATCGTAATAATATCATCGTGGCTTTTCACACAAGCAGCAGAGTACTAGGCTTGCATGAATTCAAGATAGTATTACAATCATTACTATTATCCCTCTAATAAGGTTTGGATGAAAGGCACATAAATAGTTTATAACTAACAAAAAGTACTAGGCTTCCAGGTCCCTTCCAGGGACTACGGGTGGGACCACAGGGAATACATTTTCCGCAAAAGCAGAGTCGTGCTTTTGCGGAAAATGTAGGTATTAAAAAAATAACCACCTAATACAGGTTTCTGCATTAATATCAAATCAAATCATAGATAGTCATAATATTTTTTTTTGCATTTTATAAAACCACGTTTTATGCTAAAGATTGTGACACCCATAGCCCATAATATAATCTCGCTATAACAATCAGCATTACTTGAATATAATCAGTTTAACTTTAATATAATTTTACAATTTTAACCGGTTATTTAGAACGTCTTACTAGGTCGCCGCTCTCTGAACACTGAACGAGCGACTCCAAGCGTGAGGGTAGTCTTCATAATTCACTTTATTCAAAAATTATAAAACCAGGAATCACATGACACATGGCCAACAATCAAACACATGGTCATAGTCTCTTCAATCAAGTGGCGATAGCCTTCAAAGTCAAGTAGCAACAGCCTTCAAACTCAAGAGGCAATATTATGTATTTAATATTATATTAGTTTTTGTTTGAAAAAACATTTTATTAACTTTATTTTAACACATAAACTTTTTATTAACTTTGCTTGGGTAGTTTTGAGTTACCTTCAATAAGTACGTATTTTTCACACTTAGCCTATGTTGAATGACTTTAAAATAAGTCCTTGTCACTGTTATTTACATAGCAGGTAGTGGTATTCGAATTTATGTGGGGTAGGTTCCACAACTAAACAGTGAAACATAAAAACTTTACAAAAAAGAACGACCGACTTCCAAAAAAAAAACACTAAACAGTGACAAATAACTATAATTTCGGAAGTCGGTGGCAAAAAACGAAAATTGCAAAGCAAAGACAACGAAGTTACTTGTTTTTTTTTTTTTTTGTAAAAAGTTTTTATTAGGTACTTCATTAGTGATTGGTAGGATATTTATTTCGTAGTAGTATTTTAATATTGAATCATATAGGCCACACGTCAGTTGTAACTGAACCAATGTACCTAAGCTAGCTTTTTATTCTATTGAAACGATCCACGCTAGGCCAGGTCCAGTTACGTGGTGCCTAGCTCTATCAGTCCACTGCTGGACTAGGTCCTCTCCCAAGATGCGTCACAACACACTGTCCTCCTCCTTCCGCACCCAGACTTCCCTTACTGTACCTTCCCGTCTATAATAAGTATAATAACGTAGTTTATACAGGATGGCGATTTAGTGCCGACCTGCATCTGTCAATGGGGTGATTCTACCTGTCATACTGAACAACTTTCGCTATGTCGTCACCCATCCACGGACCGAACTGCGCAAGCGTTGCTTAATTTTGAAGATTGCCACGTGCGGCTGTTATTAATTAGCCACAGGGTTGAAAAATAAACAGTTTTTTTACAAAGATATTACTAACTATTATTGTACCTATCTGATCTGTGAACATATACTAAACCAATTATACACCCTGTACGTTTGATGTTCGATCTTAGACGGGTAATTAACTTATCTAAAAGTATAATTATTTAAATAACAAAGAAGAAGTCCCAAAAACAATTGCGGGGAATTACCTCCTTACGACAAGCGACCGAACGGGACCGGCGTCGAATTATAGCTATACCTACATAGGTAAAACGGACTGTGTTCAAATATGGGAAACCCCAACATAGTTGTAGGGAATTACTTACTTCATAAAAAATATGCCAAATCTACTAATCTAATCTACTATCTAACCTTTTTAATTACTATTCGAGCTATTTCAAGTCCTGAACATTTGTAACTTTTCATTTATTTCCATTCATTCGTTATTCAAATTTGATTTAAAACCATGTTTTTTCTTGGTGTTTAAAACATTGTTTTAAACTGTGATTTTAAACACTTAATAAAAAACATTGTTTTATTTCAAAATGTATTAAACATTGTTTAAAATACGTGTTTTAAAACAACTTGTTTGTTTTATGCCAACCCTGATTAGCCACGAGCCCCCCTTTGAACTACTCCGACTCTTTGAATTTCTAATAATTTAAATTGGTATTATTACTTAACTACAATTGACTACTTAACTACAGAAAAACCACATACATACTTTATGAAAGCAACTATTAGCAATTCTAATGGCAGGGGGAATTGGTTTCATTCGCGATGTCTGTCTGATTACCTTCAATGAAATCGATTCCTTTGATCACGAGATTACGATTCAGAGTGAAAAGATGAAAGCAGCGGTCCAATTACATAGATGACCCTAATATGTTCCCTTTTTTATAAAAGAGATATTTTTATAGTAAGTAACAGAAGAATATCCTTAGATCAATCAATCTGCCTAGCCTTTTCCCAACTATGTTGGGGTCGGCTTCCAGTCTAACCGGATGCAGCTGAATACCAGTATTTTACATGGAGCGACTGCCTATCTGACCTCCACAACCCAGTAACTGGGCAATACGATATCCCTTGGTTAGACTTTCAGACTTTTGGGCTTCTGACGACTCGACTGTCAAAGATCCACAAATGATAGCCGGGACCAACGGCTTAACGTGCTTTCCGAGGCACGGAGGAATCTCGATAATGGTCAAAATGGTCACCCATCCACGGACCAACCCCGGCAAGCGTAGCTTAACCTGATGGATCGACCCGAGCAGCTGTTATTACTTAGCCACGAGCTCCTCGAGAATATACTTAGATATACACTGATTTTCGAGGTGAAAACTTCTTTATGCGCATTTTGCGCTCTTTTTGAACAGCGAACGAAACTGAACCGCCATGGTCCGGTCGGTGACGGAATCGGGTATACTCGGCTCCAGTCGGTCGGTGACGCTGAATCGGGTATACTCGGCTGCAGTCGGTCGGTAACGCTGAATCGTGTATACCCGGCGCTAAATCGGGTATACTCGGTTCCAGTCGGTCGGTGATGCTGAATCATGTATACCCGGCACTGACTCGGGTATTACTCGGCTCCAGTCGGTCGGTGACGCTGAATCGTGTATACCCGGCGCTGAATCGTGTATACTCGCCTCCAATCAGTCGGTGACGCTGAACCGCGTATATGTACTCGGCTCCAGTCGAAAGTTCTGCCGTGTACAAGCTAAAACACTCTTTTTTCAATTGTGCTGTTATTTATTAGATTCTATTATTTGTTTCAGGTAATTACCGCATGTTGATCTCATTCGTAAAGCTAAGTATGTAAGTAATTTATTTCAATTACTCTAACAATGTTTTCTTCAAGTTGTTTGTTGTTTCTATAACTTAGGCGTTAAAACTTTTTTTATATTTTTATGCACAATGTTTAATTAACAAAAAAGCAATACAATGACTCCTTTTCATGTTTACATTTATTTTAGATAGGTACCTACACCTTGTAACCAAAGTAACATGTAGCAGGAAGATGAGATGTATAGAGATGTATTGTACTGCTTCTGCTACACGAGCATAAGCATAATTAGCCTATAATGTTCCCACTGCTGGGACACAGGCCTCCTCTCTGTGAGAGGGAGCGGGCCGTAATCTACCACGCGGGCCCAGTGCGGGTTGGTAGATGTCACATGTCTTCGAATATTTGGTTCTAGGACATGCCGGTTTCCTCACGATGTTTTCCTTCACCGTGAGAGCAGTGGCGATGAAATAATTTACACAAAGTAAAGCCTGTCAGGGTTCGAACCTACGACCTACAACTCGTAAGTCGTGGCCGTTACCACTGGGCCACCACTGCTCTCTGCTACACAAATAAAAGTATTATACAATGTGGAGACGGCAATACAACAATAAATGAAAACACTGGCTATACTAATGCATAAGAGTATTTTGGAACTATCAAATAAATCCTAACATGAAAATTTAAAAAGTCATTTTTCAAACAAACTAAATAATAGTGCTGGGCCGACTATGGGGTTTGCTGATCTTTGACTAGCTATCATGACTAAACTATTGGATATATTTGATTATTTTTTTGTACGTAGACCGAGAACGTCATACTCATTAGACATACGGAGTTTTTTTAACCGACTTCTTCAAAAAGGAGGAGGTTCTCAATTCGTCTGTATGCTTTTTTTTTTGTTTGTTTGTATGTTACGCGATTTCTCCGCCAATTATGAATCGATTTTGATGATTCTTTTTTTGTTTGGTTTGCTTCAGAGGTGGTCCCATATAAATTTTATTAACTTTGCTTGCGAAGTTTTTGAGTTAGCTTCAATAATTATGTATTTTTCCCACTTAGTGTATGTAGACGATATATTGTTTGACTCCTTGACTGTTATTTACATACCAGGTAGTGGTTTTTTAATTTGGAGTAGGTACCACAACTAAAAAGTGAAAAATAAAGTCTTTTTACAAAAAAAAAACCAGACTTCCAAAAAAACACAAAATAACTTTAATTTCGGTGGCAAAAAACGAAAATTGAAACGCAAAGACACCGACTTCCGAAATTAAAGTTTTTTTTTTTTTTCGTGTTGCCGTCTCCACCTTTTATATCTACTCCAGTATCCCGAGAATCACAATAAATTGACAATACAGAAAACAGTCACACAACTCACACAAGAGCTAATCAACCCTCGCGCTGCCGATGCTTTTATTCTTGTCTCGTTCGCTACATTTCACGAAGCACGTCTTCGCTGTAATCTTGTGTGAGACGCGCGTAGCGAAATGTAGTGTTATGTAGTGTTGCGCTGCAGTCGGCGCCTTACTAGTTCTCCAATGAGATTGAGTAAGACCGTTTATCGAAACCACGATTCTGTGGTGCAATTTGTACAAAGGAAATCACAACACGAGGGATTTTGACTGGTGTACCTAATGATGATTGAAGAAGGATGACAGTTAGATATCAGGAATACGGGCCATATTTGACGAATAGGTACCGATATGAAATCTTTGTCGAAGAGTCGAAAATAAAACCAACCAAACTGAATAAATAAAGGCTCCCACGGACAGGCGAGACCGACGGTGCGATGCGACTTCGCGCGACACCGGTAGAACAATTTCCGTGAAGTTTTCATAGAAATTGATCCACCAGAGGCGCGACGCGCCTGTCTGCGTGAACCTTAAATAATTCAGTCCCTAAAAATAAAAATAAACAAAATAGTCTCTAAATGTAAGTAACTCGTTTTTATTGTTTTTTTTTTTATTCGAAAATACAGGATATCTAGAATGTCACCTACTTCTCCGTAAACCTTAGGTGAAAATATATCTCTGTCTCCGCTAATCTAACCCCCACAACGCTCGCTGCAAATATCAGTCCGTACAGTTCACAGATTTCAAAAATATAAAACTCCTCTCTCAAGTATTGCACATAAAATACATTTTCAGTGTTGCATCGAGGTTTCTTCGAATAAAATGGCTAGTCTCTGTAGAGCTGAGAAATAAGCACGTTCGCGTTTGAGGGTTACTTCTGTAGTTTTGTTTTACATACACAAATAAATAATGAATTTAAAAATGTTATCTGCAATGTGGTAAAGAAAAATGAGAATCGTCCGGAATACTTAATTGCTGTTTTTATTTCAATTTGAACGCGAATGGTATTTCTGAAGTGAAAAGGGAAAATTCCAATTTTAATTACTTGCTTGTTAGCCAGATAATCGCTGTAATTATTTTAATGTAAACAGGTATTCTGAAGTGACTTGCCAAGTACAAATATGTAAAACGGATCATAATGCATGCAGTCATTATCTGATGTCTATGCCGCTTACTTTTTCCTTGTCTCATGCTAATTTGCATGCTAATTGCAACACTACGTTGTGACAGCTTGTGATGAATAGCCGTTGATTATGAATGGGTTACACAATATAATGTGACAACGTATACATATTATGTGTGATGCATTAACAGGTTAACTAAGTAAAAGTTGTGTATATACATCGACAAGAATTCAATTAATTGTCTTGTATCATTGTTCGATAATATTTTTTATCAATGTATACCTACTAGCCACCAAAAATATTATACATTTGGTACCTACTTAGTTATAGTTGCACATATTTTATACACTATGTATGGAACATAAATTTTAAACAGTAAAAACTTTTTTACAAAAAAAAAACTAACCGATTTCCATAAAAAAAATCAGTATAAAGTGAAAAACAACTGCTACCTGCTATATAAATAACAGTGACAGGAAGTATAGACTAAGTGGGAAAAATACGTATTATTGAAGCTATCTCAAAAACGACTGAAGCAAAGTTAATACGAAAATTATGGGACAACACGCAAACTTCAAATTCCAAATAAAAAATATATCGTAAATCGGCAGCAATTATGGAGAAATCGATGAACATACTGTACATAGAACCTCCTATTTCGAAAGTTGGTTAAAAACGTTACAGCGCCACGTGTAAGCTATTCAGAACTTAATCATTTGAAACACGAAAAATTATTGTAACACATAATATTACCATATTACTAACAAATTAATGTTTGTTAGCCGTTTGTTGTTGCTGATAGTGATAACACAATATAGCTGTATAAAAAAATCGTTTCACGATTATAACCTGATAGAAAGAAGATCAGTGTATGTTTATTTTATTAAGTTCACCAACAATTGATTACACTGATACAAACACATAATACAATAAAATTTAAAAAAAACTGTGCCTCAGTTACTTATATGTAGGTAAATATCACGTTCATAAAACAATGAATCGGAGAAATAAGCTAACTGACTTAGTAATAAGCGCTAATATAGAAAAATAAGCTAACTTACTTATTAATAAGCGCTTATATAAAAAATAAGCTAACATACTTAGTAATAAGCGCTAATATAGAAAAATAAGCTAACTTACTTATTAATAAGCGCTTATATAAAAAATAAGCTAACTTACTTAGTAATAAGCGCTAATATAGAAAAAAATTGGTAACATATGTAAAAGTTATATTATTGAACTTAAAATGTATGAAATTAAAATTTTATGGAATCTATCCAAGCTTTTCTAATTATCCGGAATTAAAACGAAATATGCCTGTCTCGTTGGTCTAATGGTCGCAAGTACTGCTGAGCATGAGTCTTAGGTTCGATTCCAGAGATTGGGCAGTGTTTTTGGGTTTTTTCATCAAGAATTCAGTAGTAGCCCGGCTTTTGGATTCGTCTCGCCCCATTTACATTGGACTTAAACATATCTGGCGAAATGTGGGTATACCTCTGCCCAACCCTTCGGGGAACCCATGCGTGATGTTTATATAAAACTAAAAATTGAAATTGCATGACATTTAATAGATTTTTTGCAACGAAAATCTTTAACGCGGCATGGAAACTGGCAGAAATTGTAACGCTAAAAGTGTTAATATTTGCGACTGTCTTCTTCTAATTCAAAGAGAAAGAAAGAGAGAGAGAAAGCCGGCAGATTACAGTATCGTGGGATAAGATTGTACACTCTGCCCGCGTACATTGCATGCCGCCGGGGAGACAGAGAAAGTGTGAATTTGGTCAAAATGAAAATCCAAGATCGCGGCTGTGAATTATATTTTAATATTTTCGTCATCGGTGTCGTTTTCATAGTTTTCAAGACGCTAAAGCAGATAGTGACATTAAAATGTAAATCCAAGATGGCGGCGCAATATGCGAAAATTTTGTATTAAATTATACGTGAGAAGGAACTTCGTCCCTGACGACGGTACCCCACACGTTTTTTTTTTAAAGCCGTTTCACTTTCAATTACTCGAAACAGCCAAAAAAATCTCGCACAATACTCCATTAAGTACCCAAAACTATTATAACCATGCTGATATTCAACTGAATAACTTTCCCAACGATTCACATTTACCGTAAATATAATACAAATCTATCCTTTTGAAATCCTTATATGAATTTTAAAGTCTGCTTAGCCGGAAAAATGCATACACTGCGGGTTGGTGGAGGTACCTAGTTCCCCCCGAACAATGGATGAGAGCGGAGGCTCGAGTGCCCGGGGGTTCCGAGGGGGTGAAGGGGGAGAGGATGGTTCATTCATCTGAACTCAACCCTGGTACACGAGGTATGAAAGTACAGAAGTACCTACTGTCTTTAAGAATGATGCACGGTTTAAAGATAGTAAAGAACTGAAGATAAAATGAATAAGAATATGGATACCTGACTAAAATAAAATGCTTATAACAGGGTGGCGATTTCGACCCCTGCGTCCGTCCAGGGGGTGATTCTACCTGTCATACTAAACAACTTTCGCATACGCAAACATCCGTGTATAGAAATACTCTGTGTATTGTTGTATATGAATGATGATTTTTTTTCACGAATCGGAAATGAGTTTTATGGTTAAAGTTGTTTATTATGACGGGTAGATTCACCCCCTTGACGGACGCAGGGGTCGAAATCGCCACCCTGTATTCAAGGTACAATACGACAAAGTACTAACTAACTATCAAAGTCTGTTTTTTAATCTCGTCGACTTATTTGACATTTCAAGCGATTGTTTTTTGTTTTTTCAATTTGTAGTTTGACAGTTGCACCTGTCAAATACTACGAGATTACTACCAGATTATTATCAGACTATAGTTGGTTATTCATTTAATTATTTAGTACCACCTTTATGACAAAAGAACACTTACTTTAGGCGTCACATACCAAAGTTATTACATAGTTCTTTTACAATATTGCTATTTCTATTGGTACAACAAAAAGTTAACCTTATTAATTAACATCGCGGTAGATATTAATTAATAAGGTTAACTTTAGTATAGCTTTAATTAGACACTAACTAAGGACTTAGGTAGGTAACACAATAATAACTGTGCTATCATTAATTTTAATTTAATGGCCTGTATTTGTTTATATACTATTTTACCTTATAGGTATAGGTACCTACGTCGGCGTCGCCTCTACAATACGGCTCATGACTTATGGCCACTCCGAACTTTGCAATCGAATGGCATTTTTAAAGAACCAAGTGGTGACATGAGGCTGGTGTGAGTGGGAGAACATGCGCGAAGTTCGGAGAGCCCGATGTTCAGACCGGCCAAAATTCTATGTGCTAAGGTACCCCGCGAAATTCAAATTTTCTTACGTTTTTTTCATGGAGTTGTGTTGATGGAGATTAGAAGCAGATTAACGGGAAATACCACAACCGAAGTGTTTCTCGAGCTAGGCACAATATTGCGTTGGTAGAGGAATGAATGCTTCTGTTTTAATTTGTCACAGATGTAAAACGATACGAGAAGAGAAATGAGTTCTATGAGGAAGTCTGAAAGTGTCACCGGTAACTGTAAAGTTTTGTGGTAATCCGTTGCCATGGTATGGCCATGGGTAGCGGAAGAATGAGGAAAATGACGTGAGGAATGTTTTGAGTATAAATTTGGATGGCTATAAGAGTAGGGGAAGACCAAAGAAACGATGGACTATTTGAAAGATGATACGGCTAGAAAGGGGGTGACTACCGAGATGACGACTAGAGAAGTCATCATCTGCCTAGCCTTTTCCCAACTAAGTAGGGTTTGGCTTCCAGTCTAAGTGGATGCAACTGAATACCAGTATTTTACTGGAATGGAAATTGTGACCTCCACAACCAAGTTACAGGTAACACGGTACAGGGTTGCGGAAAAGTCCGAAAGGGATACCGGGACCCTGGCAACAGGCAACTGAAGGAACACGGGTGGGTTTTAGTCAGAAAAAGTCTGACACGCCCAGAGCGGGAGAAGTCAATTGATGATTTCCCACCCTAAAAAAAAAACGGTACCACCTTGGTGAGACTGGTAAGATGGCGATATATTTTTTTACTAATTCAGCGGGTTTTTGTAAAGTTGTTCTTCTGTCTCCTCCAACTCCAAGGTCTGACCGGCAACTGAAACCGCTGTCAGAAATTCTTCGTCAGCTTTAATGCATAGCGTTAGAGTTTTCAGAGTTAATTATAAAGTAAGTTGGAAAGTTTAGAGTGCAGTGTATGTTGAAAAGCAGTATGTTTTTATGTGAAGAAAACTTTTTAGATTGCTCTCTGGAAACTAGAACGTTGATAGTCAGTGGAAAGTTATGATCCAATATTAATATTGCTGGGGTATCTCCACTTAACACTATCGGAATAGAGTGTTTCGATTCATTTTATCATCCACTCATACCGACTGTCGAGTAGGTACTATCTTTGGCGATCAATATCGAGAATAACCTAGAAATTCATAGACAAGAAGCGCTTTAGTCATCGACTTTCAATACGTTATTCCCAATCAATTCAAAATAGATTTCCATGCATTCATACCGTGGCCGTGGCCGAGTAAAAATACTCTCATGTAATGTATTCTTATTTTTGTTTTAATATTCGCACTATCCAACCAAAGACGCGTAAAACCGGCCAAGTGCATGTCGTACCATGCACAATGAAGGGTTCCGTAGTTTTATGAATTTATAAAACAAACTTAACATTGTAGTTGAAAAACTTGTTCTCCGATACATAATGTATGGGAGAACATGTTTTTACAACTGAAAATTTAAGTTGGTCGATTATTACATCCCCACTTTACGTGTAAGGGATGTACCCAAAAAAAAAAACTATTTTACGATTTTTTTTACCACTTTGTCGGCGTCGTTTATATGTATATCCATACCAAATTACAGCTTTCTAGTACCAACTGTCTCTGAGCTAAGCCGCGGACAGACGGACAGACGGACATGGCGTAACTATAAGGGTTCCTTGTTGACTACGGAACCCTAAAAAAGCTACGAAAAAACCTCATCGCAAAAAAACTCCATTTTACGAGGAGCTTCAAGTTAAAAGGCATAAAATTAGCTAAGTACATACAACCTGGCACAATTAACATCTATAATTAGTTTGCCTCTAATTTGCAGCCGCTTGAAAACCTAGACGTTCGGAATGGAAAGCACTTGTAATCAAAGTGCGTATGAGCAAATTAGGGAGAGCGAAATGGCGACCTAATTTCCTTGCTTTCGAGGTTATTTTAGTATTTCGGTGAAATGTTAAGTTTTATACCGTTTACTTTAGGTGATAAAATTTTATATACTTACATTAAAATGCTTTTATGTAATATGTAATACAACTAACTGGCGTAATGTGGGTGTACTGTGGGTACACCTCTGTCTAGCCCTTCGGGGACTACAGGCGTGATGTTATGTTATGTAATACAACTATTTACACTTGGTACTAAATTAAATGACTAACTTACTATACAAATAAATGCGAAAAACCGGCCAAGTGCGAGTCGGACTCGCGCACGAAGGGTTCCGTACCATTATCTATAAAACCGGCAATTTTTTTTTTTTTAAATAGCAAATAAATTTATAATTATATAATAAATTTATCAAAATATTTATTTTATTCTGTTTTTTAGTATTTGTTTTTATAGCGGCAACAGAAATACATCATCTGTGAAAATTTCAACTGTCTAACTGTCACGGTTCTTGAGATACATGCAGCCTGGGGGCCAAGTCTACTAATTTACAAACGTGTCAGTGGTCTCACAATGATCAGTTTTTGACAGATTTTGTATGGCATATCTGCCAAAAACTGATCATTGTGAGACCACTGATACGTTTGTAAATTAGTAGACTTGGCCCCCTGGTTACAGACGGACTGACTGACTTAGTAATAGGGTCCCGTTTTACCCTTTGGGTACGGAACCCTAAAAAGGATTCTTAGGCCTTGAAGTACCTACTCGACCGCATCGCTGTCATCCGGACACGTGCCCAGAAGACTGGCAACATTGCTACGTTGAATGGCAATGCTAATTCTTTGGCCAAAGAACGATCCAGTTCTCAGTCACGTGAATTGTCGACCAGTCGGCGAGAAATACTTTACGTACTTATATTATGTTTTCCTTTTTTTTTTTTCATTTCATTTATTCAATAAAAATTTTACATTGTGTCTGAATTTCTATAACTAAATATAAGAAACATCATGCATACAATATATATTTAAATCATTACACTAACCCAAATTAAATTAGAATAGTAAGTAGGTAATTTACTTCATAACAATTATTAACCTTGTGTATAAAAATAACATCTAAGATTGCAATTAAATTAAATTAGAATTCATTAAAAATACATTTTGAAAAGTCAATAAAAACAATAATAGTAAATTAAGAATTCATAAGTACAATAGATCATAATGATCATCTTTCTGTTTACTTAGTTATCGGCTAGAACAACAACCCAATTTTCAAATATGGGATCCAACGGAAACACATAATAATGTTTTGTGGGATCCAACGCCAAAAATATTAAAATGGGATCGAAAACTGGAATCTGGCTATTTGTGATGTAGCCAGCTTCCTAATCGGTTTCAGACAATTATTTTGTCCGTGGTCTGATTTCAGTAAATTATTTTCGTAGGAAAACTAAACCGGATGAGAACATCATGAAATCTGGTTAGCAACATTCCTATTCAGTCACACAGATAAGCAATGAGAACCACGGAAAAACATGTTTAATACGTACTTGGAAACAAATTCCGGCTTACCAACCTACTCTAAAAAGTCACAAATATTTGCTACCATTTTTAGATAAAATTAGTCACCGAGTGTGAGTGGCCTTCACACTGCTCAGATTGAAATAATGACACAGTAATTGTAATTCAAGGTTCCTTAGATAAGAATCTGTGTGTTTCGCATCACAGACAACCTGACAGTGAAACGTTACAGTTTAGTCAAACTATTACAAGGTGGGAGTTTTGACGTAACATGTAGAACGGATGCTGTTCCGTGCCTGATTCATTATCTGTGGTGTTACTAATAAATTTTAGATGATGTTATTATTTCGTCATCGCTCTTTTACAGTTCCAGCCGATCTAAAAACCTCACCGTGAAAACTTATGTGAAGTGAGCTATCAATAATGTCAATCTCTAGCATCAGTTGTGCTATTCTGTAACCATCTCACCGTGAAAACTTAGGTGAAGTGAGCGTGAAGTGAGCTGTCATTGTCATCGATACCTAATGCTAAGACAGTGACAGGTTCACTCCAAGCTCACTTCACCTAAGTTTTCATCGTGAGATTCTTACCGAATAGCACTACAGGTTTAATGACAGCTCACTTCACCTTAGTTTTCACGGT
Source organism: Lithophane ornitopus (assembly GCA_948473465.1). Classification (NCBI taxonomy): domain Eukaryota; kingdom Metazoa; phylum Arthropoda; class Insecta; order Lepidoptera; family Noctuidae; genus Lithophane; species Lithophane ornitopus. The sequence continues at coordinate 11,908,041 of OX419632.1, read as the reverse complement.
CAGATCATTACAGAATTGGTCGGCTGGTGTATGAATGAACATGTCGACGTTGACGCTTGTCTACCACGTTCGTTTAGTGGTCACAAGTGCAACTGCTAAGCGTGAGTTCCCGGTTTCGACACAGGTCGGTGAAAGTGTCATTGAATTGTTTCGTAAGTTTGAGCCTGGTTAATGTCATTGGCTCGCCCATTATAAAATACATGAGACTTGAAGAAATAAACCTTTTTGACAGCCCGTTCCGTTAGATTTGGACTTCTATACCGTAGGCATAAGGATGGCATTAAAAGCAAAAAAGTGGTTACTATACCAACTGTTTACTGCAGCTGCCATTTGTCATGCCACCAACGCAATAGAAGTCAAAATCGTTTGTACGGACTGTAAAAAAGGTTTATTCAAATGTCTAATCTTATTTCAAATGGAGGATAAAATGGAGTCGACATTTCCTATTTGACTACCTTTTTTTTTGGGTGGGAAATCATCATATGACTTCTCCCGCTCTGGGCGGAGCGGAAGAGCGTGTCATACTCTTACTGACTAAAACCGTTGCCCGGGTCCCGGTATCCCTTTCGGACTATTCCGCAACCCTGGCCTATTTGACTACCTCTGAGAAGAAATTGCGAAACTAACTCACGGGTCTAAGTCTCTTTTAAAGTCCAGACATAATCTTGGTCAGGCCATAAGTATGAGAATCATATAGATTAGTCTCTGATATGGTCTTTTGAGGAAAGAACGACACGATTTGAGTGGACCTGTCCAGTCAGTGCAAACATTTGTCAGTAATCGAGGAGCTCTCACACAGAACTCAGAACTTATTTAGTAAAATTTTATTTTACCAGATTTTCAAATCAATGCATTTCCAGCCGTAACAAGTTTAGTTTGGTTTTGAATTGTAGCAGCCATAATTTCACACTTATTTCGCTACACTCACAAACGTTCATATAATTTCCATTTATGGGTTTTCCAATGCGCGTGAAAATTGCTTGAACTAGATTGGTTTTCTTCTCATAATATTTTGTGATATAAAGGTTTTTGGTGCATCGTTTGCCAAATGAAAATGGCGGATAGGAGGGATCATGTGCTATGGCCCCTTATGGGGGAAGCGTCTGTAAAATTCAAATTTTCTTACGTTTTTTTGCAATTACAGTTCAGTGTCAGGTTGTATCATTAAAATATGTTTTGCGACCGTAACAATATCAGGCTTTACAGAATTATAATAATTAGAATCAGGAAACAACACCCATGTCATGATTTCTTGAAATAGACATTCAATAGAATTGTATGAACTTAGAGAGTCATATTGATGATTTCTATTATTCTAATTCTATAAATAAATATTTGATACAACTGCGAATCTTATTTAGATCAACATAATACCTGACACTGATCTGCAAATTGCAAAAAAAGTGAGAATATTTGTATTTCGCGGGCTACCCTGAAGCAGTCACCTTAAGCAAGAGTTATCTTGAATTTATAACCGCGTTTTTTAAATAAAATAATTATAAACTGTGAGTCATGCAAAAAAATACAAATCTGCAAAAAAACAAAACATAGTGCTTCTTTTTTTGACTCAATTTTTTTACAAAGTTCTTCTTTTGTTTTCAAGTAAGTAAGTCCCATATTTTTCACAGCTATCCTTACTGCCCATAGCGCCATAGATTACGCTGAACTAACTAATGAGTTTCCGTACCCCGCATTCGTTGCTAATTACCTCGTATTTTATGTTTTAGTGCGAAAAGTATTCGTTTAGTTTATTTGTTCAGAATATTCATAGAAAAACCACTAGAATTTTGCCTAATGCACGTAGTCGGTCCATGTTAAATACTGGTATTCAGCTGCATCTGGTAAGACTGGAAGCTGACCCCAACCTATGCAAATGATGATTATAACTAAAAATTATGTGTGATGAACAATCTGTTCTGATTGTGTAGGAAGTCATATGTTTTTTTTAGAGGAGAATTTCTTGAATTTAATATATGGATTGATAGATTTAAAAAAAATTCAGTCTACACAAAATACACACAAAAGCACAATTAAAACAAATTACATGAATTTAAATAAAAACAAGATGTCAATATGCTTACAAAAAAGTGAAAATAAAAACATAACAACAGATATAATATCAGATATATATTCAACAGTCATATAATATACATAAGCCATAAAGTGATACCTGCTTTTCTTTTAACGTTATCAAATCAGGTATGGCAGCTAGATCCGTAATAATTCTTAGCTTGTTGAAAACCATTAATTTATTTGGATAGGTTGGTTACGTTTATCCAGCTGTCATAAAGTACGGCTAAGGAAATTAGGATTCAAACAAATTCACTTTCGCATTTAGGCGAAAGCTTTAGGGCTGGGCAAGCTTCAGGCAAAGCTTCAGAGTTGTATTGATGATTTTTATAAATAAATATTTCATATGACCGCAAATCATATTTTAATCAACATACAACCTGACACTAACTTGCAAATTGCAAAAAACGTAAGAAAATTTGAATTTCGCGCGACCTTGGCGCGTCCCCCTTAATGCGAAAGTGTCAGGAACGCATTTCCACGACGGCCGGACTGTAGTAATGTACCTACGGACAATAGAAGTTGGTAGCCAATTTGATAAAAAAAAAAAATCCTTACTTTACCTACCAACACTTTTATATCGGAACTGTCACGCATCGGCAAATAGTCCTTATTTCAATTAAACAGTAGGCAGTTAATCGATGGTCTACTTCAAGAAGTCCTTGAGACGTGACAAATGGCTTATATTAAGAAATCAATACATCAACTTAATTGTCGATGACTATTCGAATATTGAAGGGCCACGTGTCAGTTTGAAGGGCTCTTTACGAGTCACGTGTCATTAAGGGCCAATTCGACCAAAATTTTATTCCTAGTTTAAGTCTAAAGGCTCGTACAAACAGACGCGAAATCGCGGGCGCGACAGGCAGCGGTACTTTTGTCGACAAAGGTACCGCGCCCGGTCGCGCCCGCGATTTCGCGTCTGTTTGCACGAGCCTTAATCCAGCTAATAAATATTCAATTTTTGACAGATTTTCTATACAAAAACTGTCAGACGTCAATATTATTCGCCGAATAAAAGATACCTGGCTTTAGTTAATTGATTCAGGCGTGACTTTGCGGAAATCCATACTAATATTATAAATTCGAAAGTAACTCTGTCTGTCTGTCTGTTACCTTATAACGCCTAAACCACTGAACGGATTTCGATAAAATTTGGCAAGGAGATAGATAGCATCCCGGGGAAAGACATAGGCTACTTTTTATCGACATACGACGCGGGCGAAGCCGCGGGCGGAAAAACCCTGTAAGAAATCGACACGTGTTTCACCATGCGTCCAGCGCTCGGTGTGGCAACACGTCGTGTTCTGGTTTGCAATTGGTCAATCGTCATCCTGAGGATGCCTCGTTGAGAGGTGAAACACGTGTCGATTTCTTACAGGGCTTTTTATGACTCTTGAAGAATAGGTAAGCAGAATAGATTACTAAATATATCTAACTCTATTGTATTTTATATCTGGCTTTAGTTAAATTAGCCCTAAGGAGTTTCGAAGTAGGTATGCTCCGTATAAAATAAGGATTTCTCGTCTATAAATGCTCGTACATTTTGGTGACAATAAATACACTTTGACATTCTTCAATTGTCCTACAGGCCAAGTGCGAGTCGGACTCCCCCACGAAGTGTTCCGTACCACTGCACAATATTAATTTTAAAAAGTCGCGTCTTATATGGGTCCCCATTTAATTTTTTAACTTTATTGTATTTTTATTACTTGTTGTTATAGCGGCAATAGAAATACACAATCTGTGAAAATTTCAATCGTCTACCTATTACGGTACATGAGAGGCTCGCTGACAGACAGACGGACAGCGGAGGCTCTATATAGGGTTCCGTTAGGCACCCTTCGGGTACGGAACCCATCGATCACTAATAATTAGTGATCGATGACTGAACTCTAAAATTAACCAATCTGATATAGATAAATAAATCCAAATGGATATTTATTTAACCTATTAAATCAATAAAATCGTGTAAACTTTGAGCTGATAATAATGTTGACACATGAATGGTTTATTTGACTTTGATTGATAAAACGGTACTACACATCACTACTTTTGGTTGATATTGACTTGTTAGTGTCAATAAAGTGATTGATTGCAGATAAGCTGACGCACAACCACCCGAAAATCTGAAAAAAGAACACATAATATTATTTTTTTACCATATAAATAAGTTGAACATCAAGGGTATTTATGTAGCAGTAAAATATTTTTTAATTCATTCGAATCGGACATTTAATTTGGATGTTATCATAAATGCAAAACGCGAACCGTTCGACGCCGGCGCCGCCGCGACTTTCCCTACTCTAGAGAAAAGAGGATGGGCACACAGGTAGACCATGACCTGGAATACGACGTAGGATACGTTTTATTCCTATATTCCCACGGGATCGAGACCTACGCGGGTGAAACCGCGGGGCACAGCTAGTCCATTATAAAATACAATAGACGTTGATATATTTAGTAACCTATTCCGCTTGGCTATTCCTCAAGAGTCCTAAAAAACCCTGTAAGAAATCGACACGTGTTTCACCTCTCAACGAGGCATCCTCAGGATGACGGACCAGGCCCGGGTCGACGGCGTGTCCTGTTTCACCCGCGCCCCAAAGAAATGTCAGCACAACCGCCGGGAAAGTCCGAAACGTTACCGGGGCCTCTGGTAACACACAGGCAACTGGAGGAACACGAGGAGTTTTAGTCAGCAAGAGTCTGACACGCCCTCCCGCTCCGCCCAGAGCGGGAGAAGTTATTTTACAATTTCAAAAGCAAAAAAAAAAACTGCAAAATCTAGTGCTACCAATCGCGTCACGGGTCAAATTATAATGAACACACTGTAGTTTTTTTTTCAGGAAAAGCCGTCACTAGGATTTATGGCCAGTTGGCCACAGATATCATATATCAAAGTTACAGTGACTTATAACACGTGCAGGTTTGGACAATCCAACCAATAAAAGATTTTTTTACCATTATACAACGCTGCAGTAAATCAAGACTTTTTTCTGAAGTATGTCGACCCTGCACCCTAATTACGTGATAGACTTTCAATCATAATCCGAGAGTTTTGAAGCTATTGCTCAACAACGCAATGAACGTAAGTGAACTGTCGAAATAAAACTCCCAATTGTCATTTGGAGTGTGTTATGCAATGCAAATACTTAAGTATTCTATCAAAATCTCTCCGTGAAAACTTAGGCGAAGTGAGCTTGTAGTGAACTGTCACGATTTCAAGTATAACCTTATAAGTTTACTTGAAATCGAATGACGAAAGGTCGAATAACACTTGCTCGAAAACGTTAACTCGATAGTACTCGAAATCGATCCGGGTTCCCTACTTGAAACCTTAACATCAGTAGGTATCGACGACAATGACAGCTCATTCTGTGGCGGTATCTACATCGCCAAATGCGAACTACGCATCAAAGATCTGACGTCACACAAAAATCCTGACGTCACATAAATCCTGCATCGCGCAATTAAAGTTTACCGTGCAGTGGACATATATACAAGAACCCAACATCAATCGTTGAGCAGTTGCCCGCCAGACAACACCCGTCTGGTTGGAGGATCCTCCATTTTCTATGGAGTATGAGTGAACTTTACACTCTGTTCCTCATACCCCTAAAAGTCCACGCTCACTTCACCTAAGTTTCACTGTGAGATGGTTACAGAATAGCAATGCAGGAGGCATGACACTTCACTTCAAGCTCACTTCACGTCTTGTCAAGTCTTGACAGTGAGATTTTTACAGACCAGCACGTCCGTGCACCCCAAACTGTCAGCTCCGCGACTGACCTGGCTAACTAACTAATCCTTTTTACCCGCTCATGAGCCATTTAACGTTTATCTAAGTCTTACCAATACGTGAGAAAATATCTGGCCGTTGGTTAGCAGCCGTCAAACTAAATTGGATCGTGTCTCTAAGCCCTTAAAGTTAGTTCAATGTGACGCTATATCTCGTAGAACGTCCAAAGTTAGTTAGCATCCATTTCAGGAGCCATAACCCAGTTTTGAGGGTCCTAAATTCACTTATTGCTACATAGTCCATGTATCGCAGTCTGCAGTTAATTTTTAATATTAAGCTTGAGCGCGATGTCCCAAGAAGGTATGCGCTTCGAGAATCATCGTCGATCTTCGGAAATATGAACGCGCGATGATGAGATCTAATAAAGCTGGCAACCATGGAAGTACTCGTCTATTTAGTATTACCATGATAACAAAACTCGACATTATAGATTAACAACTCAATGCAATTCGAAAAATCTTTTGAAAACTTTTGAATGACAAATGAAGCTCTAAATCTTCCTTGCAAATACGAGCATTATTTTGACAACCTTTTTCGAGATAAACCAAAATTGCGGTACTGGTCGAATACATGCGATTATGCGGCCGGCAATGTTAGTATGAAAAATCACCAAGGAGGTAACTTATCAAAGATTTTATCTAAATTTCGATTGCAGAATATACAATTTTTCTTTCTTTTCCATCTTTCAACAAAAAAGTCGAACTTAAAAATCAACAAAAAATCAAATTTCTAGTCGTTCGATTTTCAAGTCTCGTCCAAGGTGTATTTTTCTTGGACGACCTTGGGTTGAATCTCTTTCTGCACTCAAGATTCTTAACACCTTCGATTCGCGCAGAAGCTAGAGAACCCTTCCTTACGCTCGGGGTTCAATATAGAGCCCGTAACATAAGACCCTGCTTAATCCCCTTGGTGAATAATCTACTATTATTCCGTCTTCAAGCTTCATGCTAGGACAAAAATCATATAATTTTGTTAAACTACTATGTATGTATTTATAATAATTAAATGTTTACTTACGTATTTGTTACAGGTACGTTTAGAGGTTTCACACGGATTTACACAACCCGGGCATGCTCCTTCTGCTGTGGTATGTAGTAGGGAAATAATAAATGTCGCCTACAAATATCGATATATCGAACAAAAAATATCGATGTCGATATTTTTTCTACAAGGGTAATATCGATATAACGATATTTTTTCTACAAGCCTAACAGTAGGTAAACCCTGATTTTTTTTTTTTAAATAGTAAACAAGGAAAAAGCTTATGATTTAACCAATCATTTAACCGCTTATGGACCAACTAATCCCACGAAACCTTTTCAACGAACCTAAATGAGTCTTTTAATCCAAGCTTTTTGGAGTAAAAAGACGAAGAAAATTAAAAATATCTAAACGAAAGTAAGCATGCCTACGCATTTTTTTTGATGGTTGCAAATCATCAAATGACTTCTCCCGCTCTGGTCGGACCGGAAGGGCGTGTCAGACTTTCACTGACTAAAACCCTCCCGTGATCCTTCAGTTGCCTGTTGCCAAGGTCTCGGTATGTATCCCTTTCGGACTTTCCCGCAACCCTGGCAGGACCTAAGACATGCTGGCGTGACGATTTAGACTAGTTTTTAACCGATTGGCCGGAGAAGACTAAGCATAAATAAAATTGAAAACTATAAGGGAAGCCTTTTCCCCCCAGCAGCTTTGGGAACGCTACTCCACCATTACTCTTTTCTACAACACTGAGAGCAGCAACGGTGGAGTTTCGTGCCCATTCTTCTCCATACGAAACTACCTTTTCTACTACTACGACTAGAATCAATTCTTCACACATGTCCAAAAGTGCCTTTAATGTGTCTATCCTAATCCTAACTAATAATTAGGTATTATAAATGCGAAAGTGAGTTTGTTTATTTATTTGTTACGCTTTCACGCTAAAACGGCAGAACAGTTTTCGCACATGGATGAAATTTGGCACATGGATAGACCATGAACTGGATTAGGAAATAAGACCTGATACTGACCTGCAAATTGCAAAATACGTAAGAAAATTTGAATATCGCGGGCCACCCTAGCGCATCAACCTTAAGGTGGATGCGCTAGAGTAACCCGCGAAATTCAAATTTTCTTACGTATTTTGCAATTTGCAGGTCAGTATCAGGTTGTTTGTTGATCTAAATATTATTTGCGATAGAAAAGAAATTATATATATAAGAAAATTTGAATTTCGCGGGCCATCCTTAGCGCATCCCCCTTAATCGAGAAAAAATTATCAGCCGTTCGGCTGTGACGAATCATATCGAATCATACCGATCCTGAGGGCTCAAACAAAATAAACACGTTACGACGACGCAACGTGTCACGGCACATTGCGTCACGTTGCACACATTTTTTCATTATTGTTTTCTGCATCTATGTTTGAGCCCTAACAAGTATCAGCACGCCTGAAACTTGTTTGTTTATCGCTAACTGTAACAAAACATATCAGTCTCCAACAGTTCACGACCAAGTATCCGACTCAGTTAACACATAATTAAAACTTTAATTATTAAGTTGTTTCTCAAAAGTTTGCACGAACTCAGTTTATTTCCCAAGTTTAGCAGATAAATTAACAAAGTTCTGCTGACGTCATTTTACTTAAATGGAAAAAAAAAGTAATTTGTGCCTTCGAGATGGTAGGTAACAAAAGTTATTTTTAGATAAGTAAGTAGGTACCTTCTGTTTTAATAGAAGTTACGTCATTTTATTATTACAAGTTTGGGAAACTGGTATCTATATATATTATAAAAAGTTGCTTTTCGTGTCTGTCTTTGTGACAGCGTTCTTCTATTGGACAAAGGTTAACCCAGTGGCTTACCGCAGGTGATATCCCAAAATAATATTTACGACAAAATTTTGATGTTCTCACTTAGCATAATCAGCCTATAATGTTCCCACTGCTGGGACACAGGCCTCCTCTCTGTGAGAGGGAGCGGGCCGTAATCCACCACGCAGGCCCAGTGCGGGTTGGTAGATACCGGTTTCCTCACGATGTTTTCCTTCACCGTTTTGAGAGCAGTGGTGATGAATTAATTTACACAAATTAAAGCGCCTGTCGGGGTTCGAACCTACGACCTACAACTCGTAAGTCGTGGCCGTTACTACTGGGCCACCACTGCTCATGTTCATGTTCTCACTTAATAATTATCAATCAAACTTACCGCAAGCAGTTCCAGCCTTAATTCTATTGACAGATGTCAAAATGAACTGTCATCAAATGCGATCACTAAAGGCACCTAAAGGGTTGTCGAGTTCTTCAAACTAAGGAGACTGTCGACATTTGTTAAGTGCCACTTAGACACAGCTTCACCACTGGCCTTAAATAAATCCTGACTGGCCTTTTTAAATTTAGCTTTTGGTATAAAAAAATAAAGAGATTAGTGACGAGGTCGTTTATATTATATTATTAGTGACGTGTTTCGCGTTCATCAAAAGATTGACGCGAATAATAACCATATTTCTGCTAACCTTTACATGTAATTATATACCTAGTATTAAGGTGAATACTCGCATAAAAAATACAGAAGTTAATCGATATCTACTGCATAATTAGCGTGTTTGCGTGCTAAGTCACATTAAATAGCTTCGATAGTATATTTTTTATTTCATAAACAATCCTTATCAAATTATAAACAGATGGACGATGACCATTAATTTCACATTAGCACGTTCACTGTGAATTTTAATAACTTATTTATAACTAGACATTTATTCTACATTGCATGCAGACCACAAATTAGATTTTTGCCTCTGACTAGCCTTTTCCTAATCCCAACTATGTTAGGATCGTCTTCCAGTCTAAGCGAGTGCAGCTGAATACCAGTATTTTGCATGGAGCGACTGCCAATCTGACCTCCACAACCCAGTTACAGGGTAACACGATATCCCTTGGTGTCTGAATTTGGGCTTCTGACAACGTGTAACGACTGTCGAAGATCTACGAATGATAGTCGAGACCAACGGCTTAACGTGATTTCCGAGGCACGGAGGATTCTCGGTATCTTAATGGATGGTCCCATCCACGAACCGACCCGGGCAACCTTCGATCGACCCGTGTGGCTGTTATTATTTAGCCACGAGCCCCGCTCTAAGCTTGCATGTCAATGGGCGCTAAAGTTGGGTAAAATATGCGAGAGACCTTTGTTACCCGTTTATCGGCTAATCGGCCTGCCACCATCCAGTACACGATACCATTCGTGTATCCCTGTACGCAGCAATCCCCAAACTATCCTTAGGGATCCTTAGATGATGAAGATTAATTACTCCGGGGATCCCTTAAGGCTCCATAAAATAGTTACCTTTGCCTCGAGTTACGCGCGGCTTAGGCGTGTATTCTCGTAATCTCGATGAACGATTATCAGTATTTATAGATTATGTTAGGCGATTAGTTTGACTCGCTGCGTAGTGCGTAATTTATTCGACTAGCTCAGGAATTTTGGTACAATTATTATGGTGGGGATTATTTACAATGATTTGTTTGCCGAGAAGAGCAATATTTCCCTGAGGGCAGACTGCGGTTGAGAATGTTGTTCAAAGGGGTTGGCGTGATAATTATATGTTATGTCATGCAGGCTGTTAATATTATAATGATATCGCTTATAAGATTGTCGTAACAAAATTTGGAAATCCAAGAGATTATGCATTTTAGTTGGTTTCGTTCAAGTTATAAACTGACAGGCTATGTTAAACAAACATAATAATGTTGGATTAAAGAAAAAATATTAAGGATCTTCTTCTACAAATATTATAAATTAAAGTCGCTTTTCGTGTTATTCAGTATGTCCACGTTGTTCTTCTAAACCACGCAACAGATTTCGATGAGGTTTTCACTATCGGCATCGTTTAGAGTTTATTATGAGATAAGTAAGAAATCTCGATGTTTTGTCAAGTTGTAAAAACCGTGCGAAACAGGAGCGGGTCGCTTACCCCATTTGAAATAAGATTAGACATTAAAACCAACCCTTTTACAGTCCGTTCAACCAATTTTGACTTCTATACCGTAGGCATAAGGATAGCATTAAAAGAAAAAAAAGTTACACAATACCAACTATCTACTGCGGCTGCCATTTGTCATGCCACCAACGCAATAGAATTCAAAATCGGTTGAACGGAATGTAAAAAAGGCTTATCTATACGTCTAATCTTATTTCAAATGGAATATAGTATTATAAACGCGAAAGTTTGTAAGTAAAAACTACTGAATGGATTTGGATGAAATTTGGAAAACAGATAGTTTATAACCTGGATTAACACATAGGATACTTTTTATCTCGATATTCCCACGGGATCGAGACTTACGCGGGAGAAACCGCGAGAAACCGGAGGCGCGGCTAATATTAAATAAAAAGTGCCTCTGTAATTACTTATTTAAACAGGTTACAAAAAAAAACTCGTTTTAACAAACATATCAGTTTATCGATTTGCTAGAATTTTTCAAAACCCGTTATTCAGGCCTGACTTTCAACTGAAACCTGAACCTGCTGGGGAGTTTGTTGCGCCACTTCTTCTTCCCAGCTAAAACACTTGGAAGTGGTGAAGGGTGGTAATTTTGACGTTCAAAAAGTGCTGATTCTCAGCCTAGTTTGAATAGATGACTTTTGATTTTGATTTTGAAATACAACCAAGTCTGTTAAACTCACACATTTCAGCTTCAGCGAACCGCACGTTCGCCCTCCTTTCTGACCAAGATTATGTCTGGACTTTAAAAGAGACTGATCCCTGAGTCTGTTTCGCCATTTCTTCTCAGAGGTAGTCAGATCTGAAATGTCGACTCTATTAAGCGTATGTTTGTTGAATATGATTAAACAAAGATAGCTGACGTGGCTCAAAAGCTTGCCCAACTTAAATGGGACTAGGCAGGACACGTCTGCCGCATGCCGGACAAACTGAGCCCTAATAACACAGAACTGGTGCCCTGAGACAGTGAGACGGGGTGCGGCAGACCACGTAGGAGATGGCGGGACGAGCTGGATAGGTTCCATCAAAACTGGAAAGAGGACGCGCGGGCTCGCGAAAGATGGAAGGAGTGAAGGGAGGCCCAGGAGCGGTACAGGGTAGGAAAGAAAAAAAGAAAAAAAGATTATTATAGTGATTTCGATTTTTATTTATTTATTAAAACTTTACGCACAAGTAAAAAAATACTGTACAAAGGCGGACTTAATGCCTGAGGCATTTTCTACCAGTCAACCTTAGGGTGATGCAGAGACAAACATGGCATATCCTACAGAATAAACAATTTCATTGCTAAAATAGGATAGAACCTTCACATTATCACACACAGCCTAAGTAGGTACTTACCTACGTATCCGATAACAGAGTAGTGTGGTAATAACCGGCATTGATTCAGCGATGTCTGTGCTGAAACATGAACAATGGCAGTGTGTGTCAATCATAATCGCATCACGCAAGTTATCAGTAAGTGCGGATGTTAACAGCTAGTGGGCGTCTGACACGCAGTTATCGGTAACGTGACATGTTACAGAACAGGGACAGAAATTCTACTCTGTATGAAAGTATGAAACAAAACAGAGGGGCAATTCCCGTAGGTATTTTTAAGAACGTTCGCATTCGCACTTCATTCGCAATCTGTCAAAAATACAATCAATCCAAAATTTTTGACAATTTTGACCGCTTGCGATTTGAATGTGAAGTGTGAACGTTTTTTAACGAGAAATTGGCCTCCAGAACTCGATAAATCCGCTGCGACAGCATTCATGTACTACACAGGGATATTTAAATAATTACATGGTTGAACGTTACATGAGAAAAATAATCACCCTGTAGCTTTAATATACCGAAAGGCTTCATCATAAGGATTATTTTTTGTTAAATACCATAGTGTCACAAATAAAAGGAAAACCATGACATGTAGCATATCCGTGGGACGCCCTGTATAGCTGTCATGTATCAGTCATAGAGCATTATCTGTTAGAGGCAGGCTTGGGTCAAATCAGCGCATCGACAAGAGATGTTGCCTCTAAAAAATCCTGGAAAATCATCAAAGTATACCAACCAGTTTTATTTACAAATTGACATTATTGAATATTCTATACAAAATGACATGATTACTTTGTAAAGTATTTTATTATTGTGAATGTGAGGACTATGTGAATGTGTTTTTTTTTTTTTTCTTTCTCAGTTAATTTTATTAATGGTCTGGCAATTTGAGAATTTTATGCGGCCTACCCAAATGTCCTTTCTTTGGTATTGTTCGTCGAGTCGCTGAGCTCCTTAAGTTCTGAGTTGAGCTCCGCCATTACTGACAAATGTTGCACTGACTGGACAGGTCCACTCAAATCTGTGTGGTTCTTTCCTCAAAAGACCAATTCAGACTCGAATTTACATGGTCCTCATATGGCTTGACCAAGATTATGTCTGGACTTTAAAAGAGACTGTGACCTCTGAGTTTGTTTCGGCCTTTCTTCTCAGAGTAGTCAGATAGGAAACGCCGACCTCATCTAGCTTATTTTTAATATTTTTTAATATGACGTGTAAAAGTGATTCCAATATCCTATTTACAGAATAAACAATTTCATTTCATTTCATTTCTACCGCGCATGCCGCATGATCAGGTTTTCATCATATTAAACCATCATTTGTCCTTTTTTTTGTAGCGCCATGAAGAGCCATTTCACTTCATGTCACCTAGACTTCACTAGAGGCGACCTCGAGCAACCTTAGTTTTCCTAAAATTGTTACGTTACTCTTCTCGTTGCATCACTAACAGCCGGTTTCTGAAATAAGTATTTGAAGTTGAGAATTGCTCAAACTCTTCTTAAGCATTACTTAAGGTGACTCATTGAATTTCGCGCGTGACATTAAAGGAATCACCTTAAGTAATGCTTAAGAAGTTTGAGAAATTCTCAACTTCAAATACTTAAATCAGAAACCGGCTGTTAGTCAGCTGCAAGCAGAGCCGCACATTTTAATTTAAAGCGACAGGCTCTTACCAAAACGCACGGCTCTGAGTTTGCTTCGGCATTTCTTCTCAGGGATCAGTCAGATAGGAAATGTCGACGCCATCAAGTTTTATAAAATATTGACGTGTAAAAATGTCTTTCACAACATTTCATTTCATATAAAAAGTTTCCATGTGAGCCACGACTACGGTGCATCATCGATTCACTAAAAAGTGCAATTATTATACTGACATTGAGCGCTGCACATCGCTTTAACTAAACGCTTTTCAGTAACATATCGCCGAGTTCGGCGGTAAAAGGTTCGCGTATGGAATGCGCAATTTGTAGCTGTAGCGCACTGTACGAGCTCGAACGTATTGCACTATGTAAAGTTATCGAAACGTGCAATGGGGACGTTCTTATTGGACGAGATTTGAAACGAATTTTAACTTTTGGGGTAAGGTTAGTGCCTATGACTCTTTTACACTAAACTGACTCAAAAACGAAAGCCTAAAATCACGTTCTCAGAAACCATAAAGAATGCTACACCAAAAAAAAAAAACCTATACAGCGTATCTATTGGATAGCTATAAGGCTATAAGGCAAGCATTATCAATCAGCCTATAAAGTTCCCACTGCTGGGACACAGGCCTCTTTGGCTATTATCCACCACGCGAGCCATGAAAAAAATTGTGGGGATTTTTTTGAATATGGAACAACTCGATTTCCCCACGATTTTGTTCCTAACCAATGATATTATAAATTAACAGATATGTTACACACTCACAAAACAACCGAAAAAAGTGATCCGTGATCGATGGCAGCACACATACCCACTTTCCATTCATTTTACATTTCACTACAAGTAAAATGATAGAAAAGAGATGGCTTGATAAAAACAACAAGAAAAAACTTTTTACAAAAAAAAAACAATCGACTTCCATAAAAAACACTAAAAAGTCGGTGTCTTTGCTTTTCAATTTCCGTTTTTTGCCACCGACTTCCGAAATTAAAGTTATTTTTCACTTTTTTAGTGTTTTTAACCGACTTCTTCAAAAAGGAGGAGGTTCTCAATTCGTCTGTTTTTTTTTTTTTTTTTTGTATGTTTGTTACTCGATTACTCCGCCAATTGTGAATAGATTTTGATACATAATTGGCGGAATAATCGCGTAACAAATATACAAAAAAAAAAAAAAAAAACATACAGATGAATTGAGGACCTCCTCCTTTTTGAAGAAGTCGGTTAAAAAAAGAGAGTTGCTGCTACCACTAAGCGACTAAAGTCAATACCTACGTCCCAATTAGAACGTTTTCGAGTCTTCCCGATTGCGTGCTCACAACATATCTGTTTAATATAATATAATATCATTGTTCCTAACCGTTTCGAAAGCATTGGATGATTGCGAATTTCATAATGACTGTTGTTAATAGTTAGTCTTCTGCAATTAGTTATTTGTACAGTACGTTGGAAGCCTTATCTGTTGTATGCTTTCTACTACGTCTGTTTATGTTGAACATGTCACGATTTCAATTACATTATAATGTCATGTTATCAAACATGTAACTATGCGTAAAGTTTCATGCTTTATTGAGCGTGACGGAACCGTAATGTATCCCATTTCTTGACGGTCCTGAGGCCCTAGACAAAGTGACATTCTATTATTGATAACGATGATGGAAAAGGCAAATATGTGTAGGGCTGACATAAGCTATCGAAAAGCTTATGTCAATCCTGTTGGAACTCGTTGTAGTAATACGAAACGCTTTCGAAGTGATTGTCACTTGTCTAGGTTTTGAAATGGACTGTTTCATTTCAAAATTAAACCTTCAAGAAATGGGCTGTTATATCTAGGAAAGTTTACTCAAGATTTTTTAAGGATCGACCAAAATGTTTACATAAAAAAAATAACTAAATATAATTATTTCACCTCAAACATTGTGATATACATAAATTAAAGCAGCGCCAGTAAGTTACAATAGTATTATTATTATTTCGGAGCTGTCTCACTCTTCAATTATGAGGCTATATGTTAATCTATACTTCTATACTAATAATATAATAATAATATTATAAAGAGGAAAGTTTTGATTGTTTGTTTAGGTATTAGGGTAGGCAGGATAGGCAAAATTAGGGTAGGTAGGTAGGGTAGGTAGGTAGGGTTGGTAGGTAGGGTCGGTAGGTAGGGTTGGTAGGTAGGGTAGGTAGGTAGGGTTGGAAGGTAGGGTTGGTAGGTAGGGTTGGTAGGTAGGGGTGGTAGTTAGGGTAGGTAGGCTAGGTAGGGTTGGTAGGTAGGGTACCTACCCTAGGTAGGGTAGGTACGGGAGGTAGGTGTAGGGAGGCAGGTGTGGGGAGGTAGGTGTAGGTAGGTAGGGTCAATAGGGAGGGTAGGGTAAGTTGGTAGGGTAGGTGCGCCGTAGATAAGTACGTACTGCTACCCGTGCGAAGCCGGGGCGGGCAGCTAGTATAATATAAATAGAGGATTTAAATGAATGAATTCAAGTAAACATTCATTTAGCAGCTCTCAATAATTATGTGAGGTGTGCACGTGTGTGTATGTTGTTGTTTAGGTCGTAAGACTTTCCTTGATCTTCTGTAGATCGTAAGGTTCTTACTAAGGAAGTAGATACGCCTTTACCAAATTCAAGTTACACAGTCAGATCCTATTTTCGGTATTAAAGATGACTTCTGAAAGTGTAATTGCAAAATCTCTTTCAAAACTGGTTTAATTACTGGAATAAGATCGTAAACAATATTCCTGGAGATTATTCTAAGTACATTAATCTGTTTACTTGGGCTGGCTTAGCTGCCGTTCTGATTTTGAACCGAGCCCCTTAATCTCTAGCAGTGGGCGGGTTATGATTTGACTTAATATTTGGGATTGCATATTGATAAGTTTTTATGTGAAGATTAATATAGGGAATTATGTATTAAACTGTTACACGTTTTTGTTAGAGTATAATACCTAGAAATAATATCCATCAAATATCTATGCATCTTTAATATCTTTATCTTTCTTTGGAGGAGCTCGAAGTTTTCTCAGAAATTGTTTTATTAAAGTCGCGTCGCGCGACAAATCGCGCTAGTCTGCACGAGCCTATGATTACCATTGCATTAAAAAAAAATAGAAATCTAAAACTAATTATACTCTGGCCGCTGAGAATGCGTTCCTGACCCCTCTCAGATGAACATGATTAGGAACAAATAAATTATACATTCGTAAAATGATATTATATTAAACGCAGATATTAATGTTGTGAGCGCGCAATCATGAAGACTCGAAAACGTCCTAATTGGGACGTATTGACTTTAGTCTGCGACACGCATGGCGACGAGTAATAAACCTTAGTTGAATTGACAACACTAGCTGTCTCTTTTTTTCTTGTTGTTTTTATCAAGCCATATCTTTTCTATTATTTTTTACTTGTAGTGAAATGTAAAATGAATTAAAAGTTATAAAGGTGAGTGTACCTATAACATATCTGTTAATATAATATCATTGCATTCGTAAAACAAGTACGGATTCTTTTACAGCATACACTAAGGTTATTAGGTACCTACAAAATGACGTGAAACACCATAAAATACTACTAACGAATACCTCGAACTTACTTTCCGGTGTTACCAAACTAATAAAGCTGCCGTAACACGTAGATCAAGTGTTATTAATACATTAATTCTTTAGCACAACGGTTGAACGCGTGAACCGAGCTTATCCGATAACTATGAATATTTTAACGTTAGTAGGTACAGTAAATTGATTTGCTGTTTATGTAGAATAAAGAAGAACCTACAGAATATAATGCTGTTTGACATGGCCAACAGCAATCAAATACGAAATTGAATTATAAATTACTCTATTTCATCGACGATTTTTATTTTATTAAATTAATAACAGCACGCATTCTGCATATAAATGATTATCTTTTCTCGGTATAGCAGCGCCATTAAGTTCAAATAATTTTAAATTTCGAATAGAATTCGAATTGCTGTTCAAATGGAGCTATTATTTTTAAGGAGTAAGGATGTGGCGACAGAAATCGACTTTTAAATCGATTAGTGGTGATCGAAATCGACTTTTAGAAAACGATTCAGGAAATCGTATTACCGGATAATCGATGGTGCGCCTTTAACTGATCTCCTTTATCTCGAAGGCTTTCCACAGTGTGCATTTGTTACGCTGTGACGTCACGGTAAGACCCTTATTTGTTATGTGTCTTGAATGAAGCGTATGTACCTACGCTTCTCACTATCTAAGGATTTTCTTACTATCATCTCATTCTAAGTAGGATAATTAAGTCTTCCCATTGTCAAATACGGATTTAATAAACTAAAATTAAAAATAATGAATAGGTATCGCTCTATTCTAAGATATTAATTTAGAATTTTAATTTTTTTTCTGTATGTAGGTATCACTGTTACTTGATAAATTGTAATAATGAACATGGCAACACTGTTCCCGTCATCGTACCTACAGCTGTTAAATTAATAAAAGTAATCTCGGTGAAATCTCATTTCATATTTTTTGTTACGTTTCTGTGAGACTTTCATAAAAGTCCGTAGGCCCCTTATTTAAAATTTGAAAAACCCTCCGCTCGTTTCAAAATTTCATTCACCGGCGTTCAGTAAACCGCTTAGGCACAATGTACACTGCGTCATAACGCAATAGACGCAAGGTTTTTTTTTTAAGCTTTTATTCACTGATGTAAAAAGTCTTTGGCATTCCCTACACTACGCTTTGAAGCGCTTTTCAAAGTATATTCGCTTTTATATTCGCTTTTCGGAAGAGCGACTGCATAATCTGTGAGCCATGCGGTTTTTTTTTCCTTTATTGTAGTTAGTCTATGGTTTCACTAAACAAGAGGCTGAATGGCTGAGTTCTTTTAATTTCAGTTTAAATATAACATTTTGCAATAATGGTTTTCTATAATATATTTGTTTTGTACCGATGTGTGAAATAATACTAGACTTAGAATCAAGACTGTAGCTATCTTTTAGCAATGTGTAGGCTCCGATTAATACATTCACATACATATAGGTAGGTTAAAGTTGCGACCCTACCCACAATATTTACTGGCGTAACATAACAAAAGCCGCAATGACGTCTATACTCCAATGTTGCCAGCGTAAAATATGAGAAACGGACATACCATTAACAAACAAAACTCATTTGCAAACTCCTCTTGAACACAGTGACAATATTGAAAGCTTTTTATATGTCAGTGGCGAGTACTCTCGTCAAGTATTTGCTCTAGTACGCGAATCTTCAAAGGGCTACGGATTTCATTACGGTCGGTTGTGTTACTGGCTTGCAGAGTAAATATGAGTTTGTATAGCGTATGGCATTCGAATTTTAAATGCATAAGTGTCGCCAATAAATTCCATTGTGAATATTGTATGTCTAGATTAGGTTTGTAGGTATACCTATTGCAGACTATACTTGTCTTTTCTTGTACACGTAGGTTTTACAATATTTTGTTTCGAATTTCAAATCATGGTAAGAAAATCGTATGATTTTCATACAAGAAATAAATTAATAATTTTATTAAGTAGTAATAGAAAATTAACGAATGAAAATGTAGCTACTTATAACATTTTGTACGTTACTACTAATTTCATAGATTAGTTCGTGTGTTACCAATTACTTTTACTATCTAAGATCTTGTCTGACAAGTAAATATCTTTGCCCGAAGCAAAACAAGTCAGCAAACCATAGACACTACAAAGCCATATCTTTTCGTAGACAGATAAGAGAATTGACAAAGGGATGACGCCAAACAAAATACATACCGGTCCTGAAAATGCCCGGAAACTACTCCCCTTAGATAAACCAATTACTTTGAGGATTTAGCTTGTCCACGAACGTCATCGTACTTCACAAACTTATATAAAAAAACGACTAGCCGCAGTTTTTCCCGACTAGAAAAAACATCGAGATTTCTTTATTATTTGTACGTTTAATACTAAGAGCGTTTATTTTGAATGTTGCCAACGTCGCAAATAACTGTCGATTATGATTAGCAATTATAACACTGAATTTAAGTTGTAACAAAAGTTTTAGGTGTAAAATAAAAACTAAAACCCAACTACGACTAAAAAGGTATAAACAAGACACCACAGAAAGACAAATTAAAAATCCGGAGTCACACGTGTTAGAGCATAAATCAAACAGATTACGTGTGACTCCGGATTTTTAATTTGTCTGTCTGTGGTGTCTTGTTTATACCTTTTTAGTCGTAGTTGGGTTTTAGTTTTTATTAACGCCATTTTAAATTTAATGTGACGTCACATAGCCTATAACCAGCGGACGATCAAGACGCTTCCAACGATACTTCATTTGTCAAATTGTGATGAGTCGTTTAGAAGATATGAGGGAACAGACGAACATACATACATACATACATACCGGTCAAAATCATAACCCTCCTTTTTTCTTCGCCGTAGTCGGGTAAAAAGGCATTTGGAAAGTTCCCAAATCCTTTTTTTTTTACAACTAAAACTGAATATTCGGTGTTGCGATATTATTTATTGCATTTCATAATCAATATTTTAGACAGTTGTTTAACCATATTTCACTATATTATTGCCAAATTAATCAAAACAGCGAAATATGTATTTGACATCTATTTGCGATATTGCCCACTTTCAGAATAAACGGTCTTAATATTAAACACATTATATACATTATATTACAATACATTATATAAAATATACTTACACACATAAACCTTCCGGAATAAATTCCCTAAATGATAGTGAAAACTACGTCATAATCCGTAGCGCAGTTTAGAAGAACAACGCGGTCATACAGACAGACACGAAACGTGACTTTATTTTATAACTAGCTTTTGCCCGCGGCTTCGCCCGCGTGGATGTCGGAAATTATCCCACGGGAATGTGCTACCGGGATAAAAGTATCCTATGTCCCATAACCCACGTGGTCTGTCTAGGCGACCTAGGCGTTACGGCGTAAAAGTAACAGACATGAGACAGCCAGTAACTTTATATATTAGTGGTAGTCCATATCTATATTGTGGTGATAGTGTGGATAGTATGGACAGCAGTATGAAACTGTCGGAAAGATTAATGAAAAAATATTGTATAAAGATTAATGAAAAAACTATGGCATATTGTATGGACGATGGAAACTAAGGCGAAAGCTTTGGGGGAGCCTGCGATATGCAAATTTTCTTATGATTTTGCTTTTTACAGGTCAGTATCAAGTTTTATGTTGATCTAAATAATGAGTCGTAGTTGTTTCAAATATTTATTTATCTAATCTAACTAATATGGCAGGAGTTGTATTCCTGTATCTAATGGTTATTATTCTGTAAAGCTACTATTTGCTACGATCGCGAATCATATTTTAATCATATTGACATTCGAAACTTACCCATTAAACGATTTAAAAGCTGTATTAAAACCAAACTTTGTAAAAAAGGGTACTATACAATTTCAGATTATTTAGAAGACGAAAAGCATGGGATTGAGCTGCTCGCTCTGCTAACATTTTGTCATTTTGGCATTGTGACATTTTGAATAAGTGAAAATCATCAAAATATACCTACCAGTTTTATATACAAATTCACATTATTGAATATTATATGTAGGATATTGACAAAATGACATGATTGCTTTGTAAAGTATTGTATTATTGTGAATGTGAGGACTATGTGGATGTTTATTTTGTTTTTATTCTTATATTTTTTCGTTCTCAGTTAGTTTTAACAATGGTCTGGCAATTTGAGAACTTGATGCGGCCTACACAAATGTCCTTTCTTTGGTATTGTTCGTCGAGTCGTTGAGCTCCTTAAGTTCTGAGCTGAGCTCCACTATTACTGACAAATGCTTGTAGTGACAGGACAGGTTCACTCAAATCTGTGTGGTTCATTCCTCAAAAGACCATTTCAGACTCTAATCTACATGGCCCTCATAGGGCCTGACCAATATGCCAATATCTGACCTAGGTATGTCCGGACTTTAAAAGAGACTGTGAGTTGGTTTCGGCCTTTCTTCTTAGAGTAGTCAGATAGGAAACGCCGACCTCATCTACCTTAATTTTACAATTTTTTGATATTATTACGACGTGTAAAAGTGATTCCAATAACCTATTTACAGACTAAATAATTTCATTTTAACATACAACCTGCCTGACACTGACTTGCAAATTGCAAAAAACTTAAGATTTGAATTTCGCGGGCTACCGGCGCATCCCCCTTAAGAAAATCGCATCATTTGCAAAACGCCATCTATCGAGTAAGTACTCACTGGTAAACTCAAACTCTTCGTTCCAAGCCAAGAGCCAAGTAGTAATAACTTTTGATTGAGTGGACAGATTCTCAAGATACGGACTATGACTATATTCTCAATCCCTTAACGCTCTTGAAGAGAGTCCCGCAAAAATGTCAATAATAAGTACCTACTTACATGTGAATTTTAAAATCAAGAGGGTAGAAGGGTTTTTACCCTCATGAGGGATGATTTTAGAAAAACGTAACTCTTTGTTAGTTACAAAAAGCATAAATTTTCACAGCCCTAACTTAAAAAAAAACCGGCCAATTGCGTGTCGAACCATGCACAATGAAGGGTTCCGTAGTTGGGATGAATTATTTTATCAAACAAACTTTCGCAAAGTTTTATTGTTATTACGTCTATGGGCGTTTACTGTCCCTCAAAGTGTTAAAAAACTTGTTCTAGCATACAGAATGTTTGGGTTTTTGCAACTGCACATGTAAGTTGGTCGAATAAAAGTTTTTGAGCTAAGTCGCGGACAGACAGACAGACAGACGGACATGGCGAAACTATAAAGCTTCCTTGTTGACTACGGAACTCTAAAAATGATAGGTTTCCCATAAAAACTTTCATCCCCTATATCCCCCCCCCCCTTAAATTTGTTTTTGAGAAAATAATTGCCTATGTTCTTCGCCGGGATGCCATCTATCTCTCCAAATTTTATTTTTAATTATTTATTTTAATTTAAATTTATTTAAAATCTAAGAGTTACTATCGAATTTATACTTTTAAGCATCGATTAGTATGGATTATGTGTTCAATTCAAAATGAGCCAAATGTTCGTTAATTGTGAATTCGGCGAAAGTCATTCTTCTACGGAGACTCTTAACACCGCGATTCAGAAAATGACGTTAAATGAACAACGCCATCTATCGAGCACGAAGTGATACTGTCAAAATATATGGGAAAACGTTCGAACACTCTGTAAGCTATGTAGAAAAGACGTAGGGTTCCATGACTGACTTGACTTGACTTGACTTGACTTGACCTGACTTGACCTGACTTGACCTGACTTGACCTGAACTTGACCTAACTTGATTTGGGTTGAGTTGAGTTAACCTTGAGCAGGTATATTTTATCGCAGCAGGTACATTGGTAGTTGAAAGAAAAGTAGATTACTCGTGTTTATTTAGTAAGCGCATTCGTGCCTTAATTACTCACTTTTTGCTCGATGTAAGAATCTACAATTTTTAAGAAAAATGATTAATATTTGTATCATGATTTAAAAGATAGATAGCGCCACCTATGGCACTACTACCAAACAATAGATTTGGAAAACTTGAATTAACCAAACTTTAGATTGGGTGAATTCACAATGTATCGCGTTATGTTTCCGCGCGAAGTATGTGAACATATGATGATTATGATCGTGTGTTACACACGTTCTCACAAACCTACCTGATTTTACGCTAGTGTCATTTTACGACAATAGATGTCGTTACGTGTATCTACATTACGTACCTAATGAAAATTTCTTCTTGAATACTTTAAACTCTTATATCTTTTGATATTTTGAAGCGATTGCGATGAAACAAAGACTAAATGAAACATCGAGTTACACACAATATTTGAGTGTATAAGTTAACCATATTGATTTCGTACTTTTTACGTGATACTGGAACAATCAAACAAACGAACAGACAAACAGACAAACAGAAACACAGACAAACAGACAAAAATTCCAAAAATGGTAGAAATGGCATCTGTTGGTTATTCTTGGACACTCCACCTACGTTTTTTTTTTTTTTTTTCATTGTACAGAAACGCCTCGTCTACAGATTTATTATATGTATAGATACTGCTCTTTTTCCGAGAATTTGCCCGCTTTGAGCCAAGTGAAAAGTTTTTAAATCAATGAGAAAGTTTCGAGTTAATCCGAGCTCTTTTCAGGGGGCTATTTCTAAAACTGGATTAATTTAAAGTCTGGAGCTATTTTGTACTATCGTATTAATGTGACCTAGAACCAGAAGCATCAGCTGCTATTTATTTCAAAGAAGTTTAGTAGAATTTAGTTAATTTGTAAAATAAACAACGATTTTCTTGCTAACACTTTTATTCCGCACAACTGTAGGTAGGTACAGTATTTTACAATAAATCGACGACTGGCCCAGCACTACATTTTACCATTTAAAATGCCTTTTGCCTTACCCACCCCAGAAATAACTATCTTAATATAATAACCGTTATTTCTAAGTGTTGCCAAAGTAAAATACTTAATACATTCAGTTGTCATAGCTAGCTATCTCACTAGCCTAGAAAGTAACCTAGTTAGTTAACTTACTTAACAAGCTTACTAACACTAGCTAACTATCCTGGCTTGAGAAACTAGCTTCGAGAATCTCGGGCATTTGTCTAATCGCTATTGTCGCTTTACAAAATTAAATTGTAAGTAAAATAAATATTTGTTGCATCCGCCTACTTAACTTTTGTTTTAGTTTAAGAGAAGTGCATCCTCTGTTTTGTCTTCCTGTCTTCTTCTTTATATTGTTATTGTTACAATATTATGTCTTCACTGTATCTACCTAGGTAATCTGTGGAAACGTCGTGGACTGTACATTTATCCATTTCCAATTATTTTGTGATTTTAGATGTATACAATGTACAATTGTTTGTTTTCTCTAATAAAAAAATAAAATTAAAAAAAATTCGGCAGTATTTTAAGCCTTTTTGCTCAGTTCCCTCTTTAGTCCTCTTTTGTGCACTTTCGTTCTAAATATTTTCATTCGTATCTTGAACATTGTTTGCAGAATTTTCATTTTATAAATGTACGTACAATATTTTTATCTTTTCGCGTCGCAACGGTTCTATATGCCGAATTGCCGAATCGTAATTGGCGGAATTATTTTCGGGCCTGACATTTGGCGGGGCCATCCAATCAGCGCGCTGGCGGAGTGACAGCCGTTAATCGGTAACTGGTGACAAGGGGAAATGAGGGTAAAGCTTGCGTCCCTAATAGTTGTCAGATACTTTTTCCTATTAAAGAAGGTTTGTATGTTAAAATAACTTGAATCATAAAATGCTCGGTTCCTATAAACAATAACGAATCGTTTTACTTATCAATGGTAGCTCTTTTATTGCTAAACTATTTTACCTGTGAGGAAAAAGCTGTGAGGAAAAAGCTTTGCATAGGACACCCTCCCAAATGGCAAGGCCTCCCATTTGGGAGGGTGTCCTATGCAAAGCTTTGAGGTATTTGCTTCATTAATGGTCTTAATTTGAACCAATAACGGTACGTAAAATAAAGGAATTGGCCATAAGTGTTGAGATACTAAAGGCATCAACGTTGTTTTTTTTTTATCTTACCTAATGAAGTCCAAACATTTCATAACCACGAACGTATCTACAGTGCAAAGTGAAAACAACCGATTCTTAATCTCCTCACAGAATGAACAATAAACAACCAAATCTGCACGAAAGTTACTTTGTATTCAAATTATTCAGTCTAACTCTATAGTCTATGCCCTACGGGAGCGAGTACAACTGTTATTTGAACTGGCAACTCCGCTCGGCGTTCGAAACTTGAAACTGTTGAGCGTTGAATAGTTTCGGAAGCTAACTGTATTGTCGTGTCAATATGATTTCGCCTTTGATAGCTTTAGAGGATTAGGATAAGCGGCTTTGAAATGGGAGATTATTTGTCTCTTTGAGAAGTGTTTATTGAAGATGTTGGGTCTGTAGGTATTTGATTGCAACTGTTTTATAATGATAATACTGATACAGTGAGGATTTTCGACGTAAATCTTAGTAGTAATATTAGTATAAAATAATTTATCTTCTAGGACTCTCAAAACATATAGTAAACAGCTATCTGGAGGTGTGGACCTGCTACAGAAACAAATAAAATCCATAGAGAATCTTATTCACGTCAGTAAATCTCATGACGTTCGAATTTATTTTATCCAGTTATTCCAAATTCAAACCCTATTTTAGCAGACTTTTTTCAATGCAGCGCAGTTCGAATCCAATCGATGTTTATGTTTATTCAAAACAAATCCTAAATTAATTTCAACTTGTAATAGAACAAGTTTTCGTTAAATATAGGGTCGTTAACACCAAATTTGTAAAACGTTCATGTTCTGCTTAATTACCATTAAACTTTCTAATTCCCGTAAAATGGAACTGTAAACCGTATTTTGAAATAGTTTGGTTCAGTTTGTACCATCATTACTGTAACCACGGTTTAATTAAACTACGGTTTGTTTGAACTTTAATTTCAGTGTAATTCAATACGTTTTCCTTCCACTATTTTGTAGGTTACACAATAAATTATTAATATTAATTAAGTACTGATTGTAATATCAGTTTAAATTTCCGGTTACACGTCTACATGGTAACGTTAACGAATCACGACTGAGGATTGTGGTTAGTACCAAGTTGTAAAAAACTAAAATAGGTACCTCATAATAGTAAATATTTTTTTCAGAATTATAATTGGTAAAATAATACTTAATTAACATCAAAATCTTAGAAATAATTTACAAAAGTTGAATGAATGTTTGTGAATTACATACTTATTTATATATATATTTTTTTAATTGCTTTTCGTGAATGTCTAACTGTCTACCACATCTAAAGGAACGTTTTCATAAAATTTCGAGGAACTTTAATATTTCATAATCTCAAAAGAATTTGAGAAAAATACCAAAATGCGCAGATTCCACTGAAAAATGTTAGCCATTCAACTTGGTAATGTGGAATAATTCGGTTAAACACCTCTGCGTGTCAAAAAACATGCGTAGCGTTTACCACATACACCTAAAACACTGAAATACATTGCTCAAAACACCTTTACTCAGCGTAATATTGACAAGGAATGCGATTCATCGTACGCAAGTCATGCTTCTTAGTAAAAGCTAGATATCCGATTTATAAATAAAATAAATTAACTTCATTTAGGAGTAACTTAAGGAAAACTATGGGGACTACCAACAGAAGTGAAAACATAAAACTGGTTTGTATTATATGATATAAACAATATTCATCATCATTCTGTTGCCCTGTATCCCCACAAAAAAAACAATACTAATAAAAAACTTAAAACTGTTATCAGCGCCATCTATATTCGATACCCCAGCCCTACGCGAATCCATAAGTTTACTCCGTACCATAAACCACTCAACGTACCTAAAGAAGTTTTCACTTCAAAAAATGTAACGGGCAAAATGATGCACTTTTCTAGATCTCTCATTCGTAGAGTATAACGTGCTATATGGAACTTCGTTCCAAAAACCTTTTTAGTACAGTTCAGGTACCTATTGTTACCAAGCAAACAGGAAACACAATTAATGGAAATTTTCCACCATAATTAATTAATCTAAATTCAGCTGTAGGTACGATTTAAATCATTCATGTCGGAGCAGGAAGCAAGGAGATCGATTTTCACCTTACAACGCCAATTACAATTGAGGACCTTGTCAAAGGAACACTGGCAATAAAGCCATTATATTCAGGCCCTTTGTTAGCATTGTTTCATAGAAATAAAATATTACCTACAGGGGCTTAGGACCCTTGCGGTCTTATTACAAAAAATTGCAAAAGTACTGGTTTAAACCAAGACTAAAAGGTCTAGGATTGTTACGGTAATAAAGCTAGTACTAGGTTTAAAACATGTTACGATTACAAAACGAAGACTATTCGAGGATCAGTTAGTACCAAAGAAGGTTCATGGTTTAAATAATGTCCATAGATAAAAAACAAAAATGGCATTCTTTCATTCGTTCACGCAGGCTTTATTTGAAGCAACGTTCTGTTTCTCTGAATGTTGATATTATAATAACACTTGAAATGCTTAAATAATTATTTATCAACTTTAAAATATGTCATAAATTGTTCTTTATATATGTTACAATATATTGAACAAGCACAACTTGTAGTTTTGACGCGCTTTTTATAATCAAGTTGTCATATTTTTTAAGACCTCTAGCGTGAAGTGGAGCGCCTTACATTCGGCGGAGGCGCGTGTTAGATTGCTCATATTTAAAGTACAATAACTGTTGTTTGTTTATATTGTAAAACACTTTTCACATTAAGAACTTTAGTAAATAAACAATGCCAGCTGTCATTATGACAGATGGCATTGATTGATGGTTACGTTCCATTTCAACACTTTGTTCATTCATTCCATTCTCACTGTAAATTAATAGTTTGTGAAACAAGAGTTTTAATTTAAAATACCTATGTAATTATCACTCCCTGAATTAATATTTCACAGACAGATAATTTATGTTAATAGTCTAGCCAAGCCTTTTAAGTCGCAATAGAAATATTGCGACTTATAAGACTAGTTTCGGAACGAAAGTTATGATTGGTGGTTTTTGAATAACCAAAACAAATATTTATTTAATTTAGAGTTTCAATTAATGATTAAGTTATAATTAATATGATATTATAATGTTAGTTAGGATTTTATATTGTAATTCAAAAGTCACAGGTAGTTTCAAACGATTCTCCGAACTTTAAGTTGATGTCAATAACGTATCTGATTTTACTCTTCGATAACAAATAAGTACATACTAAATCGCTAAATTATTGTATTAAGTTTTAAAATGGTTCCACTATTTAATATTTGTTCATTATTAACTATGTTAGAGATTATTAAACAATAATTTATGATCATCTGCGATTGGTCTAAAATGGCGGCAATGTGAGATGTACTTGAGTAATATTTGGAGACTATAAAAGGGGTGTACCCGCCAATTCGAGGCCTTATGATTGATTGGATACAACTGTGATGAAAGATGGACTACCAATAATGTAAGTTAATTGATCATCCTTCTTGATATTGCTGATAGCTATGTATTTCTGTATATGTTATAATAAATGTCCTAAGTGTTAAATTTAATTAGGGAATATTCATATTCCGTCTTTTCTTGTTGATAAGTTGCTATAACTTTGAGAGATAGTCAAAGATATTAATGTGATAACAATGATTTATGCTAAAGTAAATATGTGTTGATCCAATACTTTAAAACAAGCTGCCATGGAGTTTCTTGTCCTTCTTCTCCGTGATGACCTAGATTTGGAACGGACAATTAGTTTTCGCATTACCAAATTAACAGACAAGCCTAATTGGAATAAATGCCTAGTCTTGTCTTTATGTGCTTTTTCTTCATAAAACCTTTCCTCTACACATCATGTAGATATACTTTCATACACAGTAAATAACTAGTAACCATTCTGACACTCAAACCATACTAATTAGGAGAATATCCCATATTATATTTATAGTATTTTATACTCTTTCTAACATCAGAAGTGGGATAGGGCTCTGGCTTACTTACATAACGGATTTCTAATGAACTTTATTTTCTATTTTCATGAACAATGTTGGAACTGTCGAGGATCGTCTGGAAGCTATTGGTGTCTGCGGGCCGCTAATCTAACTCGCACCTAGACGATGACATCGTGCTGCCGCATGCCGCAGCTGACATCGGGACTGCGGAGTTGCAAATAACTGTACGACCATCACAACTGCGGGGCTGCAAGCTGCTGGTCGAGCATCACAACTGCGAATCTGCAAGCTGCTGGTCGAGCATCACAACTGCGGAGCTGCAAGCTGCTTGTCGAGCATTGAGTCTACCAGAACCTCGAACTGCTAAACGAGTATCGGGATTCTTTCCAGCAATAAAAAGCAGCAAAATTCGGTAAGACCTCTCAAAGGTTTTTCTTAAGTTAAAACGAAATATCTACATTTAATGAAGATTATAAAATTGGAGATTTTTGTGTACCTAATAGTTTTAGATAACTAGTACATTATTAAGTTAAGCTTGGTTTATAACAGATGAAAATTAGTGTTATAACTTATAACTATGTTAATACTTGATAATTGGTTTAAATAATCTATAAGAATATGATGCAAGTGTGAACAAAAGGTAATATCATGGCCGATGTGTTGCTTATAAATTTAGTTTTGAATGTAGGGTAACCTTATCTAACTAAAAAAGTAAGAATTTAAAGTTGGTAAATGAAATATTATTTTCCTCTTTGATCTAATATGGTTGAAATTATGAATATGACTAAAATTGTTGTTAAAGGAATGTGGCAAAGACAAAGGTTATTAGTAATCATGTTGTAATTCTAGCCTTGTCAACACCCAAATTTACTTAGTGACAGACCTACCATATAGCAAGATTTAAGCTTTGAGGTTTACTTTACTTCAGATTTCTTCTGTTCTTTAGTCCTGTATGAACAAAAAGTAAATCACATTCAAGTCTGAAACAGATACCTTTGCATCAAATAATAAAAAATACTCATATATACCTTCCCATATGGTTAATTTGATTACACAGATTCATTCCCAACATTAGTTGAAGGACAAAAACATAATTCAGATCATAATTTATGGATTTTCTCTATAATGTAATCCAGTGTTTTCGGAACTCCTGTCCTTAATTGATACAGATCAGAGCACTGATTTCAATACTTACCAAATAAGGTCTTTGTTTAATGAATGGCAATTTAATCACCTTTATAATAACTACAAGTACTCCTATAAGTAAATATCAATTACCTACTTATTTTTAGCCTATGTTGTTCCACTGCAGGGCAAAAGCCTCTTTCTCTTTTCCACTCCTTTGTTTTGCCCACACTAACTCAAAACTGGTATGCAAAGAGATAAATTATTTATGTCTTACCTATAATAAAATAATATTATGCTCACTACAGAATAATAAGTCAGACTGGCCGAGACGTATATGGAAAGTTCAACTATCCCTAAATTCACGAAATCAGCTGCTTTCTCCTTTGCAATTACTGATAAGTTGTAATGCAAACATACCATGATTGTGTACAGCCTCGATTACATGATCTTGCCAATCCAATAGGGCACTATTGATGCTCATACGGAACAAAACTTAGTTATGCAAAGACTTGCTGAAAGAATTATTGAAAGAGATTTAAAAAAAATGGCAATTAATACAAAGTTTTACTTTGTATTTTACTGTGTGTACATAAATAATAAATAAATAAAGTTGGCCATTATTAAAACTTTATTGTAAGTACTTATTTTGTTTTGTATTAAATGACTGTGATTGGCCATAACATTTTTTAGGGTTCTGTAGTCAACAAGGAACCCTTATTTTTATTTCTTCTTGATAACCATGTTAGATTAGTAAACATCAAATAGTAGTTTCAAGTATGTGTGAACATGATAATATAAAAAATGAAAACAAAAATAAGAATGTTTTGCCTTGCTAATTGATTTAGATCTGTATGTTACAAGTGTTCACCTATGGGGAAACTTGGCATCAATCCGGTAGTCACAAAGATGATACTGAGAATTGGGTGGAAGTGTTCACATAGAGGAAACTTGACATCAATCATTTAAGATTCTAGTAGTCACAAAGATGATACTGAGAATTGGATACAAATGTGGTAAATGAAACATGTACTTATTTAGATTCTGGTGCTCACATATGATGAGGCTAAGAATGGGATGCAAGTTGTCACAAAGATGAAACTGGCATTAAATATATAATATTCTGGTGCTCACATACGATGAGGCTAAGAATGGGATGCAAGTTGTCACAAAGATGAAACTGGGCATCAAATATTTATGATTCTGGTGCTCACATACGATGAGGCTAAGAATGGGTTGCAAGTTGTCACATAGATGAAACTTGTTACTAATTAAATTAGATTTAGTGCTGAAAAATGAGGACTTAGGTAATTATATTGTAAGTACTTTGAGAGCAAAGTACCAGTCAGTATGGCCGTGTTAGATTGCTCATATTTAAAGTACAATAACTGTTGTTTGTTTATATTGTAAAACACTTTTCACATTAAGAACTTTAGTAAATAAACAATGCCAGCTGTCATTATGACAGATGGCATTGATTGATGGTTACGTTCCATTTCAACACTTTGTTCATTCATTCCATTCTCACTGTAAATTAATAGTTTGTGAAACAAGAGTTTTAATTTAAAATACCTATGTAATTATCACTCCCTGAATTAATATTTCACAGACAGATAATTTATGTTAATAGTCTAGCCAAGCCTTTTAAGTCGCAATAGAAATATTGCGACTTATAAGACTAGTTTCGGAACGAAAGTTATGATTGGTGGTTTTTGAATAACCAAAACAAATATTTATTTAATTTAGAGTTTCAATTAATGATTAAGTTATAATTAATATGATATTATAATGTTAGTTAGGATTTTATATTGTAATTCAAAAGTCACAGGTAGTTTCAAACGATTCTCCGAACTTTAAGTTGATGTCAATAACGTATCTGATTTTACTCTTCGATAACAAATAAGTACATACTAAATCGCTAAATTATTGTATTAAGTTTTAAAATGGTTCCACTATTTAATATTTGTTCATTATTAACTATGTTAGAGATTATTAAACAATAATTTATGATCATCTGCGATTGGTCTAAAATGGCGGCAATGTGAGATGTACTTGAGTAATATTTGGAGACTATAAAAGGGGTGTACCCGCCAATTCGAGGCCTTATGATTGATTGGATACAACTGTGATGAAAGATGGACTACCAATAATGTAAGTTAATTGATCATCCTTCTTGATATTGCTGATAGCTATGTATTTCTGTATATGTTATAATAAATGTCCTAAGTGTTAAATTTAATTAGGGAATATTCATATTCCGTCTTTTCTTGTTGATAAGTTGCTATAACTTTGAGAGATAGTCAAAGATATTAATGTGATAACAATGATTTATGCTAAAGTAAATATGTGTTGATCCAATACTTTAAAACAAGCTGCCATGGAGTTTCTTGTCCTTCTTCTCCGTGATGACCTAGATTTGGAACGGACAATTAGTTTTCGCATTACCAAATTAACAGACAAGCCTAATTGGAATAAATGCCTAGTCTTGTCTTTATGTGCTTTTTCTTCATAAAACCTTTCCTCTACACATCATGTAGATATACTTTCATACACAGTAAATAACTAGTAACCATTCTGACACTCAAACCATACTAATTAGGAGAATATCCCATATTATATTTATAGTCTTTTATATTCTTTCTAACACGCGCGTAATTTGAGACGAATGTGATGTGTTGCGTCCTGTATTATTAAATAAATATTATGAAGTATTTGTATTCAATTGTTTTTAACAATACTGTACTGTTACATACGTGGTTTGTTCGTGAGCACAGGTTACAATTCTATATAGTTCGTGAGTTACTTGTGTTACTTGAATGAATCTACGAATAAAACAATAATATTACCTAGTTTATTTTGATTTTGTCTAATGTTAGGTTAGTATTCACCAAGGTTACATACGTCATGGCGAACCCAGTTGCGTAATGCGCAAACCACTTGCACTTCAGGACTCAATAGGCATCCTCAAGAGTTGTGGGATAAATCCTCACATAAAAGATCCACTATTTTTCCACCAAAACGTTTTATGAACCTATACTTGTATCTGAAATCTTCGTCACTCAATTCAAACGGATTCACACAATGAGGATGTCTGTAAGATCGCCGAGACCTCTCCAGCATATCCAAATCTTCCAAATCCATCACGTCGATCATGTTAATATTCATTTTTTTAAGATTTTTATTTAAAATAACACAATAACCAAGACGCCACGCAAACGTCAAATGAATTACTACCAAAGTTAAACTAGGGGTCTCGGCGGACTAACTTTAGTACCCATAGATAGTTCTGGAACTAGTGATAAACTTCATTTTATAATAACGTTTTATTTAGTCATGGTTTAAACCTAGTAATAATCCCAGTACTAAATTTAGATCGCGTTTTGGAATAAGACGGTTGAGGTTCTTCGCCGTTTTACAAATAGCGGGGGTTTTAAATTCAAATTATAAGTACGTGATACAAGTGGGGTCAGGGACTGGAAAAATGTTTGGCGCTCCTTTTTTATTTTGTCATTTTCGGCAGAACCACAGATGAATACCTACAGATAGTTCACTCTTCAAAATCATTTAAATATAAAGCAACACTTGTTACGACACAATAAAGTACAATTACAGCGTTAATTACCCACAGTTATATTCACCTAGAAGTTGCCTCTCTTTTTATCGCGTAACTCTTATAACTTCTGAAACGATTGAACTTTTGTAGCCGAAAAACCTTTTTTCGTTAGGAAACTGCAGCCAAAACTTTTATTTTGACTCTTAGACGAAGTAATTTGAGTTTTGACTATCAGCGCCAAAATACAGGCTTTGCTTAAACTGAAAGTGATACGCGTGTCCCACAGCTGGGCAAACGCCTCCCCTTGCAAATCTCTCTGTTTTGTGCGATTTCTGGCCATGTTGGCCCCGCAAACATGATTAGATAGTCACACCACCTTCGCCGCGGTCTACCTCGACGGCGATGTCCTCCTTCAAGCGTCCAGTGAGTGACGATCTTTGTCATCTCTCCGGGTGCATTCGTGCGACGCATAAAATATTTTATTGAATTGTTCTCATTTGAATCAGTTCATAATTGTTAATCCATTACCACTCATGACATGCATGTGATGCAGCGGATATCCGCATTAAAGCTCCCTCAGACAGGCGCGACGTGACACCGGTAGAACAATTTCCGTGAAGTTTTCATAGAAATTGTTCCACCAGAGTCGAGTTACGCCTGTTTGGAGCCGCATGAATTAGTTATGTTATAAATTTGCTGTAATTAGTATATCATGTCATTTCAGTGGGGAGTGACGTACTTACTACGCCCCGGACATATTAAAATATAATTTATATAATATATTTGGCATGATACTACTAACTATTTTCAGTATTTTCATTTCACAAATGCTCACAGCAGAAAATAACTCAGTTACCACAAGAAACATCATCTCATCATCTCTATAATTCACTGGAGCTTTAAAGAAAATTGTTCGCGAAAATGGCGTCGATTTAGCTCAACTAGAACGTGTTAAAATCTTGAGAAAGAACTTTTTCGTGAGCTCCGGACAATAGTTTAAAACTAGGCTGTATGGAGTTGTCGCCTAAGTTGCGAGGAAAAAGAAAATTGTATGGCATCCATCTTTTCTGCCGAACGGCGTAAGTTTGTACTGGCGGGCGATCTTAGTTTTACTTTTGGATATTGCAATTTAAACTTAGTCTGGCGTTGTTTAGTTTTCATTGCACTTGTTTGAAGTACTTCACGGGTTTGTACAAGTATTCGATTCGAACAAATAAAAATACCGTGGCAGTGGTGACGCGTCCAATCAAAAAATGTATACAGGGTGTTAGGATAAACACCGTTATCCTTGAAACCAGTGGTTTGGTGTCAATATATAGAACGAAAAACCAATGGAAAATTACGACTTTACCACTAGAGTATTTCGCCCTTTCACCTATGCGCTAGAGCAACGAACTTGCGTCTCAACACTGGTAGGGGGCGCGGGACGTTACCTGACCGGGCGGCGAGCGCGGCCCCTCTCTGTCATTCAGCTGTTTCGCTTGCGAGCACGGTGTCGGATAGAAACTTATTAAAATATTTTAATGAAAATAACATTTTTTTTTTGTTGATACTCGGTCATTAATTTTTATATTTAAGTCAACCATGGTTTGAATGACAACAGTGTTTACCCTGACACCCTGTATAATTTATCAAAATCCAAATGAGCAATACTAAAAAAAATATTGCCAGTGCAAAATAACGTCTAAAATTCAGCTGCATCCGGTTGACTAAAAGCCGACCCCAACATAGTTGGGAGGACAAGGCTACGCAGATAATGAATTTTCAAAAAGACATTTTAACACGAAATGAATGTACTTTAAATGGGCTACGTGTGTTTCAGCAAAAAATTAAACATTTTCAGTGAGATTACTGAAGAGGTATTCATTTCGGTAATTTTAAATGAATATTTGACCGCGAAAATTCTGAATAACGGTGAAATAATTATCGGAAAATGTATTGTGCACTCAGATCAAAAGGCTGGAAAACAAACGAAATTGATCACAGCATAGTAATGTTATGTAAAAATTCAGAATTCCTTTGACGATGAATATTTTATGAAATTAATTTTCAATAATAATTTGCAGTTGAAGTAAGTATCTTCCTTTTTAAAAAGCTGTAACCGCAAACCGTATGCCAAAAGGTATTTTTTTTAAATTATTAGTTGAACTAGACTAAAAATTTGACAAGGGTCAAATTCAATTTTTCGGACAAGCAAAGAACACATTAGGAGCAGAGACATTCATGAAAAACAAAATCAAATCAAGAAGATCATGACTGTCAAATCGTGTTGTCATTCTTTCTTAGTTCGGGCCCCGAACTAATATTTCCGTAAGGTATAACGAGTAGAAAACACCCGTTACTTCGATAAACCTACGGATTTCGTTATACTTAGTAGAACCAACTGGTACTGTCAACGAATACTGCTACGAAGTAATGGCCGTAAAAAAATCAAATGATTAAGATTGACTGTATTTAGAGCATCATCTTCCTAGCCTTTTCCCATCTATGTTGGGATAGGCTTCCAGTATAACCGGATGCAGCTGAATACCAGTATTTTACATGGAGCGACTGCCTATCGGACCTTCACAACCCAATTACTGGGTAATACGATACCCCTTGGTAAAACTGGTTATCAGACTTTCAAAATTCTGACGACCCGTAACGACTGTCAAAGATCTACATATGACAGCCCCGGGACCAACGGCTTAATGTGCTTTCCGAGGCACGCAGGGGTCTTGGTATGTAAAGATTCCATTCACGGACCAACCGCAGCAAGCGTAGCTTAACCTGATCGATCGATCTAAATACAGTCAATCTGTATTTAGATCATAGCATTATTGAGATTCATTTATTTATTTATTTTAATGTAATTTGCCTGTAATTGTAGGTATTACAGGCAAATTACATTAAAATAAATACACAAACCTGCTGAAAACTGGTGCAAATAATTTTCATTTATCAATATTGAACTGTAGATTAAACTCATAAATACTAAAATGTCAGACCTTAATAATGTATCTGAAATGATTTATATGGCGATAACCGAGCAATCAATACAAAACATAATTACAATCTACAGTAATTTGAACATTTAAATTGAGTATAGTTAAACTATAAAAGCGATTAATTTCATGATTGATGATGATACTATTTCAATTATTGACTAAGTATACTTATAGGGAACTAGCTTTTGCCTGCGGCTTCGCCCGCTTTGAGGTCGGAAAATTATCCCACGGGGACGTACTACCGGGATAACAAAACCTATGTGTTCAAATAGAAACTATTAATAAGTCCTCCAGACCGTATTTCGCCGGCGGCCAATTCCAACGGAGATTAGCCTTCGGCGCGGGAGATATTATAGTGCACAAGTGTGTGTGCAGACACAGGTGCACTCTCTCTTCCCTCACTCTCATAGTCCGATGGGACGGCAATCCGACACGACCGGAGAGAGATCATGCGCAGGACCAAGCAGGGCGGCTTAACGTGCTGTCCGAGGCACGGGGGCACCACACCGCCAACTTCCAAACTCCGGGCTGTTACTTAGTAATTCCTAATGGAAAACCCAATAAAATTTTGCCCGACCCGGGAATCGAACCCAGGACCCCACGCTCAGCAGTCGCACTTGCGATTACGAGACCAACGGGGCAGTTAAAATACAGGTTATAAACTATCTGTGTGCCGATCATCCAAAACCGTTCTGCCGTTTTTGCGTGATTGAGTAACAAACATCGTAACAACGCATGTAGGGGATAATCTACGGAACTACTGATCCGATTCCGAAAATTCTTTCACTAATGGGAAGCTACAGTATTGCCGAGTGTCATATGATACCTATACAGTGTGTAACAAAAACCCTGAGAGTCTAATAGAGTCTGTCCAACGAAAGCTGACCACGAATTATTATCTGTTGAATATTTTACTTCACTTCTAAATACAATATAACATGTCTAATTATTATATAAATATGAAATACTGATTGTAATTATCGCATATTATATCTTGAACATTATATAGTATATATAGTATCGACTCTGTTTAAGCAGTGGGGTGACAGCTCTTGATTTTTTTTAAATTGCCGCCCTTTTTCTTGGACAACTTTCGTTGGACAGACTCTAACGTGGACATTTTTTCGAAAAAAGAAAAAAAGATCGCCGTATTTTTTTTTCCATGGGGAATTTTACCGGGTTATTACATGGGGCACGGGCGGCCGTCGTTTAGCGGATGTCTACAAGTCATAACTTATAACCTCTGTACAAAATTAGCTAATTTATAATGAAACTAGCTGCGCCCCGCGGTTTCACCCGCGTAAGTCTCGATCCCGTGGGAATATCGGGATAAAAAGTATCCTATGTGTTAATCCAGGTTATAAACGATCTGTTTGCCAAATTTCATCCAAATCCATTCAGCCGTTTTTGCGTGATTGAGTAACAAACATCCAAACATCCAAACTTTCATATTTATAATATTAGTAGGATTGGGGTAATTTTGGTACTAAAAACGTGAATTTTAAATAGTAATAACTTTCTTATTTTCAAAAGATTTTTTTATTTTATTACGTTTTGGTAATTTTATTGCGGTACCAAGGCGTGTTTCGGATCTGTCAGGGTTTTTGTTATGTTAAAACAAGAAATTTCACACGAACGGAGTCGCGGGCAGAAGCTAGTCTAAACTAAAACCACAAGCTCGACATTTATAGCCATAACCATATATTACAGCAATGAACCAAGTCTGTGAACAATCTGTAAAGTGATAATGCCTGGAGAAGTTACCGAGGTAAGGGGTTGAAAGGAACCACTGTGTTGAACTATTCACCGCTTGCACTAACCCTTGTGCATAGTTTAAGAGGAAATAGGGTCGGTCTTTTCTCCATACAAAAAATCATAATTCGAGGTTCGGCTCTCGTCTATTTTCTCCTCCAATATTGGTCCAATTTGAAAGATATTTTATAAATGGAATAAGAAGGATATTTACTCTTTATTTATATATTACTTCTTTTTTCATTAATAGTTGTCAAATTTGTACAATAGGCCTCTGATGACAGCGGTCTAAACAGGCAATTTTGGGCGTTTTCTGAGGGTTTTAGTGCTTCTACAGATAATGTATCATCAAAGCGGAAAACATAGGGACATAGAACTAGTTGATGTTTATTTTACTGTAAATTCATTGCTCTAAGGTCATAAATCAGAGTGAAAACAGTCGAGAGCGTTTGTATGGAGAGGGGACTCACCCTATTTCCTCTTAAGGGGTTAATAACGGCATGCAGTAAACGCATCTTACCCTCCTATATTGGATTTCTAAGTGATATTAAAGTTGAGCACACGTTGTGCTGGGTACTAGGGTATCATATTCGAGCAAGAGGCATTTGGGTGTAAGTTGAAAACTGCAGGGTAACTTGGTTACTTACAATGACCATCATTTTAACAGGTCAAAAACGTTCATTGCGTTATTAAATTTTTCAAAGCTATCAATCAATCTGACAATACTTTGCACAACTATGTTGGGGTCGGCTTCCAGTCTTACCAGATGCAACTGGATACCAGTATTAAACATGGAGCGACTGCCTATCTGACTTCCACAACCCAGTTACTGTGTAACATGATACCCTTGGTAAGACGGGTAATTTTTCCCCTTGATAATTTAACATAACATTCAAAAACATTTTTTTTAAACCTATGAAGCAGATTATGAATTTCCTGCAAAATCCTTCGGATTGTGATTCAAAGTGTTTTACGCAATTAAGGTGCAGTTCTGTTAAGATTTAAAGAAGTTAATGCCAATGTTATAAGAAAAGGTAAATCTACCCAGAGGGCCTAGATAAAGTGACATTCTATCAGCGATAACGATGATGGAAAAGGAAAAAATGTATAGAATTGACATGAGCTATCGAAAAGATGACAATCCTGTTGAAATTCGTAGTAGAAATATTTCGTATTCCTACTACGGATTTGGAAGCGATTGTCACTTGGTAGGTCTTGTGCCCCTAGACAAAGTGACATTCTATCAGCGATAACGATGATAGAAAAGGCAAAAATGTATAGGACTGACATAAGCTATCTAATAGCTTATGTCAATCCTGGTTTCGTTATGTCAAGTTGTTCTAGAAAAACGAAACGCTTTCGAAGCGATTGTCACTTGTCTACGCCCTCTGATGTGATTATTTGCTTACCGCCTTATATCCGAATCTCATAACGTGATCCCACGTTGATTGATTGAATTTCCAGCTTCCCGTACATCGGATAAGTATGTTGGTCCGATCATCAGGATCAGGAAATTGAGAATATTATTGTGTGTATTTATATCATGAGGGAAGGAGAAAACATGGTGGTATAAATGTAGAAGCTAGACGCACGTTTCTTACTCAGAAGGACAGCTGACGCAAACGCAGTGGTGATCAAAGTATATCGTGGTTCTCCAATTAGGAACAATCCAAGGGGTATCGTGTTCCTGCCAGGGTTACGGGAATGTCCGAAAGGGATACCGGGACCTTGGCAACAGGCAACTGAAGGAACAGTAAAAGTCTGACACGCCCTTCCGCTCCGCCCAGAGCGGAAGAAGTCATTTGATGATTTCCCACCCTCAAAAAAAAAAAGAAAAAAAAAATGGGTATTGTGTTACCCAGTTACTGTGTTGTGGAAGTCAGATAGGCAGTCGCTCCATGTAAAATACTGGTATTCAACTGCACCCGGTTAGACTGGAAGCCGACCCCAACATTGTTGGGAAAAGGCTAGGTAGATGATGATGTCAATTAGCCTGAAGAATAACTTCTTTCAGAAGAACCACTAAAGAGTAAAGTCTCAA
This sequence comes from Lithophane ornitopus, assembly GCA_948473465.1. Taxonomy (NCBI): domain Eukaryota; kingdom Metazoa; phylum Arthropoda; class Insecta; order Lepidoptera; family Noctuidae; genus Lithophane; species Lithophane ornitopus. Next base: position 11,867,265 of record OX419632.1, on the reverse strand, counting down.
TCAGCAAAAAGTCTACATACTAACACCCACCTATCGCTTTCGTCCCCTGTGTACTTCCAACCGCGCGTAGATGGTGACAATTTGACATTGACACGCCGTTATATCTTCGCAGTAAGGACGATTTTGGTTTTTTAAGAGTTCTGTTGACCGTACTTTCAGTAATTTGATAGACTCTTAGCAAGTACTTACTTTGCGGCCTCTTGAAGACTGGAGAGCCCTTTGTACGTGAGAGAACCGAGAGTTCTTAGATGCGTAAACTTATAGGTCGTGGTTTTAGCCTATTTTTTGTAGGTTGAGAGGTATTTTATTGATTCCGTCTTGTCTCAATGTCATCCTTACCTAAAGGTCAGATTCGATTGAAGGCTAATGATTGCCTTAAGAACGCTTATACATATGTCTGTTACAAAAAGTTGAAGAAATCGAGAGAAAAGAGAATGTGAGCCAATTTCGTTACCGCCTTTATTAGTAATAAGGCCTGAGAACAAAAGTTTCGCTGGAAGTACAAATTATACTTACGCACGCAAAATGCTGGCAAGCTAGATAGCTTATGGCCTGACTCAGAACTGTTATTTTCCTTAATGGACGCCGTCTGACAATAAATAAACTTTTCCAGGCTAAGATAAAGATCTCAACATGTTAGCATTAAGATAGGTACACACGGATCGACTTTCAAATTTGACATCCAGATTTTGACATCTGGTTTTTTTGCTTCTTCTTCTTTGTCGGTACACTCTTGACAGAGCGGTCGTGGTCATCAAGTTGCAGTCAGATTTCGGACAGCCGTGATTTGGCTGATGATGCGACGCCATCTTTCTCTGTCGGCTGTTTTATGTGTGCATTCGTGTAGTGGGCCGCCCACTGCGGATTTAATCTGGTCGGTCCATCGCATGGGCGACCTACCGCGTGCTCTTGTTCCTTCGACCTTTCCCTGCACTACAAGACGTTCAATGGAATCGTTTCCCCGATTTTCGATTTTGTTGCTAGCGATGTCAAAATCTATCTGCTGCTTGTGTACCCAGCATTAGCATCATATGAGCGTTAACCGTCTGCTTTACTTTGTCTAAGTCTCTACAATTTTGGGCGAAACCCTAGTCTTTCTATCCTGTACTGCCTTGAATAATTTACTTAGACTTATGTTACAAGACAAAGTGGAGGTGATAAATTCGAAGACAAATAGCCTCGCTGATCTGGGAAAGACGAAAACCGTCTTCAGTTGGATCTTTATATGTGAGGTGTGAGTAGGAATGGGTTATTTATACTTCAACTAAAAGCCCCTGAGAAAAGAACAGGATAATTTAATACAGTAGTGTTCGAAATTAGTTTATCGAATCGCTCAGCATTGAAACTCGACTAGCGTTCGCTGTAATCATGATGGCTTACATTTTTACGAGTGACATACATTTTGCATATTTTTGAATCATTAAATAATTTATTATGAATTTATTCCCTCGGTGTTGTGGTCGATACACACTATTTTTACGTGGGTAATAAATTGACAGTGACAGCTGTCATGTAACTTTTCGATTCGAATGTCAGTTGAGTTTGAATTTCGAATATCGTTTTTGTTTTCGTTATTGTGTAAGTTTTTCAAGCACATTCGGTTTCTGTAGTAACAGTGAAGCTAAAATGTGACTTTTTTTTCATGCGGTCGTGTTTGTTATACTAGGTTGTTATAGGTAGTCTTGCGGTCTGCCATCAAATATTCCTTCTGTTCGTTGACTATGAATTCTTAATTACCTACTTTAACCCATAGGTCGGTTCACATCCGGAGTTTAAGTAACCGTGCGAGATGGATATTTACGCTACGTCGCCGGCCGAAACGATAAAGGTCCGAAATAATCTCGGATCTTCGATAACTTGACGATAGTTTAAAATTAGATTTCATGTTGATGTTAGCCGTATTTAGTCTTCAATATGTAATCTTTTACTATCAGAAAATACTTATTTTTTCTGTATGTTTTTTAAGGCAAGTCGAATGTTTAATTAATCTACTTTTATAGTACCTACATCGAAATGTTAAAGTTATAATGTTACACTGTTGCGATAGTAAAAAATTACATAGTATTTCAATGTTTTTTTTTTAAATGTTTTTATGGCTAAGTCGAATATAGGTATGTTTTTAATTAACTTTTATCGTAGGCACATCAAAGGTTAAAGTTATAATGATTTAACATTTAAAAATCATAAAAAGTAACGTAATTATAAAACCGGAAAATACGATTTCATTCTAAGGAAATGAGAAAACTTTCCAATGAATTCATAATATCCTTCGTAATACCGTCCCACGCATGAGGAAATGTCACAATGGCCGCCTACTGAGAAACGAATACTGAAAACAAACACGTTTACATTACAAAATGGAAAAAGGCATTAGCGAGTAGTTACAGATCCATTTTCACTGAGATTTTTATCGTTATTACAACATCATTACTAGATAGACTAACGAGAGAAAACATTCAAGAGATACTACTCCCTATTTCGTTAATCATAGAGGTTATAGTCCTATCTCTTGGTCATAAGTCCTGGTTAAACATTGCCGCAAGCTGTTTTTTCCTCGAGGATGTTAGGATGATTGACAGGCGTGTGATCTCATCTTTCTCTCTAGGCTGACGTCATTAGGGCCTCGAGATATAAGTCTTAGCCGGCACGATATGGAGCCCCCATTAGTGACGTAATCTTATGTTTTTGGTGAAAATGCTGCTTAAGGCTTTATCTGGCTCTTGAACCTTTACATAATACTGTCTGTCTGTTTGTTTGTCTGTCTGTCTGTATGTTACCTTTTCACGCCTAACCCACTGAGCGGATTTCGATAAAATTTGGCAAGGAGATAGATGGCATCCCGGGGAAGGACATAGGCTACTTTTTATCGACATACCAAGCGGGTTTTAAAATCGGTCCCGTAGTTTTTGAGTTCATTCATTACAAAGAAAAATACCAATCTTTTCTCTTTATATTTTTTGTGTAGAACTATGTATTTGACGAACAACCTGTTTCAGCTATATGCAATAACGAGTTTTTAACTTAACCTTTTAAGCGTCAATTAGGTTAATCGGTTCCAAACGGTAGATTAACCATCAGTTTAACTGACAGCCGCTCTGTTTTTGACCTAAGAACGCTACATTGGAAACAAAACTATTATACTATACTTTGGAAACTTTGAACAATTTGTGTTTCTGAAACCACTTTAGCTCGGTCGTTTAGTAGCAAGTACTCTCTCAGGCACAGTAATGAGGCATAGTTTTCGAACAACGGTCACATTTGCCTCTTAACTACATTTTTTTATTGCCTGTAAAAAACGTTTAGGGATATTTTGTGCTGTTTGGAAGACATTAGTTTTGCCAGTTGAAAAAAAGTTATAGGAGTTTTGGAATGATGCGTCCTCAGTTTTAACTGATATTTATAGGCTTTTGGTAGGTACGTCAAAGTACAGGAAAATGTTTTGCGGTTTCGTTTCATTCGCTTTTACCTGTAATTAACTTAACTATACCTACGGGTATTACCCAGTAACTGGGGTGTGGAAGACAGATAGATAGTCGCTCCATGTAAAATACTGCTGGTATTAAGCTGAATCGGGGGGTTAGACTGGTAGTTGGGAAAAGGCTAGGGAGATGATGAAAAGCAGAAATGTATTTCGCTATTGTAATCATCTATACATCCTTACATATTATAAGACAAAGTCCTCCGCCGCGTTTGTCTGTCGTCCTGTTCGAGATAAACTCAAAAACTACTGCACCGAATTTCATGCTGTTTTCACCAATGGATAGAGTGGTTCTCGAGGAAGGTTTAAGTATATAATAACCGAAATTCACGCGAGCGAAGTCGCGGGCATCGGCTAGTATACCATAAATTAAAGTACTTAAGTAGTTTTTCGTGTCTGTCTGTATGACCGCGCTGTTCTTCTAAACTACGCTACGGGGTTTTACCATCTCTTAGTGAATTTATTCCGGAAGATTTATATGTATACCTAACACATTCATATTTATTTTACACATAATAAATCGTCATCTGCCTAGCGTTTTCCCAACCATGTTGGGGTCGGCTTGTCTTACCGGATGCAGCTGAATACCAGTATTTTACATGGAGCGACTGCCTATCTGACCTCCACAACCCAGGAACTGGGTAGTACGATACCCCTTGGTAAGACTGGTTGTCAAACTTTCGGGCTTCTGACGACCCGTAACGACTGTTAAAGATCCACAAATGACAAACGGGACCAACAGCTTTACGTGCTTTCCGAGGCACGAAGGAGTCTCGGTATGTAAAGATGGTCACCCATCCACGGACCAACCCCAGAAAGCGAAGTTTAACCTGAGGGATCGACCCTTGCGGCTGTTATTACGTAGCCACGAGCTCCTCCACACACACATAATAAATCTGAATGTTTTATCAAATCGGTCGGGCGGTCGCTAGTATAAGTCATAAGTTACATAATTTTTATTATGTAAGTTATGACGGAATTCCATTTATAACTTAACATAATCATAAGTTAGGTACATGAAACCTGCCATCATATCTACAAAAATCCGATAAATACCACCTCAGTAAAAAGCACCTTGAAATTAATTATGCCTATACGAGCGTAATTGCTAAGCAACCAGATTTATCAGAGATTTTTAATTAGTATCGTTAATTATCGCTCCTCCAAGGCATTGACAACACAGAGAAAACGTTCATTCAGATGTAACCGATCCATTGAATCAATATCTGATGAGGATTCTCATTCGTTCACACCAGCTGCGTCACTGAATAATTAAAACCATTAATTTCCAAGGCATTTCCAAGTTAAGATTCCCATCTGAATGAAATATGAATCGGCGCAAATCTGAGGTACTTTGAAGAACCTGATGGTGCTAGTACATTTTATATTTATTGTTCTTGTCTCCACATCTGTAAACTAAATTGAATTGTAATCAGTGGTGTTAAGGTTCAAATTGCCTTGAAGGTTGTTTCTGGAATGCTTTTAGTGTTGCCATTTTTAGAGGGAAAGATAGAGAATTTGGGGTGAAATGGAATCTTTGGGGTATTTCTGTGTGTTGATGATAAATGACAGTTGTCTTGTTTTTTAGTGCGGTGATAATACGCTGTATCACTTGGAGGCCGAGATAAAGAAAAGTTGAAATTATGAGCGTGATTCCAACGCAAGATATCCTCACTGTCAGTCCCTTATAATCCCACGCATTCTTCTCAAAAGGGAATTTTTCAGACTGATGAATAAAATATATTAGGGTTGGTTTAGGAATGTGACCAGTCTTTATTGGTCCTCTTAGTTTCTGCATATAGCTAAACCTTCTATTAATCTCTCTCAGCTCAGGCTGCGACGTGAAGCGACGCGACGCTGCGCGCACTTTTTAACCGACTTCTTCAAAAAGGAGGAGGTTCTCAATTCGTCTGTATGTTTTTTTTTTTTTTTTTTTTGTATGTTTGTTACGCGATTACTCCGCCAATTATGAATCGATTTTGATGATTCTTTTTTTGTTTGGTAGGTCATGCTTCCGAGGTAGTCCCATATAAATTTTATTAACTTTGCTTGCGTAATTTTTGAGTTAGCTTCAATATTACGTATTTTTCCCACTTAGTTTATCTAGACGATATCCTGTTTGACTCCTTCACTGTTATTTCCATAGAAGGTAGTGGTATTCGGATTTGTTTGGGGTAGGTACCACAACTAAAAAGTGAAAAATAAAAACTTTTTACAAAAAAAAAAACAACCGACTTCCAAAAAAAACACAAAAAAAGTGAAAAATAACTTTAATTTCGGAAGTCGGTGGCAAAAAACGGAAATTGAAAAGCAAAGACACCGACTTCCGAAATTAAAGTTATTTTTCACTTTTTTAGTGTTTTTTTTGGAAGTCGGTTGTTTTTTTTTTTGTAAAAAGTTTTTATTAACAATTAACAAACTTATTTTCTTCACAAAAAGGTATAATTTTAGTGCGAGGGTTGACACGTGTCAAAGTACGCTGAGATGCGCAGCACTGCTACGTAAATAAATTCGATATTGTATCGGACCATTAAAAAGTGCGCGACTCTTCGCGTCTCGGTGTGAACAGTAACATTAGCACAATAACACACCCTTAGTAACATTTTAAAATAATGTTAAACGCTTCGTAAATAACTGTTTAAGTAAAGACATTGGAATTTGAATGAATTAATATATTGCACAGAACTATTGAACATAGAGACCTCACAAAATATAAATCAATGACAAGCACCCAAATTGACAGACGGTGCCCAGCTTTTTTTAAGTATGGTTGCTAAATTTTTCCTGCTGACAGGTGTGACCCGACTCTGGTGGAACAACTTCTATGAAAACTTCACGGAAATAGTTCTATCGGTGTTGTGTCGCGCCATCGTGTCGCGCCTTTCTGCAGGAGCATTCAATTCAATTCATTTATTCAATAACAATTTTTACATCGTGTCTGAATATTATTTTATACATTAAAATGGAACGCAACCAAATTTTAAAAAATCTGGACAAATGTCATCTGTCAATTCAAATTCCAAGTTCTTTATTTAAAACAATGAGTTTCCTACAATGCGTTATAATTTTAAATGTACCTACCTAACTGCCTCATAAGGTCAAGGACTCAAGGCACAATCTATAAAAAACCATATATTTATAAATCAGCCCAAAATAGTGGAAAACACGCAACTTTCTTCCCCGTTTTATCGGTAAGTAAGGGTTAGTTTAAGTCATAATTAGTGTTCGTGTCATGTGTATACAGCGCGTTTCAGAAATGTGTGGTGGTGGTCATAATTATATTAAGGGTGTGGTACAGACCATCAAACTGAACAACTATCTCCATGAGACCAACATCGTAATCGCAGAAAAATTATCAGCTGTTTTATCGGTAAGTAAGGATTAGTTTAAGTCATAATTAATGTTCGTATCGCATGTAAAGAAAGAAAGCAAATATTTTATTTGGGACACGCACAGGAAATACAAACAGTACCTAATAGAAAGTAAGTACTTAGTTAAATTAATAACTGCCAAAAAGGCTCCTATCTCAACATAAAGATGCGATATTTAAAAAAAAATACCGCAGCGCTGGTATTAGCATGTATACAGCGTGTATCCGAAATCTGTGGTGGTGGTCATAACTTAAGGGTGTGGGACAGACCATCAAACTGTTCAGTTTCTCTCGTTCACTCGGAATTGCGGAAAAATGATCAGCTGTCCCGTACATTTTGGTCGAGTCGGTATAAATTTTTTCGCGATTCGATATTGGTCCCATGGAGAAAGTTGTTCAGTTTGATGATCAGTACCACGCCCTTAATTTTGACCGCACATTTCTGATACAGGCTGTATAGTGGTCAATCGATGCGATTACGGGGGCGATAACATAACACTTGAACGAACAGAAAGGTTCAAGTGAAAAACAAGGTCATTAGCGCCCTAGTTGACACCATTACCTGAGCATTACCTTGTGGGGTGTTGAATAATATGCTTATTTTTATTTTTATTCTTAGTAGTTTGTAATCTGTTTCAATACAAAGGATGACATATGGTGATTATTAGGTCACGAATATGGTAGAGTTTTAGTGCAATCAAATAAATTACCAACTTAGGTTGAATTTAAAATCGAATTTCGAATTAGCACATCTAAACCGCGTTCAAGAGAATAACATTGACTGGCATAATTATTGTTGTGGAATTAACACTGATAGCTTTTGAACGCGATTTATTTATTGGTTCACCAACAATTGCTTACACTGGATTAATGTTAATGAGAAATATAAAAATAAAAAAATCTGCTGTTCCATACATTTTGTCGATTTAAGTGAACACAAATGTATGGAGCAGCTGATATTTTTCGCGATTTCAAGGGAGGTCGTATAGAAAAAGTATATTATAGATGACACCAAACCACTAGTTTCAAGGATAACGGTGTCTACCCTAACACCCAGTAGAATACTTTAAGTACCTATTAAATTATGTAAACACATGTCCTTTCATGCGAAATTATTGATATGATTTAGATGTGCTGATCGCAAGCTATTGGTAAAATTCCTACCGCCGATCACTGATGGATTCATGATGGATTATAAACCTCTCTCATGTTGCTTTAGAAAACTTTTTGCAGTGTATTTTCTAGTTGCTTGCTGATAAAAATCCATATGATATTATCCATTCTTTCAGCTGCAATCTATGTGTAAACCTTCGTCATTACGCAACCTTTCTAAGGAACAACGCTCCATCGTATCTACTTTATTTCTGAGATGCATATTTTTATCCACCAATAAAAAAAAGTTATAAAACTAAAACGCAACTACGACAAAAAAGTCAATCAACTAAAAAGGTATACTTAAACAAGAAATCACAGACAGACAAATTAAAAATCCGGAGTCACACGAGTGTTAGGGGCATAAATTGAACAGATTACGTGTGACTCCGGTTTTTTTTTTTTTTGTTGTTATATTTTTGAAATGTGCTAATTAAGCCCTTTAATATGATACCCAACATGGTATGATTCAAAAATATTTTCAATTTATCGCCATTTTCAATTTAATGTGACGTCATATAGCCTATTTAATGTGTCAATCGGGCTTTTAAATACCGATAACAATTAAAATTCTATTGTCTCGTTAATGACAGTTGAATGTTTAACCAGCGGACGATCAAGACGCTTTCAACCATACCTACCAAATTTGTCAAATTTTGATGAGTCTTTTAGAAGATATGAGGGAACAGATGAACATATATACATACATACCGGTCAAAATCATAACCCTCCTTTTTACTTCGCCGTAGTCGGGTAATTACCCTATACAATTAACTCCATATTTAACACAGTCTACCCTAACAGCCGTAATAGATGATCCAATAAACGCGGTCTCTAACCAAAAACATGAATTCAGAGTATTACCATCATAATATAAACTTGCTAAGAGGTATTTTGCCAAGTCCTTGCTGAAGGACCCTTGGTATCCTTCAACTGTAGTGGTCTTATGGACAGTCTCGGGTCTGTGTACTTGTGATGATACAGTTACCCTGAATGTATAATTTAGGCGCCGAAAGTTATGGGTGACGGTGCTACTATATTTTAATTGTGGTCTTGGTATAAGTGACTTAACATCTTAGGAGTTTGTGAAGTTTCGCAGCTTCGGGCGAGGCCATATTTAGGCGATTAACACACTGCCACGCACCACGCAGCGTAGCGCATGAATGCGTGTTCTAACGTTGCTTGTAAGTATCTCCGTTTGTATAGAAAACATGCACAGTCCAACACACAGAAAATGCATCCACGCGCGTGCGGTGCGGTGCGTTGACACGCAACATGCAGCGTGATGCGTGGCAGTGTGATAATCGCCTTAGTTAATAATCCAGCTGGTCACCGTTTAGGTATGCATCTTCATTTTGATTAGCTATCTCAATCATCATTGTTAAGCCACCGACACATTATTGTGTCGTGTTGTGTCGTGACGTGGGATACACCGATCAAACGAATCTGTTCAGGACTACGTCAACTCACAACGAGTTTTGATTGGCTAACGCTGCGTACAGAAGGCGTCACGACACGACACAACAGTAATATAAATCCGGTGTTAGTAACTTTTCTATATCATTAATTTTAAAATTCGTTCTCAAACACTGGAATGTCTATCTTCATTTCTTCTTCTTCGAATCAATTATACAACATTCGTCTATACTCCATTTGAAATAAGATTAGACGTATAGATAAGCCTTTTTTACATTCCGTTCCGATTTTGAATTCTATTGCGTTGGTGGCATGACAAATGGCAGCCGCAGTAGATAGTTGGTTTTGTGTAACTTTTTTTACTTTTAATGCTATCCTTATGCCTACGGTATAGAAGTCAAAATCGGTTGAACGGACTGAAAAAGGGTTGGTTTTAATGTCTAATCTTATTTCAAATGGGGTATAGTTAACTAAATTACCTACTTTGCCTTCGTAGGTCAAAGGCCAATCCTATTAATGCGAAAATGAGTTTGTTTGTTTGTTTACGCTTTCACGTTAAAACGGCTAAACGGATTTGGATGAAATTTGGCGCATAGGTAGACCATGATCTGGGTTAGGACATAGGATACGTTTTATCCCGTTATTCCCACGGTATCGATACTTATGTGGGTGAAAACGTGGGGCGCAGTATAGTCTCCAATAAATAGGTACACTTTTGCCTTTTCCCAACTATGTTGGGGTCGGCTTCCAGTCTAACCGGATGCAGCTAAATACCAGTATTTTACATAGAGCGACTGCCAACACGCCACGGGTAACACGATGCCCCATGGTAAGACTGGTTGTCAGACTTTCGGGCTTCTGACGAACCGTAACAACTGACAAAGATCTACAAATGACAGCCGGGACCAACGGCTTAACGTGCTTTCCGAGGCACGGAGACCCATCCACGGATCAACCGCGGCAAAACTGATTGTTATTGTCAAAACTTTCATTATCTCATTCTAAATATAGAACGTACAAAACCCTTAACGAGAGCCAATTGATGTGGTAAAAACAAATCCAATTCATTCAATTTCAACGTGTCCACATTCCGGTGCTGACTTAGGACTCAAAGAAAAACACTCCGCCTTTGGTTAAGCAAATTAAATACGTTAAAGTGGGGATATGTCCCTTTAAATTAATGCCCCGAGCGAGAGGTCAGAGGTCAAACATTTAACATGAGGACGAGGACAAATTACTCAAATAAGGTTCCTCACATGGCTTCATAGGCTAATTGGGAGGTTCTGATAGATAGTGTATTACTACTATTTGGTTTCCAGATGAGAACACTTTTAGCAATAGCGTGGGTTTCGAATTTAGTCACGTAGACATGATAGTTACCCGTTTCATTTAGGACTAACAGGATCCCGACAAAATCAACTAACCATGAGTGTATAGAGGTATGGGGAACAGGGTGTAAAGTTCACTCATCCTCCATAGAAAAGGGAGGATCGTCCGACCAGACGGGTGTCGTGTCTGGTAGGTAACTTCCCGACATTTAAAATGTTGGGTCGTTGTAGGTAGATGTACTCGTCGCGCGGTAAACACTGCTTGCGCGATGCAGGATTTGTGTGACGTCAGGCCTTTGATGCGTAGTTCGCATGTGGCGTTGTTACAAAAGTTTAAACGGTGTCACAAGTCACAAGCAATATGTGTATACTTATAGCAATACGTGTAATATGTATACACTTACCAACTTTTAAAAGTGATTTTCTCCTACTGTATTGATTGTAATTTTATGTTATAACGAACATAGTATTTTGGAACCCATATTATTATGAAATAGGTATCACCTCAAAGTTGCAATCGTTATTTCACGAGAAAATCGTTATTGAATTTTGCTGAGTGTATACATATTTTTGCTCATGGCTATACGTGACGTGTTTGTAAGCTAATATACCGAAAGCAAAACAAAATCACTGTCATAACTTCCGATTCTTTCAGGAAGTATTGCATATTGCAATAATTAATCCAGTGCAGAGATAGTTAAGATGAATCTTGATAGCGGTAATAAAATAAACAGTTTCGTTTATATGGGTCTCTTTTATTGCGCGGACATTAACTAAAAGGGTCCCCGGACAGTCCTAAGAGCTTTGTGAATGACGTCACGCGTTTCCTTTTCCGTGGCCAATGTTTGATACATAACATAACATCACGCCTGTAGTCCCCGAAAGGTTACGCAGAGGTGTACCCTATTGTTCATCCACATTTCGCCAGTTATGTTTAAGTCCCATGTAATAGGGGTGAGCCTATTGCTTTTATCCAGGCACTCCAGACTCCGGAGTGCTACTGAAAAATCACTGACGGAAAACCGAATAACACTTTGTCTGACCTGGGAATCGAACTCAGGACGTCATGAACAGTAGCTAAAACAACGAGGCATTGGTGCCGATTCTGTTGTTCACAAACTAAACTAAATTTAAGTTCAGTGCATCTTTTTTTTTTGTATTTCTTTAAGAAGAGGACAGAAGATAAATTTTTGTTTAGTCCTGTCAAATTGTCACTACTCCATACAAGTTTAGACGTGATTAAAAACTTGCATACTAAAATTACGTCAATTTACGTCAGGCGCTGATTAATTTGACAGGACTAAACTAAAATGTATCTTCTGTCCTCTTCTTAAAGAAATACAAAAAATAAAAATTGGTTGCCTGTAAAGTCGGTATACGGGCGAAAGTTTTACGTGACAACGACTTTGAGTGGTGTGGAAGGGACGCGTGCCTTTCACTTTTTATGTCTGTCTCTCTCGCTCTTAGGCGGGCTAACCATGCCCGAGTGGAAGGGACGCGTGCCTCTCACTCGCTCTCATTGTGAGCGCATAACGTGAGCGGAGCGTAACGCAGTTTCTTGAAGTGTCACCCGGCAAACCAATTTATAAGACGTTGTCACGTCAAAAAGATGCACTGAACTTAAATTTAGTTTAGTTTGTGAACAACAGAATCGGCACCAATGTTGATGTATTTAGTTTATACGCACAAACTTTGTCGATTTCGGGCGAATGAAACCCGAGCAATCAGTCAGCGGAAATTGTGCTCCTAACTTCGGCCTGTTCTCCGGACTTTGGCACCTCCTTTGATCCTTTTAGCAGCTAGAAGGAAAATCGAAATTGACTTTGTGATAGATTAGGAAACGATTTGATAGGTTGATGATCTCTCTTCCTTTTGAAAATGAAATAGAAGAATCTTCACCAAAAATATTTCTTCAAAGATTTTTCTGGTTACTTAAGATTTGTAACGAAAAAGGCACAATTTTTCATGAGTACATTTTTTTCGCGTAGATGTCAACATGCTTGAGATAATGCTCGTGTCATAAACAGTTATATCATCAGTTATACAGAGTGTTAGAGTAAACACCGTTGTCCTTGAAACCAGTGGTTTGGTTTCATTTTATAGAACGTAAAATCAATGGAGAATGTTTTTTTTTTTAAGAAAATTAATTTTTGTCACAAGAGTATTTCACCCTTTCACCCTATGCGCTAGAGCAATGAACTTGCGTCTCAACACGGGTGGGTGGCGCGGGACGTGACCTGGCCGGCCGCGAGCGTGACCCCTCCCTCAGTCAGTCGGCTGTTTCGCGTTTCGCGAGCACGGTGTCGGAAAGAAACTTTTTAAAATCTTTTAATGAAAATATCGTTTTTTTTTATTGTTACTCGGTCATTTATTTTTATATTTAAGTCAACTACCCATGGTTTGAGTGACAACGGTGTTTACCCTTACAGCCTGTAGTTTTAGATACTGTTTCATATATCTCTGATGTCGTGAGATAGGTCTTGGGACTATGACGTAATACGTGTGTTGAGAATTTGAGATACAACGGTGAACTAGATTAAAATTATACTTCCGTCAGATGCCACCTAGGTTTTTATTCTGAGTAATGTAATAATCTAAAAAGAACTTTGTTCTGTTTGTATTGTGAACGAATTTGTATCGAGTTAGTTCAACCAAAAAAGTGGGCGTGTGCTAATGACGATTCGAAGTGAAAACTTACGACCGATGCGAGTATACGCGAATCAGCGCCGACTACGCGCGATTGAGCGTCACTGACCGTCTGGGGCCGAGTATGAACCGATTCAGCGTCACAGCGACCCGACTGAAGGTTCAGTTTAAACCACTGTTTAGAAAGAGCGCAAAGCGGGCCTGAAGAAGTTTTCACTTTAAATATAAATAACGACTCACATTTTGGCGCAAAACAAAGAGAAAGTTGAGTTACGTCAGGGTCTCAACAAAAACACTCAAGATTAATGTTTTAGAAGATTAGGTTCGCAACAAATTGAGCCTGAAGCCTTAATAACAACGGAGATTTATCTCGCCAAGTCCAAGACGAGACAAAAAAATAAAATTTCTGTCTATATACAGGCTGCTCCACTGACGCAATCAAAAGTTGGCTTCAAAACTGTCCAATTTATTCGGTTGACGTTATCTCCGAAAATGAAGTCACACCGTCAGCGTCGCCATCTTGGATGATGAATAGGGGCCGAGCAGTCGAATTACTTACCCAACATTTAGTTAACCCTCGTAAGTTATTTCTCAGAGTTTTCCTTGTTCTTCTTGTACTCGTTAACACCTAAATAGGGTTGTCCAAATGCAATTTGCGAAGGAGCTTTCTTGTGTTTTCTGAGATCTATATGTAATGTAATTTGTCTTTATTTAGGTAGGTGTTAATCTTAAGCCAAGGTCAGATAGTCAGATTCAAGCGTAACGCTAGATGAAAAGTTTAGAATAGGTATTTATTAAGGAAATTACATAGATAAGTATACTTATACAGAAACTCGCGCCTTCAACCCATGAATATTTTTCTATTAGGTTCTTATCTACCTTAATTTTAACACGAATAGATCATATACCCCTAATATCTAAAGCTATATTTATCTACCTACTTTTCATTTTCAATGCGATCCTACATACTAATAATAATAATTGTCAACCCTACGGATGTGTGCGGACAATGCCGCTCCATAAGCATCCATTTTGGGTATGGCAACAATAGCCAAACTTTTCTATACATACCTACCTACATATAATAATTCGGCTCCATGTAAGAATACCGTGCTTAATAACGTGAATGTGTGTTACGTAGTATTTACAAAAAGAAATAGTATTAGATCTAACCCGCACTGCGAATTTTATTTATTAAGCTTTCACACTAAGGGCGGATGCGATCAAACTCGAACACGGGGAATAATCTATTCCACGATTTTATTCTCGAGTAAAATCAACAGTCGTTTTTCCATGCAATTTAACGTATAACTATACTTTGATTAATTATGCATATGCTCGAATAGCGGAGTGAAAGTGTGAACGAATGTAACACCCGGCAAAAAAAAACGTTGTTCTCCAAACGGGACGGTGCAGAAGCATAACTCGTCTCAACTCTCATTTGCCGATAGCTTGGGAAAGTAGGTAGCTGTCTATGTCATTGTACAATTTATTGATTGCTTGTCGTGATTGTCAGCAGGTAATGAAGCGGCCGCCATTAAATTATTCTCGGATAACTTGTTTACTCGATGCATTTCGGCGGTATAACGATTTACTCTCAGATAGATAGATAATCCGAGATTAAGATTTGGTAAAACGAAAAGTTGTCTCTAGAGAGAGAGAGAAAATTAGATTTTATTCCCAGGATAAGACTTATCCGAGTTTGGTCGAATCCGCCCTAAAACGGCTAAATGGATTTGGATGAAATCTGGCACATGGGTAGACTATGACCTGGAGAAGGATATGGGCTACTTTTCATCCTGGATCGCAGACAAAGTCGCGGTGAACAGCTAGTATAATTTAACTGAAGGTTTAACGTGTAAACCCAGATCAACTATTTAAAAAATATTTTGTTATAGGTTTTTAATAGAATATAATAAGGTGTTGGGTTATTTTTCGGTACGTTTAAAATGTGTAACGATTTAGACACCATCGTTATCTATTAGATATTATGATCAATAACAGGAAACAGATACTGTTCCCTGTTCACTGTTTTTATTGATAGTTACTCATTATTTTATTTTTTTGTTTTAGGTAAGGTAAATCATTTATTTGATTACCAATGTCAAGCTAACGGACGCCCAAAGGTAAGTATCTACGTACCCCATATAAACGTTATTTACTGAAATTTTACTGTACTTATCCTATTTGAAACGCTCGGGTCATGAGGCCCGAGTGCGTTTCGCCTTACTGGTCGACACTTCACGTGACCAGCACGTGTCGACGGAAGAATAGACAGAATGACAGATTGCGATTGTTTATCTGTCATTTTGTCTATTCTTCCGTCGACAAAACCCGTTTCTACGGTGGTCATGCTACGCGTGCAGAGGGCTGGCTCGTTCTTTGGCCAAAGAATTAGCATTGTGATTCAACGTTTCAATGCTGCCAGTCTTCTGGGCACGTGTCCGGATGACAGCGATGCGGAAGAATACTTCGACGCCTAAGTGTCCTTTTGGTATTGTACGTTTTTGTATAGTTAGTGTAAATAGTTTGTTGTGTAGGTATATTGTAAACAAGAATTTTAATGTATTTGAAATAAAAAGTGATTACCTACTTAAAGCTATTAATAAAGAACCATGATTATTGGGAGGTTCTCAAGATGTATGAAAATAACATTCAGCGTGGGTTGCCTCTAACCCAGTTCGAAGAAAATAACTGATTTCCGCTGCCTTCGTGTATACATATGTTCTGTATTTTTCCATTCGTTGGATTGTTGTTTAGCCCACGTTCAGCCCCTACAATCTCTACCCCCGACCATGTTGAACCCCTAAATGTTGTCAACCCCTGGGGGTTGAACATGGATTTCAATATATTGGTCATATTTTCTTTGTCCATATTCCACCCCTTGTTGCTAGGTAACTAATAATGACATTAAAGTAATACTCAGAGCAGAGTGTATTTATTTGTACCCAGGCAACAAACAGAGGAAAAATATATTTATAATTATAAAATAAAGTCGCTTTTCGTGTTTGTCTGTGTGACCGCATCAATTTTAAAAGAACAAGCTTATATACTACGTAACCGATTTTAAAAGATCAAGCTTTTAAACTACGTAATTAACCGATTTTAAAAGATCAAGCTTTTAAACTGCGTAAGTAACCGATTTTAAAAGATCAAGCTTTTAAACTACGTAAGTAACCGATTCTAAAAGAACAAGCTTTTAAACTACGTAACCGATTTTAAAAGAACATGCTATTTTACTACGTAGGTACGTAACCGATTTTAAAAGAGGGTTAAATCTACTAAACCGTTTTTGATGCGTTTATCACTATCATTGGAAGGTTTATATGAAGGTGTATAAAATATATTAACATCTAACTAATATTATAAACGCGAAAGTTTGTAAGTATGGATGTTTGTTTTTTTTTCTTACTCTTTCATGTAAAAACTACTGAATGGATTTGGATAAAATTTGGCAAACAGATAGTTTATAACCTGGATTAACACATAGGATACATTTTATCCCGATATTCCCACGGGATCGAGACCTAGGCCGGTGAAACCGCGGGGCGCAGCTAGTAAGATATAAAGAAATCTCGATGTTTTGTCAAGTCATAAAACCGTGCGAAACAGGGGCGTGTCGGCAGTATAATTATAATAATATCCTTAAATGATGTCTACTATTACACCACTCCGTTTATCATCGAAAACTCGCGTTATCATCAGTGACAACTATTCCTGGAATTCACATACCTATTCATAAGTTCACTGAATATAATATAATATTTAGTTCACAGATAACTAAAGTCCGTTGGCATTCAATTATCGCTTCCTCTCGGTAACAATAAGGTCGGTAATAATATATGTATAACCAGCTATATATATAACTACCTTCCGCCCGCGTGGGATGTCGATAAAAAGTAGCCTATGTCCTTCCCCGTGATGCCATCTATCTCCTTGCAAAATTTTATCGAAATCCGTTCAGTGGTTTAGGCGTGAAAAGGTAACATACAGACAGACAGAGTTATATATATTATACTAGCTTCCGCCCGCGGCTCCGCCCGCGTGTTATGTCGATAAAAAGTACCCTATGTCCTTCCCCAGGATGCCATCTATCTCCTTGCCAAATTTTGTCGAAATCCGTTCAATTTTTTAGGTGTGAAAAGGTAACATACAGACAGACAGACAGACAGAGTTACTTTCGAATTTATAATATTAGTATGGATAGCTAAATTATTACGCTGTCATATTCATATTTTATTTGGATTCCATAATGTTTCTAAGATTGTACTAGGTTTAAAAAAAAGTAAAATGTCTTACTTATATACCTACCACTTCATTCGCGAAAAAAAAATCAGCTGTTCCATACATTTGTGTTCACTTAAATCGACGAAATTTATGGAACAGCTGATTTTTTTTTTCGCGATTCCCAGGTTGGTCACATGGAAAAAGTTGTTCAAAATGATTAGTACAATGACCCCTTTTCGGGTTTAGCATAAACAAAAACGAATGTTGTATAAATAGTACGCCTGAATGTTTTATGTATGAACCTGAATATAGACACAACGTATCTTAAACCTACTGCAAGTACTTGCGGTCCCCAAACCACTCGGTTTCGTAGTCATTATGGCTAATGACTCTATGTACAAACTGGGACTGTTATAGCCTTTTAAGTTCATCTATTAAGTTAGGAGGTACACGTGTGTTTATTTAAGGTCCTAGTAATGTCATAAGCGTTTTTACAATAGGGTGATAATAGTTTTTGGAACGAAGTTCATTATCGCGGTAGGAGTAAACTGGTAGAAATCTTCACGTAACGAAAAAGTCGTTTAGTATACTCGAAAAAGTCAGTTTCAAGTGTCTTTTTAGGGTTCCGTACCTCAAAAAGAAAAAAACTAAACTCTTATAGGATCGATTAAGTTGAACGGTACACATAATACAAAAAAAAAAACCACTTCCAAAAAAACTCAAAGGTGTCTTTGCTTTTCAATTTTCGTTTTTTGCCACCGACTTCCGAAATTAAAGTTATTTTTATGTATTTCTGTGACCCAAAGACGGACGTGTAAAGAAAATAAATAAATTATACATATCAGATGAAAGGGCTTGTTGCGAGGATCTCAAATACATTTTTTTTTTATAAATACTTTTAAAGATATTTATGAAAATATATGAAAATTGACTACTCTCATTGATCTCCGAAATTACAGAACTAAAATTTTGAAAAAAATACAGAAATTAGAATAAAGGAAAACCTATAAGAAGTCTATGGTATTAAAACAGACATGGTAAATTCATCCCAACTATGGAACACTTCATTGTGCGTGATCCGACACGCAATTGGCCGGTTTCTTTTTAATATACAGATACTTCTAGTATAAGTTTTTAGAGAAAAAAACTTGAGACCATCCTAGAAGGCATTGTATACATACCTAATATACAGCGAAAGGAATTTTGTTTCAACCGGGTGTCCCGAAATTAATATCAAATTGAATATAATTTGTTATCCATTACGTTAAGTACTTTAGTGATTTTCATAATATAATTGTATTCTGAGAAGGGAATCTAAAATTCCTAACATTATTACAGCTATTTCTAATGTCCTTTAGCAGTTTACTGAAAATTAAACTAAAACAATTTGTCAGATCAGTTATCACGTAGACTAAACAATCATTCCACAGAAATAGTCGTTTATTTATAATAATCCAGACTAAAACAGACAGCCCAAGAACACATCGAAACATTGTCCTAAATCCTAAGAATAATAAAAGAGAAACAAAAAGCTTTCATCCTAACGTGTAAAGTACTCAAAGTCATAATACTTACATTATTTTCATGCTTCACGACAGTTCCTAAAAGTATTTTCCTCAAAGCACTGAGTAACCAAAGAGATTCTAATTATGAGTGAGTCGAATGCAAAGGACCATGACGTAACGAGGGAAAGAAATGTAAGCATGACCTTCTGTGAAGGTCGAGGGACCGAGTGAATGGTTGACGGAGCGAGACTGCGACCCACTTGTGAAGGGGAGTGAACGAATGATTTTTGATGGAGGGACGGTGAAAATCGGCGTTTACAGCTGAATGAACTATCGTTTGTCGAGTGTAAGGTGAGATATTGACTCTAAGTTGTTGAGGCGATAACTGAATTGCCTCCCGGAGGCTGTTTACACGTTTTGGGTATACCTCAGATCTCCTTCATTGACAATGCCTTTCAATAATGACAAACATCTTTAGTTTATTTTATTAATCCTGGCGTAGCCGCAAAAAAAAAGACATATGCTTCGAAAGAAGATATATAATATGAACGTATATGAAGCAAAAGGACTATATAAGGATCGTAGCAGGTGGTGTTCTGTAGTTTCTGCCTACCCCTATGGGAAGAAGGCGTGAGATTATGTATGTAGGCAAGGATGTACAAACTTAGAAGAGGTGGATAACAAAGTCATCGATAATAATGATATCTATCACGAGGTTTTCGACATGTGGAATGTGAGCTGGGCTATCATTGTGCCGATTGTCGTAACGGCCAAATATGGCCTGAAAGCCTCGACCAACAGCTCCCGAAGCTCTCGTTAGGTGGTTGGATCAAGGGCCCGATTTAGAAGGCAGTACTCCTTGATACGGCTCGCATTGTGAGGAGGTTCCTGTCTCTGCAGCCCTAACCACCGGTAGCTTGGACACTGCACCTGCACCCGAAACCGGCGGACCTATTTTTTTAATTTAGATATTTTTATAATTTTTATCTTAAGAAATATTTTAAAATGTAGGTAAATAGGTAAGAAAAATAAAAAAACATATAAAGCAAAACTATTCTTCATCAACCTCATTGCATAATCAGCCTATAATGTTCCCACTGCTGGGACACAGGCCTCCTTTCTTCCAGAGGGAGCGGGCTGTAATCAAACACGCGGGCCTAGAGGTTGGTACATGTCACAAGTCTTCGAATTTTTGGTTCTAGGACATGTCGGTTTCCTCACGATGTTTTTCTTCTTGAACCTCATTACTCGAACATAACTCGATCGCACGACAGCCCATAACAATAGTAATCATTCGAAATTAGAACCTTTTCTTTCAGCCGTAAATAGGAAACGGCTTTCCCATTTGTCGGTTGACAGGCTTGACATGATTTTCTTATTTAGGAAATCTATTTCGTAACTTCATAAATCATGAAAGCCTTTCGATATTACTCGGACATGATTGGTACGTTACGAGGGACATATTTATATCGAAAATAGAAAATATTCGAGACCATATTTGATGTCTCACTGACCGCGATCGACCCATTTTGCTAATATCGTGTCTTATGAGACCAAGGTCCCACAGTCACACAGGCGCTTTTTAAATGCAACGTTTTTTACGTGGGTTAACGGTGCGATCTTTTTAAAGGGTTCGGCTGCGTTTCCACCAGAGATGAGCGAGGATGCGTAGCGAGGAATGTCCGTAAAACTAACCAATAACAACTCTAGCTGAGCTCAAGCTATGACAGTGAAGCGATGTTATTGGTTAGTTTCACACACATCTCTCGCTACGCATCCTCGCTCATCTTTGGTGGAAACGCAGCCTTAATGTCCCCCATATAGAATTGCCCCAGAATCAGTAGAATTAGTTGAACATGTCAAGAAGTTACTGTTGCTGAGCAAACCTTTGTTATGTAAATTAAATAACTTTTCGTAAACCAACATGAGAATGACTACCATAATTAAAATAATATGTACCCAACAATGTTGTAGTAACAACAGCACATAAATTATTATCTGTTCAATACCACCTCAAAAACTGATAGTAAATATTCAAGATAGATGAGTTAACACTTTACAGTAAGTAAATACTGACATCAAAAGATTTATTACTGGTGTGAGTCTATTCGTCTTGAAATATTCAAATGGATTCTGGACATATTCAATATTTCACGCAAATTCTGTCATTAGATTTTGTCATATATTTTATGAGATATATTTTACATATAAAATCGAATAGCTACAGGGATAATTTTCTTGCAAGTATCTATTTAATAAAATGGTATAACAGAATTCGATACCGATGTTGAGAAAAGTTTTTTTTAAAGGATTTTTCTTCCGACATCGTTTTAGAAAGTGGAGCATCAAGGTACCATTTCACAGCCGACCGCAGGCGGCAACTGCAGGCGTCCGCCGCGACATGACTAGTTTCTATGAAATACCTTCCGTAGCTATCGACACGTCGTTTGCAGCGACAGACGACACGCGTAGCCCAATCGCAGACCAGTACTGACGCCAACCCTCGAGCTATAACACGTTTTTTTATCTTCTATCTACCGACTGGAATACGGGACTGGAATATGTGACATCTACCAACCCGCACTGGGCCCGCGTGGTGGATTACGGCCCGCTCCCTCTCGCAGAGAGGAGGCCTGTGTCCCAGCAGTGGGAACATTATAGGCTGATTATGCTCTGGGCGGAGCGAGAGGGCGTGTCAGACTTTTACAGACTAAAACCCATCCGTGTTCCTTCAGTTGCTTGTTGCCAAGGGCCTCGGTATCCCTTTCGGACTTTCCCGCAGCCCTGGCCCTCTTGCGGTAGGGTTCGGAATCGTGACTGCAGCGACATGGCGCCGCTACGACGCCGACGCCGCGACACGTCGCCTGCAGTTCCCGCCTGCGGTCGGGTACGGAATGGTACCTTTATGGGTGCTTTTACTTACACAAATCTGACATACATTAAATCCAATACCATCGAATCATTTATAGTAGTATCTCTCCCCTTTACGCACGACCCAAATACCGTCACCATAGAATTCCAAGTTATGCGGTTACTCCATTTAAGTTGGTTCAAGTTCATATAAAAAGTCGAGTACCCCAGGTATATAAACCTTTCATCTTATGAACTTTACACCAAGTTTCTGTACTTATTTTAACTTGTTTATTAGGGAGCCAATGCAATGAACATTATATCTAATGTCTTTTCCAACTTCGGTAGAACTTGTAACTTTAAGTTGTAAAACCAATAAAGTGAGTAAGATATACTGTAGTAAAGTAGAAAGCTTCTGTGGCGCTTGATTCTGTTCTGAATGCAAAGTTTACTTCTTGCACTACCTGTATATTTAACTGCTGCACTGGAAATACACCTGCGATTCCAGTGCAGTAACTTCTAACTTGATCAAGACAAGCAGAAAATTAACTATCAATGTTATGTTAACTGTGACTAAAATTTTAATCCTTACTTCCTTACTAATATTATAAATGCGAAAGTAACTCGTATCTGTCTGTCTGTTTACCACGCGGGTGAAGCTGCTAGCGGAAGCTGGTTATTATATAGGTAAGTAGTAAACAATAGCCAGTTCTGCCAGATAAGTATCTTGTTGTGGCGGCATTTACTTCGCCTCTGCCTTTACGCATCAAAGACCTGACGTCACACAAAATCCTGACGTCCCATAAAAATCCTGCATCGCGCAATTAGAAGTTACCGCGCGATGGACATAATATATAAACAAGATCCTGATATCAATCGTTGGGCAGTTGCCCGCAGACACGACACCCATCTGGTCGGAGGATCCTCCCTTTTCTATACTTAGAGGATGAGTGAACTTTACACCCTGCTCCTAATTGTGCTATCCTCCTTACTTATCTACACTCTTCCACTTTCACCGACGCAGATCGTTAAAACACGGCATAATTCCACCAAAAACACCTTCCACAACTGCCTGATTTTTTTCCCAAATCTTGATCCGCCTTCCTTAAGACTTGGTCTCCGCTCGCTCCCAAGTGTCCCTGACACGTGACATCCTTACTTGTCCACTTTACGTCCTTGACTAGTCCTGATTGATGTGTCCACAGTTACCGCTAATTAGTAACACCGCTAACTTTGGTGATCGCTCAAGCGGTATCATTGTGTAGGGGGGCGATATTCATCCCTTTTTGTTGGGGTAACTTATGTTGGTGTGAGCTGATTATAGCTGTTTGAATTTTGATGTTTGTGTGACAAGGGGTTGTTTAGAGGTTGTTGATTATTATGGGCCGTATAGGGATGTGCTGAAGTCATTATTGTTTCAGTGCGGGAGAGAGATGGAGCTCTTTCGCTTTCAGTAAAAAGATAAAGCCATACCATCGTCCCTATTTTCGCAACGGAGCAATGCAATTAATTCAACACTATAAATACGTAGCAATGGAGCGCAGTATACTAGGTGTTAAATTAACGGATCGTATTCGTAACACAATACTGCGCTCCAAAACAAAGATAGCTGACGTGGCTCAAAAGGCTGCCCAACTTAAATGGGACTGGGCAGGACACTCTGCCGCATGCCGACAAACAGCACAAATAGCTCAAATAGCACAGAACTGGTGCCCTGAGTCAGTGAGACGGGGTCGCGGCAGACCACGTAGGAGATGGCGGGACGAGTTGGATAGGTTCCATCAAAAATGGAAAGAGGACGCGCGGGCTCGCGAAAGATGGAAGGAGTGGAGGGAGGCCTTTGCCCAGGAGTGGGACAGCATAGGATAGAAAAAAAAAAAGAAGTAGTAGTCCCAGGGTATAGATTTAATTGAAACCTCTCAATAGCTTGTTGTAATAAAAGTTAAATTTAAAATTTAAAAAACCCCCGACAAAAACAAAGTATTGAAAATGTAAACAAATAATATGTATTGGCCCTTTAAGTTTAATATTAAGTTGTAGGTAATATTTTGATCCAAGCGTCGTCGCGTCGGGGGACGGCTCATGAAAGTAGGAAATTAACAGCAACTATCCTTTCTACAATAGCATATATTCATTATTCCTAGCGTATGTTGGCGTTTTCATTAGCCGTCCCCCGACGCGACGACGCTTGGATCAAAATATTACCTACAACTTTTATATTAAACTTAAACGGCCAACTTAACTAAACTAAACTTAACTTTTATTTCCAGCTTTTTAAATTTCATATTATATTACTAGTAGAAACGCTATGATCAACCCGCAGCTCGCCGATATCTGCGTAGCTGTACGTACTTTTGCCACAGTGAAGCTAGTTTCTAATTTAGTCTAATTTCTCTTTCCTACTCCATCATCAGACCCTGATCACCATCCATCTGTTTTTGAGACCTTTCCAATGAGCCCAAACACGATACCTCTGCTGTAAGTTGGTGAGGGAGTTGGGTATCCTGCATCCAGGTGATGCTGCAGCATCAGTTCAAGGTTACTATATTCTTCTAATATCATTGAAGTAACAGAATTCTAAATTTCCAATCGATTAGACCTGTGAAAGATGCTCACATCCATTCATCAACTAGAAAAGAGCTGATAATCTTCAAATGGCTGAACCGATTTTCTTGAATAATAGCTAAGAACACTCTCGATCAAGTCACCTTTCAAACAAAACAAAAAAAAACAAAATCGGTTCAGCGGTTTGGCAGCTACGATGGAACAGACAGACACACAGATACACACGTTAAACTTATAACACCCCTCTTTTTCAGTCGGGGGTTAAAAATTAAGCTAAAAAGGCGAATGTATTTGTAAGTAATTTATATTGCTTGCTTGCAGGTTTGTACAGAACATGTCCAGTAAAAAAAAATTCACATTTTGAAAGCACTCAAAAGATTTTCAAATATGTTACTTATCAAATTCTGCTTTGATTCGGCTCTAATGGGATTTTCGGACACAATCATTCACAATCCAATCGCTTTTAACTGCAGTATTTGCATATTCCGGGGGTTTAACTCCGAGTTATCTCACACAATCTCCTAACATGCGACATTCAAAGCATTCTAAATAGTAAAGCTAAACAGAAAATGAAGCATAGTTATTAAATATCCTTTTGCCGCTAGTAGATTACTTTCATATAACACCAAACTAGAATTGGGAACATATGAAACGTCAGAATTTAGGTACACGGTTTCAGTATGTTTTATAATTATGGAGAATAACCGGCATGAAACTCAATGGTAATTCTTTTTAATTTTTTAAATTTTAATATCATTATAATACTGGCTGACCCGACAGACGTTGTCCTGTCCTTTCAATAGTTCTTACAAAAATCCTATAGAAAACAGGACGTTTAGTTTTTCGCGAATTTGAACATTTTTTTTCCCGTATAAACCTAATTCAGACTATTACAAACCTTTTAAAACACAAAATAGCCAAATCGGTCCAACCGTTCTTAAGCAATGCGCGTACCAACGAACAGCATTATATTTTATATGTATAAGGTGTATCTTTTCATACACGAAATCTCTTAAGGGGCCATTGTACTCATAATTATGAACAAGATTCACTATAGGACCAAGCAACCTGTTTGTTATATTTCTATTACCAAACATGAAATCGCGAAAAAAAAATCACCAGTTCCCTACATTTTGACGAGCTATGCGAACATAAATGTAGGAAACAGCAGATATTTTTTTCGCGATTTCTGTGTTGGTCCCATAGTGTTATAATGATGAGTACAATGACCCCTTAAGAGATTTCGTGTATGAAAAGATACACCTTATACAACATTATTTTTTCTTTATGCTAAACCCGAAATGACCACCTTTCGGGTACTCATCATTTTGAACAACTTTTTCTATGGGACAAACCTTGAAATCGCGAAAAAAATTATCAGCTGTTCCATACATTTGTGTTCACTTAAATCGACAAAATGTATGGAACAGCTGATTTTTTTTTGCGATTTCGAAGTTGGTCCCATAGGAAAAGTTGTGCAAAATGATGAGTACAATGACCCCTTTTCGAGTTAGCATAAAGAAAAAATAATGTTGTTTAGATTGTAACTATAACACAGCGAATCACACGCAACGTAATAATCTAACTAGACCAGACAACAAAGTACCTTCCAACAACTAATCTAGAACCCAAATTAACCCAACAAAGAAAGATCCTAAGAATACATCCAATTTCCATGTTGGTACAAATTTCGTCTCAGCCCGGCCATCTCATTAACATTGCTATGAGACGGTCCGCCAAACTTTTCGCATGTAAATAAATGTTCAAGAAAAGGGCCTCGATAACTTGCAGAGATAACAAATATAGTGGAGAAGTTGATTACTCTGTGGCTTTCTGAACGCCATGTATAGGCTCGTTTATTGGAGTAGGGTTTCTAGTCCGTTGAGAGGCGAGAATCTCCATGCGAGTCTCGTAGGTGAGACTCGCCAAGTAATTATCGAACTCATACTGTACGTATTTACTTTCAACTTCGATCAACAATACCAACTGTTGATTTAAGATTTTTTCAAAAAGGGAACAAAAGTTCGCCTGCCATTAAGATATCATACGAGACTCATTAAGGTATTTTCTCGAAATGTGATTAAAAAACTCTCAATAGATCTCACTCTGTTATTTACAGTTACACCACGAAAGGACACTTTAGGCAATTCTTACCTTTAAACATGAAGAAATAGTTCCGTTTGTACGAGTCAACTTTATATTATCATCTTTCGATAATCGTCTATTCCAGGCGAGAAACTCTACTCGTGTAAACGAGACATGATAGAGGAGTTAGACACCAGATTATTCTGCATGAAATGACGCTGGTTTCCCAATTGTATGAGTGTCTATCGTGCTTGTGTCAGCCTATACTAATATAATAAAATATATTTATACTGGGTGTTAGGATAAACACCGTTATCCTTGAAACCAGTGGTTTGGTGTCATTTATAGAACGTAAAATCAATGGAAAATTATCAATTACATTTTTCCACTAGAGTATTTCACCCTTTCACCTAAGCGAACGCAACGAACACTAGTGGGGGGCGCGGGCCGTGACCTGACCAGCCGCGAGCGCGACCCCTCCCTCAGCAAGTCAGCTGTTTTGCTTGCGAGCACGGTGTCGGATAGAAACTTTTTAAAATCTTTTAATGAAAATTACTCTGTTTTTTTGTTGTTACTCGGTTATTTATTTTTATATTTAAGTCAAAGTTACCCATGGTTTGAATGACATCGGTGTTTACTTTGACGTCCTGTATATTATTAATATAAATAGCTGAAGAGTTTGTTAGAACGCGCTAATTTCTGGAACTACCAGACAGGTCCGGTTGAAAACCAGCGTCAGGCACATAGTTGTCTAGCATTTTCGCTGAACTGGACCTTTTTGGCGCAGCCGTGAGGCACACTCCCCTGATAATTTCCTACATCGCACTTTTACACTTTTTTTTTTTGTTATCTGCTGTATATTATATTGTAGTTCCGTAACAAAGTGGCACAATCAAATATATGACTATTCGCTGCCTTGCCACATTATTTATAATACTTTTATACTGTCTACTTCTAAATGTAATCGGTTATATTGGCTGTAGTATGTACTAAATAAATGTATTTCCTTTCAGTCGGATTTGAAAAATTACTTTTGCACGTTATAGGATTTTTATCATCACACTACGACTCTAAGGAGCTGTGTAAAAAGAAAAAAGTCAGAAGATCGCTAAACGAAAACAAAGTGCGCGATGTGATGCGACGCGGTGGGTCGGGGGAACATGCACGCGGACGAAATAGCTGGCAGAAACTAGTACTAAATATGCGTGAAGGGTGTAGTTGAGGGTAGTCCATAACTCTCGCTTTGATATGAAATTGAAACTGGGAGACTGGGAACTCGTAAATTGGGACGTGACGTTGGTGATGGTTACAAATGGCTTTATTTGACTTAGTCCGTGGTGATAGGCTTTGATTAACATAGCGGGTTAAGAGCAAACGCGTTCATGTGGTCGTTGGCGTTCATTCCATACTATTTCAACGTTTTGTTTTTTGGCGTACTCAATAATTTATTAATGTTTTTTTTTTCTAAAATAATTATAATTACGTCAAAAAACGAAACATGGTACTGGTAGATATATTGTAATTATATTACTGATACATTATATCGTAAAAACATACAAATACAATAACAAGTAATTTGTGCTAACTTAGATTAATAATAATTTTCTTTTTTTAATTATTAAGCTAAAGCGCTGACTTAATTCTTTCTATGGTTTTTTTTTTTACATTTTCAAATATCTCTGGAAACAGGAAAGGTAAAATAAATATTCACGATCTAGGAAAAGGACCTTCACAGCCTCATTAAATTCTCAAATGAAGCCTCTCAAATTTTGTTTTATTTAAATAAACAATCCTGTTTCCAAAGCTTTATTTATACTGTAAATAAAGAAGACTTAACATATCTAATTTAATTCAAAAAAATCTTTGCAGCAAGTTTGCGCTGTCGCGAGATTAATTCTCTTGTAATCCCTTCGCACTTATTTGACTTTGTAAATAAGAAACAAACTTTGTCATGTTTCTATACATTTGTTACAAAAAGTTGCGAACTTGTTGAAACAAGTTTTGACGGGGTAATGGATTATCTGAGTTTAAATCGCCAAAAGACTCAAGTCTTTGATGAGTCTTTAGAATATTAATACAGTCAGTTTAGTTATTGTTTGAAGCTATTGATTTTAATCGCTGTAAGGATATGGTTTATTTGCCTTGATGGTTATTTGAAAATGTCGGATAAAGAGGGAACGATAAGGTTGATATATAATTATTTCGATGTTTGTAGTGAGTGATACACCATCAAAATAAATTATAATTAATTATGTAAGATAGCTATTTTTCTAGCGATAGATATCTTATGAATTTGTTTATCAAATCGGAGAAGTAACTTCTGCACGTAATTGTTAAATCCATACGTCATTGAATCCACGTCATATGAATTTTTAACCTCCGGCGGAAAAAGGGGGGTGTTATAAGTTAAACGTGTGTATCTGTGTGTCTATCTGCGCCATCGTAGCTGCCAAATGGCTGAACCGATTTTGTTTTTTTTTTGTTTTGGTTCAAAGGTTAATTGATCGAGAGTGTTCTTAGCTATAAAAAAATTAAAAATTGTTTATTAGATGCTTTGTTTTTATCGGAAGTTTTTTAAATTTTAAATTTAATTTAACTTTTACGTAGTTCTTTGACGGCAATGAAACTATACGTAACATCTTTTAACAAATAAAACTATACCGCTTTGTACGTCAGCTCTATTCAATATATCTCAGCATTAAAACAAGCGTTCGTGTTCCCTCCGTTTCCATGACAAATGCGTTCAATATGCCAGACATTGTCAGGGTACGGTCTCAAGTGCCTGCGTCAGGTAATCTGCACGAATGCGAAATTAGACGAGTTTGTTCGAAGCGACGACGTGTGAGTTATGGCAGCTACAGATGTAAGGTTCTGTGCTTCTAAATAAGATGTGAGGCTTTTATGTCAACGGGCGACAATTGTAGCGTCTGTATACTTGTCAGATATTAAGAATATTAGCTACTTATTCGTGGAATACAGATGTCTTGTTATGTAAATGTAACTTTATGGCTAAAACACAGTCACAAAATGTATTTTCGTGACTATGTTTTGTTGTGACTGTGTCTGATACAGTACACCGTAGACACACACACACACTGACATTGACACACTGTGTCAAAAGACATCAAATGGTAAATCTGTTCCCTGGTACTTTTCTGTCCTTATTTACCTACATACCGAGACTCCGCCGTGCCT
This sequence comes from Lithophane ornitopus, assembly GCA_948473465.1. Classification (NCBI taxonomy): domain Eukaryota; kingdom Metazoa; phylum Arthropoda; class Insecta; order Lepidoptera; family Noctuidae; genus Lithophane; species Lithophane ornitopus. The sequence goes on along the minus strand of OX419632.1, from coordinate 11,837,448 downwards.
CGGAAACCCGGCTGTCATTTCTACGGGTTACGGGTCGTCAGAAACCCAAAAAAAGTCTGACAACCAGTCTTACCAAGGGGTATCGTATTGCCCAGTTACTGGGTTGTGGAGGTCAGATAGGCAGTCGCTCCATGTAAAAAAACTGGTATTCAGCTGCATCCGGTTAGACTGGAAGCCCACCCAACATAGTTGGGAAAAAAGCTAGGCAGATGATTTAAAAATGTAAGGAATATGTATTTAAAAATAATAGGTCTTTACCTATGAAATTGCCGTTTTGTATGAAAAAATTTAAACGAATTTTTTTCATGAATTTTTTATTTGTATTAATCGAAGTAATCACCCATGCAATCAATGCATCTTTGCCATCGCAGTGGCAGTTTATTGATGCCCTTCTTAAAGAAATCAGCTGGACTAGGCAACAAATTCTTCAAAGGCATTTTGTACTGCCTCTCGGGTATTGAATTTTTTTCCCGCCAAGAAGTTATCCAAATTCTGGAAAAAGTAGTAGTCTGTAGGCGCAAGGTCTGGTGAGTAGGGCGGATGACGGAGAGCTTCCAACCCCAGTTCTTGCAACTTGGAGACCGTCTGCTGTGCAGTATGAGGTCGCGCGTTGTCGTGCAGGAGCAGCGGAGACGAGCGATTGACCAATGCTGGTTGGAGATGCGCCAGCTTCTCCATCATTGTGTTCAGTTCTTCACAGTACACATCTGCAGTAATGCTCACCCCGTTTGGTAAGAAGCTGTGATGAATCACACCGGCGCTAGACCACCAAACAGTGACCATCACTTTTCTAGGGGTAAGTTTTCGTTTAGGGCATTGTTTAGGTGCTGAACCAGGATCCAACCAACTTGCTGAGCGCTTGCGGTTATCAAACAGAATCCATTTTTCATCGCAGGTAACAATGCGGTTCAAAATTCCTTCATTTGTGTGTCTGTTGAGCAGTGCAAGGCACGTCTCGACGCGTACTTCGCGCTGGCGATCATTGAGTTCGTGGGGCACCCATTTGTCAAGCTTTTTTACCTTGCCAATTTGACGCAAATGGACCAATATTGTTTTGACGCTAACGTCGAAAGCTGCTACTAATTCAGCCGTAGATTGTGTATCATCAGCTTCCACAATCGCCTTTAATTCGTCATTGTCGACCAAAGTCTTCGGACGACCGCGAGGTTCATTTTTCAGGTCGAAATTTCCAGAACGGAAGCGAGCAAACCAATAACAGGTGGTGCGTTGGTTTGTAGTGTTAGCTCCGTAAACGTCGTTGATGTTGCGTGCCGCTTGTGCCGCGTTGCTGCCACGACGGTACTCATATTCCATAATTACTCGAATTTTTAACGTATCCATGATGACGAAAAAGATTGAAATGCGATGAAAATGTAACACTAATCAATAAAGAAATGACTACTTTTGGAAAAAAAAAACATGTTTTTAAAATAAAATTAATTTGAAATTAGAATTCTTAGCCAAACAAAAATTATTTTGATTTGAAATGGCCAGTACTGCAGAACGGCAATTTCATAGGTAAAGACCTAATAATAATAATAATAAAGAAAAAATAATAATATGTTGACAAACACAATATGATATTTAAACAAAGTTTAAATCGTGATCATAAAATACAATTTAGACAATCTTTTTTCTACTTTCATTATCATTCTCCTCTTATCCCAATTTATTTAGAGTCGAAATGTCTTTTTCTTCCATAATTCTCTATTAGTCGTCATCTCAGTAATCACCCCCTTTCTAGCCATATCATCTTTCACACAGTCCATCGATCGTTTCTTTGGTCTTCCCCTACCGTTCATACTCTCCTTTACCATATTTAATTCCATTAAATTTCAGTTTACTTTAATGAAAATAAAAATCATAGTTATCCTATTGAAAACTTTGCTACCCACATCCTCTTTTAGAAGGTAAAGTAAGAGCAAACCATTTGTTAACCAAATACTTTCATCTCCAAACAATGTTCCGACAGTGCAACTTGCACGTTCAGCCATTTTGATTTATGTTCCATTTTCAAATTCAACTGTAGCAAAGTTGTGCTGCTGGTTGCTTACAAAGTATTGTCTATTCCTGTTAGTTGTGTAGTTAATTAGAATATTTAAATTAGGAACGTACTCTCATAACAGTGATGTCACTATAACTTGTTTAGTTACTCGGGAACGGTGAAGTGGAGAAATAATTGGTTGTAGTATTTTGTTGTTTCACAGAATACCTATTATTACAAATCTCAAACTTTAACAGCAACATTGTTGTTCCTCTTAATTTGAAACAATTTAATGGTTATAGATCGCTTTTGCTACAGATCGTTTAAAGTCTATTTCAAATGGTGACTAAGGAATACCCTGAACAATATTCTTTACAGTAATTTTGATTATTGGCAAGCAAGAATACTACTAAAAAGAAAAAAAATAAAAGGAGTATGTAAGTGGCGTTCTGTAGATTCTGCTACCCTCTTGGGAAGACGTGATTTTATGTGTTAAGAATAGTACCAGGTACTACTATCAAATGTTGTACATCTAATAAGGTCGTCTGTAAAAGATCGCTTTTAGCGATAAGAACGCCCATTGTGTCACCCTATGTAAAATTTTCAAATTTATGTCTGTAATTTTTATGGTGTACATAATAAAGAGTATTCTATCTATCTATCTATCTATGTATTAGGTCCAAAAATAAATAAATTATTTAAAAAAAAAAAACAACTAATTATAGGTACTATACTATACACAACAAGTAAACTTTGGAAGAAACTACCTTTATATGCACAAAAATATAAATCAAGTTGCATTTTGGTCTTGCAGACCTGTCTAAAAGGTGGAGACAATGTCTGCTTGCATGTTTGCACAACGTGAATCCAAAGCGACAGGCCGACGGTCGCTAGATTACTAGAGATTACCACTTTGTTGCATAAGAAGCAATGGTCGGGAAACACGACACTTTGCAAACAAAAACCGGCCAAGTGCGAGTCGGACTCACGCACGAAAGGTTCCGTACCTATAAAATTATCTACCGTTATCTATAAAACGGCAAAAAAAACATGTCTATTGTATGGGAGCCCCCCTTAAATATTTGTTTTATTTTAATTTATTTTTAAGTGAGTATATAGCCAAATATTCTGTGACTATTTCAAGCGTCTACCTGTTGCCGTTATTAATATCGAGCAAAAAAAAATCACGTTTGTTGTGTGGGAGCCCCCTTAAATATTTATTTTATTCTGTTTTTTAGTATTTGTTATTATAGCGGCATCAGAAATACATCACCTGTGAAAATTTCAACTGTCTAACTATCACGATTCATGAGATACAGCCTGGTGACAGACGGACAGTCAGACAGACAGCGGAGCCATAGTAATAGGGTCCCATTTTACCCTTTGGGTACGGAACCCTAAAAATATAATAACATCACGCCTGTTATCCTCGAAGGGTTAAGCAGAGGTGTACCTATAGTACACCCACATTTCACCAGTTATGTTTAAGTCCCATGTAATAGGGGGCGACCCTATTGCCATAAACCGGGTAGAAATCCGGACTCCGGGCTGCTACTGAGCAATTCCTGATAGAAAAACCCAATAACACTTTGCTCGACCTGGGAATCGAACCCAAGACCTCATGCTCAACAGTAGCGCTGTCATCACTAGACCAACGAGGCAGTAATCAATCTGCCTAGCCTTTTCCCAACTATGTTACGGTCGGTCCACCGCTTCCAGTCTCACCGGATGCAACTGAATACCAATATTTTACATGGAGCGACTGCCTATCTGACCTCCACAACCTAGTAACTGGGTAATACGATACCCCTTGGTTAGACTGGTTGTCAGACTTTCGGGCTTCTGTCGACTCGTAGAAAAAGATCACAAAGATGTCAAAGATCCACAAATGACAGCCGGGACCAACGGCTTAACGTGCTTTCCGAGGCACGGAGGAGTCTCGATATGTGAAAATGGTCACCCATCCACGGACCAACCCCGGCAAGCGTAGCTTAACCTGATGGATCGACCCGAGTGGCTGTTATTACTTAGCCACGAGCTCCAACGAGGCAGTAATCCGAGATGATACAAAGAATTCTTTGCTCTCATTAAAATGTTTAATGTTAAGTACATTATTTTCTTATTTCAATATTAAAATTACTAGTCTTTGCTGTGGCAATGAAAGTCAACAGTTTGAACGTTTTAACTGGACCCGATAAGTAAAATAAATTACCCTTCTCCGGTCCTGCTCAGCAGTAGTGCTTGCGACCACATAGTTTTAAGTTCCGATGTGTCTTTTGAAATAAAACTTATTTCTTGTTCCTTGACCTAAGCTTTGTTCCCCGCTGAGTATAAGTCCACCTGTCTTTATGTCATGCAACCCTAGTCTGTGCGAGAGTCATGGTACTCTAATGATACCCGAACCTAATGATGATTTATGACCTTTCCAAAAGCAGAGACTCCTCACCTATACCTCTTGTTAAAGTTAAAAATTTGTTGACAGGCCGAAACTGTCCTTCCATACATTAACAGTGTAATTATACCATAAAAAAAATAAAAAAACATTGTAAAAGCCAATTATTTAAAAAAAAGTAAGCGTCGAGTTTCTTGCTGGCTCTTCTCCACAGGAAACGACCAATTGGAGTTCCAATTGGTCGTTTACCAAGTTTCTGACGTTTCAAGTTTTCATTTTGCAAATCTGACTAGTAGTTCAAGAGATTAGCGCGTTCAAAAAAATAAAAACAAACTTCAGCTTTAATAAATGAGTTCCCATAGATAAAAACTATTTTGAATTTAAATGAGTCACTCCCAATGTCGTATCAGTACTACGTTTAGACTCACAGTACTATGTTGTAGTATTATGACAATCACTCTTTTTAAACAATATAGGTTACAATTAGACACGTGCAGGTGCACAACGCAATCCAATGTTTTCATAACTTTTTAGTCGTAACCGCATTGGTGTATAACAAGTGTTAAATAATAAAGCGCTATTGTCTCCTATTTTATAACAGAGACCGCCGACAGACGGGTTATTTATTTTAACATAACTTCACGCCTGCATTCCCCAAGGGATAGGCAGAGGTGTACCTACAGTACACACACATTTCGCCAGTTATGATTAAGTCCCATGTAATAGGGGCGAGCCTATTGCCAATAAGCACAAATCCAGAGTTCTGGCTGCCTCGTTAGTCTATTGGTTGCAAGTTGGGGCACTACTGTTAAGCATGTCGTCCAGGGTTCGATTCCCGGCTCAGGTATAGTGTAATTGGGTTTTTCATCTAGAACTTCTCAGTGGCAGCCCGAAGTCCGGATGTGTGCCCTGTTGATGGCAATAGACTCGCCCCCTTAACACCTTAACACCTTGACATTTCTGTATGGAGTTTGACATAAAACTGACATTAAACACGCGCTGAAGAAGTGTCTAGGTTTTTGTGGTAAGGCCCTTACTGTTTACAACGGTTCCCCATCCATTTGCATAAAATTTTAAGACATAATATAACATGGCATACTTTTGTTTAGCCGTACAATATTTACGCATAATATTATTTACGCATAACAGCTTACGCATAATTATTTTAAGCATAATTTCTCCAATCATAATAATGTATAAGCATAACATTCAAAAGCATAAATATATTTACGCATAATGACATTAAAACATATTTTTTGGAGGCATAACAAGCATGCAAGCAAGCATGCAGCATGCAAACAGGCATGCAACATGCAAGCAGGCATGCAGCGTGCAAGCACGCATGCAACATGCAACAAGCATTATTTCTGTCACGGCTCCGGCGCTGGGAGGTTTGGGCGGCCACACGCGAGCTTATCGTCGCAGATGGTTTTCAGAGGGCCTTCAAACCACCTGCTCCTCAGCTCGCGGGCCGACCCCCCCCCCCCCTCCGCGCCTACGCGGGCTTAAATTACACTCTAGGGGTAGGGCAGACAAGACTACGTGAAGTCGGTTTTGCAGCGATTCGTTTCTGTCACTAAATTTTGTAGCTCAACATTACGCCTAGTAACATTATGCGAATTAAAATTAAGCCTAAACAAATTATGCAACGAGATAATTATGTCAACATAAACTGTATGCCAAAAAACAATTATGGCAAAGAATTATTAGACCAAAAAAAAGTATGCCAAAATCGTTATGCCAAAGAATATTAGGAAAAAAAAACATTATGCAAAAAAGGGGTCCCGTTAACAACGTGCAACTAATCTAACTTAAAAACATTTTATTTATTAAACAAAATATAAAACAAATACCTAGGTACTAAAAAAAAAAATCTTAATGTAGTGTGAAACGAGGAACATTAATTATACAGAAACTGTAATAGAACAATACTCCAATCAACATTAGTTATTAATTCAGTAGTCATTTTCCTAATGACATTAATTAATTAACATAATCTAGTCGCATTCGTACTTAGATAGTAACAAGAGAGACCTATGCATTTACTACGTCTGTCGTGCCTGACAGTTGAGGCATTCAATCTGCCTAGCCCTTTCCCAACTATGTTGGGGTCGGCTTCTAACCGGATGCAACTGAATACCAATACTTTACATGGAGCGACTGCTTATCTGACCTCCACAACCCAGTAACTGGGTAATACGATATCTCTTGGTAAGACTGGTTGTCAGAATTTCGGACTTCTGTCGACACGTAACGATTGTCAAAGATCCACGAATGACAGCCGGGACCAACGGCTTAACGTGCTTTCCGAGGTACGGACAAGTCTTGGTATGTAAAGATGGTCACCCATCCACGGACCAACCCCGGCAAGCGTAGCTTAAACTGATGCATCGACAACTACTGAAAAAAAATCTGCTCAACAACGTAAATAACGCAATGAATGTTGTTGAACTGTCAAAATAAAACAAATTATTCTTAATGGGTTAGAAAAATAAGTTAAACAATTAGGTAGCTGCTCTTTGCTACGAAAATTAAAAACCGGCCAAGTGCGAGTCGGACTCGCGCACGAAGGGTTCCGTACCATTATCTATAAAAAACGCCAAAAAAATCACGTTTGTTGTATGGGATGTACCTTAAATATTTATTTTTATTTTGTTTTTTAGTGTTTGTTGTTATAGCGGCGACAAAATTACATCATCTGTGAAAATTTCAATTGTCTAACTATCGCGGTTCATGAGATACAGCCTGGTGACAAACGGACGGACGGACAGCGGAGCCTTATTAATAGGGTCCCGTTTTACCCTTTGGGTACAGAACCCTAAAAACAACCTTTTTGGTAAAAAGTTGTCTTTCTACCATAAATCCCAGGATTACCTCCAGCATTTTCATGATAAAAGAAACCAACTTCGCCAAACTCTGAAAATAAATAATATTCTTTAATTTATTTAAATGCCTCTCGTGGCAGCAGTGGGCTTTAATTTGAAGGCCACTGAAAATTATACAGAAAAGTTGGCCTAACTTCAGAACCTAAGCTGTAACTTGGCCTAACTTCAGAACCTAAGCTGTAACTTGGCCTCCTGATATTTTAAAATGGGTTTTGACTGAATGAATTGCTGAAATTAAGTCCATTTGAGGACAGGTGTTCTGTTTAGTTTGAAACTTTGAAAATGGTTTGTAGTTTTATTTTGCGAGTTTAAAAACTAAGTTAGGTTGGTTTCACTATGTCGCCTGAATTATGTCTGCTGAAAAATCTCCTTATTAGTATATACCTACTTGTTGTAGGTAGCATAATCTACACAAATATTGTAAAGAGAAGAGATTTGTATTTTTGTTTGATCTTCCTTACATATATTTAAATAAATAAATATATCCTAAACTTAACTAATATTATACATGCGAAAGTGAGTTTGTTTGTACGCTTTCACGCTAAAACGGCTGAACGAGTTTAGATGAGATTTGGTACACAGATAATTTATAACCTGGATTAACACATGGGATACTTTTTATCCCGATATTCCCACGGAATCGAGATTTATGCGGGTGAAACGCGGAGCGCTACTAGTAATGAAATAAAATTATTCTAAGTACCTAATAATCACCGATACAACACAATAAGCTTAAAATTAATTTGGTTTTAATTTAGTCAGGTTACACGTTCAACGGTTTTATTCTCAGATAGTAAGCTAGTAACGTATTAGTATTACAACTTGCGTAACTACGAGGAAGGCTATGCTATTCGAAGCGGCTCTGGGCATGCACTTAGAAGACTGTAGACTTTTCTAATCTAAAGAATCTCAAGAAAAAATCCAAAAAATCCATCTCAAAGCGAACGGCGCTCGAGTTACTCAAGACCTGTAGTTCAACAACCCTCCAACCTCTACAAGAAGGCGACCTCCTTTGTCTAATACCTTACAATATTTGTCTATGTTCTATACAAACTGTCAAACTATTTCAAGCTAAGTTATCGAACTACATTGCTTGAATATTTTGCAATACGCGTGCTCAAGTAATAACAGCCGCACGGGTCGATCCGTCAGGTTAAGCTACGATTGCCGTGGTCCGTGGATGCGTTACCGTCTTTACATATCGATACTCCTCGGTGCCTCGGAAAGCACATTAAGCGGCTGTCATTCGTGGATCTTTGACAGTCGTTACGGGTCGACAGAAGCCCAGTCTGACAGCCAGTCTTACCAAGGGGTATCGTATTACCCAGTTACTGGGTTGTCGCTTCATGTAAATTACTGGTATTTAGCTGCATCCGGCTAGAAGCCGACCCCAATATAGTTGGGAAAAGGCTAGGCAGACTGCCACATTCCTTGTCTCATTTCCTCGGCGAAACTCCAAAGCAGAGCAATAAGGCATTGCTCTAATATAATAAAATATGGTCGAAGTAGAACGACAATTTATGTTCCATGGAAATGAGTAGTCCAAGGAATCTGGAGCGAAACGTCTGAAGCTTTTGGAGCCAAACGATATTAACCCATTTAACAAAACATAATTTATGTCCCCCGTCATACAAGATACACAACACATGTTGGTACACAATTGAAACTAATTCACCAGAATAACTTCTAATTTTCTCCTCTATATATTTTGTGCCGTTTCTGCCTGATTTAACTGTTTGCCATGGTAATGTAAGGGGTGGCTCAACCCCGAGATTTTACATAGGTACGCGTATACGCACCCGGTGCTGATTTATTACCTGGCTCGTATAAGGCCGACTGCAGACCGGCGACATTACGACTTTTTGTATCGTTCTCTTTATAGACAGAATTCGTGGCAAACTACAGAATGCTGATTTGTTGGAAAAAGCTTTTGTTGTGTAACTTTTGTACGACTATTCTGATTTAGTTCCTTTGATAGTTAACGAGGTTTTCCTCGCAGCGTTTGTTTTTTTTCTACCTTTTATTGCGAAATGTTTGCCGTGTGGCCCAAACGGAAAGAAAATCATTAGGATACAGTTCTTTCGTAAATAGTGGTCCTACTCGTTTCGCAATGAATCCTACTGATACTATAAATGTGTAAGTTTGTATGTTTGGATGTTTGTTACTCGATTACTCAAAAATGGCTGAACGGATTTGTATGAAATTGGGCACACAGATACTTTATAACATGAATTAATACAAAACAATTTTATCCCGGCAGTACCTACGTTGCTGTCGTATAATTTCCATGCTAAACTATACATATTATAAATTAAAGCTTTTCATGTTTGTCTGTATGTCCGCGTTAATCTTCTAAACCACTCAACAGATTTTGATGAGGTTTTCACCATCGTTTAGAGAAATTTAGTAGTATAATAGTTAAGTTAGTATTAATGTTACATTTAACTAAGAAATCTCGATGTTTTGTCAAGTCGTAATAACCGTGCGAGGCAGGAAAGGGGTCGTTAGAAATATTATAATACCTTTAGGTACGTTTTAATTAGGAAAATTCTAGATCGTGAAAACTGCCACGGTCACCTTTGATATTGATTGCACGAAAATTATACGCAAATGGACAGTGAAATAATAAAAATCCAGTGAAAACGTAATGACAGTATATCCATAAAGGCTGGCATCGTTGCCATACATTCAATTAACCGTCCATGTGCGGGAATCAAACCAGGTGACATATTATGCCTTCACATATTATTTCTTATGTCATTAGTTGTGCCACAGTCTATCATTATACAGTAGGTCAAAGCAGTCGTTTTCGTGGAAGGATTATCAGAGGGGCAATTCCCGGATTTTTTAAGAATGTTCGCATTCGCATATCTTTCGCAGTCTGTCAAAAATACAATCAATATACCAAACATTTTTGACAAGTTTGACATATTGCGACTTGAATGCGTAACGTTTTTTTAGTACGATAATTGGCCTTCTGGCGGTTCTCGTTATACATTGGCCGGTAGTTAATCCTTGAAACTTCTACAAAACAAGTAATAATTAAACGATAATTGCTACGGTAGGAGTATTGGCAATAAAATACTCTTTTTACGCGACTTCGGCGAAGCCAAAAGGAAAGGAATGGTTATTTTTTTAGGAGTCTATGTATGTATGTTTGTATTAACGTAAGTATATAGGTATGTTCTACCGTAGCGCCTAAACTACTAATCTGATTTTGATGAATGAGGTGTCAATCGATTAATTATTATGGTATGTTATATCTAAAAGATAGATAGATCGATATATCGATTGATAAAACTTTTATATTTGGTGCACACAAAAGACAACATACTGAAGCACGGTTAAATAATAACTAATTACATTAATAAACTTTATTAACATTTTAAATAAAATATACAATCTAAGTCTAGCAATATGTACAAAGGGAAAAAAATATATATAAAGGAAGGGCTCAGGGCGTCAAAAAATTCTTCCGCATCGCTGTCAGTGGGAAAAAAGGCTGGCAGCATTGCCACGTTGGATGGCAATGCTGATTCTTTGACCTAGAAATTGGCCAGCCCTCTGGTCACGTGAAGAGTCGACCAACCGCTGGGCGATGTCCCGAAATATTCGATGAGCACTGGGACCCCACGGACCTAGTATTTCAACCCCAAACGGCTCAAAAATATAGCTGCCAATAAGGTTGTTATATTTGCGCCGTTTGAAGTTTTCTGCACCTGCAGCAGCCGCCCCAGCCCGCCGTGCTAGGAAGATGGGATGGCGCGAGGGTGTCGACACAGGTTGCATCCCACACCTAAGGCCTACCCATCTTCCAAGGCATTATGGTCATTCCGTCTGGTCTCTTCCCATCGTCGCGTGCCAAGCCATTGGGTTCTAAAACAGCTGGCACCCCGGCGGTGACAAGAGCCCGACGGATGATGTCATTAATAAATAGTCAAAATATAAAAAAACAAACTGGGAGTATCTGTTTTTTTTATATTGTTTTCGTATTTTAATGGCAAACATCGGTTGTAATATTTCCAACCGCTTTATAAGTCCACAAGGTGACATTAAAGTTGACTTTATTATGATTGTTTGTGGGTTTTATTGCTACTTTCCAATTTATATATATTATTTACATAGAACCAATGTTAATGAAAAAAGCAGCCAAGTGCGAGCCGGACTCGCACACGCAGGGTTCCGTAATACCGTGCAATATTTAACATTGCCATTTTAAATATCGAGCAAAAAACGCCGATAAAAACACGTTTCTTGTATTGGAAGCCCCTTTTATTTTTGTGTGTTTTTATAGCGACCATAGCTAAGTATACATTCAAGTGTCTACATATTACTGTTAAGAAAATCAAGTCCTATGACAGACGAATGGATGGCCTTAGTAATAGGGTCCCCTGGCACCTTTTGGGTACGGAATCCTAAAAAAGGCTTTCAATATTAAAAGCGATGAATCACAAATAAGTATCGAGAATTTAGTTAGGCTGTGGCACATGAGGTTTGCATGACATATCGTCATCATAACAAGTATGAAGTATGTATTACACTTCTTTTATTATTTATCAGTCATGCAATACTATCGGCATTCATGGAAATATGGGCCATTGCCATGTTCCTGACCTTTAGTTCAATAACTTCTTTATGGAATTATTCGTTAGCTATGTATGCTATAGTTGAATGAGTACTCTTCGGCAAGGACACTGGGGCCTGACTTGTAGTCAGAGAAATTAATTAATTATTTATCAAATTCATATAACAGCCAGTTGGAAAATTGGAAAATGAGGGGTTTCTTCTCTTGGCACCTGTCAAACGTGTCAAAGCGCCTATATTTTTTTTAAATCGTGGCTTAATGATTAACGAATGAATGAAACGAATGATGAACGCCATCATATATTTTATATTCATAGTCAAAATGGAAGACCTCTTGTCAAAGTGGCGCCAACTGATGGCGTGAATTTTCTTGAAAACCTTCATTACGTACATAGATTCTGTCTCCAGCTAATTAATTGTTATATTAGTCAATTTGGTAAAAAAATAATTTTCCTGGCTTTACAACGGTATGTACGGTCGGCTATCCTACCGATCCCTGACAGCGACCCAAGAATATACAAGGTAGGTAGTACTAATAGGCGCACAACATTATTTGTAAAATAAAACAAGCTATACCCTCTATGTGTGATTTGTTTTTGTTATGTTTTCGAAAACGGTGACTTGAGTTTAATCCGCGCGCATTCTCGCTAAATACTTTACAGGTTAAAGGTAATAAGGCAAAACAGTAGCAAAAAAGTTAAAAGTATTAAGTGTGCAAACGGCTTTACAGGTTAAAATCGTAGGTGTGTACCCATATATACCGATGTTTATATCTTTGATAAACTGCCGTTGCTCTCACATAACTGATGCGTTTTGTTTCCCGACTGCGGTCACGGGTAGGGGAGTAATGATTTTCACAGTAGGTTACCCCGGTGTAATGTTACGCTTACGGTTAGCGGGTTATTTGAGCTTTTTGCAACATTTGTTTGTTTTTATTTGGCAAATATGGTAAAAAATCTTTGCACATGTTTGTTAGCTATAGAGGATTTAAAAGTATAGACGAAAACAGCTAATATACCATTTTATAATTTACTAGCTGCGCCCCGCGGTTTCACCCTCGTAAGTCTCGATCCCGTGGGAATATCGGGATAAAAAGTATCATATGTGTTAATCCAGGTTATAAACCTTCTGTTTGCCAAATTTCTTCCAAATCCATTCAATAGTTTTTACGTGAAAGAGTAACAAACATCATCCATCCATCCATACTTACAAACTTTCGCGTTTATAATATTAGTTAGATTAATTCAGTATTTTTTTATTTGAAAACAAATTTTAAGAAATGCAAATATACAATGGCCGAACATGCGAAAAAAAAGTTTGTCATTCAAAATTAGATATTTAAAATACATAGTTTATATCTTTGAAATTACAATTTTATATTTACCAAACGAAGGTCGTAAATACGGAGAAATAAAACCAGAAAACCTTAAATATTATAGTACTCAAAACATAAACTAGAATAATACGAAAGCATTTCTATTTTTCGCAGTAGCTGGCCACGACATTCAGCCAAGTTGCTGGTCATAAATTATGTATGTAGCGCTACCGAAGAGTTGGGTTACTTCCACTAATATTATATTATGTGTATGCATCGGACATAATACGCTTTTGCAATATAGATGGCTTACAGAAACCTAGTTTATTGTCTCTTGTAAAAAGCCTTTATTCATCTTAACCTAAAATCTATATCTACATATAAACGAATGCGTTTCGTGTTTGTCTGGATGGCCGCTAAGTTCCTCTAAACTGCTCAATCGTTTTTGAAGCGGTTTTCACCAGCAAGGTTTCTGTGTATAATGCTTTCGTATTAAACTTAGATATAGTAGAGAAATCGTAAAAACCGTGCGAGTCGCTAGTAACATTTAAATACTTCAGGTAGTTTTTTTGATAGCATGAGCAATCTTTGTTTGTCAATTGTACCGTAGACAAAAGCTGTTTTTACCGCCTTGCTACGCCGTAGCTGACGATGACGTAGCCGCTACGCTTTCGTAGCAAGGAACCGATAATGCGATGGCTCATTATTATTTCAACTGTCATGTTTATCGGACGTGTATTTTGACTTTAGCTAAAAGTTTGAATGATTAAAACATTAATTTATTTCTTTTTAATATTATAACAAGCGATGCTATATTATAGAAGGGTGTTGTACAGACCATCAAACTGAAAAACTTTGTCTATGAAAAAAAAATACAAGCATACATTCGGGTCGATCCATCAGGTTAAGCTACGCTTGTCGGAGTTAACCCGTGGATGGGTGACCATCTTTACATATTGAAACTCCTCCGTGCCTCGGAAAGCACGTTAAGCCGTTGGTCCCGGCTGGGTCATTCGTGGATCTTTGACAGTCGTTACGGGTCGTCAGAAGCCCGAAAGTCTGACAACCAGTCTTACCAAGGGGTATCGTATTACCCAGTTACTGGGTTGTCTCCATGTAAAATACTGGTATTCAGCTACATTCGGTTAGACTGGAAGCCGACCCCAAAATACTTGGGAAAAGGCTAGGCAGATGATGACATTTGGATCTAATAATTTTAAGTTTATTTTGCTGTATACTGTAAAATGAAACTGAAATAGATTAAAAACAATGACATACTACAACTCACATTTCTGACTTACTCGCAATTAACATACAGACATTGTGTCATGTTTAAATAGTTCTCAAGCAAAGTTCTCAAGAGATTTAGTCAGTAAAAGTTAGTAATACTGAGTTACTTCCAAGTAGGCAGGCATTTCAATTTAAATCCACTCCTCTGCCTACTAAATGCTTTATCTAAAGTTAATCTGTTACTCTGTGATCTTCTCGACTTTAATTCTATTTAATTTGATGTCGTATTCAGGAAACATCTACATGGCTTTGAATAATCTAGCAGAGTGACTTGTTGATTAATAAGATTAGAAGATTACGAATAATTAACATAATGCTTATGGATTAGGTATATCCATAGAACAGTGGTGGAACCCACGTGATAATATAGTGCCTGCTACACGGTCGCCAACCACGTCCCGACAGAGGTGACCTTGGTGGTTTACAACCGTGCAGAAGATGGTTTACTACCAAATTTTAAACAGCACTGCAGGTCGGCAACCAAGGTTTCCTCTGTCGGGGGTACGGCGACCGTGTAGCAGGCACTTTAGGCAAGACAGTTTTTCAGAGTGCTTTAAGCAAATGAGATTACATAAAGACTCTGCTTAAATAGACATAATTACCGAGCTCAAATTCCAAAGCTCCAAAATAAAAAATCGTGGAAACTAATTTTATTCATTTCAACATCATTACTTTAAAATTACTTCGCGTTGCGTGACTGGCGAGGCGAGCAGCGTTTCTCCTTAATTTATTTCTTGTATCACTATGCCGGGTGCCATTACTGACTCTAGATAAAAAGCATTAGGTGATTGAATTAATTATTCCATTTGTTTACTGACTTATTAGGGAATTGGTTTAGTTTGGGGGGTACTTTGCTGTTTGGGGGGTAGTTTTTTTGGGAAGAGGTTAATCCGCCTCATTACGAAAGACATTGTGTCAAATAAAGCTATGTATCCTATAGCTTTATTTGTCACAAAAACAAGTGCTTACAAAAAGATAAGTTTACTTAAATCCTCACTAATATTATAAATGCGAAAGTGAGTTTGTTTGTTTGTTTACGCTTTTACGATCTTTTTACTTATTGTACCATCTTTGTAACACATTATGGAACGCAATAAAAAATTGAGTATGATGCTGAGCTACACCCCACAACACAGCACGGCGCTGACTTTCACAGGTCACCCGACGAAAACCAGTAGAGAAAATTGTATGTAATCGTGTTTTCGTCAAACATAGGACCCATCAATCCCCAACGTTAAAATATTATATTTATTTATTAAAATAAATAATTAAAAAACACGACTGCCCTGCCAAAAAACGAACTAAAAAGTAAAAAACAAGTTGATAAAATTGTCATTGCAGTCGGGGGACCGTTCTGTGGAACACTTTTTAATCTAAGAGGTCCCCCGACTGCAATGACAAAAACATGGCCTATGTCACTCGGGATAATGTAAGGATTCTAACGATACCCCATACATCCAAATTCGTTCAGGCATTTTAAAGTTATGGTGGAATAAAGAAACTCACATACATACATACATGAACCCCGAAAACATTACACTCCTTTTTGGGCAGTCGTGTAATTAGAGGAGAGGAGGTCAAGGCTAAGTAATAACAGCCGCACGGGTCGATCCATTAGCTTTAGCTACGCTTGCCGGGGTTGGTCCCTAGATGGGTGACCATCTTTACATACCGAGACTCCTCCGTGCCTCGGAAAGCACGTTAATCCGTTGGTCCCGACTGTCATTCGTGGATCTTTGACAGTCGTTACGGGTCGTCAGAAGCCCGAAAGTTTGACAACCAGTCTTACCAAGGGGTATCGTATTACCTAGTTCCTTGGTTGTGGAGGTCAGATAGGCAGTCGCTCTATGGAAAATACTGGTATTCAGCTGCATCCGGTTAGACTGGAAGCCGACCCCAAATAGTTGGGATAAGGCTAGGCAGATTGATTTATTTCAAAATTAATGCTGCAGTATTTTCGGCAGAACGGAGGATCATGCTAAGCAATTTGAGGTAGGGTACGCCCTTAATGTTTTGTTTAAATTGACTGAATTATGTGGATGGTTGTTGAAGAACTAGGAAGGCATGTGCCTCGTTAACCTCGTTAACCAATAGAGTTATATGAAAATTGTTTCCATATTATGTAATAATTCATTGATAAATAAAATATATAGGTATTTGATTTTATAAATTATGTAGTTATGTAACTACTTAATTAAATTAATATTTATCCTCTGTTACATGAATAATTTATTAAATAAAGTTTTATTATCTGTTAGTGAGCTTAGTTTCCTTGTACTGTTCATTCAGTGTGGTTATATCGTGATTATAGGTATTTTTTTATTTTATTTTATCAATAGTTTTAACGATTATAAAATATATATTGGTATATTTATAGTTTATTAATTTTCTACACATTTAATGATACCTACTTTTAATGTGATTTTAGTGTGATAATAGTGATTCGGATTCAATATCAATTTTTGATTAAGTGCATCCATAATATATTATAGATTTTTTTATTATTTTATAATGATTAAAGTAGCCCATATATAGGGTGACTGGTAATAAATGACCCATACATAAACACATGACTGTAATCATCATTATGAACAACTTTTACTGGGACCAAACCTGAAATCTCGAAAAAAAATCAGCTGTTCCCTACATTTTGAAGAGTTATGCGAACATAAATGTAGGGAACAGCTGTTTTTTTTTTTTCGTGTCGGTTTCTGTCACTAATTACCAGTCACCCTATAAACTTATACTACTTGTCTAAGTTGTTAAGACCATTTAAAATTCAGAAGGTATAAATCAATTATCTCCAAACGCTAGCTTTACCTAAGAACCCAACATAACCTGACAATGCTAACATAGTTATTACGTCCCAGTTGATAATTTACAGAGACGTTATCGCCGACAGTCCCCCCGGGAACGTCTTGAGAGACTTAACTTGACATCCGCGACTATTACATGTTATAAACGGAAGATTTAGGGTTAGTTCACATCGAGACGCGACGCACTTTTTTATGATCCGATACAATAACGAATTTATTTACTACACAATAAGGTACACGCGCTGCGCAGCACCGCGCATCTTAGCGTACTGTGACATGTTTCAACCCTCGCACTGAAATTTATACCTTTTCGTGATGAAAATAAGTTCCATAATTGTGAAAAAGTGCGCGTAGCTTCGCGTCGCTTCACATCGCGATGTGAACTGATCCTTAGTCTACAGTTAGTTTAGGAAGATAGATGGCTAGAATTAGGTAGGACTGGTAACGTTGTTTGCAGACCTGAGAATGAATATGTGGTAATTGTGACCCGCTCGCCCTTTGTTATATGTTTTAGTTGGTTAGTTGAGTTTCTTGCCGGCTCTTCTCCATAGGAAACGACCAATTGGAACCGTGCACCTAGCTTCTGACGTTTCATAAGTGCCCATGTAGGTTTATGTGAAATAAAATATTTTGATTTTGATTTTGATTTTGAGTTACGTTGCGTCCAGACGTTTGCTATCTCTGCCTGCCCTTTTCCCAACATTTCTCAACTTCTTTTTCACCCAAAGGTACATACCGGTCCTGAGACACTACCAGATTATGTACATCGAAGATCCGTTTTGTGATCAGTTCTGGAGTTGAGATCCGGAAAATATGGGAGTAATGGATTCTTGTGTTTGTCACTTGCTTTGTTGGATAAAAATGCTCAAGAAATATTCAATATTTTCTTCATCTTTTATTATACTTAGGGTCAGTTCACACCGAGACGCGACGTAACGCGCACTTTTTTATGATCCGATACAATTTCGACTTTATTTACTATACAACAAGGTACACGCTCTGCGCAGCACTGCGCATCTCAGCGTACTTTGACATGTGTCAACACTCGCACTGAAATATACCTTTTCGTGAAGAAAATAAGTTCGATATTTGTTAAAAAGTGCGCGCAGCGTCGCGTTACCGTCGCTTCACATCGCGACCTGAACTAACCCTAACATAAATTTAGGTATCTCTGAAAAATATTCTCCTACTAAACATAAGTGTGTACTGTCATTCCGCCAGTCACATTCTGCGAGACAGGAATATAAAATTATATAATTTTTCTACTTACATGCCCAATTTCGATTGACACTGCGGTAACCAAATAATTTTCATACACGTACACTTTTCTGAGTCTCATAGTCATAAATATGCTATGTGACATCAGAACGAATATAACCGAAATAAGCTGAATATTATTGACAAGCAGAACTGATGTGTGTGAATAACACGTATCATAATCCTAACTAATATTATAAATGCGAAAGTAAGTTTGGTTGGTTACGCTTTCACGCTAAAACGGCTGTACGGATTTGGATGAAATTTGGCACTGGGGTAGACCATGACCTGGAATAGGACATAGAATACTTTTTATCCCGGTATTCCCGGGGTATCGAGGCTTACGCGGGTGAAACCGCGGGGTGTAGCTAGTCAGTAATTTAAAAAAAACTGAAGAATTTATTTTTTGCTTGATCGCGATAATAGTCGGATATGAATAATTATTTTGCAATTGATAGCCCAATTCTTGACGGAGATTATAGGCTAATTAACATCACGCAACGATACTAAGGAACCGAGCAAAAAACAGAAAGAACGCTAAGCAAAATAGAAGTAATAGCGCTGGCAGGTTATGTGATGCGACGCGGAGGGTCGAGCGAACAAAAAATTACAATTACAAATTACTAATCTTATTTCAAATGGAGTATAGTCGCCCGCAGAAGCTAGTTGGTCCATAAAGACACATGCTGTCTGTATTACAAGCGGTACATAACATGCTTTCAGAGAAAATATCGTTCAACGTCGTAGGAGATAAGTTTGGACCTGCCAGGGCTGCGGGAAAGTCCGAAAGGGATACCGGGACCTTGGCAATACGCAACTGAAGGAACACGGGTGGGTTTTAGTCAGTAAAAGTCTGACACGCCCTTCTGCTCCGCCCAGAGCGGGAGAAGTGATTGGACGATTTCCCAAGCATAAACAAAAAAAAAAAAGAACAGATCAGTTTGGAAAACTATCAAAAGTCGTAAGACTGTGTCGCATTTGTCGCGTCGTGAATACGCAGCTTTATCAACGTTTTGCGCTGAGAATGCTGAAAAATAGGCAAATTTTATGCCGTTATAAAATAATAATGGCAGGTTATTTTTGGCGTTAGGTTTAATAATATCAAGGTGTCATTTTGAGTGGAGAGTGGAAAGTAAAAACATACATAATGATATTTATATACGTTTTTGCTTGTATTTTCCTCGTTACTCGTCACATATAAGATAGAATTTCAGTATTGAATTATCAGGCAATTTTTTTTTTCTATATTTAACATGTGCGATTGTATGGCATCCTTGTTTCATAGATACATAGATAGAATACTCTTTATTATGTACACCATAAAAATACCAAGCCAAGCCAAGTAATATACTTACAAAGTTTGAGCAGGAACGGTATAGTTTTGTTATGCAATATTACTCATTATATACGGCACTAGTAACGCGGCCTTTTAAAGGCCTCGTGACAGACAACAGGCTATTAATTTATCGTCTCTAAAAATATTGGCCTTAGAAATACAGATATCTTTCAAGACAATACTATGGCTTAGGGTTGTTTTTCAGGCATTTTTGTGAAAATTATGATTTGGATGTATTGTCCTTTTTATTTATATCAATTCATTGCCTATCTTCAACCGTCTCTCTTGTTTTGAAGTTTTCAGTTTTTTCATAAAACTTCAATAATTCAATCATTCAACAAAGAAACAGCAGAATGCTTTTAAAAATTCACACATTTTTACTAAAATTCAAAGATATAAAACTTTTAACAGCCTATTCGAGGGACAGAATGAGATGTATATAAAAGAATTTTATAAGTTTGTTTACTGCAAAGTTCTTAAAAGTGTCTTCCGGCGTTGCGGCGCGGTAGGTATAGAGAGTGAATCTCAGTTCAGACGCAATGCGGTAACCGAATGTCTAGATAGGTTTTCATACAGAATATATAGCGCCATATATTTTGTTATTTTGTATAAAAGCCAGTATAAACTGGCTTTTATATTTTTTGGGCCGTATGGCTATGTTTCATTGATGTGTTGGGAAACGTGAAACCAGAGATTTTTTTGGTAGCTGCTTTTGTCTTTTTTCTGAAAACAATATTGTCGGGAACAATATTTCAGTTTTTGTTCAAGCGTGAACCTTAACTTCGGCAAAACATGTTTTGCCTACATTAATATTAAAGAGAAATATGATCAAAGTAATTTAGAAGAAAGAAAATATGTTTATTTACGGTAAACATGGCGCATAGAAAAAACACAAACATAAATAAAAACCGGCCAAGTGCGAGTCGGACTCGCACAACAAGGGTTCCTACAATATTTAAGACTGCATTCTTTTTTTTCAACCCCCGACGGAAAAAGAGGCGTGTTATAAGTTTAACGTGTGTATCTGTATGTCTGTCTGCGCCATCGTAGCTGCCAAACGGCTGAACCGATTTTGACTTTTTTGGTTTTGTTTGAAAGGTGATTAAATCGAGTACTTAGCTATAAAAAAAATCGTTTGTTAAATGCTTTGTTTTTGTCGGGGGTTTTAATTTAAGTTTACTTGTTAATACTTTAGTTAAAAAAATACGTTTCTTGTATGGGAACCCCTTTTAATTTTTATTATTTAGTTGTTATAGCGGCAATAGAACCTACATGATCTGTTTACTGAACATTAGGTAGATACCTAGTACCGTTCATGACATATAAACGGACGGACAGCGGGGGATTAGTACCTAATAGGGTTCTGTTTGGCACCCTTCGGGTACGGAATCCTAAAAAGAAGAAATTATGGTAAAATATACGTCACATTCACGCCATATTTAATTAAAATAAGAGAAGAAGATTATTCTATAGCTCTACAGCCAGAACACACAGTAGGAGATAATAGAGGTCACGGGATACTTATCGACAAAATGTCGGTTTACATAAGTACCCACCCATGACTACCCTTTGAGGAAAACCGTGACGTGTGCTTGTTTCGAGGATAAAAACGTGTAAGCTAGCGTAAATAAGAGGGATCGAGTGGGTATTAAGGGCGCACCCTACCTCAGCATGATCCTCCGTTATGCCGAAAATACTGCAGCCTTAATTTTGAAATAAATATATGATAAAGTTGAAGATTGATGCTAGGTCCTATATGTGGCGAAAACACGACTACATAAAATTTTCTCGATAGAAAAAAATCCAAAGTTACCTCTAAACCGAACTATAAACCGCTGGTATTAAAAAATACTTTAAATTAGATTATGAAACTTTGCATATTAACTGAACTAACTATAAAGCAGGACTTATGTGTTTTATTTTTTTTAATTACCATTATTTTCATCGTAAAAAGCAATTACCTAAACTTTTCGAGGCTTCACAGCCGGTAGCACCCCACTCCGTCTCGCTCTCACTGATGGAGGTAGGGTACAGCCTTAAAAGGGGTCTACTTAGTTATAAACGTATTGGGAGTCGTATTGAGAGTATTAGTACCTACATACTATCCCGGTCTAAAAATGTTTATCACTTTTCAAATTAGATTCTTTACCACACCGTGTGCAGTAAAGTCTAAAATGCTATATCTTAATTTTAAAGTTGACACATTACCATAATGACATTTAACAAAGAAAAAAGGTTTGAATTTTGAATCATCGACCTTGTGACATAGATGTGTGCATGCAATTATAAGCCTTAAGGTGGTAAACATCCTCAGACCGCGATCGTACATAATTATGTTAGTGAATAGTAACTCTAACTTACCCAATTGCCCCAGAAAAAGGGTTAACTATTCATACATAAGTAACATAAATAACGTCACGCCTATGTATTCCCCGAAGGGTTAGACAGAGGTGTACCTCTACTACACCCACATTTCGCCAGTTATGTTTAAGTCCCATGTAATGTGGGGCGAGCTTCGGAGCCTATTGCCATCAACCCGGCACAAATCCAGATTTAGAGCTGCTACTGAGAAATTCCAGATGGAAAAACCCTATAACATTTTGCCTGACCCGGGAATTGGACCTAGGACCGCTCAGCAGTAGCGCTTCCGACCACTCGACCAATGAGGCAGAAAAGTTTAGTTCTCAGACATATTATAAACTGTTGTGCCCCGCGGTTTCACCCGCGTAAGTCTCGATCCCGTGAGAATATCGGGATAAAAAGTATCCTATGTCCTATTCCAGGTCATGGTCGACCCATGTGCCAAATTTCATCTAAATCCGTTCAGCCGTTTTAGAGTGAAAGCGTAACAAACAAACTCACTTTCGCATTTAGTTAGGATTAAAATCCCTTTTCGCGTCTGTCTATATGTCCGCATTGTTCTTCTTAAATACGCAACGGATTTTGATGCGGTTTTAACCATTATTTAGAAAATTTATTCTCGAAGGTTTATGTGTATAAAACATTACTATTAAACTTACGTAATAAAGAAATCTCGATGTTTTCTCAAGTAGTAAAAACTGTGCGAAGCAGGGGCGGGTAACTAGTAGAATGTTAAGTGTAATATAAGAAAGAAAATGTATTTACGTCTAGAAGTTGCGGAAAAGAGATTCCAAAGTGAAACAAAGTTTTTAAACTTCGCAAATTACTAGAATTTCTTTCGAATAGCTGCACTAGAAAGGTTCCTCTTCGTTTTAACTTTACCAAGTATTAATTGAAGATTTAAAAAATTATAATGCAGAACCTACTTGCCTTTTTTTTGTTAAAAAACCTTTTTACAAAAAATATCAAACCGACTTCCAAAAAAAACACTAAATAAAAAGAGAAAAAAAAATAACTTTAATTTTGGAAGTCGGTGGGGAAAACGAAAATTGGAAAGCAAAGACACCGACTTCCGAAATTAAAGTTATTTTTTTTTCTCTTTTTATTTAGTGTTTTTTTTGGAAGTCGGTTTGATTTTTTTTGTAAAAAGTTAAAAAAAAAAAAGGCAAGTAGGTTCTGCAAAAAGTCTCTGTAAAAAGTTTTTATTTTTCACTTTTTAGTTGTGGTACCTACCCCACACAAATCCAAATAGCACTACCTGCTTTGTAAATAACAGAGAAAGAGTAAATAAGGAAATCGTCTAGATAAACTAAGTGGGAAAAATACGTAATATTGAAGCTAACTCAAACACTACGCAAGCAAATATGGGTGTTCTCATATAAATTTTATTAACTTTGCTTGCGTAGTTTCCTCGGAAGCATGACCTGCCAAACAAAAAAAGAATCATCAAAATCGATTCACAAATGGCGGAGTAATCGAGTAACAAACATACAAAAAAAATTTTTTTTATATACAGGCGAATTGAGAACCTCCTCCTTTTTGAAGAAGTCGGTTAAAAACTGTCTCGTCTTGTTTTCTTCTAATCCAATCTATTGCAACATACTATAAACCTGTGTTCAATCTGCCTAGCCTTTTCCCAACTATGTTGGGGTCGGCTTTCAGTCTAACCGGATGCAGCTGATCAGTATTTTACATGGAGCGACTGCCTATCTGACCTCCATAACCCAGTAACTGGGTAACACGATACCCCTTGGTAAGACTGGTTGTCAGACTCGGGCTTCTGACGATCCGTAACGACTGTCAATGATCGACGAATGACAGCCGGGACCAACGGCTTAACGTGCTTTTCGAGGCACGGATGAGTCTCGGTGTGTAAAGATGGTCAGCCATCCACGGACCAACTGCGGCAAGCGTAGCTTAACCTGATAGATCGATCCGTGCGGCTGTTATTACTTACACGAACTCTCATAAATCTGTGTTATGCTAATAATGAATTTGAATCTCTTCCAGCCCCTTTCTAGCCATACCATCTTTCACACAATCCAATTCCAATTTTCATAAGATCTTAATACTTACTTACTGACATTTACTTAACATTATTTTTCTGTTTCAGGTAACAAATTAAAACTGAAGTCCCATTTATTTCCTGCACCCAGAGCGACGAGTCGTCCCCGAGACAGGTACAAAGATAAAAAAAACGTATAAATAAAAAAGTTGTCGCGTTAAACCCGGGACATCTGGCAGAGCGTCCTCCAAATCATTTTTAAAACCTCGCGGTCAAAGGCTTTTAAATATGTATGTAGTTTGAGGAAACAACACTGACTAGGACTAAATAATTCTCGTTTTCTTGTCAATCTGTGTAACTTTAGAATCGGATTTAACTTGGCTACAGTTGAGTTTATGTATTTTATGTAGGTTTGTTTTTGTTAAGTTACTTTTTTCGTTTAGAATTATCCTACTATCCTACTAATATTATAAATGCGAAAGTTTGTGTGTTTGTGTGTTTGGATGTTTGTTACTCAATCACGCAAAAACGACTGAATGGATTTGGATGAAATTTGGCAAACAGATAGTTTGTAACCTGGATTAACACATAGGATACTTTTTATCCCGATATTCCCACGAGATCGAGACTTAGGCGGGTGAAACCGCGGGGCACAGCTAGTTCTAAATATAGTCTTGATAATATCTTGAATGGCCTTTTACAGAAAAGAAAAAAAATGGGTGTAACATTTGCATTTGATTTAAAAAAAGCGGCCAGCTGCGAGTCAGAGTCGCACACGCAGGATTCCGTACCACCCGTATAATATTTAACACTAGACATACATAAATATTGTATAAATACTTTACTAAAAAATATGTTTCTTGTATGGTGAATGGGGGACCCCCTTATTTTTTTCCTTTTTTATTTTTATTATTTATTGTTAATGCGGCCATCGTAGTACACACTGTAATAATGTAATTAATGTAAAGTGTCTATTTGATGTATGTGTGTTTTGTGTTTTGGTGTGTGACTATTACGGTTCGAAAGATACAGCCCTCTGACACACGGACGGACACCCTTTGGGTACGGAACTCTACTCTTATTTAATTAATTAATATATTAATTGCGTTACCATAGTGTGTACTTCCGTGGTTCTAAACCTTTCGCCATATTTGCTTTAAGCTGCCTCCTAAATACTGTTCTTTATTCAATAAAAGCCAAAGATAAGTAGGAAAAACCATATTTTCACACGAAAATTTATGATATCTTAACATCTTTACGAAAATAAGTATCAATTTAAGCGTTATAGAGGCCATTATGGTGATAAATGTGGTGATTTTTGGCCTAATGTGACTTCGAAGGGCACTAAGCGGTGGCAAACTTCAAATATTACGGTCTGACACTAACGATCTACTTACCTTACTGCTTTGTTACAAAGTTCCGGCGCGGTTTGAGAAACTGTCCAAGATTTGGACATGTTTAAATGTAAGTTTAAAAGTTGTGGGTGCATTTTAGTACAACGTTTCCAAAAGTACTTATTAAAATATCCAAAGAACAATCTAGTTTTATTTTTTTATTTCGAGAGGAAAACGCCAAAAAAATATATGTATATATATATATGTATTTTTTGTCGTTAGCTCTAATTTAAGTTAAAAAAAACATCTGACATTTTTTGACAAGTTGACAAGTTTTTATTTTACCACTTTGTCGGCGTGATTTACATGTATACCAAATTAAAGCTTTCTAGTACCAACAGTTTCTGAGCTAAGCCGCGTACAGACGGACGGACAGACAGATGGACATAGCCTTAGTAATAGGTTCCCGTTTTACCCTTTGGGTACGGTACCCGAAAAATCATCAATAAGATAAAATATTACATAAAATCAAACTACTGATACCTATAAAAGTAAATCAAATGATAAAATAATCGTACAACTATAGAACTTTCCTACTACATTTTACATCAAAACTTCCCGTTAACAACTCTCACAAAAAGAATGCTAACATGCAAACTTGTTACACTTAGTAGCAAAATTAATTACAGTATCACCACAAGACCTCTCAACAGCATTCGGTCTCAGCTATAAATAATATTTAAGATTTACAGCAGTTTCGTATGAAAATGGGAGCTTTCGGCGCCGCCATATGAGACTGTTCGCGGTGAGTTACGAGTTTTGAGAGGTGGTTACATCGGTCACCTGAAAGGGGTTTATAAAAATGTGGTGGGTTTTATTGGGAAGAAAATGGCTGAGAATTCTTATATTTTTTTAAATTAAATTGCTTTCTTTTTGTTGTGGTTTAAATTTTTGAGACTAAAACAGGGAAGGGGCATGGGCTTACACACTTTTGTTTGTTTGGAAAGTGACATTATTTATTTATAAATACTGCACAAGTAACAAAGCGTCGTCGTAACGGATTTTTTTAATTTTCTATTTCCAGTATCTACCAACTTAATTGAAAAGACAAGTTAGGAACTCTCGCACAAAAATCAAATCGCAAACTGTTTCATTAATTAAAATCCTCGTTCACAGTTAGTGACAGCACCCAGCTCCATGATTAGCATTCCTAGTGGTATGGATGGATAACGTCTGAAGTTTGAAACTTTACATTACATTAGCTCCATATTCTATTAAATTCCTCGTTGTATGTAAAGTGCTTTCATGAAAGCATTAACTACTTTGAAATTTAGGTTCTTATAAAGGTACGATTCCGTAGCCGACCGCAGGCGGCAACTGCAGACGATGTGTCGCCGCGACACGACTGGTTTCTATGAAATATCTTAAAAAATATCCTAGCGACATCATATTCTATTAAATTCCTCGTTGTATGTAAAGTGCTTTCATGATAGCATTAACTACTTTGAAATTTAGGTTCTTATAAAGGTACGATTCCGTAGCCGACCGCAGGCGGCAACTGCAGACGATGTGTCGCCGCGACACGACTGGTTTCTATGAAATATCTTAAAAAATATCCTAGGGACATGTCATTTGCAGCTACGGCCGAACAACAGATGACACGTGTAGCCCAACCGCAGACTAGTACTGCCGCCAACTCTCTAGCGATAATACATTTTTCTATCTTCTATCAAACGACTGGAATACGGGTAGTTGCCGCCTTTTCTTTTTGTTTTTTTTTTTTTTTTGGAAATCTTTAAATGACTTCTCCCGCTCTGGGTGGAGCGGAAGGGCGTGTCAGACTCTTACTGACTGAAACACACCCGTGTTCCTTCAGTTGCCTGTTGCCAGGGTTCCGGTATCCTTTTCGGACTATTCCGCAACCCTGGCAGGCATCGGTCCTAACGGACCCCATCAATTGTGCTGACATCTCTTTGAGGCGCGCGTGGAACACGACGTGCCATCGACCCGGGCCTGGTCCTTATCGGACGGTGAGCTACCCATTGCTCGCCGTCCGCAAGCCCGCGCCTATGGTGACCGGGAATCGGCCTGGGATTCCCGATGCGGGCAGTTGCCGCCTGCGGTCGGTTTCGGAATCATGACGGCAGACGCCCGCGACTCGTCGCCTACAAAATCAAAAGTCAAAAGTCATTTATTCAAACTAGGCTGAGAATCAGTACTTTTCGAACGTCAAGATTACATAAGACAGTCCCTTTAGCTGGGAAGAAGAAGTGGTGCAGTTGCCGCCAGGTGTCGGGTTCGGAATGGTACCTTTATCCTCTCCAGACGTCGTGTCATGTGGCACTTGAGGAAAAGTAATAAGATGGGTAATACGGCTCTGTGACCTTTTAAGAAGCCATGTATTTCGTGGGCGTGAGGGAAATTAATTGTCGATTAAATTGACCCCCTACGTCAATTTGCCACGTAATCGCCATTTCATACAACTGCCTGTCGAAGAATGACAGTAAACTGTTGTGATTTGAATACACCTACGGACAATTTAAGTTGGTAATCAATTAACTTAGGTAGCAGTTAATTCACCTGACTTTACAAGTAAAAGACGTTTTATACTTAAATATTATTAACTAGCTGTTGCCCGCGACTTCGTCTGCAATCCAGGATGAAAAGTAGCCTATGTTCTTCTCGAGGTCATGGTCTACTCATGTGCCAAATTTCATCCAAATCCGTTCAGCTGTTTTAGCGTGAAAGCGTAACAAACTAACTCACTTTCGCATATAATATTACTAGCTGTGGCCTGCGGTTTCACCCGCGTAAGTCTCGATCCCGTGGGAATATCGAGATAAAAAGTATCCTATGTGTTAATCCAGGTTATAAACTATCTGTTTGTCAAATTTCATCCAAAACTGTAACTTTGAAACAGTAAAAACAGTAGTTTTTACGTGAAAGATTAACAAACATCCATCCATCCATACTTACAAACTTTCGCGTTTCTATTATTAGTTAGAAGTTAAAAATACAGACAATTAAATTAGACTTTTTTCAAGACTACATTTTTATCTCAGACTAGTTTAAGCAATATTCACACACTTACTCAATCTACTTGAAATTTCCATGTAACGACCAAAAAAACATCATAAAAAAGTGGTAAATATTTATTTAGTCGCGCATAAAAAATGCCGTTTCATAGCTCAGGCGAAATGAGTAAAAGGCAATGAATAATTTAAGGGCAGCTCTCGCAAATATGAAAAGGACGCGAAAGCCTGAGCTGAAGTTTTTTGTTTGCTCAACTTGACAAGCGTGGGGGGTTACTTGACCAGTGCCACCGCAATAACACACGGGTAATACACAACAAATATTTGAAGAAGGTTCATTCTGTATTTGCCAGAAAAAGTTCAGAAACTTCTACGCTGTGTATTCAGCTAGAATCGGTCACAGTGCAGTGTACTTATTGCACTGTGGCTAAAGGTTTACTAATGTTAAGCATAAAATAGATTGTCATAATTTAAATTGGCATAACGAAATTCAGCATAATGATCATTACGCATAATATTATTAGGCATAATTTTTTTGCCATAATGTTAATTGCCATAAATACTGTTGGCATAATAATATATGTTATAAACGCATAATGATATTTACACATAATGTTCTTTGGAATAAAAATAATAAATCCAAATATAACTCACTCCTTTGGATTTGGATTTTTGATTTATGCCACCAACTTTCGAAATTTAAGTTATTTTACACTATGTAGTGTTTTTATTTCTCGCTTTTTAGTAGGTCAGTTTGTAATTTATCTAAGTTACAATAGCCTAATGTCAACTGCTCACCACCATTACAAAATATTGCTTTTTCCGATGCAGGGACGTTAATCGTTGAGGAGTTCTCCCAGTACTTCACCATCAGCTCCACTTCACCGTATCCATTGTGACGAGCATAAATTACTTGGCAACCATAAAGTAATCGAATCGCAACCCGTGAAATACTTATGCTTAAACAAATTAGACCAAATGACAGTTATGCTAACCTTAGCATTATGCCAAGGTATAATCATACCTTGGCATAATGCTAAGGTTAGCTAACTTTTTTTAGCATAATAATGCTGTGGCATAATCGCCACAGCATTATTATGCTAAAAAAAGTTATGAGAAAACGTTATGCCAAACAATATTATGGCTAAAAATTGTATGCCAAGAGGGGGATTCCCGTGGCTAAAGTAGCAGTTATACACGGAAGCATATTAGTGGATACTTCACGAAAGCTAAGGTTACTTGTGCAAGCAATTTTGGTTTGAAACAAATTTCTAATCCATTGCATCATAAGTTCGGAGAAAAAATCTGCTCTACAACGTAAATAACGCAATGCACAAAAAACACTAAAAAGTGAAAAATAACTTTAATTTCGGAAGTCGGTGTCTTTGCTTTTCAATTGTCCGACACAAATTCGAACAATTGAAAAGCAAAGACACCGACATTTTTATTTTTTTTTTTGGTTGGGAAATCATCAAATCACTTCTCCCGCTCTGGGCGGAGCGGAAGGGCGTGTCAGACTTTTACTAACTAAAACCCACCCGTGTTCCTTCAGTTGCCTGTTGCCAGGGTCCCGGTATCCCTTTCGGACATATCCGCAACCCTGGCAGCAGCAAATTCGAATACCACTAGGTACCTGCTATGTAAATAACAGTGACGGAGTCAAATAAAACATCGTCTACATAGACTAAGTGGGAAAAATACGTAATATTGAAGCTAACTCAAAAACTACGAAAGCAAAGTTTTTATATGGGACCACCTGTAAACCATGACCTACCAAACAAAAAAAGAAGCATCAAAATGGATTTAAAATTGGCGGAGTAATCGCGTAACCAGTATTCATTACTGGTTCTTAGTATTATTGGGTTTACCATATGGAATTTCTGAATATTAGCCCGGTGTCTGGATATGTCCGGTTGATGGCAATAGGCTCGCCCCCTATTACACGGGACTTAAACATAACTGGTGAAATGTGGTTATACTTTCGTTTTGCTTAGCATTCTCTCTGCCTTTCTTTTTCTTTTTATACGGCTCCTAGCGTCATGTTAATTAGCGTATAACATACCTCAAGAAATGGGCTATCAAATACAAAAATAATTTTTCGAATCCGACTGCCAGTTCCCGAGATTAGCGCGTTCAAAAAAACAAACTCTTGAGCTTTATTATTAGTATAAGTATAGATATAGATAGAAGATAGATGTGTGATTGTGTGTATGTATGTAATAGGTTAATATATTTTACTGGGAGTGCCTCCACTGCCGGCGCCGGCTCCCAAAAATAACGCCATCGGAAACCGGCAATGACATTACTGCCGGCAGCCGAGATTAAAAACATCGGCTGCCGGCACCGCCGGCTCTCATAATGGACACCAGCGGTGCGGTGTTTATAGAAACCACCCTTCCAGTATTCAGAACCCCAACTAACTAACCTAACTAAAATATGTTTTTCTGCATATTCTAGTCGTTTTTGGTCTAGTTCGTAGGGGGTCACACTTCTAACCTAACCTAACCTTTTTTGTGATTAAAAGTATTAAACCTAATCTTACTAGTTCGGTTTCGGGTAGTACTTTAAGACTTTATTACTGGAATATGGAAAAAAAAGTGCTCTATTACATGTTTTTTTTATTATGGCCCACCCTGCCTATCTACTCCATACGCCAAACTGACAACCAAAGTCAGCGCCGGCAGCCAATTCTGAAACCGGCGCCGGAAGCGGACGCACTTTCTATTTTATCAGATAAACGTCATCGTTCTTTTCTTAGTGTCTCGAACCTTCTGTTCTATCATCTCTATGTGACACTGTATACCATCCGTCCTAACCTGCGTTAAATGATCTGTGTAACGAAGGGTTAAACTCGCGTTACGTGGGTTTGACTCGCCACATGACAGCTCAGTGTTGCATAAGTTACCTAAATATTGAGTTAATAATGTGGCATTTTAAATGTAAAGTTAACGGCACGTCAGTAACCATTTAGCATAATTATACTGCCTTTATTTTAGGGACTCGTGGCTACATGATGACGTTCAGAGATTAAGCTACGCTTGCCGCGGTCGTTTCGTGGATCGGTGACCATCCATTACATATCGAGCCCCTTCCATGTCTCGGAAAGCGCGTTAAGCCGTTGAATGATGTGATGTCACCAATATATTGTAAAAATATTCTGATTTAAGGGATGCGCTGATTTAAGGAATAGCCCGCGAAATTCAAATTTTCTCACGTTTTTTGCAATTTGCAGGTCAGTATCAGGTTGTATGTCTATCTAAATATTATTGGCGGCCGTAACAAATATGGATTTACAGAATTATAAACATTCGAATCAGCAATACAACTCTCTTAGTTCATGTAAGTGCATTGAATGAAAATTTCATGAAATCGTCAGAAGCCCAAGTCCAAGAGTGGTTGACAACCAGTCTTGCCAAGGGGTACTTATCATGTTATCCAGTAACTGGTGTTGTAGAGGTCAGATAGGCAATCGCTCCATGTAAAATACTGGTTTTCAGCTGCATTCGGTTAGACTGGAAGCCGACCCCAACATCGTTGGGAAATGACTAGGCAGATTGTTTTTTTATGCCTCTTTTATTTTATGAAATAAGTATTGGAACGAATGTAAGATTTACTAGAAATTGCAGGGGATGATAACTCAATAGAATTTTAACACCATAGCCCTAATACTATTACCATATCACTTTCCTCGGCTTTATTCTTATGGGAAAAAAGGGCAACTTAAGTATCGTTTTATGGCAAGGAAAATGCCTTGTTTAACCCCGACATTGTACCGGTAAATGTGCCTATCTGTGATTGTACGGATCCAATGAAAGCTTTAGAGGTCGTTTTAGGATTTCAATTGAAGCATGTTATGTATAGGCTGGGGCCACAGGCGCGACTTGATGCGCGTTGTGTCACGTTAGCCCAAGTACGCATGCGCGATTGCGCCATACGTACCCACGGGGGTAGGCAGAAACTGCAGAACTCCACCTGGTACGAACCTTACACATTAATATGGAAAACAAAATGTAATTGAAATAAATGAACAATAAATGATCAATTACTTGAATAATGTGCACTGTCTTGTGTTTAAAAAGTATACATACGTTACAGGGTTCCGCCAGGGGCGTTGCCCGCGTGATATCTTTATAAATTATAGTTACTCAGTGATAATATACTTAACATTATACAGCAGGTGAAAGAATTTTTTAAATTGGTCCAGTAGTTTGTGAGTTTTAAACAAGAATACAAATCTTTTCTGTTTATAATATTGTATTACAGTGTAGATGTTCAGACCAAATAAAAAACCAAGCCAGAGCGCTGCGTCCAATACAGTGAAGCAAGCCTAAACTACACCTCCGCTGTGTGCATACTCGCTCACACGCACGCATTTTTAACCATTTACAATCAAACTACACCTCACTGAGTGCACACATGTTTACGAAACCGGTCACGTCACTGTTGACAGCGCTCTGTCTTGGTTTTTACACGACTGCCCAAAAAGGAGTGTAAATTCTTTGGTTTGTAGATCAAGGCTCGGAACCGGTTTAAAAAATACCGATTTAAGTATTTCGGTTTTCCTTCGAATTTTTCTAAAGAACGCAAACGTTTAGAGAACTTTATTTTAACCTAAATTAACCGGTTTATACGAGCGGCATTTCGGTAAAAGCGTTGCAACTTGTGACTACTTGTGAGGATGCCACGCTGAATAAAAACTGAATTATTTATCAATTTTTATTGCTCTTAATCGGTAAATCCGAAAAAACCTATTTGGAAGGCTTTTTCCCGCCGATTTAAAAAAACCGGTATATTCGAAGGAAACCGGTTTGAAAATTTAACCGGTATCCGAGCCTTGCTAGATGTAACAAAACACCCACTCCCGTAATGAGAGTACCTAGCAAAATTAAATTGTTAGTAACGTTAGCAAAATTGTATACTTACTAATTATTTTACTCCCACGCAATGTCTGTTATTAGTTTTAAAGCCAATTAAAAATGGCTTATGTACGGTTTTAGCGCTCTTCAAAGAGAATGGTTCATTTATTTGGTTCCGAGTACTTCTGAGGTTGTTTTAGGGCCGATATTCTGCTGCTTGAATTATTACTTTTATCAAACTTTTTTTCACAGAATAACATTTCATTTACATCACTTTAATTTACTAACAAAATGGATCTTGCTGTCTGATTTTTTTTGAAAAATGACGTTCGAAAGGTACTGATTCTCAGCCTAGTTTGAATAAATGACTTTTATACCATTCCCCCTCTAAAAAGCTTATTTTATTTACTGAAAACAGTGGATAAAAGCACTTTTAGTCACTGTTTTGGTGTTTGAATTTAGAACACATCAATATATTCGAACTACATCTCAATGCTGTACAACCTCCTTGCGAAAAAATACTCGATACAAACTCCGATGTGATTGGTTGACATTTTCAACAAGTTTAGCATTAGAATAAAAACTGTTTAGTGTTCTTTGCTGTCATTATTCAATTGGCGCAAAAGTTGTATGAACACAAAGTTTAGTGTTACTTCATAATAAATCGATTGAAAATGCATTCAAGTGATGAAGATGTGTTTACACCTGAGTTTATGAAAGAGATGGCTGATATAGTAGAAAACTTGCTACCCAACAAATCACGGCTGGTTTACTTCAAAGCCTACGATGAGTTTTTCAAATGGAAAAATGAAAATCAAGCTTCTGGAACATTTTCAGAGTCTGTTTTCCTTACTTATTTTAATGAGTTGTCGAAGAAAAAGAAGTCATCGACATTTTGGAGTACGTATTCTATGCTACGGTGTACTATAAAAACAAGGCATAACATTGACATAATAACATACCTACTTGAAGTTGCAAGTTCTTTTTCTCGTATTCATGGTATAAAGTATAGTATGCAACTCTTGAATAAAACTGATTTATATCGAGGGCACTCGCGTCGCTCAGGATTCTAACATTTGAATCACTCGCTATGCTCGTGATCCAATCATCATGAATCACTCCCTACGGTCGTGATTCAATCGTTAGAATCCTTCACTCTTCAATCTCTTCACTCTCTCACTGCTCGTGATGTATCATGGCCCTCGCTTTAAATCCGTCCTTTATTCACTAATTGCATAATATATATTTATTTTGATCATTGTCCTCCTGCTCTTACTGCAACTTATTTGGAATCGACGCAGTAGGTATCATCTCTAACGCAATCCTTACTTTCCATACTTCCATACTAATATTATAAATTCGAAGTAACTCTGCCTGTATGTATGTTACCTTTTCACACCTACCACTGAACGGATGAACGGATTTTGACAAAATTTGGCAAGGAGATAGAGTGCATCCTGGGGAAGGACATACCACGCGGGTGGACGCTAGTTTAATATAAATGTGAAAGTGAGTTTGTTTGTGACGCTTTCACGGTCAAACGGCTGAACGTATTTGGATGAAATTTAGCACATCGTTCGTACCATGACCTGGAATAGGACATAGGATACTTTTTATCCCGGTAGTACGTTCCCGTGGGATAATTTCCGACATCCACGCGGGTGAAGCTGCGGGCAAAAGCTAGTAAAACTATACAACTCGGCTGAACATGTTATCTGAATTCAAAATTAGTGGGGTTTTCGTCAACTTTTCCCAGTTTAGTTGTTTTAACATTAGTTTTGAGCGCAAGCTGTGGACTTTGGCTGTTTCGTTACCGACTTTGGTTGTTAAACGTTGGCTTTTATTATTTTATTCACGTTTCGCCTGTGGACTGTGGAGCAGGCGAGAGCTAACGAGTTGTCTGGACGTGTAGCATCAGTTGCATGTGAATAAAAGATCGCCTGTTTCCGACGAATTTGCGGGATCAGAGAATTTGTTTTCTTTGCATGGTCTCGTTCTCTTGTTCACTGTATAGTCCGTTTTGTATGGTTTTGAAATAATTTCATTTACTGCCCAAAAGCACCAAAATAATCAACGTTTATACAGGGTGTTAGGGTAGACACCGTTATCCTTGAAAGTTGTGGTTTGGTGTCATCTATAATATACTTTTTCTATGGGACCAACCTTGAAATCGCGAAAAAAAAAATCAGCTGTTCCATACATTTGTGTTCACTTAAATCGACAAAATGTATGGAACAGCTGATTTTTTTTTTGCGATTTCAAAGTTGGTCCCATAGAAAAAGTATATTATAGATGACACCAAACCACTAGTTTCAAGGATAACGGTGTCTACCCTAACACCCAGTATTATACTAGCTTCCGCCCGCGTTGCGGGAAAGTCCGAAAGGGATACCGGGGACCGGGACCTTGGCAACAGGCAACTGAAGAAACACAGGTGGGTTTTAGTCAATAAAAGTCTAACACGCCCTTCCGCTCCGCCCAGAGCGGGAGAAGTCATTTGATAATATCCCACCCTCAAAAAAAATAAAAAGGGTGCCATCTATCTCCTTGCCAAATTTTGTCGAAATCCGTTCAGTGGTTTAGACGTGAAAAAGTAACATACAGACAGACAGACAGAGTTACTTTTGTAATATTAGTATGGATGCGTCATGTCCGAAGGGATCAGCCGAATCGTAGAAAAATGTATGGCAATTACCATTTTACCTATCTACTTAATTAGCAATTTATTTGAATTTATAAACTACCGACTTAGTTAGCAAGATGACTAAGGGCGGATTTCAACAATGAAATTCTGAACGCTATCAGCCCATCCAAAACCCGTTCAAGAGCTGTCAGTGTCATCATTGCTATGGAGTATTTGACACTGACAGCTTTTGAACGCATTTTAGATGTGCTGACCGCGTTCAGTTTTATTGGTGATATTCGCCCTAAGTATTAAAGTTATCATTATTATACCGTATGGAGTAGACCGTAAACAAAACTATTTGCCAAACAAAAACAGGAAACTGAAACTGCTCCTCTCAACATTTTAATCCAACAGGAAATAAAAAACAAACTCAGTGCCGAAACTGAGCATTCGTCCCGAACTCTTTCCTTCAACAACAATGGATCATTTGAATCTCAAACGGAAAGGAAGCGGGTATTACGACAATGTCCCGAACTAGTCCAAGTAATTGCATTTTATCTAATAGGACCCATTGTTGGGCCAATGTTTGTTTGTCCAAGACGAATAAGACCCCAGGGACTTATCTAACGGCAAATGGTCTAGAGGAAAACCTTTTATTTTCCACGTGTTTTACTTTTGTAAATAGGCTGTGACCAGACTTAATATAAATTGACTATTAGTCTAGCTTTATGAAAACAATGATGGAACGCATACACTCGCAACAAAAACTATTGGAATATGTACATAGAATGCGCGCAACGAAAGAAGGCCGGCGGAAAATTGTGGAACAATTTTTTCTAAAATACAATGTCATGCCATGACAGACACTAGCGCCGCGTCAAATGGATATCAGTGGTGGCGTGGACTGTAAACCTAACCTCGTTGTTTCTGAACGATTCGCGCGGCGTTTTATTAATGTGTTTCTCAACGACCACACTTCTGTCAGCGGTTAACCTTTTTGCCTAGTCATTCATCTAATATTATTCTGTTGTTGTAACCGTTTTAATAAACTAGTTCTATACTAAACTACTGTATACCTACCTTTCTGTTTTATTACATTAAAAACAGTGATTTCTATCTGGGTAATTCATTGTTTTTCAAAGTGAAAAAACGTCAACGTCAAACGTCAGTTTGCCGTGTCATCGTGTCTGATCATAGACCTGTCAAAGAATGTCAGTTGTGATTTGAAGGACATAATATTTGAGTTAGTAGAATAATTCGATCATAGTTAACTATACTCCATTTGAAATAAGATTAGACGTTTAAATAAGCCTTTTTTACAGTCCGTTCAACTGATTTTGAATTCTATTGCGTTGGAGGCATGACAAATGGCAGCCGCAGTAGATAGTTGGTATTGTGTAACTTTTTTTGCTTTTAATGCTATCGGTATTGTGCCTACGGTATAGAAGTCAAAATCGGTTGAACGGACTGTAAAAAGGTTTGTTTTAATGTCTAATCTTATTTCAAATAAAAAGGTAAAATAAACGTGTCTATTTGTAATGGCAAATTATCAGGTTTTTACTAAATGCTTATGAAACTATATACTTAGGTACGGGTACTTACCAACAACAAAAAACAAATTCTTTCTGTTTGTTCTGGCTAATCTCCGAAACGGCTGGACCGATTTTGACGGGCAGATAAGGAGTAACTTAGGCTACTTTTATTTAAGAAAAATTAGGGTCCACGCGGGCGAAGCCACAGGCAGAAGCCAGTAAACAATAAATTTCCCTCACCTTACTTTATCTCTGTTTTCACACAAGACAAAACTTCGTTTCTAGAATAGTTTCTAGTCAACGCGCTGTCTTATTGTGATAAAAAGTCGATGTTAGTTTGATTTACTTTCTTGTTTCTTCGCCATTTTTTTCTTTTCCGTATTCTTGTACAACCTATTGTTGGGCCCGTGTTTGTGTTTGCCCAATACGGCAGAATTGAACTCTCTGGCTCTATCGAGCGGTAAACGAGACGTGAAGCTAGTGATACTGCAATTGTTTGACTTCTATTGTTATTCTTAAGATGTTTTTTCGGAGGAAATCTTTGAGAAATATGAAATTGTTTCAAAATTTACACAGAATTAGAAGGACAGACATTTTATTGATTCGGTGATGACAATATTCTATCTCATTTGTTTGTTTGAAATTCATATTTTTTTCTTAGCCCAACCAATCAAATTACGATACGATTCGTTAGTCTTTACGCTTGTCTTTTTTCTCTCAAACACAAAAAAAATGAGAAATTATAAGAATTTCTCTGCACAAACCCAAATCAAACACAATTTGGTGTCCTATGTGTCGCCAACGAGAATGAAAATGCTTAGCAACAGGCGTGATAGGTAATGTGTTGTGATCAAACGGTGGGAGTTAATCAATTCTCGATTAATTATTCGAATTATTCGATACCGCTCCAGATAGGTCTCTGTTTGACTTGCTAATGAATCGATCGCCCTCTGTTTGGTTCATGTTCCAATTTCGATGGGAATCTGTGCTATTTGCATTATTGTTCGAACACAAGGAAAACATGAACTTCTAATTTATCTGACTTAGGTAGGTACTATCATTTTATTTTATTTTATTTTATTTATTTAGGAAAATAAACAGTTACACACTACAATAATATACAAACAGTTCATACAAAGTGAGCAAGTGTATAACCCACGACATTTTCCACAGATTATAAAAAAGAGTAATTTTTAATGTTACATAGTGCGGTTGCAATGAATACTTATATAATATAATTGTAAATAACGTGCTTTAAACATTTAACAAAACTAAAAAGGAATTCAAATACAAAAAAGAAATAATTTTGTTGATAAAACAAATGAGTGGGTTTAAATTTCTGAAATTTCTGTGTGGATTAGGCTACGGAATTTCTCAGCATGTAAAGCGAAGATATCAATATTGCTGAAAACATTATTAAATTGGGCAGTAATGCGACGTAGGGGTGCGCGCAAGCCAGCATTCGTACGAGTTGATGTTATAGCAAAAAGTGGTCTCGCGCGCACACCACGGCTTATGGTAGTTCTAGGTACTACGTAACAAATCTAATTACTAATACCAATGCAGTCATATGAATGGTTGCATAGGTCAAATAAAAACATGGTCTCTAAAACAATTCGTCTGGCCTTTAAGTTTAATATCATATCTTTTTCCGACTACAGCAAAGCCACATGGCATACCAACTTCAGTTTTTTTATTTTATTTAACGCCCAAGAACCTGGCATAGTGACATGGTGCCATAGCATAGTGACAAGGCAGTGGTAGATATACATATCGTAAAATCAGGAAAAAACCAAGTCTAGGAAAAAAAACAGAGGAATACGCCTACGTATTCCTCTGTTTTTTTTCCTAGACTTGTACAACAACTTGTGTTGACATCGTACCTATACGATAAGTAGTATGGAATAAACGCCAACGACCACGTGACCGCGTTTCCTCTTAACAACTGGACCGATTTCGACGAATGAGCTTTTTAATTAATCATTTTTCTATGCTATGTGACGTCATAGGAAATTCAATATGGCGTCGTCGTCTACACGTGATGTCTCATGTTGTCATCAACCTATTTCTATTCATTTCGTTCCTCCGTATTTCTAATTAATTATTTTGTTTGCTTATAAAGATTCTCGAGAATACTAATAGCGTATTTTTTGTATCAATAGCAGGCAATGATATTGAGAGCTATTTCTGTATCGTAATGAGTATAAGCCTCTCTGACGGCAGCAGAAATGTTCCACGTAAGTGCCTACTGCGGAGAAAGGAATTGTTTGTCTCTGGTTGTATATTTGTAGGTTGAAGTTATTTATAATGTAGCAGTCTTAAAAGGCTTGTCTATTTAGTTTCATCGTCAATAATGTTTATGCTGTTTAATTCTAAGAGGAAAGTTATTTTTATTGCGACCTTATAAAAATAGGTAAGTATATTTTTGGTTATGATATAGAATAGGTATTCAGATGAAATGATATGTAATTATATTTTGTTAGGTAAACAACTTTGTTTTGACAGTCCCATAACTGTAAAACAAACAAACTTTTTCGGGTAATAATCAATTCTTTTATTAGAAAGGAAAAGTATTTCTATTACAAACTAGCACAATATACAAAATAAATAGTAGGTATATAATATGATATAAACAAAGAAACCCAATATAGCTATTGACTTTGCTGAAAAATAACTAAAATGCTACAAGTATCATTTGGCTATTGAATGACGCTGACAGGGCGGCGCGAAAATGTATTGAAAAAACAAAATGGCGGCGCTAGTTCTTATTTTGGCCACGCGCAAAAAGATCCTTGTAGCTACAGCTGTACTTATGAAATAATTCTACCATTATTTCGAATCTAAACATTGACTTACGATAATTCCGATACTATTACTTCAACTTATCTCCAAGCTGCTCAGAATCTCAGATGTTGGAATTATGGTAATAACTCCGTCTGGCACAGATGATTAATATTTATAGTCTGTCATTCAGTACGTTATGCATGGCGGGCAAATGAAGCGAAAACGAGGAGTTTCCACAAGTCACGTCGTGATCGTGAACGTCACGCGTCGGTAAGCTTATCTTCTAAACGCACAAGATTTTAATAAATAATCTTACATGGAAGAAACACAAGGGGTGCCCGGTAAAATGAAAATAGAAAATACTGTGGGGTGATTGATTCTGGTCAGGGCCTCTGAGGGCCAATTCTCTTACTTAAAAAACGTTCACATTCAAGTCGCAATCTGTCAAAAATGTTGGTAAATTGATGTTTTTTTTACATATTGCGAATGTGAACGTTCTTTAAAATAAGGGCCCTAAAAATAATTGCCCTTCTGGTATGGTTTGGTGGTGGTGAGGCAATTTTTCTATACCTGTGCTTGTGAACTATAGAAAAATTGCTATGTAGTCAGCCTGCGAGCGTCTCGAAGCGTTTAATGGCTACACACACACGCAAGGGGCGACTTCAAAATAATTATTTAAATGTCAATTTTCCAATTTTGAATCAGTAAGTAAACCAAAATAATAAAAAACGGGGTGAGTGGAACCTTTTAATCGAAGGGGCAAGATCCAAGGGGCGAGCGGGGCCCACACCCTAATTTTAATGTTAAGTCTCTTACAAAATCAAAATCAAAATATTTTATTTCACATAAACCTACATGGGCACTTATGAAACGTCAGAAGCTAGGTGCACGGTTCCAATTGGTCGTTCCCTATGGAGAAGAGCCGGCAAGAAACTCCACGGTTACTCTTTTAAAAATAATTGGCTTTTAAAATATTTTCAAATTACAGTGTTAGTAGGCATGGGAGGACAATGTAGGCCTTTCAACAAGTAAGTACCAGGTACTTAACAAAATAGATGTTCAGTAAATCTACACACCCACATTGATAAACACACACAACCAACATACACCCCCCTCACAACCACATTTAAAATTTAAAAAAATTGTAAATGAGAGTGATATTCTGGTATTTTATTTACTCACTTTTATTTTTTACTTTGTCTTATAATTTACAAAGGAAATTGTGTTTTGTTACAAATATTGGCTTGTGACATTGCTGCAGAGGGACACTGATC
Organism: Lithophane ornitopus; assembly: GCA_948473465.1. Taxonomy (NCBI): domain Eukaryota; kingdom Metazoa; phylum Arthropoda; class Insecta; order Lepidoptera; family Noctuidae; genus Lithophane; species Lithophane ornitopus. The sequence goes on along the minus strand of OX419632.1, from coordinate 11,795,785 downwards.
TCTAAGATACAGGGATACCCCTAGTTTGGAGATCAGGGTTTCAACGGATTGTGCATAGCTTAAGCCACTTAGTTTAATTGAACTTTGTACTAGTATGTAAGCTTTTCTTCAATAAATATTTTTTGATTTGATTCTTATAATACAGTAAGAGTATTGCCATTTGTCACGTGAGTGTTGCTACTGAGTAATTCCGTATGAAAAAATCCAATAACTCTTTTCTCGACAAATATTTAGAACTAAAAAATCCGTCGTATATAATATAGTTAGTAATAACCACAAAATCGGCAAATATAAAGAGATGCTGTTATCGCGTTTTCCCTGTGGTAAAAACCGCGTTTATCTCTACGTTTTTCACACCTCAATCCCTCACAAAATGGTGTGAATATTATCATTTTACGAGGTAAGCTGCGCATCGCAAGGAATTCCTCTTGCAGTGTTGTCAACACAAGTATTTCCAAGATAAGTGTGTGCACTAGAGCTTGAGAATTCGACTTCTTTGACACACTAAACATCTTCGTAAATACATTAAGTCATATGTTTTTGTCTTGAACTTGTATTTATCGACACTTTTGTAGTAGAGGGGCTTGTGGCAAAATAATAACAGCTGTAGGTCGATCGAAGGTTAAGCTACGCTTACTGCGGTTGGTTTGTGGATGGGTGACCATCCATTACATATCGAGACCCCTCCGTGACTCGGAAAGCCGTTGAATTTATTTGCCGATTATTTTACATCACTTTCGCTGTTATAATTTTTAGGGGTATGAGGATCAGGGTGTAAAGTTCACTCATCCACCATAAAAAAAAGGGAGGATCCTCCGACCAGCGGGTGTTGTGTCTGGCGGGCAACTGCCCAACGATTGATGTTGGATTTTTGTATATATATGTCCATCGCACGGTAAACTTTAATTGCGCGATGCAGGATTTATGTGATGTCAGGATTTTTGTGTGACGTCAGGTATTTGTTGCGTAGTTGGCAATGTAGATACTGCCACACATTAATCGTCGTGAAACATTCCTTCAGCAAGATTCACCAAAAATTACATTGTTATAACCAAAGTCCTGAGACGTTTTGTACGTGTGCATCCCGAATTTTAGGAAAGTTCAAACTTGCATGTGGAGTGAATGAATGAGCTTTTCAGTAAATACCTATGGAAAACTGAAAGATGTGTGAAACGAAGCAGATGGTGGATGATCGTAAAACAAAACACGTACGTGTAAGCTTTCGTATATCTATCTCGGTATGTTCCTTTGTTTCAACAAACTGTCTAAAAGAGATGCTCTTCATTATCGCTTTAAAATATCCACATTTCAAATTATTTATTTCCTTAATACACAGCTCCTAATTACACGATAAAATGTTCACTATAAATTTATATAACTAAATGAACCTCTTTACAACCAAAACTCAATTTTTTCGCTCCATATCCGCTCCTTAACGTGCCATTTGTGCTTAACTATATCGTGTTCGCGGAAACGAAACGCACCTTTACATCGCCGATGTGATTCGTTATGACGTCAAGCATCATTGAGCTTAACTGTTAGGACATAACTGCCTTTATACCGATTTCTCGGAAAGATAATATCCGCTTTAGAAAGACCTGAATCTCAGAATCCAAGACTCGGGTAACAAGGCTTTAAACTTCAGGATCGTGATCAAAGACCTGATTTCTAGAATTCTAAATTTAGGTGAACGAATTGATTTGAAACAGAGAGCAATTTAATTTGAGAATTTGAGAGCCATTTTGGAGTTATATTATAACAAGAGAGATCGATAGTTTTGATTTGAGTTTCCTTCAGATAAACTTCCCGGTAAATATTACCTATCTGAGATTAATATTATTCATCTTTAGCAGAAACAAGTTTCATTGCAAGTAACAAGAACTTTCAAGTTCGCGGAGTTCTTTACAGTTCAGCCCGTATTTACTTTGATAGAACTGTGGATATACCTACTGAAAACTAGAAGATATCTTTTATCTTTGCTGCGTTCATCTCCGTTCGAATGTGAACTATTTCTTATAACTTTTTTTCGTTCATCGCTGTAATCTGCGGACATATCTTCTTCTGATATCTGCGGACATATCTTTGCTTGACTAATCTCTGTTTCAAACTACGCTACTTGTTTTTTCCTTTCAAGGCTCCCGCAGACAGGCGCGACGGTGCGACACTAGTCTTGTAAAACAATTTCATTCTCCTCCCCTTATCCAAATTTATTTGGAGTCGGCGCAATCAATCAATCAATCAATTAAAAGTAATTTATTCAAACTAGGCTGAGAATCAGCACTTTTCGAACGTCAAAATTACATAAGACAGTCCCCCAAAACGCCCACCCTTCACCACTTCCTAGTGCTTTACCTGGGATGAAGAAGTGGCGCAAAAAACTCCCCAGCAGCACAGTTGTGTGTTCAGTTAGAAAAAATTGATTCTAAACAAAAGTATGCAAAATCATTTACATTACACAAAAATCCAATTATAAACCTTATGTTAGCAACATGTTATTATCTTCTATACTTCTCTATTAGTCCTCATCTCGGTAGTCATCCCCTTTCTAGCCATATAATCATCTTTCACACAGTCCATCCATCGTTTCTCTGGTCTTCCCGTACTCTTAACTATAGCCATCGAAATTCATACGCAAGACTTTCCTCTCACGACATTTTACTGACTCCTCCGCATTGCATGCCCATACCATGACAACCGATTGCCGTACCTACAACCGAATTTTTCATAGAAATTGTTCTACTAGAGTCGCGTTGCGCTTGGCCTTGGACTCATCTTCACTCCAATTAGATTATTTCTCATGTCTTTGCTAAATCTCCATTAGAAACTAGCCCACCTCTTGTTGTATCTTTGCATAACTCATCTCCGTTTCAAATTACACTACTTCCCGTATCAACTCATCTCCGTTCCGCTCATCTTAGTTCCGCTTTCCGCATCTCTGCGTTTATGTGGACTTGATCTAATCGAATGTAACAACGATCTCGTTATGTTTATATCACCGTGATGTATATAAAAAGGTCTATATATTATAATTTATAACTCAATTCTATCCCTTTGTGTACTTTCAATATTGATAGGTACCCATAGTTTGTTCATTTCAGGAATGCGCGTCGACCGTTGTAGTTTAAACCTTATGTCAACATTCATACGTCACAATTGACAACACTTATACTTTCGAATATTTTTTTGGCCCTTGTATCCCTTCGAACAGGGACTAGTTTGCGGTCCTGTATAAATATTTTCTACTAACTGTTACATGTATTTGCCCTAAGCAAATACATGTCATCATCATCTGCCTAGCCTTTTCGCAACTATATTAGGGTCGGTAACCAGTCTAACCGGATGCAGCTGAATACCAGTATTTTACATGGAGCGACTGCCTATCTGACCTCCACCCACAACCCAGTAACTGGGTAATACGATACCCCTTGGTAAGACTGGTTGTCAGACTTTCGGGCTGCTGACGAGCCGTAATGACTGGCAAAGATCCACAAATGACAGCCGGGACCAACGGCTTAACGTGCTTTCCGAGGCACTGAGGAGTCTCGATATGTAAAGATGGTCACCCATCCACGGACCAACCCCGGCAATCGTAGCTTAACCTGATGGATCGACCCAACAATTTAAATAAATAAGAGGAAGTAGTTTTTTAAATTGGATTTGCATCTAAAGTTTTCGAAACATTGGTTTACACAGTGATTGGATTTAGTTAGTTTTATATTAACTTGGTCGAACACATTCAAAGACCTTTTCGGAGAACTTATGCCTTCTTACTAAAGTTTGTAAAAGATAACGGTGGATGCAGCCAATGAAGTTTCAATCTTCAACTTTATCTTTTACCAAAAATCTGAAAAATATTAGGTGCGATTTTTTTAAATACGTTTTATGTAATTTTTATCGAAGGCAGGCTTGAAGAGACACACAGCGAAGAGTGTTATGCTATGAGTGTGGTCTTTTCCCAACAATGGAGCAATACAGATCGAATTAAACAAATATCCTAACTTAAATCCTAATTAGGATTCCTCAGCGTCTGTCAAGGTAAAAACTAGCTTCTGCCCGCGTGTTTTTTGTCAAAAAAAATAACTTTTGAAATTTGGCAATACTGCAGCAGAAAAAAAATCAGCTGTTCCATACATTTATGTTCACTTACTTAAATCGACAAAATGTATGGAACAGCAGATTTTTTTTTTCGCGATTTCAAGTTTGTTCCCATAGAAAAAGTTGTTCAAAATGATGAGTACAATGACCCCTTTTCGGGTTTAGCATAAACAAAAACTAATGTTGTATAGTGAAAGGATTTTCGGTATCGGATCAGTAGCTCCGAGATTACCACCTACATACAAACTGACAATAATATTAGTATAGGTTGAGTAACAGTTTTTTTACGCCAAAATTTGTTTATGCAAAGAACAATGAAGTTACGAGGCTATCACTTAACCCCTAAATGGTTGTTCCCAAGTTATATCTTGCGGTATCGTCCGTCCAATCTGAATAACAAATAGGCTGGTCCATTTACAGCCACCGGCTAACTTATATATAAGTGATGAGTTACGGAGTTATTGAGCGATTTTATACTAAAAGCTAAAGATTTATGGCTAAGGATGAAAAGAGACGTAATATTGAATGAATGAATTAATAAATGATCGTTCTATTTTCTAGGTCATCGGTTGAAAGCTATTCAGACACATAGACTGTTAAAAGGTTATTCTAGATTGTCTATAGCTCCTCATGCGTGTCGTTTCATAATAAAGAACGTCACAATGGTGATAATACATACAGGGTGTAAGGGACAGGCCTCCGCAAATTAACAGGGGGCATTCAGCTCCTTATTTTGAATCATATTCCACTGGAAATTTTCTCAGGAAAGATTTCATTTTTTTTTAATCATTTTTCAGTTACTAGGTATTCCTTTATTTCAATGTAAAATTACATTTTCTGTACGCAGCACTCCAATTATGTAAATAAAACAGCTAAAATAAAAAAAACAGCAATGGATGTTAAAATACTCGAGTGCGCCCCCCCGGGCTCGGGGAGTGCGGCTATGTGGGTTTTTCCACGGTAACGATACATTGCGCGTGAGGTAATAATACAAATCAGGTTTATTAGATTCCCATAACATTCCTGAAATAATTTCATGTATACCGGTGTCTTAGTATGATATGCTGAATTCATCCCATCAGTCTGCGGAGGGCTGTCCCTTACACCCTGTATACAACAATTAAATGTATGTAAATAAGTAGGTATTTCACATTTTGCTCCAACTATGTCACATATCTACCTACTTATTTATTTAAATGCAAATATAATTCTGAGGCGACACAATTTTCCGTTTGGCAAATCCCAATATTTATTAATGAAATCAATTCCCTAACCACAGTAAACAAACGACACGGTTGGCGCTGTGGCTGAGCGATGGACTGCTGCGCAACGTGTCGTGGGTTCGATTCCCGCACGGAACAAATATTTGTATGATCTGCAAGTAGTTGTTCCGGGTCTGGGTGTTTAGTGTATGTGAGTTTCTATGTTTGTAAACGCACCCACGATACAGGAAGAAATTTCTAGTGTGGGGCAATGTTTTTTTAAAAGAAAAAAAGAAAGAAAGAAACACCGCTGCTCCAAATAACGTCATCAAATTACAAAAAATAAACAATCGGCGAAAATTTGTCTAAAACGTCAAGCAATGTTAATGTAAAACAATTTAGGGAGATGAAAAATGGCAATGCAAATCGACACAACGCTGTACAGAACCAATTTGCATGAAGAAATTCAAAAAGTTGCCATTGATCGCGCCATGGAGAGTTTTATTACAAGTGGCAACATTTTAGGGGAGCCACGTTCAAAATGGACGATTTCCCATTTTCTTTTATTCCGTAATCTGTAATTACCTTTGCTAAATGTAAACCGAATTTGTGAACGTTTTAATTCCGGTGGGAAATGTTTTGGCTGAATTAGGCGGCACAGGTGTGTCGCCTAATTCAGCCGTGGGGGTATATTATGGTAACTCTTATTCGTAATACGTAATTACGGTAATGGTTGGAGGTAATCCAATAAAACGTCTAGAAATCTAAAACTCTTTTACACACCGACAATATCTTTTTCAGTTTTATTAGAATTAATCTTTTAAGAATTAAAACGCTTCTGGGTACTTTTGTATGTGTGTATTTTGTCTTTTTAGGGTTCCGTACCCAAAGGGTAAAACGGGACCCTATTACTAAGACTCCGCTGTGCATCTGTCTGTCTGTCTATCCGTCTGTCACCAGGCTGTATCTCATGAACCGTGATAGTTGGACAGTTGAAATTTTCACAGGTGATGTATTTCTGTTGCCGCTATAACCAGAAATACAAAAAAAAACAGAATAAAATAAATATTTAAGGGGGCTCCCATACAACAAACGTGATTTTTTTTTTGCCGTTTTTATAGATCCACTTCGAGACTTCGTGCGCGAGTCCGACTCGCACTTGGCCGGGTTTTTTTGTTGAATGTGTGTGTGTAGCGTACTGTCTTTGTGTAGCATAAACAATATTTCTTTCTTCTTTCTTAAGCTGATGTCTAAAATAAAATGAAAATATTTCTATACCCATTCTATTTTAAGCGTAGCCAATTGTATTATTTATGGGTCTGTGACAGTCGTCATTGTTTAGAGGACATTAGCACTAAGTGAGCTACTATATAGTTACACTTACACTGTAATCATTGTTTCGGGTCAACAACTCAACATATAATAGTTATGTTAGCTTACTACACAGCCATACCCAGGAAATTGTCCCTTCCTTAATCAATCTGCCTAGTCTTTTCCCAACTATGTTGGGGTCGGCTTCCAGTCTAACCGGATGCAGCTGAATACCAGTATTTTACATGGAGCGACTGCCTATCTGACCTCCACTACCCAGTAACTGGGTAATACGATTACCCTTGGTTAGACTGGTTGTCAGACTTTCGGGCTTCTGACGACTCGTAACGACTGTCAAAGATCCACAAATGACAGCCGGGACCAACGGCTTAACGTGCTTTCCGAGGCACGGAGGAGTGTCGATATGTGTAAATGGTCACCCATCCACGGACCAACCCCGGCAAGCGTAGCTTATCCTGATGGATCGACCCGAGCGGCTGTTATTACTTAACCACGAGCTCCTCCCTACGCTGTCCCTTCCTTAATTAGTCTACCAAATGACCGGGCCACAATTTACAAATATCTATGGGCAGCTGTCAAACTGACAAACAAGAGACTTGTCGATTTGACATTGACAGCAAAGCAGAAGCTAATTAAGAAACTGTCAAACCCTCTTTCAATCTTTGTTCGTGTTACGATTTGACGTTTGGACTTTGAAAACTTCTTTCTTTCATAGTTATGTGGCATTGTTTTTTTGTGTAGCTCATTGGTTATTTCCTCAAAATGAATATACTCGTACCTACATAATGCTCTTAATTAGGTATAAGGAAACATTACACTAATTGTACCTACCACTGGATATTTTTGAGGTAAATTATTAAATGGCTCATGAAATGATATAATCGACAGAAAAATCTATCAAATACGTGGCTTTTGCAATAAATAGATGTTAGTTTCCTTACTCGTTATATTGCGAAAAGTTATGTCACAAACTATCCCAATAACAACATGGCAAGTCGCCAAGCGATGCATGACATTTTCAGAATTACAATGCAGGCTCGAACGAATCAATTTATTTCCGACGATAAACAATTTACGATTTTGTGTAATTACTGCAAAAGGGGCGCCTTTCAATGAGTCTTGTACACAATATCCAATGTTTTCTTTTTTTATTGCCTTCATTCATTTACTTTTCGTATTTCAGACTTTTTTCTGCTAATTTAGTGGCGATCGATCGGTGAAAGGGGAAATAATAATAATGATATTATTATTAATGTTTTGTTGATATTGTTATGTTATTATTAACTAGCTGCGCCTCGCGGTTTCACCCGGGTTTGTCTCGATCCCGTAGGAATATCGGTATAAAAAGCACGAGCAATAAATGGCCTAAAGTAAAAGACTACAGTTAAATAAGTATAGTACCTTATTCCCAATCATGTCCTTCAAATCAATCAATAACAATCGTTTGAACAGGTGCCAGTAACAAATGGAATAAAATTAATCAAACTATCTACTTTGCAGGTGGTAAGAATTTGTAGAACTACATTTTTGTCAATATACATTACTAGTTGCCCCGCGGTTTCACCCACGTAAGTCTCGATCCCGTGGGAATATCGGGATAAAAGTATCATATGTCCTATTTCAGGTCATAGTCTATTCTGTGCCAAATTACATCCAAATCCGTTCAGCTGTTTTACCATGAAAGCGTAACAAACAAACAAACAAACTCACTTTTGCATTTATTTAGGATAATAATGTTTCAAATTTCTAACGTGACGATTATTATAGTGGACTTCCACGTCAAAATCCAATTAAATGTATGGAAATAAAGGCTCCTACATACTGGCGCGGCTTGTCGCGACTTTTAAAACAAAACAATTTCTGAGAAAACTTCACGGCTAACAATGCAGCGACGTCGCGCCTGTTTGTGGGAGCCTTAAGTGCATGTTATCGTGGACGGTCTTTGTAAACCATATATTTTACTTCCCTGTGTTCAGTGTGTTATACAGCTAGACGTGGCCGTGGGGTTCCACGATAGTATGGTCACATTACAAATTATAAAAGCACCTATTGTGCCACTGTCACGTCTATAACACAAAAGGCTTCTATCTTGTCTATCCGATAAATTCGCGCCAAAACGGACCTTAACAACATGATTCCAGCACCCAAATTGCGTAACACTTTCAATCACAATCCAAGGGTTTTGAAGGAAATCCTTAATACATTGCTTCATGGGTTTTAAAACTTCGTCCGCTCAACAACTTAAATGACGCAATGAACGTGGCGATAATAGAACTTACCCAAATAATGCCAATAAATATGGTTAAATGCAATGATATTATATTAACAGTTATGTTATACACTCACAAAACAACCGAAATAAGTGTTCCGCGCAACAGCGGCAGCACACATACCCACTTTTCATTCATTTTACATTTCACTACAAATAAAAATGATAGAAAAGAGATGGCTTGATAAAACAACAAGAAAAAGCTAGTGCAGCTGCTTCAACTAAGCGTATTACTCGTCACCATGCGTGTCGCAGACTAAAGTCAATACGTCCCAAATAGGACGTTTTCGAGTCTTCACGATTGCGCGCTCACAACATCTGTTTAATAATAACATAATTGGTTAAATGTTAAAATAATATGATTTATGTTTTTGAATTAAGTACATAACATACAAGAACACACATTATAGAATAACAGATGAATGATGGAAAAATAAATCAAAATTTTGTGTTCAAACAGTTTGAACGAATAATTTATTCAGCGGTTTCGGCCAATGTTTTTAATATGAACCAAATCCGTCAACACGGAATAAACCGGCTTAAATACAATCATTTTCACGTTTTAACAAACAGACGGGTTTTAAGTGCGTTATTATCAATGCAAACGATATCGACAATGATTGGAGAGAGCTTAAGGGCCTACCCTACGTCAAATTGCTTAACATGATCCTCCGTTATGCCAAAAATACTGCAGCATTAATTTGAAATAAATATATGTTAAAGTTGAGGATTGATGCTAGTTCCTATTTATGACGAAAACACAATTAAGTTCATAAATTTTTCTCGATAGAAAAAAAAAACAAATTTACCTACCTCTAATCCGTATATAGCTATAAACCGCTGGTATTCAAAAAATACTTCAAATTAGTTCATGAAACTTAGCAAAATAACTGAACTAACTATAAAGCAGGTCTTATGTTTTTTTTTTTTTTTGAATTAAGTACCATTATTTTCACCGCTAAAAACAATTACCTAAACTATTCCAGCCTTGGAGCCGCCAGCAGACTCCATCTCGTTCTCACTCAGGCCGCGAGTAGTATTGTGCGAGCGAGATAAAAAGTGAATTTGAGCTGTGGTCGTATAGATAGGCCTTTAATATCGAATTCGCGGCCGTCCAATCTGTTATCGCGATCGAAGTTTTATTAAATTTCCCCAGAAAATAATTTATGCGAAACTTGCTCGGAATGGATGTTTGCTTAATAAATTGGACCCGATCCAATAAACAGTAAATTAGAAATTGAATTACGCTGTTAATGGTTTAGGTAAAATGTGGCTTTAATATAAATAAGTAATGTTATTTATGTAGAATAATTTAATTGGATTTGAAAGCGGTTGTTACTTGAAATCTAGGATTCAAATCACGCTTTTATAGGTTTAAGTGTTATTAAAATACATCTAAAATCAAGGAATAACAACCAAAGACAAAATTTCGTCGCAACTTCGCAACAGATAAGAAAAAATAATAACGCACCACAGACAATCACAAACCGATATGCAAACTCGTTGCTCGACAACGTCATGTCTATGGTAAATAAGCCAAGTTCATTTGTATTTTGCGGGCTGGCAACTCTGCCGCGATCGTAGGCTAGCTTAAATAGTTTGAAATCCCAGGATATTGGCATTATTGCTGCTGATGACGTATGCGGGTTAGGACAACATGACTAATGTAGATTGCCGTCGGGTTATGAGGTAGATACGTGGTTAATGTAAGTAATGTTTGCATTCATGATTAGAGATTATCTATCACATACATAATTAATTTATTTGTCATTGCTCCATTTTTAATTCTTTTTTACCTATTGCGGTATAGTAATCGTATTCTAGGTGCATCGTATTCACATATAATTATATAATTGATGTATACAAAATATTGTAAAACATTTTTTTTTTGAGTAAAGGCTCCCACAAACAGGCGCGACGCGAATTTAACAAAACAATTTCTCAGAAAACTTCGGCGAACTATGCGGCTAGGTCGCGTCGTTTTTTTTTTTAGTGTAGGTTAGGGTAGGTAGGTAGTGTAGGTAGGTAGGATAGGTAGGTAGGGTAGGCAGGTAGGGTAGGTAGGTAGTGTAGGTAGGTAGGATAGGTAGGTAGGGTAGGCAGGTAGGGTAGGTAGGTAGTGTTAGTAGGTAGGATAGGTAGGTAGGTTAGGCAGGTAGGGTAGGCAGGTAGGTAGGCCTTAGATAAGTACTTATTGCTACCCGTGCGAAGCCGTAAATATAGTTAGGAAGTTAGGATGGCATTGCCAGTTTCTTTCTTAGATTTATTATGAAGGTCCATTTTCCAGCTGATCATGTCATGTACTTATATATCGTGTTAAAATTTTAATCCCTACATCAAAAATAACAGAAGACGAGCTTAATTCATTACAGGATCGCATCTGGCAGGACTTCAGCGAGAGCGGAAATAGTTTTAAAAATTGCAGCGTCTTCAACCCATTTTGTAACTAATCCTTTTACGAGAAAACCTTCGTGTTATGCAGGTATTATATTTTCAGCAAACAACGTTTTCTTCTATTTTTCACTACCCTTCTTTGCTCATGTAAACTGCAATGTTTTGTCCGGTTTTAAGATCAGTTTTATTCCCAACATAATCGAATTTCCGAATGCAATCGAAAATTCGATACAAATAAACACCAAATTGACACCAATCGATATCAAATAAAATTCAAGACAATATCGGTATTTTGTCAGCTAGGCTCTATCAAATTGAAATTATCCCCAGGGTGTATCGTAAACCAATCCTTATTGAAAATAATTCACAAGAATTATGTTATTAAATTCTTAAAACGGTGACGGAAAACATCGTGAGGAAACCGGCATGTCCTAGAACCAAAAATCGAAGACATGTGACATCTACTAACCCGCACTGGTGAGAGGGTTTTCAATTACACTAAATGCCGCAACTAAAATAAGCCCTCTAATAAATTTTAACAATACTAATAAATATAAAAATAAACCTATAAGCTTGCCTACTAAATCTTACTGGCATTAAACTTTACAACCGAGATGACCGAGTAATACTGCTGCCTTTTAAATTGTATCCTATCTGTCTCACTCTCTCCTTGTTTGTCTCTCTATTTCTTTCTGTTGTGATTTCTCAAATTATTGTGCATTGGATTGGAAACTACAAAAACATAATTATCGATGAACAATGAAATTCCCAATTACTTGGCGTTTGTTTTCATATCGGCAGACATTTAAATATTCAGATATTTGAATAATGACATCTGAATATGACAAATCTGAAGAATAAATATGACACTTTGAAATATTTTCTTCTATATCTGTCAAGCCGATGGATTCATTGAAAATTGTCTGACTACTGAAAAATCTGCCCTTAATCCATCACAAATCGCTCTGCACCCTTATTGCGTTGCGTAACACACTTTCAATCACAATGTGAATAATTTTGAAGTATATTGCTAACCCATTGCTGCATATGGTCAAAAAATTTGTGTGTTCAACAATGTAAATTACGCAATGAATGTTGTCGATCTGTCAAAGTGAAAGCCATTGCTACTGTGTGTTACGTAATTACCCCGCTGTTTCCTGTCCTGACATTTTAACTTTTTTTTAAATTATATTTTTGATAGAAAAAAAATCTGCTCAGCAACGTAAGTTATGAATTTATGAAGGAATGGGTTGGACCAGGGGTTCGCAAAGTGTGCGCCGCGGCGCCCTGGTGCGCCGTAGAAAGTAAAGAGGGGCGTCGTGGGTCGATCCTCTGTCATCATCCGAAACCACAATTATTTATGTGAAGCTGGATTTTCAGATGTAGCTGTAGTAATGAACAAATATCGCTCATGTATCAATGTGGAGCAAGAAATGAGAGTAGCAGTGTCAAGTGTTATTGCCCCCTTTGAAAAAATGTGCGAGAATCACCAAGCTCACCCGTCACATTGTTTTTTTTTTTGTTCTTATCTACCTAACCTAACTCCTATTATTGTAGGTACCTATTTCCTTCGACTGTATCTAGGGTAGGGCGCCGCGCTGTGACAAAATACTAAACTTGAAACTGCGTCGCGGGCTGAAAGAGATTGGGAACCCCCTGGGTTGGACATTTGTTTCGAACCGATTACAATTCTGATTGATTCTGATTACGTACTGATTGATCGTGTATTATGCAATAAGGTTGCTGATGATGGCAAAGAATGATGCAGTCAAAGATGTTGCACGCGTATCTACCTAGAAAGTAACCTTTACCAAAATTTTGTTTTGAAACCTATGAAAATTTTATATCTAGAAATAATAAATGAGACAGTTCTCGTGGAAAATTGGAAATCTAAAATCTCCATTACAGTTAACCTTTGCATGTGTATCGAGTATCGACAGTAGCACGTTATTGAGTCGTTGCAGGAAGCCAGACTGGCTGACAGACAATCCAATTGCCCTATATGCATTATTTACAAACGCACTTCGGAATTGTAGGAAACTAGTTTACTCGGTGAGAGCTCGTTAGCGGTGTAAAGGTTAAGTTTTGTTGTGTCAGAAACATAGAGGATAGAGGGATGTGTCTATGATACTGTCAGATTGTTATTGTTCTGTTTGAGTGTTTGTGGTGTGACAAAGACTTTATTTATTTACAAGGTGCAGAAGAATTTTTCGACGCCATGTTTTAGTTTGGAAATAATTGTTGTTAAGGTAGGATATTATTTTGTCATTTTTATTATTTATTTCTGTTTAAGTTTATATTTATGTTGTACACTATTTCAAAAGGCATAGTCTGCTTGAAGTTATTTAACCAGAGGATGGATTAATTTCTGAATTTTATTACAGTTTCATATGTAGTGAATCAACATATTACGAGGTGAGATAGATTGGAGTTCGTATTGTGTTGTGGGTTTTATCTGAAGTGCGAATGGGTTTATGTGAAGTGCGAATGGGTTTTATCTGAAGTGCGAATGGGTTTTATCTGAAGTGCGAAAGGGTTTTATGTGAAGTGCAAATGGGTTTTATCTGAAGTGCGAATGGGTTTATGTGAAGTGCGAATGGGTTTTATCTGAAGTGCGAATGGGTTTATGTGAAGTGCGAATGGGTTTTATCTGAAGTGCGTTGAAAACAAATATAGTCAATCTTCAATCAATCAATACAACAATCTTCAACAACCACAGTACAATCTTCTGTACTTGTTTAGCGTGAGTTTGTTTAAAAAATGAAACGATACTGTCAAGGGCAATAAAAGCATCAACGTGAATTTTGAATAGGATTTTTGCATCAATGATTTGTTAATTAAAAAATTATTCAAAAAAATACCACATTTTTTCTCAATACTATAATATTTGTCTTGTAGAAGATATGATAAATGAAACCTACATAATGTAGAAAGAATCCATGCTGCTCAAAACACCAAGAAAAAACCATCCTTAGAACTTAACACTTTACAGTTTCGCAACAAAATTCATTTGTCGCTTTATTTCTAAACAAACACTCGTTCTGAAAGCTTGTCGTCTAAATCAAAGTGGGAGAAAGAAAAACTTCAACAGTCCACTGTTACGTTTTAAAACAAGGGAGAAACACGTTATTTTCCACCATTGTGCCTTGTAGCCCGTAGCCGGAGGTCTTGTGCCCGACAGTCATTGTGCTCTATGAATAGTCTTATCGTTAAAAATAGTAAGTTTTAAGAGACTCGGTTTGTTTTTATTGTTGAGAAAATTGTGGTTGTTTTTGTTGTAAATATTTGGCTTCTTTCTGTGAAAATTACCAGTTATTTTTAGACAAACGCAAACTAAATTCATTATTTACCTTACCGTATATTATTGGGAGTATGTCAATTTAATATGAAAAGCTTGACATACAACATGTCTTCTTCCATAGTTCTCTATTAGTCATTATCTCGGCAGTTACTTACCCTTTTTTACCCTAAAATACAAAAAAAAAACTTCTATTGTACAATAAATAACCTCTACCAAATTCAAATTCCGATACATTGGCATTCCAGAATTGAATAATAGATAAGGATCGTTTCTATGTGGCACCTTGTTAATGGCGCAGGTGGCGCCACCTGTCACCTTACCCGTGAACTGTTCGTCCAACATTAATTTTAATATGTAAAGTGTGTTAGGTATTTCCCACGGTAGAAACCTGCTAAGTATTTATATTTATACACATACGTGCTAGCTCAATAAAGGCTGCCACAGACAGGAGCGAAGCGACGATGCTTCCGATGCGATTCTGGTAGAACAATTTCCATGAAGTTTTCATAGAAATTGTTCTACTAATTCGTTCTACATGAAGATCTAGAAAGGGAGAAAACTCTTATTCAATCAAATACCTGACATAATTAATTTTGATGCCAAAATACTTTTACGGCGTATTATTGCCGTCAAAAATGCACCCTCAAACTCAAAGAAATACCCTTGTACTCAATACTATTTTAATGAAATACCAATCTTTATTGGTCTTCAACGAGGAACGTACAACATGAAGCCATTAGAAAAATAAGTCTGTCGTGTTCCAATAAAGTTTAATTTCCCTTGTCTGTTCTCTTCACCAAGGAAGGCCACATGAAGCACTTGCTACATCAAGCCATAAGAAAAACAAACTCTGTCATCGTCGTATAAAGTTTAATTTGTTTTGTCAGTTTGTCAGTTTGTCAGAAGTGTTTCGGACATTTTCATTTGCGAATTCCATGTGTATCTTTTTTTGTTGTTGTTCGTGATTGATAGGTACTTTAATGTTTTAATGAGATTCCTCTGTTGTTGAAAGAAATGTAAGTACCTCAGATGTTTTCTGTAACTTTTTACGATTTCTTGTTGGATTAACAACATTGACCGAGTCTTTGTAGTTCGAACTATGAGTGTTTATTTGTAACGAAAACATTATGGATGCTACATTATCTATGATTTGTTGTCATTTTTAACGAGTCAATTTAGTTTGATCTTTTCAATTTTGTGTGAGAATAGGCAATGAGAAGAATAGATTTTTTCCAACGAAGTTCTTTCACGCGGCTTGCGGCAGGAGTTGACTGGTAGAAATAGTCACGTAACGAAAAAGTGTTGAGCCCGAAAAAGTCAGTTTCAAGGTTTCTAGTGTCAAAAGTTTTTGATTTAGTTTTTTATACAGAGCCATCTAGTATACCTTTTTAGAAGTTAAAAACTTATACTAGATGGCTCTGTATTAATACATAATATAATTACAGCGAAAGGAATTTCGTTCCAATCGGGTATCCCACGACACGACACGACACCTCCCGACTTTTTTTCTTCGAAGACAAAAACAACAAAGGGATTAGTCGACTTCAGACGAGAATTAAATACTGACAGACTTAATAAAGCTGGTTTTAAAAATAGGGTCAAGTATAAAAACGCTAGCATTAAGCCAGATACGATTATGTCAGTGTAGGTAAGTATATTTGGGAAAAGGCTAGGAAGATGATGATCTGACTTACGTACAGTTTTTATAGAGCCATGTACACCTGGCTTTACAGTAATGAGATGCGTTCGCACGTAGAGAATCGTGTTTCCAGAAGAATGGCAAGCTCTTGAAATGTAAAAAAACAACATATTATTTTATTTTACTTCGGCCGAAGACGACTACCGTTATGCGTAAGCTTCTTCAGTAACCCAATTGTAAAAGTTTCTTTCACTTTAGAGTTTCTGATTTCTGTCCAATGTGCAGAAATAGGACATTATAGTTACGATCCGTATGATCCTAATCATACATTATTATTAGTTTACAACTCTATTTTAACTTGGGACTTAAACATAACTGGCGAAATGTGGATGTGTATTGTATAGGCTTGTTGCTGAAGGCCCTAGTTACAAAAGGCGCCCGACGCGCGCGTTTTGTACGCTGCGTTTTGGGCGCTCAATAAAATTGTGTGAATTTATATGTAAATTGTAACGAATTACATCAAGCGCGCCCTAGCGCGCAATCGAAGGGTGAAGGCAAGTACCATTAAAAAAAAAACTTGTCTCTTTATCTGCATCAGTAATTAACTTAAAACAAACACAGTTACAAACGAAACAAAACGTTAAAAGTTACAACAAAATGTGGAAATCTTGTTGCGTTTGACGAGCGTCCAACCCGCGCTCGGCGCGCGCCCTTATCGCAGCATACTAAGCACGCGGCTCGGGCGCTTTTTATAACTAGTCCCTAACCTAACCCTTCGGGGAAACAGGCATGATGTTATGCTAAATGTTATTTTTATCAGTTGTCAGACTAGACTCTGTTAGGTATATTCTATCTATTTAGCCCGGAATATCCCACTGCTGGGCAAAAGCCCCCTTTCCCTTTTCCAGGTATATTATACACAGTTTAATCAACGCAACCGATCGCACACTGCAATGAAAGCTTCTCATTAAATTTTACACACCAAAAACGACTTAAAATAACAATTTAATAATTATTAATGACAATTTCGAGGCAATCATATCGGGTAGCGTAGTTGTGGTTACCACAGCACTGCGATTAACGTAAATTATGGCATAAAACAGGCTCTGTCATTTAATTTATCACGAGTTGTGGAAACAGTCTGAAAATATTTAAATGGAAAAGTAGTGACAAGTGTATTTTATTTATCGGCCAAATTGTTTGTAATAAGGCAGTTTATGTGGCCAATTATGACCAGCACCCCAATGAGGGTTATCACGAATATTCACGGCACCAGTTGGCGCCACTTTGAAAAAAGTTCTTCCATTTCGACAATGAATATAACAATTATATTATGATGACGTTTATCTTATTCGCTTCATTCATTTGTTCATCATTCAGTCACGACCTAAGAAAATAGGTGCTTTGACACTTTTGACAGGTGAGACCTGACGTCTCAATGCACCCGAGCGACGCGGTGCAACGCCATTCTTGTAGAAAGTTTTCATAGTAACTGTGCTACTAGGCGCGTCATGCCAGTCTGCGGGAGCCTTAACGCACATACCCAGCTGAAATACTGAATCTATTTCATAATGCAGTCAGCTCTCTGTTGAGTTTAGGAACCACTAGTTCAATTAGATGATGGAACAAGGAGACTCCGACAGTGATGCTTCCACATAAACCCTGAAAACATAGATAACTAATTTAGTTAACGTGTTTTAAACCAAAATACAATTATAAATTTAAAGCGAACACAGAAGTCCGTATAACTAAACCAGTTTTTATATCCATTCTTTTGAATTTTCCATTTCGTGTTATTAAATTTTTCTTCAAACAGTTTTTAAACCTCGGGTCAAAAGAACACCATCTATTGTTTGAAAAAGGAACTAAATTCGCGAACGTTGCAGTTTCCAGCTCTAAGGAGGTCGATTGTCCTTCAGACCGGAACACTGTAATGCAGTTTTATTTGCCTGAGGACTTGCAGACGTAATCTCAAAGTTGCCTTGCCAGGCAGCCGGATCTGATCTCATTTTACTACTTACTATGTCCCACTGTTCAAAGGATTTTGTGTTTAGTTTTAAAATGTGATTCTTGCTTGAACATGCTGTTATGTTAACATTTTTAGATCATTTTAGAATGTTCTTTTCTTCGAGTGCGGAAAGAACATGACTATAATAATTTTTAACAAAAAATTTGCATAGAAAAATTATTTACTTTTTTGGTATCAAAATTATATTCCTATAATTGGCCAAATGGCAAAGACTATAGAATAACAAAGACATAAATCTGACTGGCTTCTATAAATCCCGGTTCTAAAAAAATAAACGCTCAAAGGTGACAACAATATTATTCTCAATTCAAATGTCGCCCACTCAATTATTTTGGCGCCCTTTTTACTTTTTTTTCAGGTGTCAAGGGAAATAAGCCAGCAAGTTGGCAGAACGTGACCTCCGCCGTTTTACCTATATAGCAAAGATCCCTGTAATGATGGGTTCCCTCCTAATTGGAGTTCCTTGTTGCGTCACTTTCAATTGTTTTTTCATTGTTATCTTTAGGTTTAGTTGTTAAGCTGTGTTGGAAATATATTGTTCGGTTGCTAACCTTTTGTTACTGGTTTGATTATTGTTATTAATTCACTAATTAGCATCGATCTTTGTTTCAGGTAAGTCGTTGTTTTGGCGAAGAAGGAATATTTCTACTGACTTGAAGGTATAATTCTTACAATGCCCCTTCATACATAACAGACCAAGGAGCTAGAAATCAGAACTCAGATTAGGTACTTAAGAGGAAAATAGGGTGGGTCTTTTTCTCCATACAAAAAGTCATAATTCGAGGTTCGGCTCTCGTCCATTTCCTCCTCCAATATTGGACCAATTTGAAATCAGAATCAGAATCAGAAATTTATTTGCTATGAATGTAGGTACAGGTATAAGATGTTGTACATAAATAAATGTGATCGGCTACAGTCTACCATAAGGCGTGCAAATTATTAGAGTTATTATTATTTATTCAAGTTATATTTTTTAAAGTCAATATTTATTAAAGTCAATCAATTTTTATGAAAGTCAATCAATTTTTATGAAAGTCAATCAATTTTTATGTTCCTGACCAGTATACTCGTATGCGTGGCGTTGTAAGACGACAACATAGACTCCTCTGCTACCCGTCCACATGGCGTGCTCCCCGAACTAACACCACTCCCACTGCTAGAGCAATTAAGTTAATAAATGACTTTATAAAATATATTCCTGAAGCAGATTTATTTTTTGACTCTCAAAGGACAATCGCTAAACATGTGTATATTTATTTAAATATCAAGAAATAATTGTTGTTTAGTCCAAGAAGTTTTAATTTAAAAATAATAATGTTTTGTAGAATTAGCATAGATATAAGCGATTTGGTGTAAACTGTTAGCTTATATTTGATGAATAAATGAATAAAATGTTAGTATGAATGAGGTACACAAATTAAAATATTAATACAAATAAAATAATGTCATCAACAGAAATTAAAGTGAAGTCAATTAATAACAATATTATAGTCAGGTACATAATTATAATCTTACATGGTTAAATTTGGAATTAAAATCAATCATAATCTGGATAAATTAGTATCATTTAGAAAGATATTTTATAAAATGAATAAGAAGGATATTTAATTTACCCCATGGTTTTCTTTTTTTTCATATAAAGTGGTCAAATTTAATAGGCCTCTGATGAAAGCGGTCTAAACAAGCAATTTTGAGCTTTTTCTGAGGGTTCTAGCGTTTCTTCATTAATGTATCATCAAAACGAAAAACATAGAAGACATTTTGGGAGTCCTCTAACTCCCAAAATGTTCAAAGTAGAAACCTACAATGAACACGTTCTAAAGCAGACTTACCTACATATCTACCAACCTAGATACATAGATACCTACAAGGCACCTGCCCCACCGCCCGGCGATTAACAAGAAACGAGTACGCGACAGCGACGAGCGATTACTCAGTAGTATGCGTATGTGAACCAAGGCAACCTCGACTTAGCTCGAAGTATAGAAGTAAGTTAGTGGCAGTGGGCACTATGACCGTAGCGTTACTCATGAAGTAATAAGCGACTAGCCACTGGGGCTAATCTACATTGCTTCATCGTTATCCTTACCTAGATTTATATAAACACGAGTAATACGAGGAAACAACAAAAAAAATGAAACACGTACCTACCTTTTTTGTAAAATGAGATTTATTATAATGACATGCGATTTAAAAAATCCTAACTAATATTATAAATGTGAAAGTGAGCTTGCTTTCACGCTTAAACGGCTGAACGGATTTAGATAAAATTTGACACACGGGAAGACCATAACCTGGAATAGTACATAGTATACTTTTTATCCCTATATTCCCACCTTGAAACCGCGGGGAATAGTTCATAGGATTCTTTTTATCCCTATATTCCCACGGTGAAACCGCGGGGAGCAGCTAGTAGAGAAATAAATGAATTCTGATTCCTCAACGGTAGTGGAACAGGTGCTTAAGGACCTAAGGATACTTGTGTTCAAGTATTTCCCACATAATTGTGCCGTCTGTTCTGGGAAACCCTCTAAACTTCACTAATAACTTTAATACGTTCTATAGTGCACATCAGATCTTACGGTTCAGGCGAAATCTAGTTCGCCTTGGCTTTGATGTTGATGAGCATCTGGCTCCTCTACTATGTGATAATAACCGAAATGCTCTGGTATTCACATTAATTTGAAATGTATTGCGTTTTACTGGGCAATGGTTTCGTGGTAACAGAAATGAAACTGTTTTGAGTGCTTCAGCATTGCACTAAATGCAGTCTAATAGTTTTCAAGAGAAATCTGAAATAAGACAGAATGATGCAACTGAAAACTCTGTTGGAGTTGAACGAATTTTTATTCCTTACTAGCTTCCGCCAGCGGCTTCGCCCGCGGGATATCTTTATAAATTATAGCCTATGTTACTCGGTGATAATATAGCATTCTACTGGTGAAAGAATGTCTAAAATCGGTCCAGTAGTTTTTGAGTTTATTTATTTTATAATTACAAACAAAAATACCCCTTTTTTTTAACCGACTTCTTCAAAAAGGAGGAGGTTCTCAATTCGTATGTATGTTTTTTTTTTTTTTTTTGTATGTCATGCTTCAGAGATGGTTCCATATAAATTTTATTAACTTTGCTTGCGTAGTTTTTGATTATTCAATAATTACGTATTTTTCCCACTTATTGTATGTAGACGATATATTATTTGACTCCGTCACTGTTATATACATAGCAGGTAGTGTTATTCGAATGTGTGTGGGGTAGGTACCACAACTAAAAAGTGAAAAATACAAACTTCTTACAAAAAAAATAATATAATTTCGGAAGTCGGTGGCAAAAAACGAAAATTGAAAAGCAAGGCCACCGACTTCCAAAATTAAAGTTATTTTTCACTTTTTTTGTGTTGTTTTGGAAGTCGGTTGTTTTTTTATAATATTAGTAGGTATTCCTTACTTTATTGATTTGCGTTTTATAGTTGTGTTGATTTATTATATACTAGCGACCTGCTCCTGCTTTTACGACTGTACGGTTTTTACGACTTGAGAAAACATCGAGAGTTCTTACTTATATTTTACTTTAATATTAACGTTATACACACATAACCCTTCCCAACTAAATTCTCAAACGATGGTTAAAATCTCATCAAAATCTGTCGCGTGGTTTAGAATAACAACGCGGGCATACAGACAAACACGAAAAGCGACTTTAATTTATAATAAACCAGCTGCGCCCCGCGGTTTCACCCGCGTAAGTCTCGATGTTGTGGGAATATCGGAATAAAAAGTATCCTATGTCCTATTCCAAATTTCATACAAATTCGTTCAGCCGTTTTAACGTGAAAGAGTAACAAACTAATAAACAAACAAACTTACTTTCGCATTTATAATATTACGATGTATAGATATAGATTAAAATATCATTATTAAATAAATACTTTTCACAACAAAAAAAAACAACCGACTTCCAAAAAAAACACTAAAAAAGTGAAAAATTACTTTAATTTCGGAAGTCGGTGTCTTTGCTTTTCAATTTCCGTTTTTTGCCACCGACTTCCGAAATTAAAGTTATTTTTCACTTTTTTAGTGTTTTTTTTTTGTGAAAAGTTTTTATTTTTCACTTTTTAGTTGTGGTACCTACCCCACACAAATCCGAATACCACTACCTGTCATGTAAATAACAGTGAAGGAGTCAAACAGGATATCGTCTAGATAAACTAAGTGGGAAAAAAATACGTAATATTGAAGCTAACTCAAAAATTTCGCAAGCAAAGTTAATAAAATTTTTATGGGACCACCTCGGAAGCATGACCTACCAAACAAAAAAAGAATCATCAAAATCGATTCATAATCTGCGGAGTAATCGCGTAACAAACATACGGCTACGTCAATCACTAACTACAACATTAATTTACGTAGGTATTCATTTTACTGATCAATTTATAACTTACGTAGCCTATGTCCTTCCCCGGGATGCCATCTATCTCTTTGCCAAATTTTATCGAAATCCGGTCAGTGGTATAGGCGTGAAAATGTAACATACAGACAGACAGAGATACTTTCAAATTTATAATATTAGTATGGATAGTAATACTAGCTTCCGACCGCGGCTTTACCCGCGTGGTATGTCGATAAAAAGTAGCATATGTCCTTTCTCAGGCTCTATACTATCTGTGTACCAAAATTTCATTTAAATCGGTTCAGTAGTTTTGGCGTGAAAGCGCGACAGACAGACAGACAGAGTTACTTTCGCATTTATAATATTAGTAAGATATAGTAATATTAATAATCCATTTATTTCAGGCGACACTGGCCCTTATTCGTCTTTGAATTTGTAGTGTGATATATATTATATGATATCAATGTGATATATATATAGATCATATCACATATGATATTATTTATTATTTTTATAATTATTAATTATAATTATATAATTATATCAAGATGTGATATATATATTTGTAGTGTGGTACATCATCTGTAGTGTGATGTGATAAAGAGATCTATGTATACAGGGTAGGGTTGCCAACATTTTTTCAGCGAAATACAGTATTATTCAAAATAAGCTATAAAAAAATATAGTATACTTCTAAAAAATATACCCTCTTATTCATAAACGTTTCTTAAAGTTAAAGAGCCGTATAAACGTCGAAAATGTATGGATAAACAGTTGCTAATTCATAACTTAACTTTATGCAGCGTTTATGAATAAGGCGGATAGTATTTCATGGAAAAAATTCAAAATAGACAAAGATAAATAATTGTTACTTATTTATTTTTATAAAAACTATATTTCTTTGCACTTCTTGCATTTTTTAACAATGTTTTGTCTGAAATAAAAGTGGCAAAAGATTGTAGATGCGTTCGGAGTCCGGAATTCGGTTACACGAACTCGCCTCACTTAAAATTTAATTTAAAGGCGCGTTAATTATTTAAAAAAATAAATATTTGTTTGTTAGTTTTCGTTTGGTTTTGAAAATATCGTATTTTTGCGTACTTACTATATATTTCTTCAACAGTATATAGTACGCCGACCCGAAATATAGTACAATACTATATATTATTATTATAGTACGGTTGGCAACCCTAATACAGGGTGACATTTTATCCATAAACACCCTTTTATCGGTCATTGTTCTCATCAATATGAACAACTTGAGGCCAACACTGAAATTGCAAAACGAAAACCAGCAGATCCCGACATTTTGACGAGCAGTTGTAGAGACCACCAGATATTTTTTTTGCTATATTCTGCTTGGTCTCATAGTGATAGTTGTTCATAATTATGAGTATAATGACCCCTTAAGAGGATTCCTATGAATTCAATTTCACCCTGTATACGTACAGTTACACTATGTTTCACTACAGCGTTCAGAGCTCTGAACACGCCTTAGGTAACGCTAATATCAACACTGAACATCCTGTACACGGCGCTTACCTCAAGTAAATAGCACAAACTTAGCGTAAACCAAACACAATTCTGTGCCTAATGTGCCGTAATGACGTAAGCAAGGTGAAGAGTATGTTGCTATGTTCCTTCAGCCAAATCCCT
This sequence comes from Lithophane ornitopus, assembly GCA_948473465.1. NCBI lineage: Eukaryota > Metazoa > Arthropoda > Insecta > Lepidoptera > Noctuidae > Lithophane > Lithophane ornitopus. The sequence continues at coordinate 11,771,479 of OX419632.1, read as the reverse complement.
CATTGTACTGAGTTAAACACCCGTTTATATTGTTCGTTTTAACTGCGGTTTACGGTGAGAATTTTGCAGGAGAAAATATAAATTTAAGCCTTTTAAAATTACGGTTTTTTTATTGTCGAACAACCTTTTTAAATTAAATAAATATGTACTCAAAGGCAAAGCATTTATTTCAATTAAACCGTTTACAGGCAGGTTTGAACTGTCAGAGAGTCGGTCAGTTAGTCAGAAAGTTGTAGTTGCGCATTCCAAAACGTTGATCTCTATGGAGAAGAACGGCTAACAAAGACACTATTTTAAATTAAGATATTACAAAATCCTGGGTACATTATTCTTGTTGCTTCTATAAGTGAGAACAGGGGAGTTTGTTGCACCACTTCTTCTTCCCAGCTAAAGCACTTGGAAGTGGTGAAGGGTGGGCGTTTTCGGGGACTGTCTTATGTAATTTTGACGTTCGAAAAGTGCTGATACTCAGCCTAGTTTGAATAACTGACTTTTGATTTTAAACAATGTGAAAAAATAAAGTAAAGAAACAATTCAAAATTTAAGATTAAAAATAACCCTTTAAAAAAACAACAATTACGTCACGCCTTATTTTCCCGAGGGTTGGGCTGAGGTGTACCTCTAGTACACCCATATTTCACCAGTTATGTTTAACTCCCATGTAATAGGGGGCGAGCCTATTGTCATGAACCGGGCTGAAATCCAGACTCCGGGCTGCTACTGAGAAGTTCCTGGTGAAAAATCCAATATCAATTTGCACGAACCGGGATTCGAACCCAGGACCTCATGGTCAGCGGTCAGCAGTAGTGCTTGCGACCACTAGACCTACGAGGCATTCTTAATTACTTTAATGGATCATAAACTAAAGATCACTAATGTGACGTTCAATCAATCTGCCTAGCCTTTTCCCAACTATGTTGGGGTCGGCTTCCATTCTAACCGGATGCAGCTGAATACCAGCATTTTACAAGGAGTGACTGCCTATGCCTATCTGACCTACACAACCCAGTAACTGGGTAATACGATATCCCTTGGTAGAACTGTCTGACCCATAACGACTGTCAAAGATCCACGTTTGACAGCCGGGACCAACGGCTTAACGTGCTTTCCGAAGCACGGAGGAGTCTCGGTATGTAAAGATGGTTACCCATCCACGGACCAACCCCGGCAAGCGTAGCTTAACCTGATGGATCGACCCGTGCGGCTGTTACTACTTAGCCACGAGCTCTTCATCGCTAATGTGACGTTGATAGACCAAAAATACAAGACTAATATAAACGCTCCTTAATTCACACTTAGGTTCGTTAATTAATACAATACAAACGTTATTAGAACAATATTTGCGCCGCCATCTGCAGTGTTTGTTTAATTAGTAATTGAACTACTTAGAGCTAGTTTCACCATACTCTGTTAGTTAGTTTTAACGTCCAATCACATAGATAACGGCCCGTTAGGCGTAGTGAGTGTCTCACCACGTACTAACGAATGGTTAATTCTCTTAACAAGGCGTTAAACGTAATCACTGCTATAGAACGTACCTACGTACGAACCTTTTTGACATCCACATCAATTTTAACGGAACATTTCTTAATGGCTCATTAAGAATAGTTTGGTGAAATCGGGCGAAATGTGGCGAAAAAATTGCTTTTACCTCATATTTATAATAAGAAAAGAAAGGGTAACCGATGACTGACGAAACACGAAGTTTGCCGAGTGTCAATAAGAAAATATTTGTACTGTACCTACTAAGAAAATCACCTATACTCTCGACAATCTAAGAAGTCCGTTTTGACAGCTATAAAAATCCTTTGTGTAGCGATGAAAAAAAAATAGTTTCTTATATACTGATTCTCGAGACATATCGATTGAACATACTTAGAGAGTTTGTAATCGGCGACTTATCTACATTGCTTAAAACTGATTCTCAAGGCATAAAGTTTTATTACATGTACGAGAACGAAACGTCAAAACGGACTTCTTAGATTGTCGCGAGTGTAATGTTATGACATAGAGGTACTGTCAATGTCAAACTGTTCCCACAAACATGCGATTGACTGTACCTTTTTATTACTTAACACACTCAACATTAAAAGTATAATCCCCTCAAAAACCCTCGAAACTTACGATCGCACTAGTGGCACCAGTAGCAATTTGCTGAATTCTTCCAATGCATGTGGGTAGTTGGTAAGCGACAGCTGCGACTTTTAATATAACTTAGTGCAACGAACACCGGTCCCGCTTTGACGCAGCGCTGTATTCCCTTTGTAGGTGTCTAGTAGATAGAACAAAGTGGGCAGCGCTTTTTTGGCTGTATTGGCAGATTTGGAATTCTCTTTTTAGGCGGACGTTTTGTGTGAATTTTTTGAACGTTTTTTGTTTGTCGTTTGTCTACATAGTTCGTCTAGCATTATTTTGCCGCTGGTTTTGACGATAGGAATCGATGCGGGTCAGTAGTTTTTTACCCGACTACGGCGAAGAAAAACGGAGGATTTATGATTTTGACCGGTATGTATGTATGTTCATCTGTTCCCTCATATCTTCTAAACCTATCATCACAATTTGACAAGTGAGGTATCGTTGGAAGCCTCTTGATCGTCCGCTGGTTATAAGCCATGCGACGTCACAAAAAATGGCGCCCTCTAGAGGACATAAAGTCGGGAACTTGAAAAAAAATATTGTTTAATCGTACCATGTTAGGTATCAAATGAAAGGGTTTAATGAACACATTTCAAAAATATATATATTATAACCCCAAAAGAATTTAAAAAAAAAAAAAGTAATAAAAACTAAAACCCAACTACGACTAAAAAGCTGTAAACAAGACACCACAGACAGACAAATTAAAAATCCGGAGTCACACGTGTTAGGGCATAAATCGAACAGATTACGTGTGACTCCGGATTTTTAATTTGTCTGTCTGTGGTGTCTTGTTTATACCTTTTTGGTCGTAGTTGGGTTTTAGTTTTTATTACCTAATCTTTTTTATATAGTCGCTGGAAAGTATACTTTGTGAAGACTTTTCGACACCGTCCATACAAAATATACCAACAGCGACCCCCATAAAGCCATAAAGGAACCTCATCAAGTATCCCAAGGACTCTCTAAAGTCACAAACTGCCATGCTAAAAGCCACAAGACATGACTCAACGCACATCAGCAAATACAATCACACCCGACGAGCTAATTATCCTCCAAGAGCTTCAAAACTTAGTTCACGACGATGCAAACGTAGTCAGAAGTCAACAAACTAACGTAACGTAACTTGCTGAAACTTAAACTTGATTCTGAAGTTTCAGAGCATAATGAAGAGCCGACACGTAGCGCGGTGTTCTCTCATTTCTTAGTTTTTCACGACTTCCATGTAAGGCTATACCCTACCTCAAATTGCTTAGCATGATCCTCCGTTATGCCGAAAATACTGCAGCATTAATTTTGAAATAAATATATGTTAAAGTTAAGGATTGATGCTAGGTCCTAAGTTTGGCGAAAACACGATTACATAAAATTTTCTCGATAGAAAAAAAAATTAAAGTACCTCTAAACCGCTGGTATTAAAAAAATACTTCAAATTATATCATGAAACTTTGCATAATAACTAAACTAACTATAAAGCAGGTCTTATGTTTTTTTTAAATTACTATTATTTTCACCTTTAAAAGCAATTACCTAAACTTTTCGAGGCTTGAGAGTCGCCAGCATTCCATTCCATCTCGCTCTCACTCAGGCCGCGAACAGTATGATGCGAGCGAGATAAAATTTGAGGTAAGGTAGGGCCTTAAGAAATACTAGTTTTTGTCAGCGGTTTCGCCCGTATGGATTTCGGAAAATATCCCACAGGAGGAATAATTCCGTAATACATTGTTATCATGTAACTCTATTAGTTTACGCGGCTAACGTAAAGCTCCCAGTGGGCATTATTTTTTCAGCCAATTTACACAAAACCTTAATGAATAATACACCTAAACCTTCCTCATGAGTCACTCCGTCCATTGGTGGACACAGCATGAGAAACAGTTCCGTAGTTTTTGAGTTTATGGGAAAATGTGGGTGTAATAATCTCTGCCTTATGACATGAAATGCAGGAGTAATGTCGTGTAAAGCACGATAAATCTCTTTCATTTCGTAGTCTTTTTACGACACCTCTAGATAAGGTTTTTTATCTATTCATACACGAAATCTCTTAAGAGGCCATTGTACTCGTCATTATGAACAACTTTCACTATGTGACCAAACCTGAAATCGCGAAAAACAAAATCAGCTGTTCCTTAGATTTATGTTCGCATAGCTCATCAAAATGTAGGGAACAGAGGGCCTAGACAAGTGACAATCGCTTCGAAAGCGTTTCGTATTTCTACAACGACTTTCAACAGGATTGACATAAGCTTTTCGATAGCTTACGTCAGTCCTATACATTTTTGCCCTTTCCATCATCGTTATCGCTGATAGAATGTCACTTTGTCTAGGGCTTCTGGTGATTTTTTTTTCGCGATCAGTTTTCCCATAGGTATTAAAAGTTGTTCATAATGATGAGTACAATGACCTCTTAAGTAAGTTTTGTTGTATGAATAGATACACCTTATAATACGTAAAGAAAATATTTTGACATATTTTTACCGAGAATATATCAGTACAAAGTGGAAGACACCAGTTTCAAGCTGTCAAACTTTGTCTTGTGAGGAGGTTTTTTTAATGTAAGCCTCTTTTTGCGAACCTCTTAAAAACACTTATGTGGGTTGATAAATTACTTTTTCTTTGTAGTCGCCATGTGCTTGGGGAGAGTGGATTGAAATCCTTTTGAGATGTTTTCTTTGTTTTTTTTTTGTTGAGTTTTGATCAATGAGTTTTTGTTAATAAGATATTTTATGATGTTTTTATTATTGAGATAGTGTTTGAACTATTATAACAATACTAGCTGCCCGCTCCGGCTTCGCACGGGTAGCACTAAATACCTACCTACCTACCTACCATACCTAACTACTACCTACCTACCTACCTGTCCACTTAGGGGTATGAAAAGTCCTACCGAATATACCTATATACTGGGTGAAATTGCAAAAAAAAAACAGCTGTTCCATACATTTTGTCGATTTAAGTGAACACAAATGTATGGAACAGCAGATTTTCTTTTCGCGATTTCAAGGTTGGTCCCATAGAAAAAGTATACTATAGATGACACCAAACCACTAGTTTAAAGGATAACGGTGTCTACCCTATAACATATACCTTACATATACCCTACATATACCCTATAACACCCTGTATAAAATTTCATAAAAATCGGTCAAGCCGTTTCGGAGTAGTATGGCAACTAACACTGTGACACGAGAATTTTATAAATAAACGCAGTTTCGGAAAAAATATGTTAGTTTTTTTTTTTTACTTTTATAAGATGGAATCTGAACGGGACTGAAACTAGTGGAGTGTACTATAAATTACACCGCTGCCTAACCCTTTGGAGAATACAGGCGTGATGTTATGTGTATAATCTGAATTGCTCTAATATTTATCGATTTACGTAACTAAAAGCTTGCCAAACCAATTAAATTAGAGGTTGTCATAAAACTTTATTAAACGTCTCTTAATATCTCTCCATGTGGTTTTAAGAACCAATGAAAATAGAATCGGTACTTATCGTTCTCATTTACGAGATGAGTTCAAGAACTAATAACGTGATATCTGTGGAAACTTCGCAGACTTCGTAACTAACTACCTACCTACCTAGTTACCTACCTATTGTTATTCAAATTCAGAACTAGTTTCGAAGTTACCGATTTTCTGCCACGAACATACTTAGGTACAGTCACCAAAAGGATTAAGTAACCAGCCATGAAATTGCTTGCGTGGTAATTTTTCTTAGACTAACAGTGACTAAATATTGAGTACACGCACAACAACGTACGTAACTAACTGAATTAACATAACTTTTGTTTACGTAAATATTTAACACTGCCTTCTAAATTCTAAAATCTTCTTAATTGTTTGTTTACATAGTTGTGAAAATTTGTAATTGGTCATATTCGTGTCATTAACAAATACACTATTGTACATGCCTAGCTGTAAGCGTTTCCAAGAATTATTATACAGGGTGTTTGGTGCATCGTATGCCAAATGAAAATGGCGGATAGGAGGGGTCATACGCTACCTTCTCAGTCCCTAAAAAAAAATCTTTTGCGAAGCGATTTTGACTTCTGTTGCGTTAGTGGCACGACAAATGGCAGCTGCAGTAGACAGTTGGTTTTGTGTAACTTTATTTGCTTTTTATGCCTACGGTATAGAAGTCAAAATCTGCTGAACGTATTGTAAAAAGGTTTGTTTAAATTTCTAATCCTATTTCAAATGGAGTATAGGTAGGTATACGTAGGTAAGTTTGAGTATCATAAAGGCTCGTACAAACAGGCGCGATATCGCAGGCGCGACAGGCAGCGCCTGTTTGCACGAGCCTTAATGCTCATAATAGGCGATTAAGCGTTCGTATTAGATGTATGGGCAGTATTATCCAGTATCCGGTCCGGCTAGTGGTTACGAGTAACGACATACCTGGGTTTAGTCACGACCGATTAGCGTAATTTACTGACCCGTAATGTAGCACAGATCCTTTAGTTTTGCGTAAAAGAGACCTAAAGTTTAACCTTGATTAGAATCAGATAAAAAACGGCCGTCCGGCGATTGCATATATTTGCCTGTTTTCACTATAAACTAAGCGACACCATAATGGAATGCCTAAATAAAAACTCACAGTTGGATATTCAACTTTAGGCTAAGAGCTGAGAGTTAAAAATTCAACAGTGCAATAATATTAAGGTAGGTAACTTACTACATTTTCGTGTCGCTTAGTGAAAATGGGCATTCTGCTCATCTATCTATCTCGTTTCTCAAGTCACGATATCTGATAAATAATACTACAATTCGTAGGCGTAGGCTCTTTAAGTAAATTGTACCGATACAGTACTTATATGGGATCGATTTTACTACTAGCACTTTGGGAAACTATAAAATCGTCGCCAAAGTGCGACTATAAAATATTGTGCAGGCGTCAACCTTGGATAGGCTCATATCTGGATTTATATGGAACGTGTATCGACACTCTATGTACCTACATACAATCAATCTGCCTGGCCTTTTCCTGACTATGTTGGGGTCGGCTACCAGTCTAACCAGATGCAGCTGAATACCAGAATTTTACATGGAGCGGCTGGCTAATACGATACTCCTTGGTAAGACTGGTTGTCAGACGTTCGGGCTTCTGACTACCGGTAACGACTGTCAAAGATCTAAAAATGACAGCCGACACCAAAGGCATAACGCGCTTTCCGAAGCACGGAAGAGTCTCGATATGTTTTTGATGTTCACCCATCCATGACACGACCGCGGCAAGTGTAGCTTGACCTTCGATCGACCCGAGCGGCTGATTTTATTTAGTCACGAGCTCCTCGAATTTATGTTCCTGCGTACATACAAAGATTTCGATACAGTAGGTTTGGCTTATTTAGATTCAATTAGGTACTGTAACTCAGGACCCTACTCAGACATTTTAACTTATGCGGGCCTAGTCCGAACGCGCGGATTAAACGTAATGTAAATCGAACGATTTTAAAATTGAAAATATTTTTTTCGCACATTATATTTCCTTAGTTTTAAGATTTCATATTCTAGGTGATAGGTGATGAATTGATGATACTAATTGCGCTTGTCTCAAAAAATTTAACCAATATTTTTTTTGGATAATTATTATACTACCGATTAAAAACTCTTTCGAATTCACGTTTTTTTTTGGGTGGGAAATCATCATATGACTTCTCCCGCTCTGGGCGGAGCGGAAGGGCGTGTCAGACTCTTAGTGACTAAAACCCACCCGTGTTCCTTCAGTTGCCTGTTGCCCAGGGTCCCGGTATCCCTTTCGGACTATTCCGCAACCCTGGCAGAATCTTACTGCCCCCTGGAGGTATAATTTTCAAGATTTTGGCAGAAAAAATATATAACCCAGCAAACAATATCTCTTGTATAAATAATTAACTATTTTACGACTCTTTAATGAACCTCGTTAATAAGGCAACGTGATCCATATCATGTATCTAACATATAAATTAATTATTAGGATTATTTAATTAGAAGTTTGTTTGCAAATCATTAAAAGACAAACATAACTTTAGATACCAAACAACCATCGACAATATTATCCAAATTGCTCCAAATTCAAAATTTGAAGCAATTTGGTTAATAAAAGCCAACAAATAATTGAGGCAACATAAATTAAATCTGATCGTATTTTACTACCCACAGTATTATAGTTCTGCAGTAGTTTCGAAGTTGGCTATCAATATTGGTTCCAAACTGTTCAGAATCAGCCCCGGTTTGATTGTGCAATTCATACCAACTACGATCTGGTTGGAATTGCTGAATCAATTATAATTATCGAATTGGTTTTGGTAATAGAACTTTGTCTGGGATTACGAAGGAGGTTTGAAAATCAGATGTTGGTTGAACATTTAGATATAGATGTGTACCTAATTGAGTGAAATAACTTAAATCACAGTGTAAATAAGTAACAGTATTATGTTTTCATAGAAAACGGCCGAAACGACGCGTTTATAAGTCTCAGTGTATATCGCATCGTACGCAACAGTCTCGAGTGCCTGGCAATTCGCACGGACGCGGAAGGTTTATCTACCGTGCGGCCGTAAGTAATTATTTAAAGGTCACTGCCGAGACATAATACTGTTACTTTATTATACTGTGCTTAATTTGGATACCTCGAGAGTAGGTATAGTTTATTATTCAAGCAGTGCATTACGTAAGTACCTACATTTTTATTCACAATTTTCTTCAACGTTAAAAATATTTATTTATCTATTTCTCCTCACAATGACAAGCTTATTCTAAGTTCCACATATTATTTTTGTTTCATCAATGTTAGGAGCTGGTGTCTGAGTTAGGCGTAAAATGCCTGTATTACAAATCACCAGGTCCCCACCACCAATATTAATTGTACAACTTATTAATTATAGACCATTGAAATCTTCTACGGTCGTTATTGTTTCCTTATCAAGTACCTTACCCACCTGTTCAATATTATAACTATTACTAGTCCACTTCTCACTACTCCCAATTATTAGTCATTCACGTTGACATTTCTATTGACACTCCAGTTTAAATCTACTAAATTTTAACTGGAACATATTTCGACGTCACAACGCCTCGTTTTACCAGTTCTACTCAAAGACAAAAGCACTTAATAATAAACTTAAATGAACACGGATGCAAAACACACAAAACATTAATGTTAATGGGTCCCATACTCAAAGCGGTGTAGTTATTTTAACACTGCGAGCGAGCGTCCGCACCGAATCGCGGTTCTCCGTTGCGAATCGTGCGGGATCGTACGGGATCGGATCGCAGTGCATGCAGTTGTGACGTCATCGTTGGCAAGCGAGCGTTGCAGTCGGCCTAATCTCTTGTGTACTCTTGGTATATGTAGGTTTTTTCAGGCCTGTTATCGTTTTTTCTGTACAGTAAAAATTGCGTTAGTTTTCAGAAAGCCAAGTACAGAAGCTGTTCACATCAGGTTTTCTTTTATTTATTTCGTATAGTATTTTTCTTAGTTTTCTTATGTTTATACTTTTGGCTAAGACCTTGATATGAGCGGCCTGGAACACAATGGATATGGATAAACTGTCTTGCTATTCTTAGAATTCAAGACTTGTGTTTTCGCGTTCATAATGTCTAGACTTGTGAGGCGTGACTGTATTACGTCACAAGACTTATGAAGACATGTTTTCCCTACAGGCAACACATTTTCGCTTATTTATATACTCGTATTATATTTACCTACCTCTCACTAATCTAATAATAGCGATAGAAATGAAGAAATAATGTTTTATTTCTAGATTGAGGTTTTTTTTATTTTTTTATTAATTCATACTATACTTACTATTGTGGGTTAACGGGAACGCCCTTTTGTTAGTTAACATACTGTATACAGGGTGTTAGGGTAGACACCGTTATCCTTGAAACTAGTGGTTTGGTGTCATCTTTATATTTGGTGTCATACTTTTTCTATGGGACTAACTTACAAATCGCAAAAAAATAATCAGCTGTCAATGTGTGAACTTACGTTTCTCTCGCACAAAGCCTTAAATCTACCCAATTGACTAACAACTAGAATCGAACACAATAACATTGTAATACCCAGATTAAAAGACATAACAGGTCACCAATCAATGTGCCTGCATTTGAAGCTTACGACTAATGCCGCTATGGAGTCCGCAGAGCTTTGGCACATCGCCAATAGAAAATATACGAATTAAATTACATATTTTTTGTGTAGCCAAGTCTATCTCTCAAATAAATATTTGCTGAGTAAGAGTAATTTGTAGGTTTTTCGTCGTGAGATAAAATATGGCGTCTATTTGTTAGATAATTATTAATATTTTGAGGAACGGTATATGAATCATAGAATATTACTAGCTGCTGCCCGCGGCTCCGCCCGCGTGGACACATTTTTTTTTTCTTATATAAATTAGGTATCTTAAGTTACTTCTTATAACATCAGCTATCTCCCAGTGAAAGTCGTTTCAAAATTGGAACAGCCGTTTCGGAGATTACCCGGAACAAACAGAGACAAAAAAAAAAAGTTTTTTTTGTTATAATTAGTAAGTAAGTACCTACCGTATATAGTTTCAAATGCATTTAGTAAAAATATGTTATTTTGATATTACAAACAGAAACTTCAGTTTTATTTATTTGTTTAGATTAGAAAATAATATAAGTACATATAAGTAGGTACCTATATAATATTTCTTCTAGAAATAAAGAATGATGGTAATAGCAAACTTGGGCAAAAAGTTCGGTCAAAGTCTTTAATATTTTTACAAATTCGACTAACTGCTGACCATTTATAATATTTGTATTATTTTCAGTTAACATTATGTTTATTTTGTTATTATTTTGTATACTAGCGACCGGCTCCTGCTTTGACGGTTCTTATGACTTGCCAAAACATCGAGATTTCTTAGTTATACAGGGTGTAAGGGTGAACACCGTTGTCACTCAAACCATGGGTAGTTGACTTAAATATAAAAATAAATGACCGAGTAAAAACAAAAAATAACGATATTTTCATTAAAAGATTTTAAAAAGTTTCAGTGAAAGGGTGAAATACTCGAGTGGAAAAATGTAATTTAAAAAAAGTCGTAATTTTCCATTGATTTTACGTTCTATAAATGACACCAAACCACTGGTTTCAAGGATAACGGTGACTACCCTAACACCCTGTATATAGCTTTAATATGAACGTATACACATACCTTCCGGAATAAATTGTCTAACCGATGGTGAAAACCTCATCAAAATCTGTTGCGTGGTTTAAAAGAACAACGCGGACATATAGACAAACACGAAAAGCGCCTTTAATCTATACTTAATAATAATATAATATAAAGAGGAAAGATTTGATTGTTTGTTTGTTTGTTTGCATTGAATAGGCTCCGAAACTACCGAACCGATTTGATAAATTCTTTCACTGTTGGGAAGCTACACTATCCCCGGCTGACATAGGCTATATTATATTTTCAAATTTATAAGGGCTCCTTACGAAAATTCCAATAATGTAACCCAAGGTGTAAAAAAATTACCTAAAATAGCCGGAGATAAGTACTTAGTGCTACCCGTGCAAAGCCGGGGCGAGCAGCTAGTAAATATTATTATTTTTCTAGCGTATGACACTCGTGGGTTGTAGCTGAAAATCAGCGTCAGGTGGTACACTTTGTGTTGCCATCTGACAGTATGCTGAGCTGAGGCCCTTTTGGCATTTTATTGATTGTTTCTGTTTTTATAGTTTTAAGGTGTATTTTTATGTTACAATGCCAATAAATGCATTTTTCTTTCTTTCTTTCTTTCAATATATGTATAGACTTGGCTTGTATATTATCGATGTTACTTGTAAGAATCCCTTACCACTAAACTACTATGAATAAGACTAAATCACTTTGTAAGTTCGGCTGCACCAAAGCGCTGCCTGGAAAATAACCGTACACGGAGTTTTGGACGGACAATCGCCGTGTACGGTTATTTCCCGGCTCCGTCAATGCTTCCGATTGCTGGGGCGGACGTCAAGGATGGCGACCCCCCATAATAGACACGAGGAAATTAATGCAGGCGGTCCTGGAAACTGGCGTACGTTTGAGGCGATATTTTGGCTAGACTAAAAAAGAAAGTAAACTCGCGACAATCTAAGAAGTCCGTTTTGACGATTTCTTTATAATACATGTACGAGTACATGTATTATAAGGGTTCCCTCTATCTGGCAGAATTTTGATGCTCCGAAATTTATTTGGCATAACACACTTGGCATAATCTTCTTTAAACGAATATATATATGGCATAAAAATCATTTAATATAATTATTGTTTGGCCGAATGTTTATATGTCCGAATTCAGAAAGGCATACTTTTAAGATGGCAGAATTTTATTTGGCATAATTACTTTTGGCAAAGCTTAATTTCGCATAATTTCGTTTCACATAATGTTTATTTAGAGCGACGATTATTTGGAATAATTTCACTTGGCATATTAAGAAGATGGCAGAATTTCATTTGGAATAATTTTATTAGGCATAATTATTGTCATTTCTATAAAATGTAATCATATTCTTAACCTTAAATGTGTACTACAAAAGTTAGTGAAGTGACAGAACCGAATCGCTGCAAAACCGACTGCACGTAGTCTTGTCTGCCCTACCCCTAGAGTGTAATTTAAGCCCGCGTAGGCGCGGAGGGGCGAGGCGGCCCGCGAGCTGAGGAGCAGGTGGTTTTAACGCTCGCCGCCGCGGCTGAGGCTGCCGAAGCTGCTGTGGTGAGCGTTACAACCATCTGCGACGAGAAGCTTGCGTGGGACCGCCGGAACCCGCAGCGCCAGAGCCATGACAGAAACCATGCCTGCTGCATGCTGCATGCTTGCTTGCATGCTGCATGTTTGCTTGCATGCTGCATGCATGCAAGCATAATAATACAAAATTATTCTAACTATGAGTTTTTCGTAATGTGATAGATGAGTCTTTCAATTATTATGGATATGAAAAGTATGCCAAAAGATGATTCTAACTGTAAACTTTCTGAGATATGATAGTTCTACCTTTTAATGATTATCGATATGAAATGTATGCCAAAAGACGATTCTGACAGTGAACTTTCTGCAATATGATGGTTCTACTTTTTAATTATTATGGATATGAAATTTATGCCTAAAGATGATTCTGAATTACAAAATTATGCGTTTTTAATGTATTATAAATGAGTGTATGCCAAACGATTTTCTGCGAAATGAAGTTTATGCTATGCGCTGTTATGCAAAATAATATTATGACATAAAAAGTTCTGCTATAAAGGGTAGACCCGTATTATAAGCCTTGAGAACCAGTTTTAAGCAATGTAGATAAGTCGTCGATTACGAACTCTCTATACCCCATTTGAAATAAGATTAGACATTAAAACAAACCCTTTTACAGTACGTTCAACCGATTTTGACTTCTATACCGTAGTCATAAGGATAGCATTAAAAGCAAAAAAAGTTAAACAATACCAACTATCTACTGCGGCTGCCATTTGTCATGCCACCAACGCAATAGAATTCAAAATCGGTTGAACGGAATGTAAAAAAGGGTTATCTAAACGTCTAATCTTACTTCAAATGGAGTATACCACACATCAAAATCTATGTATAATTTAATACGTATAAAAACTTTCATGGTAAGTAATCAGTTTGACATTTAAGTAATTCTATGTCATCACTATATACGAGTAGAAGTATTTCTATAGTTTTTTAACTATATGTTAAGAAGGCCGCACATGTGGCTACTAGATACATAACAATTAGACTCTATCATATAACAGCCAAGTAGCTTCTGGCGACACACTGTCCAGCTGCATGTGAGGCCCACTAGTATTTCAGCTGAAGAACTTATTTATTTTTGCACAGTAAGCTGTAGTGGCACTTTGAAGTACACAATAGTTTATTTTTATAGCACAGGCATCATGCCCCTCGCTCTGCTATCCCCGCTGTACTTACAAACATCAAGATTTCCTAGGAAAAGTGCATATTACAAAATATATCATAGATTTCCTATCTATTTTAGTAATTGTACACTTTTCCCAGGAATTGTATACAATGACGGATTACACACTTTTCCGTTAACATATACAATTAGTGCTTGTAACTGTACACACGTAGCGATAGCTTCACTTCGCTCACAGCAGAAGCAGAACATGATGTACAAACATTCACCATTTTCTGGATACACAAGGAAGTCAATTAAGAAAATTGAAATACGCTGCTTTCAATCCATTTCATTTTATACCATTTAATTCGGGTTTCATGCTTCACTGTTTGATCTACACGCTTTCGATGAAAACCATACTCAATATTTACAAATATTTAGTAATCCGTCCTGAACTTCAACAAAGCGTTGTAAACTATTGGGAATTCAGTGCAAATCCCGATAATGTACAACCGCAGTGCTTTCGCACAAGTATAATTATTGTGGGCCACGATCTGGCTGGCTGCCAGCGAAACTTGCTCTGAAAACTCTCCCGGAGGTGGGTAAACGGGAGATAAAGGTCTTGTCACCATCTACCCGAAGCATTGACGGAACTCAATAGTTTTGAGTTCTAGAGCTGAAACTTCCGTTATGAAGGTTTTCGAGGGCGCTGGAAACAAAAATAGGGTAAAAATAAAAATCCAAGATGGCACCAAGTCTTCATAGTTGTTCCTTTTTAGGGTTCCGTACCCTAAGGGTAAAATGGGACCCTATTAATAAGGCTCCGCTGTATTGTCCGTCCGTCTGTCACCAGGCTGTATCTCATGAACCGTGATAGTTAGACAGTTGACATTGACATAAAATAAATATTTAAGGGTGCTCCCATACAACAAACGTGATTTTTTTGCCGTTTTTATAGATAATGGTACGCAACATACGCGAGTCGTGCGCGAGTCCTACTCGCACTTGGCCGGTTTTTTTAAATGTTTTTAAGATCTTGGGTATAGTTTCTGATGGAGCTTAACAAAGCTTGAAACAAACTTCGTCTTTTAAACTAACATTTGATGGAAACCCTGCATTTCATATTTTGCTAAGCCCAATAGTATCACGCCTTTTTTGCCGTCCTCAAGTTGTTAAACGAAAAAAGATTCGCACGGTTCAAAAATAGAAGTTCCTGCCTCTTTTTAACCCCCGACGGAAAAAGAGGGGTGTTATAAGTTTAACGTGTGTATCTGTGTGTCTGTCTGCGCCATCGTAGCTGCCAAACGGATGAACCGATTTTGTTTTTTTTGGTTTTGTTTGAAAATTGACTTAATCGAAAGTGTGATGCTTAGCTATAAAACATCGTTTATTCGATGCTTTGTTTTTTTGGGGGCTTTTAAATTTTTAAATTTAATTAGTTGTGTTATGTTACTATCCAACGTCTGAAAACCTTGAGCACCTAAACTACACAGCTTGTTCAACTGGTTAGGAATGGCTAAGTTTTATGAAAACCTCGAGAGCGGCTGTCGCCAAGTTCTGATATTCTGAATAGTTTGACCTACAATGTGGGGTATAAAATAATCTTGACATAGTGGGAAAGTTTCTTTTCTGGCAAGGAAACATTACTATGTAACATGAAATATTTAATTTAATTACAAAACCAATTCAATTATTTTTATTTCGTCCTACATTTTGTGGCGATTTTATCGCAGCATCGCAGACTATGAAAATAACGCAAAATTCGGCTTTCGGAATTCTCCTGCCTTTGTCTAAAATAACTGTTATTGTAACTCCATTTAACACGATACTTCAACGTTATAAATCGACAGATCAGCTCTGGATGAACAAATTAAATCAAACAATAATTGTTTGATTTAATTTGTTCATCCAGAACTGATCAATTTGGAATGTTTACAACAGAAAAAGCAAGTAAAATTCCAAAGGTCAATGGGATCCACTTTCATGGATATCCATCAAAATAAATTGTTTTCTAATACTAATAAAGGGAAATCTGCTCGTCCCTTCTTTTTTTGCTCGAATAAATCGTAATAATGGATTGGCATTAAACCTATCGGATTCAGTTTATAGAGCCTTTAGGGATCCTTCATTTTTGGCCTATGGCAACCGCTACGGTTCCCACTGCTAAATAGGAAAATGTATATATATATATATATGTACCATATGGGAAAATGATGTCATAAATATGAAGGACTAACCTTCATATTTATGACATCATTTAATAGTACAAAAATTCTACTAGATACATAGATAGAATATGCTTCATTAATATTTTTTTTTAGTTAATTAACATCGCAAACTAAACTAATTAACGTTTTGCTATGAGGTTCACATGATAAGCGCCACAAGCGCATCGGGTGGCCATCCATCACACGAACTTACGCTTGGCAGTAAACGCCATTATCGGTTTAAATACAGCCTACTACACACCCTACACTCAATTATTGAGACCCACAAGTAATTACGAAGCAATATCGCAACATCGTCTCCTACATTTCCCGCCATTTCCTGAACTATTAATATCCTCAATGTATTGACTGTTCTAATGGATCACCTGCGGAATCGGAACCGTTCGTACGTGATCGATGAAGCTCGGAATAGCCTCAAAGTCCTACACAATCTATTCGAAACCGATGGACTCACAGATTAGTGTTTGATCGCTGGTTTGAAACTTCGAATTTTGAATTTCGATTAATAAATTGATGCCGAAATATTGAGCGCGATTTGATGAATGTTCGAAATTCGAAGTGATTGTTTGTGTCAATGAAAAGTTGATGGAGTTTTTAATCCGTGGTGCGTTTGATGACATGACGTTTTAAAAAGGTTTGGAGTTTGATGCGAATTAAAAGCTTTAATAAATTGTTCGGTTATTTTGTTGCGAAATATTTTGTCATTCTTTTCGAGGTGAGTAGTAGGAAATAGTTGAAATACTAGCACTATAAATGAAAATAATTAACATTTTTGTTACCACGAAAATTAAAACCAAGAGTTGCATAATACAAGATCAATCAGAATTGGAATCGTTTTGAAACAAATGTCAATCCATTGCTACATAAGTTCGAAAAAAAAATCTGCTCAACAACGTAAATAACGCAATGAATGTTCTTGAACTGTCAAAAAGTAACAAATAATTCGTAATCGGTTACGAAAATAAGTTACACAATTAGAACGGAACCGACGAGCTAAATCATTTACATAACAAAACATAATATCGCGTCTGTATCCTCCGAAGGTTAGACAGAGGTGTATACACCCACATTTCGCCAGTTATGTTGTAGTCCCATGTAATATGGGCCCGCCCCGCCCATTGCCATCGCAAATCAAGCCTCCAGGAATCATTTATTGGAAGTAATTAAGGTAAGAAATAACTCTATTCGTAATTACATTTCCAAAACATACAAAATAATGGTCAATTGTTTAGACAAAAATTATGGGAAGGGCGTCGCTCCAGTAATTAGACAATTAATTACAATCGTACCAAGATCCGTTCTTTGGGGGCGACACGACTGGTAATTAAACCAAACCAAAACACTGCAATTTATGGCAACACCGACACATAAATTAACGCGAACGACCGCCCGCGACCTTTGTCAATGATGAAATGTTGCCACATTTTAAATCCCGAATTCCCGGAATTGGGGTTTTATTTCCTTTATGTAGTATCTACCCACATTTTAATTGGTCATTTCGCTTTATATGAAGTGTTCATTTTGGGAAATAAATAGAAAATCAGGGGTTTATGAAGTTAACCGCGCTTTTATATTTTTATTATGGATATAATTGTTTGGAAACAATAGAATATTTTTCGTAGCTCGTCAACAAAGATTTAAATTGTTAGATTCACCCTACCGCGGCAAAAGATAGTCCCGTTTCTGTTTCTTTTTGAGTACACACAATGGCGTAGTGACTAGACTTGATTGTCATGTCAAACGCTATTTAATAATGTGTGATGTCACTCTTCTCAATATTGACACTTTTTCGCGTGACTTATTACGGTGAGGGCAAGTTTGGTCATTTTTTTAAATGCCGTACTGTTTTTGGACCTCGATCTCGCCTGTTTCTGTTTTTTTTTGTTTCTTTTGTTCTTTTGTTTCCAGTAAAATTGCCACCTTTATAAGTTATGAGTTTATTCCCGGGAATCACAAATCCAATTACTTAATTAGAGCAGTGATTACAGCAAAACCCTATCTAAAACATACAATATTCTACAAGCTAAAATACGATGACAATACAAACGAAACAGTACAATTATTGTTCAAATAAATCATTATTGTCATGCGCGGTACAGTTTGATAAAGCTGTGTTAATTTAGAACAAAGTCGTGTACTTGTTGTCTCTAATCAAATCCAGCCGCAACACTCCCTTTGTTATAGAGCCAGAAAGTCCACGTCATGTAAACAGCGAAATATTGCTTCACACCCTTTTTTTTTTTTGAGTTTTTGAGAACATGAAATGAATTTTGTTAATTGATTCAGGCGTGACCTTGCGGAAATCCATTATAAAATACAATAGACGTTGATATATTTAGTAACCTACCGCTTGACTATTCTTCAAGAGTCCGAAAAACCCTGTAAGAAATCGACACGTGTTTCACCTCTCAACGAGGCATCCTCAGGATGACGATTGACCAATTGCAAACCAGAACGCGACGTGTTACCACACCGTGGCGATTTGATCACTTTGCGTCCAGCGCTCGGTGTGGTAACACGTCGCGTTCTGGTTTGCAATTGGTCAAAATAGTTGAAAAATACGTGTGTGAACAAATTCACGCATTTTATAAGCAGCACGGTGTAATTGACCGGTACCAATTTGGCTTTCAGGCCGGCAAAAGCACCACAAACCTCTTGTCGAACTTCACTGATGAAGTCAATAAGCACCTAAATGATAAAAAATATGTTCTTGCTCTCTTTATTGACTTCTCACGTGCTTTTGACACATTAATTCATAACTAGCTAGTTGATAAATTAGACGACTGTGGAGTACGTGGTCCATTACTCAACTGGTGTAAAAAATATCTTAAAAATCGTACCTTTACTGTAAAAATTGATAACATCTGTAGTGATCGCATGGCTATAACTGAGGGAACAGCCCAGGGCTCAGTATTAGGTCCCCTGCATTTTTTGTCTTATGTAAATGATATGAGTAACTGTATCACGAACAGTAAATGCTATCAGTTTGCGGATGACACTTGCCTTGTTATTGCTAATAGAAATCCTCAAATAGCATGCGAACGCTTACAACTCGACCTGGACGCTTTAACAAGGTGGTGTCACGATGCTGGCTTAGTGCTTAATGCAAGTAAAACTAAACTTCTGGTTATTAAATCTCCATACATTAGAAAATTGCCCTTACGGAACTTAATAGCCCATGACCATGACTGCTTGCATACGGTTAATGCGATTAATTGTAACTGTCCACAAATAGATGTTGTCAGTAAACAAACATATCTTGGAGTAATTATAGACGATAAGTTTAATTGGAGTTATCACATAGAACGTGTTTGCGATAAACTTCGGCAATTTCTCGCTATTATGACCATATTAAAAAACCGCCTGCCCTTCAAAGTGAAGATAATGCTTTATTACGCAATGGCTGACTCTTACATCCAGTATGGCCTAAGCAGTTATGGTCGTACCTATAAAACTTACCTTGATAGTATTTTTAAACTTCAACTTCGAATTTTAAAAACAATAGTATCTCCTAAAATTAGAAACGAACTTTACGACAATATAAATGGCCTCTTTAAACACTGTAATGTCTTACCAGTTCATATACAATTGAATTTTTTGCTATTGAAAGAACAGTTTTTCAATGAATCCTTACGAAATAAAATCGAGCATCCTGTATGCACACGGGCAGTTTCTGAGAATATGCTTCGTACACAGCCCGCGAACAATACGTATGGCGAGCGAACTACCGGTTTTATTATACTGAGACTTATAAACAGTCTACCCTCAGAAATAAATAAATGTATTACACCTAAAAATATAAAATGTAAACTTAGGCAATATTACTTAAGTATTTTAAAGGAATGATTGTAACCACTTAATGACCTAAAGATCTTATTAATTGTATAGTATGATAATGAGATAGACTCACGATAGCATAAGTTTAAACCTTAGTGGTTTTTTATTGCTATCTATTATCTAATCCTGTGTTCTTTGTATACATGATAATTAAAAAAAAAAAAAAAAAAAATATCGTCATCCTGAGGATGCCTCGTTGAGAGGTGAAACACGTGTCGATTTCTTACAGGGTTTTTCGGACTCTTGAAGAATAGTCAAGCGGAATAGGTTACTAAATATATCAACGTCTATTGTATCAAATGACTTCTCCCGCTCTGGGCGGAGCGGGAGGGCGTGTCAGACTTTTACTGACTAAACCCACCCGTGTTCCTTCAGTTGCCTGTTGCCAAGTTCCCTTATCCTTTTCGGACTTTCCCGCAACCCTGGCAGGAACGCTTCACCCCCTGGCGACGAGCTATACGCTCAAAGCTCCGAAGCAGACAGGCGCGACGCGACTCTGGTAGAACAATTTCTATGAAAACTTCACGGGAATTGTTACAGGTCGCACCTGTCTGGAGCCTTCAAGTGACACGCGTCTTGCGACAGTGACTGCGGAGAACACAAATAATAGAAGTGGTTTAGCGCATGACACGAGTTGCCGAAACTAGCGAAGCGACGGACGGAAACACCACACGCGCACGTGTCGCTTGGCACAAGTAGCATCGCCCGCGGTCGTGAACGGGGCCAGCATTTATGTGTCCAATTAAAGAAAAATATTGTCTTGCGAAACCACACAAAAAGTTAAAAACCACAGTGCCAGAAACTAATGTTCAGCGACCAGGCTGGAAACAAATACCGCCATCCTGCAATGCATCTTGGTCTATAATTATGGCAAGCGACCAACCTTTTCCTGAAAACTTGCTTCTTAAACTTTAATGTTTACTTGTACATAATAGCCGAGAACCAAAAAATCCATAATTATGATTTTATAAGGGATGTAAACTGCGTTCGCGATTTAGTTTCCATACATGTAAAAAAAACGTGTTTTAGGAAAAACAACTTTACTAACCGCACATAAAGTTTATTTTGCGCTATAACTTACACAATTTACAAGACCATAAAGTTGATATTTGTTGTGGTAATAACAGCAAATGGAAACAAGGATATTTATAAACTTTAGGTACTTACCCGACATTTTCAACTCTGCAATATTTACAACCACGAAAAGTTTTTCAAATGAGGATTTTCCACAAATGCTCAGCTTTTCCAACGATCCTATCGCTTGAGCGCCGATATTGCACACTATATCGGTACTTTTGCCCATCTATGCAACGCTTTAAAATTGCATTCAATTTCCCGAGGCAACGATATACAATGTCCAATATCAGTGGATCGAATATATCTCTAGATATTGAACTTGTATCGATCTAATACAGTTGAATCGGTTCCGCCATTTGTATTTCTATTTTGGCTCTCGGATATATAAAAATGAGTATTGAGTATGTTCGTCTTTGGACTTTATTATAAGCATTTATGCATAATCAGCCTAATAAGTTCCCACTGCTGGGATACAGGCCTCCTCTCTTCGAAGGGGTGTGGGCTGTAGCCATGTGGGCCCAGTGCGGGTTGGTAGATGTCACATGTCTTCAAAATTTCGGTTTGCGGACATGCCGGTTTCCTTACGATGTTTTCCTTCACAGTTTTGAGAGTAATTACCTATATTTTTCCCCTATACCATTTATATTATCTCACATAGAAAAGGACTACCTCTTCGTCCATTTCTCTCTATTTAAGACTACTTGGGACTTGGAACAAGTCAGATTGTGACTGAAAGTAAAGCCACTGACGCAATACTGTGTCGTATTGTGTCGTGAGGCGGGATACACCAATCAGACGAATCAGTTCAGGACTACGTCAAATCACAACGAGTTATGATTGGCTAACACTGTGTCAGAAGGCGTCATGACACGACACAACACAGTAATATAAATCCGGCTTAAGTTATGCAAACAGCAGTATTATTTTAATCTTACTTCGTGGGGGAAAGAGATGGAGCTATACGTCCTGTAGAGCTTCATCTCTTTCCTACACTGAAGTGTTATTAAAATAATACTGCTGTAAGCGGTGCGGTGGTGGTAGGCCCCCAGATCGTGCGTTTGGCCCACAGATTGTCTGTCATGCGGCAAATGTGTCCAGCACAACAGCCCAATTCCATTTTAATACTGAGGCAACTTTCCGAGTAACTAGCTATACCTTAGTATGTGGGTATATTATTAATTTCCCTCTTGTTATCAGTTTTATTTATTATCCTTCTGTAATGTTTCTATCTTTGTTTGTTGTAATTGGGTTTCCCCAAGATTTTGTTTAAGGATATGATCTCATGAATTATTGTGTGTGTGAGTGTGAAACGCGATCAGGAAAACTGCTTTCAAGATCTGACAGTGTCATCAAATATTGACACTGACAGCTCTTGAACGAGGTTTCGATGTGCTAAACTCGTTAAGTTTCATAGGTGAAATTGGCCCTAATGCAGGCCATACATGTTACAATATACTTGCGTAAAATTGGCCTTGCACAAGTATACATTAATGTGTGGGATGAATTAGCACAAGTATCCAAGCTATTCGGTGTCACGCAGACTTGTGCAAGTCTAAACTTGCGCAAGTGTATCGTAACTTGTATGGCTACCATAGATTCGAAGAAATATAGTAAAGTGAACTATTATTAGTAATTATATTTTACCAAAAAAGATGTAGGTAACTAAAACTTTTTCGAAAAATATCGCTGTTATAACAGCTGAATAAATGTGTTAATTTCCTCTAGCTCACTGTGCAATGTACCGTGATCAAATGCAATAACAGCGAATACAGTTATTTTATATTGTGCAGAATGTTTCCTCTATGCAGTTTTATTAAATACTACCGAACCGCAGCTGCGCACGGTTCTTACGACTTGAAAAATATCGAGATTTATTTATTAGGTAAGTTAAATAGTAACGTAAGTATAATACACATAAACTACATAAAACGTAACACGTTTAATTAAGATGATGATATTCTCTTATCTTTTAAGTATGCCCATTTCTTTTATTTATTTTTATCTTTTTTATGTATAGTATATTCTATTAGTTTATAATATAATATATATATTTTTTATTATTTTATTATAGTGTGCTGTACCGGTATAGCTTCCTAATAATAGTTTGCCGCGCCGGTCGACGTCATTACGTCAGCGCCGGCTGTCGCTGAAAACCAGCGCTGGGGCTCTGTCTTGCATAGGGTCGCAGCATAATGCTGAGCGATAGCCGTTTTGCGTGGATGTGACGCATGTTTCCCCCAACCTTTTCTTATTTTATCTTTGTCTTTATTGTCTTTTTTTGCGTCATGTTTATCGCAAATAAACGTACCTATTATCTTCCTTCCTTTCCTTTCTTCTTTCTTTATAAAAATCAATCTGCCTAGCCTTTTCCCAACTATGTTGGGGTCGGCTTCCAGTCTAACCGGATGCAGCTGAATACCAGTATTTTACATGAAGCGACTGCCTATCTGACCTCCACAACCCAGTAACTGGGTAATACGATACCCCTTGGTTAGACTGGTTCTCAGACTTGTAACGACTCGTAACGACTGTCAAAGATCCTCAAATGACAGCCGGGACCAACGGCTTAACGTGCTTTCCGAGGCACGGAGGAGTCTCGATATGTGAAAATGGTCACCCATCCACGGACTAACCCTTGCAAGCGTAGCTCAACCTGATGGATCGACCCGAGTGGCTGTTATTACTTAGCCACGAGCTTCTCGTCTTCTTTCTTTATAAACCTTCCGGAATAAATTCTCTAAATGATGGTGGAAACCGCATCAAAATCCGTTGCGCAGTTTAGAAGAACAACGCGGTCACACAGACTGACACGAAATGTGACTTTAATTTATAATTACGTCGTAAACGTAAAGCAAAAAAATATTTCAAAAATGACAATACAAAGAATTTTAGTGGAAACATAACAAAGATTATAGTTTTGATAATAGTTAAATAAAAATATCAGCTGTTCCCAACATTTACGTTCGCATAGGTCGTCAAAATGTAGGGAACAGCTGTTTTTTTTTTCGTCATTTCAGGGTTTTTCCCATAGTGAAAGTTGTCCATAATGATGAGTACAATGACCCCTTAAGAGGATGCTGATGAAGGTGGTGTGACGATCGGTGTGATAAGCATGTTTGCGGGGCCAACATGGCTAGCAATCACACAAAACAGAGAGATTTGGAAGGAAAAAGGGTCATAAGGCTATAAAATAAAAATAATATAAAACGTTAAAACCCGCTTACATGCAAACGGCTTCCTAGTAGGCGAACACTTGACGGGAGCACCCCAACAAAATGTCTACAAATGCCATCTTATCCTACAGCTTATTGGGCCGCCACAAAATTATGTTTTATCAGCGCGGAAGTCCGCACCAATTACTCAGGGAGCTCCGACAGCATTTAACTAAATAAATCTTGTTATACCTCGCCACCCTTTTTAACCCCCAAACAAACAGAAAGATCATAAGTGAACGGTTTATTGTGCACCTTATTGACTGAGCATTAAATATCAATTTATTGGCGGTTAAATTGTAAAATTTTGAGTTTTAGAAAAGTGGTAGCCTTGGTTTAAGATGTCCAGCCTTTTTTTCCAAACTATGTTGGGGGTCGGCTTCTAGTCTAACTAGATGCACCTGATGTTTTACCAACCTTATGTACCTTATTTAGGCAAATAAATGATTTTGATTTTGATTTTGATTACCAGTATTTTACATGGAGCGTCTCCCTATCTGACCTCCCCAACCCAGTTCCTGGGTAACACGATACCCATGATAAGACTGATTGTCAGACTTTCGGGCTTCTGACTACCCGTAACGACGATCAAAGATCTACGAATTACAGTAGACATTAAAGGATTTAAAAAAAAAAAAATTGATGGTCACCCATCCACGAACTGACCGCGGCAAGCTTAGCTTAACCTTTGATCGACCCGTGCAGCTGTTATCATGTAGCCACGAGGTCCGTCCCGTCCCGTCGTAATAGATACCAGTACCTACAGCTACGTTATCGTACCTAATATATTACACATTTAACGTACGTATCAAATCAGTTCAGTTACAGACAATAAATTAATTAAATGGACATCTATGGAAATTAACAGCTAACCAAGCTTGTTAATGATCATTGCAGATCATTTGTCAAAATGTTATGCGTTTATTTATACTGTGTACAGATATATTAATTATGATTATGCAATATACCTACCTAAGTTTGTTAATCAAACCCTAAGCAATATCAAAAATGTATTGTCTGTCTGAATTATCATCTTTTTATTATAAGAAAGAAAGAAAGAAAAATGCGTTGATGCTGATTTTAAGCTGCAACCCACGAGTGTCTTTCGCTATACGCTATAATAATAATATAATAAATTAAAAACTGATTCATTTTATTTATTTATTTTATTAATTATGTACACACAGTAAAATACATGGAGAACCGACATAATTATAACATGAGTACAAAGGTACTGCTTATTTCTTAAGAAATTTCTTCCGGCAGAACTGCGAAAGGAGAAATGAGAAAGAAATGTAGACAATAGGGTGTGAGAACAAGAAGAGAAAAACATGATTATGCGAAGTCTTAACTAAAATATTAAATATACTTAAATAAATACATAAAGCTAAGCTTTATAAGATAAAATAAATAGGTACAATAAATTAAATACCTAATAATTGTGAATGTTTAAACATTTATTAAATATAGTATTTAAAATGGCAACATAACACTTTTACTAACAGCTTCTGGCTCGGAGTTCGTGGCTAAGTAATAACAGCCGCACGGGTCGATCCATCAGGTTAAGCTACATTCCAGATGGAATAACCTAAAAGCACTTTGCCCGACCTGGGAATCGAAACCAGGCTCTCATGCTCAGCAGTAGCGCTTGCGACCACTAGATGAACGAGGTAGTCCAGTCGAGGCCACCACACAAATGTTACCTCTTTTTACCCGAATACGGGGAAACAAGGAGGTTTATGATATTGACCGTTATGTAATAGGTCTTTACCTATGAAATTGCCGTTTTGTATGAAAAAATTTAAACGAATTTTTTTCATGAATTTTTTATTTGTATTAATCGAAGTAATCACCCATGCAATCAATGCATCTTTGCCATCGCAGTGGCAGTTTATTGATGCCCTTCTTAAAGAAATCAGCTGGACGGGAGGCAACAAATTCTTCAAAGGCATTTTGTACTGCCTCTCGGGTATTGAATTTTTTTCCCGCCAAGAAGTTATCCAAATTCTGAAAAAAGTAGTAGTCTGTAGGCGCAAGGTCTGGTGAGTAGGGCGGATGACGGAGAGCTTCCAACCCCAGTTCTTGCAACTTGGAGACCGTCTGCTGTGCAGTATGAGGTCGCGCGTTGTCGTGCAGGAGCAGCGGAGACGAGCGATTGACCAATGCTGGTTGGAGATGCGCCAGCTTCTCCATCATTGTGTTCAGTTCTTCACAGTACACATCTGCAGTAATGCTCACCCCGTTTGGTAAGAAGCTGTGATGAATCACACCGGCGCTAGACCACCAAACAGTGACCATCACTTTTCTAGGGGTAAGTTTTCGTTTAGGGCATTGTTTAGGTGCTGAACCAGGATCCAAGCAACTCGCTGAGCACTTGCAGTTATCAAACAGAATCCATTTTTCATCGCAGGTAACAATGCGGTTCAAAATTCCTTCATTTGTGTGTCTGTTGAGCAGTGCTAGGCACGTCTCGACGCGTACTTCGCGCTGGCGATCATTGAGTTCGTGGGTCACCCATTTGTCAAGCTTTTTTACCTTGCCAATTTGACGCAAATGGACCAATATTGTTTTGACGCTAACGTCGAAAGCTGCTGCTAATTCAGCCGTAGATTGTGTATCATCAGCTTCCACAATCGCCTTTAATTCGTCATTGTCGACCAAAGTCTTCGGACGACCGCGAGGTTCATTTTTCAGGTCGAAATTTCCAGAACGGAAGCGAGCAAACCAATAACAGGTGGTGCGTTGGTTTGTAGTGTTAGCTCCGTAAACGTCGTTGATGTTGCGTGCCGCTTGTGCCGCGTTGCTGCCACGACGGTACTCATATTCCATAATTACTCGAATTTTTAACGTATCCATGATGACGAAAAAGATTGAAATGCGATGAAAATGTAACACTAATCAATAAAGAAATGACTAGTTTTGGAAAAAAAAATCCATGTTTTTAAAATAAAATTAATTTAAAATTAGAATTCTTAGCCAAACAAAAATTATTTTGATTTGAAATGGCCAGTACTGCAGAACGGCAACTTCATAGGTAAAGACCTAATATTAATTATTATTACCCGACTGCCAAGCGTTATTTTTTTCGCGCTTATCTTGTACTAGCTTCCGCCCGCGGCTTCGCCCGCATGGTATGTCGAAAAAAAGTAGCCTATATCCTTCCCCGAGATGCCATCTATCTCCTTGCCAAATTTATCGAAATCCGTTCAGTGGTTAAGGCGTGAAAACGTAACATACAGACAGACAGAGTTACTTTTGAATTTATAATATTAGTATGGATGTATGTTTGTTTTTTGCAGTCGGGTTTTTTAAAATATTAGTATTGTTATTGCTACAGCTTATAAAATCATTCGATACGGTCAAATCTGCGCATTTTTATGATAACTGTAAAATATTGTTAAAGAAGAAAAATATAGTGATAAAAGCTTACTCTAACAATAACCCCATCACTTACAATCAGGTATATTTGCCTGACACATGCTGAGTTGGACTCCCATTTGGTGCAACGTTGAGACGCACACCGCGCTTTGTATATTTCGTTATTTTTTAAAGTATGTCATAGACAATATTGTCTCGCTGTGTCTAGTTGTCTTTTATTGTTTTTTTTTTTTTTTTTTTTTGTATTTTGGCCCTTTGTAGCTATTATTATTTAACCGTGCTTTTGTATGTTGTGTTGTCTTTTGTATGCACTAAATAAACGTTTTATCTATCTATCTATCTACAAGTAATCCTGTTCACTCAATCAACATCCTCAACGTGCTCCAAATGATAACCAGCAGACTTCTATTCTCCCTCCATCCTCCATCTTACCGGGATACCTCAACAAATAATAAACGAAACAATAAAAGCTGACATTATTACATTATTGCCGAAACAATCGGGCCGTACACCACCTCAGATTTTATTTCTCGCGGCCTGAGTAAGAGCGAGACGGAGTAGGACGCTGGCGGCTCTCAAGCCTCGAATAGTTTAGTTAATTGCTTTTTACGGTGAAAATAATGGTAACAAAAAAACAAATACCTGCTTTATAGGTAGTTCAGTTATTATGAAAAGTTTCATGATCTAATTTGAAGTATTTTTAAATATCAGCGGTTTATAGTTCGGTTTAGCGGTAACTTTGGATTTTTTCTATAGAGAAAATTTCATGTAATCGTGTTTTCGCTAAACATAGGACCTAGCATCAATCCTCAAATTTAACATATATTTATTTCAAAATTATTGCTGCAGTATTTTCGGCATAAAGCTTTCGTTATGGCGAAAATACTGCAGCATTAATTTTGAAATATCATGCTAAGCACTTTGGGGTAGGGTAGGGCCTTAATGCTAGCGCAGCAATATAATCCTACTAATATTATAAATGTGAAAGTTTGTGTGTTTGGATGTTTGTTACTCAATCACGCAAAAACGGCTGAATGGATTTGGATGAAATTTGGCAAGCAGATAGTTTATAACCTGGATTAACACATAGGATACTTTTTATCCCGATATTCCCACGGGATCGAGACTTACGCGGGTGAAACCGCGAGGCGCAGCTAGTTAATAATAATACTCAATTTATTAATAAAACACAATTAACTCTTCACACATTGTCTCGATTCAGTGAGGTTTAATTAACATCGATAAAAGTCACAACGCAAAAGGTTTATGTTTCAACTGGACTGGAAATTGCGTAGGATTCATGCTCGATGAATAGATAGCTATTGTTTTCAATTTAAACGAGAGGCGGGAATTTTGACAGGTGATCACATCGATCTAATAAAATTTTGACAGGTGATCACATCGATCTAATAAAATAAAAAGGTTTCATTCCGTCTCGACGGATTTGATGTAGATTCGGACGTCGTCGCTGATAATGTTTTTTTTTTTATAAACTTCTTAATAAATATTTCAGATAAATAAATCGGACAAATAAATAAATAACATTTTAAATCTTTTGAACTTCTAGTAAAATGGTTTCACCAAACACACATTCTTTATCCACGCTTGCCTGTATAGGGAGCGCTAATTCGCTAAATCGAAAATCCTCTCCCAAACTTAATTATTATCATAATTATTTTCGAATTCTCCCCTAGATTATCAAATTACGATCAAATTACGAGTACACGATCAAATTACCAACTCATTATCTCTTCTGACAATTAAATTGATTAATATGCTTTTGGAACCTTGTACGTACTTGTTACCTTCTATATTCCATTTGAAATAAGATTAGACATTTAAATAAACCTTTTTACAGTCCGTTCAACAGATTTTGACTTCTATACCGTAGGCATAAGGATGGCATTAAAAGCAAATAGATTACACAATACCAAGTCTCTACTGCAACTGTCATTTGTCATGCCACCAACGCAATAGAAACGCAATAGAAGTCTGAAAAATACTATGATAAAACAGTTTTAAAATAAAAGTTAGGATTAAGATAGTCTCAGACCGAGATTCATAAACGTTACACTAAAATATAATGCGTATAATGCTTACCCATGTGACCGGAATTTTCTCATACTCCGGTTTTCAATTTTTAGAACCTAATTAAGACTGTGATGTCAAAGAAGCGACCGCTTCAGCTCATTGGCACGTTTTATTCCCTCGTTTACTTTACGAGCCCCATTTACGACTCGTAGCTATTTCTTACACGTGTAGGTGACATTCTGATCACTTTGATTTTTATGAGAACACGTAAATTGAGTCGTCTTGGTGTTACATTTCATGAGTTTTGAGGGGTGATATTGATTTTTGCTCCATGTAAAATACTGGTATTCAGCGGCATCTGGTTAGACCGGGAGCCGACCCCAACATATTTGGGAAGTGGCTAGGCAGACTGACTGAGGGGTGATGTTGATTATTTCTTTGAAATGAAATTGTTTATTCTGTAAATAGGATATTGGAATCACTTTTACACGTCTTAGTAAAAAATATTAAAAATAGCCAGATGAGGTCGGCGTTTCCTATCTGACTACTCTGAGAAGAAAAGCCGAAACAAACTCGGAGTGCAGTCTCTTTTAAAGTCCAGACATAATCTTGGTCAGGCCATATGAGGGCCATGTAGATTAGAGTCTGAAATGGTCTTTTGAGGAAAGAACCACACAGATTTGAGTGGACCTGTCCAGTCAGTGCAAGCATTTGTCAGTAATAGTGGAGCTCAACTCAGAACATAAGAAGCTCAACGACTCGACGACTTTACCCAGCAAGCTACGAGATTTAGAAAATTGCTATCTCCAATACCTTTAATGCACTTATTTCCTCAACGATCGAACTTAGGTTTCGCAAAACCGATCATTCTTCTTCTTTATTGACTTGCTAACCGATTCAATTCCAAAAGTTTTATCGTCTCTGAAACTGTGACATCGTAAAGTGGATTGTGTCGCGAGAGAAACATTTTACATAAATATATCCTTTTAAAAACACTGAGAAAGTGTATAAAAAGAGAGTAGCGAAAACGGGTAAAAAGAGTCCTTATACATTTTTTTTTTTGGAATGTAAATTACAAGCTGATATTTACACTGAAATATAGATTGGTATTTGAAGATTTTTTACTACTCTTATAATTGATCTGTCATATTATCATTTTACTGGTTTCTTAATTAATTTAATTACTGGGGTTTGATTTCTGTTTAAGGCGCTGACAACAGGTAAAAGTAGGCTTGTGTTAAACAAAAAAAATGCCAAATCTATAATTATAGTTTGTGGTAGCGGAAAAAATATATGTTAATCTTGAACATATTTCTCAGAACATGGTTTATAACAAACCACGTTTTGAAAAAAATGGACTTTTAGCTTTAAATGTGGATTAACTCGTTTAGTAACCATAGTTCTCGTTATTTTTTTCGTGCAAACTCATAGATGCCAATTTACCAAAAAGCTTTTCTGGTTTGTGAACAGCAAAAGTTATTAAATAGTTATTAGTTATTGCTTTGTATTTTACTGTGTGTACATAAATAATAAACAATAAATAAATAAAAAAATATGGAATAAAAATACATGCTGTTATTCAGAATAGTAACATGTGTTTTTTATGTGAGCGAGTTTTTAAATCACTCGGTATGAAATGTTGGCGTTTTATTTGATTGTTTTCACAGTAAAATTTTGAACTACGATCCCTAAAAGAAAAAACTTCCCCTGCGTTGTGTTTGCCTAACCAAGCGGAATGACCTTTTTCATACAGTATTTTGCCTTTTCTACAATGAAAAATACTCACATAGGTACTTAGCATAATGGAATACCCAATAACCATTTATCCTGCTAATATCTACACCGGAATCCGACTGTAAGGAAAGATAACACTTATAAAGACAGCCGACCGACTTAATCGGAATAAGGAAAAATTCGGTAAATTTCGGTTTAAAAGATCCGCCAACATACCAAATGAATGGGGCTCTTTTATCCAATAATAACTCCCTGTTGACGTCAAATTGAATAGTAATCCGAGTTATTTTTGCGCAAAAATATTTGCACCGTTTTGTTTTGACGATGTTTTTCCCAACTTGTGAATGGCATTTCTTGTTATCGTATGAGATGGAAAATATAATAATATTTTTGTAGAGAACAGACGTTTTTTTCGGATATTTTATCGCTTAAACTTGGCGGACAATTTTTCGGATATTTTATCGCTTAAGCTTGGCGGACAATTTTTCGGATATTTTATCGCATAAAGTTTGACGGATAATTAGTTAATACACTTGGAACAGGGAGTCCTGTTGACGTCAAATTGAATAGTAATCCGAGTTATTTTTGCGCAAAAATATTTGCACCGTTTTGTTTTGACGATGTTTTTCCCAACTTGTGAATGGCATTTCTTGTTATCGTATGAGATGGAAAATATAATAATATTTTTGTAGAGAACAGACGTTTTTTTCGGATATTTTATCGCTTAAACTTGGCGGACAATTTTTCGGATATTTTATCGCTTAAGCTTGGCGGACAATTTTTCGGATATTTTATCGCATAAAGTTTGACGGATAATTAGTTAATACACTTGTCCCTTTAGTCAACACTTCAGTTAATCCAAAATATACTCTAGAATCAAAGGGAAAACTGGAATTTGCAATTCCACTCTTCTTCCATTCGTAGCGTCCATTTTAATTAATGGGGAGGACATTTAACAGATCCTCGTTGATCAACCCCGAATTTTATAGAAAATTTAACATAAAACCACTTCAAAAGCCTTGAAAAGTTTGCAGTCCATTTAATCTGTGTCCTGATTGAGTTCATCAATTTTTGTCCTAGTTCGCATGAATTGAGCGATCGAGTCGCTAGCGTGGTTGTTGCCAATTAGGACAACGGCTTAGGCATTTTGCCAAAGGCTGAATGCAATGAATGAATGTGATCATTTATGTTTCTGTATGTTGGCTGCTGGCAAGCTGCGTTGCTGGAAATATTTTAATCCATTATGTAAATCGGTGACCTATTTGCTCAAACTTAGCGTCGTTATCTCTTTTTTGTGAAAGCCTTTTTTCCGCGAAAGCAGTGTATTCTACTCCATATGTCGTTGCTCATCAGATTGTTAAAGGTTTTCAGTTCACTAACGATATTGACCCACATAATGGCTGCCGAGTTTAACACGTTAATCGAGTAGATAGTTTTTGATGGACCTAGGTCAAATGCGAAAACACCTTTAAAAACTGCTGGCAAAATAATAATACTTGCTTAAATAAGCACGCCAGCGCTACTGAAAATTCAAACTTTAATGGCCTTCCAGACTAACTTCCTTTTGACAACGAAATTTTTTTAAGCTGGCAACAAAAATAAAGTCTATCATAATAAAGTCTCCAAGGAGGTGCATTAATGAGTCGGGACAAGTCTGCAGAAAGCCTTCCCGGGCAACTTCAACTACTTAGCAAGGTTGGCGACCTGCCCAGTAAAAGACGACATTTTAAAGATGTTCAAAGCTACTAATAATTCATTGCTGAATCAATACCCTTTTGTAGGAACATTGCTGACTTCCTTTTATTTTTATGCTCCTGGGTCTCGTTTTCCGTATAGAAATTTCTTTTGACTCCACTCTCTTTTATTGCATGGAGTTTATTTCTTTTTTGTTAGCAATTTTTTCGTTAGGCAAGTCCACTGTTGGCATTCATAATTGGTTACTGCCGTGATGTCACCTAATTTGGTGTTGGTATAATTTGAGACTATGTAAGTACTTATTTTTAATATGATGTCCACAACATGTGACAGCCCTAGATCACAAACCATTAGAACAACATTAACACTACGATCTATTCAGTCTTATTTTATACTCGTTGCTCTTTCATGTCCAAATCAATGTGCAGACTGAATTATTTGAAACGTTCTAAATCATTTAACATCAATGTAATTAGCTGAGCGGCCAATGAGGCATTTTGGGGCTAGCTAATGCCGGGAACCATAAATTGAGCTAAGCGGCGTAAATACGGGCAATGCTTTGTCGAAATATTACGGAATTTGAAACGTGATAATAACGCGTATCGGTCGCTATATTCAGCCATAAACTGGCTTTCAAATCGTGCGAAATAGACGCTTTTGCGCGAAAATCGGCTTACTATTTCCTATTTCGATCTAATGAAACTAGAATTATTTTGAACTGAGTTTCTGTTTTCGAGAATTTAATCGACCGCTGTTGTTTGAATGTGGAACAGTAACTAGGTACGGTCCACACCGGACACGATCCCACGTCCATCCATTGACAGATTACTAATTACTCTGATGGACCTCTCTTGTATACGACTGAGTTACGGACGCTTCGACGGCTGACTGGCAGCGAGCAGTTCATTGGCTATTATTCAATGAAGGGAAACACCGTCGTTTATATAATTTTTCATACCTACAATATGGCCAGGGCAGGGCCCGATGGCCCACATTATTAAGGAAATCCCAACATTACATATTCTATGCCTATTGCAACATCCATCAAATAAATGGCTTTAGGGGACCAAAATCGAAAGAAATAAATGACATTTAATAAAAGCCCCAACAGACTAAAGTCTGTTTTTTATTCTTATAGACTAATTTGACATTTCAAGCGATTGTTCTTAAATTTTTCACTATGGAGTTTGTCATTTGCGCCTGTCAAATTAGTCTAGGAGATTAAAAAGCAGACTTCTAGTTTTACTAAACAAATAAACAGAACCACGAAAAACGTGTTTGGAGTCCCAAATGTAACAAAGATTGGACTATAATTACGTATTCCAGTTATTCCCGCGCACGCCACATTCAAACATGGCGGATTGCATACACGGACGCACCTGTGACGCTGGATTGGCGCCAAAACTAATCCCCGTACAAAGATAAAGCGCCATTAAATGCGGCGCAGATGAATTTTATTGTTTTATGTTTTTATTGTTTTTGAATATTGATATTGAAATCGATGAACTCATCTAGCTAAGAGTAGATTTCAGCACAGTAAAAAAATGGGGGCATTTATTTATAAGAACATGATAGGTACGGTTTTCAACCAGTTTTTGATGTATAACATCTTGCTTCTCGCTTTCTTGCAATCTGTGGGAGTGATTTCATGAAAAGGGACGGAAGCATCGTGGACGGAAGTGTGTTACAGGAAGCGCGCACTATTTGATTTGACCAATGAGCGCGCGTGTTTTTCGAGGTGGCCGACAGATGGTACCAAGGTACCAACCCATTTTCCGAGAGGTTGGTAGCTGTCAGCCAAGATGTCAGGGGGCTCACAATGATCAGTTTTTGACAGATATGCCATACAAAATCTGTCAAAAACTGATCATTGTGAGACCACTGACACGTTTGTAAATTAGTAGACTTGGCCCCTCACATGCGACTACGGTAAGCCTCCCTCGTTTTTTTTTTTATAAAGAAGCTTTATGTGAAGCACGGCCAGTAAAATAACTCTACGTATTAAATAACTATTACCTATTCTTAATTGAATTCGATAATTAATGATAATCTGCAATAAATGTATTATTATTGTCGTGTACAGTTTAGGTACCTACAACATCCTATTTAGGCTGTGTCCTCAATATAATATGAAAACCTTCTCCTTAAGGTAAAAGCACGGTATTTTTTAGATATATAAGTAAACGTGGGTTGAAAGCGACCCATTGAAGTATCGAGTACGTAACGCCTCCCCTTCCTCTCAGAGACGCTCCCTCAAAGTAAAAGTACTAAGTGCCGACACATTTGAGAAAACATGTTTTTCGAGATCGAGAGCCGATTCTTAGCGATATTTCAATGGATTTCTGAAGCTATATTTAGGTTCTCTTTCGGAATCCTTCTAACTGGGCCTTTACTGAATGAGTAGACTTTTTTAATGCGAAAACTTTATTCTTTATATAATATAACCTATTGTAAAATATAAGGTGGGGAGGCTGTATTGTATGGATATTATGTTTAGTCTGATAA
Organism: Lithophane ornitopus; assembly: GCA_948473465.1. NCBI lineage: Eukaryota > Metazoa > Arthropoda > Insecta > Lepidoptera > Noctuidae > Lithophane > Lithophane ornitopus. Next base: position 11,735,792 of record OX419632.1, on the reverse strand, counting down.
AAGAAAACCTAACTCTATTATTCGAGAACAATAAGGATCAATATAATTATCAAAATGGAAAACCAAACCATAAAATCCTACTGATGTTTCTTGCTAAATCACACTAACGGCTGAACGGATTTGGATGAAATGAGGCACACAAAGTGGACTATTTTATGAATTAACAAACAGTATAGAAACTTTTTACATGATTATTTCAAATGATCAACCAATCATTCAGCCTAGCCTTTTCTTAACTATGTTCAAGGCTAACCAGATGCAGCTGAATAACAGTATTTTATATGGAGCGCCTGCCTATCTGACCTCCACAACCCAGTTACTGGGTAACACCCACTTGGTAAGACTCCCCCTCACCCACCACCACCACCATCAACCTTTCCTCATTGCAGTACAAAATTAATATTGTACCATGAAGTTCGGTACTGCATTTGGCCAGCATGTCGGCGAACTGATTACATTAATTCTTTATACAACCGCACAAGAACTCCTTTGAGAATAGTCCGCGGGAGTAGGAGGTTTAATAGAGTAACGACTGACTCCCTTGTGTAGTAATTAGCTGGAAGGAAGAGATGTGAAAGATTGCGTTGTAATTGAATTGCGGTGAAAAGGGAGCATAGAAAAGAAGATAATAATGAATGGAGATCTTTACAAATTAACTGGTATTTCTTCTTTTGGAAATCAATGAAGTGCCTACCAGGTTAGAAAATGCAAGAAAATATTGTTGATGTTTAACTTTCATTCAGCTACTTCACATTTACTGTATACCTAACTAATTGTTATAGTATTGATGATTTTTATGATTATAATTCTATAAATAAATATTTGATACGGCCGCGAATCATATTTAGAACAACATACAACCCACGGATATCGAGGGATATGGCTTGGAGGCGTGGTACATGTCGCCTGACCTTGGCCAACCTGAGTGTATATGCGCCTGACGACATTGCGCACCGTGTATTCTGTTTCCATCGAAACGTGTCACTGTCATTTCGTATTTATAAAATGCCGAATTGTTCCGTGCTTATTTGCAAAAATAGGACAATTACAACAAACCTTAAGACAAGTGGTGTGTCCTACCACCGATAAGTAAAAAATCAAAGCATTCATTATAATATTTAAGGATTTTATAAATATTTTATTGTGACATTTCAAAACGATGCATTAGTGGTGTGCAACGCTGAGATATGGATATCGATAATTGTTAGTTATTCTTACGGATTTATATAATATACTAACATTTGCTAATTAATCTAAATTAATTAATTTTATATATTATATATTATTATAAAGCTTAAGAGTTTGTTTGTTTGTTTGAACGCGCTAATCTCAGGAACTACTGGTTGGCATTGAAAAAATCTTTTTGTTGTTGGATAGTCCATTTAACGAGGAAGCTATATAACAGCACGCTACCATACGACTTATACCGAAGCATACATGAAAAAGTTTTTGAGACCTGCCGTTGCGTGCGCTACGTAAACAGTTTAAGTTACGCAAATATTATGTATGATGGAATTGTTCCTCTTTAAAAGTTCTCAAAAAAAGTCCGCGACAGCACGTCTATCTTTTAAGATTGACTCACTAAGTATAAACTTTTTTATGCTAATCAAATTTGTTCGAAATTAATGCTTTATTTCCGAAGGGGTTTTATCAACATAATATTAACTCTTATTCAAATAAATATTTTTAACATCAAGGGTATTTATGTATCAGTAAAATACTTTTTAATTCATTAGAATCGGTCATTTAATTTTGAAGTTATCACGAGTATAAAAATGCAATACGCGAACCGTTCGACGCGCGCCGGGCACCGCCACCGCGCCGCCGCGACTTTCCCTACTCTAGAGAGGAGAGGATGGGCACTCGAGTAGACCATGACCTGGAATAGGACATAGGATACGTTTTATCCCTATATTCCCACGGGACCGTGATCGACCTACGCGGGTGAAACGGCGGGGCACAGCTAGTATAAAATAATATTATTGAGTTTGTTTACTCCTTAAGAATCGATTTTCATATAAGGCCCCCGGTATGTAAATTTTATGAGGGGAGAAATTTATAGAAGTGTAACACTTGTTTTATTGGTAAATAACACGGTTAAAAATTTTGAAAAAACATAGTACATATGTTGCACTTCGATCTAATTATTTCAGCTGTTTTTTTTTTTGTAGAGGTGTTATTTTAATGCATTTTATTTCAGTTTTAAATGACTTGAATTAAAATTAGATTTTACTTAATTTGGTTTTAATTACGTCAAAATACGCCCTAAAATACTTCTCTTTTTTGCAGTCAGTTTTCATCATAGATATCCGGTTTTTATCGATATTTTTATCGATCAAATATTTATATCAAACCATCATCCCTTGTTGAGGCTAGAGTTGCTTGTGTGCGTAGAGTCGCTGTATCTATACTTTCTAATGCCCGCCCCTTTTGAGCATGTGTGCAATAAGTAGCAACAAATGTGTGAAGCATATTTAGTTGTGTGCGTGCGTATCTATTTATTTTGCTTTTGTGTGAGTTTCGGGAGTGGGAAAAAAGTGGTGACACTTGAACTTGAACAAATATAGATAGAAGGCATATCTCCGGATATCTATGATACAACCTGATACTGACCAGGAAATTGCAAAAAACGTAAGAAAGTTTTGAATCGGGCTTCCCTGACGCTTTCGCCTAAACACGTTCATAAAATAACATAATGTTTTATACAAATGAACTACAATGTTACAAACATAGCTTAGCTCTTCCAGTACTCATTCTACAACAAGTACAGATCTACCTGCAATGCGTTATCGTGAATAAGTTTCAGACTACTTAGTATAACACCTGGCTAGTGCAATTTAAATAATAGGAATTCGTTGTTCGAATGGCTATTGTGAGGTAGTCTTACTTCAACGTCCAATGCTGCATTAGTAAGTACCTTGACGGACATATTGTATGTAAATGGAGCAATGTACGACGAAGTTTGGATAACTCGCATCGTTTTGAGTGCGTTATGGTAAAGGAGGAATTGGACGTTGCTGATTTAGTTTTCTATAACGTGTACCTATGCTTGGAGAATGTGAAGCTGCTTTGTTGCATTACATGTCGAGTCGAGACCCCTCTGTGTCTCAGAAAACACGTAAAACCGTTGTTCCTGGCTCACATTCGTAGATCTTTGACAGTCGTTACTGGTAGCCAGAAGCCCAATAGGGTTATCGTATTACCCAGTAACTGGTTAGTGGAGTTCAGGGGGCTTTTAAAACAGTCACTTTGGCAGAAATATAAAAGGAAAATATTATGAATCATCGTAAAATGTCACAAACTGACAATTCATAATATGATCTGCGTGCGATTCATATTACGAAATAATTCATTTGTTTGACAGTTTTCTATGGAGATTCATTTTTAAAACGGTCCACATAATATGAATTGCTTTTGTGTCAAATTAGAGGAATTGCTAATGGCAGCTGGGATTAAGGAAATGAACTGCGTTTAGAGGAATTGCTAATGTGGTCGGTTTAGGCCCCCAGATAGGCAGTTGCTCAATGTAACATTGCATATTCAGCTGCATCCGGTTAGACTGGAAGTTGACTCCAACATAGTTGGGAAAAGGCTAGGCAGATTGATTGTTTGCTTAACAATTGCGTAAACCGTCACGTCCCCACTTGTCCCACGCCTAATGGAAACCCCCAAACATCCCACTTACAGTTGTTACCAGATTAACCCAGTTCCGAACGAATGAATAACTTAACATCAACAATCTCAGGAGACGATCCTCAAGTCCTCAACCGGTTCAAACTCAATTAATCTGAATTCTAAATCTAATTAGTAAAATTGCCCTATGTAAATTTTTTCACCGTGTTTGAATTATTAATGTAGGTATAATTTTAATTGAAAGATAATTATTCAGTAATTAGGAATGACTAATTATGTGTTGAAATTCAGTTATTAGCAGTTATTGAAAATTGAAATATTTCGTATTGATAATTACGATAGGAACTTTCTGCGGTTGTTTTTAGTTTAGGTACCAGCATATTGTTGACTTTTAAAGATTTTTTAAACTTATTTACGTAGTGCTTAAGTCTCAATCCCGTGGGAATATCGGTATAAAGAGTATAGTGTTAATCCAGGATGAAAATTATCTGTGTGCCAAATTTCATCCAAATCCATGCATCCGTTTTTGCGTGATTGAGTAACAAACGCCGTAACTTACAAAATTTCACATTTACAATATATAAAAATATAATATTAAAATATTGGTAGGATAAAGCAGGATTAGAAAAGGCAAAATCCATACAGACTGCATAAATACTCAATTAAACAACCGTGTTTTTCAGCAAAAACAAAAACTGTAAAACTTTTTTAATGACTGTTCAATTAATTATAATAAAAAGGCGACATTCCTTCATCATATAGGAAGCAATGAATGTCGTGTCATACAAAATCGTAGCTAACTGACCTTGTTCCACTAACGAACGAAATTAACGCGACCATCCCAATTACCAGCACGCAACAGAGAAATTAAATAAAAGTTGTAATAAATTCAATATTAATTACATGGCAGTAAATTATACAGGGTGTTACGGTAAACACCGTTATCCTTGCAACCAGTCATTTATAGATCGTAAAATCAATGGAAAATTAGAATTTTATTTTGAATTTTTTGAATCTACATTTCACCACAAGAGACGCAAGTTCGTTGCCCTATGCGCTAGGGCAACGAACTTGCGTCTCAACATGGGCGGGGGGTGTGGGACGTGATCTGACCGGCCGCGAGCGCGACCCCTCTCTCAGTCAGCCAGCTGTTTCGCTAGCGAGCACGGTGTCGGATATAAACTTTTTAAAATCTTTTAGTGAAAATAACGTTTTTTTTTTTGTTGTGTTCCGTCATTTATTTTTATATTTAAGTGAACTACCCATGGTTTGAATGACAACGGTGTTTACCCTTACAGCGACTGTCCGACAGATATGATTGACAAAGAAGTATAATATTTACGGCCGAGTAGGTTCTGCGAAGAACAAGTAATCCGGTAAAAGGCATCAAATCTTCTCTTTATACTCAACCGTATTTTATGAAAATTACAACACGATATGACTAGGTGGACTTCGGATTTCATTGACGGTTTATAATTAACTCTTAAGCTATTAGAAATAAAGTTTAATATTCTATGACAAGCAATCAGAAGGTAAAAGTTTAGACCCCTTTATGAAGTCGTTCGAAAATTAGGCATCAAAAATTCGGAATTCTTTTTTAAAAGGAACGGGTAATAACTCTAATGTAATTACCGTGTTCTGTTTCATTTGAAACGAAATGAAATGAATAAAAAAATCGGGATTCGTTGATTCCCCGACATTTTGTTAAAGGGAACAAAATTCAAAACCTTATTTCTTCAAAATTGCCAGCAATAAAAAATACCATTTTGCTCTTTTACAATTTAAAGCCCGTGAGATTTCAAAGTTACATCTGTGGTTCAAAACTGTCCTGGATAGCTAAACTAACTATGACATAAAATTTACTATAAGTACAAAACCCATAATTTACTTTAACGACGAGTTATATAGGCTATTAGAACCCTCATAAAGTTTAATTATTTTTAATACTTAACGTAATTTCCTAAAGGTGTTAAACCCTTAGCTGTGGGTTGACAATCGAGAAGCGGGGTTGCCAGACGTAACTAATACTAAAAGCGATATAACTTTTACTGGCTCATAAATTACGTCAGATTTTTATGGTTTTATCATTTCTTTACTAATTTATTGCTTTTTGTTATTACAGGTAAGAGTCGGTGTTTTTGGTGATAAGTTGGTGTATTGATTACTGTGACAGTAAGTGATAGTATTATAGATTATTATTTCATTACATTGCCATAATCCTTACTTAAATAATGATACAGTTGGTTGTAAGAAAGCTTGGTGCTTACTTACTGGTGCTTGCTTACTTTAAAAAAAATTCAGACAAAATGCGAATTGTTATATGAAGAAATAAAAAACTTACTCTGTATACCTATGTGTACGCTTGACTTTCAATGAATATCAAACTAAAAAGTTTATAAGTAAACTTCGTCATGAATTTGCAGATATTCTAGAATATTGTTTCCAAATTACAAAAGTTTTAACCTTTTCATTCAAGATTTTCACCTTGTTGACACTTTATTCTCGCTTAGTTGAGAAAAATAAAACTTAGATTGACTTCTTCTTGACATATTAAATTAAATAACAAAGAACCTAGTTCGCTAAAATTAGTTCAAAGTGGAATTCCAAGTACTAAAATCTCTCAATGGTCCGTTAACTATTCATGTTATTTTTTTTTTTACTAGTAACATTATTTCAAAGTACCAAAATGGCAGCTGTCAAATGTGACATTTTTATGCGCGCCAAAGTTCACCCCAGTTTATAACAATATCGCGACATAGAGATACCTGCACGCATAGTTAGTTTTAATTAAAACCCCTTTGTCGTGTGCCAACGCTTTAATCATTTAACTGAGCGTTATAAACGGCTTTCCATTTACGACAGACAACACACATGATGGGATTATGAAAATTTTATTTTTGTTTTCATTGCGCACGTGCATGCACGTTTTATTATTAAAACACGGTTAAGAGTTCTTTTTCGTGCGGTATGTTAGTTTTCACGTTACAGCTAGGAACGGCTACAGTTTTTGGTGGTTTATGTTAACCAACTGCCATTTTGTTTTTGCAGATTCATAATAATTATAAAGTGATACATACATTACTTATTACTGTTCATATAAATAAACCTTTCCTAACTTTACCACAGAAGGCTAGTAGAACATTCAAATAATTTCGGTCAATTTGCATTTACGGCCGCTTTCCGATAAAAAACCGTTTCCTTTCCGACAAAAGTTCCGAAATTCAAAATTTACCGGTAGATTAAAACCTCCTCATTAAACTTGGGAAAGCTCTTAGAAAGTTCTACGGCCAATTCTTCTTCCCTTAGCAGTAATGAAACACAACGTAAATTATTATTAATATCGTTTCAAAATGGACAGCCAATAAGGTTCTTAGGTAGAAAGTATTTAACTTTCTGAACGGTAGTGTAAAGTTTTCTTCCAAAATCTTTTATTCAAGCCGTTACTGCTTTCTTATAAGTCGGAGTACGTAGTATTTTCAATATAGACATCTTCTTTTTTGCCAGTTTGAGGAGTTATTACGTCATTTATACTATTCCGAGCTGGTCTCAGTCTGAGAAAACTTCCTGTTTCTTTTCATTTTGTGGGAGCATCAGCTACTTATAATCGTTTAGTTTTAAGAACTTGGCAACAGTGCAATATAACGCTGTCACGATTGATTCACGAAATCGTACAAATCTACTCGTATTTGTACGATTCTATTCAAAAATCCAAACGAATTACAGGCTTCAGTTTATTTATATCTGCTCACAAACTGCTCTCATTCACGACCATCTTCATTAGTACTACTTTTAGCTCTTATATAAATAACATAACATCACGCCTGTATTCCCCGAAGGGTTAGGCAGAGGTACACCTATAGTACACCCACATTTCACCAATTATGTTTAAGTCCCATGTAATGGAGGGCGAGCCTGCTGTCATCAACTGGGCTGACATCCAGACTCCGTGCTGCCACTGAGAAATATTAGTTTCTGCGCCTCGCAGTTTCACCCGAATAAGTCTAGATCCCGTGGGAATATCGGGATAAAAAGTATCCTATGTCATGGTCTACCTATGTGCCAAATTACATCCAAATCCGTTTAGCCGTTTTAGCGTGAAAGCGAAACAAACAATGTCGGGATGCTAGTTTATATAAATCTGCTCATAGTGTGCTCTCATTACTACGATCATCTTCCAAAATACTATTTGTAAGATTTTAACTCAGGATGAAAGTAGAATTTTCTAAAGCCATGACATGTTATTGAAATACGTGGTTTTCAACACTTCCAACACTCAAGCAATATCGCCGTATTGCTCCGAGCTCTTTTCACCCGTATGAAAGGAGATCGTGTGGCTTGCCGTCGTGAATTATCTGCAAACATCGATCATCGGTATATGGTTGTTGATATTATTATATTACTATCCAATTGGAGAGCTTTAGGAAGTATTTGAGATCTGCTTATTATGGCACTAATGACCAGTGTAACCACCGTTTATGGTCCAGTTAACTTGTTTGGCAGATCATTTCATACAAATTCTGTTGTATTATTCAGTTGGGGCACTGATAAACAGGCCCTAAGATCCCAGAAATATAAAGAACAAAGGAAGAAAAATTGTTTTTTTTTAGGTACCTTGGTTTTCCGGTTAATAAAAAAAATGTGTGTAACTATCAAATTTAAAAATATTTATATAAGTGTGGTTATGGAGAAATATCATATATTTGTCCATAATCATAAACAATGGCACAACTAAAATTATTATAGTAACAACGGTACACAAAGGCCGTTTGTTCTTGGTTCAACGGTCGTTTGCTCGTAACACCTATCTCTGAGTTAATTGTGCCACAAACTAGTCGTTACGGCTAGCCGGTCCCAGCTGCATCTCTTTTATATTAAACCCAAGTTCCATGTTTCTTGCTTATTTTACTTTGTATTGTATTAAAATGTTTAATGTTAGCAAAGAGAACTCTATCTGCACGACCTCATTTTTTTACATTTAAATTTAAAAATATCGGTTGACTATTCCAAATCCGAAAGCTATTTCGAGATTCAAAATGTAACGTTCCTGCTTCGATTTCTCTTTTCGAATTTAAAATTAAATTTGTCGTTCCATTTTCGTTTGATGTCAACTGCTATTTTCAGCCAATATTGTCGAAAACCAGAGACATTCCCATTCGTTTTCCAACCGGCATTGGAAACAAGCTAATTTGTGTATCAGTACAAATTCCCAAGGGGGCTGTTGAGAACGGTGCCATTTAAAAGTTTGCACATATTTTTTTCCTCTCGCCCCTTGGGCCCCACTGTTCTTGCCCTCGGACTTTGCTGCTTGCCAATTAAACTTTTTGTCGGCGATAGCTTAATTTGAGATAAGGAATTGTCAGGAAAAACGCACGAAATCAACAAATTAAAATTGGACGGAACCAGTCATAAAAATAGCATCTATATTTACTTTGATCGAAATTGAAACATCTGCAAATCCTTATAAACTCCTAAAGGGCAGACACCAAAATATAAGAAACCTTTAATCTAAAGAAACCGCTAAAAATAGACCTCTTTGAAGTCACGAGGATCCAATAATTGCCTTTCTACCGTATAAAGTAAGAAACCTCATTTCAGTAAATCCTGAGCTAGCGGTGTTCTTCGAAGGCAGTACATTTATTTTATATGAATCACTTTTATTTCTCTGTTATTGCCCAACTTAGCTACTTACTGCAATTTATATTTAAAATATTTATAAAGTTTTATTTACCCTTTTTGATTAATAGGACTGCGGAGTTCACTTCTAGAGCTTACTTTTACGACTATATTTAAAAGATTTCATGTACACTTTAGGAAGGATTTATCTTCATTTACGATACATAGTTGCGTTTAAATGTAACTAGATAGTTTCTTCTTCGCGTCTTGTGGGTGATAAAAGTGGGATTGGATAGTGAAACTTTTTACGTCTGCCACAAGACTAGTAAAGCGATACTGTAAATATACGCATCAAAATAAACGAATCAATAGCTATGAACGAGAAACATTCGCAAAGCACCCGACCAAAACCTTCCAATATCTTAAAAAAAACGTTTATACCCTCTCTTTTTAAAAATAAACTTCGTACAACCAATTTTCTATCAGCGACTCATCCAATCACTTCAGAGATAGACTGCCAATCGATCACACGTCAACGAGCTTGCCTACCTTATTATCATAAAAAAACCTCCTTGCAAACCTACTTAAACCTTTTTAAGTATTCATGGTCGGAGCCTACACGGTCCATTTTCATTAGCGTTTAATAAATATGTACGGAATCGATAACGTTGAGAAAATACGTGTCAAAAGTAATAAAAGCTACAAGGTTTTCGAGAAATGAGGGGATGTCATCTATTTCTTTGCACAAGTTTATATGAAGGTGTCAATGGTTGATTGTTTCAGGGACTGTAATAAAGACAACATGACGGCTCGCCCTCTAATGGCTTTCATATGAGCATGTCGTGTGTGTTATAAGTTAGAAACGGCTAACGTTTTGTTGTATTTTGTAGTTGTTAACTAGAAACAAGTCAGCATAATTTATATTCGCAACACATTTAAATAATGGCGCCCAGAGTGGGACTTTAATTTGTATAAAACATTTGCAAAATACGGAGAGATAGATCTATATTTACATAACTACAACATAATTTCTAGTTAACAAACACTGCAGAGGAAATTTGACGTAGCGATATTGCAAATTATCATTATGGAGGCTTATTGGCGCCCAGCATGGGACCTGACCCGCCTATAATTTACACCGGACAACCTCAATCCATTGTCAAGGGAAATTACCTAGACATCGTCCGGTCACATCCACTCTGTCATGCGTCACGAACCTAGAGCCTTCGGGATACGGAATCAGATTGACTCGGCAAACCTCAGCTGATCGATTAACCTAATGACTTGCTACGTCACGCAATCGTTTGAGATCAATATTAACAGGATAATTTATTATGTTTTATATGTACTATTATAGTTTTTTTTGTATTCTATAATTGCCACTTAAACGAAGCTAAATTGAAGCTTATGTCTCGGGAATTAAAAAAAAAGGTAACCAACTTACCAGTATTCCAACGACGTTGGGCGCGTGTTGGAGCGCGGTGTTGAGACTCTTGAGACTCCGTTCATTCTTCGCATAATTTTACAGAATACAGTCGATCATGGAACAACAACATTTTAATTCATTTGTAAACTTGAAAAGGCTAACATATTACCAACACTAACACCCAAAACAGCTTTCCATAATTTAAATCCTCAATTCAATTAAGGGCTGACGTTCGATAAAATAAATTTTCCGCTCCATTCAGGTAGGATGGGTAGTTCTATATAAATTGTCCGTCAACAGCGCCCGAAGGATACCCGACTGTTGCGATTACACGTCCAAACCCATTTCTATTATTATGTACTACACTTATCAAGACTATTTTGTAGCCAAAAGGTTTCCGGCGAAGGTCTGAGTTTAACTAAAAGCGTTTGTATGTTGTTACAAGTTTGGAGACAGTTTTTGTTGGATTATAGTTTCGTTTAGCGCTGATTGAAGAAAGTTTGAAGGGTTTGAGTTTAGTGTGATCAATTTGTTTTCTGTTACCCAGACATTCTTGAGGGACGTTAATATTAAAGTAGTCAATTTGTATACATCAAAATTAAATAAACCAATCTCCGTCAAACGGCAACACCGTAGCTCTCATTGCCGTGTTGATTATAGGTGTCGAGTAACTCGCTTTGGGGTCGAAATAAATCAAAACAGGAATGAACAGATATCAATCTAATCCCCCAAGCCACCCCACAATAACGTGCGGCGAGAGTTTCAGAGAATTCCTACTCAATTTTGATAAATGTATTCCACCGTTGTATGATTCAGTTCTATAGAATATTTGGATTAAGGCCGTAGTTGGATCAGCGAAAAAGATTAATTGTGGTGGAATATTTGACGAGAATAAAAAGGCAAACTCACTAAATATTCGCTGTTCAAACGCCGTTTAATAAAAAAACACAATATAAATATGAATTCTTTGTTATGCCCATACAATGTGTGCTTAGCAAACACTTTAAAGTCCGGCCATGTACAGCTTAGCAATTATTTAATCCATACAATTCGGGAGCTATACGGGCGGAATAAGTAAACGTTACTTTTACGTTACTGTGAACCTAATAAATTCCCGGTGCAGACAGGATTGGATTATAGAAAATCCTGGCGTTCTACCTTTTTTTTTTGTCGTTGGGAAATCATCGAATGACTTCTCCCAGTCAGTCTTTTATTGACTAAAACCCTCCCGTGTTCCTTCAGTTGCCTGTTGCAAAGGGCCCCGGTATCCCTTTCGAACTCTCCCGCAGCCCTGGCTGGCGTTCTACCTTGATTGATCATTTTCCATTTCAAGCTCCAGCAACACTTGTAATAAATAGTATCGGAGCGGAATGTGAGCCCACTTTAAAATTCAAAGGCTGGGTACTCGGGCCCCACATCTACACATGCAGATGGGATGGGTCTTTTAAATGGAAAAAATGTTTAACTATCGACTCAGATCGGCATCCAGTGGATTGAAGTTGGAACTAGACAAAGGAGAGCCGCAGGCAGTTTTTGGTCGATTGGTTTTCGATGGCGTTGTGACCGAATTGTTTGCATGCCTGTCTTTGAAATCCAGTTATGGAACACGTTCAGTGCCACTTTTAAAAGCGATGCCCTTTTTAAAATCTTCTACCGAACTGTACTCGTATAAAGGATATTTCCAACTTTGAATAAAACTACAAATGTATTCCAATATTGCGAATTGGAAAAGTACATGTGCAAAGACTTCGAAATGGCTTTCATATTTCAGCGTCATAGAAACTCGGAACATTTGTGATAACTTGGAAACACCGTTAGCTACCCATGCACTATTTATTGCCATTTGTGTTATGAAAGATTTTATTGATTTCGAAAACTACACTTTTACAAACGCGCACTGCAGATGTTCACTTAGAGGTCCAGGCACTTATCGAAAGCGGGAAAATCCGAAAGGGATACTGGGACCTTGGCAATAGGCAACTGAAGGAACACGGGTGGGTTTTAGTCAGTAAAAGTCTGACACGCCCTCCCGCTCCGCCCAGAGCGGAAGAAGACATTTGATGATTTCCTACCATCAAAAAAAAAGGCACTTATCTGAAGTATACAGCGTGTAACAAAAACCGATCCGTGAGGGTGTTGTTAAGAATCATACTGAGAGTCTATTTATGAGGATTTTTTTTTATGAAAAAAGAAAAGAAAAATCGCCTCATTTTTTATTATTGGGATCATTATTGGGATTTTTACCGGTTACATGGGGCGCGGGCGGCCGTCGTTTAGCGGGTGTCTACATGTCATAACTTACGATCTCTGTAGAAAATTTGCTAATTTATAATGAAAGAATTGGGGTAATTTTGGTACTAAAAATGTGAATTTCAAATTGCAATAACTTTTTATTTACAATAATAATAAAAATCTGGTAATGTTATTGCAGTACCTATGTTCCCGTTTCGAATCGGATAGGGTTTTTGTTCCATGCTGTATATTGGGACCCAATTTGCCTTAAATATAAGATAGTAAATAGATAGAGATAGTAAATAGGTAATCATTCTCTTGCCCTTACTGATCCCAATTTATTTGGGGTCGGAGCAACATTGTCTTTTTCTTCCATACTTCTCTATTAGTCGTCATCTCGGTAGTCACCCCCTTTAGCCATATCATCTTTCACACAATCCAACCATCGTTTCTTTGGTCTTCCCCAACTCTTAAATAATAAACTGATATCAACTTACTAATAAGGCGACGTTGATCTTTATCTATACTCCATTTGAAATAAGATTAGACATTTATTCAAACCTTTTTACAGTCCGTTCAACCGATTTTGTCTTCTATACCGTAGGCATAAGGATGGCATTAAAAGCAAAAAAAGTTATGCAATACCAACTGTCTACTGCAGCTGCCATCTGTCATGCCACCAACGTAATAGAAGTCAAAATCAGTTGAACGGACTGTAAAAAAGGCGCATTTCAATGTGTAATCTTATTTCAAATGGAGTATAGTGAGTTTCATCGCGAAGTTGGTAGTAGGTACTTGTATTGCGTCAGCTGAACTGAAGAACTTCTTAACGTGTTTTCATACCTACTTTTTTTCCTTACGTCGGATTTATTCTGCACTATTTTTTATTCACACACTTCTGAAGACAATTTTTCATAGCGTTAGGGAATACAACGTATGGCATATTTGATGCCAGTCCAGTGCTCTTGCATAAAACAGCCATCACAATGAGAATTTGTTACTGTTATTTATGAAAGCGAAGTGTTTTCGTCTCATTTAGCTTTATGATGGCTATTATTGTGCTATGGTTATTAAAGCTATGTTTTGGTGAGGTTCAAGAGTTCAAGATATTTATTTTATTTTTATTTTATTTTATTATATTTTATTATATTATTATATTTTTGTTTTATATTACTAGCTGCGCCCCGGGGTTTCACCCGCGTAAGACTCAATCCCGTTGGAATATCGGGATAAAAAGTATCCTATGTGTTAATCCAGCTTATAAACTATCTGTTAGCCAAATTTCATCCAAATCCGTACAGCCGTTTTTGCGTGATTGAGTAACAAACATCCAAACACACAAACTTTCACATTTATAATATTAGTAGGAAGTAGGATTAGTAGGATAGTAGGATTTTTGTTTTATATTTATTTTATTTTGTTTTAAATTAAGTTTCGTTGGTCTACCCATATTTAAACTTCAAGAAAATAAAAAAAGGAATGATCTTGTTCTGGTTCTATGTTCCTGTAATCTAAACTCACCTTAATACAAACCTAAATGTCTAACTGTGCGTTTGCACTGACGAAACATTCACATAAAAACATTTTGAAATCTCTATTTCCTGTCAAACACTTTATCGAATCTTAACGGAAACTAGAGGTTTCACCAGTGCAAACGCACAGTAGCGTACGTGCGATTATTCGTTTCTTAAATATTATAATCAAATCAGAAAATAAATTTACACAATTTTCCTAAGATATTAGGTCTTTACCTATGAAATTGCCGTTCTGCAGTACTGGCCATTTCAAATCAAAATATTTTTTGTTTGGCTAAGAATTCTAATTTCAAATTAATTTTATTTTAAAAACATGGATTTTTTTTTCCAAAAGTAGTCATTACTTTATTGATTAGTGTTACATTTTCATCGCATTTCAATCTTTTTCGTCATCATGGATACGTTATAAATTCGAGTAATTATGGAATATGAGTACCGTCGTGGCAGCAACGCGGCACAAGCGGCACGCAACATCAACGACGTTTACGGAGCTAACACTACAAACTAACGCACCACCTGTTATTGGTTTGCTCGCTTCCGTTCTGGAAATTTCGACCTGAAAAATGAACCTCGCGGTCGTCCGAAGACTTTGGTCGACAATGACGAATTAAAGGCGATTGTGGAAGCTGATGATACACAATCTACGGCTGAATTAGCAGCAGCTTTCGACGTTAGCGTCAAAACAATATTGGTCCATTTGCGTCAAATTGGCAAGGTAAAAAAGCTTGACAAATGGGTGCCCCACGAACTCAATGATCGCCAGCGCGAAGTACGCGTCGAGACGTGCCTTGCACTGCTCAACAGAGTGCAACAAGTGCAAGCAACACCGGTCGCTATTTTCATCGGACAGTCGACCCAGCCTGCATCAACTGCTTCAAGTGCAAGCACTGAATTATATTGGAAATAATAAAGCGTTTCAGTTTAAAATTAATATTTAAAATTAATAATCCTACTAATATTATATTTGTGGTTTAATTATATTAAAAGCTTTTCTTTATTTCGGCACTCTTCACACAACAGCAGAAAGTAATTAGTTGAACGAACAAGCCGATTCGATTGACCTCGCACTTCAATAGTCTATGCTCCAATAAATTAACACCACTAAATTACATGATTACACGATGGACAAACATGCGATATAGGGGAGGGCTTTGTCACAGTATAATAAAGTAACAGTACAATTTCTCGGCAATGACTTTGAAGTAACCTACGTTAGATAAACCTTCCGCATCCGTGCGTAACTGCCGCACACTCGAGACTGTTGCGGACTTTGTATACACTGAAATTTAGGCCTTTTCTATGAAGAATTAATACTGTTACTTATTTATACTGTGGCCTTGTTTAGGCTGGCCGAGGACCATTCCCACAATGACGTTTGCTGATTTAGTGGTAGTCAGTGATATACTATGACTAGATATATATAGAATAACTAGCTGTGCCCCGCGGTTTCACCCGCGTAAGTCTCGTTCCCGCGTCGAAAAATAGATTACGACCGATTCTCAGACCTACCGAATATACATATAAAATTTCATAAAAATCGGTCAAGCCGTTTCGGAGGAGTATGGCAACTAACACTGTGACACGAGAATTTTATATATTAGAAGAAGATTTAAGCTTTCTTGTACACCAACATTTTAAGAAAGCTCAATTAAAGGTACTGAAGAATTTAGTTCATTCGCTGAATGTGTAAGGAAAAATAAGTTAATATTTTTATATATTTACTTACATTCAGCGAATGCCATTCTTAGACAGTTTTATGAAATGAATATAACACGGCAAATTGACGTAGGGTGTTACTTAACAATTAATTTCGCTGACAGTATCTTCGACTCCCACTCATGGACAACGGTAACCAAAAAGAAGTAGCATGTTGAAAGCAATATGGAAAGTATACCTTATCAAAGCTGTGACAAGGTCCATTTTCCGAAAACGTGGGCTGACCATGTCCTTTAAAGAAAATTAAATGATGGTACCTTTGAAATAAACAAAGTGATATATTAGGTCCCCACCTATGAAATTGATATTTTGTATGGGGAATTTTAAAGAAGTTGCATTTTTCATAATAGCATTTTCTTAATTTATTTAACAACCATGAACACTATTGTTTTAAAACTTTTATGGACTAATGTTTAAAAACTAAGATAACGTATGCCACTGAGATTAAGCGACAAAAATAAGTTATGGCTAAGTTAAAAAAAAAAAAGGTCATTTCTGTTAACAAAATGAGGAGTCATTTTTAAGGTATTTTTTATGTTTAGAAAAATAAAAGTAATAAGGTTTTCTTACTATTGGTAGTTGACTATGATGGTCATTATTCGATATGATACCAAGCAATTGATGAATATTTTAAATCATAGAAGTGACGAGGTTCTCTATGTGTGAGAAAAATACGCCAATTTGGTGGTGGATATTTAGATACAACAGATCATTAAGCGCCGGTTTTTCCTGTATCCAGTCTCCAAGATGTCAGACACACCCCAGGGATAGATTACGTAAGACTGATATTCTCACTCACCCTCGTGACAAATGTCTTTATCTGACGTCAGACTATTATTCATCTGACATTGTACATCTGTTAGACGTGCGTCTGAACTTTTCAGATTTATTCAGCTTGTTAGTGAAGTTTTAAAAATGGTTTTATTCTTCATTGTAACGAGAAATGTAGGTGTACCATCAATTTTATTGTAGTACTAGCTTTTGCATGTGGCTGCGCCCGAGTGGAGGTCGGAAATTAACACCAGGGAACGTACTACTGGGTTAACTATTTTCTTCTATGTGCTAACCCAGCTGAAGGAACGGGTGGGTTTTAGTCAGTAAAAGTCTGACACGCCCTCCCGCTCCGGGAGAAGTCATTTGATGATTCATTTAAAAAAAATAAAATAGGTCGTGGTTTACCTTTGAAAACGTGAAAGGTAACATACATACAGATAGAGTTACTTTCGGATACTATTAGTACCTATAGAAGTATCTACTGATTTGGGTTTTAATACTAATAAATATTATGCTGCGCCTCGCGGTTCTTAGATGAGGCACTATACAATGTGGAGACGACAATACAACAATAAATGAAAACACTAGCAATACTAATGCATAAGAGTATTTTGGAACTATCAAATGAATCCTAACATCGAAATTAAAAAAGTCATTTTTTCGAACAAACTAAATAGTAGTGATACTATGGGACTTGCCGATCTTTGACGAGCTATCGTAACTAAACTATTGGATATATTTGATTAATTTTTCGTATGTAGACCGAGAACGTCATTAGATATACGGAGTTTTATTTTTTGTCGTATTGTCGTCTCCACCTTGTATAGGTACAATGTTTTCCACTTTGAGAATGTCATACTACTATATATTATAATACTAGCTGCTGGGAATATCGGGATAAAAAGTATCCTATGTGTTAATCCAGGTTATAAACTATCTGTTTGCCAAATTTCATCCAAATCCATGCAGCCGTTTTAGCGTGATTGAGTTAAAAATACACAAACACACAAACTTTCACATTTATAATATTAGTAGGATAGTAGAATTAGTAGGATAAAAATGTGTACCTACATTTTTATTTTATTCACGCAAAAACAGCCGAACAGATTTGGATGAAAAGCAAACAGGTATAATATAAAATCTGGATTAACACTAGATACTTTTCGTCTCGATAGTATGCTCTCGTGGGAAAATTCCAACCTCCGCGTGGGTGAAACCGCGGCCAAAAGCTAGTACTTAATGTAAACCTTTTAAGTAAACCGTGTCATCTAGTTTCATTTCCATTTTCCAATCACTGAATACGAAATCTTAGTGGGTACTAAGATTTCGTATTCAGTATACTTAGAATTTCCTCCAGCTTTTTCGACTCGATTTTCTTATCGAAGCTGATTGCCAAGCAATTCTATTATCTACAACACCGCAAATCTCCCGTTAATCTTTTCCGAAATAGGAATTTGCTTTTCCAATCTGAATTAAGAAAACAAAAGCCGATGTTTCCCACCTCGCTGTAAGAACGAAGGTAGGTAATATCGTAAAGCCAATCGTACGAACCCAGGTACAATTCCGTTCTATATGGGCAAGTGGCAATCTCGAATGGTCCAATTCTAACTTCGAGAAATTGGACTCCCCTAAAGTGCGAAATATATTCCGTATTATATTTTTATTGTTCCTAATAGCACAGGTTTTGAATTAAGTCATTTGTAGATATTAATAGTCGACATTAACCTGAATGTGTGGAGGTTAGAATGTCAATGATTTATTGTTTTAACGCTTCACAGACAATAACTTTTTTACTTTGACGTGTGAAAGCTATTTTTGATTCTAATTAACCTCACCGACCATTATGAATATCGATATATGTTACTGTTACCGGCCAAACCCGATTGTAGGATCTACTAGTTTCGCCTAGGCCAAACCAGTTTTCCCTACACGCAATAGGACATACCAGTATAGCCTAGGCCATACTCGTTCATTCTGTTACCGATAGGATAAACCAGTTTAGCCTAGGTCGAATCGGTTTATCCTAGTTAGAATGTACATGCTTCAGGATAAACTGGTACATCGTCCTAGTCTGAACTAATTTTCCCTAGTCGGAACGGATGTCGCTGCCTGTACGAACGGGGAATCTCCGAATCATCTCTAGTGATAGATGTGAAATTACTGATTAGTTAATAAATAACTTTAATAAATCATAATAACTATTTTATTTCTATTCCTTTATTCAGTTTACTTTGAAAATCTTATAGAAGATACAAACTAGGTGAAATTAGAATAGGACGTACCAGTTTATCCTAAAGCATGTAAATTCCAATTAGGATAAACCGATTCGACCTAGGCTAAACTGGTTTATCCCATCGGTAACAGGATGAACGAGTTTGGCCTAGGCTATACTGGTTTGTCCTATTGCGTGTAGGGAGAACTGGTTTGGCCTAGGCGAAACTAGTTTATCCTGAAATCGGGTTTGGCCGGAAACATATACATACATAACATAATCTGATGCCTTCTTCCCATGGGGGTAGTATTGATGTCCTTGCAAAATAGTTAAAGCATTTTTAATTGAATGTTTTGTGGCATCAAATCACCAAATTAGTAGAAATAAAAACTCGATCGAGGTTTATAATCTACTTACTTCTACCCGCGACTTCGTTGGCATGAAGTTTCTCGTTTTAACATAAAACACATCCTATGGCACTCTGGTATAATGTAGCTTAATTAGTGAATTTTCGGAATCGGATCAGTAGTTACGAAGATAACCCCTACGTAACAACTCACTTTACCTGTTTATTATATTAGTATTGATATGTTAAAACTTCTCCCTACTCTTTCCTCATTCCGACAGTAACCTACCTATGGAAGTAAAATCGAATTACAACAATACAATGCAAATATATTCAAAGCCTAAATAAATATACGATAATATTAAATATATCAAAGGCTAAAAGAGAACCGTATTACGCGCAGATTGACTTCAGGAATGGAATAGGCTAAGCAATAAAGTCGAACATTTAATAAACAATATATTCCATGTTATTTTATTCGGATTAAAGGATCCAGAACCTTTGAGCGTATCACCTACGTATTTTATTTTACTCGTACTTATTTACATTCGATTACATAATAATAATATACATATTTTATAGATACCTGATAAATTTTCTTACTACACGGGGCGTAAGGTACTTTTTTCTCTTATCCCTTTTTTATTTTGCAATTTTCAGCTTTTCATGTAAGCAATTTTTTTATAAAAATGTGCTTTCACCTGGCTATATTGAAATAAGCAAAAACACGACTTCTATAATCTATGATACCGGAGATGACAAAAATTTAAATCTATTTTAAACGCAAGATATTTCCAATATTATGTAACATGCAAATAACAGACATTTTTTCATTAAACATTTTCACTCGTATCTGTTCAATATTGTCCTTAAAAAAGCTAATAAAACGTTGCCACCGAAAGAAATAACGAAACGCTGAACGCAATATTTGCTGAAATGCCCTCATTTCGACTTCACGCCAAAATATTCGTCCATAAAAAAAAATGGCGGCACCCGTAGACTCATTTCTCGCGGTAAGTGTTAAATTCGCCGTTTACAACATAAATTAATTAAGGAAGGCAGGTAGAAAAATTACATTTTTACGAATATTTTGACGAACTTTACAGAATTATTCGATTTCGTACATTATTCAGTAGATTTTCTCGTAAATGCCTTGATTTAATCAAACAATCTCACTGTGTTTGCTCCTGTCCCTGAGATTTTCTGATTGCTATTATTCTTGGATGGCTGTGATCTTATTTGTCTATTAGACTTCCTTTGATCCTTTTTCTGACCTTCCATTATGATTAAAGAGGCATGAGTAGGTACCTACTCGCCTGTCGGTGTCTGTGATACTGAATTGCGAACACATTCTTTGTGAGACAATTTGTTAAGGTTCCCATATGTTTTCTGCTTTCAAATCTGCCGACCCTTTACCTACTTGTTTTGGCTGGTTTTTCCATTAGGAAATTTATATAACATTAGTTCTTACCCGCGGCTTCGCCAGCATTTAGGTCGGAAATTATCCCACGGGAACGTACTACCTGGATAAAAAGTATCCTATGTGTTAATCCAGGTTATAAACTATCTGTGTGCCAAATTCCATTCAAATCCGGTCAGCCGTTTTTGCGTGATTGAGTAAGAAACATCCAAATATAAAAACTTTCACACTTTATAATATTATACTTGCCCGCGACGTCGTCTACTTTCCAGGATGAAAAGTAGCGTATGTCCTTCTTCATATTATATTAATTAGGATTATGAATCCATACTAATATTATAAATTCGAAAGTAACTCTGTCTGTCTGTATGTTACCTTTTCACGCCTAAACCACTGAACGGATTTCAATAAAATTTGGCATGGAGATAGATGGATACTTTTTATCGACATACCACGCGGGCGGAAGGTAGTTTATTAATAAATTATTTATTTATTAGTATTTTAATATTATTACGTTTTTATATTCTAATATTTAAAAATGTAATTTAAAAAAATTTAAATATTATTAAAATACTAACTAATTAATAAATTATTTATTAATATTTCATATACTTAGGTCAAAATCTATCTGCCTAGCCTTTTCCCAACTATGTTGGGGTCGGCTTAATATTTTATATAGGTAATTATTGTAAATATAGTAGAATAAAGATTACCATCTCCCATCTCCATATCCCATAGTGTATACACTATACAGCTGGGTGTGTTTATTATTTATTAATTCGTTACACAGATTATGTAAACACACAAGTACACAAACCTATAAACAGACAAGAAGAAAGATGTCAAAATGGAAACAGATGTCATGTTCTTTTTTGTTCCGGTTCTTCATAACATTCCAAATTACACGAGTGAATCGATGGTCAAATACCATTTGACACGCTCAATCTCTGTATGACCCATATGGACAGTTACTTCGCCAATTGACCGACTACTCAAATGTAATCGAGTGTCGAGTGTCTGAACGATTCACTTAGCGCCAAACGGTTGACATTCCAAGTATTCATCGATATTAGTTTTTCGGCTTCGATCAGTGTGTCAAGTAGATATTGAAATTTTGTATCGGACGACTGATTATTTTTTCGCGATTACGATGTTGGTCTCAGTGTTCAGTTTAATGATCTGTACCACATCCTTTATTTTGACCACACCTTTCTGATACCTACACCCTGTATAACTTTAGCGTTAAACAAAAAAAAATCGTTTATTAGATGCTTTGTTTATGCCGGGGGTGTTTTAATTTATTAATTTAATTTAACTTGAATAAATAGAATGTTACATACTTACCTTTATTTGTTGGTAATTTTATGCAAAAGACGTTAGGTGACAATAATTATAGATTATTGTTTTATATTTTTTGCATTTGGAATCCCTCTTGATCTTTTACGAAAACCGTATTAAATACAGGTTTTAACTTTATTTAAACCACGTAATTAATTTTATAACGAGATGAAATTGTTTGTTAATACGTCTGTAAATGCTTTCTAAAAACCCTCATGGTTAAAAAGCTTGAAATTAAAACACACGATCCAGAAAATGATTCTCGTATCGAAACGCGATACCAAAGTATTTTCCTTTCTTTAATTTTCACGAGACCGAGGATAGGTTCCCTATAGGACTCCATAAAAACGTTACTTGCCACTAAACCTTCATGATATAGCTCCATTCTATAAATCGTGCTTCAATCGCCTTTCTTATGGCGACAGTTTTTAGTACAATATCGGATTTTTATTGAATAAAATCCAGCGATCCGTACTTTCTCAAAATCTCTTTGCATAACAGCTCTATATAATTTATATTTTCAAGCTGTTCCTAATGTATACAATTATACATCAATATAAAGCGTGCATAATCAGCCTAAAATGTTCCCACTGCTGGGACAGACAGGCCTACTGAGAAGTACGGACCCTGTGCGGGTTGGTAGATGTCACATGTCTTCGAATTTTTGGTTCTAGTACATGCCGGTTTCCTCACGATGTTTTCCTTCACCGTTTTGAGAGCAGTGGTGATGAAATAATTTACACAAAGTAAAACACCTGTCAAGGTTTGAACCTACGAACTACAACTTGTAATTAATCGCGTGTCGCGGCCGTTACCACTGGACAACCACTGATCAATAAAAAACTTTTTTTATTTGTTTTTGTCCTTTTTTAGCGTCATGTTTCCCGCAAATAAAGGTTTTTTTTTTTTTTTTTGTTTTAAGCAAATGCCTTTTACAATAAATTTTCGAATTTAAAAGAACGAACCGTCACAACTGTTACGTTGAATAAATACACAAATGAGAAAAGCAAACGGCGAGAACACTGCAAAACAAAAAAACCTTATTGCTCTAAGAAAAATAAAAACTTCAACACACAAAAGAAAATGTAATTCTTATTGCATCTCACTTAGCTTTTATATTTCACAGGTAAATTCGTCATCATTCTTTCCAGCCTTAATAAAGATAAAATCTAAAAGATAAGGGTAAAAGAAAAAAGGTACGGTCCGAAAGATATACGGATTGTTGGCCGTAAACAATCGGGGTGGCTGGCCATTTAATGTTTCAGATTTGTGTAAAAGAAACATTTGTGGGGTAAAATTGTGGGAAAAGATTTCAGATAACGTTTGTTTGTGTTTACCGGACTGTGTAGAGTAAAATGTATTCTTTTGATAATTTTTCCATCTATTGTAGGGACCTATTCATTTTATTCTTGAATACTATGTACGTTCGAGTACCTACTTTAATATTCGTTTTTAAAATACACATATTTAAAATTCAACCGCTCTGTTATCCTTACATATTATAAAACAAAGTCCTCCGCCGCGTCTGTCTGTCGTCCTGTACGCGATAAACTCAAAAACTACTGCACCGATTTTCATGCTGTTTTCACCAATGGACAGAGTGGTAATCGAGTAAGGTTTTAGTATATAATAACCGACATCAAAGCGGGCGAAGTCGCGGGCACTACTGTTAAATAAATTAAACTCATATTTAGGCTAAAAATAAGCTAATAGTATAGAATAAAAAGTTTGCCCTCCAAATGTAAAAATGTTAGCGAGATTTTTTAATTCATTCTCCATTTTCTGTAATTCTGAAAACAACGTCTATAAACCCATTTTAAATTCTGAGATCTTTTAGTTTGAATTATACTAATTAAAGCGTATTCTGGCATTCGTATGACATCCAACTGCATCAGCAATTCCGTTTTTTCATGAAAACGCGATCACGACGCCATCTACCGGGTCCAATTGTCTTTACAAACCATCCAGCTACCCACTCAAATATAAACACATAATATAATCCTCGAAATCGGTCCAGCCTTTTAGAAGAAATTAGGTGAGAAACACACGTACAGAAAAATTCTACTTAAACAGGGTGAAATTTTAGTCGTTTAATTTCTCTTAAGGGGTACTAGTAGGGAACAGCAGATTTTTTTTTTCGCGATTTCAGGATTGTTCCCATAGTGAAAGTTGTTCATAATGATGAGTACAATGACCCCTTAAGAGAACTTAAACGACAAAAATTTCACCCTGTATATAAAGATAATTTTTAATAATAAAATGATTACCCCTTCAACGTTTTCTCGTAAAGAGGAGGCTTTCGATTAAAGTGGATACTTTGGGTCCAAACGACTTGATATAATTAATAGCTTACTTTTATAAGGACTTGGAAGGCTGCTTAGGGTAATTTTTATGTCGATAGATACTATCTGTTGCCTGCGACTTCATCTGCATGTACATATTTTGTATTTCATCATTTTTATACAGGGTGTTAGGGTCAACACCGTTATCCTTAAAACCAGTGGTTTGGTTTCATTTATAGAACGTAAAATCACGAACGTAAATGACAACTAAAAAAAAAAAAGATTATCTACATTTTACCATAAGAGTATTTCACCCTTTCACCCTAGGGCACTAGGGCAACGAACTTGCGTCTCAACACGGGCGGGGGGTGCGGGACGTGACCTGACCGGCCGCGAGCGCGACTGCCTCCCTCAGTCAGTCAGCTGTTTCGCTAGCGAGCACGGTGTCGGATAGAAACTTTTTAAAATCTAATCTAATGCTTTCTTTTTGTCTTTTTGAAAGTAACGTTTTTTTTTAATTGTTACTCGGTCATTTATTTTTATATTTAAGTCTAAGTCTATTTAAGTCTAACTACCCATGGTTTGAGTGACAACGGTGTTTACCCTTACACCCTGTATAAGTAAAAATGTCCAGGTTGAAAAGTGGCCTATAACCTTCTTCAGGTCCCAGGCTCTTTATCTGACAAGTTTACAGTAACACTATGTCGATGTAATTATTTTATACTAGTTTCCGCCCGCGGCTTCGCCCGCATGGTATGTCCTTTCTCAGGCTCTAGACTATCTGTGTACCAAATTCCATTTAAATCGGTTCAGTAGTTTTGGCGTGAAAGCGCGACAGACAGACAGAGTTACTTTCGCATTTATAATATTAGTAAGGAGTAAGGATTGTTACCCGACTACGGCGAAGAAAAAAGGAGGGTTATGATTTTGCCCGGTTTGTATGTATGTATGTTCATCTGTTCCCTCCTATCTTCTAAACCACTCATCACAGTTCGACAAATGAGGTATCGTTGGAAGCGTCTTGATCGTCCGCTGGTTATAGGCTATGTGACGTCACATTGAATTAAAAATGGCGCCCTCTAGAGGACATAAAGTCAGGAACTAAAAAAAAAATATTGTTTAATCGTACCATGTTGGGTATCAAATGAACGGGCTTAATGAGCATATTTCAAAAATATATATATTATAACCCCAAAATAATTTAAAAAAATTAAAGTATTAAAAAAAAAAACCCAACTACGACTAAAAAGGTATAAACAAGACACCCCAGACAGACAAATTAAAAATCCGGAGTCACACGTAATCTGTTCGATTTATGCCCTAACACGTGTGACTCCGGATTTTTAATTTGTCTGTCTGGGGTGTCTTGTTTATACCTTTTTAGTCGTAGTTGGGTTTTAGTTTTTATTACTTTAATGTTTTTTGCTTATACTAATACGAAAAACGATCAATAGTTTCAAAACTTGTAATGTCTCAAACCAAGGCTTTCCACTTATTGGAAGTAGGTAAGTAACTACCAATAATTTATCGAAGATTTTTTGTGATAAGCATGTAGTATTTACATAATTCAATCACTTTATTTCTCTTTATTATTTGAAGTAAAATGCTGAGGATTCCAATGATTTGTGAAAAGTTTATTCATTTGTACTGGTCGTGGTACTGGCCGGTGAGCAGTGGTGG
The DNA here is from genome assembly GCA_948473465.1 of Lithophane ornitopus. Taxonomy (NCBI): domain Eukaryota; kingdom Metazoa; phylum Arthropoda; class Insecta; order Lepidoptera; family Noctuidae; genus Lithophane; species Lithophane ornitopus. Next base: position 11,709,585 of record OX419632.1, on the reverse strand, counting down.
CTCAGTGGTACCGGCCGCGACTTATGAGTTGTAGGTCGTAGGTTCAAACCCTGACAGGCGCTTTACTTTGTGTAAATTATATCATCACAACAGCTCTCAAAACGGTGAAGGAAAACATTGTGAGGAAACCGGCATGTCCAAGAGCCAAAAATTCGAAGACATGTGACATCTACCAACCCGCACTGGACCCGCGTGGTGGATTATGGACCACCCTCTCTCACAGAGAGGAGGCCTGTGTCCCAGCAGTGGGAACATTATAGGCTGATAAAGCTTATTTATTTGCTTCCCGATATTCTCCTTAAACCAAGCCTTCGATACCCGTCCTTCCCTAATTTAATTGAAAACCAAAGCACAGCCTTAGAGAAAAGGATAAACCAGTACCCGAATGAAATTAACGTAACAATTTAATATTCCAAGCCGTTGACGCGGAAGGAATTTCATTACGCGACTGAGAAAGCCGAAAGTGTCGAAAAAAACAACTTTATGTTTAAAAAATTAAAAACGTAAGAGTAAGGGAAAATTAAAATGATATTACAGTAGTGGAGGAGCTTTTCTTTGATAGTCAACGGTCCAAAAGTCTGACAAGTAGTCTTGGGTATCGTGTTACTCAGTAACTGGGTTGTGTCGGTCACATAGATTAAAATCTAAAATCGGTACCTCCATTTCATACCTAGGCCCCTGCCTAGGTATGTTATGGAGGTACCGGTTTCGGGAACAACTGCATAACGTGCTTTTCCTATATCTTTGACAGTCGTTACGGGTCTTACCTGACAACCAGTCTTGCCAAGCAAGGGGTATCGTGTTATCCAGTAAATAGGTTGTGGAGGTCAAATAGGTAGTAGATCCATGAAAAATACTGGTATTCAGCTGCATCCGGTTAGACTGGAAGCCGACCCGGAAAAGGCTAGCCAGATGATGAACGAGCTCTTGTAGGGAAAGTACTACGACCATAAATATTTCTATCACTAAGCAGCGTTCCTGTGTCCTAGTTTGAAGGGTACCAATGGTCCTGGTGTATTACAGGCACATGAGACACTATTATGTTCCTGCGAAGCCCCTAGTGTTGCGGATGTCAGTGGCAGGTGACTGCTCACTGCGGGAAAGTCCGAAAAGGATACCGGGACCCTTGGCAACAGGCAACTGAAGGAACACGGGTGGGTTTTAGTCAGTAAAAGTCTGACACGCCCTGCGCTCCGCCCAGAGCGGGAGAAGTCATTTGATGATATCCCAACCTCAAAAAAAAAGAAAAAAACGTTGACTGCTCACCATGAGGTGAGACATCTGCTTGATAGTATTGCATAATCAGCCTATAATGTTCCCACTGCTGGGACACAGGCCTCCTCTCGGTGCGAGGAGTTCGAGTTGGTAAATGTCACATGTATTCGAATTTTTGGTTCTAGGACATGCCGATTTACTCACGATGTTTTCCTTCACCGTTTTGAGGACAGTGGTGATGAAATAATTTACTCTCTATAAGAGCTTGTTTGGGTTCGAACCTACGACCTACAACTCGTAAGTCGCGACCGTTATCACTGGGCCACCACTGCAGTGCTCGATAGTAATGACAAAAAGACAAATGCATCGTTTTTTCGTTTGAGAATATTATTAAGGAGGTTTCCGATAAAGTTTCAAGCATAGGTTTTATGCACCGCTTTGCGTAAGCTGGTTATGTCTCTATTACATAGCTATGTATGGCTGATAGCCCAATATAGCCCAATAACGGGATATAACCGGATATTTGATGTGAACAATGTAAGCTGTTTGAAGTGTAACGGGAGTAATATGATAGGCTCTTTGAAGATGCAGATACTATTATCTTTATTAACTGTACAGCTAGGATTTAGTTGTAGGTAACTTGTTTATTAAAAACGATTTTTATTCTTTTTACAAGCTATAAACTAAGCATAAGCTTTTAGCTTGCTCTGTTCGTATGTACTCCAATTGTCACCCATTTTTCAAGCACTTCGTGGCATCCGGTTGAGCTGAAACTTGGCATATTTATGATCATGATGGAGCCGGAAGTTGGCCATAGGAACTCCTCCTCGTACCTACATGTCCTTCTTACACTTAAAGATAACCCTCAAGGTTTTAAGAAAATATTATAGTTCTATGTTTAGGTAAGTTTTATTTAGTACTCTTTAGTTCATTAAAAGCTTGTTTAAAAAAATATTTATACTTTTATTTTATTTATTAGTAACCCAATTTTCCACTAAGTCGCTAGTCGCGGGTGACTTCGGGCTGTTACTCAGAATTTCTGAGAAATTGTTATCTACATCGTTGGTCTAGTGCAGCTCAGACCAAATAAAAAACTAAGATAGAGCGCTGTCAACAGTGACGTGAGGCCGGTTTAGTAAACATGTGTGCTCATATTTTGGTGTAGTTTGATTGTAAATGGTTGTAAATGTGTGCGTTTGAGCGTGTATGCACAGAGCGGTGGTGTAGTTTTGGCATGCTTCACTGTATTGTTCGCAGCGCTCTGTCTTGGTTTTTATTTGGTCTGAGGTCTAGTGTTCGCAAGCGCTAATGCTATGGGGTCCTGGGTGCGATTCCCGGGTCGGGAAGAGTGTTATTGGGTTTTTATATCTGGTATGTCTCAGTATCAGCCCGGAATCTGGATTTGTACCCGGTTGATGGCAAAAGGCTAGCCCCCTGTTACATGGGGCTTAAACATAACTTAGGAAATATGGGTGTTGGTACTATAGGTACACCTCTGCCTAATCCTTCGGGGAATACAGGCGTGATGGTATGTTATTAGTTAAAATACAGTAGACGTAGATATATTTAGTAACCTATTCCGCTTAACTATTCTTCAAGAGTCACAAAAACCCTGTAAGAAATCGACACGTGTTTCACAATCAACAAAGCATCCTAAGGATGACGATTGCTGCCACCGAGCGCTGCGACTCTGCGTCCAGCGCTCGGTGTGGCAACACGTCGTGTTCTGGTTTGCGACTGGTCAATCGTCACGCCTGAATCAATTAACCTTTACTTGTTGTTAAAACCGGTTTGTAAACGAATGGATAGTTTCTGCCGGATTTTTGTACATTCGTTTATATAAAGATGAAGGGCAAAGCGATCGATTTCCTTTTAACCCTAATTGATTTAGTGAAGTGCTTTTCTGTTGGATTATGGTTTACATATACGTAATCGATTAACAATGTTTATTGAAAGTTTTAATTGAGATAGTAAAAGTTAAATTTAAAATTTAAAAAACCCCCGACAAAAACAAAGCATTTAAAAAGTAAAAAAATAATATGTATTGGCTATTGAAAACGCCAACATACACTAGGAATAATGAATATATGCTATTGTAGAAAGGATAGCTGCTGTTAATTTCCTATTTTCATGAGCCGTCCCCCGACGCGACGACGCTTGGATCAAAATATTACCTACAACTTTTATATTAAACTTAAAGGGCCAATACATATTATTTTTTTACTTTTTAAATGCTTTGTTTTTGTCGGGGGTTTTTTTAAATTTAACTTTTTAACCCCCGACTGAAAAAGAGGGGTGTTATAAGTTTAACGTGTGTATCTGTGTATCTGTGTGTCTGTGTATCTGTGTATCTGTGTATCTGTGTATCTGTGTATCTGTGTGTCTGTCTGTTCCATCGTAGCTGCCAAACGGCTGAACCGATTTTGTTTTTTTTCGTTTTGTTTGAAAGGTGACTTGATCGAGAGTGTTCTTAGCTATGATTCAAGAAAATCGGTTCAGCCATTTGAAGATTATCAGCTCTTTTCTAGTTGATGAATGGATGTGAGCATCTTTCGCAGGTCTAATCGATTGGAAATATAGAATTCTGTTACTTCAATGATGAATTAGAAGAATATAGTAACCTGGAACTGATGCTGCAGCATCACCTGGATGCAGGATACCCAACTCCCTCACCAACTTACAGCAGAGGTATCGTGTTTGGGCTCATTGGAAAGGTCTCAAAAAATAGGTTACAGATGGATGGTGATCAGGGTCTGATGATAGAGTAGGAAAGAGAAATGAGACTAAATTAGTAACTAGCTTCACTGTGGTAAAAGTACGTACAGCTACGCAGATTTCGGCGAGCCGCGTGTTGATCGTAGCGTTTCTACTAGTAATATAATATGAAATTTAAAAAGCTGGAAATAAAAGTTAAATTTAAAATTTAAAAAACCCCCGACAAAAACAAAGCATTTAAAAAGTAAAAAAATAATATGTATTGGCCCTTTAAGTTTAATATAAAAGTTGTAGGTAATATTTTGATCCAAGCGTCGTCGCGTCGGGGGACGGCTCATGAAAATAGGAAATTAACATCAGCTATCCTTTCTACAATAGCATATATTCATTATTCCTAGTGTATGTTGGCGTTGTCATTAGCCGTCCCCCGACGCGACGACGCTTGGATCAAAATATTACCTACAACTTTTATATTAAACTTAAACGGCCAATACATATTATTTTTTTACTTTTTAAATGCTTTGTTTTTGTCGGGGGTTTTTTAAATTTTAAATTTAACTTTTATATTTCCAGCTTTTTAAATTTCATATTATATTACTAGTAGAAACGCTACGATCAACACGCGGCTCGCTGAAATCTGCGTAGCTGTACGTACTTTTACCACAGTGAAGCTAGTTACTAATTTAGTCTCATTTCTCTTTCCTACTCCATCATCAGACCCTGATCACCATCCATCTGTAACCTATTTTTTGATACCTTTCCAATGAGCCCAAACACGATACCTCTGCTGTAAGTTGGTGAGGGAGTTGGGTATCCTGCATCCAGGTGATGCTGCAGCACCTGTTCCAGGTTACTATATTCTTCTAAGATCATTGAAGTAACAGAATTCTAAATTTCCAATCGATTAGACATGCGAAAGATGCTCACATCCATTCATCAACTAGAAAAGAGCTGATAATCTTCAAACGGCTGAACCGATTTTCTTGAATCATAGCTAAGAACACTCTCGATCAAGTCACCTTTCAAACAAAACAAAAAAAAAAAAATCGGTTCAGCCGTTTGGCAGCTACGATGGAACAGACAGGCACACAGATACACAGATACACAGATAAACAGATACACTGATACACAGATACACACGTTAAACTTATAACACCCCCCTTTTTCAGTCGGGGGTTAAAAAGGCGGAAATAACAGGATTAACGGGAACATTTTTAACATAGGCAATCACGCATGTATTCCCCGAGAGTTAGGCAGAGGTAGGTTCGTTTCCCGGGTCGGGCAAATTGTTATTGGGATAGATAAAACATTTATTTGGTGCAACTTACAAAACCACGGTTAAATAATAACTAATAGTCAGTAGCCTTATTTGTGCCCGGTTGATGGCAATTGGCTCGCTCCTATTAGATGGCTTAACTGGTGGAATGTGGGTGTACTATAGATACAAATCTGCCTAACCCTTCGTAATACAGGCGTGATGTTATGTTTATGAAGCAAAATAATATAATATAAGAACTATGAACAAGGTAGGAGAGCAAACAGAAGTAATTTATTTCGCAATTCTGAAACCCACGCAAGTACTAAAATATTTTCGTTATGCGAACCGAACGCCCACGGTTCTTATGGTGTCGATATTTCAGGTATTTTACAAAAAAATGCTTGATATCGGAAGTTAGGGATTATTACCCGAACTGCCAAAAAAGGTTTATGTTTTTCGCGTGTTCTTGTATGTATGTTTGTTTGTATACTTTATTACCTCGTATCTTCCAAACTAACTTAATCACAAAAACCATTAAACCTCCATTGGACTATAACAATCGAGATATCGCGCACCGATTAATCGATTACTGTCCAGTACATTTAGCCGATTTTTCAGCAACACTCGTCGAGTAATGAATCGTTAAGGCGAGTGCGAATGGCAGCCTTTGACGGGGTACAACATTAATCAGGGACGTACTACGGGGGTAGTGATACGGGTTGGTATCACATCCGATCCGTTTCCTACATAAATTCTTTGGACGTGAATTGTAGTTATTCGTTAAGGAGATCTATCTTCCTCTAGAGGCTATCTTTTTCTTTTTATTATGTTGAGACTATTTTTGGGGTTGATTATCAGAGGGGAAATTACCGCATTTTAAGGACGATCGCATTCTAAACTCAAATTTTGCATGAATTGTCGCTAAGATGCGAAGCCGAGATTAAATGTTGAACGTTTTTGAATACGGGAATGGGCTTTCTGAAGTCGTTATCCAAAACATCATTTTTTTTTTCACGTTAACCTACATGGTAACTTATGAAACGTCAGAACCTAGTTGCACGGTTCCAATTGGTCGTTTCCTATGGAGAAGAGTAAGCAAGAAACTCCACGGTTATTCTTTTAAAAATAATTGGCTTTTAAAATATTTTCGAATTACAGTGTTAATAAGTATGGGAAGACAGTGTAGGCCTTTCAACAAGTACCAGGTATTCATTGCAAAGCTGCACTCAAACACAATAAACTCTGATGATAGATCAAAGTTTAGAAGTCTTCCAAAAGAGGTTGTTTCTTTATGTAATTTCAATGAACTTACTCCAATTCAAAGCGTTTTCAATTTCAATTTTCAAGGAGTCGGTCAGTTAAAGTAGAAGCTAGCTGCCCATTGCAAAGCATTCGAAGATCTATATAGAAAAGAATGGGCAAGAAACTCCAAGGAAACTCTTTTAAATCAAGAATAATACGCCTTCTATACGCATGTATTTGCAAAAAAAAGGTCTTGTAGTAACTAACTTTTCATTGAGCTCATAAAAACACTGCTACAACATACTTTTACAGGCAATCTTTTTAAAGCTCACAATAGAACTGCTGAAATAGAATTGTCGATAGATTTACTTTTATTACCATTTGCGGTAATAACGTCTTATTGAATATAATTCAGCCGCTGTCCGGATAAACCCGGGTAGGGTACGCCCACCTTTTTATATTCATGCCGGAATTATACGGGAATCATTCAAAGCCGGGCTTGCCTCGCTTATCAGGGCTGTGCTTAGAATGCGTTGTTACCATTACGACATGAGTTTGTGTGGGCTGGGCCCTTTAGTTTTGTTTGTGTTTTAAAATACTGCAGGGTTGAGGGAACCCTTTTACGCACTATTACCAAATGGAATATAATTTAGGTTTAAATTATTCGCCAGATAAGTTAATTGTAACTTATTGTGACGTGCTGAAAAGGCCATAAGTAGGAACGTCTATAAGACTTTACGGACTAATTGCAAACGACGGGTTGCGATCGTTATTTACACCTTCCTGCAAACTGGAGTACAAACTCAGTAAGCGATATTTTACTCGAAAACTAAAAACCATCTCACCTTTTTGCGCATTTAGAAACATAACAAGCTGCATAATTATTTAATCAAGTTACTAATTAAATAACACATAATCATTGAAACAGACAGAACCGCAAGCATTTACCGTGTTTTAATTGCTCGACATACAATGAAAGCTCGCTCACATCCGCACCTCGCATGCTCTTTAATGAATAATTAGAAATAACTTGCCACATTTTCCGATATACGTTGCACCCGTACGTTGCATACATTACGTGCTGACCGGGTCTATTAGATTTATTCAAGAGATTAATTAAATTAGTGTCCGTGCTCGCTGGAAAGTCAACGTTCATTGGCTGTACCTAATTTTGCAGGAATATTATTATAGGAATAGTACTGGAAATGCAAGGGGAGTGTTTTTTTAGGAACTCGAGTATACAAGTATGAAATCAAAAATCAAAATACATATTTTATTTCACATAAACCTACATGAGCACTTATGAAACGTCAGAAGCTAGGTGCACGTTTCCAATTGGTCGTTTCTGGAGATGAGCCGGCAAGAAACTCCACGGTTACTATTTTAAAGATAATTGGCTTTTACAATATTTTCAAATTACAGTGTTAATAGGTATGGGAGGACAGTGTAGGCCTTTTTTCAACAAGTACGAGTATGAGTGATACATTAGACAAAAGTCTTGCTTTACAATTATTTTCACTAGGTACTAAATTATAAATAACTAACTACATCCACCATAAATATCAATGACCATAAATTTCAAACCAAAATCCGTGGTTTATAAATCGGTTTAATAAAATTTAAAACGGTTTTTAAATCTCGGACCGCGGTTTAAAACGGTTTATTTACAACTCTACTCCTGACAGTTCAACAGCCTAAAAAATAAATAATCTTAAAAGAAAACAACGAACACCAAAACAAAACATAGGTAAACCCAAACTTGACACGTTTTCAGCTCGTAAATAAGCGTAACGAACGACTCTGGCCTGTTCCAGGTAAACAGTCAGGCAGCCATTGTTGTCTTTTATAGCCCAGTCCAGAACGGGCAGGCAACGTATTTTGCACGGAGAAATATTGGTAGTTAGTTTCTAGACTTTTTTTATGGATGGTAAAATTTTAGAATTGTGATTTTAAAGCCGTGTTAACACAATCAAAGTTCGCTTGTACAAAGTAGATTTGACAAAGCAGCTTTGGTAAAAGTTCACTTTGATACCGGTTGACGGTGAAGTTTTGTAATTTTGGTTTCTTCCAATGCTGCGAACAATACAGTGAAGTATGCTAAAACTGCACCTCCGCTCTGTGCATACACGCTCACACGCACACATTTACAATCAAACTACACCTCACTAATTGCACACATGTTTACGAAACCGGCCTCACGTTATTGTTGACAGCGCTCTGCCTTGGTTTTTATTTAATCTTGAGTGATTACTATGCACTTTTGAAAATTAGTTTAATTAATATACGTAGATATATTTCAGAGGACAGAAAATATTTCGACCTCTCGTTTCGTTGGCAAGTTACGAAGTGTCATTTTATAAAGTTTTTCGCATACACCGCCACGATAATCTTGCCTTACTGAAATCTGCTGGCAATGTAGCACACGCGGCTAACAGATGGTAAGCAGGCGAGCCTAAAAATCCTTCCAGCCGTTGAAAGGCTTGTCTTTGAACAGTAAATCTTCAGCAGCGGGTAGCGGACATAATAATAAGCCGACGTAGAACGCCTCTAATGGTTTTCAAATCAGCCAGTCTCGAAACTCCATCCGGACCAGGGAATGATCTAATAAGTGCATTATTCAGTCCAAGGCGCCAACGCAATGGAGGTATACAACATGTTTTTCATTGATAAGCACGAGGAATATTGGAGATATTCAGACTTTTGCGTTCGTCTTCCTCTTCAGTCGTTGTTGTAGCTCGTTTTCACGCTGCCAGCGTGACTAGAAATGCTGATAAACTTGTTGCAGTCGAGTGTATCGTTGCAGGTGACTTTCTTTAAAGTTTGAGGAAGTACCCTGCGGACAAAGGGAGGTAGTCATCAGGAGATGAGGACAAACGACACAAGAGGCGACCGTTCAAAATGGCCTCTACTTTTGCGAAAAGTGTAGATATTTCTTCAAGGCAAGATGGGTATTTCCCATAACTCTTTTTATATGGAGTTTTGCAGATTTGTCTCTGGCTTCCCAGATTCCCTTATTATTCATAACAACTGTAAGTTTGTTAGTTTGCTATATTTTTCAACATCTATTATAGGTTGCAGTGTATCTGACTGTTAGTGTTAAGGTAAGTATTTTTTTCAGTTTGATCAGATACGGGTTTATTAGGTGTAACTAATGAATTTTGTGTTTTATGAGTTTTTGTCTCGGATGCTGATTGCTCCGCTTGCTTGGTCGGTGTCAACGTTGAGACGAGCGGAGCAGGTGGGACAGTCTTGGGTGAGTAGTAAAATCAACGTATTGTGGTATTAGTGCAGATTTTTTCCTAAAAAGTTATTCTTAATTAAACTTACAATATTTTTTTGCAGTATTATAGTGTTCACCCAAGTTACTTGGAGAACTATTTAGAGGTAATTAAATTATCCGTCACTTAAACGTACTGTACTTATTTTGCAAAAAAAATCTTTTCACAAGCTCTTTACGTTTGGGTGAGAATTAGTTTCAGAGATCTTTTTTTTTTTAGTTCATAACTTTATGCCCTCTAGAGGGCGCCATTTAATGTGACGTCACATAGCCTATAACTAGCGGACGACCAAGACGCTTCCAACGATACCTCATTTGTCAAACTGTGATGAGTGGTTTAGAAGATAGGATCCCGAACAGATGAACATACATAAATACATACCGGTCAAAATCATAACCCTCAATTTTTCTTCGCCGAAGTCGGGTAAAAATAGATTGCAACTTAATAATGCAGCTCTCAGATAGTTAATTGATTCAGGCGTGACTTTTGCGTAAATCCATTATAAAATACAATTAACGTAGATTTCACTCTCAGAGTTCACTCTGGGTCCAGCGCTCGTCGTGGCAACACGTCGTGTTCAGGTTCGCGACTGGTCAATCGTCATCCTGAGGATGCCTCGTTTAGAGAACAAACACGTGTCGCTTTCTGACAGGGTTTTTTATGACTTTATGAAGAATATATCTACGTCTATTGTATTTTTTTATACAGCTCTCCTCTATCCTATTAGTTAGACAAGTGGTTTCCGATGCCTCTAATATCAATGCTAGTTATTGGAATGCAATAAAGTGATACCTAGTGTATCTCTTAAAATTCTGTAATGCCTTGGCTACCACAATCGAGCAATGCGCGCACTGTCTCATATTGATTGTTATTACGATTATGAAATTTAATTAAAACAGTTGATAACAGAACATGATTGAATTGATATTCCGATGAGTTAACGTTTATAGATTCCGATTCTGAATGTGCATGATTATTATTGACTGCCTGGCTAGGGTTATTCAGGAGACGATTATATCTTTTTACCCAACTACGGCGAAGAAAAAAGGAGGGTTATGATTTTGACCGGTTTGTATGTATGTATGGTCATCTGTTCCCTCATATCTTCTAAACGACTCATCACAATTTGGCAAATGAGGTATCGTTGGAAGCGTCTTGATCCTCCGCTGGTTATAGGCTATGTGACGTCAGATTTAAAATGGCGCCCTCTAGAAGACAATCAATCTGCCTAGCCTTATCCCAACTATGTTGGGGTCGGCTTCCAGTCTAATCGGATGCAGCTGAATACCAGTATTATACCGCGCGCTATTTTACGGCGCCCTCTAGAAGACATAAAGTATAAATAAATATTTTGAGTTTTTGAGTTTCCGCGTAGCTCGTAGCACAGCGTGCTACGAGCATGGCTACGGCGTAGCCGCACTGTGCTACGAACGATGGTTGACGACGACGCCCCGTAGGCGGACGCCTACGAAAACTTTGAAAAGGCTTTCTATATGAAAATCTAAGTAATGGATTAAATTACTCTATTAGTAAGTATCCATGCGAAAATCTGTCCGGATTTCCATAACTAATTCTGTTAAGATTGACTTACTAAAACTGCCTATTTATTTTTAATTGGATTAAATACTGAGAGTGTATAAAATTCACATCTAGCATCTGACCGGAAAACAAACTTCAAATCAACACAAAGCGATAAATATCCGTGCCCAAGGGGTGTATTGCTGTTTTCACAGTTTTCCTTCGACAAACTAATAACTAGTTGCCAAAGAAACTAACGAAAAGTTATCGTTTCAGTTATTTCGCAGTCGGTCAACTAGAAACAAGTTACCGTCGATATTTATTGTGTTATTGGAAAATGTCTTTTAAAGCCATCATTGCCCACTATTGGCTGGTTCGAAATAAAGACGGAGTAGCTTAGTTCAAAGTCAAAGATTTATTAGCAGATAATATGGTTAGAAAGTAGTGATGGGCCGAATGTGGTTTGGACCGAATCCGAACTTCGGCCTAACATTCGGTTAAAACGAAAAGTTCGGCCGAACTTCGGTTCAATTTCGCGCGCTTTTTCGAGAGCGACACTCCAGATGTTTGTTAGAATAGGCGCGGGCTTGCGAACGGCGAGCAATGGGTAGCTCGCCGTCCGATAAGGACCAGGCCCGGGTCGATGGCGCGTCGTGTTCCACGCGCGCCTCAAAGAGATGTCAGGACAACTGACGGGGTCCGTTAGGACCGATGCCTGCCAGGGTTGCGGAATAGTCCGAAAGGGATACCGGGACCCTGGCAACAGGCAACTGAAGGAACACGGGTGGGTTTTAGTCAGTAAGAGTCTGACACGCCCTTCCACTCCGCCCAGAGCGGGAGAAGTCATATGATGATTTCCCACCCAAAAAAAAAAAAAAAAATGTTTGTTAGAAGAAAACAAAGCTTATTTCATTTTTGTAATAGTATATTTAATTTTTATGTCTTATTAATTAGGCAGAGATTTTCAAGACTAATAAGAATAACTGATTTAATATAAGGTTTACATTAACAATGTTCCTAACTAAAATAAATGACCGTGAGTGAGTAAAAGACATAATTTTATTTTACAGTAATGCTATTCTAATTCTATTTAATTTAGTTTCAGTCAAAATAGTGCAAGGAGGTATTATTTTTCTTGTGCCGAATGTTCGGCATCTGAACCGAAATTCGGTCGAATGCCGAAGTTCGGTTCAAGCTGCCGAAATTCGGTTGAACCGAATGTGAACCGAATTTCGGCCCATCCCTATTTGAAAGTTCTTACAAAGGTAGCTTATTAATAGCTTAACATATTTAACCATAACATAATGACTTAGAGAGCTGTGGTGGCCCAGTGGTAACGGCCGCGACTTACGAGTTGTAGGTCGAAGGTTCGAACCCTGACAGGCGCTTTACTTTGTGTAAATAATTTCATCACCACTGCTCTCAAAACGGTGAAGGAAAACCTAGAAACAAATATTCGAAGTGACAGCTACCAAACCGCACTGGGCCCGCGTGGTGGATTACGGCCCGCTCCCTCTCACAGACAAGTGCCCTTAGTCCCAGCAGTGGGAAAAAAATAGGCTGATTATGAAGGGATTCTTTTATAGTAAAGAAGGAATTTTCAAGTACGATTCAGTACTGTTGAATATTTTTTTGTAGCAGTTCTTATATTTTTGAATCAGGTGTTTCTTGTGTAATCATTATTAACGAGTAGGTTTATTTTTTAAATTTATGAGTTGAATACGTAAGGGTAGGCATCTTCATGACATCGTTTTTTCCTTGTTTAAATTTGTTTTGTATTACTACATATTTTATATATATATATATATATATATATATATATATATATAGTACATATTTTTAGTCCTCCTTATCGATTTCAATAACTACTTACGAGTTGCAGGTCGCAGGTCCTAGAACCAAAAATTCGAAGACATGTGACATCTACCAACCCGCACAGGGCCCGCGGGGTAGATAACTGCCCATTCCCTCTAGAAGAGAGGAGGCATGTGTCCCAGCAGTGGGAACATTATAAGCTGAGGAGGCATGTGTCCCAGCAGTCCGAACATTATAAGCTGAGGAGGCATGTGTCCCAGCAGTGGGAACATTATAAGCTGAGGAGGCATGTGTCCCAGCAGTCCGAACATTATAAGCTGAGGAGGCATGTGTCCCAGCAGTGGGAACACTATAAGCTGAGGAGGCATGAGTCCCAGCTATGGGAACATTATAAGCTGAGGAGGCATGTGTCCCAGCAGTCCGAACATTATAAGCTGAGGCCTATGTGTCGCAGCAGTGGGAACACTATAAGCTGAGGAGGCATGAGTCCCAGCTATGGGAACATTATAAGCTGAGGAGGCATGTGTCCCAGCAGTCCGAACATTATAAGCTGAGGAGGCATGTGTCCCAGCAGTGGGAACACTATAAGCTGAGGAGGCATGAGTCCCAGCTATGGGAACATTATAAGCTGAGGAGGCATGTGTCCCAGCAGTCCGAACATTATAAGCTGAGGAGGCATGTGTCCCAGCAGTGGGAACACTATAAGCTGAGGAGGCATGAGTCCCAGCTATGGGAACATTATAAGCTGAGGAGGCATGTGTCCCAGCAGTCCGAACATTATAAGCTGAGGAGGCATGTGTCCCAGCAGTGGGAACACTATAAGCTGAGGAGGCATGAGTCCCAGCTATGGGAACATTATAAGCTGAGGAGGCATGTGTCCCAGCAGTCCGAACATTATAAGCTGAGGAGGCATGTGTCCCAGCAGTGGGAACACTATAAGCTGAGGAGGCATGAGTCCCAGCTATGGGAACATTATAAGCTGAGGAGGCATGTGTCCCAGCAGTGGGAACATTATACGCTGATTATGCCCTAATACGACTGCCAGACCGAATTTAGTGTATTAAAGTACTACAATATATTTCTTCATAGCCTCTAGAATTACGTTTTTAGGATTCCGTGGTCAACAAGGAACGTCCGTCTGTCCATCTGTCCGCGGCTTAGCTCAGAGACCGTTGGTACTAGAAAGCTGTAATTACCCGACTACGGCGAAGAAAAAAGGAGGGTTATGATTTTGACCGGTATGTATGTATGTTCATCTGTTCCCTCATATCTTCTAAACGACGACTCATCACAATTTGACAAATGAGGTATCGTTGGAAGCGTCTTGATCGTCCGCTGGTAATAGGCTATGTGACGTCACATTAAATAAAAATGGCGCCCTCTAGAGGACATAAAGTCAGGAACTTAAAAAAAAATATTGTTTAATCGTACCATGTTGGGTATCAAATGAAAGGGCTTAATGAGCACATTTAATGTGACGTCACATAGCCTATAACCAGCGGACGATCAAAACGCTTCCAACGATACGTCATTTGTCAAATTGTGATGAGTGGTTAAGAAGATATGAGGGAACAGATGAACATACATACATACATACATACATACCGGTCAAAATCATAACCCTCCTTTTTTCTTCGCCGTACTCGGGTAAAAATATAAATATTATAACCCCAAAAGAATTTAAAGAAAATTAAAGTAATAAAAACTAAAACCCAACTACGACTAAAAAGGTATAAACAAGACCCCACAGACAGACAAATTAAAAATCCGGAGTCACACGTAATCTGTTCGATTTATGCCCTAACACGTGTGACTCCGGATTTTTAATTTGTCTGTCCGTGGTGTTTTGGTATGGATATACATATAAACCACGCCGATAAAGTGGTAAAAAAAACCGTAAAAAAATTTTTTTTTGGGGTTCCTCCCCTTCACTTAAAGTAGGGATGGTTTTTTGTCAATCCCATGGTGTTGTGTATAATTGGAAAGGTCGTTTAAAAATAATATGAGTTTGTGAAAACCTATACAACTATCACCGCTACGTAGGCTCCACAAGTTACCGAGTAATAATCGACCAACTTAAATTTGCATGTGTTAAAACATGTTCTCCCATACATTCTGTATCGGAGAACAAGTTTTTCAACTACAATGTTAAGTTTGTTTTATAAATTCATCCCAACTACGGAACCCTTCCCTGTGCATGGTACGACATGCACTTGGCCGGTTTTTTATTATTACTTTCTGAACACTACACTTTGCTTTGCCTGGAATTATAACCAAAACTTTTTTTGCAAACCTTCACGGCGACTATACTAACAGTACTAGGTAACATCAATCTTAAAATAAACCGTTTTGTCAATTTATCGAGCTCGTTCAACTGGCACTATTAAATAAGTATCAATAACACTTTATGCACCCTTTTCAACCTTTTCTGGGGGATAGTGACGTCACATACCATCCCTCATGACTGATCACCTCTCCCCCCCAGGATTTAGTCCCAGGAGGTTATTTATGGGGAGTCTTTCCCCACAAAATTGCTGATTTGATTTAGCATAGTCATATCTTTGGGAAGAGGATAAGTTGAATTATAATATGGGTGAAGTCGTATTTTATGTGTCTCAAGGTCTTCAGGCACGGCCGGATTTAAGGCAGGGCCACAGGGGCCATTGCCCCGTGCCCCCACAAAATAGGGGCCTCCACAATTTGATATCATTAAATTTTTTTTTTTTTTTACTTGTCGTTACGTTGTGTTGTGTGCTCTGTCTGTGCTAAATAAATGTATTTTCTTTCTTTTATATTTGTTAGATAAAAAAAGTTCAAATCTCAAGGAACCTTTTTAAAATTTTCTTTTCATGTCCTGGGCTGATGGTCGTAAAAATGATACGTATTAATATATGTTTCTCGTCTGTTCCATATAATTTTCCGGGGCCTCCACTTTTGGTTTCCCCAGGGCCTCTACACCTATAAATCCGGCCCTGTCTCCAGGCATATGCTGGAGAAACGTTATGGATAAAAGAGTATGATCGATAGAGTAGGTTCACCATCGGGTTCGTACTGTTTAAGACTTAGTGAAATGCTATACATGTAAGTACAGGTATACTATAAAAATTATGCGCTTAGGTAATCTTCGTGTTTCCGAATTAGTCGTCGTGCCACAGAATAATCCTCCACAGAGGCGAAGCTTTTTAGTTTTGTCGCTACTACCGCGTTTTGCCTTAGTGCACCTATCTATCTATCTCTACCTATTTTTTGACGTGTAAAAGTGTTTGTACAAATCTACTTACAGAAATAAATCATTTATCATTACATGTTTCTATGGAGCTTTCTCTCTTTTGGGTAACCTAATCTGGTCGCACCTTGTCATATATCAGTCAAACGTTTGAAAAGTATTTTGGAACTGCGTAGAGTTATTAATCTCAAAATGTGTAATCATGGTTATACAAAATCGGTAAGTACTTCAACGGTTTTAGCAGCTCTATATTATATCTTATAATTGCGCGTTCGTATTTCCGAACATAAACGATGATTGCTGAAGCGCATGCTTTTCCTGGGTGATCTGTATACGTTATAACTTTATCGGAGATCATGAAGATTATTTTTTAAATCAAATGTAGAGGAGGTTCTAAAGTAAACACAATAAAATACATTTAAAAATAATTTACTTACGAATTTTATCTACGTAAAACATACCGACTACTAAATATAATCCTATTACACATCAACGGACAAGTAAAGAAGATTAAAATATTATATTTGCTTTATAAACCGCAGCGCTCGAGTTTTGTGACCGCAAACACTTGACGTTGGCTTGTGGTCAACATTTACTTTTCGGGTAGGTTCATCCTTTTGGTATATTACGTGTACTTAGTGCTATAATCTGAGTAAAGGATTTGGCTATTTACATAATATACCATCACGCCTGTAATCCCCGAACGGTTAGCAGAGGTATATTACCTATAGTGCACCCACATTTCGCCAGTTATGTTTAAATCACATTTAATAAAGGGTGAGTCTAATGCGAGGAACTCGTGGCTAAGTCATAACAGCCGCACGGATCGATCCATCAGGTTAAGCTACGCTTGCCGGGGTTGGTCCGTGGATGGGTGACCATCTTTACATACCGAGACTCCTCCGTGCCTCGGAAAGCACGTTGGCCGTTGGTCCCGGCTGTCATTTGTGGATCTTTGACAGTCGTTGCGGGTCGATTATCCAGTTACTGGGTTGTGGAGGTCAGATAGGCAGTCGCTCCATGTAAAATACAGGTATTCAGCTGCATCCGGTTAGACTGGAAGCCAACCCCAACCCCCTATTTACAGAATAAACAATTTCATTTTCATTTCACCTTTTGGGTACGAAACCCTAAAAAGGATTAAAAAATAATTAGATACATCCTACTTATTTAATCAAATTCTATCAAAATTAGAATTCAGGGAAGACCTTTCCTAAACCGAAATAAGCTAATGAAAAATCCGGTCCATCGTTAAAAGGTCTATGTTTAACATAATACTTTACTTTGACAACAAAAGGATAGATAGTTACCCTTTTATCTGATATCTCATTACTGGGCTCTTCACGGTTCAAAACACCTATCTATAGTTACTTAACGAAAGAGTCCCATTTCATTGTAAAGGAATTTCTATTACTCGTAATTTGATTCCATGTAGCCCCTTGTACATTCTGAACAAGCCAGGAAAATTTCATGTGGGTTTTGTAATGTTGTATACGATTTAATACGATTACTTTCAGGGAATCCAAAATATTTATAATTGCGAAAGTGAGTTTGTTTGTTACGCTTTCAAGCTAAAACGGCTGAACGGATTTGGATGAAATTTGGAACACACCCATATTTTCGTTGATAAATTCGCAAAATAACCCTTCTTAAAAATAAATACTACCCTGAATTTTCTGACCCTTAGTAAAATGGCGCTGAACCCTTCGTGTGCGAATTTTTGCCCCTTCCGGGTAGTCGGTAACATTTTTCGGGTTCCGTCACATTTTCCGCCGGAAATCAATTGTTTGTTAAGAAAATGTTTTGTTTTTGGCGTTTTATAACCCTTTTTTTGGATGACAGCCATGTCAACCCTTACTTAGAGAATGTTGCTCGTAATTTTAATGTATATTTGAACTCGTTTATCGCTGCCGGTCGTGGTACCACCCATATACAGCTTGTTGTATACAGATTTAAAATGTTTGTATACATAGTGGAATAGCGTTCAGTTTTAAATTAGACGATCTCTATCGCACCTCAAATATAATCATAAAAAAAACCGGCCAAGTGCGAGTCGGCCTCGCGCACGCAGGTTTCTGTAACATAATCTATAAAAACGGCAAAAAAAATCACGTTTGTTGTATGGGAGCCCCCTTAAATATTTATTTTATTCTGTTTTTTTTGTATTTGTTGTTATAGCGGTAACAGAAATACAACATCTGTGAAAATTTCAACTGTCTAGCTATCACGGTTCGTGAGATACAGCCTGGTGACAGACGGACAAACAGACAGACAGACAGCGGAGCCTTAGTAATAGGGTCCCGTTTTACTCTTTGGGTACGGAACCCTTAAAAGATTTTTTTTTCTTTTTTTAAATCTTAATTTGACTGAAGGCCTCTGTATCAAAACTACGTAACATCCATAATTTCCATCTTTTTCAAACTCAGTTTACACAAACAATCCCAAAACAAAGTGTCCTACCCACGTGGTCATTACAAGTGTTACGATAAAACAGCATTATAGCTTACGTCAGTAGAATATCTGTGCCTGCTTATAAAAAGCGCCAAATAACATCATTAAGGCGTCAACACACGTACCGCACCATTTTTGCTCATCAGAAATAATTGCGCTTTTTTTAAATACGTTAATTATTGTACTTCCCCTTTGTTTTTACCGCTCTTTTGTTTTTAATAGAAGGTTCGTACTGTATCCGTAATTTTCTGTTAGTAAACAGTTTCTTAATATCCCTCGGGAATCATCGCATTTCCGAATACAAATGAATGCTAAATTCCATGTCCATCAATTATTCGGTTTATCGTGTATAATAATTTGAATTAAGAACTGTGTACTTTATTGTTGTTTTGTTTTGATTTCCGAGTGAACTATATAGAGCTGTAAAACTATTTCGTTTACACTATTTCTTCCCAGTTTTAAAATAAATTACATTAAGTATTAAAAACTATATACTTCCAAGTCGATTAAGGGCGTCCGGTCTGCACCAAGTGCAAAGGGCAACTGATAGAAATTCGACGACTGACGAAACACGAAGTTTGCCGAGGGACACTAAGAAAATAGTTGAACTGTACATATTGTGAATTCCAACCGACGTGGTGTCTTTTGCCGAATATCTAATGTTATTTTCAAACATTTGTTTGTGTATTTAGATCAACATTCTACCAAATAT
The DNA here is from genome assembly GCA_948473465.1 of Lithophane ornitopus. Classification (NCBI taxonomy): domain Eukaryota; kingdom Metazoa; phylum Arthropoda; class Insecta; order Lepidoptera; family Noctuidae; genus Lithophane; species Lithophane ornitopus. The sequence continues at coordinate 11,690,155 of OX419632.1, read as the reverse complement.
ATGTTTATTTTCATAATATTATAATAGTGTTATCTAGAAGAACAACGTATAGGGCACGACCCTTGCTATAGACAAATATTATTCGCTGTTTATATTAGACTATAAACAGCAAAGTGGTTTGACAACATCCACAATTCCACATCAATCCTACCAAGAATTACCATAAACAGCCCATAAACAATAAACCGGATACTTTTATTTCGATTCGCAAACGAAAATTCATAAAAAGAGGCATAAAACTAAATGGGTACCTATCTGTTTTTATTTTAGGTTATTTTCGTCCATACTCCAATCCTTGGTTAGATAATATTTCTTCATAAACAAGAGCGTCGATAAACCTATAAAAAATAATAAATAGTTATAATAAAGCGCAATGCATTTTTATTATGCCACTGCAGAGCGAAGACCTCTTCTCATAGAGATAAAATATGGAACTCAACGATTTCAGACTATTTATAAGTTCTGAGGCCCTAGACAAAGTAACATTCTATCAGCGATAACGATAATCTAAAAGAAAAAAATCTATAGGACTGACATAACCTATCGAAAAGCTTATATCAATCCTGAGGCCCTAGACAAAGTGACATTCTATCAGCGATAACGATGATGGAAAAGGCAAGAATGTATGAGACTGACATAATCTATCGTAAAGCTTATGTCAATCCTGAGGCTCTAGAGTAAGTGACATTCTATCAGCGATAACGATGATGGAAAAGACAAAAATGTATAGGACTGACATAACCTATCGAAAAGCTTATGTCAATACTGAGGCCCTAGACAAAGTGACATTCTATCAGCGATAACGATGATGGAAAAGGCAAGAATGTATGAGACTGACATAATCTATCGTAAAGCTTATGTCAATCCTGAGGCTCTAGACAAAGTGACATTCTATCAGCGATAACGATGATGGAAAAGGCAAAAATGTATGAGACTGACATAATCTATCGTAAAGCTTATGTTAATCCAGTTAAAGCCGTTGTAGAAATACGAAACGCTTTCGAAACGATTGTCACTTGTCTAGGCCCTCTGGTTTCCTCACATTATTTTCGTACGACCGTCAGTCAGTGATGGGAAGGCAGAAGTAGTTAGCTACACCACTGTCGTTGAAATATCGAACTTGCAAAGAGTGTGTACAGTCACGAGCAAAAATATGTATACACTCAGCAAAATTCAATAACGATTTTCTCGTGAAATAACGATTGCAACATTGAGGTGATACCTATTTCATGATAATATGGGTTCCAAAATACTATCTTCGTTATAACATAAAATTATAATCAATACAGTAGGAGAAAATAATTTTGAAAAGTTGCTAAGTATATACATAGTAGTGATTGTGAGTGTACAAGTGACTAATTTTATTGTTAAATTAACGAACTTTATTCTCCTTGTTTCAGATAGAACTGGTGTAATGGCGCATCATACAAGTTGGCATTGAAAAGAATGGGACAATTTCACCGGGCGCCTTCCCTGCTTATCACTTTCGCCGAGGTTGGTAGCCTCGCCAACCGCCCCATGAGCACCGTTAGGGGATAAACTACGAATGGGTCACATAATCCATTGAGCACTGAAAGCGTAACAAGCAAAAAAAGTCACTTTCTCATTTATAATATTAAAGTTAGGTTATACATAGTATAGATTACATTTATGGTCGCAGATGAAAAGTAATCAAAAAGATCGCCATGTGACTTTCCATAAAGCAGACCGTACTGAACGAGCTACTGTGAACACTGTACCTTGACTTTTTGTATCTCAAGATTGATTTGTTCGCTAATTCTGCTGTTGTCCATGTCCATCATATCCATTTGCCGGCGTTGCTCTTCCACTAGTTGCTGTGCTTGTAGGTACTGAGACAAGGAAGAGAGGTTTAGGCAATTATATAATCACAGGAATTGCTTCATTTAGGTACTGGACATTGAAAGCAGTAAAAAAAAAGTTTTTATTTTTTATTTTGCACAAAAAAAACGCACAACACATTGAGCTTATAAATTTTAGCAAAATTCTTTTAATAGGAGCTGAACGCCCGATGTTACACACGGCTACACATGAAGATAAACATTTCCAGTTTTTGCTGATCTCGCATTGTATAGGATTTCCGTACAATGCGAGGGCAGCTTATACTGGAAATGTATAGCTTGATGTGTAGCCGTGTGTACCTCCCATCGAAACTTTTATCTCCTATTTAACCCCTTAGGGCATGCACATAGAGATACAATATACTAAATTATATATCTATGGGCATGCATTTTCAAGAATCTTTCCTTAGTGTTTATTTTCGTTATATTTACAATATGAAAAAAAGAACACGAAAAAAAAAGGATCTTAGATGATTCGACCATTTTTAAAACCACATACTGCTAAAGAAATAAGTATTGTAAGCAGCAGTACTTATTAATTACTTTATAACTCCCTCTCTCTCTGTCCATCTCTTTCTAAGCTTTTAGCTGGGATAGAGAGATTCTTCTTTTTCGTGTGGTTAGTGAGAGACTAAGAGTTTTTATTGCGCCCATAGGCCTTTGACTTTTAGCTTCACATGCCGTCGAGAAATATCTCTCAAACATACCTCGTTTCCTCACGATTTTTCCTTCACTGTTTATGAATAATTACACAATACGCACATGAATCCGAAAATTCAGAGGGCCTAGACAAGTGACAATCGCTTCGAAAGCGTTTCGTATTTCTACAACGACTTTCAACTGGATTGACATATGTTTTTCAATAGCTTATGTCAGTCCTATACATTTTTGCCTTTTCCATAATCGTTATCGCTGATAGAATGCCACTTTGTCTAGGGCCTCAGAGGTGCTTGGATTCGAACTCAAGACCTATGACTTGGCAGTTCGACGGTCACGCCACTAGGCTATCATTGCTGTTGAAAGAAGGATGATTTCTAGTTTATTACGTAGAGGTGCACTAATAATTAAAAACATTACAGTCATGCACCCAAAACTTTGTTTACCTCAGACCCGTATTCCGTTGGTTCCACACATACATGCACCTAAAATAAATTAAAAACATAATTTAAACATTTGTTTTGAACCACCTACATACGAGTTCAGTTACCGAATTTTTATTTTGTTGGTTCGCTGCCGCCAAATCGTATTCGTCCGCGGACCGTTGGGAAATGCAAAAAATTTGTAAAATGTTCCCCTCGACACGACGCTCTGTGCAACCTTTTAATTATTTTGTTGTTTATATATTTGTTTACTTCCATTTATAATCGAGTATTATCTAGCAGTCAAACACCCGGTTTCTAAATTGAGAATTTTCTTGTCAAACTCCACTTTAAAGTGAAATAAAATTGTACTCTTTCGATTTGGCAAATAAATTTTAAATTTTGCAGGCTTCATTGAAGAAATCACCTTAAGGGCGCACCCTACCTCAAATTGCTTGCATGATCCTCCGAAAATACTGCAGCATTAATTTTGAAATAAATACCTATATGTTAAAGGATTGATGCTAGGTCCTATGTTTGGCGAAAACACGATTACATAAAATTTTCTCTATAGAAAAAAATTCCAAAGTTACCTCTAACCCGAACTATAAACCGCTAGTATTAAAAAATACTAAACTTTGCATAATAACTGAACTAACTATAAAGCAGGTCTTACGTTTTTTTTTTTTTAGTTACCATTATTTATACCGTAAAAAGCTACACTTTTCGAGGCTTGAGAGCCGCTAGCACATCACTCCGTTGTCCACCCTCACTCCGTCCTCACAGATAGAAACCTAGTGGTTTCCTACTGTAATACTTCGGTATATAATGCAGTTCAAGGGAGAACAAAATAACATTTCCTACTAAAGAACAATTGATTTACAACCATCAGCGATAATGGGAAGTAATTTAGGATTATGTTATGTTATCGGAACGTTAATTTGGAGGATAGGAACATTCATTACATTTGGTTCTAAGGCTTATCTCACTAGAACACCCAAGGTGGCGCTGCCAGCAATATATATGTTATGGACCAAGTGATTATTAGGGCATTATAAAAAATGCCCGGGCTGTTTGAAAAATACACAATATGAGAGGGCAGTATGATAACAACTATTGAAATAATCAAATCGACCGGGCATTTATTATTATGCTAGTCACTTATGGGGCAGCACAATTAAAACCAAGTTTTATTACTATTATTTTAATTTCAAACGTAGAATCGATATTTAAAATCAAATAAAATCTTTCCATTCATAGACACTCTGCTGACCTATGATGACTTTACCATAATTAAATACCTGTGTATTATTAGATTGCCCAAATACCACACGGCAATATTTATAATGGCGAGGCAATGTGATAAATAAGGAAGTTCAAATTTTAATTAATTATTTCGCCCTAAGTAGCTTGTCATTATTTATAAGTCGCGGGCATTATGTAAATTGCCCCTATTTATTACTTGGTCCATAACATATACACAGCTTTATGGTGGGTATCTCACCAGGCGTCCGATCGGTTGCACAACCAGCCATTTTATACGTTCTTATGCAGTGCGACCATGTTTAATCCGCCACTGGTGTCCTAGTAAGATATGCCTAAGACAAGTTTTTAATTCGTTATGTCGTGAGGAAAGTTTTGAGTATGAATGTGGATAGCTATAAGAGTAGGGGAAGATCACAGAACCGATGGATGGACTGTGTGAAAGATGATATAGCTAGGAAGATCACAGAACCGATGGATGGACTGTGTGAAAGATGATATAGCTAGGAAGGTCACAGAACCGATGGATGGACTGTGTGAAAGATGATATAGCTAGGAAGGGGGTGCTTACGAGATGACGACAAGTAGAATATAATTAATTAATGAATGGAAGAAAAATACATTTTGCCCCGACCCCAAATTGGGATGAGGTTTTAGAGGTATGATGAACAGGGTGTAATGTTCACTAATCCTCCATAGAAAAGGGAGGAGCCTCCAACCAGACGGTTGTTGTGTCTGGCGGGCAACTGGCCAACGTTAAATGTCGAGATCTTGTATAACAATATGTTGATCGCACGGTAAACTCTAATTGCGCGATGCAGGATTTTGTGTGACCTCAGGCATTTGATGTGTAGTTCGCATATGGATCAACAGAATCATAAAGTAGTTTAGGTACAGTTTTAGGTTTACGAAAAATTAAAAAAAACATGACGTCACAGCCTTCGGTTATTATTAACATTCCTCTAGAAATTCCGTTTCACGAGTAAGTGGACCGATTTTAAGCGTATCAGATTTGCCAGGGCAAAATCCGGGTTGCCCCAGGACCCTTTTTCCGGCTTCCCGCACGTGTGTACGTTAAAATGTGTGACGTCATCTGACAGGCGTGACGTTACCTGTCATGTACAGTCGGCAAGTAAATTAACTGGGTGTACGTCTCTACCTTCCCTCAAGGAGTTATGTATACCTACCTCAAGGATATTTATGTATTGTGATTGAGATCTTGTCTGGTTTGCGTTGGTGTACTTACCTATCTAATAGGTACTGTCAGATTTATCAACGGTATATTTTTTGCCCAAATAATTAAATACCAGTCTACTTCTATCCCACTGCAGGGCAAAGACCTCTTCTTCACATAAGAAGGCACGAGCATTGATCAAGATGGGTTTGCGATTTAAGACTTAAATCCTTACAATTATTATAACTGCGAAAGTGAGTATGTTTGTATGTTACACTTTCACGCTAAAACGGCTGAATGGATTTGGATGAAATTTGACACGTGGATAGACCAGCACGTGTAGCATGTCCACCGACACCGAGACAAAATGACAAATCTATAAATTCTGTCATTTTGTCTATTCTTCCGCCGATAAAACCCGTTTCTACGGTGGTCATGCTACGAGTGCATGACCTGAAAATGGCATGGGATACCTTTTATCCCGATATTCCCATAAGACTCGATACCTTGATGGAGTCCTAAGGGAGTGAAACCGCGGGCGCAGCTAGGTAACTATATGTTCAGGTTGCCAAGCGATGTTTTCCCTACATCGATGTTAGTGATGTCCAAGATAAACAGAAAAAAAATATTAAAGAAATTATGAAATACTTGGGGCATCCAAAGCATTATATAAATAAGTTTTTTCAACGAGAAGTGTGTTTCAACGAAAATTTTAGGTCCTTGAAGTTTATTGATTGTAGAGTATTTTATTTTAATAAAAAGAGAATAGAAATATGTTCGGTGCATTACTTTTTTTGTCCTATCGTTTTATCGAATTAGCGGCAGCATTTTTTATTTTTCACAAATTCGGATACCAATATCTTACTTACTTACTACCTGGGACTTAAAACATCATTCAGGCTAAGTGGGGTGGTTTAATTATTGAAACTAACTCAAAAACTACGCAAGCAAAGTTAATAAAATTTACATGGGACCACCTCTGAAGCATGACCTACCGAACAAAATAGAATCATCAAAATCTATTCATAATTGGCAGAGTAATCAGCAAAAAAACCTTTAAAAAAACATACAGTCGAATTGAGAACCTCCTCCGTTTTGAAGTCGGTTTAAAAATCACGCCTTATTAATTTAATTAGGTACGTTCGACTTGTTAATCTTTGAAAGTTATTTTATTTCATATGAGCAGAACTCGATATCCGTGAGCAGAACAAACATTGTTAAAAGTCAAACATCTTCGGAGACTGAATGAAGTTAATTACTTATCCATTATTAAAATTAAGGTCTTAATTAAATCTTGGTTAGAATGTACATTGGCGTTTTTGCCTTCGTCTGTTAAATTAACCACCGTTATTCCGAAAATACTGCAGCATTAATTTTGAAATAAATGTATGTTAAAGTTGAGGATTGATGCTAGGTCCTCTGTTGACGAAAACACGATTTTGATTGGAAAAAAAAAAACCAAAGTTACCTCTAAACCGAACCATAAACCGCTGGTATTCAAAAAATACTTCTAATTTGAAGTATTTTTTATGTTTTTTTATTACCATTATTTTCATCGTAAAAAGCAATTACCTAAACTATTCAAGGCTTGGAGCCGCCAGCACCCCACTCCGTCTCACTCAAGCCACGAGTAGTATGGTGCGAGCGAGATGAAAAGTAAATTTTAGCTGAGGTAGTATAGGCACCTAATGTCGGAAATTATCCCACGGGAACATAGGTACTACCCGGATAAAAAATCCTAACTCGGGTCATGCTCTTACTTGAGAAAACCACAGCATGCACCAAATCCACAATAATAACATGATGCCATATTAATCTATCTTCTTATCTTCTTGCAGGGGTCTATGCTCACGCGCCAGCACCGCATGCGTTGATGGGCGGCGGCGCGAGCGCGGGCGGCGGGCGGGCGACTCGCGCCCTTCGCCTGCTACTGCTGCTCGTGCTGGCCCTCGCGGCTGTGGAGTACCTCTTCGGCTCCATCCTGGACGCGTCTCCACTCAGGACTTATCTGTACACCCCGCTTTATAACGCCACACAGCCTACACTCAGGTAAGTCAGAAAGAAGGCAATTAAAAATGAAATTCTCCACAATATAGTATATAGATAAGTACCTACCGCCGTAGGGGCCTCGGCTCAGTATTATGTCACATGGCAGTACTAGGTAGGTAGTAGGTACTACCACCTGGGGGCCAAGTCTACTAATTTACAAACTCTCACAATGATGAGTTTTTGACAGATTTGCCATACAAAATCTGTCAAAAACTCATCATTGTGAGACCACTGACACGTAGACTTGGCCCCCTGATGCTGAGCTTCTCAGCTGCAACTCAGGAGTGTCATACACTCAAAACTGCTATAAAATGTATGACGTAGACATATACGAAGGCAAAGATTATTGCCTTTTTTACCTGCTTGCATTGTCACTCTAGGAATATCGTGCCAAAAACATTGCAGCATTGGTCTTGGGTACAGAAGCTTTAAAACACAATATCTGTTAGTTTGAAAATCAATTCAATCAAAAGTACAGGAAGACAGTGCAGTTGCCTAACCCTATCTTATCTTTACCAGAAACGCCGAAAAAACACCAGCTTCTTTAAAAAGGATCTCCGTCGCAAATCCTATGACTATGAATTATGCCGAAGGGTACACAGAAATTCCAGCTCTGAATTTAACTGGATACAACCACACTGTGTCAAACAACGAGACGCGAAAGGCCATCGACCTGAATATGACAAGGCCGAAGTCTGTAGAAGACATGAACAGTTCTGCCCAAAACGAGACTACTCCTACTTCTATGCTGATCACCAAGATACTGGATGGTATGAAAAATGGGAGTGAAGTCGTGAACAAGAGTGACTCTGCTCCAGTTACCCTGCCGATGTGTGAGAGTATGAGTGATTTAGGTAAGAACATTGGTTGATTAGTGTATCTGTTATGGACCAAGTAATAAATAGGGGCATTTTTCATAATGCCCGCGCATTATGAATAATGACAAGCTACTTAGGGCGAAATAATTAATTTATTATAATTTAAACTTCCTTATTTATCACATTGCCTCGTCATTATAAATAAATATTGCCGTGTGGTCTTTGGGCAATCTAATAATACACAGGTATTTAATTATGGTAAAGTCATCATAGGTCAGCAGAGTGTCTATGAATGGAAAGATTTTATTTGATTTTAAATATTGATTCTACGTTTGAAATACAAATCAAAATAATAGTAATAAAACCTGGTATTAATTGTGCTGCCCCATATGTGACTAGTATAATAAAAAATGCCCGGTCAATTTGATTATTTCAATAGTTGTTATCACACTGCCCTCTCATATTGGGTATTTTCAAACTGCCCGGGCATTTTTTATAATGCCCTAATCATCACTTGGTCCATAACATATCTATCGTTTGCTCCACTAGCAAATTGTTAATGAACAAAAGAGTAGAATGGCTTCCCGACTATACTCAAACGAGAAATTCTTAAGTTTTTTGTAATTTTCAGCTCAATGTCAGGATCAAAATATGATTTGCAACCATAACAAATATTTGTTTCTTCCATTGAATGACTTTTTTATTAATGAAATCATGACATTTGAGAACAAATCTAACTTAGAGAGATATATTTATGATTCTAATGATTATAATTCTATAAATACATATTTGATGATGACTCCACAGGTCCCGTACCAGCCAATACAACCGATATGGAACTGGATGACGTGGAGAAGAAGTTCCCCGAAGTGCAGTGGGGGGGCCGGTATACCCCGCCCAACTGCACTGCCAAACATAAAGTCGCTATTATTGTGCCATACAGGTATGACCAACATTTTTATCTGCATTTTTATCGAGTACTAGAAGCAGCGTGGTAAACCCACAAGATGGACCGATGACCTGGTGAAGTTCGCGGAAATTCGCTGTTTGCGAGGAGCATAGGACCGGTCGATATAGCCATACTTGGGGTAGGCCTATGTCCCGCAGTGAACGCCCTGAGTTGAGCTCCACTATTACTGACAAATGCTTGCACTGACTGGACAGGTCCACTCAAATCGCTGTGGTTCTTTCCTCAAAAGACCATTTCAGACGCTAATCTACATGGTCCTCATATGGCTTGACCAAGATTATGTCTAGACATTAAAAGAGACTGCGAACTCTGGGTTTGTTTCGGCCTTTTTCTCAGAGTAGTCAGATAGGAAACGCCGACCTCATCTAGCTTATTTTTAATATTTTTTTAATATGACGTGTAAAAGTGATTCCAATATCCTATTTACAGAATAAACAATTTCATTTCATTTCCCGAATGCTGATAGTGAAGATGTTTGTTTGTTTTTTGGGGCACATGGAGTGTTGGATGACCAAAGAAACGATGGATGAATTGTATAAAAGATGGTATACCCTGAATGATAAAGACTACTGAGATGCCGATTAATAAAGTAAATATTTAACTTATTTCCAGAGACCGCCAACAGCATTTAGCAATTTTCTTAAATCACATGCACCCGTTCTTGATGAAGCAACAAATTGAATACGGAATATACATTGTTGAGCAGAAAGGTAAAGCATTTTCTTTTTAATTTCTTTCAAAACATTCTGCAATCACCGCAATCACCTCAATCACCTCAGCACCCCGACCCACGAAACAGTTCCGACCCACCGCAAACAATGCGGCACCCGGTTCCGACTCACTGGAACCACAACTGGCACTGGCAAGCATCGGAAGATACAAGACTCAGCCCACTATCGACCTCCGGTCTCCGGAGGGGAGTGATGTGGCGGTATCTACATCGCCACATGAGAACTACGCTCAAAAACCTGACGTCACATAAATCCTGCATCGCGCAATTAAAGTTTACCGTGCAGTGGCCATAAATACAAGAACCCAACATTAATCGTTGGGCAGTTGCCCGCCAGACACAACACCCGTCTGGTCGGAGGATCCTCCCTTTTCTATGGTGGATGAGTGAACTTTACACCCTGATGTAATGTTGTTTTCCAAAAAAACATATTTGTTTGGATATTAAACTAAATGCCGAACGCAGCATACAATCAGCTGGGCCGCCTGCTTGTTTGACACCAATGTTTTGAAATAGGAAGTGCCTCCGCTGCCGGCGCCGGTCGCTGAATTGGCTGCCGGCGCTGACTTTGGTTGTCAATTTGACATAATTAAAAAATATGTAATATTTTTTTCCATAATCTATGATGTCCCTATTCGAGTAATAAGGTATATACTCCGGAGCCGAACTAGTTAGATTAGGTCAAATATTTGTAATCGCAAAAAAGGTTAGGTTAGAACTGTGACCCCCTACGTACAAGCCGAGCGAGCGTAGCGAGCAGGGCCGCGGTAGCGGCCGGCGAGTGCCAAAAACGACTAGAATGTACAGAAAAAATATTTTAGTTAGGGTTACTTAGTTGGGGTTCTGAATACTGGAAGAGTTTCCATAAATGCCGCGCCGCCGGTGTCCATTATGGGAGCCGGCGTTGACATTATTGCCGGCAGCCGAGATTAAAAACATCGACTGCTGGCAGTAATGTCACTGCCGGTTGCCAATGGCGTTATTTTTGCGAGCCGGCGCCGGCAGCGGAGGCACTCCCTTTGAAATAACATAAACCTTCTTCTCAGGTACGAGACAGTTCAATCGCGCGAAGCTGATGAACGTGGGTTTCATGGAGAGTCAGAAATTGGAGCCTGGCGGGTTCCAGTGCTTCATCTTCCACGACATTGACCTGCTTCCGCTGGATACAAGGAACTTGTACTCCTGCACGCGACAGCCTAGGCACATGTCTGCTTCTATAGATAGGTTTAAATTCAAGTAAGTTTATTTTGAGATATTCTGCAGGATTAAAAATAATTGGGTTACACTACACTTACACAGCTACCTTGAGTATATGTGTGCGATGTGAATACGTAAAAGTGATATGGAAAGGAATTTATAGCTACGCTAAACTTTCTTTAGCCATTTCTTGATTTGACTCGCGTCATCGTCACGCTTGAAGTAATTTGTTTTAGCGCCATCTACCTTCTACCGTTTGAATTACGTTGAGGTTGAAGTGAAAACTTTTTAGGCGCGTTGAGCACTTTTTGGGTGAACAAAAATCATGGAACTGGCGTCATCGTCACGCTTGAAGAAATGAATGAATGTTACTAAGGGTCAGTTCACACCAAGACGCGACGCTGCGCTTACTTTTTAAGATAGTCATACAAAATATAACTTTATTTACTACACAAAAAGATACACATTTAATTGAGATAATTCGAAAATGCCTCGCTACGTCGCGCTACGCCGCGCTGCGCAGCGCGACGCCGCGAGGCGCAGCCTGAAGCCGCTGCGGCGACTCAGTGATGCCAACTTAAGGTAATTTACCCTATATTTAGGGTAAAACTATTACAGCAGGGTAAGTTTTGGGGTATTAGCTTTTTTAGGGTAAGGTCTGTTTCGAATATTATTGGGTCGTTCCAGGTTTTTCGTAAAACAAAACGAAACCATTTTTCTGAAACGAAAAACTGTTCTAGATAACAGTTCATCAATGCATTGATTCGACCGCCCGCCCCGTCTCTACTCCACGGAGCAAAGAGTACCCGTTTTTCTTGGTTGGTTCTTTTTTGTTCAACCTGAATTATGTGCGACTTGCGACACGACTTCCAATGTCGTCTTTAGCAACGGTAATAGCACAATATTAACATGGTATACTAAAATTAGACGGATTACATTACTTACGAGTTACCCTATAAAGGGAGAAATCCCTAAAAGTGGAAACACTGGCAGACACACAATCAGCGCCGCGCGGCGTAGAGGAGTGTGTTTGCCGCGGCCGCGAGGTGCAGCGAGGCGTGGGGATGCCAGCGGCTTCACGATGCGCCTCGCGACGTCGAGATGCGTTTAGCGGCCCCAAACACTGGCCTCTTCAAGCATATTCGCGTCGCGTCACGACTCGGTGTGAACTGACTCTTAGTTTTCACTTCTATCGGCAGTCCCCAAAAACTGTCCCGAATGTTTTTTTTTCGCAATTTTGCCTTTGGTTTGAAAAAATGTTTGGACCAATTATTCTGGGCTTTTATGCAAATAAGCGACTAAAATATTAATGTGTTAACAGAAAAAACATGAACTGTTCCAGGTTACCATACAGCGCTATATTTGGCGGAGTGTCGGCCATGACCCTAGAACAGATCCAGACGGTCAACGGATTCTCCAACAAGTACTGGGGCTGGGGCGGAGAAGATGATGATATGTATTATAGGTGAGCTTGAGCTAGAGAGTTCTTCTTTTTTTTTAAATATGTTGGTTTGTTGTCACCAAACCAACATATTTTATGACAGTTGTGCTCAACAGGCAGGACAGAAGAAGCGACATCAAATCTTGTGGAAAGGAGATGTGATTTATACTGTAAGGGACTCGCGTAGTGTTTGGAAAGGGTCAAATAAATTATTATAAAATATTATTTTTAAGTAACTTCTGAGTTTCTTTGAAGGATAAAATCAGAAATGAAATTACCCGGAAAAGAACCGGACTTACCGACATAGCCTGCAGAATAAGCAAGCTAAAGTGGCAGTGGGCTGACCATGTTTGTCAAAGGACCGATGGCCGGTGGAGCAGACGTGTCCTAGAGTGGAGACCGCGTATCGGTTAGCGTAGTGTGGGACTGGGATGCTCCCTGGCGACCATGGACCGACGACCTTAACAAGTTGGCTGGGATGGACTGGATGCGGAAGGCGGAGGATAGCGTGTTGTGGCGCAGCCTGTGAGAGGCCTATGTCCAGCAGTGGACTGTGATAGGCTGAGTTGATTGAAGTAATTCAATTTAAGTTTAATCGAAAAACGTGTAGTTAATTCTAACATAAAATCCTAAGTATTGAACAGCATTCATGCACAGCACAAGGATACGAATTATGTATTGTGTCCTCTATAGTCATTGCTAATTCAATTGATTTATGTTTTTTTTTTGTCATCCTGTTACAGATTACTCAAAAAGAATTATCACATAGCAAGGTACAAGATGTCTATCGCGCGCTACGCCAGTCTAGAACATAAGAGGTCAACTCCTAATCCAAAGAGGTAAGCCATTGTTATTTCGTAACACTCTAATTAAAACTTAGTTAGTGATTTTGTTCTTGCTCTGACCAGTATAGAGCTCTGGCCGATGCGCGTAGTCGTAACCCGCATCCCGCGCAGGATTCGCCTCAGTGTGACCAGATTTTTAAAATGTGCATTTCAGCTTAACTGTATTGAAAATCGCATAATAAATTATTGTCAATCATTGCATTACTTATTTATTTTAGAAAATAACGTGGACCCCTAATATCGACTGCTTATCAAGAATTCATGAAATAAATCGGACACCACAACAAATATTGATTTTTAATTTACTAATTTTCAGGTACCAGTTGCTATCCCAAAAAGGAAAAACATTTGGCAGGGATGGTCTGTCTACCCTCACGTACGAAATAGTACAAGTGATGCAATACCACTTGTACACGCACATCCTAGCCAATATAGACGAGCGAAGCTGATGGACATATTTCGCCAAGCTCTTGTTTGGCGATGACCGGTAACATAAGTTACGTGCAAAGACGCTTCTAAAAAAAATACGATCGTTACCCAGTGTTGTTGATCTCTTTCGCATTACCGAGTGACAGTTCACTAGTGTTGCCAATGTAAAATAACGAATGCGTATCTTCGGTATTTGATAACTACTGGGTGATTTTTTGTACGGTTATTAATGAATTTATAAGAAAGCGAAGGTGTCTTGTAAGTCTTGTCATTTGTCAATTGTAATTGTGCGACAATTATTATGATGTTACAAATATAAAACTATTATGTATAAGTAAGTGTCGACTGTTAGTCAAAATTGTCTAATCATTCCATGATTATCGATGTCATAAGTTGACTTTTACTTTGTCCCCATTTTTTTTATGTATGGCAACACTAGGGTTTTGTCAGCATTATACAATATAGGTACATAATATAAAAATAGGCCTTTTATCTAACTGTTATATACTTCATAAATGTCTGTATTAATTTATTTAGGCAAATTAGTATAAGCTTTAAATGATTTGAGAAATTATGTATTTTTAAATGAAGCATACAGTTATTTTCTAGGTATATTTGATAAACCCTTTAATATTTTTATTTGTATGATGTCTATATTAATATATCGCTCGTAGATTTTTTATGAACAAGGTTTTCAAGGATTATCCTTTATTTTTTTTACTTTTTTGACTTGTTTAATGATCATCGCCGACTATAATATCATGTTAACTTAATATCGATTTGATCGTTTCTCTGTAATATTTAAACTTAAATGTATGAAATGTAAATTATTGGAAATTGTAGATAAATGTACAGACGGCCATTTTATTGTAATTAAGTACAGAATGACAATATAGTACATAAAATCCAAACTTACTTAGTGTTATTGTTGCGCTGAGAGCGTTTATTAAAGTACAGTTAATACTGATTATTAAATTAATAATAGTAGTATAATAATTCTCGTCAGCATGCGTTAGAAATACATGTAGATCGGTTACTAAATGAAATAAAAGCAAATTAGGATTTTATCATTATGTATATGAGGAATTCTCGGCCTAAGCATCAAACATGTAAAGTAATGTCAAAGATTTCTTTTCTTTCTTCTCGTTTTGATAAGTATTTTTAATTTCAATAACTACCAATTCGATAATGCTTATTTTTATTAATATTTTTATAGTTATTAAACATAGGTAAGTACTCATCATTTTTATTACATACAGACCAGTGTTTTTATTTTTTTTATATGATTTTATTTATATTATAAGAATTTCCAAAACTATTTTGTATAAAATATCAGTTAAATACTGACTAGTATCTAGGCACTCAAGTGCTATACAATATTCCATATGGTGTATAGATGTTTTATTATAACTAATAATTATGTACTTACTTACTAAATAAATAAAATTGTAAATAGCTTTTGTAGTTAGATAGGTAGATGACTTATACATAGGAATTTAATGTCCTTGCTGTTCAATGTTTTGTTAAACTATCTCTCTAATGTACATTAGATAGTTTATTTATCTCTAAAATACTATTCAAGTTCATCCCTTCAAAATATAATTTGTATAAGTTTATTTTATTTTAATGCCTTTTCAGAATATTAAATATTATATTATATTATGGTGATTAAAATGCATAAGTGCTAAATGATTATTGTCAACCGCGTATTTTGACAAGTACATCCAAATGCGGCAACATTGGCCACTGAGCACTCGAGCTCTAAAACAAAATTGATGCCGAAAACAACGAATCTATAATATTCATTCTCTTTTCCGTAGACTCCTTGAACAGTTTAGTTCAAAACTATGATATGGCCCAGACACCATTTAAGCGATGAAAAAAAAAAGTGACATTTTTTAATTTCGGGTGAATATGTTGTAATTAGAGATGGGGTTAAACCCAGTAATCGGGTTTTAGCTCAGTAATAAACCCAGTAATTGGGGTTAATCCGGTTGATTAACACGAACACACGAACGATGTACCGTAGAGTAGTGTCAGGGCCATCTGTTTAAGTATTTCTATATCATTTTTTTTTTTTTTATTTAGTTTTAAGGGATACAGTGTGATACATTATGAGCGAAAGATATAACCATTGCTCTGATACAGTTAGTTGCTCAAAATGAAAACCTAATGAAATGTTGAATAATTTATAAACGTATTATGATCAGCTTTTATTTTTTTTATAATAATGTTGTTACGCTATTTTGTGCTAGTGGCAAGAGAAATAGGCCATTTTCATTTTAAGTGAGCAATGGCGTATCTTCCGTTAGGCCTAACGACAACCGAATACTTGAAACGATAAAGCTATCCTACATGTAATATTCTATTATTTTGATGATTAATTTTAAACTGAAACGCTTTATTATTTCCAATATAATTCATAAACATTATCTGATAAACATTTTTACCCAAATTAGTTATACTTAGGTATATTTTTTTAAATCGATGCTTTCCATAAGTACATAATTTACGTATTTAATTCTACCAGTCATAGATTTTCTTTGGTAATTCGATTACCAAATTGACAGCCAATATTGTGCTATTTCGTAAGATAAGAAGTAGAATTTGTATGCATACTTTTACTGAATGTATGCGCGAGAAATAACAAGGCCTACATCACAATAATAAAATGTTAAGCTAATGTATACTATTAATATTTGCTTAAGAATTTCAGTACTCGCGTAAACGACATGTAAAAAAACCCTGCACGATCCGTGAATGTTCTTAAATATCGTACTGAGAGTCTATTTATGTGGTAAATATTAGGAACCAGGAAAAAAAAAATCACCACATTTTTTATCAATGGGATTTTTTTATGGATTTGGGGTAATTTTGGTACTAAAATTGGGTAACAAAATTTTTTATTCTAAAAAAATTTGTGATTTTTAGGGTTCCGTACCCAAAGGGTAAAACGGGACCCTATTACTAAGACTCCGCTGTCTGTCTGTCTGTCCGTCTGTCACCAGGCTGTATCTCATGAACCGTGATAGTTAGACAGTTGAAATTTTCACAGATGATGTATTTCTGTTGCCGCTATAACAACAAATACTAAAAACAGAATAAAATCAATATTTAAGTGGGCTCCCATACAAAAAACCGTTTTTATAATGGTACGGAACCCTTTGTGCGCGAGTCCGACCCGCACTTGGCCGGTTTTATTGATTACTCTTTGGTAATGCAGTAACTATGTGCCCCTTTCAGATCGAACACGGTTTTTTTACATATTGTAGATTATTTCTTATAAGCAACTTAGGTTTCTAGTATAAAATCCGCTTGGATATCAAAGGTCGATATAATACCTTAGATAACTCTTAGCTTAGACCATCAGTTACTTAAAGAAAAGTGATATATATTAGTTTTTCTTTTGTCAAAATTGTTTTAAATAAAATATGGTTTGTTTTATATAAGCTGGATTGTTTGATTTCAATGACTCTTACCTCACCAGAGCTAATACATTTCAAATGGATTTCCGTGTGACCTTGTTGAGAACCGGCAATACAAGTAGATTATGTATGCAAGCAAAATTAAATATAATCCTGGGTTTTAGTCAATGTATTAACGGATGTCAAACATTAGAAAACGATAAGTTTAAATCTACATCTAAAGGCGCTCGGAGACTGACTTGTAACATTTGTTATTTTTGGAATTTTTAGTTGGTTCGATTCCCAGTTTTGTTTCTTTTTTTAAATAACGGAATATTTCCTTTAAGTAAAATTATCTATCTTCAGGATTTTGAGTGGGTTTCCCTTGATATTTTGCATCCTGTATAACATCAACCAACGCATTAAGCATTGTACCCCTTTGGGGTACCTGAGGTCCTAGACAAACATTATATGCGTTATCGCTGATAACGCATTTAATAGACATTTCGCGTAATCAGAACTGATTTGCATTTTTTCAAGAGCATCAAACCTTTCCATAATTATCCGAAAGAGGTTTCAAACCGATTTTTTTTTTGTTTTTTGATTAATTTCTTGTTGTGAAGAAGTTACTGTGTCTATGATTTGTTCGTGACATTTGCCAAAGACAGTAAAACCTGTTGCTGTTCTATCGAATAACTCTTGTTGATTTTTTGGACAATAATGATACTTTGCAATAACATCTCAATATTTGGAAGATGTGGTGAACGTGGACGTCGGCGACACCAGCTTTGCGAGGCCTCTTTAATTTCTAGACGAAAGATAAACGAGCTAAATTCTACACTAATTTCATGAGTAAGTATATGAGTTTTATTGCTAATCAAATCATCATCACCTGCCTAGCCTTTTCCCAACTATGTTGGGGTCGGCTTCCAGTCTAACCGGATGCAGCTGAATATCAGCATTTCACATGGAGTGACTGCCTATCTGACCTCCACAACCCATTAACTGGGTAATACGATACCCCTTGGTTAGACTGGTTGTCAGAATTTCGGGCTTCTGACGACCCGTAACGACTGTCAAAGATCCACAAATGACAGCCAGGACCAACGGTTTAACGTGCTTTCTGAGGCACTGAGGAGACTCGGTATGTAAAGACGGTCACCCATCCACGGACCGACCCCGAAAAGCGTAGCTTGACCTGATGGATCGACCCGTGCGGCTGTTATTACTTAGCCCCGAGCTTCTCTCTCTTATTGCTAATCAAATGATGACGAAAATTACATAAACAAACACAAATTAAAATAGACGAACTTTTCGGCTGTTAGCCTCATTGAATCTTTTCAAGATTACACCAACCGCTATTTATTATTTATAATGCAGAAAAGTTTGAGAACCATGATGGAGCGAGCGAAGCGAGCTCGATATACGGAAAGTTTTAAATTAGGTTGTATTTTAAAACATTCTTACAGAAATCCTTACTAATATTATAAATGCGAAAGTAACTCTGTCGGTCGGGCTTTCACGCCAAAACTACTGAACCGATTTAAATGAAATTTGGTACACATCTATTATATAAATATACTACACGAGGTATTTTTGCCATCGACACGCTAAGAAGAACAATAATTGACATCAATCTATCTGCTTGTTGCACGGGTCTATACTCACGTGCCAGCACCGCATGCATTGATGGGCGGCGGCGCGAGCGCGGACGGCGCGGTGTTCGGGCGTCTCGCACCCTTCACCTACTATTGCTGATCTTGCTGGCCCTTACGGCTATGGAATACCTGTTTGGATCTATCCTGGACGCGTCTCCCACCAGGACTTATCTGTACAGCCCGCTTTATAACGCCACGCAGCCTACACTCAGGTGAGGAAGAAAGAAGTTTCGAACAATGGGAAGTAGTTAAAAAAACTCTTCACTGCTATTCATATTATGGGTATCGGCTCAGCATGTCCGATGGCAGCATTTGTTACTACGACCTGAATCTGATTCTCAGCTGTAACTCAGAAGTGTGTTAGGTACGCTCGAATCCGCTTTATTATGTTGTTAACCCTGCTACTGACAGCTGTCAAAACTAGTTTTGAAAAAGTCAGATTTTCGGCCTATTTTGGCCTCGCGGCACCAAACCGCTCAACGCTCTTTTGTTATTGTAAACATGTCAAAGTTGCCTAGCTTGATAGTCATGTTGCAAGTTTATTTGTTTGATTATTGTCGTATTACAAACGCTAAAATGGTTCCAACCGATTAAATATTATCACTTTTTTAACAAAACCACAAAGCGCTCGACCACTAGAGACGTCACACACAATTTCAGTAAGAAAAAGAATAGCTCTATGGTTCACCAAAATAACAAGTATGACGTAGATAATGTACGGCGGCAAAGATTCTTGCATTTTATTAACCTGCTTGCGTTGCCACTGAAAGGTAGGAATATCATGCCCTAAACATGGCCGCATTGGTCTTGAGGTACAGAAGCTTAAATAATCCAGACCACAATTTCTGTTAGTTTGAAAATCAATTATTTCAAGGAAACCATTCAAAAGTTCAGGGTAGCAGAACTGTAGTTGCCTAACCCGATCTTACCTTTACCAGAAACGCCGAAAGAACACCAGCTGCTTTAGAAAGGATCTTCCTCGCAGATCCTATGACTATGAATTATCCCGAAGAGTGTATAGATACTCCAGCTACTGTATCAAACAAAGTGATGCGAAGGTCAATCGACCTCAATATGACGAGAACAAAGTCTGTAGATGGCATGAACAGTTCTGCCCAAAACGAGACTACTCCTTCTTATATGCTGATCATCAAGATACTGGATGGGATGAAGGAGGGGAGTGAAGTCGTTAACAAGAGTGACTCTGGTCCAGGAACTCTGCCGATGTGTGAGAGTATGAGTGATTTAGGTAAGAACATTGGTCGATTATTGTATCTATTTGATTCATATCTCAGATGCATTCAATAACTTGTCAACAAATCGTTTGCTCCACTAGACTAGCAACTTTTTAATGAAAATGAAATGAAGAGTTGGTAGAATGGTTTTTTACTCGACTGCGGCAAAGCCAAAACGAAGGGTTATGATATTAGCAGTCTATGTATGTATGTATGTATGTTTTTGATATTTCAAACTAACTTCCCGGCTACTTCGCTACATATATGAAAACTCAAATTTAAAAAACTACTATCATGAGTCAGGAGTAAAAAAATAGTTCAAAACTTAACTGCTAATAATTCCACACTGACTCCACAGGTCCCGTACCAGCCAACTACACCGACATGAAACTGGATGACGTGGAGAAAAAGTTCCCCGAAGTGCAGTGGGGGGGCCGGTATACCCCGCCCAACTGCACTGCCAAACATAAAGTCGCTATTATTGTGCCATACAGGTATGACCAACATTTTTATCTGCATTTTTATCGAGTACTGGAAGCTGCAGCGTGGTATACCGATGACCTGCTGAAGTTCGCGGAAATTCGTTGTTTGCGAGTAGCGTAAGACCGGTCGATGTAGCCATACTTGGGGTAGGCCTATGTCCCGCAGTGAACGCCCGAATGATGATAGTGAAGATGATTGTTTTTTGAAGCACGTGGAGTGTTGGATGACGAAAGAAACGATGGATGGATCGTATAAAAGATGGTATACCTTGAAAGAAAGAGACTACTGAGATGACGATTATAAAGTAAGTGTTTATTTCCAGAGACCGCCAACAGCATTTAGCAATTTTCTTAAATCACATGCACCCGTTCTTGATGAAGCAACAAATTGAATACGGGATATACATTGTTGAGCAGAAAGGTAAAGTATTTTCTTGCTGGTCCACACAACATCACGCCTGTAATCCCCGAAGAGTATGGTAGAGGTGTACCTATAGTTTTTACCATTACGCCAGTTAAGTTCTTTGTTTTTCAATTTCTTCTAAAACATTCTGGGTTCTGCTTTAAAGACCAGTTGATTTCAGAATTACTATTACTATTGAAAAACTCATTTTGCTTTATTACCGTCTTGTCTGTTCAATCAAATGTTATTTCAACTAATGAGGTTTATAATTTGGCCTTTGTATGTAGTTATTCAAGGCGAAAAATGTTTGAGGTGGTTGCGTAAATAGAACTTTATGTGTGGGCTTTAAAGTGGTTTTTCCAAAAACACGCGAGTACGGGTCCAAGAGAATGGACCGCCTGCTTCTTTGCCACTCAAAAACGTTTCTAAATCTTTTTAATTTTTATTTTCTTTTCTTCTTATTCTATCTTTTTTTAATTAACTTAAATCTAAAATCCATGCCTGTCCCCAGGTACGAAAAATTTCAATCGCGCGAAGCTGATGAACGTGGGTTTCATGGAGAGCCAGAAGTTGGAGCCTGGCCTCCAGTGCTTCATCTTCCACGACGTTGACCTGCTACCTCTGGATACAAGGAATTTATACTCCTGCTGCATGCAGCCTAGGCACATGTCTGCTTCTATAGATAGGTATAAATTCAAGTAAGTTTATTTTGAGATATTCTACAGTAGTAAAAATAATTGGGTTATACTTACTGTTACCCTGTGTATACCTATGTATGCGATGTGTCTACATAAGTGGTGTGGAATGGAATTCATAGCTAGGTACGCTTGATTTTCTACACCCGTATTTTAAAACTATTGGTTAGGATGAAAGTTGCAAAAACCTAAATTCACGTAATACTTTACTACGTGCACATAAAGGCTCGTGCAAACAGACGCGATATTAAAGGTTAGAGCCTTAACTGCGCTGCGGTGTGAAATCTTCACTAGATTGTTTTCGAAATTTTGAATTAAGTATTTTTAATTGGTCCAATTTACCTAGGGTTTTATGTCAATAAGTGTCTAAAATACGGAGCTTAGGAGAATAGGAGCTCGTGGCTAAGTAATAACAGCCGCACGGGTCGATCCATCAGGTTACGCTACGCTTGCCGGGGTCGGTCCGTGGATGGGTGAACGTCTTTACATACCGAGACTCCTCCATGCCTCGGAAAGCACGTTAAGCCGGTGGCTGTCATTTGTGGATCTTTGACAGTCGTTACGGGTTATCAGAAACCCGAAAGTCTGACAACTAGTATTACCAAGGGGTATCGTATTACCCAGTTACTGGGTTGTGGAGGTCAGATAGGCAGTCGCTCCATGTAAAATACTGATATGCAGCTGCATCCGGTTAGACTGGAATCCGACCCCAACATAGTTGGGAAAAGGCTAGGCAGATGATGAAGTGTTTAAAATAACAGTGTGTCAACCAAAATTCATGAACTGTTCCAGGTTACACTACAACACTACATTTGGCGGAGTCTCGGCCATGACCCTGGAACAGATGCTCACGGTCAACGGATTCTCCAACAGCTACTGGGGCTGGGGCGCAGAAGATGATGATATGTATTATAGGCGAGGATTTCTTCTTTTTTGTGTTCCTTTGTTGACAGTTGTGCTCAAAAGGCAGGACAGGACAAGCGACATCATACCTTTTGAAAGGAGATGTGATTTATAGGTACTATAAGGGACTCTCGTAGTGTTTGGAAAGGTTCGCATAAGTTATTATTAAATCCTATTATATAGCCTACTAGTTTTTATACACAGCCCAATGGTACGGAATAATCCTCTATCGTCATTGCTAATTGATTTATTCATCGTTTTTTTTTGTCCTCCTACAGATTATTAAACAATAATTATCACATAGAAAGGTACAAGATGTCTATCGCACGCTACGCCAGTCTAGAACATAAGAGGTCAACTCCTAATCCAAAGAGGTAAGCCATTGTTATTTCGTAGCACTCGATTTAATACTTTGTTAATGATTTTGCCGTTGCTCTGTCCAGTATAGAGCTCTGGCCGATTCGCGTAGTCGTATCTCGCAACCCACGCGAGATTCGCCTCAGTGTGACCAGATCTTTAAAACTTGCATTTCAGCTTAACTGTATTGTGAGAATCATATAATGAATTATTGTCAATCATTGCATTTTTTCTTTACTATAGAAAATAACGTGGGCAACAAATATCGAGTGCGTATCGAGAAATTGCGATATAGATCTGACACCACAACAAATATTGACTTTAGATTTACTCATTTTCAGGCTCTATCTGATATCCCAAAAAGGAAAACCATTTGGCATGGATGGTCTGTCTACCCTCAGATACGAAGTAGATGATGTGATGGAATACCATTTGTTTACGCGTATCTTAGCTAATATAGACAAGCGTAGCTGGTGGATATAATATTTTGCCATGTTGGCGGTGAATTGTAACAATAGGTACGCGCACGTCGCTTAAAAAAAATATATAATCGTTACCGAGTGTTGTTGATCTCTTTCGTATTACCGAGTGACAGTTCATTAGTATTGCCAGTAAAATAATAAATGTGTTACATCATTTTTTGTACGGTTTTTATTGAATGTGTAAGTAAGGGAAGGTGTCTTGTAGGTATTGTAATTTGTCAATTATAATTGTGGGACAATTATTATGATATTATAAATCTAAATACTATTATCACTTTTACTTGAGAAACTAAATCGAATGCTTTCGATCAAATAATAGCCTTGTTGTCAGCTGATTGTTGTTGATTGTTGTCAGTATTTATTGCTATCAAAAGTGAAACGATAATAATGCCTTCCTTGCTGTTCAATGATTTTTTTAACTATCTCTAATGGACTGATGTAATGTAAATGTATTTTATATATTAGAAGAAGATAAAGTATAAGATACTTTATCTTCTTCTAATATATAAAATTACAGTATTATTTGCGATACTCCTCCAAAACGGCTTGACCGATTTTTATGATATTTTATATGTATATTCGTTAGGTCTGAGAATCAGTCGTAATCGCGGGTGAATCCGCGGGCAGCAGCTAGTTTATCTCTAAAATTCTATTGAAGTTGATATACTTGAATAGAATTTAATTTTTTTAATTTACTACTTACCTTAATACTTTTCGGAATATTTAATACGAGCTGTTGCCCGCGACTTCGTCTGCGATCCAGGATGAAAAGTAGCCTATGTCCTTCTCCGGGTCATGGTCTACCCATGTGCCAAATTACATCCAAATCCCTTCAGCCGTTTTAGCGTGAAAGCGTAACAAACAAACAAGTAAACAAACAAACTCATTTTCGCATTTATAATATTAGTAAGGATTCTATGGTGATTAATAGCTTATGTGCGAAATGATTATGGTCAACCGTGTATTTTGCCAAGTACACCCAAATACGGCAATATCACGACCAGTCGAGATCTAAAACAAAATTGATGCCAAAAACAACGAATCTATAATACTGATTCTCTTTTCCTTATACTTCTTGAATAGTTAAGTTCAAATGATAAAGCCCAGCGATGAAAAACAATGTAAGATTTTCTATTTTCGGATGAATATGTTGCAACTAGAGAGTTGGGGTTAAACCCAGTAATCGGATTTAAGCCTAGTTATCGGACTTAACCCAGTTTTTTATGGGATTCAATGTAATAAATCTGTTTATGAGCGAAAGATATAACCTATGCTCTGATACAGTAAGTTGCTCAAAGTCAAAACATTGTGCTCGTGGCAAGAGAAATGGGCCATTTTCATTTTAACTGAGCAATGGCGTATCTTCCGTTAGGCCTAATATAAACGATATAGTTATCCTACATGAAGTTGTATTTATTTTTGACTAGCTGCGCCTCGCGGTTTCACCTGCGTAAGTCTCGATCCCGTGGGAATATCGGGATAAAAAGTATCCTATGTGTTAATCCAGGGTATAAACTATCTGTTTGCCAAATTTCATCCAAATACATTTTTGCGTGATTGAGTAACAAACATCCAAACACACAAACTTTCACATTTATAATATTAGTAGGATTATTAATTTTAAATATTAATTTTAAACTGAAACGCTTTATTATTTCCAATATAATTCAGTGCTTGCACTTGAAGCAGTTGATGCAGGCTGGGTCGACTGTCCGATGAAAATAGCGACCGGTATTGCTTGCACTTGTTGCACTTAAGGCAGTTGACTGCACGGCGATAACAGCAGTGTCTGACTTTGATTTTAGCCGTTTGATTCGAGTTTTTGTTTCAGACGTAGGTACGCTTTTATTGAATTTGACTTTTTTGCTTAGAGCTCCGTCGAATCACTTAAAGCTTTTGATTATTATCAGGTCGATTTATTACTTTGAAAAATAACTCAATTAAGTTTTGAAGTCTCTTGAACCAAATCGCGAGTGAACATAACATCAACCAATGCTTATCCATTGTTTACCCCTTTCGAAACCTTTTCCGCTTAGAACAGAATTTTTTGCATAATCAGAATTGTTTAGCATTTTTCTAGAGCATCTAAGCTTTCCCCGAAAAAGGTTTAAAGCCGATATTATTTATTTTCTTAAACAAACGTATTTTAAATTGATAAATATGTACAAGTATGTAAAGGAAAAAATATTTAAATAAAAACCGCTTTGCGATGTCCCGAAATACTCGGTGAGCACTCGGACTCTAGTGTTTCAACCCTTGGTGATTTCATCTGGTTTTCCGCACCTGCAGCAGCCGTCCCAGCACAGTGCTAAGAAGATGAGATGGTGCGGGGGCGTCGACACAGGTTGCATTCCACACCAAAGGTCTAAGGTCTATCCAACTTCCAAGGCATTATGGTCATTCCGTCTGGCTCCCATCGTCGAGTGCCAAGCCCTTCCGTACCAATCTGCAGACCGGCTCATCCCACTAAGCTTACACTAGACATTTCGCGGACGCCGTGCCCACCAAAATGAATGGACAGTGTGGCATGCAGCCACACGCGGTCGTCCAATGCCAATTCCTACATAAAATTTGGACCGAAACAGCAGGATCTGATAAGGGTGAATGCCGAATGTTCGTTAATTTTAAAAAGTCTATCCGAAATAAGACCATCATAATATTAATTTTTTCATCAACGAAAGGTGGAAACTTTTTTTGATTACTTAATTTGTGGTTGTCAAGAAGTTTCTGCTTAAATATTTTTTTCAAATTGTGTTGTGACATTTACCAAAGACAGTAAAATCTGTTTATGTGTATCGAATAACAGCTCTTGTTGTATTTTTTGGGCTTATTAATAAATAATGTTACTTTGCATTAACATCTTACCATTTTGATCAAGGGTATCTAGTTTTGAATTCAGTATCTTTAAATCATGAAATTGATTTTCGTGTCTTTTTCTGAAGAAGCGTTATTATATACCTATAATTTCTGTAGCTGCGGCGTCGGCTATTATTAAAATTGTAATTTTCTTGAGACAAAACTCAGACCAACAAATTGGTCTGAGAGACAAATAATATACCTACTTTTAAATTCGAAGAACCCGCTATATGGTTCTGAAAACCAAATACGTATGGTTCTGAAAACTGTTAGAATTTAGTGAATAAATGAATTTATTCTTACCGAAAACAATAAAACTAAAGAAATCAAATTTTAAACCTTAAGGAAAAGTTAAGGTAAGGATTTGTAAGATGAAATGATCGGCTTATTAACCAACTTTATAGTAGCTTAAGTGCTAACTATTGTAGAACATGTTCTACGCTTTGAAAAGCAAGTCCCGTCTACTAAACAGAACATATTCAGTAAAATCCAAGGCTATTTTGCAACTTCAAAAAAGAATGTACGATGCGTTTACTTACGTCGCGCATTCGTGTGATTCGTGCGCATAAAATCTCATTTATTTAAGGCCTATTAAATAAATGAGATTTTGTTTTTCCCCCAAATAAATTGGGCTAATTGCAGGAGGATGATGTTGTTGTTATCTTGTATTGTTTATTGCAATTAATAAATATAAATATTACATCAATATTTCAGAGCTTTCTGTTAAAAAGCAGTGGTGGTCCAGTGGTAACGGCCACGACTTACGAGTTGTAGGTCGTAGGTTCGAACCCTGACAGGCGCTTACTTTGTATAAATGATTTCATCGCCACTGCTCTCAAAACGGTGAAGGAAAACATCGTGAGGAAACCGGCATGTCCTAGAACCAAAAATTCGAAGACATGTGACATCTACCAACCCGCACTGGGCCCGCGTGGTGGATTACGGCCCGCTCCCTCTCACAGAGAGAAGGCTTGTGTCCTAGCAGTGGGAACATTATAGGCTGATTATGCATCAATCTTTCTGCTTGTTCACGCGCCAGCACCGTATGCGTTGATGGGCGGCGGGCGGGCGTCTCGCACCCTTCGCCTGCTACTGCTGATCTTGCTGGCTCTTACGGCTATGGAATACCTGTTTGGATCTATCCTGAACGCGTCTCCCATCAGGACTTTGTACAGCCCGCTTTATAACGCCACGCAGCCTACACTCAGGTAAGGAAGAATTAAGTTTCCAATAATAGCACGTGGTTGTTAAAAAAACTCATCCCAACTACGGAACCCTTCAGTGTGAGTGGTCCGACACGCATTTAGCCGAATTTTTAATTTTTCCCACACACATTCATTTCAATTTGATAAAACTGTTTGAACCAGCCTGTTTGACCAAATTACTTAAACGTCTATGGCCCACATTAGGTGCGCTCGAATCGGCTATAATATGTTGATACAAATAACACGTATTACGTAGACGATATAAGGCGGAAAATATCTTTGCCTTTTATTAACCCGCTTGTGTTAGATAGATAGATAGAATACTCTTTATTATGTACACCATAAAAATTACAGACATAAATAAGAATGAGAAAACACAATGGGCGGTCTTATCGCTAAAAGCGATCTTTTACAGACAACCTTTGGATGGATTAAAGTAAGAAGGAGAGACAATACTGCAGGTAGTCAGTGGTGTACCGTTTACATATACAATAAATACATATACACATAAAGCATTATCTTATCTATATAAATATAAAAATATATATAATATATACATAGTTAGATATATATAACAATAAACTTGAAACAAGAGCAAGGAACTATTTATGATTAAGGAGAGAGGAAGTGTTTTTTCACCAGAATTTTAAAAGTGGACAAAGATGGAGCACGTTACCACTGAAAGGAGGGAATACCATGGCCAAAACATGGCTACATTGGTTTTGGGATATAGAAGCTTTAAAAATCATATAGACCACAATTTCTGTTAGTTTGAAAATCAATTTAATCATGAAAATCATTCAAAAGTTCAGGGTAGCAGAGGTGTAGTTGCCTAACCCGATCTTACCTTTACCAGAAACGCTGAAAGAACACCAGCTGCTTTAAAAAGGATCTCCCTCGCAGATCCTATGACTATGAATTATGCCGAAGAGTATACAGATACTCCAGCTATGAATTTAACTGTGTCAAACAACGTGATGCGAAGGTCAATCGGCCTCAGTATGACGAGAACAAAGTCTGTAGAAGACATGAACAGTTTGGCCCAAAACAAGACTACTCCTACTTATATGCTGATAACCAAGATACTGGATGGGATGAAGATGGGGAGTGAAGTCGTGAACAAGAGTGACTCTGCTCCAGTAACCCTGCCGATGTGTGAGAGTATGAGTGATTTAGGTAAGAACATTGGTTGATTAATGTATTTGGTTAATTACTCAGATCTATGTCTGTAGCTTTTTAATTAATAGAAGAGTAAAATGGATTTTTGATATTTCAAACTAGCTTCCCGCCTTTACACTTGAGTTCACTTCGCTACGTTTATGAAAACTCTTTAAAAAAATAAAGATTTTATGACTATATAACCATTTTTACTTCCGGAAATCCCCGTCATCTTTCGTCTAAAGAGGATTATATCGGACTCCTACTGTTCAAAACTTAACTTATAATTAATTCGGCACTGATGACTCCGCAGGTCCCGTACCACTCAACACAACTGACATGGAACTGGTTGACGTGGAGGAGAAGTTCCCCGAAGTGCAGTGGGGGGGTCGGTACATCCCGCCCAACTGCACTGCCAAACATAAAGTTGCTATTATTGTGCCATACAGGTATGACCAACATTTTTATCTGTATTTTTATCGCGTACTGGAAGGTGCAGCGTGGTAAACCCACAAGGTGGCCCGATGACCTGGTGAAGTTCGCGGAAATTCGCTGTTTGCGAGGAGTATATAATAGGACCGGTCATTATAGCGATGCTTGGGGGCCCTATGTCAGCAGTGAATGTCTGAATGATGATAATGAAGCTGTTTTTTTGGGTACATGGAGTGTTAGATGACTAAACAAACGATGGATGGATTGTATAAAATATAGTACACCTTGAAAGAGAGAGACTACTAAGATGACGATTAATAAAGTAAATGTTTATTTCCAGAGACCGCCAACAGCATTTAGCAATTTTCTTAAATCACATGCACCCGTTCTTGATGAAGCAACAAATTGAATACGGGATATACATTGTTGAGCAGAAAGGTAAAGTATTTTCTTTTTTGTCGACATAATATCACGCCTGTAATTACCAAAGGGTTAGGTAGAGTGCACTTACACTTCGCCAGGTTTTTCGCTTTGTCTTTAAATTTCTTCCAATACATTCTGGGTTCTGCTTAAAAGAGTATGAGCGAGCGAGGGAGCGAACGCGAGTACGGGTCCATGAGAGTGGACCGCCTGCTTCTTTGCCACTCAAACACGTTTTTAGTAAAGATTTTTCATTTTTAGGGTTCCGTACTAAAACTGGACCCTATTACTAAGGCTCCGCTGTCTGCCTGTCCGTCTGTCACCAGGCTGTATCTCATGAACCGTGACAGTTAGACAAATGAAATTTTCACTGATGATGTATTTCTGTTGCCGCTATAACAACAACTAAAAAACAGAATAAAATAAATATTTATGGGTGCTCTCATACAACAAACGTGAATTTTTTGCCGTTTTTATAGATAATGATACTGAACCCTTCGTGCGCGAGTCCGACTCGCACTTGGCCAGTTTTTTATATTTTTTTCTTCATATTCTATCTTTTCTAAAATCTAAAATCCATGACTGTCCCCAGGTACGAAAGACTTCAATCGCGCGAAGCTGATGAACGTGGGTTTCATGGAGAGTCAGAAGTTGGAGCCCGGCCTCCAGTGCTTCATCTTCCACGACGTTGACCTGCTGCCGCTGGATACAAGGCATTTATACTCCTGCACGCGACAACCTAGGCACATGTCTGCTTCTTTAGATAGGTATAAATTCAGGTAAGTTTACTTTGCAATATTCTGCAGAAGTAAAAATAATTGGGTTACCTATAGGTACTGTTACCCTGTGTATATGTGTGTGATGTACCTACCTAAAAGTCGTTCGGAAAGGAATTCATAGCTACGCTTGATTTTCTAGACCCGTATTACGTATTACCCGAACTATTGGTCGGGGAGAAACTTGCAAAAACCAAAATTCACGTAATACTTTACTACGTGCACATAACTGCGGTGTGAAATCTGCACTGGATTGTTAGAATACTTGCCTTTGCTAAGAAAAAAAAATTATTTCCAAGTTTTCTTGGGTTTTATGCAAATAAATGTCTAAAATATCAGTGTGTTATCCGAAATATATGAACTGCAGGCCTAAAACGGCCACATTAGCAATTCCTCTGTAAGCGGTTCGTTACCTGAATTTCCAGCTGCCATTAGCAATTCCTCTAATTTTACACAAAAGCAATTCATAATGTGTGGACCATTTTACGAATCTCCATAGAAAACTGTCAAACAGATCAATTATTTCGTAATGAATCGCACGCAGATCATCTTATGAATTGTCAGTTTTATGATGATTCATAATATTTTCCTTTTATGATTCTGCCAAAGTGACTGTTTTACGCCCCCTGTTCCAGGTTACCATACAACACTATATTTGGCGGAGTCTCGGCCTTAACCTTGAAACAGATGCTCACGGTCAACGGATTCTCTAATAACTACTGGGGCTGGGGCGGAGAAGATGATGATATGTATATTAGGTAAGCATTTCTTCTTTTTTTTTTGTGACAATAAACCAACATATTTTATGACAGTTGTGCTCAACGGGCAGGACAGAAGAAGCGACATCATATTTTGTGGAAAGGATATGTGACGGACTCGCGTAGTGTTTGGAAAGGGTCACATAAATTATTATTATAACCTATTATTAGGTCCCCACGTATGAAATCAGCGTTTTGTATGGGGAATTTTCAAGAAGTTGCATTTTACATACTAACATTTTCTTTATATAACAACCATGAGTAATGTTTTAAAACTTTTATGCACTTATGTTTAAACTAAGATAACGTCATATGCCACTTAGTTAATCTAAGTGGCATATGACGTTATCTTAGTTATGCTAGTTAGCGGCAAAAATAAGATTAGGATATGTTAAAAAAAAAATTTAGTCATTTCTGCTAAGAAAATGAGGAGTAATTTTTAAGGTATTTTTTATGTTTAGAAAACTATAAGTAATAAGGTTTTTTTTTACAATTGGTAGTCTATGATGGTCATTATTCGATATAATACCAAGCAATTGAAGAATATTTTAAATCATATGACGAGGTTATGTATGAAGTGTGTATGTTAGGTATGAAGTGACGAGGTTCTCTAATTATGAGAAAAAATGCCAATTTCATAGGTGAGGACAATAATAAAGCCTTAGTATTGACCAGCATTCGAGTAAAGCCCAATGATACGGAATAAGTATAGGTTTCTCGATCGTCATTGCTAATTCAATGTATTTATTCATCGTTTTTTTTTGTCTTGTTACAGATTACTCAAAAATAATTATCACATAGCAAGGTACAAGATGTCTATCGCACGCTACACCAGTCTGGTACATGAGTGGGGACCTCCTAATCCAAACAGGTAAGTCATCGTTGTTTCGTAACACTGTAATTAGCACTTTTTTTTTTATATTCTTTATTAACAAAAGGGGGTTTTACCGTGTATAAATAAATTACTTTTTATTAAAAAGTAACTACAATATAACTATACTTAAATTGAATCATGACACAGAAAGTGAATCATTCATCATCAATGACTAGGCATAATAATTTTCACCAGGCCACACAAACTCTTTGCCATCTCTGATCTGATTTGCTAAGATGTTGTGAATTAACCCAACGTCCAAAATGTTCAATTTAAATTCGTTGATCAATTATTCCCTTTCATGCACTCCATCAATTTAAAACTTAGTTTTAATGATTTTGTTGTTGCTCTGTCCAGTATAGAGCTCTGACCGATTCGCGTAGTCGTATCCCATATCTCCGCAGGATTCGCCTCAGTGTGACCAGATTTTTAAAACTTGCATTTCAGCTTAACTGTATTGAAAATCATATAATGAATTATTGTCAATCATTGCATTTTTTATTTACTATAGAAAATAACGTGGGCAACAATTATCGAATGCGTATCAAGAATTCACGATATAAATCTGACACCACAATAAATATTGATTTTAGATTTACTCATTTTCAGGTTCCTGTTTCTAACCCAAAAAGGAAAAACGTTTGGCAGGGATGGTCTGTCTACCCTCAGATACGAAATAGTACAAGTGATGCAATACCACTTGTACACGCACATCCTAGCCAATATAGACGAGGGTTGCTTTTCTCGGCCTAAGCATCAAACTTCAAAGACTTTTTTAATGTCAAAGATTTTTTTTTTTATCTTCCTACTGATTTTCATACGTATGTTTAATTCCAAAGTCTACTTTCCCAATTCGATAAGGATTATTTAATTCATATTTTTATGTTCACTAAACATACTCATTATAATTTAAGGTGACAAAATAAAAATAAAATATTGCATACAAACTGCTGTATTTATTAAAATTATGAATCTCCAAAACTATTTTGTATGAAATATCAAGTAAATACCGACTAATATCTAGGGCAAGGGCAGTAAAATGCTAAACAATAGTCCATATATGAAATGAAATTGTTTAATATGTAAATAGCATATCGGAATCACTTTCACATGTCATATTGAAAAATAAACTAGATGAGGTCGGCGTTTCCTATCTGACTACTCTGAGAAAAAAGCCAAAAGTATTTCAGAGGTCGCAGTCTCTTATAAAGTCCAGAGATAATCAGGAGCAGACGGGGCAGGCCATATGAGGTGAGGATGAGGACCATGTACAATGGTCTTTTGTGGAAAATAAATATGTAAAAGAAATAAAACATAAAAAGGTCCACATTCACATTCACAATAATTAAAATAATATCATACTTTACAAAGCATGTCATTTTGTATATAGAATTATAGAGTGTTAAGGTAAACACCGTTATCCTGGAAACCAGGTGGTTTGGTTTCATTTAAAGAACGTAAAATCTATGGAAAATTACAACTTTTTTCTTTAAGGTAATCTACATTTTACCACAAGAGTATTTCACCCTTTCACTCTAGGGCGCTAGGGCAACGAACTTGCGTCTCAACACGGGTGGGTGGCGCGCGAGACGTGACCTGACCCGCTGCGAGCGTGACACCTCCCTCAGTCAGTCAGCTGTGCAGCTGGCGAGCACGGGATCGGATAGAAACTTTTTAAAATCTTTTAATAAAAATAACATTTTTTTTTATTGTCTCGGTCATTTATTTTTATATTTAAATCAACTACCTATGGTTTGAGTGATAACGGAGTTTACCCTTCCCTGTATAATATTCAACAATGTCAATGTGTATATAAAACTGGTATATTTTGATGATTTTCCATAATTATTAAAATGTCACAAAACTTAACAGAGCGAGCAGCTCAATCTCAAAGTTTTTTGGTCTTCTAAATAATTTGAAATGTTATAGTACCCAAATTTAAATCGTTTAATGGGTAAGTTTCGAATGTCAATGGGAAGTTTGTTTTAAAAGCGTATGCATTTACACATGAACGGGTTGCCTACTCTATGGAGACGAATGCGATGTACAGCAAGATTGTGTTTATTCCTGGTATTTACACTCGCGATAATCTAAGAAGTCCAATTTGACGTTTCGTTTTCGTACATGTAATAAAACGTTAAGCATTGAGAATCAGTTTTTAGCAATGTAGATAAGTTGTCGATTACAAACTCTCTAAGTATGTTCAATCGATATGTCTCGAGAATCAGTTTATAAGAAACCATTTTTTTTTTATCGCTACTCAAAGCATTTTTATAGCTGTCAAAACGGACTTCTTAGATTGTTGCGAGTCTAAACTATGATTATCAGACATATTCTTAAATTTTTTATGTATTTTGGTTTACATACAATGAGTTTTTCTCGAAGGGAATCTCTTGGATCTAGTTTGTAAATGGGCAATTTGATAAAACTATTTGAACCAGCCTATTTGATCAAATTACTTGAACGTCTATGGCCCACATAAAACTAAGATAAGTCATTTATATAAATTAGAAATAAGAAAGGACTTAGAATTGAACCCTGCGGAACGCCCACGGTGACCGCAGGTCCTGCAGATCTCTTGCCATAACAACGACCCTCTGAATTTTGTTGTTCAGATAAGAAGTCAGAAGGCGGAGAGATAGGGAAGGTGGAGAGTGTCCCTCATAGAGATACAGTATCCTGATGAGTGTATCATGATAATGTACGCAATCGAAAGCCTTGGACAAGTCGCAGAAAATGCCAAAAGCAACTTACGACACCGCCCAGGCCTCGCTTATGCTCTTCAGTAATTCCATGCCCACGTCTGTAGTAGAACGACCCTTTGTAAAACCAAACTGTTTCAGATTAAGTAAATTATGTGCTAGTAAAGATTTTGCTCAACGTAGGTAATATAGAAATAGGCCGAAAATTCATTGGATCGGTTAGTGCTGCCAGACTTGAACGGTGAAACCACTTTGCTAAGTTTAATCAGATCAGGAAATATACCAGATGCAATAAAAGAGTTACAAACAATTGCTAAAAAGGGAGAAATAACATAAATGATTGAATTTGAAGAGTACTCATAATCCCGCAAGGTCAGCAGCATTTTTAGGAATCCGTACTCAAAGGGTAAAACGGGATGCTATTAGTAAGGCTCCGCTGTCTGTCTGTCCGTGTGTCACCAGCCTGTATCTCATGAACCGTGATAGTTAGACAGTTGAAATTTTCACAGATAATGTATTTCTGTTGCCGCTATAACAACAAATACTAAAAAACAGAATAAAATAAATATTTCAGGGGGCTCCCATACAAGAAACGTGATATTTTTGCCGTTTTTATAGATAATGGTACAGAACCCTTCGTGCGCGACTCCGACTCGCACTTGGCCGGTTTTTTTTATCTAAATCAAGATGTTTAAAATATTCAGTAGCTAATAAGCAGTAGCAACTGTGAATTCAAAAAGTTTGTCACATTCTGGTATACATTATTTTATCTTGTTTACTTGAGTTGATCCTATGACCACCTTCCAGCTCCATCATCAGACCCTGGACAGCCCGTAGTGTAAAAGCACTTGTCAAGACAGCCAACGAGTCCAAAAACTCGATTGTGCTATCTCGTTTGTTTTTTAAGTTCCTATGGTCATCTTCCGGGTCCATCATCAGACGCTGAACAGGAACACTATCTAGTGTAATAGTACTTATAAATACATATCCAATGAAACCAACTACCACGGGCTATCTATACTTCATTTGAAATAAGATTAGACGTATAGATAAGCCTTTTTTACATTCCGTTCAACCGATTTTGAATTCTATTGCGTTGATGACATGACAAATGACAGCCGCAGTAGATATTGTGTAACTTTTTTTGCTTTTAATGCTATCCTTATGCCTACGGTATAGAAGTCAAAATCGGTTGAACGGACTGTAAAAGGGTTTGTTTTAATGTTTAATCTTATTTCAAATGGGGTATAGTGTACTTGAAAATTTCGTGTCCATAATGTTGACCATATTATATTATATCTCGTATGACGTAATAGCGGCCGGGGAAACCAGCGGTTAATTAAGTTGGCCATGTTATATAAATATTACTGGCCAAATTAAATGGGACTGGGCAGGACACGTCTGCCGCATGCCGGACAAACTTCATCCCCTATAATTAACCCCAACAGTGGAAAAAATTTCAAAAATCCCGTACTTATTTGAGATTTTTATTAAGTAGAATGGGCTAAAATGGCATTACTGTTTTGCATAAACTGTAATGCAGGAGCTACATTGTCGCGTTATCGCGAACTATACTTCGCGCGCTCTCTCTCGCACACCGCTAGACGTCTTGCTGAGTAACAGAAAGCGCGCGAACTATAGTTCGCGATAACGCGACAATGTAGCGCCAGCATGACTATAATTCTTTTGTTTCCGATGTTTGCGGCCGCCGCCGTAGACAGGGAATGCTGCAGCTCATGAGGATCCGTAAATATCTACAGCAGCTATAAATGAAAGCTCAAAACACACAAGGCGTCAAATAAGTAGATAATAAGCAAGCAAAATGAAAGATAGTCGAGGTTTTTAGTCAATGTATTAACCATCACAAAATATGGAAGAACGTTAACTGTCACACAAAAAAAAAACTAGGAGTGTTACTCGCAGTTGATCACATAAAAAAAGCGTTCACGAATCACGGTAAGGTATAAAAAAATTGCACAAAAACGCGGGAGAATGTACACTTATCACTGTTAATAAATTTTAAAATGGACGCATAACGTCCTGGGAGCGAACGGCTGGGATTTTGAACACAAAGATGGGTCGGTTGCTTAGCTGGAGCGAGGCTCGGAGGCCGGCGGCCAATTGTCGCGGCAAACCCATCAGGGGCGGGCTTTCGCGCCAAGACGTGCGCCGCAAATACCAAGATGGCGCTGGTGTGCATGCTAATGTCAAGTCCAGCCAACTTCTTTCAGCTTCAAACTTGGTCCTAAAGAGTTAAATACATGCTATAGGGTAGTAGTAGCTGAGAGCTTAATCTAGTTTTAATACAATATTGGATTTCGAATTTACATACTTTTGCAAAGAGACGTAGATACCTATACCCCATTTGAAATAAGATTGGACATTTAAACAAACCTTTTTACAGTCCGTTCAACCGATTTTGACTTCTATACCGTAGGCATAAGGATGGTATTAAAAGCAAAAAGTTACACAATACCAACTGACTACTGCAGCTGCCATATGTCGTCCCACCAACGCAATAGAAGTCAAAATCTGATGAACGGACTGTAAAAAAGGTTTATTTATATGTCTAATCTTATTTCAAATGGAGTATAGTGAATGTGATATCGAGGTACGGCGTTGAAAAAGATGCAAATGACGAGTGGTAGATATACTGGGTATTAGGGTAGACACCGTTATCCTTGAAACTAGTGGTTTGGTGTCATCTATAATATAAAAATAAATCTATAAAATAAAACGCAAAAAATAATTCAGGGGTTTCATACATTTTGTCCATTTAAGTGAACGCAAATGTATGGAACAGCTGATTTTTTTTTTCGCGATGTCAAGGTTGGTCCCATAGAAAAAGTATATTATAGATGACACCAAACCACTAGTTTCAAGGATAACGGTGTCTACCCTAACACCCTGTATACTATTAAATGAGACATATTTGTATATAATTACCTAACGACGGTGAAGTATCAATAACTAATAACTAACATTATAGCGATTTTCACTTTATTCATAGGCTGTAGGCTGGTTAAATGTGAGAGAGCTCGTATTTGCAAAGTTCCGTTTTGTAGTTATTAGATATTGATACTACACCGTCGATATATAGGTACCTTAAAATATTTGTTATCACGTAACCGCTTTAACGATTTCGATGAAAGTTGCAATACAGAGGTTTAAGGGGGCGATAAATCGATCTAGCTAGGTCTCATATCTGGGAATATTCGTTTTTTCTATTTTCACAGCCTCGGGGATGCGATACAACGTTGGTATGCCTGGACATGTTTAAGTTTCTATTTTCACCCAAG
This sequence comes from Lithophane ornitopus, assembly GCA_948473465.1. Taxonomy (NCBI): domain Eukaryota; kingdom Metazoa; phylum Arthropoda; class Insecta; order Lepidoptera; family Noctuidae; genus Lithophane; species Lithophane ornitopus. Next base: position 11,652,202 of record OX419632.1, on the reverse strand, counting down.
CAAACCACCGTCGACCAGGTACTTTATAATATAGATGTTCCATGGTGATTTTTGTCAAAAAATGATGTAGCATTCCTTGGAACAAGTTTAAAACACCTTGGATCGACCATAGTGACTTCCCGGAAAGTAGTAAGTAGTTGCCGGTGGATAAATGAAAATAATCAGTCCTGCCTGAGAGGCCTGCCTACTGCCTACCTATAGTTCATAATCAGTCCTGCCTGAGAGGCCTGCCTACTGCCTACCTATAGTTCATAATCAGTCCTGCCTGAGAGGCCTGCCTACTGCCTACCTATAGTTCATAATCAGTCCTGCCTGAGAGGCCTGCCTACTGCCTACCTATAGTTCATAATCAGTCCTGGCTGAGAGGCCTGCCTACTGCCTACCTATAGTTCATAATCAGTCCTGGCTGAGAGGCCTGCCTACTGCCTACCTATAGTTCATAATCAGTCCTGACTGAGAGGCCTGCCTACTGCCTACCTATAGTTCATAATCAGTCCTGGCTGAGAGGCCTGCCTACTGCCTACCTATAGTTCATAATCAGTCCTGGCTGAGAGGCCTGCCTACTGCCTACCTATAGTTCATAATCAGTCCTGGCTGAGAGGCCTGCCTACTGCCTACCTATAGTTCATAATCAGTCCTGGCTGAGAGGCCTGCCTACTGCCTACCTATAGTTCATAATCAGTCCTGGCTGAGAGGCCTGCCTACTGCCTACCTATAGTTCATAATCAGTCCTGGCTGAGAGGCCTGCCTACTGCCTACCGATAGTTCATAATCAGTCCTGGCTGAGAGGCCTGCCTACTGCCTACCTATAGTTCATAATCAGTCCTGGCTGAGAGGCCTGCCTACTGCCTACCTATAGTTCATAATCAGTCCTGGCTGAGAGGCCTGCCTACTGCCTACCTATAGTTCATAATCAGTCCTGGCTGAGAGGCCTGCCTACTGCCTACCTATAGTTCATAATCAGTCCTGGCTGAGAGGCCTGCCTACTGCCTACCTATAGTTCATAATCAGTCCTGGCTGAGAGGCCTGCCTACTGCCTACCTATAGTTCATAATCAGTCCTGGCTGAGAGGCCTGCCTACTGCCTACCTATAGTTCATAATCAGTCCTGCCTGAGAGGCCTGCCTACTGCCTACCTATAGTTCATAATCAGTCCTGCCTGAGAGGCCTGCCTACTGCCTACCTATAGTTCATAATCAGTCCTGCCTGAGAGGCCTGCCTACTGCCTACCATAGAGGATAGATACATATTCATAGAGTAACAACTCACTTCTCCATTTCTCTCTCCTTTTCTTTTTCTTTGCTCCGCTTTGGTTTCCTAGTCGGCGTTGTCGCTCTGAACCTATAGTATTTCGGCATCTTTCAATAGAAATTTTGCAAAAAATGTTACACGAACAACATTCACGATGATCCCAAAATGACATTACATTGTGACATAAGATTAATATCTTTTGCTTTTTATGAAGTTTTTGAACATTGGCCAGGATGCATTCCAAAGTTTCTGCATAATTTGTTTATTCTATATCTACCTTCAAAAATGTTATTGTAGAAGTCTGTAATCCTTTAAACCCACAAAGTACATTTTTATACTGACAACACCTTGCACCGTTGCACAGAATGAAGTTGAAATGAAGTGTCAGTTTTGAAACGCTTTTTTGATGTCTTATTTTTTGGGAGCTTTTTTCCTTAGATTATTTAAAATTTATTAAATAATATCAAGCCATAACTACAAGTTAAATTATGGCGAATTTTTCATTCCGTTTGATAATCGTGTTCCTAATCGCTGCACTTGTTCTAAATGTCTCGAATTATTTGTTTGTGAGGGTTAATAACGCTGCTCGGTTCCAGAGAATATACAGAAATAGTTTAAGGTAACTATGCATTAAGGTATCTACTTTCGATAAAAATCATATACCTACCTAAATAGGTACTACCATAGAGATTAAATTATATCTCTATGGGTACTACCTACCGAGTTGTTGAATAAATTTCGTATGTTGTAAGAATCTTTGGCCTCTTAAAAATCGGTAAGTAGGTACCTACATGAATATATAATTACTTGATACTGCAGCAGTAGTAAGCAACTTGCCAGTAGGATCGGCTGGCTCCGTGGCGTGGTGGCGATAGCCTCGATGATAGATAATGGGGTATGTATGCAAGCATTCGGATTGTGTACCTAGGGCATTGGGCTACTGGGCTATTTGGGCGAACAATATTAAAGATATGGTGTTTATCGATACATACTTAAGAAAAAGAAGCAGAGTATAGGTAAATAGTCACGATATCATTCATTCTTCGTCTTCGACGTGTCGCTGATATCAACAAGCAGTGGCTCGGCCCCGCACGCAGCCTCTTATGACATAACTAGCTGATACCCGCGGCTTCGCCCGCATAATATGTATAAGGATTAATATCGAAGTAGTATACATGCTTAGAAGAGGCCAAACTGCAAATGTTGAAAAATACAGTACAGTTTGAGTAATTGGCTTTGATTGCAGAAGCTCAATAATTCCAAAGTACTGGTCAGGATTGGTAGCATACGATGATAAAAACTCGTCATGCGCAAATGACAGTCGAAGCAACAACGATAGCCAATTGCATTTAACCACCTTCTCCGCCTATTATTTGCTGTCTATAAACCCTGAAACCACAGCTGGGATGGAAATGGAGAACTGCCCAGAACTACCTCCTGGCCTTGGTAAGAAAATCCGACAAGATTCTTAAAGAAAACAGATAACCCACAGGTTCTATGAGCATACCTACAAAAAGCTGCTTCACTGCCTGATCTGATTCATTTGTTTATGGGCTCTAAGAAAAGTAAAAGTGTTCCAATGCCCGGGTAAGCACGGCACGGGTCATTTTATATCGCGACGATTTCTTGTTGTGCACCAGATTTTCAAGTATCGATGTTGCTAGGTGAGTCCAAAAGAGTGCATCCCAGCGCATAAAAAAATACACTGTTGGATTTTCAAGTCTCGGCGCTACGTAGTGAGTCAAAAATCCAGTGCGCGGTAACAAGTCACGGTGTTAAAAAGTTGCCGAGTACGAGAGCTAAGTTAAGCGACCAGAGTGGAGTAGATTTCTCATAGTGAGCAGTTTTTAAACAGATTTTTTTTTTTAAGAGGGCCAGGTTTTTTGCCAATTTACTCTTTTGTTTATCCCTTTTCAACGAAAGCTTCGAATTAGCAATCCCCAGCTAGATATATAATAGGGCTGTCAAATCAGTCGTTAGATTTATAACAAACTGGCTCTAGTTCCTGTCAAAAATTGTATGGAACATTGACTGAATAGAGATTTCAACATGTTTTATCGTGAATGTTTCGCCAGTGCAAACGGTAGAATCACTTGAAACGTACATTTTATAACACCACATAAACAGACATAATTTTAAAGATTTAGATTCCACTAAACCTATTCTAACCCCATCAGGTCCTGAAATGGTGGATGGACTACTAATCGCTTCGAATTTTCACTATTTGAAAGCCAAGTTGGATGAAGTGAAACCGGGTGGTATATACCAACCGGCAAAGTGCAAGTCTCGGCAAAGCGTTGCTATTATAATGGCTTACAGGTAAATTGTAAAACTAACCACTGTTCACCCACGTCGTCTATGGCGGTATTATTTTAATCTCAACGCAACTTCCTTTGATGGTTGGGTGCACGTGGCTCTCGGTAGTTATCAAGCTTAGTTTTTTTTTAAGCGGATGCACTTTACTTTGTTAGGTAGGGTACCTATGCTTTTAATAAGAACCCAACTTTAAAGTGAACGTATTTTTATTTCAAATGCAGAGGCAGCAAAAATTACCTCACCAGATTTATGAATATCATACATCCGTTCCTAATAAAACAACAATTGGATTACCAAATCTTCGTGATCGAACAAAGTGAGTGAATCCTGTTTTTTTTTTCAGTCATAAGTTGTTATCTCGCTGTAGTTTTTGTATGAAAACTGACGAAATCTTATATATATCTTAGTTTTTGTATGAAAACTGACGAAATCTTATAGATTTTGTCTGTTACCTTTTCTCGCGTCTGATCGGATTTCATAAAATTTGGCATACAAGTGGACCATGACTTGAGCTAGGTTATAGCATATGGGATCGAACCCGCGACACGGTTGGCGCAGTGGCTGAGCGATGGACGGCTGCGCAACGTGTCGCGGGTTCGATCCCCGCACGGAACAAATATTTGTATGATCTGCAAGTAGTTGTTCCGGGTCTGGGTGTTAGTGTATGTGAGTTTCTATGTTTGTAAACGCACCCACGATACAGGAGAAATTCCTAGTGTGGGGCAAGGTTTTAAAAAAAAATAAAAAAAATAAAAAAAAAATTGGATAGTTTTTATCCCGGTAGTACATTCCTGTGGGATAATTTCCGACCTCCACGTAGGTGAAACCGAATGCAAGAAATTGTGATTAATAAATAATGTAAGCATGTAACACAATACAAAAATAGCGATGAGGTGTTTTTAAAGACAATAATAATCATCATCATTGTTGTGTATAAAGGGTAAAAAGTATACAGTACTTATGCCTAGATTTCTGCTTCGCCAATGGTATATTCAATCACCAGTTTAATGCGTAATATTATAGTTTATCCATATGAATGAAAACAAAACGTAAAGCTTCTTTGCCCCGAAGTTTTTTCAGTCTCTCAGATCTATTATAAAAAAAACTTTTTCCAAGGTAACAAGAGCCAGCCGTACAATCGCGGAAAACTTCTGAACGTTGGCTTTACTGTAGCCAGTCGGTATCGCACTGACGGGTTCCGTTGCATCATCCTACATGAGCCTCACGTTGTGCCTCTGGACACCAGGAACCTGTACCGATGCAGCTGGTATCCGAAACAACTCGCCGCAATCGTTGAGAGACTTGAGAAGTATGAATTTTGTATGCGGTACCCTATTATAGCCCAAACGGCGTTAGTGCCTAAGCGCGGTCCTCTCGAGAGCTAAAATAGGTATAGTGTGACCCAGACCGCTGTTCCGCGCTTAAGGAATCCGCGGCGAAGCCAGCGTTGACGAATGAGCGGCGTGATGACGTGAGCGTTGACGAATGAGCGGCCTACACTGCCCCCGTCTCACCGCGCACGTTCCCTAAGGCACGGTGTTGCGCGACAGCGGTCTCGGTCAAAATATAGGTAAGGCTGAATCCACTGCTGGACTTAGGACTTTCCAATTGTAATGTCACTGAGTTCGATCTTCAGCAACTCTCCTACCACCATTAGCTTGTTTTTTTTTTTATCTACTGCGGGAATATCGCGCTTATGACGGTTGTCTTATAACATACACACACGGTGGATGCGCTAAGGTAGCCCGCGAAATTCAAAATTTCTTACGTTTTTTGCAATTTGCAGGTATACGCAGGTATCAGAATCAGGCATCCCCCTTAACTGCACCGAACAGAGCCCGTAAGCCACTAGTAGCCGCAACCACGACAGTTCTATCTATTCCACCTTCATCTTTCTTTCACACTGAAACAAATAACGTTACTGTAATGGTTTTCTTATTTCCTAGACCACCCTACAAGCCCTTAATCGGAGGTGCAATTGCTTTGACACCGGAGCAGTTTCTCAAATTTAACGGATTTTCAAATGGATACTGGGGAAACGATGCGGATTATTACGATTTATATAACAGGTAACCGGAAACAGCAATAAGCTAAGATTGCGTATAGACTATTCATCTTACACGCCCACAAACAATTTTCTGGCTTAGCCGGCGGAATGGAAAAATCGTGAACAATTGTGTTTTTTATAGTAAAACCTAATTGGCCGTTATCCACTCCCAAAGTAACTAAGAATTACTTTATTATATCCTCTTTATGAGGAGCTCGTGGCTAAGTAATAACAGCCGCACGGGTGGATCCATCAGGTTAAGCTACGCTTGCCGGGGTTGGTCCGTGGATGGGTGACCATCTTTACTTACGAAGACTCCTCCGTCCCTGGCTGTCATTTGTGGAACTTTGACAGTCGTTACGGGTCGTCAGAAACCCGAAAGTCTGGCAACCAGTCTTACCAAGGGGTATCGTATTACCCAGTTACTGGGTTGTGGAGGTCAGATAGGCAGTCGCTCCATGTAAAATACTGGTATTCAGCTGCATCCGGTTAGACTGGAAGCCGACCCCAACATAGTTGGGAAAAGACTCTATAGGCAGATGATGATCCTCTTTATGGGAAAACAAGGTATATTGACCCCGAACGCCCTCGCAGTGCAGTGCACCTATGCACGGTAACGCATCACTAGTTCACCATCACATTCTACCTTTCTTCCTAAGGTTTTCGGTGTTACCAACAACAAAAAAATGAGTTGCGGGGAACATCTGAAAAAGCGCAAATTAACTTCTCCATTTTGGTTTACAGAATAAATGCCTCAAACTATTACGTTGAAAGAAGTTTCCTTCCTATTGGCAAATACAAAACGATTGTAAAAGGTTTACCTTTATGGTATAAGTAAGTACAACCGCCATTGGTATTCTTTATGTAATACTTCTGATTTTGCTCATTCCCAACATTAATTATTATTTTTCAGATGGGCCGTCATTTTTGTTTCATAAAAATCTAATCAATGTAAAATATTTTTTCCTGCAGATCCGAATATTTTTCAACCCCATCTCCGTTGAATCTCTTGGATGGAGTAACATCTCTATCCTATAAAGTGGATATTTTCGAACTGAGGCGCTTGTTTACGTACTTGCAAGTAAACATTGATGAAGGTGATGAAGTGGTTGAAACAAGAGCTAAAATTTATAAACTAATGAATCCGCTTAATTACAAATCTACACCACAACTAAAAAAAAATATTATGACATGAAAGGAATAAATAATTTTGCCAATTATTTATGCATTTAATTTATGTACTTAAATTTTTAGGGTTCCATGGTCAACACCCTGGTGGGTGGAACCCTTTATAGTTTCGCCATGACCGTCTGTCTGTCCGCAGCTTAGCTCAGATACTCTTAGTACTAGAAAGCTGTAATTTGGCATGGGTGTACCTACATAATAACGCCGACAAAGTGGTATAACAAAATATTTTTTTTTTTTAATTTTTTGGCACCACCCCTACTCCTAAAGTGGTTTTTTTTTTCTCCTCTATCCCATGGTTTGGGCTGTCGTTAGAAAGGGCGTTCAAAAATATTGGGAGTGTGTGGGAACCATTTTTGGATTCAGGGATCCGTTTGCGAAATATGTAGCTTTATGGTTGGTTTAGGATATGTGAAAAAATTATTGGCAGTAGTATACAGCGTGCCGCTTTAATGGTGACATTAATTTAACACACGTATAATATTTCGTGTATTCGTTATAGGAAAATATTTTATTTTACAAGGTTAATTTATTGATTTATTAACAATTTTATAAACTAGCATCTTGGAGCAACCTGTACTTAAAGAACTATAACTCAGAGGTCATTTGCCGGGGTCACGGATCATAAGTACCTAGGCGAATTGAAGGAATGCCGCGCAATTTCTAAGAAATAAATTGCGCGGCATTCTTGCATCAAAGGGTATCGAACCGATAGAACGTAAGCCAGCTGGTAGGTAGCTTTAAGGCTCGTACAAACAGGCGCGATATCGCAGGCACGACAGGCAGCGGTACCTTTGTCGACAAAGGTACAAGTAAGGTACAAATAAGGTAAGGCTGTTTGCACGAGCCTTTATGAATGAATCTTTTGCACAGAGTGATCTTAATGTTGGTTATGTTTTTATTATTTAGTTTGTATGTTTTTTTTTTCTATTTACGAATTATTTTATTTTATTATAATTTTTATGATTACTGGCCACTAGCCCTACCCGTGTGTTAATTTAATGTCGCCATTGTAGCGGCACGTTGTATACAGTATGGTCAGTATGCTAACTAACAAAGGGCGTTCCCGTTAACCCGCAATAATATAGCGTCTATACATGCTAAAATACAATAGACGTAGATATATTTAGTAACCTATTCCGCTTGACTATTCTTAAAGAGTCATTAAAAACCCTGTAAGAAATCGACAATTGTTTCACCTCTCATCGAGGCATCCTCAGGATGACAATTGACCAATTGCAAACCAGAACGCGACGTGTTACCATACTGAGTGCTGGCCGCAAAGATGTCTTTGCGTCCAGCGCTCGGTGTGGTAATACGTGGCTTATAGAAGATAAATACTAGGTGAAATTAGTTCAGACTAGGACGTACCAGTTTATCATATAAATTCTAACTAGGATAAACCGATTCGTCCTAGGCTAAACTGGTTTATCCCATCGGTAACAGGATGAACGAGTTTGGCCTAGGCTATACTGGTTTGACATCGTGTGTAGGGAGAACTGGTTTGGCTTAGGCGAAACTATGTAGTTCATCCAAAAATCGGTTTTGGCCGGTAACATAATTATACTACGTATGGCTTGGCTAGTAGCAAGTTGGTAGCACTGAATCTTGCAGTCATGTGATAGGTAGTACTGTCGCCATTATGAACTCTAATTACAAGCTTCTAAATTCAGTGCTACCAAGCGCGTCATGGGTCAAGTTATAATGAACGATCTGTAGTCACCGTCACTGCGTCACCGGTGCGGTTTGAAAGCTACTGAGCACAGACTACTTAGAGAACTAACGTTCTACTAAGTACGTTTCATCCAATAGTTCCTATTCCGTAATGTTGGCTCCACTGTAGTAGGACGAACAAGAATACGCTACGGCGCTACATTCGATGTAGCGGCGCGCCGTAGCGGCGTAGCGTATTCGTATTGGTCCTAAAACTGTAGCGGCGCCAACATTACGGCATAGGAATTATTTGATAAAACGCACTCTATATTCAATTAGTGGAGCTTATTTGGGTTGCTTAGACTTGTTGGCTGAAAGGACATGTATGTAACTTATAATAAAATTACCAATTGACGCTGATGGTAGAATTGACAAATACACGCTGACAACAATATTTTTGACAGTGACAGCTGACATGAGTCAGAGTCAGTCATCCTCATCAGTCTGAGGGAGGGTGTTTCTCACTCTGTTACACGATTAAATCCTGTATTTTTCTAAATCATTGTATTGTTTTGTCACGCTCATGAAAGAATCGTATGCCTGTCCCACTTACACGAAAAATTTGAAATAAAGTAACGTGTAACAGAGAGAGATAATGCTTCAGCCGTCAGCGACTGATTGATTATTGTAAAAAAAAAATACCTACTGTATCCAATTTATACATCTTGCATGAGGAAAACGATGAAAATTGTTAATTTCAGTGATTTTATCAATAATATGATCAGTGCGTGAACTATAAATACGATAACAATGGCTTTTTTGGAGGTAAAAGGGCATTGATTTTAAAACTAAGTACATAACAACGAATGGTTGTCTGATTGCTCTGTATCTTTTGTATGAATAATTTTTTTTTAAATCTACTGAAATAGTTCCTACCTTGTTGATTTTATTTACTTTATGAAATTAACCTTGTATAGAATACCAGCAAGCCATTATGAATGAAAATAAGAAACCCCTAATCCCTATATTTACTTCACCAAATGTACTTGATTTACAGTGGCGAAAGTTTTCATTTTTCGACCTCCACAAGAACGTTGACAATGGGAAAGTAGCTGAGTGTTTGCAAGTAAGTTCTTTCAGTTCATGTGTATGCTATTTTGTATTAATTTGATGTTACATCTATACAAAGAAAATATTTCCTTGTTTGTGCCACATTAATTTTTTAAACGTCAACCCAATGTTATTTTAACAACATTAATGTTAACTTTATTGTTATTATTCTTGTAGTACTGTTACTAACAAGGCTTTGCTCAATATTGAGCAAAAGCCACACTGTCTTTCAACTTCTATTCGTACTTATGAGGTAATATCAGGCATGCTCCAAACTTAACTAATTGGCTACGTTTATATACTTATTTATTTAACCATTTATGTACACACATCTCAGACCAAATAAAAAACCAAGACAGAGCGAACAACAACAAGAAAAACAGTGACGTGATGCCAGTTTTGTAAACATGTGTGCACATATTTTGGTGTAGTTTTATTGTAAATGGTTGTAAATGTGTGCATGTGTGCATGTATGCATAGAGCGGTGGTGTAGTTTTGGCATGGTTATTTTATTTGGTCTGAGACACACATATTAACAGACAAGAAGAAAAGAACAGAAAAATATGTATAAAGTTGAATGCGTATTTGTAATGGAATCTCTTCCAGTATACCTGCAATTCGAAAGTAGATAAAAGATGTAGACACTGTGTGTAACAGTAGAAGAGATAATAAAATACATAAAATAACTCGCTTATTATCACCATAGCTCCTATTGCGTTGGTGTTATCCAATATTTGTGCGCTTTCAGGGTACACAAGTGACGGCTACAACTAGCGGCAATGGTCACGTTGTGCTGTGCGACTATACGGGCTGGGCCTACCTCATCTCCCGCTCCTGGGAAGTTACTTCATTCAAGGCTTACGAGTTGACAGTTTCGCTCGCTCAGCAGCTGCCGCATGACCCGTACCTTGTTACTATTGGTGTAAGTATATTTTTGTTACGGTTTTGTCTATAAACTTGACCCATTGTGTGGCTGGCAATGCCAATTTATATTTTTTTGATAACAAGCTAATTAAGTATGTTTTTTTTTTTGATAATAATATATTGAGTAACACATTTTATAAATAATGGGTGTATAAAGATTCTTAACAATGCCTGGAATCACACTCCCTGTCATTGTGATCATTTTCTTGTATTGGACCATACCAGAAGGTACCCAGGTATGAGTCAAGTTTCAACTTTTTTTTTTTCTTTAACTTTAGTTTCAAATGTAATAACTTAATTTTAAATTTTCCCCACAACTCCTGTACTGTTGCACTGCACTGAACAGTTTGATGTACAGAATGTGTAGATACAATTATGTGATGGGTCTTTTGACACCCTGTATGCATGCAGATTTATACAATATAAACTAATTCCAGGATGACGAAGCAGGCACGAACCCCCTGATCAAGGTGTGGGACTGGTCCCGCAGCGACCGACATGGCAACCCGACGTGCGCAAGAGTGTCACGGGCCGTGCCCTCACACATGAGACCCACGCAGGCTACCGCGCTCGCCGTGCACGAGAATAAGGTACTTTTTAATTAATACAATGTCAAAGTTTGTTAACTGACCTCTGAACATCAAGTCCTGGGTTCCGCGGTGTTTGTTATTAGTAGCCCTGGAGTCGGGCCCTGTACAAATATAGACAGGATTTGTGCCCGGTAAATAGCAATAGATTCAAGCCTAATGTTAGGGTGTGTACACATAGAAAGTCCGATTTACAGGTCCGTTTAAACGTATATGTTATTAGCGTATGTAGTTGTATGAGCGAGTTCACACAGAATACAGTATTCGGGATCCAGTAAAAAATACCGTTCCGACAAAATAAGCAGCAATCCGTTTTACAGGTCCGTTTAAACGTATATGTTATTAGCGCATGTAGTTGTATGAGCCAGTTCACACACATGACAGTATTCCGGACCCAGTAAAAAATCCCACACACAACGGAAATACCGATCCGTTTTATCGGATCGAAACCGCGCGATGCTTGCCACGGGGGAGCGTAGACATCGTCGGAAATAAGTAAAAAATTTAAATTCGTCTTGCAGCTGATGCACAAGAGCATCTCGACAAAATCATTGCCTTAAAAATGGATGTATACAATAACGCCGGGGCTTCCTCCGACGCAGACGACGATAGTACCAATACAACACGACAACGTCCATCCTCGTAGAAAGTAGGCGATACACTGAAGAACGACAGTCCAGTAGCGTCGGATCTGTTAAAATGGTGTAAATGCTGTGTGAATACTACCTCCAGTAGCGACGGATCCGTTAAAAAGGATCCTGTAAAATCGGACGTTCTATGTGTACGCGCCCTTAATTACCATTTTTTTTTGTTTTCATGTGTAGGTGAACTATACACGTCTGCACACCTATTAAAAAAATACAAGCGTGATTTTATGTGTCGGTTCTTCCAGAGTCTTCTGGCAGTTGGGTTCCTGGATGGCTCAGTATCGTTGTTCCGCGGTGTCATCGCTCGACAGCGCAGCGGGAAGATGAGGACCTTGCCGGAGTCAGGAACTAGCCCTATTACAGGACTCGCTTTCAAGTAAGTCATCATTCTCCTTCCCCTATCTTAATTTATCTGAGGTCAGCGCTGCATGCCTTCTTCCATACATCTCTATTAGCCGTAATCTCGGAAGTTAGCCCCTGTCTGTTTTCTTTCTATTTCATGTGTGTAAGTACTCGTAGAAAAGTAACAATAATTTCAATAACTACTGTGTGTTTTCAGTTAAAAAACAACTAAAAATGGTTTGTTTATCATAAAAACTTTACCAAACGAAATTGAATTAAACCCATGCAATACAAAACCCATGTTTTTCCTTTTCACTGTAACCTACTTCATGATTGTCCACCTTTTCCTTTTATGTAAACATATTGTAATATTAATAACTAAGTCATATGCTTGCACTATATGGACCTCAAAACGATAACATCTGGGGCCAAGTCTACTAATTTACAAACGTGTCAGTGGTCTCACAATGATCAGTTTTTGACAGATATGCCATACAAAATCTGTCAAAATCTCATCATTGCGAGACCACTGACACGTTTGTAAATTAGAAGACTTGGCCCCCTGTTTGAATGAAAGATTACTTTTTTTTACCATCATACTTTATGTACACTAGGGGAGCAGACAAGTTATTCGTAGTGTCCCGCGCATGCGTGATGGTGATCTGGCTGAGCTCGGAGCGCTGCGTCACGCTGGACGCGATGGGCGCGGCACCCGCATGTAGCGTGCTCGCCGACAACCATCGCCTCACTGTGGCTAACAACGACGTGAGTGTATTTACTTAGAGTTCTGCACAAATATGTAGACAACATTAAGTATGATAAACACACACAAATATGTAGATAACATTAAGTATGATAAACACACAAATATGTAGAGAACAAAAAAAACATCTGCTGTTTCATACATTTTGTCGATTTAAGTGAACTCAAATGTCCCCATAAAAAAAGTTGTTCAAACTGATGAGTACTTACAATGACCCCTTTTCGGGTTTAGCATAAACAAAAACTAATGTTATAAAATCATCACCCAAAGGTTGACTGGTAGAAAATGCCTCACGCATTAAGTCCGCCTTTGTACAGTAGTTTTGCTTTAGCGCGGTGCTAGCGTTGGCCGTCAGATAGTACCAACCCATTTTAGGAAAAGTTGGTACTATTAGCCAACAGTGTGTGTGACGAGAATGTCTGATGTTACACATCATATTACAACCCGTGCGCATTATCATGGCACCTGGCTCGGAACTCAATACTCCCCCCGCTACCCGCGCCGCGCCCCGCCTCGCCGTGTGGGGTACAAACGTCATTGAGCCAGGTGCCATGTTAATGCGCACGGGTTCTATGTGACTATTGTAAGGCTCGCTTGTTTTTTATCGCAATTATTTTTAATAAATGAATTTATGTACTTAATTCATAAAAAGCCCACTGTCACCACTAAATACATCTAGCGCTAAACGAATCCAAAAAAAAAAAAAAAACTGTCAATCATTTGAACTCGTCAGAGACATGATGTCGATGAGAGATACATATCCCCAGATTCTTTTCTCTCTCTTAGAAGCTCTAAAACCACCATAACTCCACAGGCTCTATACTGCTACACGACCGAAGGCCGGGGTCCTTGCTACGCCCTCGAAGGCGAGAAAGTCCGCCTAGACTGGTTCCGTAGCTACCTAGTCATCACCACCAACGAGACTCCCAACAAAACAGCCGCCTCCACCAGCACTGCGCCTGCGCCGAAATCGCACCACCTCACAATCCTAGACATACAAAACAAATTCATAGTTTTCTCGAAAACTTTCGAAGAAATCGACGCGGTTTTGACAGAATGGGGATCTTTTTACATTCTAACGAAGAATAAAGAAATGATCTATTTGGAGGAAAAGGATTTGCAGTCGAAGCTAACGCTGCTGTTTAAGAAGAATCTGTATGATGTCGCTATTAGGATTGCTAGCAGCCAGCATTATGACGAAGCTGGATTGACGGAGATTTATAAACAGTATGGTGATCATTTGTATAGTAAGGTACGTCATAAATTCTCTATTTAAAAGTAATTTATCTTTATGGTTCCGAATTTAAAGGATGTCAGCCTTTCAAGCCTACACCGCGGCCGTTTGTATGTCTGTCACAGGGCTCTTACTTATTAACCATTATTAGATAGCATGTTAAAATTTTCCTAAAATGCGTGTTACTAGCACCATATCGTGTAGAATAATTTAAAAAAAAACAAGTCTTACGTTAAAAACGCGATAAAAGAAATCCTAGAAAAGATTTCTGTTTCATTCCATTTTGTGGTAGTTATGCAATCCAAAATCCTTATTCCTTACCTTCCTTAAAGTAACTCTGTCTGTCTGTTTGTCTGTCGCGCTTTCACGCCAAAACTACTGAACCGATTAAAATGAAATTTGGTACACAGATAGTCTAGAGCCTGAGAAAGGACATAGGCTACTTTTTATCGACATGCCGCGCGGGCAAAGCCGCGGGGGGAAGCTAGTAATAAATAAAATTGTAATGATTGACATAAAAATAGTAAAATGAAGTAATGATTAGCGACTGTTTAACCAAACATTTTTGACGTTTGAACGTCACTTCACTTTAAACATTTTTTTATAAATAAACTATACATAAATATACTATTATTCATCTTAATGATCAGTATCAGCAGGAGAATTTAATTAATATTCTGAATCCAATTTTTCAGGGCGACTTAAAAGGCGCTATCGACCAATATGTCAAAACTATTGGCTGGTTAGAAACCTCATATGTAATCCGGAAGTATCTCGAATCTCGACATTTGGAATCATTAGTACAATACTTAGAAGAACTTCATAAGAAGAAGGGCTGCGCCACTGAGGACCATACTACGTTACTACTGACCTGTTATATGAAGATAGACCAGCATGATCAACAAGGGAAGCTGAAGGAATTCATCAATTCAAAGGATAAAATCATTGATTTTGATGTTAATGTCGCTATTAAGGTATGTATTCACTTGTCACAACTTAATCCTAACTAATATTATAAATGTGAGTTTAAAAAAAATATTGTTAACAAAGAAATGTTACTGACAATGTTATATTACACTATAGCAAGGCTTTATTTCAGCTAGAACAAATTACTTTTCAAAAGGTTTATGTAGCTTGCTTCGTTCATATGTGTTTCCAGTTAGACGCATTGATTTAGATTTAGAATAACTGCAACTATGCATAGGCACCTACGCAACTACTTATAATGAAAAACAATACCTATAAAATATATTTTAAGTTCTAAAAATGTTCTCAAGTAAGTAAAATCCTTGTATCTTCTTAATGAGATATACATTTTTGTAACCTTAAACCAAAAGAACAGATTCAAACTTAACTCACGATGTACACCACACTTAAAGCCTGGGATACACTACGGAACATTTTGTCCCGCAACATGACGCGCAACTCTCCATCTATATAATGCTGCAACGTTGCATAGAGTCCCACAACATGCTCCGCAACATTCTACGTGACGCGGGGCATGTTGCTTGCTCCCGCCTCGAGAGCGAGCGCACGTGTCCCGCGTCAGTGTCACGCCATTTGTCACCGAGTATAGTCGCGTACGCAACGTGCCTCTTAATATGTCTAGTGTGGGGAAATGATACCGTGCTGTCTCAATGTAATGGCATGTCTGATATGAGGACTAAAAGCGTTACATAGTATTGTATCCTGTTTGGCTATGGAAGATCCGATCATTTGCAATAAAATTTCAAAATCAGATGATGACATTCGAGTAAAATTCACAAACGATCCACCACCTTCTCTTTCTCTTACGATTCAACACACTCGATATAATTACTATGTACGCGGCACTAATAGCCACAACTTCCTCGGGCGACATTTCTATGAGCACTGACTAGTGTGTCCGGCAAAATGTTCCGCGACAATTGTCTCGCGACACTTGACGTAGTTGTTGAGGAACATGTTCCGCAACATGTTTCTTCATTTGTCCCCTAGTGTATCCCACGTTTAAACAGAACCTTACTTTCATAAAACAAAATTCTCATTGACAGGTAATGCGGCAAGTAAGCGTAGACGACGCGCTATCGCTAGCCGCGAACCACAAACGGCATGACTGGTACCTAAAGATGATGCTGGACGATAAGAAGGACTACCGCAAGGCTCTGGACTATATCGTAGAGCTGGAATTTGATGACGCCGACCAGTACATGAGGAAGTACGGGCATCGACTCATACAGCATGAGCCAGCGGAGAGCACTAAGTTTTTAAAGTGTGAGTGTGACAAATGTTATTTTTAAATTAAAATGATGATTTTTTTGTCTCCTAGGAACTGCGGCGGCCTAAGATTGCATATTCTATCTAGATTTTATTAGGGTATTTGTCTACTATTTGAGGAACGTTTTGAGTATTAATGTGGATGGCTATAAGAGTAGAGTAAGACCAAGTACTTCAAGTGTGAACGTGTGAAATAATTATGGATTGGTCGTCGACAATGGTGTTAAAAAGGAGACAAAAACGATTTGTCAAAATAGAACAGTTTGTGGTTAATGAAAATAAAAATGTTTACGTTAATACATAATGCATGTAGCGCATTATATATTAACTTCAGGAGGTGTGCAAAGGTAGCCCGCGAAATTAAAATTTTCTTACGTTTTTTGCAGGTCAGTGTCAAGTTGTATCTAAAATTAAAAATATGATTCGCGACCGTAACAAATATGGCTTGACAGACCTGCAAATTGCAAAAATCGTAAGAAGATTTTATTTTCGCGGGCTACCCTGAAGCTTTCACCTTAACTTTTTATCCGTATTTACGAATGCCAGAATCTGTAAATAAAGGGGTTAATAACCGCTATTGCCAACATATTTGGCACCAACTAATCTCATTTCTAACTTGTCCACAGTACTATGCACAGACTACAAGCCCCGTAGCAAGCCGTTAGTTGATGAGATTTCCCTCTCTGGCGGCGTCAGGGAGCCAATTAGTGCGCTCCCTGACGACTACATACCCATGTTCCTGAGCAACTCGGAGCGGCTCATAGAGTTTCTTGAGCACATGACGCAGAAACAGAAGGACTGCTCCAAATTAGTGTTTGATGCGCTGATAGAACATTATATTCATGTTTGGTAAGTCACTTTAGCAGGTACTGTAAGACTGTAAACCCAGACTTATCCTAGTTATCGAAAGTGTAAGCAGAAATGTATAGAAAACACATATTTCACTGTAGGGCGAACCAATTGCTATTAACAAGGTACAAATTCAGCTTTTTGAGGTAATTTTTGTAGTCAATTGTTTTCTGTGGTATGATATTCCTTAATATAATTTTGCATAATAACGACGGTTCTCAAAATCTGCAGGTCGTGTCAAAATAAAATAAATATAAATAAAAAATATGTATTTTCCTCAGGGCTAAATCTTCAGAAAGTGAAAAAAAAGAATACGAAGAGAAAGTACTACGCTTACTAAAAAACCCTGACGCTAACTACGACAAGGATCAAACTCTGATCATCTGTCAGATGCTAGGCTTCCAAGCGGGCGTGCTGTATCTGTACGAGGAGAACAAACTGTGAGTATACTCTACTATGTTACTACTACAGTGCAAGGAACCCTGACGCTAACTACGACTAGGATCAGTGAACTGTCTGATGCTAGCCTATCTGCCTGGATACGCTACACTACTACTGCCTTATTACCCCGTAACTCGAAATCTTTTTTGGCACGCTTCACTAGAGCAAGTATCGTTTATTATGCAATTAGTGAATAAAGGACGGATTTAAAGCGGGTGCTATAGATGATTGACGAGCAAGTGAAGGATTTTAACGACTGAATCACGAGCGTAGCGAGTGATTCAAGTGTTAGAATCCTGAGCGACGCGAGTGATTCATGGCCCTCGATATAAATCCGTTTTATTCAAGAGTTGAATCCTAAAAATATTATGGCCCTTTTCACCAACACTAGGGGCGCCTTAATGAATACCTAAATAAGAGCGTACTGTTAATCTCCCCAGTTGGCGCTCCCAAGTAGCATTGCACCTGCGCAGCGGCGACGCGGAGGCGGCGCTAGCGGTGTGCAGGCGGCGCGGGGCGGCCTGCGCGCGAGTGTGGCTGGACGTGCTGTGGGCGCCGCCGCCGCCGCACTGCCTGCCCGAGCTGCTCAACGTCATCGGTCAGTACACTACGTGCTAGTTGTGTCACCTGTCAGTACACTACGTGCTAGTTGTGTCACCTGTCAGTACACTACGTAGCGACGGCGCGCGAGTGTGGCTGGACGTGCTGTGGGCGCCGCCGCCGCCGCACTGCCTGCCCGAGCTGCTCAACGTCATCGGTCAGTACACTACGTGCTAGTTGTGTCACCTGTCAGTACACTACGTGCTAGTTGTGTCACCTGTCAGTACACTACGTAGCGACGGCGCGCGAGTGTGGCTGGACGTGCTGTGGGCGCCGCCGCCGCCGCACTGCCTGCCCGAGCTGCTCAACGTCATCGGTCAGTACACTACGTGCTAGTTGTGTCACCTGTCAGTACACTACGTGCTAGTTGTGTCACCTGTCAGTACACTACGTAGCGACGGCGCGCGAGTGTGGCTGGACGTGCTGTGGGCGCCGCCGCCGCCGCACTGCCTGCCCGAGCTGCTCAACGTCATCGGTCAGTACACTACGTGCTAGTTGTGTCACCTGTCAGTACACTACGTAGCGACGGCGCGCGAGTGTGGCTGGACGTGCTGTGGGCGCCGCCGCCGCCGCACTGCCTGCCCGAGCTGCTCAACGTCATCGGTCAGTACACTACGTGCTAGTTGTGTCACCTGTCAGTACACTACGTGCTAGTTGTGTCACCTGTCAGTACACTACGTAGCGACGGCGCGCGAGTGTGGCTGGACGTGCTGTGGGCGCCGCCGCCGCCGCACTGCCTGCCCGAGCTGCTCAACGTCATCGGTCAGTACACTACGTGCTAGTTGTGTCACCTGTCAGTACACTACGTAGCGACGGCGCGCGAGTGTGGCTGGACGTGCTGTGGGCGCCGCCGCCGCCGCACTGCCTGCCCGAGCTGCTCAACGTCATCGGTCAGTACACTACGTGCTAGTTGTGTCACCTGTCAGTACACTACGTAGCGACGGCGCGCGAGTGTGGCTGGACGTGCTGTGGGCGCCGCCGCCGCCGCACTGCCTGCCCGAGCTGCTCAACGTCATCGGTCAGTACACTACGTGCTAGTTGTGTCACCTGTCAGTACACTACGTAGCGACGGCGCGCGAGTGTGGCTGGACGTGCTGTGGGCGCCGCCGCCGCCGCACTGCCTGCCCGAGCTGCTCAACGTCATCGGTCAGTACACTACGTGCTAGTTGTGTCACCTGTCAGTACACTACGTGCTAGTTGTGTCACCTGTCAGTACACTACGTAGCGACGGCGCGCGAGTGTGGCTGGACGTGCTGTGGGCGCCGCCGCCGCCGCACTGCCTGCCCGAGCTGCTCAACGTCATCGGTCAGTACACTACGTGCTAGTTGTGTCACCTGTCAGTACACTACGTAGCGACGGCGCGCGAGTGTGGCTGGACGTGCTGTGGGCGCCGCCGCCGCCGCACTGCCTGCCCGAGCTGCTCAACGTCATCGGTCAGTACACTACGTGCTAGTTGTGTCACCTGTCAGTACACTACGTAGCGACGGCGCGCGAGTGTGGCTGGACGTGCTGTGGGCGCCGCCGCCGCCGCACTGCCTGCCCGAGCTGCTCAACGTCATCGGTCAGTACACTACGTGCTAGTTGTGTCACCTGTCAGTACACTACGTAGCGACGGCGCGCGAGTGTGGCTGGACGTGCTGTGGGCGCCGCCGCCGCCGCACTGCCTGCCCGAGCTGCTCAACGTCATCGGTCAGTACACTACGTGCTAGTTGTGTCACCTGTCAGTACACTACGTAGCGACGGCGCGCGAGTGTGGCTGGACGTGCTGTGGGCGCCGCCGCCGCCGCACTGCCTGCCCGAGCTGCTCAACGTCATCGGTCAGTACACTACGTGCTAGTTGTGTCACCTGTCAGTACACTACGTAGCGACGGCGCGCGAGTGTGGCTGGACGTGCTGTGGGCGCCGCCGCCGCCGCACTGCCTGCCCGAGCTGCTCAACGTCATCGGTCAGTACACTACGTGCTAGTTGTGTCACCTGTCAGTACACTACGTGCTAGTTGTGTCACCTGTCAGTACACTACGTAGCGACGGCGCGCGAGTGTGGCTGGACGTGCTGTGGGCGCCGCCGCCGCCGCACTGCCTGCCCGAGCTGCTCAACGTCATCGGTCAGTACACTACGTGCTAGTTGTGTCACCTGTCAGTACACTACGTAGCGACGGCGCGCGAGTGTGGCTGGACGTGCTGTGGGCGCCGCCGCCGCCGCACTGCCTGCCCGAGCTGCTCAACGTCATCGGTCAGTACACTACGTGCTAGTTGTGTCACCTGTCAGTACACTACGTAGCGACGGCGCGCGAGTGTGGCTGGACGTGCTGTGGGCGCCGCCGCCGCCGCACTGCCTGCCCGAGCTGCTCAACGTCATCGGTCAGTACACTACGTGCTAGTTGTGTCACCTGTCAGTACACTACGTAGCGACGGCGCGCGAGTGTGGCTGGACGTGCTGTGGGCGCCGCCGCCGCCGCACTGCCTGCCCGAGCTGCTCAACGTCATCGGTCAGTACACTACGTGCTAGTTGTGTCACCTGTCAGTACACTACGTGCTAGTTGTGTCACCTGTCAGTACACTACGTAGCGACGGCGCGCGAGTGTGGCTGGACGTGCTGTGGGCGCCGCCGCCGCCGCACTGCCTGCCCGAGCTGCTCAACGTCATCGGTCAGTACACTACGTGCTAGTTGTGTCACCTGTCAGTACACTACGTAGCGACGGCGCGCGAGTGTGGCTGGACGTGCTGTGGGCGCCGCCGCCGCCGCACTGCCTGCCCGAGCTGCTCAACGTCATCGGTCAGTACACTACGTGCTAGTTGTGTCACCTGTCAGTACACTACGTGCTAGTTGTGTCACCTGTCAGTACACTACGTAGCGACGGCGCGCGAGTGTGGCTGGACGTGCTGTGGGCGCCGCCGCCGCCGCACTGCCTGCCCGAGCTGCTCAACGTCATCGGTCAGTACACTACGTGCTAGTTGTGTCACCTGTCAGTACACTACGTAGCGACGGCGCGCGAGTGTGGCTGGACGTGCTGTGGGCGCCGCCGCCGCCGCACTGCCTGCCCGAGCTGCTCAACGTCATCGGTCAGTACACTACGTGCTAGTTGTGTCACCTGTCAGTACACTACGTAGCGACGGCGCGCGAGTGTGGCTGGACGTGCTGTGGGCGCCGCCGCCGCCGCACTGCCTGCCCGAGCTGCTCAACGTCATCGGTCAGTACACTACGTGCTAGTTGTGTCACCTGTCAGTACACTACGTGCTAGTTGTGTCACCTGTCAGTACACTACGTAGCGACGGCGCGCGAGTGTGGCTGGACGTGCTGTGGGCGCCGCCGCCGCCGCACTGCCTGCCCGAGCTGCTCAACGTCATCGGTCAGTACACTACGTGCTAGTTGTGTCACCTGTCAGTACACTACGTAGCGACGGCGCGCGAGTGTGGCTGGACGTGCTGTGGGCGCCGCCGCCGCCGCACTGCCTGCCCGAGCTGCTCAACGTCATCGGTCAGTACACTACGTGCTAGTTGTGTCACCTGTCAGTACACTACGTAGCGACGGCGCGCGAGTGTGGCTGGACGTGCTGTGGGCGCCGCCGCCGCCGCACTGCCTGCCCGAGCTGCTCAACGTCATCGGTCAGTACACTACGTGCTAGTTGTGTCACCTGTCAGTACACTACGTAGCGACGGCGCGCGAGTGTGGCTGGACGTGCTGTGGGCGCCGCCGCCGCCGCACTGCCTGCCCGAGCTGCTCAACGTCATCGGTCAGTACACTACGTGCTAGTTGTGTCACCTGTCAGTACACTACGTAGCGACGGCGCGCGAGTGTGGCTGGACGTGCTGTGGGCGCCGCCGCCGCCGCACTGCCTGCCCGAGCTGCTCAACGTCATCGGTCAGTACACTACGTGCTAGTTGTGTCACCTGTCAGTACACTACGTGCTAGTTGTGTCACCTGTCAGTACACTACGTGCTAGTTGTGTCACCTGTCAGTACACTACGTAGCGACGGCGCGCGAGTGTGGCTGGACGTGCTGTGGGCGCCGCCGCCGCCGCACTGCCTGCCCGAGCTGCTCAACGTCATCGGTCAGTACACTACGTGCTAGTTGTGTCACCTGTCAGTACACTACGTGCTAGTTGTGTCACCTGTCAGTACACTACGTAGCGACGGCGCGCGAGTGTGGCTGGACGTGCTGTGGGCGCCGCCGCCGCCGCACTGCCTGCCCGAGCTGCTCAACGTCATCGGTCAGTACACTACGTGCTAGTTGTGTCACCTGTCAGTACACTACGTAGCGACGGCGCGCGAGTGTGGCTGGACGTGCTGTGGGCGCCGCCGCCGCCGCACTGCCTGCCCGAGCTGCTCAACGTCATCGGTCAGTACACTACGTGCTAGTTGTGTCACCTGTCAGTACACTACGTAGCGACGGCGCGCGAGTGTGGCTGGACGTGCTGTGGGCGCCGCCGCCGCCGCACTGCCTGCCCGAGCTGCTCAACGTCATCGGTCAGTACACTACGTGCTAGTTGTGTCACCTGTCAGTACACTACGTAGCGACGGCGCGCGAGTGTGGCTGGACGTGCTGTGGGCGCCGCCGCCGCCGCACTGCCTGCCCGAGCTGCTCAACGTCATCGGTCAGTACACTACGTGCTAGTTGTGTCACCTGTCAGTACACTACGTGCTAGTTGTGTCACCTGTCAGTACACTACGTAGCGACGGCGCGCGAGTGTGGCTGGACGTGCTGTGGGCGCCGCCGCCGCCGCACTGCCTGCCCGAGCTGCTCAACGTCATCGGTCAGTACACTACGTGCTAGTTGTGTCACCTGTCAGTACACTACGTAGCGACGGCGCGCGAGTGTGGCTGGACGTGCTGTGGGCGCCGCCGCCGCCGCACTGCCTGCCCGAGCTGCTCAACGTCATCGGTCAGTACACTACGTGCTAGTTGTGTCACCTGTCAGTACACTACGTAGCGACGGCGCGCGAGTGTGGCTGGACGTGCTGTGGGCGCCGCCGCCGCCGCACTGCCTGCCCGAGCTGCTCAACGTCATCGGTCAGTACACTACGTGCTAGTTGTGTCACCTGTCAGTACACTACGTAGCGACGGCGCGCGAGTGTGGCTGGACGTGCTGTGGGCGCCGCCGCCGCCGCACTGCCTGCCCGAGCTGCTCAACGTCATCGGTCAGTACACTACGTGCTAGTTGTGTCACCTGTCAGTACACTACGTAGCGACGGCGCGCGAGTGTAGCTGGACGTGCTGTGGGCGCCGCCGCCGCCGCACTGCCTGCCCGAGCTGCTCAACGTCATCGGTCAGTACACTACGTGCTAGTTGTGTCACCTGTCAGTACACTACGTGCTAGTTGTGTCACCTGTCAGTACACTACGTAGCGACGGCGCGCGAGTGTGGCTGGACGTGCTGTGGGCGCCGCCGCCGCCGCACTGCCTGCCCGAGCTGCTCAACGTCATCGGTCAGTACACTACGTGCTAGTTGTGTCACCTGTCAGTACACTACGTAGCGACGGCGCGCGAGTGTGGCTGGACGTGCTGTGGGCGCCGCCGCCGCCGCACTGCCTGCCCGAGCTGCTCAACGTCATCGGTCAGTACACTACGTGCTAGTTGTGTCACCTGTCAGTACACTACGTGCTAGTTGTGTCACCTGTCAGTACACTACGTGCTAGTTGTGTCACCTGTCAGTACACTACGTAGCGACGGCGCGCGAGTGTGGCTGGACGTGCTGTGGGCGCCGCCGCCGCCGCACTGCCTGCCCGAGCTGCTCAACGTCATCGGTCAGTACACTACGTGCTAGTTGTGTCACCTGTCAGTACACTACGTAGCGACGGCGCGCGAGTGTGGCTGGACGTGCTGTGGGCGCCGCCGCCGCCGCACTGCCTGCCCGAGCTGCTCAACGTCATCGGTCAGTACACTACGTGCTAGTTGTGTCACCTGTCAGTACACTACGTGCTAGTTGTGTCACCTGTCAGTACACTACGTGCTAGTTGTGTCACCTGTCAGTACACTACGTAGCGACGGCGCGCGAGTGTGGCTGGACGTGCTGTGGGCGCCGCCGCCGCCGCACTGCCTGCCCGAGCTGCTCAACGTCATCGGTCAGTACACTACGTGCTAGTTGTGTCACCTGTCAGTACACTACGTAGCGACGGCGCGCGAGTGTGGCTGGACGTGCTGTGGGCGCCGCCGCCGCCGCACTGCCTGCCCGAGCTGCTCAACGTCATCGGTCAGTACACTACGTGCTAGTTGTGTCACCTGTCAGTACACTACGTAGCGACGGCGCGCGAGTGTGGCTGGACGTGCTGTGGGCGCCGCCGCCGCCGCACTGCCTGCCCGAGCTGCTCAACGTCATCGGTCAGTACACTACGTGCTAGTTGTGTCACCTGTCAGTACACTACGTAGCGACGGCGCGCGAGTGTGGCTGGACGTGCTGTGGGCGCCGCCGCCGCCGCACTGCCTGCCCGAGCTGCTCAACGTCATCGGTCAGTACACTACGTGCTAGTTGTGTCACCTGTCAGTACACTACGTGCTAGTTGTGTCACCTGTCAGTACACTACGTAGCGACGGCGCGCGAGTGTGGCTGGACGTGCTGTGGGCGCCGCCGCCGCCGCACTGCCTGCCCGAGCTGCTCAACGTCATCGGTCAGTACACTACGTGCTAGTTGTGTCACCTGTCAGTACACTACGTAGCGACGGCGCGCGAGTGTGGCTGGACGTGCTGTGGGCGCCGCCGCCGCCGCACTGCCTGCCCGAGCTGCTCAACGTCATCGGTCAGTACACTACGTGCTAGTTGTGTCACCTGTCAGTACACTACGTAGCGACGGCGCGCGAGTGTGGCTGGACGTGCTGTGGGCGCCGCCGCCGCCGCACTGCCTGCCCGAGCTGCTCAACGTCATCGGTCAGTACACTACGTGCTAGTTGTGTCACCTGTCAGTACACTACGTAGCGACGGCGCGCGAGTGTGGCTGGACGTGCTGTGGGCGCCGCCGCCGCCGCACTGCCTGCCCGAGCTGCTCAACGTCATCGGTCAGTACACTACGTGCTAGTTGTGTCACCTGTCAGTACACTACGTAGCGACGGCGCGCGAGTGTAGCTGGACGTGCTGTGGGCGCCGCCGCCGCCGCACTGCCTGCCCGAGCTGCTCAACGTCATCGGTCAGTACACTACGTGCTAGTTGTGTCACCTGTCAGTACACTACGTGCTAGTTGTGTCACCTGTCAGTACACTACGTAGCGACGGCGCGCGAGTGTGGCTGGACGTGCTGTGGGCGCCGCCGCCGCCGCACTGCCTGCCCGAGCTGCTCAACGTCATCGGTCAGTACACTACGTGCTAGTTGTGTCACCTGTCAGTACACTACGTAGCGACGGCGCGCGAGTGTGGCTGGACGTGCTGTGGGCGCCGCCGCCGCCGCACTGCCTGCCCGAGCTGCTCAACGTCATCGGTCAGTACACTACGTGCTAGTTGTGTCACCTGTCAGTACACTACGTGCTAGTTGTGTCACCTGTCAGTACACTACGTGCTAGTTGTGTCACCTGTCAGTACACTACGTAGCGACGGCGCGCGAGTGTGGCTGGACGTGCTGTGGGCGCCGCCGCCGCCGCACTGCCTGCCCGAGCTGCTCAACGTCATCGGTCAGTACACTACGTGCTAGTTGTGTCACCTGTCAGTACACTACGTGCTAGTTGTGTCACCTGTCAGTACACTACGTGCTGGTTGTGTCACCTGTCAGTTACACACTACGTTGCCTTATTTTCACTTTATACATCTTCTACATATCGGACATACCTTCATGAAGTACTACGATTTTAAATAATGCGCCTCGATATTCTTCATGGAATGAGCTACAAATAGACTGTATGACTAGCTCTTAAAAAAAGGACGTTGATAAGAGCACTTTTTAAATGATGCAATCTCAAAATGATAATATGTATGTTAATTTAATCTATTTTGTCCACAGCAAACGAAAAGTTATTATCGCCTATTTTAGTGATCGACTGCCTCGCTAGCACACCTACATATACTTTAGGAGATGTTCGAAAGTAAGTATACGTTAAGCACTTTGCAATAAGATTCCATAAAATTAATAAAATAAAATAAAATAAATAAAATAATTGTATTTTTAGGAATGGCTAATTTTCCATTACTAGTATTTGCCATTTAAAAATCGACTTACCTTACATGCACTTAAAGTCGATTACTAGTCTGGTATTCGTAGTATTTTTCCTAATATCTTTTTTTTTTTACTGTTACAAAATATTTTTTCTACCTCACAGCCTGTGTAAGGCCTCGTTTACGGAGACGCGGGGCGTCGAGCGTGGCGTTGGGCGGCGCGGCCCGCACTGAATTTAAACATATGGCGTTGTATGAGTGCATTTACGGAGAAGCGTTTTTTCACGCGTTTGCTTGAAATGGGGCGTTTTACGCGGCGGCGCACGCAGCGGTGCCCGCCGCGTGCTTCGCTACACGCTCGACGTTTCGCGGCGCGCACCGCCACTCTTCCCGCCGCATCTCTATGAACAACATCGTACATTGCCATATAATTGTGTTTACGCGTGCGATGGTAAGTGTCGCTTCACGCGCCGCCTCTCCGTAAACAGAAAACGTCCAAACGTCCGACGCGCCGCGAAACGCCACGCTGCACGCGCCGCCCAACGCCCCGCGTCTCCGTAAACGAGGCCTCAGCAGTGGGAATATTTTTTATTTTTTACCCAGGTACTTAACAGACGTGCTAAAATCCGAGAACGAAGTAATAACCAGAGAACAGCAACTTTCATCTAAATACCGCAGCGAAAGCGAAAAAATGCGTGAACAAACCACCGTGCTACAGAGCCAGCCCGTCGTGTTCCAGTCGTCACGCTGTGCCGTCTGCAACAAGCCGCTGGAACTGCCCACCATGCACTTCTTATGTCAACACTCCTTCCATCAGAGGTAAGTTATCAGGGTCTGCAACAGAGCCAGCCCGTCATGCTCTAATCGTCACGCTGTTCTGTTCTGTCGTGGCAAATTTGTGGCACCAAAAGTGCGTCGAGCATACAACTACTGTCACGGACCGGCTTCAAAGCCATCAGTTTCTATACTCATAAGGCGCGGGACATACACAAGACAACGCCATATCGATACGCACCCCGCCCGCGTCCCGCCCGCGCCCCTTTGTCTGTGTATGTCCCGCGAAATATGAAAAGAGCGGCGCCCGCGTCTCTCGCCTCTTGTGCATATCCCGCCCCTTAAGGTGGATGCGCTAGGATGGCCGCTAGGATGGCTCTCAACGTAAGTGCATTGAATGAAAATTTCATGAAATCGTCAGTCAATGCACTTACATGAACTTAGAGAATTGTATTGCTGATTCTAATGTTTATAATTCTGTAAATTCATATTTGTTACGGCCGAAAATAATATTTATATCAACATACAATGTGATACTGACCTGCAAATTGCAAAAAACGTAAGAAAATTTTAATTTCGCGGGCCATCCTAGCGCATCAACCTTAATGTCGTAGTGCGAGTAAATGATAACATGGTTGGTTTGTAACGGTTTCCATACAAACTTTGTATGGAAAGTTGATAATGCCGCCTCTAGCAGCGCTAAACTATAATAATGACGTAAACTGTATAACGTGTTCAATGAGTGACGCAAATGTTGACTTTGATTTTGTTTTCAGCTGTTTCACAACATACGCAGAATCGGAAAATGAATGTCTCGTGTGTGCGAGCGCCCGACGCCGACCAGACTCACAACCACACGTCGCAGAGGCGTTACACGCAAGACTACACAACGAACATGACCCGTAAGTACTACAGCTTCTATATCACTAAAGTTTTAGAACAATAAACTCTAAGTCATACATGACAAAGTTCAAATTCCATTGCTACCATTTATGTAGGACCGTTCCATTCTCATCACTCAATCAACTCTCGACAAAATATCAATAAAGTTGATATAATGGTAATTAATGTAAATTATCTAAGATTATGAATGGTGGCTTGTGGCTACGTAATAACAGCCGCACGCGTTGATCGATCAGGTTAAGCTACGCTTGCCGCGGTTGGTCTGTGGATGGGTGACCATCACATACCAAGACCGACAGACATGCTTCCGTCTCTATATAGCTGATGTAGTTTGGCATTTTAATGAGTATGCAAGCAGTATAATCTGGATCCTTTCCAACTATACTCCATTTGAAATAAGATTAGACATATAGATAAGCCTTTTTTACAGTCCATTCAACCGATTTTGAATTCTATTGCGTTGGTGGCATGACAAATGGCAGCCGCAGTAGATAGTTGGTATTGTGTAACTTTTTTTGCTTTTAATGCTATCCTTATGCCTACGGTATAGAAGTCAACATCGGTTGCACGGACTGTAAAAGTGTTTGTTTTAATGTCTAATCTTATTTCAAATGGGGTATAGTGTGAACTCAGCCAGAAGATGCTTAAGACTCGAATTTTTCAAGAAGCAGTGGTTATGTTAAGCTGATGATTCAATTTGCAAGCAAATGTTTATATATTATTCCACCAAGACTGCACGAACCTGACCCGTAAATGTATGATTACTCGCATAATTGGTAATTCAACACAACTGTCACAGTAATCAAGGAAATAGTCCATTCGCTAATAAAGTACACATTATGTAGCAGCCAACCTCTAGTAGTCTTCACAACT
This sequence comes from Lithophane ornitopus, assembly GCA_948473465.1. NCBI lineage: Eukaryota > Metazoa > Arthropoda > Insecta > Lepidoptera > Noctuidae > Lithophane > Lithophane ornitopus. The sequence continues at coordinate 11,623,378 of OX419632.1, read as the reverse complement.
AGCGGATGAATGTTTTATTAAAGGCCTATTCAACCTCAAATTGCATCTTCCTTTATGTCGAAAATACTGAATCATTAATTTTGAAATATAATAATAAAATATGTTAAAGTTGAGGATTGATGCTAGACTCGCGACAATCTAAGAAGTCCGTTTTGACAGCAGTAAAAATCTTTTGCGTAGCGATGAAAAAAAATATAGTTTCTTATATACTGATTCTCGAGACATATCGATTAAACTTAGAGTTTTATTCCAAAACGCGATCTAAATTTAATACTGGGTTTATTACTAGATTTAAACCATGACTAAATAAAACGTTATTATAAAATTAAGTTTATCACTAGTTCCAGAACTATCTATGGTACTAAAGTTAGTCCGCCGAGACCCCTAGTTTAACCTAACTTTGGTACTAATTCATTTGACGTTTGCGTGGCGTCTTGGTTATTGTGTTATTTTAAACAAAAATCATAAAAAAATGGATATTAACATGATCGACGTGATGGATTTGGAAGATTTGGATATGCTGGATAGGTCTCGGCGATCTTACAGACATCCTCATCGTTTGAATCCGTTTGAATTGAGTGACGAAGATTTCAGATACAAGTATAGGTTCATAAAACGTTTTGGTGGAAAAATAGTGGATCTTTTATGTGAGGATTTATCCCTCGACTCTCGAGGATGCCTATTGAGTCCTGAAGTGCAAGTGGTTTGCGCATTACGCAACTGGGTTTGCCATGAAGTATGTAACCTTGGTCGATGCTAACGTAACATTAGACAAAATCAAAATAAACTAGGTAATATTATTGTTTTATTCGTAGATTCATTCAAGTAATACAAGTAACTCACGAACTATATAGAATTGTAATCTGTGACGCACAAACCACGTATGTAACAGTACAGTATTGTTAAAAACAATGAATACAAATACTTCATAATATTTATTTAATAATACAGGACGCAACACATCACATTCGTCTCAAATTACGCGCGTCGCCGCCGAATGTAATGCGCTCCACTTCACGCTAGAGGTCTTAAAAAATATGACAACTTGATTATAAAAAGCGCGTCAAAAGTACAAGTTGTGCTTGTTCAATATATTGTAACATAAAGAAAGAACAATTTATGACATATTTTAAAGTTGATAAATAATTATTTAAGCATTTCAAGTGTTAAGAGAAACAGAACGTTGCTTCAAATAAAGCCTGCGTGAACGAATGAAAGAATGCCATTTTTGTTTTTTATCTATGGACATTATTTAAACCATGAACCTTCTTTGGTACTAACTGATCCTCGAATAGTCTTCGTTTTGTAATCGTAACATGTTTTAAACCTAGTACTAGCTTTATTACCGTAACAATCCTAGACCTTTTAGACCGAGACGGTCTTATTACAAAAAACTGCAAAAGTACTGGTTTAAACCAAGACTAAAAGGTCTAGGATTGTTACGGTAATAAAGCAAAACATGTTACGATTACAAAACGAAGACTATTCGAGGATCAGTTAGTACCAAAGAAGGTTCATGGTTTAAATAATGTCCATAGATAAAAAACAAAAATAGCATTCTTTCATTCGTTCACGCAGGCTTTATTTGAAGCAACGTTCTGTTTCTCTAAATGTTGATATTATAATAACACTTGAAATGCTTAAATAATTATTTATCAACTTTAAAATATGTCATAAATTGTTCTTTCTATATGTTACAATATATTGAACAAGCACAACTTGTACTTTTAACGCGCTTTTTATAATCAAGTTGTCATATTTTTTAAGACCTCTAGCGTGAAGTGGAGCGCCTTACATTCGGCGGAGGCGCGCGTAATTTGAGACGAATGTGATGTGTTGCGTCCTGTATTATTAAATAAATATTATGAAGTATTTGTATTCAATTGTTTTTAACAATACTGTACTGTTACATACGTGGTTTGTTCGTGAGCACAGATTACAATTCTATATAGTTCGTGAGTTACTTGTGTTACTTGAATGAATCTACGAATAAAACAATAATATTACCTAGTTTATTTTGATTTTGTCTAATGTTAGGTTAGCATTGTCAAGGTTACATACTTCATGGCGAACCCAGTTGTGTAATGCGCAAACCACTTGCACTTCAGGACTCAATAGGCATCCTCGAGAGTCGTGGGATAAATCCTCACATAAAAGATCCACTATTTTTCCACCAAAACGTTTTATGAACCTATACTTGTATCTGAAATCTTCGTCACTCAATTCAAACGGATTCACACAATGAGGATGTCTGTAAGATCGCCGAGACCTCTTCAGCATATCCAAATCTTCCAAATCCATCACGTCGATCATGTTAATATTCATTTTTTTAAGATTTTTATTTAAAATAACACAATAACCAAGACGCCACGCAAACGTCAAATGAATTAGTACCAAAGTTAAACTAGGGGTCTCGGCAGACTAACTTTAGTACCATAGATAGTTCTGGAACTAGTGATAAACTTCATTTTATAATAACGTTTTATTTAGTCATGGTTTAAACCTAGTAACAATCCCAGTACTAAATTTAGATCGCGTTTTGGAATAAGACGGAGAGAGTTTATAATCGACGACTTATCTACATTGCTTAAAACTGATTCTCAAGGCATAACGTTTTATTACAAGTACGAGAACGAAACGTCAAAACGGACTTCTTAGATTGTCGCGAGTGTAGATACTATGATTGACGAAAACACGATTATTTAAAAAAAAATCTCTATAGAAAAATATTCCAAAGTTACTTCTAAACCGAACTATAAACCGCTAGTATGGAAAGTATATGGTTATGCAAAGTTTCATGATCTAATTTGAAGTATTTTTTTAATACCAGCGGTTTATAGTTCGGGTTAACGGTAACTTTGGTTCTTTTTTTTGTATCGAGAAAATTTTATGTATTCGCGTTTTCGCCGAACATAGGCCCTAGCATCATCGAATTTAACAAATATTTATTTCAAAATTAATGCTGCAGTATTTTCGGCATAACGAAGAATCATGCTAAGCAATTTGAGGTAGGGTAGGGCCTTAAATCTACGTTTAGTTCGTAGTCGTACTGTCCGAGTTACTGGCGGCTTACATGGACACTTCTTTCTGGCAATTCAAAACAACAGGGTCAAATAAAATTAGCTAACGAAACTGCAGACTTCTAAACATGATAAAACAAAAGCATGAAAAATTTTATCGTTTATCGATATAACAGATATCGATATTGTTTTCACTTTTAATATTTTACATGGAGTGACTGCCTACCTGACCTCAGTAACTAGGTAATACGATAGCCCCTTGGTAAGACTGGTTGTCAGACTTTCGGCCTTCTGACAACCCGTAACGACTGTCCAAAGATCCACGAATGGCAGCCGGGACCAACGGCGTAACGTGCTTTCCGAGGCACGGAGGAGTTTCGGTATGTAAAGATGGTCACCCATCCAAGGACCAACCGCGGGAAGCGTAGCTTAACCTGATGGATCGATCCGTGTGGCTGTTATTACTTAGCCACGAGCTCCTCAGCCCTATACCTCGTAGAATAAATAGGTTTAATCGTCGATACGCTTGTTTAGCACATAACAGTTGTATGACATTCGAACATTTTACTGAAAATTAAAGAATCTTTCAAAGAATTTTTCTATGAAACGTTACTATTGTTTCACAACAATCGATTGATGTCATTGTGTTGTCTCAGCTGGTTATATTACCAGGTCTTATACCGTGTGAACTTAGTATTAAAAAGGTAACTGTCTCAGTTACTCGATAAGTGTAATAAATCTCGAAAGCTTAACAGAAATGGAGTGCTTAACGTTATTGTTGATCGGGTTGAAAGTTTTAACGTTTATATTAATTAAAGTATAGATAGACGGACAATACAAATGTAGGTTTTTAATTTTTTCGCAGTTTAGATTATGAAGGTGAAGTCAGAGATGTTAATAGTTATGCAAATTGACTACCAACTTTAAATAAAATATACAATCTAGACTCCCGACAATCTAAGAAGTCCGTTTTGACGTTTCGTTCTCGTACTTGTAATAAAACGATACGCCTTGAAAATCAGTTTTAAGCAATGTAGATAAGTCGTCGATTACAAACTCTGTAAGTATGTTAAATCGATCTGTCTCGAGAATCAGCATATAAGAAAAAAAATAGAAAACATTTTTTTTTTCATCACTACACAAAGGTTTTTTACAGCTGTCAAAACGGACTTCTTAGATTGTCGCGAGTTTAAGTCTAGCATTATGTACAAAGAGAAAAAAAAATATATAAAAGAAAGGCTCATAGGGCGTCAAAATAGTCTTTAGTTTATATTTTTCACACATATTTTTATACAAGTCGTTTTTCTAACGTTTTTTTTTTGTTACTATTTCTCAAAGAAATAACTTCGTAAAACGTGCACGTGTACACCTGACGTAACATTGATGGAAGTGAGCCAGTCAGTTGGCTGCGCGCACGCAATCATGTCGTCTTATCACCTCAATCGCATTTAATTCACTACAATATTAACGCGATAACGTGGAACATAGTGTACAAATTAAAAGCATGTATCTATCACTGATCAAATCTATCACCATTGCGCCATTTTCATGGTGTTTTCCTAATAATACGGAAGATAGGTATGGGTGAGTGAAATTTCATTGTTGTAAACTTAATTTCTTGTGCTGTTTAGATTATGAATGACTTTCACATGAAATCATGACATTTGAGAACAAATATAACTTAGAGAGATATATTAATGATTCTATATATATACATTATTTGTTATGGTCGCGAATCATATTTTGATTTTGATACACTGACCTGCGAATTGCAAAAAACAAGAAAATTACGAAGTTAATTTGATAAAAAAGGACTGCAAACTCTGGGTACCAATTTAATTTAATAAATGAAAGAAATATTAAAGAGTTTCAACAATACATCATATTTAATAATAAAGCTGACGAGTTCGTTTGTTTCAACGCGCTGATCTCTGGAATTACTAGTCAGATGTGTTTTTTTTTTGCGTTTAATAGCCCAATTCTTGTGGAAAGCTATGTTACATCACGCTATGACGGCTAGGAGCCGAGCAAATAGAAAAATAAATAAAGAAAGAACCCTAAGTGAAAACGAAGTAATAGCGCGGGTGATGCGATGCGACGCGGAGGGTCGAGGTCAAGGGAGTTTTATAAAAATGTGGCTGTTATTTTAGGTTTACTAATGATAAGCTTAAAATATATTGGCATAATTAACATTGGCATAACGAAATTCAGCATATAGGCTCCCACAAAAAGGCGCAATATCGCGGGCGCGACAAGGGTTGCGCTGCCTGTTGCGCCCGCGATATCGCTCCAGTTTCCACGAAGCTTAACATTTGGCATACCTAAATGTTTTGCCATAAATACTGCTGGCATAATATGCAATAATATGCCCTTATTTTAGTATTGTGTATCTTATGACTTCCACGCGAATCAAGTCGCGGCCAGAAGCTAGTCTCAAACAAAAAAACGTTTTTATAAATTGGTACAGAACAATTTCTAATTATGTTACTCAAAACTTTGTTAATGGAAAAATTGCATAGTATTAACAAGTCATGGTAAAATATTGTATGTTTTTATTAATACCTATCGATATGCTATCGGAATGATTTACGATTTTATCGTTCCCTTTCAAACTGTATCGTGTTTTAGTAAAACATTTTCATGTAAAATGCTTTGATTGTGAAAATATTTTACGTTAATATTAAAACAACAAAACAATAATATAAACCAATAACGTTACTGATATAACATCACGCCTGTATTCCCCGAGGGCTTGGGCAGAGGTGTACCTATAGTACACCCACATTTCGCCAGTTATGTTCAAGTGTGAAATGTCAATGTCCCTTTCTTTGGTATTGTTCGTCAATGCGTTGAGCTCCTTTAATTCTGAGTTGAGCTGCACGAATACTGACAAATGCGTGCACTGACTGGACAGGTCCAGTCAATCTGTGTGAGGAAAGACTCAAAAGACCATTTCAGAGACCAATCTACATGGTCTTCATATTATCTGACCAAGATTATGTCTGGACTTCAAAAGAGACTGTGACCTCTGAGTTTGTTTCGGCCTTTCTTCTCAGAGTAGTCAGATAGGAAACGCCGACCTCATCTAGTTTTAAAAATGTGACTGACAAAACCCACTTACAGAAAATAAATCATTTATCAAGTCCCATGTAATAGGCTCCGGATAATTTTACTAATCCAAACTAATATTATAAATGCTATAATAAATCGGTCAGTCCGTCTGTCTGTCTGTTACTCTGGACGGTATTGGATGAAAGAAACACAGGTAGACCATAGGATACTTTTTATCCCGGTAGTACGGTGTCCGTGTGATAATTTCCGACCAACACGCGGGCGAAGCCGCGCGCGAGTGAATAAAAAAATAAATTAAAAAATCAAAAGCCCGTAAAAAGCAAACAATCTCATGCATTCGGAGGCATTTTATCAATAAAGAAATACCTATTGCCTTCGACGGCATGAGATTGTTTATACTATAAGCATGAGATTGTTTATAAATGTAGTATTAAGTGGGAGGGAGACAGAAATAGGTCATCTTGTTTCTATCTTCTTAAAGTTCACTGTCTACGCAGTCGAGTTTTGGATTTGTTTACTTTTTTTCTGTTACAGTTTTTAGTTATTTTATCATTTCTCATTCCAAATAAACATATAATTTGTATATTTGTTTTTGTTTGTGTGGTTTTGTGGGTTTAATTGGTGTTTGTAATCACCTTTTAAAACCTTTCATTTTGATACCCCACTCGATAGGTTTGGGTTTTTTTAAACATACATTTTGCGGCCGTTTTGTTTTATTTTTATAATTTTAATATATCCAGGGACACTCGCACAATAAAGACGACGACATATTATTCATCAAAACCAGTACAGCCGTTTAGTACTTACGAGTGAACATAGGGACGGACATACAAACATACATACAGGTCAAACACAAACCTTTTTTGCTTCGCCGCAATGGGGGTAAAAACGGTTTATTACAAGTATCGACGTTGACCATGGTTTAAATTAGCCTATTTCTTCGATTATACGCCTAGAAAAAACAACCACCGCCCTTCACCCAAAAGGCTGTAATAAAAAGTTGTTATTGCTCATAGTTAAATAGTATGTTTTTATGGCGATTTTGTTTATCAGTAACTGTTATTGCAAAGTACTGTAAAATGTAACAATATAACAGGCATTTATATTGTTACTGCATTTGCATTGCACCTAACTAAATATGATTATGTTAACTTAGCGATAAACATATCCTAACTAATATTATAAATGCGACAGTGAGTTCTTTTGTTTGTTACGCGTTCACGCTAAAACTGCTGAACGGATTTGGATGAAATTTGGCACAGGGCTTGACCATGACCTGGAATAGGATATAGGATACTTTTTATCCCGATATTCCCACAGGGTCGAGACGAAAGCGGGTGAAACCGCGGGTCGCAGTTAGTGAAATCATAACATTAGAGAGTTGTATTGATGATTTTAATGGTTATGACTCTGTAAATACATATTGATTACGGCCGCGAATCATATTTTGATCTACATACAACCTGACATTGACCTGCAAAGTGCAAAAAGGTAAGAAAATTTGTATTTCGCGGGCTACCGTACACACGGCTACACATCACGCTACACATTTCCAGTTTAAGCTGATCTCGCATTGCATAGGATTTCCATACAGTGCGAGGTCTGCTTATACTGGAAATGTATAGGATGATGTGTACAAAATTGAGAGCCATGTGTTGTAATTTACCATTGTCTTGTGCTACAGTAACATTTTGGTCGCACATGTTTTGGTACGCAAGCCATCGTCGAGCCTCATTCCGGAAAATGTTATGTGTTACCGTGTTTTATAAACATACGTGACACGTCGCCATCACAATGGTTATTGTTAAATACTTGCTCAATATTTCTTATAGAAGACACTCGTATATTCAATCTTTATTTTAAGCTCCTCTCTTATTTTCAATCTTTATTTTAAGCTCCTCTCTTATATTCAATCTTTATTTTAAGTTCCTCTCTTATAATCAATCTTTATTTTAAGTTCCTCTCTTATAATCAATCTTTATTTTAAGCTCCTATTTCGTTTGCACCCTCAAGATGCAAGCTGTAGTGCTGAAGGACATGAAAGAGTGTCAGTTATCCGAAGACGATGTCGAGGATAGAGCGAAGTGGAACAGAAAGACCAGAAAGACTGACCCCACCACCATGTGGGATATACAACGTGTCACGTTAAATGCGCAAAACCTCAGACACCCCAAATGATTTTTAATTCAATTGACCTATATATATATATAAAATTGTAAAGGTTTTATATGCTGTTTTAATTTTACTGGCAATTCTGATTGTTTCCTGCGTCTGCGACGACGCTCTATCGAGGGAGGTGACGTCACCGGGCCGCTGCGCCGCGCTGGCTTGACCTATTAATAAATAGACACGGCAACGTTTTTAATGAAGATTTTATGAAAAATGTGACCTATATTAAAAAGCCGAGCCGAAACGTGGACACTCACGGTACGGCTGGTCCATAAATTCAAGGTCGCTCAGCGAGCTATGGAACAAGCTATGCTTGGAGTATCTCTGAGAGATAGAATCCGGAATGAGGTAATCCGGCAGAGAACCAAAGTTGTTGACATAGCTCACAGAATAAGCAAGCTGAAGTGGCAATGGGCCGGCCATATTAGCCGTAAAATTGATGACCGTTGAGGTAGACGCAAGGTAGAACGCCCTCAGGCTAGGTGGAGCGACGATCTTCGCAGGGTGGCTGGTAGCAGCTGGATGAGAGTTGTCGAGAATCGAGCTGAATAGCCGTGCAATTGGAGAGGCCTATGTCCAGCAGTGGACTGCTAGAGGCTGATGATGTTGATGATGATATTAAAAACTGGTTCAATTGATTCTGCTCGTTATTCTGATCAAAATATTTTCAGGTTTTGCGCATTTAACGTTACACGTTGTATAGCCAGGAAGAGAGAGAGAGAGATGGATTTCGTTTGCACCCTCCAGTTTTCTGCTAGTACCATGTTCTATTTTAACTGATTTGAAAATGCTGTTTCTAAAAGGAATAAATGCCATGCAGCATATACATATCACTTTTTAATAACAACAAAGTAAAGACATCTTTTTCGAAACTTAATCATATTAATATTTAATTTTTCGACTCCATATTTTAGTTTGTTAATAGTTTTAGTTAAGTTAGAATATTATATACGCCTTCTTCCCATGGGGGTAGGCAGAAACTACAGAACGTTATAGGATATTATATTTTATTATATTTGATGGCATTCCGCAATTTTGTATAAGATACCTAAATAAATCTTGGGTAAAACGCACACTATGCCGCCAAGCATATTATAAATTGGGGGGATTACATCACTGACAAAAATGCTTGGCTTAGCGCTGCTCCAGCTCCACAAGGACGCATAAACTAATTGATTGGCATTCGAAAATATTGTTGGAGCTGCTGAAGATTGTAAAGACTATCTTGGCATTGTATAAATTCAATCTCCTAGTATTGTATAATTTCATAGCACATATGTGAGCACTATGTACTTACCTACCTTAAAGCTACCATTTACTAGGTACGTCGTTCATTGACTTGAATGTGCCCTGGCGGCTGAGAGTATGTCATGCTCACTCAAATGTCTCGCTGGTGGTGGCGTGTGTGTTGGATCATTAAGTTCCCTTCAAAATGGTTGAGCTGAATGGTGCTGATCCATGCGTCATGTTCGTGAACGGGCGCCGCCAGTAGGGACTGGTCATCTCTAAGCTGCCACGGCTTATTTTTAATTAATTTTAATTTTTGAATTGTTTTTTATCTTTACGGACGCTTTTAACGTGCACGTCTCCTTTTTTTTTTTTCTTTTTTACGTTGTTCTCACATGTTTAATTTCAGATGAATGTTACAATATATTGGTTACATACCAATATATTGTAACAAAATTTTGATTTAAAAGAGTGTCCGTGGAGTTTCTTGCCCGTTCTTCTCCATAGGAACCTACTACGCTTTGGAATGGGCAACTAGCTTCATTTTTTTTTTGACTGACCGACCCCTTGACAATTCAAAAGTACCTGTAATTGGTTTATTTAAAATAAATGCTTTGAGTTTGAGTTTGAGTTTACCAAACTTTCAAATTCAAAAGATTATTGTCGGCTACAGCACGTGGAGTGAGAAAGAGGGCAAAATCAGGACTTATCTCGCATCTTATTTATCACTCCAACATGACTTTTACTTTCAGTTGAGTTATTGTTGAGTGGTGTTGTTTATACTAGTACTAGCGACCCACTCCGGCTTCGCACGGTTCTTACGACTTGACAAAACATCGAGATTTCTTAGTTATTTGTAACTTTAATATCAACGTATTATAGACATAAACCTTCCGGAATAAATTCTCTTAACGATGGTGAAACCCTCATCAAAATGTTCCGTGACTTAGAAGAACATCGCGGACATACATACAAATACGAAGGGCGAATTTAATTTATAATATATATAGATACTGTATGTCGTCGACTATTTTCCTTAACCAATATCCCTTTTCACTTTCCAGTTACGCAGTAGTCTCAGAATACTACGGGCGCGGCCTGTTCAACAAGCTGACGGTAGTAACAGAGAGTGGGACAGTAGAGCCCTCGACACCGGTCGGGCCCGCTCAGCCGGCACCGCCTGCGCCCGCGCCGGCTCCGCAGCCGTACGGACCTGGCGCTGAGGCTAAGCTGAGGCAAACGGAGGGACAGAGCAAGCAGAGTGAGTTGAACTAAAACCGTATTTCAACGTCACGTAGAAAAATAAAAGAGTTTTAATTGTATTTACAGTCCTTACACAGTAATTTTATCTCTGATAGTAGCAACCCGAAAGCAGCCTTATTGCAAAGAAAATAAAGATCACTCTCATTCTGACAGACAGGTCAGTGGCAGCAAGTCTAGCAGTAGCGGGCAACAGCTAGTTTGTTTGTTACGGTTTCACGCTAAAACGGCTGAACGGATTTGGATGAAATTTGGCACAGGGGTAAAACATGACCTGTAGAAGGTCATAGGATACTTTTTATCCCGATATTCCCACGGGATCGTTACTAATGCGGTTGAAACCGCGGGACGCAGCTATTTTATTAATATTGTGTTATCAAAACCCAACGAACTTATCATTAAAACAAGGTCAGTTTTTAATCTATTATATCATCATAACTAACTATAACCTATTATTATTTTCAGTATTTGTATCGAACACGGCAAAACAAGTAGCACCAAAAGGCACCACGGTTGTCCCCGTCTCAGAGGGTAGAATGAGGCTAATCGAGCAACAACGATACAGCTCAAGCCTCGAAGCAAACCTGAACAAACTCGAGCCGGTCCACAAACTATCCCCGTACTCCTCACCAATCACGGCCAAGAAACGATTTGAAGAGAAGCCTCGAAGTACTGGAGTGTCACCTGTCGTTCATCATAATATTTCTGCAGCCATTAGCAATGGTTCAAAGAAAAATCCATTCGAAGATGAAACTTACGATGAAGCCAAAAACCCTTTTGCGGAAGAAGCTACGGAACCAACGAATCCTTTTAACGAAGAAGATGATTATGACAGCAATTACAATCCGTTTTCATGAAGCGAGTGCTAGTAGACTTGTGACAAACTTTAAAGTGATCGGGCCCACGTGGTGTGCTAAGCAGTTTGACTGTACTTTTCACACACGGTACCTCTCTGAAACCATAAAAAATTGAAAAGTACTGAGTACTGAAAAATTATAGTACCTATAGCAATAATTTAAAATGTTTGCTTTGTATTTTATGCTTAACATTTCAGCCACACACTATGATACCAACTTACGGCCGGCCATACTGTTCATAGTGCTCATTGGCCTTTCAATCAAAAATAATCAATTGCGTTGAAAAATGTCATCTATATATAAATTAAAGTCGTTTTTAGTATCTGTCTGTATGATTGCGTTGTATTTGTACAAGGGCACTTATGAAACTTCAGAAGCTAGGTGCACGGTTCCAATTGGGAAAAGCGGCTAAGATACTCCACGGTTACTCTTTTAAAAATAATTGGCTTCTACAATATTTTTAAATAACAGTGTTAATAGGTATGGGAGGACAGTGTAGGCCTTTTAACAAGTACCAGGTACTATAGTAACAGTACAGTCTATTAGGCCTTTTCTTTTTTTGAGCTTGGGAAATCGTCAAATTCTCCCTCTCTGGGCGGAGCGGAAGGGCGTGTCAGACTTTTACTGACTAAAACCCACCCGTGTTCCTTCAGTTGCCTGTTGCCAAGGTCCCGGTATCCCTTTCGGACTTTCCCGCAAAGTCTATTCGCAAAGCCTAAGATGTTCTCATATTCACGAAATAACAATATTTATTATTTAAAACGTATTAGCACCATCTATATTCTATAACCCAACACTACGCGAATCTATAAGTTTACCCCCCTACCAAAAATCGCTCAACGCACCGACAGATGTTTTCACTTCAATAAATTGAATAAAGTAATACCTATTACCATCATTCTGTCTCTGTCTTCTTCAAACGATTGACCGAAAGAGTTTAAATTCGTAACATATTAAGTGATTCGACATGAATATTGTGCCCCTATGGGATCAAACAGAACTGAAAACGAGCATGCCATCACTACTGCAAAACATATTATTATTTTACATTCTGCTTTATGTACACTTCACTTCCATGCAATGAAAGAAACGCTAAAAGACTGCAATGGATTTTTATAGCAATAAAAACATTATGTTAATAAAAAAGTCGAGAGGTGTCCTGGGAAACGTTAAAACCCGGCTGAAATGTTCCTCTCGCTGTATATTATGTACTAGCTTCCGCCAGCGGCTTCGCCCGCGGGATATCTTTATAAATTATAGTCTTATCTTTATAAATTATAGTCTATGTTACTCGGTGATAATATAGCATTCTACTGGTGAAAGAATTTTTAAAATCGATCCTGTAGTTTTTGAGTTTATTCATTAGCATGCTTTTACAATAAATTACCCCTTTTACATAAAGAATAACAGTTCAATAAATAGTTATCTATCTTACTATATTATACTATTGTCGTAATATATTATTTAATATAAAACATAGGTCTGATATTTTTCTTTAAATAAAAATTATATTTGTTGTAATCATTTACTTATCGCTATTATTTTTCACGTTAATTTTGACTAATACGAATTTATTTATCAAACAAACTAGTCAAAACAGTAAATATGATATTTCCTTAAATTTTATTAAAATTAGTTTGTCTCAAAATGTATTTCAAAATATTAATACATTCCTTATTTAGAAATTCATTATGATTTTATGTAAATAATATAAAGCCTCATAATGGAAACTATGTATTGTTTTGTAATCTATATCCATTTTGTATCATGATTGCATGTGATATTAAATATATAATTAAAGTTATACTTATGTTTCTCTACATATTACTTTTCCCGCCTCCTTCAAATAAGTAATGGACAGACAACCAGTAGCAACATACCCAGCGTTTTGTGACTGACACTGGTACGGCCACCATCAGGGATATCACCAAAGGAGATTGCCCAGAAACAGTATTCTTGAGAAAGGTCTCGTGTCTTAAAAAGTCAAATAGAATGAAATATCTAAAAAAAAAAATATTTTTTTAATGAGACTTAATGATTATTTATAATTGGATAGTTTTTTGAACAATAATTAGTACTTTCAAGTTTCCGACTATAAAGTACCCCACAGTAAGTTTTTATTATCGCCTGTCAATAATAGGGATGTCCATTTTTTCTATTGCGTGTAATGTGACTACCTACATAGATAAAATATAATGTTATCGAAATCAACATTGTCAATTTGTGTGTTGTAAAAACAGGGCTTTTTGTGTTGTGATAATTATATTGAACATGGCGAGTGTGACTATGGACCGATGTCTAACTGCTCGTTGAGATTCACGCCACTTATGCGCAGACTCATGTTGTCGGAGATTCTTATAACAATAGCAGTGTTTTACCTAAAAATAAAACACATATTAAATACTTACCTTATTTGAAGCTTACTAGATTGAGAGTGGCACTACTGGTTTCCGCTATATTTCCCTCTCTTTTGCTCTTTCGTTTGGTTGTATCTATCCTTCTCTTTCGCACATCCAGTTTACTCACCAGGTGTCGCTGCCAGTTGTGAGCTCAGCTATGGCAGTGAATCGCTGATCATTGTGTCGAAAATCTTCACCAGGTAGAAATTAAATGTAAGCTTCAAATAAGGTAAGTATTTAATATGTGTTTTATTTTTAGGTAAAACACTGCTATTAAACACTTGACCGTTATTTGAAGCTTACTAGATTGAGACGTGTTTGTTATCACCTGGTGGGAATTGACGCCAATGTGAACGAGGATTATGTATGTTATGAATAAAGCTAGATGTGCATCGAGAAAAATACACTTTAATTAAATGAATTATTCAATACATAGGTACAAACATCAGACAAGGAAAAAATATAATTTTAATAGGTAAAAGATACCTATACATAATATAGAAAATAATTAACAAGAAAGAAACAGACTATTATTTCCTTAAATATGAACTAAAGACTTATACCTCAATAACTTTTTAAATTATAAGTAATCACATTATAGGATAGAAGATACTTAGGACAATAATACAAGAAGAACACTTTAATTAATAGGATTAAACGTTCTAGATACATTACAACTAGAACTGGTTGGCATGGGCATCACTTCTCTACAGGAAAAACGGGTGAAGGATCTGCGATCGCCAATTACCTCTAGAGAGTATTTCATCCAAGGAGTAGTTGTTAACCCAGTTCCTAGAGGCTACAGCAGACCTAAGACTGCCAGGCGAAGCACTTACTCCTGCTTCTATCAGCAGAGTTTTGACCCACCCCGCTATGACTGTACGAGAAGCGACCCTTGATTTTCCTCTAAAATTAAGAAACAGATTATTAAGACACCCTGACTGACGTTTTTCTTTTAGTATAGCTATAGTTCGTCTTACCCAAAGTACGGGGTCTAAATTCTCATTTGAAGGATTCGGAGATAGTCTCCAACCAGACTGTCTATAATCGGCAGTATCCGTTTTGGATCCAAATATTGGCCATAGGATCAGACAATCATTATATTCTGACAGGTGTTTTGAGTCAACAGCCAGTAGAGTTAGATCATGAACTCTTCTGCCCGAACAAAGGAGTAACAAAGTTGCCGTATGTCTACAAGTAGCAAATACATTATTCGCGTCTACAGAATATCTTCCCATATATTCTGCTAGTTTATCGACGTTCCAGACTACAGATTTTTGAGCTACTGGGTTTTTTAAAGCAATAGACTTTAGTACCTATATGAGTAACTAACACGTGGGAACTTAATTTGGCAGATTCGTCAGGGTTGCTTAGCGTGCAGACCACAGATTTATGTAATAAAATAGTTTTATAAGCTGAACCCTCTCTAAGACTCAAATCTGCAAGATAACGAGCCAAAACTTCGCCTGTTGGTTGCAGGGGGTTTAATTTATGCTTTTTTGTCCATGTGAGCCACCTATTCCATGCTACTTGATAAGTCTTTTTGGTTGATGGCCGCCAAGAGGATTTTAAGAGCTGTAACTGCGCTTCATCCCATTCCACTAAGGTCTGGGACCACCCCCACATTGCCATACTTCTAACGTCATCTCCCGGACCCTTGGGGGTGGGAGGCCTGTCACCGTATCTATCAGCTGTAAATGCAATTTCCGGATTGTGAATGGAGGTGCTAACGCACGGGCTTTTAGGTCTGCTCTCCAAAAGACTCTCTCCCACCTCGGGACTACTATTAGGAAGACACCCGACACGAGTTGAGGTGAGCTAGTACCTTGGGCACTAGGTAAGGTGGAGGAAACACCCAAGCTAGTGAGTAAGTCCAGTTTTGGGAGAACGCATCGTGGTACATCGCTTGAATGTCGTTCTGATCCAGTGATACATAATTGATCACGACTTTTGCCCGTTCTGATGCAAATAGATCTATCACTGGAACTCCGAACTTTTTGAATATTTTCTCCGTACACTGGGGTAAGAGATGCCACTCCGGAGGGAGCCGATGACGAGAAAGATGGTCTGCGTGACAGTTGTATTTTCCCGGAATATGTTGGATTTTCAGGTTGATTTGATGCTGGTCTAGGATTTGAAATATCTCTCTCGTGAGTTTTAGCAATGAAGGAGACCTGGTCCCTCCTTCGTTTCTCAAAAAGGCTACAACAGTCCTGTTGTCGCACTGAACTAGAACGGTCGACTTGGACATGTTTGGACCTTGCTTTTCTATGGCCTTCAGTATTGCGAGCATCTCCTTTTGATTGCAATGGAGCTGTTGCTCTTGGTCTGTCCATGGTCCTGATAGTGCGTATCCATCGAGTTGAGCCCCCCAAGCTACATCCGACGCGTCTGTGGTCAGGAAATGTGACGGTGGTGGGTTGTGAATCAAAGAGGCCCGATGACAATTTAGTAGCCACCAATTTAGGTCCTTCTTTACTTCTATTGGTAAAACTACACTGACACAGTCTTCTGTTAGTTTTTTGTTTAGAAACATTAGTGTATGTCGAAAGTGAAGTCTGCCCTTTGGTACCACGAAACTGGCGAAGTTTAGAAGACCTACTAGGCTTTGAAGTGCTTTCAATGTCGGTAAGTGTTTGTGTAACAGATTCAGCACCTTCTCTCTTATTTTTGTGATCTTTTCGTGTGGCAATAATCTCTCGTTTTTCCATGGATTCCATAGAACGCCTAAAAATACGAGGCTTTTGCACGGAGTTGTGACAGATTTTTGGTAATTCGTCTGCCACCCCAGGTAGTGTAGGCGATCTAGTAGTATTTGGACGTGCACTCGCAGGACCTGATGGTCCTGGTGAACCACGCAAAAATCGTCTAAATAGACGAGTATTCGAATACCCTCCTCTCTTAGTGTCTGTGCTACCCAGTTTGTTAGAGTCGCGAAGACTTTGGGCGCTGTGCTGAGACCAAAAGGAAGGCAGGTCATTTCTAGCAATCTTCCTCTGTATCTTAGACGTAGGAATCGTCTGTGCGACTGGTGTATTGGCAAATTGAAGTAAGCCTGTGACAGGTCGACTTTGCAAAGCCAGTCGTTTGGTTGTAGGAAGTCTGGGACACGAAACACATTTATGAGCTTGAATGGCTCCGTGTAAACAAAATCGTTCAGATTCTTTAGGTTGAAAATAGGCCGATTGGTGCCATCGGCTTTGGGGACCAGAAACATTGAGGACAGGAAACTCGGAGAGTGTGAAACTTCCTCTAGCACCTCTTGCGTTATCATTTGAAATATGATAATTGACATTGCCTCGGATACCTTTGTTTGAAAAGGGCTTTGTGCATTGGGCATCACTAGAGGTGGTTTTTTGATGAAAGGTATGCGATAACCTTTTATTATGCGAAGAAGGGTTTTTGGTGCTCCGAGTTTCTTCCATCGATCGGCATAGAATGTTAACTGGCCCGCTCTGAAGTCCTGTCTGTCAAAACCTGCTTCTCTTACCCCCCGGGTGATATTCGGTGGCTGAGGTCCGTTTTCTGTTATTTCTGCTCGTCTCTTGTTTGTTATGCTGCTGGTGAGTTCCTCGTGAACGAAAGGGCCCCTGATAGTTATGGCTAGGCCCACGTGTTCCTTTATAGTTATTGCCGGTTCCCTGCGTGGGATGGCAATGACCAGACCTCTGAGAGGTATGGTCGTGTCCACAGCCCTGCGAGGGCTGGAAGCATGGCATAGTGCAGCACGCTTGGCGGGCACCCTGCGAGGGTGCCCTATAAGAAGCTGACCCCTGCGGGGGGTAGCGAGTGGTTTTCTTAAAACCTGCTTGCGAAGTAGGTTTGAAGCCACTGGTTTTATTTGGAGGCAGAAAGGTCTTCTTAACACCTCCGTTCTTTTCGAGTGTTGATGACAGCAGCTCAGGACTAAAAACCAGCTGATTTGAAGGTGGAATTCTGCGCAACGCAGACTTAACGAGAGGATCGCGAACATAATTTATTATACCGTCTCTACGCATTTGAACTATTTCTGCGCGATGACCGCAAATAAGTTGAATCATGTCTGAAGACACTTTATAATACTCACCGTCCGAAAATAGTTCAGAGATTTTATTATGCAACTGATCAGGTGTTACACTACCTTTGACACGTGCCCAGGATAAAAGATCGGTCATGCTAGTCTGTAATACCTCTCGCTGTTTAAGTGCACAAAAGGTTAGAGCACCATAGGCTTTGTCAGCCAAGGCTAAATGTCTTAAAGAATCATAAGGTTTGATTTCTTCGTTGATCTCCAACTCAGTGAAACCGGGACTGTGATTATATAACTTCTGCACTTCCGAATACCTAACCTCGCACCATTCGTTTTTATTAAAAAGCTGAATATCATTTAAAGATTTAAGATAATTTTCAGGAGCCTTAGGAACAGGTGGTTCCTTTAATTTGACTTGTAAATCAAATTTGAATTGGTGTGATTCGTTTGATTTTTCATCTACTACATCATAATCATACAAAGACCTATAATCATTATTATCTAATAAGGAAATTTCGTCATTACTGCCGTCTGCCTGCATTTCTGCTGAACGCCGAGGTGAACATGCCGAGTTCTTATCGCTATAAAAAACACGTTCTCGTAGTTCGCTGACTTCTTGAGTTAATTGTTGCAATAAATCTGCTTTACGAGAATGCTGACCACCCTTCTTTTTCTTATAGTGACGGCGACGTTTCTTTTTATTAGGCTTCGCTGATGACGAAGTGGAACAGCTAGAAGAACTGGACGAGGAGCTAGAAGACGACTCGTTTGTCCGACGCTCTCGGCGCAATGTAGACCCCTTGGTTTGTAACCCTGATGGTCCCGGAGCGTCCATCATTACTGGATTACTTGCACCCTCCATCCTAATTAAAACGAAAAACTTCGATTTTTTTTTATGGTTCCTGTCTCGACGCACAAACGAGTACGTAAGCAATTATAAACATACAACCGAAAACAAAAACGTTTGCTGATATATAATCACGAATCTATTGTAACACAAACGATTTTATAGTCACAAAGACGCTAACATAGCATTCGTAATAATCATTATTTCATAAAAATAGTCCTACATTTTTGTTGAAAAAATTCAATACAAGTTTGCATTGCGAATATTAATCTAAAAAGCAATGCTGGCTAAGGGCAAGTTCGAACGGGAATACCGTTAAAATAATTATTATATAACTTTGCCCATAGCATAGTGATCATGCATAACATCAGTGAAAGTTTTTATGAAAAATATATTTCTACTTACAATTTTGTCCGATGGAATGCACTTATAATCACTTTTTTGAAGAACAATTTTAAATTTATTTTTAAAATTAGTTCCAACAACCTTTTTTCACGCGGAAAAAGACGCCAATGATCAGCGATTCACTGCCATAGCTGAGCTCACAACTGGCAGCGACACCTGGTGAGTAAACTGGATGTGCGAAAGAGAAGGATAGATACAACCAAACGAAAGAGCAAAAGAGAGGGAAATATAGCGGAAACCAGTAGTGCCACTCTCAATCTAGTAAGCTTCAAATAACGGTCAAGTGTTTAATGTAAGTGTTTCAGCTCCATTTTTGGATAACATATTTTTAGAAGAATAACATAAAGGTTTAAGGAATAGGTAATCATTATTTTATTTATTGTACCTAGTGTAGCTGTTTTCTATCCCTTCCTACTTACATAGACCATTTCATAGGTAACAATGTAGGTAGGTTTCATAGGTACTACAATCTAAGATTTGAGTAAGATCTCGATATAACACTGATTGTATATCTAGTAATGATTGCAGAAATCAGATTTTGAAGCACAAAGATGCTCAAAATATAAATCCGTTAGACTTGGTGAGGTGGCCCAGTAACTGGCCACCTGACATAGGTAAACCACTACAGATTTTACACAAAAGTACTTCAAAGACACACGTAAACCCATTCAGACCCTTTCAAATAGCTTTTTTCAATTCATTTTGTGCTCGAACATAACCTTCATTTTATAAATATTTCGTAATTGCCATTGTAGATTGTGTTGAATCTTTTGAGGAAGTATTTTGACATGCCATCGAGTATTTTAAAGGTGATTTGATGAGGACACAACAATGTTGAATTCAGTACATTAGTTCATAGTGCCGTGGGCAATCTCCTTTAGTCGCTAATTAGACCACCGAGTCTTAGTCTAGAAGATATAAATGAGTTAAATTTTTAAGATATAGTCCAAGAGCTACATCGAAGAGTATACACGTGAACTCTGCGATCTAGCCCTTGGACTAGGATATAATATTTGAATGCATTATATCTTCAAAACTAAGACCCGACTAAATCTGTGTCTTGGCGACTGATTCCGACTAATTAGCGACTAAAGGATATTGACCGATTTGGACCAAATCCTGCCCAGACATGGGAGTGCTTCCAAGTGTTTCCTTGCATCAATTAATACTTAAATTCCTTGCATCAATTTATACATAATTAAATTTAAAAAAAATCGTTCCCTAGGTTAAAAAGTTATTGCCTGAGAAAGGTTAATGTTTTTCAGGGACCTACCTAGTTTTATTTAGTTAATTATTGGAAATCTATAAGATACTGTTGTTGAGTTTGAACTCGTTGAGTTTATCTTGACAAGTGCTATAGCCTCACATGGTGTCCAGGGTCTGATGATGGAGCTGGAGGGTGGTTACGGGCACTCCTCAAGTAAACCAGATAGCCCCGTCGTATGTGGTTTCATTGGATACGTATTAAAAAGTCCTATTACACTAGGTGGTGTCCAAGGTCTGATGACACACAGCCGGAAGGTATCCATTGGAACTCCTCAACCAAAGAAGATAGCGCCATCGTGTTTGGACTCGTTAGCTTTGTCTTGACAAGTACCTAGTATAGCTCACGGTTGTATCCAAGGTCTGGTGATGGAGCCGGAAGGTGGCCATTCGAACTCCTCAACCAAACAAGATAGCACCATCGTGTTTGGACTCGTTAGCTTTGTCTTGACAAGTACCTAGTATAGCCCAAGTTTGTAGCCAGGGTCTGATGATGGAGCCGGAAGGTACCCATAGAAACTCCTCAACTCCTCCTCCGCCATTGGTTGGTTGTTATTCATCAATAAAAAATACTCAATAAAAAATAGTTTTTCTCAAAACTCCTCGGATAGATTTTATTGAGCTTTGGTTTACAGACTAGTATAGGCCCAAGGAACATAATGCATTATTTGTCCATTCTGGGCAGCACTTTAAATTAAAATGCGCCATCGTTTGGTTGGTATTCATCAATAAAAAATACTCAATAAAAAATATTTTTTCTCAAAACTCCTCGGATAGATTTTATTGAGCTTTGGTTTACAGACTAGTATAGGCCTAAGGAACATAATGCACTATGTGTCCATTCTGGGTAGCACTTGGCCCAACTTCCATTTATGGATGGTCAGTAAAAAAAATCTAGCATGTAAATGATATGCATACAAATCATAATCATAAATCTTTATTTATCTCAACATCATATTACAGGCACAGGTTAATGAGATGCACAATCTTAAATAGAGAAAGGTGTCTGTGGTAGGAGTATCCTGAGTTACAGATCACCCGGCTCTCTTAGTAGGTCGGGTCAAGATAATGTATAACTGCAGGTATCAAAAGATTGAATAGTTGAAAAAAATTAGAAACAGAATTCTAAATAAGAAAATGAAAATAAAATAATATGAACTTAAAATAATTAATAATGGAAATGGGGAAATGAATAATGAGTAGGTGTGTTGAATTTTTGTAAGTGTAGGTGTGTGGGTGTGTGGAGTGTTAGTGTATGGGTGTTATGAAATTGGTTTTATTAAGTTTTCCGTGGCAATGTAGTCCAGATTTAATAGCCAATAGCGTACTTTTCTTTTACAAATAGTCTTTGTATGAGAGTAGATAGATATTTTGTTATTAATTGAATTATAAAGAAAAGAGCCAAGAAAACATAAAAACTTTTGGGAGAAACTAGTATTATAACGGCTGATTGAACAAACATTTGTTGACCGTCTATTTTGTGTTTGCAAATCGTGATCTAAGGGAAGTTCAGTGTGTTTTTTTAGAACTGTCATAAGAATGAACAACTGCCGGACCGTTAGCACTTGGCAGTGTTGATAAAGATCGAAGGTTGGATAGAGGATTGGGAAAAAGCAACTAACTTTTAATATGGCTCTTTGAGCTCTCTCTAGATTTATCAAAAAAGTTTTAGAGGTACCGCCTCAAGAGGTAATACAATATACTAGCAAAGACTGGCATAGTGCAAAGTAAACTATCTTAATAACTGATGTATTAGATATATGTCTTAAATTTTTAAATATGTAGATTAATTTTCGGATTCTTTTAACTAGGGTTTCAATGTGTTGTTGGAAACTGAGTCGATAATCTATGATTATGCCAAGATATTTGATAGAGTTTGTTTTAACTAATACAGGACAAGAACAATGGTTGATGAGTGAGTTGCAGAGTTGAGTACATGAGTGGAGTTTAAGGTTGAAGTTTGGTTGATCCTGGGGCCTAAGGGAGTACGTCATGTATTTTGTCTTATTCAAGTTGAGGGTAAGCAAATTGTAATAAAGCCAGTAATAGACCTTATTAAGACCTTGTTGAGCATAAATTTGAACCTCATCCCACGTATTAGCATCGAAAATCAAGGCAGTATCATCGGTGAAAGTGATGATTTTACCGTTATGCAGCTTGATATCACATAAATCGTTTATATAAACTAAGAATAATGTTGGACCAAGAATGCTACCTTGTGGTACGCCGTACTGATTAGGAAGTTCGTCACTAATCCAACTATCTACTTTAGTAGTTTGTGTTCTGTCAAACAAATAGTCTGTGAATAGTTGAAGTGGTAAACTTCTTACACCCATATTCTCTAACTTTTTAACCAAAATAGGAACAGATACTGTGTCAAATGCTTTAGCTAAATCTAGGTAAATGGCTAAGGTCTTTTTTTTATTATCTAGTTTGTTGACTATGTGATTTGTTTGTTCGTGGACGGCATCAGCTGTTGACCTGCCAGATCGAAAGCCAAACTGTGATGGAGATAAAAGAGAATTTTGTTCAAGGAATTTAGTAAGTCTGGTGTTCATTAATCGTTCTAAAATTTTTGATAAAGTTGGAAAATGAAATAATAATGTGTTGTTTCATATAATTACTGTCATTATTTAACAAAATGCGCCATCGGTTGGTTGGTATTCATCAATAAAAAATATTCAACAAAAAATTGTTTTTCTCAAAACTCCTCGGATAGATTTTATTGAGCTTTGGTTTACAGACTAGTATAAGTCCGAGGAACATAATGCACTGTCTCCAGTCTGGGCAGCACTTCGTCCAACTACCATATATGAATGGTCAATGTCCTTTGGGAGATAACAGATCTTCAAGGCCCAAGCTGGGGAGGTGCTCTCCAGATCTGCCACCTATAAACTTTTGAACCAGTGACCGACAAATTCTGATATTTGGCGACTTTCGAGTAATTAGCGACAAATTTTTTGTGGCCGTTACCACTGGGCCAACACTGCATTCAAAATTACCATTCTGTAATTTCGGTAAACACCCAAGCATTGTCTGTCCTTGCGTCCGTTACATTACGCGCTACAGATAGCAGTTGTTTTTCAATACCCATATATACTAAGTCGATTTATGCATAGACTTTGGGCATTTTTAGACCCCATGTAGTCTACTGATGTGTACCTCTACGTCTTTGGAATCATTATGTTGCCCTTAACATACAGAAAATTTGATCTTGGGTTATTTAACAGTTTTGCCTCTTTCAGTTCAAATATTCAGGATTATTTTGAGCTTTTCACACATCTTAATTAAGATGTTTATAATCTGTATGGTGTAGAATAAAGAAAACAACGATTTGGAAATTTTCAAAGCATTTTATTTATGACCTTTAACACTGTGTATAATATATTTTGATAGTACATTTAGAGCAATGAGTAATATTACCAATCATTACATTGTTCTTATTTTCATAAATTGAATGAAATTCATAAATTATATATAGAATATATAATTTGTTTTTTTTCAATATCATTCTCGCCCAACAATCAACAATCACTATCGTAATCACAAGAGCGGCGCCGGCGCAGCCGCTGTGACGTCACATGCGGCCGCGCCGCGCACCACAGAACAACGACGCATACCAAATAAATAAGTTGAGAAAAAAACAAACGTAATCAAAACAACAGCTAGTCCTATAAAAATAGCAGTATAGCTTAGACAGTATACTCTATAAAAAAATATAATCCAGCGGCCAGCTGTATCTCTAATTTAAAATGTTTTGTTTCCATAAAATTACAATTATATAATAACTAAACGCGAATTAGCAAATGAAACGTCAAAGGAAATAAATAGCTATAAAATATATCTTTGCAGCCGCCTCGACACACCCGTGGATTTATCATTCTGCTCGCTATAACTCTACGTAAACACCATTTTGCTATGCAAAATACATTACCCTATTTATTTAAAAAAAAGGAAATAAGTAATATACAAACTTTGGAATGTAAATACAAAAAAAATGACTAGAAAAGAAAGGTATTAACAAACATGTCATTCAGCTTGAGATCTCGTTCATCCTTACTTATCAACACACCTATTGAAGAAGTTACACAAATATTAATTTTGGTGAAGAAGTACTTGGACATAGTAATCTGTTAGATCCTTATATTTTTAATTAAGAGCGTTTCGTGTTTCAATAAAGCACACCGCCAAAGTATTGAACCAGTACACGAATGAAAAATAATTTTGCAACATTCGACGTTGTGCTGTACAAACTGAAACGGTACATAATCATTTAATAATCTCGACGACAATTGTATTAATTTCAATTTCAAGAAATATTACCTATAAACACACAGCATGTCTAAATTTTGGATAATACTTTTTGTTCTTATAGCTACATTATTATACGCTAAATTATTATCAGGATATTCTCTAGTGTTAGCCGAATATGTTATGACTACAGTTATGTGTGTGTGTAAGCCTGTGTGACTGGACTTTTAACAGGAGTAAGCTTTTTTTTTTTATAATTTTCTGTAACCCATGTAAGTACCAAACGAAGTAGAATATTTACAACGACTAATAAGTCTTAAGCTTACAAGTTTGTTATATAACTATGTATGCTCGATTTCGAATGAAAAATAGTCACCTAGAAGCGATAGTATAGTGACAATTATTATATTTATTCCACATTTATCAAAGCGGTAACGAGATTAAACAATTGCTCGTACTTACAACAGTGTTTTAGATAAAAGTAATGCCTTTAAAGATCATCCATATAAAACTACAGTCACATTCATTTTCTACCTACGATGATATTGATGTCGTATCTGTATAAATATAATGTAGTACTATGGACTGGTGAGACGACGGGGACAGGGGGAGCAGGGGGGAGGTAAGGGACAACGAAACACTGAAACACGTATTTAACACACTACTTTGTGATTGTTCACAGCACAGCATGGGGCTACTCTATCACATACATGTACCTACACGGTATATGACTAGAACGTACGGAATGCTCCGAACGGAATCATCGGTAATCGAGAAATCATCGAGATATACCTGAGTAACATCGCATTAACCTACTTTATACATCCCATATAAAGAATTTGAAAGAAAACATCGTTACACAAAACAATATCAAGTTAAATGATATTACCAACTACATACTGTAGCGTAAATGATTTATAATGCATAGTCTACATTTAACTACTAATATTTAATGTATTTACAATCGATACTAAAACGTGAAACGATTACGTATGACGACATACGAGTTCGGACTACCGCCACCACGGCCTTTGAGCCTCAAAATATAATTTTATACTACCGTTCGGGTCATACGTATATACAAGGTAAATTACATGAATAATGTATCCAACATTAGAAGAAAATTTATATAGTTCAGTAATTTGTCTTTTCACAAGTACAATGTTTTTTTTCTTAAATTCTTAGGTATATAGTCAAGTTTCAAATGGAGTCTATCACACATCGTCGATATTATTTGTGCGCAACACAATTATTATTATTGCACGGAAGTTGTACGTAGACTTACGCATTAACATTTTCTACAAGATGGCCGATGGACCACGATAGGTAGGTTACATAAATGCTGGTACTCTTACGGTGTCATTATTATATATTTTAGACTTTATATATTAATGGAGCTATGTTAGTATCGTGGTCCAAAGTTGCCATTACAAGATAGATAAAAAGAAGAGCTTTAAATAGGCCATGCTGAAGACATTGAAACGGCTCGTAATCTCAACTAGACGTACATAATATAGAGTACGTATTTATAGTAAATGTAAATATTATCTTTACCCCGTTCCTGTTCTAATCAGTGCACCGGTTTGGTCCCGACTCGTTCGACCCGTTTACTAAACTATAAAATTCTAAACTTCAGGATTCATTGCTCAGTTATTGGCAAGATATTTGGCACTTGAATATTTTTGGTTAAAATGATAAAATCTCTTTTCACGAGTATAATATTACTTTGTAATATAAATAGGAATTAAGCTACATCAATATTGTATAATTTTTAAACACACTTTATTGTTTTAATCAGAAATATATAAGTCCAATGTCAGTGCCAAAGACCAGTTCTTTAATCCAATTTTTAGCAGATTTAATAAATAAAATATACATATATCTATTTACGTATATATCGTATATCGCATTAAATGCAGCTGCTTCATATAATACTGATAATAAAACTTAGATATGCTAAAATAATTGATTCATTTGCATGTCCTCTGACTTTATTCGTATTATCTTGTGGTCCCAGATTGACAAAACAAAATTATAATTTATAGAAATAGTTAACTTCGTATAAAAAGTATGAAAAATCTCACTTACTAGTGATGGTTAAAAATATCAAGTCTTGGTATTCAATTTTTTTTCGAATTGGAAACACCGCTGTACAACCTTCGTCAATAATTTTGGCAACTTTGAATACGAAATCAACTATTCCACTAAATATTATATAAATGGACCACAGTAAACGAAAGCTCTTCGTTGAGCGCTCAGTGACTTTAGAATGACTATGTCCCACCAAACCAGTCACGGATATATTCCTCCTCTTTCAACGATTAGTTCACTCGGTCTTTGGAATTAAAACTTTATTATCAATCACTTAAGGGATCTTTTACAATATCTAGATATTTTATCCTCATTCCAGTCTTCATGCATATCATATATATAATTGGACATAATATTTGTGCAACTGCTCACACAGTGCGATCTAAGATGATAAATTACGTTGTTAAAATCAGCCTAAAAGTACTATTATAGTACTTTTTGCGTACTACCCTAACTATACGCTAGCGTAGTCAGTCTGGATTTTAACTCTTCAATACAAGATATGCAGAAAGATATCACATTTTGGTGAACACTTCTGAAACACAGTGAATTTAGAAACTCCACTTTATTTTAAGTAATATTACAATAGGTAATAATGGTAATATTATTTAAGCACTTTTCTGTTCTTTCCATAGATGAAACCGACAACATTTTACAAGTAATTTACATAAGTTTTAAATCGTTTTAAATTAGCGATGACTCAGAAGTCTTCACTTCACCCGATCATACGTCAATACAGCTGCCCTTGTTCTAGAATTTACATTTCATTTTCAGTTCTCACATTGTATCCCAGTTTAATTCCACAAACCGAATGTCCGAGCCGTTTCAATACCTTTGCAAGGCTTTGTGAGCGAGCGTTCCGTTGGAGACGCACTTAAAAAACGAGGATAGACTCCATGATGAGGGCGTCTCATGGTGCCGCGGCCGCCTTGTCGCCGCGTCGCGCCGACCGCGACCTGACACGACACAACTTCACACGTGTATATTGACAGGCCCGACACAACTAGCCCACTTAGGGGGGACCCGCTAAGGTAGCCATACTCATTAGGAACGAAATTCATATTTTCTAACGTTTTTCTGCAATTTGCAGGTTAGTGTCAGGCTGTATGATAGTCAAAATACGATTCGCAAGCGTAAAAATGTGTATTCATCGAATTTTAATCATTAGAATCATCAACGTAACACTCTAAGTTAAAATTGGCCTCAAATGTCATGATTTCATGAAATAGATATTTAGGTAATTGGAACTTGGAGAGTTGTATGAATCATTTTAATGATTATTATTCTGTAAATACATGTTTATTACGGTCGCGAATCATATTTTGATCAACATACAACCGAATACTGACCTGCAAATTGCATAAAACGTAAGACTATTTGAATTTCGTGGGCTACCCTGGCGCTTTCGCCTTAACAACAGGGAATTTTTGACACTACTGGCTGAATGGGCTTAATACTTTTGTCTTAAAAAAGTGGTTGTAAAGGTCGAGTGCCTATGCCTAAAAGTTGACAGTAAAGGTTTTACCTTTGGCTGTAGGGGTTGGTGCTTTTGCCTCAGTGGCAGTATGGCTTGGAGTCTTAGCCCAAAAATGAAGAGATAAGCAGAATATGATTATTTTGGTAATTGTAAGTTTTAAGAAGTACATTCAAGATAACTGTCATACTACGTCAGGTCATGCATGTTCTTAATATGAATGAAGGGGTAGTGTGTGTAAGAGAGGAGGTCAACTCACCTGATTTGTCCGGCGAGCAGTGGGTTGATGGCATAGAGCCAATCATGAACTTCCTTGTCGCCGAGTGTTTGCAGCAAGTAGCCGCGTTCCTTGCTCACCACGCTGTAACGAGAATATACACATGAACTACTACTATTCAGCTTCTACTACAGTCCGACTGTTGAGGGAACGCGTTTCTGACACCTGTCAGTTGGATAATTTCTAGTAGTAACAAGGATCAAATTCGCTAAGCACATATTCGTTAGTATGAAACTGACAGGTGTCAAGAATGCACTATCTGGATGGCCGGACTGTAACTTACTATTTTCTTCATCTATGTCTTCCAAAGAATATAAATAAATAACATTGTTGTAATAACTTTAATTGTGGGCTGAGGTGATATATATCAACAACTTTATCTTTATCTATCGATCATCCAATAGCTCTATTACACCAGTGCTTTGCAACTTGACGAGGTAATTAAAGCATGCGTCTGCGCATGTGGGTATCAACTTTATCTTTTGCCATTGTTTATTGTTTTGCTATCCTGCTCTGTCTTTTTTGGGGCAAAGGCCTGGGATCCACTCCTTTCATCGTCAGGTTTACATATCCTGCATTATTTTTACCACACAAAACACGGGAACAGAGAAAAATACGGAGCTGCCATGTTTTTTATCTGTATTTTTTACATTTCGGTGTGACGTCACATACCTGAAGGTGTTGGGCATGCGGACCATCTGCTCCTGGTCCTCAGAGTACTCCACGTGCGCGTTGGCGAGGTTAATCACCGCGCGCTCGATAGGGTCGCGCTCGTCGCGGTATATGAACACGTAAGGCCGTCGGACCACCTAAAAATGAGGAAGGTTTTATTAAAAACATTTTTTTTTTTTTATCGCCATAGTCGGTTTAAAGAAATCAAAATTCTTCATTTTGTTTTGTAATAGTAGTTATTTTAACGTAACCAAACAACGTAACCATTAAACATTATGGAAGCATTTTTCAACAATCCATACTAATATTATAAATTCGAAAGTAACTCTGTCTGTCTGTATGTTACCTTTTCACGCCTAAACCACTGAACGGATTTCGATAAAATTTGGCAAGGAGATAGATGGCATCCTGGGGAAGGACATAGGCTACTTTTTATCGACGTACCACGCGGGCGAAGCCGCCAGTGAAAGCTAGTATTCAATAAATCAAGAATTTCACTGACTTCTCGCACCTAATGAAAAGTTTTTTCGATGTAAGGATAGTTTTATATATATATGTTTTGTAAAATTAATAATTTTTCATAAAGATCCCGACAGACCGCACTAGTCATTATAAAAAAAATACAGTATGTACATACCAGCCAGCGCTTCTTCCATCCATGAGTGCCATGTTGCAACACGTTGAGATGTCCCCGCCGTGCCACGGCTGCCGACACGCGCACCTCCTCGCAGTCCGGCACGTAGAGCGCGGGCCCCAGCGCGCCGGGCCCCATGGCGCCCAGGGCCCCGAGGGCTCCTAGTGCGGCCCCGTGCGATCCCGCCCAGCCTGACATCGACTTCTCTAGTAAGCCGCGCTCCGGGGAGCAGAGTCTGGAAAGCGAGGTAAGGCAAATGTCATATGTACACCAAAAAATAACAGGTTGTATAGTCGGTTCTTAAAATAAATAAATAGTAAGTGATTGCGTAAGAATTAAACCTGAACATGGTTTATTTACACTATCAAATCGTGTATTACTTTGTAAATATGAGTAATTTGGATATATAGGTAGGTTTTTTTTTTCTAATTAAACTCCTATATTTTCTACCGTCACATATGCATGCAAATCATATTTAATTACAAATTTAAAAGATATTCTAATTATGTTATAATAATACCAAAAACAAACTAATGTCAAATCGTTTGAATAACACCAACATTATTATGTATATATGTATTTAGAAGTTTGCAATTTTTTATCTCACCACATCTTCTAACAATTGTTGTTTGAATAATATTATTAATAATTGAAAAACCATCGACAACAATTTAGAAGATAAAAATTAACCTCAATTGTCGAATGAAAAACATCTGTCTACTTATAACGTGATTTCAAGTTAGAATTTTGGGTTTTTAAGTATTCCAGTAATCAAGAAATTGATTGTCATGATATGCGCATCTGATGCCGGCTCTATGAGGAAAATATTGTGAGGGAAGTTTTGAGTATGAATGTCGATGGAGAGTAGGGGAAGACCAAAGAAACGATGGATGGACTGTGTGAAAGATGATATTGCTAGAAAGGGGGTGACTACCGAGATGAAGAGTAATAAAGAAGTATGGAAGACAAAGATATGTTGTGCCGACATCAAATAAATTTGTAAGAGAACGGTGTTGATGGAATCAAAACACTCAATTTGTAAGTGGCAGAAACTGTCAGGTACTCACTCGAAGCTGCTAGCACTGTGTATGGAAGACAACAGGCTGGGGGTGGAGATGTCTGCGGAGACACCCTCGTCCACCGGGGTGGCCGGCGACGCAGCTGCCTCTACCTCCTTGCCTGAAGAACCTATCCTTCCTGCAAAGGAGACTATTTCATTTTAACTTTACCTTCTACACTTTGCCAAACAAATATCAACATTACGTTAGTTAGTCGAAAGTTGATATTTGCTTGGCAGTGAGAATCACTGTGGTTTGGCACCTGGCATCATTTCCATGTAACAAAATAATCGGATTAACTGGATTGGTTTTATATGATTTCTATTAAATTATGTTTGGCAATGGGTGTTATTTAGAAATTAGAGTTATCGATACAATAGGGAATATGCATGTATTTCTTTTATTTTTTTATTCGATAGTTTACATCGCCTAATAATAGTTTAAAAAAAATTCGACGCCAAAAAAGCAATTTAAAGTACTTAAAAAAAATGTTAAAAATATCAAACCGACCCGGGCTATTTGGCGCGCTTGGTGTGGTGACGTCACATTCTATGAAAACACACTACAAGTCAATGTCAAACACTCAGAAACACATTGACATTTTGATTGTTGTCACAGATTGTTACGTCACATCCGCTCTGACCAAGTATTTGAATTGCCCACAGATTTTAGGCACTTTATAAAAAATATTTTCACGCTCAAAAACAAATATTATGCAAAAATATTGATGGAGGCATAATTCTAAAGTAATATAGTTTATAAAAAAAAAATACTTGACCCTTATTTGTATCACATTTATAATCAGCCTATAATGTTCCCACTGCTGGGACACAAGCCTCCTCTCTGTGAGAGGGAGTGGGCCGTAATCCACCACGCGGGCCCAGTGCGGGTTGGTAGATGTCACATGTCTTCGAATTTTTGGTTCTAGGACATGCCGGTTTCCTCACGATGTTTTCCTTCACCGTTTTGAGAGCAGTGGCGATGAAATAATTTACACAAAGTAAAGCGCCTGTCAGGGTTCGAACCTACGACCTACAACTCGTAAGTCGTGGCCGTTACCACTGGGCCACCACTGCTCTGCCTTTTGAATCACATGCATATTCCCTATTATACAAGTATACAATGGCATGCGTTCAATTGTTTATTTTAAGGCAAAATTGATGATTTGTGTTAATTTTTTTTTAACATGTCTTACATGCTGAATTTTTGTGGTATCTGTATTGTACTCATGTTTAAGGAAATAAATGATTATTATCTTGTCTTATCTTATGACATACCTTGTATAAGTTTGATGTATTTGGTGGAGAGTTCTTTCTCGCGTGACGTCATGTCCCATGGCTCGTACAGCGACTCGTCGCGGGCGCAGTCCGCAGCCGCTTTAGCTGCCATGTTGCATACCTCCTGTTTAACAAATATCGTTATAAATTTTATTGTTCTAGCATGCTTAAATGAAATGAAAAGGAAATGTAATCATATACAATTAAGTAGCCGTTTTGAGTTAAGTTGATTTGTCCTTCATCGGCTGTTTTTGTACGTTATTAGTCTTTGGGTATGTGGCGGTATCTACATCGCCACATGCGAACTACGCATCAAAAAGCTGATGTCACACAAAAATCCTCACGTCACATAAATCCTGCATCGCGCAATTAAAATTTACCGTGCAGTGGACATATATACAAGAACCCAACATCAATCGTTGGACAGTTGCCCGCCAGACACAACACCCGTCTGTTCGGAGGATCCTCCCTTTTCTACGGTGGATGAGTGAACTTTACACCCTGTTCGTCATACCCCTAAAGGTACAATAAGAATAATCATAGATCATATGTAACATTTGTATCCAAATAGATTAATCACAAATTGTTTTCGTCTTCACTAGACTTTGTGAAACGACAATAATTACGAGGAAATTTAGAAATGTCTTGACGTAAAATATCCCCTTACCTTCTCTGTCTTGGTGAAGTCGTTGGGCGCGACCG
This sequence comes from Lithophane ornitopus, assembly GCA_948473465.1. Classification (NCBI taxonomy): domain Eukaryota; kingdom Metazoa; phylum Arthropoda; class Insecta; order Lepidoptera; family Noctuidae; genus Lithophane; species Lithophane ornitopus. The sequence goes on along the minus strand of OX419632.1, from coordinate 11,590,414 downwards.
TGTTCTCGTGTCCGTGGCGCAGGCGCTCGCGCAGGGCCAGCAGGTGGCGCGTGCGCCCGACCATCTCCAGGCGGGTCATCTTCTCGAGCTCCCACTGCGGACGGGACTCACGGTTATTTATTATTGATAGAGCTAATACAAAAAGCATTTTCTAGACCCAATTTCTATGTCCTATTCACTTGCAATACGCAATAACTTGCGTTCGATTTTTGAGAAAGTCGAAAATTTTGAAAAAAAAAATGCTATTTGATTTTGTTGAAAAAGTTTGGAAGGCTTTTGATGATTTTAGAGACAACACTATCAATAAAGGTGAAACTTTATTGCGGTCCATTGATGACATAGAATTTTCAAATAAATCCTCTGTGGGCAACTGGATTAATCTAATTTCCACAGTGCGATTTAATTGTATGTGGCATGACATTTCTCGAAGCAACAATAAAAATCACCATCTTAGCAGTGTTTAGACTATTCAAGTCATTTGTTGCTTCGATTTTATAGTATGCCACAGACAAGAAACTTGCATCGTGTAAATAGCATTTTAAATTTATAAATCGACCATCAATTATGTTTTGAAGCGAACAATATCAACTGGACAGCATCGACCAGCTACAATATGGTTAGTTGCACCTACCAATCAATCTGCCTAGCCTTTTCCCAACTATCTTGGGGTCGGCTTCTAGTCTAACCAGATACAGCTGAATACTAGTATTTTACATGGAGCGACTGCCTATCAAACCTCCACAACCCAGCAGTAACTGGGTAATACGATACCCCTTGGTAAGATTGGTTGTCAGACTTTCGGGTTTCTGACGACCCGTACCGACTGTCAAAGATCCACAATTGACAGCCGGGACCAACGGATTAACGTGGTTTCCGAGGCACGGAGGAGTCTAGGTATGTAAAGATGGTCACCCATCAACGGACCAAACCCGGCAAGCGTAGCTTAATCTGATGGTTCGACCCGTGCGGCTGTTATTACTTAGCCACGGTCTCCTCTTATGCACCGATTTAATTGCTTCCATTGCTTTTACAAGCACACTTTGATGCCAGTCCATACCTGGTGATCGAATATGAGCGAGTCCCCGCGCGGCCGCCAGCCGTGCAGGTTCTCCTCGCCGCGCACGTACGTGCCGCTCGTGTCCAGCACGCGGCGCTGGCGGCGTTGGACACCTGGGCGGGGATAATTACTGGATATTTGTACGAGTGGCCTACAGTCCCGGGTCATTTGAGAAGTTGAGTGAATTGAAGAGAAGAGTTACTATTTCTTATAAAAAAAATATATATTAGTGAGCCTAAAAAAATAAATTACTTTTCGTATGACCTAGTCGTAAGCGAAGAACTGGTCAGAAACAGGTGGTCGTGATGATATAGTGTGATTATTTAATTTCGTATCTGCCCGTGGCATCAAGTACCATGACAAAACAAGACGAGCGCCTTTTGGCGTTATACAGGACAATTTTTCTTTTTGCGTCATAATATCAAGTATGTGTGTATGCCAATGAATTCTTTTTTATAAGAGTACCTGGCTCCAGCGCGCGGTGCAGACTGAGCTCGTACACGCCGGTGATGTGGTCGGCGCGCGCGGCTCGCGAGCCGAACAGCGCGCGGCGCAGCGAGCGGCCCGTGCGCGCCTCGCGCCCCACCACCACCAGCGACAGGTCCTTGGTGATGATGGCGGGCCGGCTGCAGTTGTCCACCTGACGCGGAATACACAACATTTTAAATGTGCCTCTTCTAATATAATAGAGTTGGCCTAGTGCGAGTTTCTTTTAACCATCTCGACTTTACGCATCGAACGCGTTCAGCACTCTGATTGGCACTTCACCAGTGAAGGCCAGTGAAGGGCCAATCGGAGCGCCGAACGCGGTCGATGCGTAAAGTCGAGATAGTTAAAAGAAACTCGCACTAGGGCCTCTGGTCTACCCAGAAAACCAAAACTGTTAAAACCAGAAAAGCAAAAACCAGAACTGAGAAATGCGAGACACGCTATGCTTTTCTCACTCCCTCTCCTCACCTTGCGGGATATTGCTTAAGTCAAAGGGAATCGGAAATATATTTATAAAAACATACAAAATTGGGCAAATAAAATAAAAAAGACAAAGTGTGTATTGCAAAAATTATAAGCCTATTCACACAACGCGTTGTGGCGCCGCACCGCAAAGATTTCACGGAATGAGACCGAGCGGTGCCAGTCCGGTGCAGTGCGGTGCGACGCCGCAACGCATCGGCCTTAAGTGTACATATATTGGCCTTATGTTATATTGGTACTTGTGACTTAGCAGCCTTTTGCAAGCATCCCAATCAATCAATCTGCCTAGTCTTTTCCCAACTATGTTCGGTTCGGCTTCCTATCTAACCGGATGCAGCTGAATACCAGTATTTTACATGGAGCGACTGCCTATTTGACCTCCACAACCCAGTAACTGGGTAATACGATACCTCTTGGTAAGATTGGTTGTCAGACTTTCGGGCTTCTGACGACCCGTAACGACTGTCAAAGATCCACGAATGACAGCCGGGACTAACGGCTTAACATGCTTTCCGAGGCACGGAGAAGTCACGGTATGTAAAGATGGTCACCTATCCACGGACCAACCCCAGCAAACGTAGCTTAACCTGATCGATCGACCCGTGCGGCTGTTTGCAAGCATTCCAATATCAGCACAAATTCTTTAGCATCCATTTTTCTATTAGCATGTTGATGGCAATCTAAATTGTGACACGGAATCGGAACTAATTTAATTTGTATACTGACCTCCAAGTAAGCACTAAGTGTGATGTACACGACCTCTCCGTTGGCGCTGACCCTATTGAGTAGCGGGGATCCGTGCAGGCTACTGTCCCAGGCTGCTTCGAACCTAATATTACCAAAATTGAACGTTAATTTCTATGAAATTTCCTCGGGGTCGCGTTCGACGCGACACCGGTGGAATAGAAAAAAAAAAACATTTACTCTAGTGAACCGTCTGAAATCAGCTTTACGAAGTTTTTCTTTACGTCCAATTCGTACTGTTAAAAATGGCATTTAGTTTTGTAATTGCTTCTAATTAATTCTTATACTTTTTACATAAAAATATGTTCTAAAAGCCAAAATGAAATAATTTTTTAAGAACGTTCGCATTCGAATCCGTCTCAATCTGTCAAAAATACCTCATAATTATCATACATTTTTGACATTGATTGTCACTGAGATGACCGACTTGAATTAGAACCTTAAGCCTTGCTGATATTAATTGCCTCACCTGAATACAGCCCTGTCGTCAAGCGTAGGCCTCTCTCCTGGGAATAGCCCAAGAGACAGCGCGCCATCTTCATCTCCGTCAGTCGTGTCTTCATTCGCTTCCGGGGAGTTGCGGATGCGGCCTGCGACATCACATACTATTGTGAAAACTATATATATTATGTGAAAAGAAATACGGCTTGTTGAAATGAAAGGAATCAGCGATGTTGTTATTTGTTATTTTTTTTATCACTGAAATTTTTTGTTCAGTCCACAGATCTGTGTCATAAACACGATTGCGCCGTCAAAGAGAGTATAGCTTTAATTCGGAATTTATAGTCTAATCTAATTAATATGACCAGTATGCTCATAAGGTATTTCATTTAAAATATGAAATGTTCATTCCTCTGTCTGTCGTCATATTAGAGTTTGTTTTTGTATCTATTTTTCTTCCTAGATTAAACTAGTTGCTGATGGTTTATTTTGGGACCGTCTTTTAACGTTGACGACTTTGTAATTTGGATACTTTAAAACTGGTATTTTTCTGCCGATCAAGATTATATTGAGTCCATTGTCAAATCAGACTTTTAAAACTATAATTTGAATAAAATATTAATTTATTTCCAAACTTTATTACACGTCACATCAATGAGGGTCGATCCCTGAACTAGGACATCCTCAAAGGACATAGGTTACATATAGGTGGAACATAGATAAGGTCATCTCTCTTTATTTATCAAACTTCATCAAATTCACGCTCCTTCGTCGCGAATGAATTTCCAAGTCACAATAAACATACCAACAACCAGTTCCCTGACGTCAGTCCACTGCAGGTCCTGCGAGGGCTCGTGCAGGATGGTGATGCGGATGCGGCGCTGGATGCCCTGGTGCAGCAGGAACAGCCCGCGGCAGGGCAGCTCGTCTGAGTGTTCTACCACCTGGAGGTGAGGAGGTAAACAGTCTTATTACAAAACGAGTTCTCACTTTACCCCAAGCCCAAGTCTTGAAGCCGGTTATTGTATTTTAAACTTTATTTAGACTATCGTAATGTTTAAAATACAAAATTGGCAACTGACATGGTTTAACATTAGTTTTTGTAATTAGAACTTTAACTTTGCCGCCATAAAATTCGAAATTCAAAAATGAATCGGTACGATAAAACTCAGTGTTTGTCCTACATCTCCCACTTTTTTTTTGTTGTTTTTGTTGGCCGTTTTGCGTGGATGTTACGCATATTTACTATAACTAGTTCTTTTTGAATATTTTTTTCTTGTAGGTTACAAATGTTACGCTATAAATAAGGTTCGGTGTGGGACACTCACGGCCGGCACGTACTCGCCGCTGGGCGCCAGCTCGCAGATCTCGAACCACACGAGCAGGTCGTGCTTGGAGTGCAGGTGCGAGCTGCAGCAGGGCGCGGCCACGGCGGCGGCGCCCCACTTGGGGCTGCGCACGGGCGCCGAGATGGGGATGGCGGGCGGCAGCATGCGCCGGGGCGGGGTGCGCCCGCCCACCGGCCCGTCCTGCTTCGCGTCCTGCGCACGACGGGATTTGATGATGACACATGTTCAATATTAAACTAAATAGTTATCCGACTCGAAACACCAAATTAACAAGATATCCAACTCGAACGACCAAATAAGTAGTTACCGTAAGGACCAAAATAAACTCGCAGACTCGAAGGAATAAAACATTCAATTGTTTAACAAAGTACCAAAAAATTATTTAATTTTATTCGTTTTAGCAACATTGCCCACTCGAAAGACCACAAAAAATTAAAGAAACTTGCATCAATTAGTTCTATGTAAATAAGAATTAATTAATAATAAATATGAATTATACGTTATAATTGGTATCATTTCTCTCCCATCTTCGATCTTACAAATCAATACCTCATGGCGCTAGCTATATAGCTTCAAACATTGAGCTCTCATTTGCATACGCAAATAAACTAACTTAATCAGTAGAAAGACACTGAACGAAACCGCTGCATCGCGCCCTCGGCACGCGCACGCTCATTGGTCAACGCTGCCCCCACGAGCCGCGCGTTCCTAAAGCGCGGAACAGCGGCTCAATCATACTATATTACGCCTAGGGGCGGTGTCAGTCAATGCGTTAAATTAATTTGTATAATTAAACCTTTCATGCTTACATACAAATAACACAGTAATAGTAGAATGTTACGTACAATTGCGCTTACCTTGTGCAGTGGGTGTTGTTGGTAGTGTCCAAACACTTCGAACACGATCGGCTGGGTCTTAATGTATTCCACGAAGGATTTCGTAATGGGGACTGTGATCTGTCAACAAAATAACAACGTATTAGAAAATATTGTTTGGACCAAAATAAATAGAATCTGACGGACCAAAAAATATACAAGGCGGAATTATAACAAAAAATTTCAGATTTTCAGACTTTAATAAATGTATTTAAGTATTGCCATACAACTTGGCAATGCTGCCAGCCTTTTGGGCACTTTTCCTGCTAGTGATTATTCCCCCCCCCCCCTCTTTTTATATAATTGTACATACTATTATTATTTTAGTGTTATATGTATATTATTGAATAATTGTAATAAACTTTCTAATAAAACCTTTTGGTAACCAACTATATGGACCAAAATAATATACCTTAAATTAAAACGAATAACAAGAACGTTAATAATAATATGGCCTTACATTTTGCACGTGGTAGAATCCTAGCGGTGTGTTCTTTCCTGCATTCTTGACGGGCTCTGTCGAGAATGCATCTTCGTTGCGGTGTAAGAAGCTGCAACAAAACATGATCTTGTAATCCCGTTCCTCATAACATCTTGCTTTTCTGGCAGTACTCGAGCAACCCAAATCAACCAATCTGCCTAGCCTTTTACCAACTATGTTGGGGTTGGCTTCCAGTCTAACCAGATGCAGCTGACTACCAGTATTTACCAGTTTCAGTTTGTTCAGTTTTTACTCAAGTAACCCAAATTAAGTCAATTATTATACGGACACAACTGAGATTAACAATTGCTTGGCAAACGACATTTTTTTTAATTTGCCAACTCATTATAGCCCTTAGCATTAGGCCCTAGACAAAGTGACATTCTATCAGCGATAACGATGATGGAAATGGCAAAAATGTATAGGACTGACATAAGCTATCGTAAAGCTTATGTCATTCCTGTTGAAAATCGTTGTAGAAATATGAAACGCTTTCGACGCGATTGTCACTTGTCTAGGTCCTCAGTTGATCTATTTGGCAAGCAATTATGAACCATATCACTACAACTATAAAACTCACTTGAACTGGCAGAAGACGTCAGCGTAGTCAGTAGACACGCTGTGTGCTTGCAGCACAGTGACTCGGAAGGTGAACTCTTTGCCAAGAGTCAGGTGTTCGGGAAGCTCTTCCTCCTTTAGTTCTGAAGCAAGGGAACTGTCTCCGCGGCCGCTGTCAGCGTCGCATTCGCCCATCGCCAGTTCTGATGAATGGAATAAAATAGTATATTTTCAATGATAAGCAATCAAAGGTAGACAACAAAAAATGCTCGCAGGTAGGAGTTGACTGGTAGAAATCGTCAGGTAAGGAAAAAGTGTTATGTTTCAAGTGTCATTTATTTTTGTTTATTAATACAGAGTCATCTAATAGTAATATACAGCGAAAGGAACTTCGCTCCAACCGGGTGTCACGACTTGATTTTGGAATACCGGCAACATTCAAATGTAAAAGGCTTTAAAAAAAAATTAAGATGAAGAATAGGCTTCATTCACAGTAAATAAAGATTATATACTTAACCATTGTTTAATTAACTGATAACAGTATAATTTGTTTAAAGTTATTGTTGTGTTGTTGTTGTGTGGGTTTACTTGCAAGAATATTCTTGATAGTTAGCGAATAGCAAACTATCGCTAAGTAAAAATGGGCTGGCAACACCCAATGATCTCAAAAAATACACAAAAATATGTCCCGTTTAAGCACATCACAAAAAAAAACTTGATTCTATGCAAATGATTAAAAAATCCTGTAATTACAGGATTTTTGAACGGTAAAATATTTCATTTTCCTAAAATTCATGTAGTGTCCACCCATATTAACCTTCAATCTTAATATTCGAGTCAGGCACATCAGTGATGCGCTCGTCGAGGTTGATTGCGTTGTTCTTGTCAACAGCTGACAGCTTGTTGCGACGCGCCGGCGCCACGTCGTCGTCGAACGAAATCTTTGCCGACTGCTTCACGCCCGCTGCGAATTCTGCGTTGTCTACAAAATCGTTTGAAGGCTTCAGAATAGGAAAGGATGAGATTGTAGAGGGTTTTTGGTAGGAGTTAGAGGTGAATGGGGGACAAAGAGTGAATTTGAAATAGAAGGGCAGGATTTTTATGACTTAAAGTATTATTTTACATGTGACTTTGAGTATTGTTAGGTTAATAAAAGTAATATTTAAATTGAGATAAGGAACGACAATAAGGCACAGTATATAACTTTTAAAGAATGACAGGTTTGATTTCAATCAATCTGCCTAGCCTTTTCCCAACTATATTGGGGTCGGCTTCCAGTCTAACCAGATGCAGCTGAATACAAGTATTTTACATGGAGCGACTGCTTATCTGACCTCCACAATCCAGTAACTGGGTAATACGATACCCCTTGGTAAGACTGGTTGCCAGAATTTCGGGCTTCTGACGACCCGTAACGACTGTCAAAGATCCACGAATGACAGCCGGGACCAATGGCTTAACGTGCTTTCCGAGGCAGGGGGGAGTCTCTATATGTAAAGATGGTCACCCATTCACGGACCAACCCCGGCAAGCGTAGCTTAACATGACGGAACGACCCGTGCGGCTGTTATGACTTAGCCACGAGCTCCTCTGAATATAGGGACAATTTAAGTTGATATTGAATTTGAAAAAACTGTCCTTTATTGTCATAATCTAAATTTTGAGTTAGTATTTATATATGAATACATTGGGTTAGTAATTCTTTGTCCAAAGTTTGGACATTAAAGACGAATTTAGAATCTCAAAATCTGAATATTGATAGTGCCATCCACGAAGACGCGCCCCACTCCGCTCCCCTCCGTACTAAAGTACAGCTTACAGTACAGAAATCACGGAGTGGGGCGCGTCTTCGTGGATGGCACTATCTGTAACTTGAAAGCATTTTAGATTTAGCCATTTTTTCTGTTCAAAGGCATGTTGTACTAACACTAGTTTCCAAGTCGTGTATATACTAAAATTCGTTCAGTAACAGTACCAATAGTTTCGTTATCTCTTATCAATTAAGAGAGTACTCACTCTTCTCAGCGTCGATAACGGCCTGTACGGCCACCCGCAGGTACCCCTTGACGTCTCCTTTCTCGTTCACAATGGCCACCTTGTGAATGAGCGGAACCGGGTACAGCAGGTTCGATAAGTATACGAAACTCCTGTAGAAATTGAGTATGTGATTAAAAGAAGGAATATTTCATTCAAAAATGTATGTATGAACGATGAACGTTCAAGGAAGTATTGGCACGTGGGCAAAGTCGGAACTATCTTCCTTCTTCTACCAACTTGTTTTTGTGAATACATTTCACAAAACTATCCTCACTAATATTATAAATGCGAAAGTAACTCTGTCTGTCTGTCGCGCTTTCACGCCAAAACTACTGAACCGATTGAAATGAAATTTGGTACACAGATAAAGAGAGAGAGGCTAGAGCATGAGAAAGGACATAGGCTACTTTGTATCGACATACCACGAGGGCAAATTCGCGGGCGGAAGCTAGTTTTGCATAAATGTTTACCAACAGCCAATATCTGTCAACGTCATTCGAGCACCAAAAGATCCTTGTAGCAGTGCAGATGTGAATGAAATTAAGAAATGTGTGTGTGATGTGATCTTGAAATTGAACCTTCCGCTAGCGTTACTTCGACAGACGTAGGTAAGTTGTTGCTATTTTCTGTTAAGTTTCAAGCTTTAGAGGGCGTTAAAAAAGTGCCCGATTTTATCAAAAGTACTTGCAGTTTTTTTTTAATCTTTTTGACAGTGTGCAGCGTTCACAAAATGCTTTTTCCAAAGCATGTAATTTTGTCAATGTTTTGATATTGCAGACGAAGGTGTGACCGGTTTAATAGAAGCCTGAAGGAATTATATTATGTTTAATTATTATTATGTATAACTTACCGTCCAACTAGACGGAACCATGGGAATCTGTCGTAGAAAGGATCGCCTCCGGTGACAGATTCGATGTTGTGATCCGGCGATGTGGGAGACAACTCGGCCTCATTGTGGTACATCTCGCGCATAAGCTCCAGCCTTTGTCTGGTGAATAAACACGGTATATTAGGCTTTACGAAGTTAATGATAAGGGTGAGAGTTGTGTAACGTAGCTTATTTATTTGTTGGATTAAAAACGTGAAAGTAGAGTGTAGTTTTAGGAGGTCATTTCTGTAAGAGTGTTATTCTAAATTGAAACGCGAAATTAGTCGTTATTGTGCTTTAGTTAAGATTGAAAGTTGCTAAGCTTAATATTTACTCATGTATGCAGTTGTTATCTATTGAAGCCTAAAGACAGAAGCTATATAAGTGTATGTGTGGGAATGATCTCTACAAATACTAAGCTATTTGTGCAGCAGTTGCGTTACACGCCATTTTGAACACTAAGTTATTGAATGCAAGGTTCATAATTGTGGAGCTAAAGATACATGTGGTAAAAGTATTCTAGTTTCGAATAAAATTTTAATTTCTTAAAGTGCGTAGTTTTTCATGTGTAGCTATATATATCTTAATATTATACATGCAACATATATACAGGGTACATTTGTAGGCGTTAGCACAAAGCAAGCTGGAAAATAATAGAACTCTGAAAACAAAATTGTAATCGTTTTGCAAAATAATAGTACATACAGAATATAATAGTTATAATCACATCTAGTGCTATATTAATGTGGAATTATCTAAAAATAGTGTGTAGGTATGTTTACAGGTATAAAGCACAGGTTTCAAATACTATACGATTAGAATAAGAATAAGTTTTTATACTAAAAAACAGTTTTTATACAAAAAAAAACATTTTTTTTACTGTCTTTCCGTGGATGAAGTGCTCATTGTTACCAAAACCAATTCAAAGGAGTTTAGTTTCAAAGCTGAAATGTTGCAATGCTTACAGTGAAAGATAATTCCTATTTTTATCGCATAGAAAATAATTTTTACAATCAATACAGTCATGTTCTACGAGGAGAGTGAACAATCGGTCAAAATGACTATCGATATTTGTTGAACCAAATATAAATAAGGTGTCTATTCATACACGAAATCCCACACTAAACCAACGCACTCGCGAAAAAAAAATCTGCAGTGTAGTGAACAGCAGATTTCACTCACTGTTCACTCATACATAAACACGAACGGGAACCCGCCCACACGGTGTGTAGCTGTGCACCTACACCTCTTCCAGGCAACCTTATCTTCCAGGCAACCTTAATTGTATTTTAGTTTGTTTTTACTTCTTTTAAAAAGTGTTTTTTGTAGCACACATGTTTGTCTATTCTTAAGTTGACATTAGTATCTAAGCCAAATAAAATGGGAGAGGGCGCTGACTCCTGACATACAAGTACACCTAGTTCAGGAGAGGCTTCAAATAACTTTCTGTAACAAATTATGTCACTAAATAATTATTTATTTATTTATTTTGACGAGGTATGCGACCATAAATGTAGGGAACAGCTGATTTTTGTGGACCCATAGTGAAAGTTGTACATAATAATGTGTAAGTACTTAAGAGATTTCGTGTATGAATAGATATACCTTAAATATTTATACTAATATTATAAAGAGGTACAATTTGTGAGTTTTTATGTAGGGGTAATCTTCGGAGCAACTGATGGGAAGCTACAGTATTCCCGAGTGTCATATGATACTCAATCAGTCTGCCTAGCCTTTTCCCAACTATGTTAGGGTCGGCTTTCAATCTAACCGTATGCAGCTGAATACCAGTATTTTACATGGAGCGACTGCCTATCAGACCTCCACAACCCAGTAACTGGGTAATACGATACCCCTTGGTAAGACTGGTTATCAGACTTTCGGGCTTCGGACGACACGTAAAGACTGTCAAAGATCTACGAATGAAAGCCGGGGCCAACGGCTTAACATGCTTTCCGAGACACGGAGGAGTCGGTTGGTTGTCGGTTGTCGGAGTTGGTTGTCATAGGATACTATTTATGTTAAAACAAGATTTCGCGCCGACGAAGTCACGGACAGAAGCTTCTAGTTAAAAAACAGCTGCATGGTTCGGTCAAACGTCATTTTAACATATTGTTTTTTACATATAAAGACGGCAAGCAATCTTTTTCCACATTTGGTGATGTCTTTAACAGATTTAAGTACACAAAACGATTGGTATACATTTAAGTACTATTAAGATACATAAAGACTATTCTACACTCATTTTTGGAACTAAGCGTGAGGCCAGACTATAGCAATAATTGCGCAAAAAACGTTCCTTGCGCACTCAAACGTTTTACAAATTGATTTGAAGAGAGTCGAGCGTAATTTACACTGCGCACATATTTCGTGAAGCTTCACCCTGACTGTAATATAGGATAGTTGACAGTAAGAAAAATCCTTACTTTATAATATTATAAATGCGAAAGTGAGTTTTTTGTTACGCTTTCACGCTAAAACGGCAGAACCGGATTTGGATGAAATTTGGCACATAGGTAGACCATGACCTGGAGAAGAACATAGGCTACTTTTTATCATGGATCGCAGACGAAATCACAGGCAACGACTAGTACCTTATCATTTTTATCTAAGTAAGTATCTTTTAATGTTTATATTTCACTGAAATATTCATGTTTTGAGGAAAATAAAATACAAGCAACAATTGGTTTGTCAAATACTGTCAACTACCCTATTTCTGTGACAAAGGCATTATACCTAAAATCTTTCACATCGAATCCAAGCTACATGAGAAGCGTGGAGTTGCAAAACTAAAACTACTTTCGTGATGATATACAAAGCTATCATAAAAATTTCCAACATAGTTGCCTCAGTTTACATACAAAATTTATCATAAAAATTTGAACCTTATGTCAATGATCAAAAGAAACTAAACGCATGCTAATAATCTGCAACTATAATAGGTCTTTACCTATGAAATTGCCGTTTTGTATGAAAAAATTTAAACGAATTTTTTTCATGAATTTTTTATTTGTATTAATCGAAGTAATCACCCATGCAATCAATGCATCTTTGCCATCGCAGTGGCAGTTTATTGATGCCCTTCTTAAAGAAATCAGCTGGACGGGAGGCAACAAATTCTTCAAAGGCATTTTGTACTGCCTCTCGGGTATTGAATTTTTTTCCCGCCAAGAAGTTATCCAAATTCTGGAAAAAGTAGTAGTCTGTAGGCGCAAGGTCTGGTGAGTAGGGCGGATGACGGAGAGCTTCCAACCCCAGTTCTTGCAACTTGGAGACCGTCTGCTGTGCAGTATGAGGTCGCGCGTTGTCGTGCAGGAGCAGCGGAGACGAGCGATTGACCAATGCTGGTTGGAGATGCGCCAGCTTCTCTATCATTGTGTTCAGTTCTTCACAGTACACATCTGCAGTAATGCTCACCCCGTTTGGTAAGAAGCTGTGATGAATCACACCGGCGCTAGACCACCAAACAGTGACCATCACTTTTCTAGGGGTAAGTTTTCGTTTAGGGCATTGTTTAGGTGCTGAACCAGGATCCAACCAACTTGCTGAGCGCTTGCGGTTATCAAACAGAATCCATTTTTCATCGCAGGTAACAATGCGGTTCAAAATTCCTTCATTTGTGTGTCTGTTGAGCAGTGCAAGGCACGTCTCGACGCGTACTTCGCGCTGGCCATCATTGAGTTCGTGGGGCACCCATTTGTCAAGCTTTTTTACCTTGCCAATTTGACACAAATGTACCAATATTGTTTTGACGCTAACGTCGAAAGCTGCTGCTAATTCAGCCGTAGATTGTGTATCATCAGCTTCCACAATCGCCTTTAATTCGTCGTTGTCGACCAAAGTCTTCGGACGACCGCGAGGTTCATTTTTCAGGTCGAAATTTCCAGAACGGAAGCGAGCAAACCAATAACAGGTGGTGCGTTGGTTTGTAGTGTTAGCTCCGTAAACGTCGTTGATGTTGCGTGCCGCTTGTGCCGCGTTGCTGCCACGACGGTACTCGTATTCCATAATTACTCGAATTTTTAACGTATCCATGATGACGAAAAAGATTGAAATGCGATGAAAATGTTTTAAAATAAAATTAATTTGAAATTAGAATTCTTAGCCAAACAAAAATTATTTTGATTTGAAATGGCCAGTACTGCAGAACGGCAATTTCATAGGTAAAGACCTAATATTATCAATACTCATAAGTGGGAAGCTTTGTAAGCCTTGTAAATATAGTACAATTTACGATGAAAATACAGATATTTCTCAATTCTACAGCCACAATCCATCTGTTTGTGTGTATGTACATGTTGCAAGCTGTCAGTGCATGGCACACGTAAGTCCTCAGTGCAACAACACTGCTATGGCACAGGCGTCCTTCACGCGCAGCCTAGTCAGCCCTAAGCTCAGCGTCCCTGGTCTGTCTGTCTTTGAAGCCCGGTACATCTTGATTGAATTTAGCGATTTAACTGGACAAACCTACTATGAAGAAGAATAGTAAACAAAGATTTGAATGTTGCATGAAAATCCCATTTTTTTTTTGTTTTATAATAAACTTCTCTGTAATTGTCAATTTATGACTCTGAATAGTTTTATTGGGCTGTGAGAACGTACACATAGATCAGTTTTCACAGCTAAATCGCTATTAATAATCTCGACGTGAATAAGGGCTTAAGCGAGGCGCAGGTCGGCGTTCACAAACCTGGAGGGCAGCAGGTTGGCTAGCGAGAGGCGCGTCTGCTGCGCGCACGCAGATATACAGTGCAGTATGTCGGCGGGCGGGGCCTGGCCAGCCTGGCCCAGCGTGTGGCCGGGAATGGCCGGCAGTGGCGGCGGGGCCAGCACCATTGGCGGCGCTGCATCATCCTCCGCGCATGCGCTCTCGTTCATGTTGTATATCTGACGCATGAGCTCCAGCCGATGGCTACGGACAATACAGCCATGTAGCCCGCCGCTGCCCTGCCCGACCTATCCGTTTGACCTATCTGGGGTGTTTGAGAGGATATGCCTCTCGGGTATGTGAGGACCAAATCCTCATGAAGCCCATCTCAGAATATTTTTTATATATACGCTATCTAAATAATAATAAAAAAAACTAGAAAAATCTAACACGTTTTTCTAAACATATTTATAAAGATATAAGAAAATATTGGTCCTTCTACGCTAATCTCGTAAGGAGCAGGCATGCCCTCTCATTTTGATCGAGCAAATGATCAGAACATCATCATGCGAACTTCTTTTGGATTGTATAATGTGATAGGCTAACAAAATATGGTTTAAAAGGAGTATTTATTAGTTCGCTTTTATTAAGCAAATATGTTTGACAAAAATATGTAACGAATTCTTTTCATTTGCCAACGTAATGATTTCTTAAAATGAGGGAATCTATCGTATCATTATATAGAGGGTGTAAAAAGAGCCATCATATAGCCGTTAAATACGCATTCTGTACATCAAATGAAGTAACATTGCACAAAAATAATTTCTGGGAAACGAATTTTATTTTTGGTGTCAAAAATCGCATGTTTCGGTAATGCGCAACGTAACGCACGCAAAACATTGTGTTTATGGGAGCATGCAACGGTTTAAGGTTCGTGGGGGTATTTTAAATTATGTCATAACATTATAACTTGCTTCCTTTAAAAACGTCTGAAAAAGTTGGAACTTTGACCTACAATATCTTCGTAACCAGAAAAAAAAATCACAACGACGGAATAACAAGTGACTTTCGGCTTCGTCTAGCGTCTTTTTACACCCGCTATAAATAGCACGTTAAAATGAGAAATTAAATAATAAAGCAGCAAAAAAAACAAGCGCTATTAGAAATGGGATAGACATTGCAACTATACATAAAGTCCTATTAAAAGAAAGTGTACTTACCCACCCAATCTATATACAATGTCTATAGTACAGATATATAACCCACCTTATATACAATCATGAAAATAATGAAAATTCTCAACACGGCACCAGCAAAATAGGGTCTATATTCAACTTTCGGGGAATAAAATATAAGTATTCGGACGAAAAGACCAAAAAACAAAATGCAACAAAATTAACGTATAATGAATGTGAAGTCGTACATACATATTCATATTTTTTAAGAGAAAGAAAACTAAAATTAAAGTAATAATAGTTACGAGAATAATAGGTTTGTAAATGATTATAATAGACCTGATTTTTTCTTGGATAATTTACATCTTGGATACTTAATTATTTGTGACAAAATAAAGATATTCAGCTATGGTATTTCTTTTCCAAATAAATTATCATCATCTGCCTATTCTTTATCCATCTATATTGGGATCGGCTTCCTGTCTAACCGGATGCAGCTGAATACCAGTATTTTACATGGAGCCGCTGCCTATCTGACCTCCGAAACCCAAATACTGGTTAATAAGATACCCCTTAGTAAGACTGTGGTTGTCACACTTTCGCGTTTCTGACTACCCGTAACGACTGTCAAAGATCTACAAATGACAGTCGGGTCCAACCAACGGTTTAACATGCTTTCCGAGGCACGGAGAGGTCTCGATATGTAATGGATGATCTTCCATCCACGGACCGGCCTCGGCAAGCGTAGCTTAACCTTCGATCGACTCGTGCGCTTATTATTATTTAGCCACGAGCCCCTCCGAATAGTTATAATGAAATCCTAATCTTTTACTTCACCTGAAGTAATGATATAAAATGGATGGAAGTACATATCTCAAATCTATTCTCCCGCATAATATTATAAATTCTAGGACTTCAAAACGTTTTTCTAACTAGTATGATAAATTGATAACTGAGTTTTGCCTCACTAACATAACAATGTAAATCGCCTGATTTAATAATGACTTGATCTTCGTAGAGCTGGTTACTATACATTGTGAACAAAAAGTTTAAGTTTTTGCTAATCTTCATCTTCCCCAGTTTTATTTTACATTATACACTTGTGCTATTCTCTCTTCTATTTCTCGATCGATAACCCCACCATATTACATCACTTACCGTAACTTTTCCAGTGTCCAATAATGCGTGGCTCCATTCTTAGTATCAGTGACCTCTACGGCGACGACAGTGGGGGCCGAGGGGCGATACTCGTCGTCGGCGTCGTCGCGAGGGGCGAGTTCAGCGGGGAGGGGCGAGTAGGGCGTGTCCGTTAGGAGAGTGAACTGGAATTGAACCTTCTTGCGAAGTTCTACGGAGATTGCGTTGGCTTCCTGTTGGAACGTGAGAGTGAGATGATGATTAACCCGTCATATGCCGTAATTACAGACACAATTAAAAATCCATTGTTTGTCAACGAGATCTACGTTACGCATACCAAAGGTTAAGTACGTTTTGGAAATAATGTATTGTGAAAGTATTTATTGGTTTTTTATCTACGTGATTATAGCGATGCGTTTTTAGCGATGACTAATCAGTATAACAAACGGATTGATAATATTACTCTAATAAATCATCATCTGCCTAGCCTTTTCCCAACTATGTTGTGGTCGGCTTCCAGTCTAACCGGATGCAGCTGAATACCAGTATGTTACATGGAGCGACTGCCTATCTGACCTCCACAACCCAGTAACTGGGTAATACGATACCCCTTGATAAGACTGGTTGTCAGACTTTCGGGCTTCTGACGACCCGTAACGACTGTCAAAGATCCACAAATGACAGCCGGGACCACCGGCTTAACGTGCTTGCCGAGGCACGGAGAAGTCTCGGTATGTGATATTACTCTAATAAATCTCTGACATAAAAAGACGTGGTCTATTATGATGACTATACCCAGCAGGGCACATACACTAATGGTTATTATTACTAACCTTGAGGAAGATAGCGTTGCCCCACAGATCGTCTCTCAGTGAGGTGAACTGATGGTACTTCCACTTGCGGAACGCCCACGCGGCCAGACCCACCTCGCGGGCCGACCAGCATTCCGTCTCGAATAGCGGGTTTACTACACAACAAAGTTACATTGTTAAGAAACTTAGCAGCTTAGTTTGAATAAATGATTCTAAATTTTCATTTGGATAGGTATTGTAAGATAAAGTGTACTTTGTCTGCGACAATAACCGTGACGGGTTATACAAAACTAAAATGCCTGCTACACGGTCGCCAACCGCGTCCTGACAGAGGTGACCTTGGTGATTTACAACCGAGTAGATGATGGTTTACTAAAAAATTTGAAACAGCTCTGCCGGTTGCCAACCAAAGTCACCTCAGCTGTCGGAGACGCGGTCGGCAACCGTGTAGCAGGCACTTAAATTAGGCTGTAACTGTTCGCAGCAACGATCATAATAAAAAAAAGACAGAATAAGCTCGTAGTTGTAAAGTTGGGGAACTGTTTCGTTCTAAGAGAGCTTGTTGCTCAAAAATAGCAACCCACTATAAATTGTAATAGATCTCTAAGACAAATGAGTCCATAAACAAACATGGATATAACGTGCAAACCATTGAGTCTACCTTTTTACAATACAACTATTTTCTTAATGTCTCACGGGAATCATCGCATTTCCGAATACAAACGAATGCTAATTTCCATGTCCATCAATTATTAGATTTATCGTGTATAATAATTTGAATTCAGTTCTTTTATTGTTGTTTTCTTTTGATTTCCGTGTGAACTATATAGAGCTTAAAAACTATTTTCCTTGAACTATTTCCTCCCATTTTTAAAATAAATTATATTAAGAAGTAAAAGAGTATTAACAACTCTATACACTTCCAAGTCGATTGAGTGTCTGGCCTGCACGAAGTACAAAGGGCAAGATTAATAAATAAATTATACCGAGGGAAGCTTAGCTCTCCATACCATTTTAATGAATAACAACACTTACCGAATATGTCCTCATCGTTATGGAAGTCTTCAGGGGTGTATGAGCTGTACATGGACATGGTGACGCTCTGTTCCTCGACCTGACGCTGTAGCGCGTCGATACGGGCTTCGTAGTTCTATATCAAACAATGGTTAACTCTTAATAAAACGGCTGGATAGAAAGAAGCAGATTATCAGAAAAAAAAAACAAGACTTCCCTGCCAAAAACGAACTAAAAGTTAAAAAAAAGTTGTATTTTTTATCGGTTTACACAAAGCGAAAGGTCACTCATTTACTCGCTGACTAAACAGATAAACAAAATTGTCAATGCAGTCTGGGGACATCTTAGATCAAAAAGCTCCCCGACTATAGTCTATGTCACTCGGGATGATATAAGGATTCTAACGGTAGTAAAGTTATGGTGGAATAAAGAAACTCACATACATACCATACATATATGAACCCTGAAAACATTACACTCCTTTTTGGGCAGACGAGTAATAACACCTCTGCCCAATCCTTTAATCGGGAATACGGGCGTGATTTTATGTTTATCCGAAAATGGTTTGATAAAACAGAAACCTGAATTCAGAAGTGGACTTGTAAAAAATCTAACCTCCTATCCTATAATCTATCCTCTTGCCTTGTTGACGAAATGTATCGTTTGTTGTTGTCCATGTCCAAGTCAAATGCATCAAAGTCGGTTCTGTAGCTCGACTGCACCACATAAACAGACGTAGTCAATAACTAGCATCTTCTATATATATTATACATTAATGTCGCTTTTCGTGTTTGTCTGTATATCGCGTTGTTCTTCTAAACCACGCAACAGATTTTGATGAGGTTTTCACCATCGTTTAGAGAATTTATTCCGAAAGGTTGATGTGTATAATACGTTAGTATTAAAGTTACATATAACAAAGAAATCTCGATGTTTTGTCAAGTTGTATAAACCGTGCAAAGCAGTAGCGCGTCGCTAGTGTATGTATAAACGCTTTAAAAATACTACCCATTCTTGTCAGTCTCATTTCAAAGTAAAAAGGTCGGTATATTTTATGTTTCTCACCTTGCGCTGTTCCTCAAACTGCTGGTCCGCATGCTCCTTCTCTCTACGGAACTGCTCCTCAAGCGCCAGCAGTCTCTTCTGCATCTCGGCCTTCAGGTCGATGCCCTGCTTCTCCAGCAGTTCGCACTGCGCGTAGTCCCAGTCTACGTTCTTACCGTCCGCGTCGGTACTGCCGGCTGGGGAGACATGTAGTGGGTTAGGGGGAATGCCACCGGTCAAACATCTTTGTCCAATATGTTATGCAGGCCACACGTCGCAAACTTGCGCAAGTTTAAGTCTTGCACAAGTCTGCGTGACACCGAATGTCTCGTTTACTTATGGAAGTTTCTGCATTCTGTATTAGTCCAAAATTTAATTAAAAACCGCTCGTTCTCTTCCACAATATATTACGAGTGCAATCAGTCCACTGTTAAATTTAAAAATCATTGTGTTACTTCTCAAATCCCGAAATTATCATAATACTCTTCAATAAACCTGAATAAAATACATAAAACTTACAGTCGTTCTCAGCATTGCTGGCAGTATCGGCGAGTTCTTTGTTCTCCTTGTTGATTGGTTCCTCTCGCGGCTGTCCGGGGTGCGTGAAGCGGAACACGTGGTTCTTGCCCAGGATCACGCGGGAGCCGGATTTCAGGATCACTGGTTCGGCGAGCTGGGAAAAAAAGGCCAAGTAAGAAGTGGAAAGGTACGTGGTTAACTGACAACGGTGTTTGTCGTTGATTCTCTGAAAGATAACCAGCGGGGCAATTCCCTTTTTTTTAAGAACGTTCACATTAACATCGCATTCGCAATCTGTCAAAAAACCATCAATTTACCAACATTTTTGACAAGTTTGACAGATTGAGACTTGAATGTGAACGTTTTTTAAGTAAGAGAATTGGCCCTCTGATATCACAAGTCACAACAGTCTGGTTTGGAGTAGTTGACCATTCTGATTAGAATCATTTTGTGTCTTTGAGTGACCATATTTTATGACAGCCTCGGTTGTCTTACATGAAGTAAGAAACCTGGCAACACTGAATACGTGTCCAATTTTGCAAAGTCAGAGGTTTTACGTAAAAATATATAGATTTTTGGCTGGAGCTGTTAAGACTGAAAGACAACAGATACGAAAAAGACCGTAAAGATTGTAGAGGTATGAGGAACAGGGTGTAAAGTTCACTCATCCTCTATAGAATAGGGAGGATCCTCCGACCAGACGGGTATCTGCCCGACTATTGATGTCGGGACGTTGTATATATGCTAGTTACGCTGCAAACTCTGCTTGCGCGATACAGGATTTTGCGTGACGTCAATGTGTGTAGTTCGCATGTGGCGATGTAGATGCCGCCACTATGGCCAGTTTAAGCTATCAACAAATGGTCATTCGACCAGCATATTAAGTTTCAAAGTTCATATATTATCACTGTGTTTTCTTACCTCTCTACCATTAACATAGATGAGCGCGTCTCGATGAGGGATGAGCAGTATGACGCCGTCAGTGTTCTCGAAGATGCAGTGTTCGCTCAGGATGTGCGAGCCAGACAGCTGGATGTCTTGCGGGACGTTAGCCTCGGAAGTACCCACACGGGTCACGCCTGGGTATTGAAAGATATTTTAGATTTTGTACCCCAAAATAATAAATATACTTAATTACTTTGAGGAGTTGTGATAAAAATGATTTTTATTTGTTTTTTGTTAAGAATTGCCCTGTAAATGGACTTAACAAAGTAACGTGATTTCAAAGTTTGCTTGCTTGGACTGGACAAGCTGTTAACTCGCGAAGTTTTAAGGTGACACCATAAGAGTAGAACCATAACTCGCAAAATGTGGGTATAGGTACACCTCTGCCTAACCCTTCGGCAAATTACAGGCGTGACGTTATGTTATGTTACTATAAGAGTTATGACTTGGTTCATTCGTTCGTTCCAGAAAGTTCAGTATTATGAATTCTTTTAGGGAATATCTTTGATAGAACAGATATAATGAAGTCATAAAGGGAATATCCATAGAAAAACCCCTCACATGTTTTTGACAATACAATGCTTAACTGTTTATTTACACTGGCGAAAAATTCACAACAAAACATGCTGAAATCATTGACAGAAAATAGAGATTTCAACATGTTTTGTTGTGAATGTTTCGCCAGTACAAACGCATAGTAAGTAAGCCCTGTGGTTAATAACCCGCAAAAAACCATTCTGACTAATTGGTTTTTTTACAATGGCATTCTTGACCTTTAGAACAGAAGAACAGAGAAACTATTAAACTTACCATCTTTAATATAATAGATGAGGCACTCTGACAGATTAGGATCCTCGTTCAAGTTAACGAGATGGGGCGACTTCTTGGGCGAGTAGATGCCGACAGTGACGCCTCCCTCCCTCACCGCGAGACCCATCTCCGCGAACACAGCCTCGCGTTGTACTCGGATCTGTTCGGTACGCTTGAGCTTCTCTTCCCATGTCTCATTTAGTTCTGTGATAGAAAATGGTTATAAAATGAGTTTATTCCCAGCTAAAGCACTAGGAAGTGGTGAAGGGTGGGCGTTTTGGGGGACTGTCTTATGTAATTTTGACGTTCGAAAAGTGCTGATTCTCAGCCTAGTTTGAATGAATGACTTTTGATTTGATATTTGTCAGTATCACGCACGTAGGTAACAGCGCTGCCGTATTTATTTTTTGGCTAGGATGGGGAAGACGGGCGACAGGGTGTTGTGCCGCAGCCTGGGAGAGGCCTATGTCCAGCTGTGGACTGCGATAGGCTGAGTTGATTGATTGATGATGAAAAAGGGGCATTTTTGTACTCTCACGGGTCTTTTTCTCGATTATTTTGTTAGTTTTTAATGTTCTTTTTATATTGTTTATATTATTTCCTGTGCGTGTGTCAAATAAAATATTTTTCTTTCTTTCTTTTCTTTCTGTATACATTGAACATGGTGTGTTAAAATTTGCGCACCAAGTAGATATCGATTCGTTGTCTCCTGCATCTATACTCCTTTTGAAATAAGATTAGACATCTAAATAACGACATCGAAACGAAAGACATCTTTTTTACAGTCCGTTCAACCGATTTTGAATTCTATTGCGTTGGTGGTATGACAAATTGCAGCTGCAGTAGACAGTTGGTATTGTGTAACTTTTTTGCTTTTAATGCCATCCTTATGCCTACGGTATAGAAGTCAAAATCGGTTGAACGGACTGTAAAAAGGTTTGTTTAAATGTCTAATCTTATTTCAAATGGAGTATAGATCAATGTGTTTTTTTTTTTATTGGTGAGATGGATGAAGGTGCAAAATGATTTTACGAATCTATTTATTTGTTACGAAAGACAGCTTAACTTGAGGAATCAAAATTAGGCGGCAGAAATTGGCTAGTTAACGTTAAACGCCCGCAATGTAGATCAACATTTGAAAAATTCAATTGTCTCCAATCTGTTGATATGTTACACAAACTTACCAGCAATAAGTTTCTCCGAAGCCTGCAGCTGGTCGACGGCCTCTTCGGCAATAGTCGTGGCTGCTCGGGATAACTTCGGGGACAGCACCTCTGCCTCGCTCTTCTTGCGTTGAGGCGAAGAGTTGTTCTCTTCCGCTGTTATAATCATAAAGTGAAGGAATGTTAACTTTGTAGAGACGTATAGAAGCTTGTAGACTTTGGGGAAGGCTCGATATTTTTATACCAAATCTTTTTTTTTTTTTTTTTGTGTGTTAACACAAAAAAAATTGGGTACGGATTTCGCTGTTACTTATGAATTTATTCATTAGTAGACTGTCAAGGGAAGTCTAGATCTCTTGTTGCTCTGTTACTGTCATCTCTTTTTATTTCGTTTTTTATTGTAGAATCAAGGGCATTTTTAGTTATGCTGGGTGCTGCAAAGATAACTTTTAAATCATGGGAAGCCCACGATACTATGTATCGAATACATCAAGATCGTATGTTTTAATTTGAAGCATGCGTTTACTTTTTATAATTGTGTAAATATTTTCTATTTTTAAGTCGAATCTACGGTTTTCTATTCTAATTTAATACTTTTTTTATTTTCCATAAAACACCTTAATATTGCACTAAGTGAGTTATAGTGCAAATTAATGTGCAAAATCAAGTTTGTTCTCATTGTGCAAATTATTGCACTGGTAGACAAAAGTCTACAATAATATTATTATAAAAGTGATTATAGGTACTACACAAAATAAATATTTGACACCAAAATTATTCTATTCTGACACAAATATAATGGGAAAACATGCAAGGCTTCTGAAGCTATCAAGCTTTTATTGTAGCAATGCAATATATTCACAATATAACAGCCGTTTGGCGACCAACGAATTTTTTTGAACAATACTGTTAATCTTCGAATGCCAATGTTTGTTATATGGCCGCCAACAGACGGTTTGACAATCGATTTTGAAGATGTGCTAAACTAAATTGCAGGAATTTGATCGATGTTGGACAACAGTAAAGAGTTTGACTCGCTGCCGAGGGGTCGCGAAATCAAATGTTACTAATACGAAATAGTTGTAAATAATATGCCCGCCTGTTGAATATCAGGTCAGTCAATCAAAATCGATTGTTTTCATAATGCGGTTCTGAGCATTATAGAATAATAATATTCTATTGATAAATACATTTTATATACGATAAATAAAATGCTCAGTACAATACATATCAGCACACCGAGTATTATTTACTACATACATACACTATCTGTATATAATCATGTCCAATAGTGTTCCAGACCAACACCAAAAGAATATAGTGATTATATAAGCGCAATTATATATCTATTGTCATATATATTTATGGTATGACCCACACCATAGTATAAGTATTCGTGAAGTGATAATACTATATATTTTATGCCTACAAACGCCACAAGCGCTGGACAAGGTGCAAAATAAATTGCTTTTTTTTAAAATTAGTCTCAGGCTGCCAGATCATTGATCGAAAATTTTATCAAAAAAGTTTGCATATTTTTTCGTGTCTGGCAACCCCGATTCAAAATGGAGGCCAAGCGTACAGGTGGGGTGTACAGATGCAAAAATGCGCAAGCCTCTTTATCGTTGTTACTTACTGGTGGGCTCTTGTTTCTTTTCATAAAGGACTTTACCATCTGGTCCTAGTTCGTGTGGATTTTGGAAACAGAATCAAGTTTTAGTATCAGGAATATGAGACTTAATTCAATGGTTATTGTGGCGTTAATCGTAACACTGCACACTGGTGCGGCTTCTTCGCTATGAAACGATCACACATGACGGTCTATCATCACAAGACGACTACACATCCTAACTTGCTGACAAGGCCGAGAATAAGCTATCATGAAGGTCGATAGATAAATTGACACGAAATCCGCTCTATTTTGGCAAATTTATATTACAAATTACTTTATACAGCGTGCCGCTTTAATGGTAACACTAATTTTACACACGTATACGATTTCGCGTATTCATTTAATGAAAATATTTTAATTTCATTAAACGTTATTATTTACTGATTTATTTACAATTTTCTAAATTACCATCTCGGAGCAACCTGTATTTAAAGAACTGTAGCGAAGAAGTCATTTGCCGGGGTCACCGATCATATGTAGGCAAATAGAAGGAAAGCCGAGCAATTTCTTAGAAATTATGCCGCCGACAAAGAATTGGCCGACAGAACGTAAGCCAGCTGGTAGGTAGCTTCATGAATGAATCTTTTACACAGAGTGACCTCAATTTTGGTTATGTTTTTATTATTTCGTTTGTTTGAAAATTTAAATCTTTCAATTGACCAATTATTTTATTTTATTATAATTTTTATGATTACTGGCCACTAGCCCTACCCGTGTGTTAAATTAATGTCGCCATTGTAGTTTTGTCAAAAGAAAAAGCTATAATTACAGCAAGATCATCCCTGAATGAAATTTATTATTATTTCCTGTAATGCTGACCCCTAAAATAACCTGTCGGATACTTTCTACTTTGTGCAGACCGCTTCAACTGACTATTTTAAAATAATTCGTACGATATAAGGATCGTCAGTTTACCTATCGACCATCAACAACCATAAGTCAAGGCCACACCCCCGTACACACAAAGACTTACCTTCTTCAACCTCGATGCCCTCGGCCTTGAGTAGTTCCCGTAGCTTGAGTATCTCCTCCTTGAGCTCTCTGATAAGCTTCGCGTTGGCATCCTCGTTGACGACCGCTTTGCACACGATCTGTTTGGCGCGGTCGGCGTAT
This sequence comes from Lithophane ornitopus, assembly GCA_948473465.1. Classification (NCBI taxonomy): domain Eukaryota; kingdom Metazoa; phylum Arthropoda; class Insecta; order Lepidoptera; family Noctuidae; genus Lithophane; species Lithophane ornitopus. The sequence continues at coordinate 11,564,977 of OX419632.1, read as the reverse complement.
CTGTGGGGGAAAGGTGGGTTTAGGATAGTGTGAATTTGAATTGGGAAAAATATTATTCAAATATTATTATATTATTAACTAGCAGATACCCGCGACTTCGCCCGCGTTCAATCCTTACTCGAGAACCACTCTATCCATTGGTGAAAACCGCATGAAAATCGGTAGTTTCTGAGTTTATCGCGTGCAGGACGACAGACAGACAGACGCGGCGGAGGACATTGTTTTATAATATGTAAGGATATTTTATTTTTATTATTGATAAATTAAATTGCTGTGAAATGTTTAGATGTAATTTGGAAAGTAGATGGTAAATAAATGAGAATGGTTTCTTTTAGACAAGATTAAACCATAATAGCTCCACGGTATAAAAACCTACGCCAACTTTTTCTTATTTACGAGTCAATGGTACTTTTAAAATTAGTTTTACATTAGTTGTGCCCAGTAGGACACATAATTTAGTAATGCACCAGTAATTACAATGGCTTTAGCTTTTGCCAATCCCATAATAGGCACTGCGTTGATACATGTTTTAAAATTAGAGTACTTACAAAATAACCACATCAACGCGTTGATGAACTGTCAACATTAATGTTATTGTCATTGCGAATGCAAGTGGTATTGAAATAAATGGAAGAGTTTTTATTTTTTGCTGTCAATATTGTACGCATAAAATAATTCGGTATTTGAATCTCTATGACTTTACCTCACACATTTTTTTATTAAACTATGACGTTATGCGTGCTTACCTGAGTGTACTAAGAGTCTCATCAAAGTTGATATCAGCGGGCGATATAGCAGCTATCATGGCCGTCTTGGAGTTGCCTCCGAGGTTCTCTCGTAACAGCCACGTCAACACGGAGTCACGATACGGAATGAAGTCTGCTTTCTTCGACTTCTTGCTCTTTGAAGCCTGATGGGAGAAGATTATTGTTATGAAGCACACGTAGTAGCAAAGCTGGAGAAGCTATCGGAAGATATCGGTGTAAGACCAGCTGGAGATTAGATACGATGTCCATTTTGTATTTGATACGCACGAAAATGCAAAATCTCTGACGTCAACTGGCGGTGACAGCCAGCAGAGTTCACACAGTACTTCGACGATTCGGACCGTTCGTATGTTTTCGTGGTTATTTGCACTAGGATTCGTACGAAAACGCGTCCCAAGTGCGGCTGAATTATTTCCCCCAAAAATATCTACTTAAGCCTTTGAGAACAATATGTTACTTTAAAGTACAGTTCAGAACTTAATAAACGACAGCATGAGAATTTTCTGGACGATAACGTAAATATTTTCCGATAACTTTTTATACGGATAAGGCATGACCTAAGTTATGTGTCTTGACTTAGATCAAGCAGTCTTAAGCATTAGGCCACGTACAGACAGTCGTGCGACGACGCACGTTTTTAGAACTCTTTAGAGCTTTTTAAAGCATAGAACTTACCGTCGTCGTACGATCATCTGAACTGAGACGAAAAGCCAAATATTGCAAGTGAACCAATGATAACAAAGAAATTGTTTTCGAAATTTAAATTTTCCAAATGTGTATTGAATAAAAGCAACAATAGCCGATTGGCTAAGGCGTTTGGTAGGCAATTTTGAGGCCATGAGGTCGAAGGTCACAGTTTTGTGAACCCACTCTTAGCACAAGCATATTTAGCTTAATATGAAGCGAGTGTTCCTACTAGGTCGTAACAAAAAAAAATAAGCTTCGACAACTTTATTCTGACAGTACAACAAAACCCATTGATTCATATGTGTGAACAATTCATCTGCTCGACAGCAAAAATAACGCAATGGATATAATTAAATTGTCAAAATAACATTGACATTGTCGTTGTGTATTACGCAATTACGGTGGAGCCGATTTATTATGTAGAAATCTCACCCTGAAAACATAGGTGAAGTGAACTTGACATGAGCTGTCAACTGTCAATAGTGTCAATCCCCAGTATCATCACAGAATAGTACAGAAGGCGCACTCCGCATTTTAGGTATGAAGCTACATGTACGCAGCGGGCTCGTCTTGTCGGGCCAGTTCAGTGAGCGTAAAGTAGTCAGAAGATATAAGAGTTACGCGATGTAAATAGAGGCGTCTTCTAGATGGTAATTAGCGCCGTGCGACCTGAATTGCACTTTATTGTGTCGAAGCTAGAGTCGCTTTTTATTAAAAATGAATTTTCAGCGTGAATCATCTGTATTTATCTGTGGTATCAGGTGGAATAACAGCTCACTTTACCTAACTTTTTACGGTGAGATTTGTACGAAATAGACCAGCAAGACGATTACCTATCGTTAAACTAGGATCACTCGCTAAGGGTTTAACAAAATATTAGTAATGTGCACACACACTCCTAGTATTCTATTATAAAAACTCACCGACTATATTATAATTTCCACGGAGATACGGGGCATTAAAACAAACGTGAATGTTTTGTTAGTTTAGCATACATCTACGTGTAAAGCACGGTCCACTAGTATGTTTAATGGCGTAAGTTTATTTCCTCGACCGACCTGCACTGTAAAGTTCTGTCCACGCAGTTCGGGGTCGGAAACTTTCGGGCTTTGTGTTCGTGTACGTCAGAGTATCCTCCGGAACTATGAGGGTGTGGAAGGCACGAATAGGCATGAGCTTCGGGCCGTACAGACCCTCAGCGTTTCGGAGCAGGGCCCGAAGACCTCTAAACCAGAACAGTGTGCATGATAACAAGTTCAAAAACGTTACAAAAAATTATGCAAGATTTTTTTCGTCTTTGACGGAACGACAGTCGACCTTTTGTCAGTTAACTCAGTTCAACTATAGTTTGACCGATACCGCTGTTCCGCACCTTAGGTATGTGCGCGGCGAGATGGGCTAGTGCAGGTCGCTCATTCGTCAACGTTCACGGCGTCCCGCCCCTGCCTCGCCGCTCATTCGTAAGGCGTGGTACAGCGGTAACGGTCAAACTATAACTGTTAGTGTTAGCAAGGTGCAAGTAGGTTACGAAAGTAAACTTGCCTAATCAAACCTACTAGTGCACACCGTGCTTTAGTTGGGTATCTAGAAAACAGCAACAATCAATCAAAATTACAAAAATCTTGTCCGTTGGAAATTATTCTCTTAAAACTATGTAGGTAATAGTTATATACAGTAATCTAAACACAACATCTAGGATAAGATAGCCAAATTCGTTGTTATTTAGCGAAATAATGACTAGTTGTGTTATCAAAGTTACTGTGTCAACTTTGGCTATCTTTGATCAGTCAATCCGCCCCACTCCCAATTTTCCCGACTGGCTAATCTCTTCACCACAGTATGAATTATTTTAATTTAACTCATGCTGACACTAGCATACTATCACACGGTTTAATTAGTCCATGTTGTCGTAGCACCAAATCCCAACTCAGAAAACCCATTAACCGCTAAATATTTAGTGATGACGATCATGACAGTGTAGCTTTACACTTCTCTCTTTGTAATATTGTTCAAAAAATTCATAATTTTTAAGTCATGGGCTCATGGTTTTCTGAAGAACTGTTCTCTAACACAAAACTACTCTACTACCACCAACTAAAACAAAGAAGTGAACTCACAATCTCAGCGAGCGCAGAGATGACTTTTCCGAGGGTAGTCAGAGATTTGTTGATGTTCGCACCCTCCTTCAAACGAGTGCCTTTAGCGCCCGTCGAGTCCGCTCGCTCGGACCCTGCTAAGTCCACTAGGGAGATTTTGGATACCTGAAAGAGAGATGTTAAACTCAAAACATTTCAATCAATCTGCCTAGCCTTTTCCCAACTATGTTGGGGTCGGCTTCCAGTCTAACCGTATGCAGCTGAATACCAGTATTTTACATAGAGCGATAGCCTATCTGACCTCCATAACCCAGTAACTGGATAATACGATACCCCTTGGTAAGACTGGTTGTCAGACTTTCGGGCTTCTGACGACCCGTAACGACTGGTCAATTAAACCATTTACAGGCACTTTTGAATAGTCAAGAAGTCAGTCAAGTTGAATGAAGCGCTGTATGAGAAGAGGCCTTTGTTCTGCAGGGAGGCATTAACTGGGTGTGATATACAATTAAATGTAACACATAACTCAAAGGTAGCACCTCAAGAGTGCCCCGCAGAGTCCCGGTCTATCCCCTGTGCTGACTAGACGTTTCGATAATTTGGTGGTTTTACTCTAAACCCAAAGCCCAAGGGCGGATCCAGGATTTATTTCTGGGAGGGGCACACGGGCCAGACTGACGGATAAAAAGTGTCTCCCATATCTTGTATTGCATTATACTGTGTTTGGGATTCATTCTTTTTCAATGAAGATATAGAAGTTTACTTCTGCTGTCTTGATAGATATATACCATTCAGACGATTCGATTTTATTTTACTTAAACCATTTGGGGGGAGGGGGGGGCACGTGCCGCTGCCCCCCCCCTGGATTCGCCCTTGTCAAAACCCATAACAAGTGATTCAAGTGAACACCACATCTGGCCGGTATCATCTGATATACTTATCCAAAGTGAAGTGGATTCCTATGAAGAAGAACGGGCAAAGACTCGCTGGTTACAGTTATTATTTTGGCTATACAGAGTCTTCTTTGTATGAGAAGAGGCAGAAGAAGAAAGTGGGATAATTTTCAGGTTTGCTGGTTTTATTCAATGAAAAACTATTAAAGACAGTTAAATGAAAGGAACTCCTTACCTGAACAAAAGATCATCATTTCAGTTACAGTTATCTGTATACAAGAGCTGTTGAAAAAACTTTATTGAATAAAATGAAAAGCGTTACTCCAAACAAGACGACTTGATGCTGACTCAGCAGTAATCTCCAAACACGTAAATCATCAAAGTTATGAAAGAGTAATGTGTCTTACCTTCTCCGACATAAGGTTGGTGGTCTGGTCATGCCTCTGTTGCGTGAAGAATATGGTGAAGACAGCGTGCGAACGAGACGACGTCTCGTTCATGTTCGTGGCTGCCACAGTTCTGTCAAATGTTACGTTACGTCAAGTGTTATCATGTACTATTGCAGCACGAGTTATGAAATCTTAAAATAGTGTTTGACACATTTTAAAATTATCGAAATAATTATAGGTACAACGCTACAAGGATCTTTGGGCGTGTGGCCAAAATCGGAACTAACGTCGCCATCTTGTGTTTTCAATATAATTTCTGAGACAATTCCACAAATGTTTACCAACAACGCCCCCCTTTTTTTTTTTGAGCGTGTCAAACTTTTACAGACTAAAACCCACCCGACTTCTTTCAGTTGCCTGTTCCCAAGGGCCCCGGTAACCCTTTCGGACTTTTCCGTAACCCTGACAGGAACAACGCCCCACTTTCAATGGCATTCAGGCGCCAAAAGAGTCTTGTTACACTTACTACCAAGCAGGTTTAGGTACTACCAAAAACCAGAACATTCTCCACACAGAAAAAAATACTGGCTAGAAACAAAAGCAGATACGAAAAAAAGTTTTCCTTACCTAGCCTTGTTGCCCTCATCAATGAGGTCGTATATATCCTGGTATGAGGTCACAGCGAGCTTGCTGAGGTCTTCCACGTACGGTCCAAGTGCTGGATGTTCGCGGACCCTAAGGTTTCCTTTGTTCTTAGGGTTCAGGAGATCTCGGACCCGCTCGCAGTATATCTCCATGTAGGACACTTCCACCTGTTTGCATAGAGGAAAATGTTATATTGGGAGATGTCTTAACGGGCTTATTTTCGTAAATAATATCAAATAGGCAAGTTTACAGTTTGCCAGTTTGATAGAATTAAACCTGGTTATATTTAAACTGTTTTCAATTTCCCTCAAAAGTTATTGGTGGTTTCCCTTGAAGAATGATTATTCTAGTGATGGTGTGATTAATTCGAGAAGAAATACGATATAAGAAGTTTTTTTAACAAAAAACTACGGTCACTTATCCGTTCGGTAATCGTGATGATAATAGCCACAAATATGGGTAATATAGCCATGGGCCTCCCGTCTTCGGGAGGCCCATGTTCAATTAAGGCCCTTTTAGGCTAATATGATATTTGGCAAATTAAACACAGTTGAACCTCGAGCTAAAAACGTCCCGAAACACAAAACGTTAAAACGTTTAAACTTATCCGTTCGGTAATCGTGATGATAATAGCCACAAATATGGGTAATACAGCCATGGGCCTCCCGTCGTCGGAAGGCCCGATATTTGGCAAATTAAACACAGTTGAACCTCGAGCTAAAAACGTCCCGAAACACAAAACGTTAAAACGTTTAAACGGTAAAACGTTACAATTATGAAAGGTCTAGCTTATTCAGGAAAAACAGTTTCTCTTATTTGTGAAATATACTAATTACTTAAAAGGATATTTCCTTCTCGTATTTCGGAAGTGTTATTAACCTTAAATTAAACTCAATTTGAATTGCTAACGATATAATTAGAATGAGTATGAATATTCATTAATGAATCCTACTTGCTTTACGAAGAAGAACCGTTCATATTTTGGACAGTATCAAGCAATTGTTGCTTAAAATAAAACGTTGAGTCAACTTTAATTACAATGAAGAAGTCGGTTAAAAAAAAAGTAAACAGTGCTGTGCCGTGTTAAGAATGTACCTCGATACTAAATGGATAACCTTGAAATGGCTTACATAAAAAAATACAGAATTATAATCATTAGAATTAGCAATTTTATTGGCCTCAGATGTCATGATTTCATGAAATAGTCATTCAATACTATTCATCATTCAATATAACTTAGAGAGTTGTATTGATGATTTTTATGATTATAATTCTATAAATAAATATTTGATACGGTCGCGAATCATATTTAGATCAACATACAACCTGACACTGACCTGCAAATTGTAAAAAAAAGTAAGAAAAATTGAATTTCGCGGGCTACCTTAGCGCATCACCCGTAAGGGAATAAAGCCATGCAAAGTTATGCGTAGTTAATTGATTCAGGCGTGACTTTGCGGAAATCCATTATAAAATACAATAGACGATTGACCAATTGCAAATCAGAACACGACGTGTTGCCACATCGAGCGCTGGACGCAGAGAAACTGAAAACTAAAACTGAGAAACTGAGAAACTCTGCGTCCAACCCTCGGTGTGGCAAAACGTCGTGTTCTGGTTTGCAATTGGTCAATCGTCATCCTGAGGATGCCTCGTTGAAAGGTGAAACACGTGTCGATTTCTTACAGGGTTTTTTATGACTCTTGAAGAATAGCTAAGCGGAATAGGTTACTAAATATATCTACGTTTATTGTCTTTTAAGTTATGCGTATGTAATTCATTGGCATCTCAAAGTAAACAAATAAACCGCAGTCCCACAGTAACTACGTCATACAGTGCTCTGACGTGGGGGTTGAAAAGGGTGGTGGGCGGTGATATTTCTAGAACCCCTGCGTAATAATCAATTTTATAACCGTTTTAATAGTACATACATTCACGCAATTTGTTACGCTGTGATTTCAGTTATAGAGAACAATTTACTGTACAAGGGCGTGTTTACAAAAAACATTTCAGTGAACATGGCTTGGCTATGTTACCAAGGACGACTCAAACGCTACCTAACTTTAAAACGTGTTTCTGTTGCTGTTGAGAAAGACACCGAGTCAGCATGAGTCATCATGGTGCGATTTAAATGCCTGTGACATACATAATACCACAAGTCTGTTTTATTGTTGTTGCTGTTATTTTTTTTTCCTGTTCAATGTGTAGACGATTTAAGTTATTTATTGCTTCAATTTTATTGTATGCCACACCAATGATATTATATTAACAGATATGTTATACACTCACAAAACAGTTACACAAAACAAAGTTTTCCGCGTAGCAGCGGCAGCACTCATACCCACTTTTCATTCATTTTACTACAAGTAGAAATGATAGAAAAGAGATTGCTTGATAAAAACAACAAGAAAAAAAGAAGACATCTAGTGTTGTCAATTCAACTAAGCGTATTACTCGTCGCCATGCGTGTCGCAGACTAAAGTCAATACGTCCCAATTAGGACGTTTTCGAGTCTTTAATAAAATATCATTGATATCACACATAAATCTTAGTATACTGACCGAATATTTGAGATCATCGGAGGAGGTCTGTCTGATGCGCCTGAAGAGGTCCTTGCAGATCTGCGGGATGATGCCCTCTTGGCCATCTTTGCCGGTGCCCATCATGGTATAGGACTTGCCCGCGCCAGTCTGCCCGTACGCGAATATGCATATGTTGTAGCCTGTGAGATAATAGATATTAGTTTTAAGTCCGTTAAGGATAAGTTTGAATTTTGAATGATAGAGTAAGTATTGGAATGATGCGCTTTTGTTTTGGTTGGAATAGCTTATCTTTCAATTGGCTAGTTTTGTATGGAATGCTGGCTCATTGAAATATGGGATGTATTTTTAAGTTTCCGACCGTTATGTACTGTGTCAAACCTAAAGTACCTATCAAATCCTATAGCTTTATTATTACAAGCTTTATATTAGCTTGCTGTATTCGTATGTGTTTCCGGTTACTCCAATTGCCATCCATTTTTCAAACACATCCTGGCATCCGATCGAGCTGAAACTTGGCACACTTATATAACTAACGAGACATTTTGAAAAAATCATACCATGGAGCTGGTCTGATAATGGAGCCGAAAGTTGGGCATAAGAACTCCTCAATCAAACAAGATAGTGGAATCGTATTTGGACTCAATGGCTATGTATTAACAAGAGCTTTGACACTAGGTAGAGTTCAGAGTCCGATGATGGAGCCGGAAGGTGGCCGTGGGAAAATCCTTTTTAGGTCAATAAAAGCTTGTTTTTAATACGATTTTTAATTATAATTTATTCTATTATGTTACAGAAGTGTTCGGAATAGTTCGTTTTCAACCAAATCCACCATCGATGTAAAAGTATCGATCATCGAAACCATGTGAGTGTGTAGTTGACGCTAGTGTAATTTAGAGGCAAAACGACAATTTAATTGAAACAACGCGTGTTATTTAATATTTCTATGAAACTTAATACATTTTTAAGTATCGAGTAAGCCATTGACCCCCTGCTTCGATTGATTGCTGGTAACCAATTTAGCTATGTTTATATAGGACACAACTTAGATGCAGCATTTTGAAAACTTTCATTCATTAATTTCAATTTTACGAATGTATTTGTTTATGACTTTACAAGTTATTGCGGTTGCGTAAAGATCATTTTCACCTAAAGCAGTAATAAAGATTGGTGATTTTGAAGGCGCACTCAGTTCGGATGGTGATCGGTTTTACGAATTTTGCCGATGCTACATCTAAGTTGTATGATGTACTGTCGTTGGTCAGATTAGAATAATGCTGTATCTATCAACTTCATTCCGCTTTGTTTCATATTTATCAGTTCTCCTGCCCTTATCTCAATTTATTTTGGGTCGATGCAATATGTCTTTTTAGTTCATACTCTCTCTTCATCAGTTTCCTACCAATTAATTTGCCTAGCCTTATTCCAACTATGTTGGGGTCGGCTTCCAGCCGGATGCAGCTGAATACCAGTATTATGCATAGAGAGCCTGCCTATCTGACCTCCACAACCCAATAACTGGGTAATACGATACTCCTTGGTAAGACTGGTTGTCAAACTTTCGGCCTCAGACGACCCGTAACGACTGTCAAAGATCCACGAATGACAGCCGGGACCAACGGCTTAACGTGCTTTCCGAGGCACGGAGGAGTCTCGTCATGTAAAGATGGTCATCCACGGACCAATACCGGTAAGCGTAGCTTAACCTGATCGATCGACCCGTGCGGGTTTTGTTATTTAGCCACGAGCTCCTCATAAGTTTCCTACCGTACACTATAATAAAAATATATTCTAAGTTTTCTAACAATTAATTACGTAAGTATTACTTTATTCTAATGCAGCATCGAACACTATTACCAATTAATTCAAGTCCATTAAACTTTTAAACATATCCCCAAAAGTAGATCACAAAGATACGCCGATCTGAGATGCACAGATATGGCAATTCGCGAAAAGAAAGCGTAATTATTAGTGTGTAGTGGGTGAAAGTAGGAAGGAAAGCGAATGGTCATTACCGTCGAAAGCGTGTTGCAACATCTCCTCGCCGATGTCTTTGTACACCATGATTTGTGATGAGAACTCTGGGTCACTTGGCTGCAACAATAAAATCAAATTCAAAATATTTTATTTCACATAAACCGACATGGGCACTTATGAAACGTCAAAGGCTAGGCGCACGGTTCCAATTGATCGTTTCCTATGGAGAAGAGCCGGCAAGAAACTCCACGGTTACTATTTAACAAATAATTGGCTTTTGATATAAATAGTCGCTACAGGCAATAGGTTACAGATCACTGCCAGCCAGTATCATTTCACTCTAGCACACTTAGCATGACCACAATAGAAACGGGTTTTGTCGACGGAAGACTAGACAAAATGACGAAAAACAATCACAATCTGTAATTTTGTCTATTCTTCCGTCGACAAAACCCGTAGAAATCCCGTTTCTATGGTTGTCATGTTACGCGTGCAGGGGCCGTATTATGAAGTATTACCATCATGATTGCTTTCCGAAAAAGGGATGGTGCTATCGGTCATGCATAGCTTCGTCTCCCTCTAGCACTGGAATCATGATAACATTACAACGTTATAATAGCCCCCTGGGCGAAAGCCTCCTCCTATGACTACCAGTTATTTCTGTTCAGGGCTTATGTGGACCATTGTTTGTGGTGCAGCCTGTAGGTGAAATTGGGTATTTATTTGTAAAGGGGACTGGTTATGATGTCCATAGCAGTGATGCTTACTAGACAGTCATAGTAGGTACATAGCATATATATATTGATATTTGTAAAGGAGAATGGTCAAGATGTTAAGGGTGCCCTAATTTCAAGAAATGTTCTGGCACCAATAACAAATGAATTAATTCTAATGAAGGAACTGTTTCAGTCTACACTAAGATGTATGGTCACTTCATTTAATCACGTTGCATACTGGGACTACGGTATCTTTCAAAATATTAAAATTCGCCACTCGCTTCAGCAACCATATATGAACAACAGAATATTTGATAATTCTATAAGTACCTAAACCTTCATAACCAAATTAAGATTACAATATGGAATGACCAAAACTAAGTAAACCAGATTATCATAGTAACATCTGTGACTACAGATGCGTCTCAGACGCATACATTTGTATGAATTAAACCCATCCCCGAATCCACTCGTTAAAATTGCAAATTAAGTAAATGCCGCTGCTCTTTGCCGTTAACTTTGTTTAATGTATGCGACTTTTTTGTATGTCTGCTGACAAAGCTGTCCTTTTTAGATTGTGAACCATAAACGTATACTTTGTTCTGAACTGAATTAAATTGCCTATTTTCAGTACCTAGGTTTGTGTTGTCGTTTTTTTTTAATTTAAAAAAAAAAAATCGACTAAGTGCGAGTCGTACTCGCGCACGAAGGGTTCCGTAACATTATCTATAAAAACGGCAAAAAAATCATGTCTGTTGTATGGAAGCCTCCTTAAATATTTATTTTATTCTATTTTTTTGTATTTATTTATTATTTATTTATTAAAACATTATGCACAAGTAAAAAAAAAATACTGTACAAAGGCGGACTTAATGCCTGAGGCATTTTCTACCAGTCAACCTGTAGTAGTGTCAGTATTTGTTGTTGTAGCGGCAACAGAAATACATAATCTGTGAAAATTTCAACTGTCTAACTATCACGGTTCATGAGATACAGCCTGGTGACAGACGGACAGATAGACAGAAGAACAGCGGAGCCTTAGTAATAGGGTCCCGTTTTACCCTTTGGGTACGGAACCCTAAAAACGTTTTAACTTGATTGACATGAGCACTATGTGCAGGTTATAGATAAGATATTATATTATGATAACATGATTGTACCTTATCATTACACCGAAACCAGTAAAACAGCCATAGTTTGACCCCTGTGGCCCCATTACTCATAGTAAATGTATAATATTTTATGGTGTGCATCCCTCGATCATCCCCCATTCGTTATTATTGCCAATTTCAGACCATGTGTCGGTGTGTGACCACAAATCGAGGCACCACGATTGCCGACGATTGCGTCCGAATGGTACAAATTAATCATCACGGCGCAATCTCCGGGCTACCAAATGGACGTGGTTTCTGCGGTTAAGCATCATTTGCCAACAATTCTGATGTTTTTGTGTGTTTACTTACAATTATTTGGTAAATACATACATTGTTCTGCTATGCACTCTATACACTCACATTAATTGCAAGAACCAATCGATTAAAACTCTATCCGCTCGTTGTTAATTCAAACAACGCTTTATATTTGATAATATCGTAGCATAGCCGCATTTAAATGCAAATATCTTAGCAAAGCTAAGTGTAACCTAGCCATTTATACTATAAAAGCGCTATAAGACAAAAATAAATTATCATATTTTTATGGCATTTCATAGAGATGGAAAAAAGCCTAAAATGAATCTACACTAAAACCAATGGACTATTAATCCGCTAACAATATGGCCTGCACCCAATATGGCGGCCGTCCAAAACTTAACAAGCAGTAACATTGGCGGACAATGGCGTTACCAGACGGGTAGCCGTTAACATCAGAATTGATCGATTAGCATGATAATGGCGCTGTAAAGTATTATCTATTTGGCTTAATTATATCATTATTACCTACTAGCTGCTGACCGCGGCTACGACCGCGTTGGCCCTAATTATTTTTCCATAATAAAAGTAGCCTAAGTTACTTCAGACCGGCAGTGAAAGTCTCGTCAAAATCGGTCCAACCGTTTCGGAGCTTAGCCGGAAAAACAGAAAGACAATTAAAAAAAAAATATTTAAGCCGTATTCTCTCATGCATTTAGTAAAAAGCGGTTATTTTTACATTTTATTTATTTGTATGTGTATTTACCTATACTCTAAAGGTTTAGGTAGTTAAAAAAAGGTAAACAAATCGTAAAAAGGGTTTTTTATAGTTGACACTTTCTTGTTTAAAAATACGTTATAACAAAATTAAATTTATTTTCGATCACAGGATAGTTTCCTCTTTTATTTTAGTATGCTAAACTTTATCATTTATTCTTAAACTACTATTCATAGATGTAACTGCTTGAGCATAATTTTTTAGTTAGAGTTATTATAATGATATCATATTTGGTAATCTGTCTATTGTAAAGAGCCCAAAAAGACAGGTTCCCCAAACCTTTTAAAAATACAACGAATTAGTACAACTGTGACGTAGTTTGGCAACTGAAGGGGCAGGTATTACGTTTACTCGGTTAATCAGACGACTTTGTTGACAGCGCTAAAAGAACAGATTTTTTTTTAAATAGACATAATACTTGATGGTACCACTGAACGCTTTATTATTAATGTAACAGATAGTTCATCAGATTCAGATTCAGAATAGAGCCTATCAATATGTGACTCTTTATAATATGATTTTAACACTTGAAATAAAAGGTTTAGCATCTATGAGTCACGTGGTTTTTTTTGTTTACCCTTTTTTAACTACCTGAACCTATGGAGTATACCTATGTATGTTATGTTTAAGTAGTTACTGCATTTCCTTGTTTTGGTAATGACTGCTACAAATAAAGCACTGCAGTGATTCTTTGTGCGTTACCTACTCACAAATTAAAACCGATAGTGTACTTCATCAATCAAGGAATTAATTAATTTAAATCAACGTGGCTTAGGTCTATTAAAATGGGCTCCCTATTTTACGGTGCTTTAAGAACTGGATCAATGAAGACAATTTTAAGTACCTAACCGACCGCTCATCGATTTTAAGTAGTATTTTGACGGTCTTTGTTATAAAAATCAAACTTCATTAAACCTAAATCAAGGGCATAGGTACGAGGTTACTATTAGCTATCGATCGACAAATTAGAAACAGGAGTTCTCCACGTGTAGAGGCTACACGCATTAGGTAGGTACACTCGACAAAAGACTTTGATACAATGCATAATCAGCCTATAATGTTCCCATTGCTGGGACACAGGTGGGAGTAGTGCGGTGGGATTAGAAGATGTCACATGACTTCGAATTTTTGGTTCTAAGACATGCCGGTTTCCGCACGTTTTGAGAGTAGGTAATGGTGATGAAATCATTTACAAAATTTAAAGCGCCTGTCTGGGTTCGAACCTTATAATATATGCAGACAAAAAAATTCAATGCATTTAAAATAGCAATAGTAAAACTGCATAAGGTCGTGGTTTCGATTCCCAGGTCAGACCAAGTGTTGTTGGGTTCTTCTATAGGGAATTTCTCAGTAGCAGCCATGAGTCTGGCTTTGTGCCCGGTTGATGGCAAGAGGCTCACCCATGGAACTTAAACAAAACTGGCGAACTGTTGGTGTATGCTATGGTACACCTCTGCCCATGCCTTCGGGGATTACAAGATTAGAGGGGATTATTAGACGACTGCCCAAGTCTTTGTTATGGTAATACAACGTTACAGCAACGACCACAGCCATCCGCCATCATTGTACGCCATATTTTGTTTACCAAAAAGGAAAAGTAAAACAAACACACTTTAGGTAGTCTCTGCCAGTGATGCTTAGTAGGTATATTCGTCTTCAATCTAAATAGATGACTATTTCGACATGTGTACCTACTTGTGTAGTTACTGCAAAACCAATAGCTAGCAGATTCTCGGACTTTGATTAACTGTGGTATCGCATCTCCGGTGCAAGGAAACCGGAGCCACGGGGAGCCAATCTACTTACTATTGATCCAACGGCAACGCGATTGGTTCCACACCGAGTCCGTTTGAGCGAGTTGCTGTGTAAATGTTTAATGTTGTATCGATTTCACTGTTTTTAGTGTAATTTTTGAAGAAATCGATGGATTTATTGTAACATCAAATAGTAGTAGTTTTGTTTATATAAGCTGAAAGTTGATTTTTATTTGTAAACATTTGCAATTAATATTTCAAACGAAAGATCAATTATTTTTTTATAAGAAAGAAAGGATGGAAAAAATATCATATTAATTAGTAGTTTAAGTATTAGTATAGTAAATATTTAGTATTTTCCGGAATGTTATTGATTTCCTGAAATCGAATGCTTAATATGCCTCTATTAGGCATTAATTATTATGAATTTTTTACTGTACAATTTAATTAACTTATTAGGCAACCTTGTTTCGTAAACTTTCCCAAGTCATAAGTAGGTACCTAGATTAATCGTTCACATTTTCGAAAAATGAAATTACATACAAAGCATTTTTACTGACTGTACTTTTTATCTTTGAACTTGTTTTGGTATTAGTTTAACCAATGGTATCCGTTCGGAATAGAAAATAAATATGAGTTGAAACAAATACCAGTGGTATTAGTTTTTGGTATTAGAATGAATAAATCAACCAGATGGTTGATAAGCTAAGTAATTGTTACGCAATTACTAACTTTCCTGCTTTTGGAGTAGGTTTATTTAATATTTTGTAGGTTTATTGAGCTAACTACTAAATAGCACCTTTGGTTTTATTTTAAGGGGTATGATGATTCGTAGTGTGGAACGCAGATCAGAAGCTACAGCCTGACTTGCAAGGATATTAAAGTAATTCCAAAGATACTCACGTTATGTGACCAGTATGAAAAGTCGAAGTTGAAGCTTTTAGCGCCATCCTTGCTGCCAGGTGGTGCCTTCGGGTTTACTATCACTGAAACAAAAGAAAAAATATGTTAGTATGAAGTATAAATCCTCAGTAGCGTAAGTATAATCAGCCTATAATGTTCCCACTGTTGGGACACAGGCCTCCTCTCAATAAAAGGGTGTGGGCCGTAATCCACCACGCGGGCCTAGTGCGTGTCTACCAAGATGTCACATGTCTTTGAGTTTTTGGTTCTAGAATATTTTTCTCATGATGTTTTCCTTCACTGTTTCGAGAGCAGTGGTGATGAAATAATTTACACAAAGTAAAGCGCCAGTCAGGATTCGAACCTACGACCTACAACTCGTAAGTCGAAGTCTTTACCACTGTACATCCATCGCACAATCCTAACAAAGGAATGCACTCCCGTTATGTTGTCAATTGACATTCTATGTATACAAAATAACATCAAATTCTTGAACGTTGCAAACGTTGTGTAGTGGTATTGTGGAAATACACATCTCTATCCCACAACTTGACATATCTTATCATGACACGGGCAAAATGGTCATTCTCCTTTGTAAGAAACAAATAATTTATTCGTTTCCTTTGAAATTCGATTATTATGTCCCAACATTATGCGAGACATTGCTTCGTGAAATATTTGTGACTAGCTGCGCCCCGCGGTTTCACCCCCGTAAGGCACGATCCCATGGAAATATCGGGTTAAAAAATAATCCTATGTGTTAATCCAGGTTATAATCTATCTGTGTGCCAAATTTCATCAAAATCCGTTCAGTCGTTTTTACGTGAAAGAGTAACAAACATCCATCCATCCATCCATCCATACTTACAAACTTTCGCGTTTATAATATTAGTTAGATTACGAGTGCACAAGTGAGTTTGATCCTCTTAGTTCGACCTAGACACATGAGACAGGGTCATTAATAGTGCACGGGTAGCAACAAGCCTCATAATCGTATTCAAGTCCGTCATTAACCAGCTCCTTCTGCCACTAGACGAGATACTCAGGCCCGCAAACCCGTAACTCAGCAGTATCAACACTTGAACAACGAAAACCAATCTTACTGCTACGACATAAAGGCGCTGCCAAAGTTGAATTAAAACCATGGAAGTGCGGTTGCCTGTACATTTCACATTTCGCACAAATGTGAGTAGCCGAGGCGTCGCGACGTATCGACCGTCGACGTCGTCGTCGCCGCGGCGCCATTCGCTTGCATTCAGTAAGGACTTGTGCACACGAGCGAAAGAGTCGCGCTTTGTAAAGAATGCGTCATTGCTAGAATTGCTGTGAATGCCTTGATTGCTTGCTTTTGTGTTGCTTTCAGTAATCATTTTCAGCATTGAAAAGCTTGTTTTTAATTCCATAACGTTTTGTATTGAAATGTTGAAACATGTAGTTATTCATTGGATCTATCTATTAAAGCCTGGAATACACATGCTATAATAGTACCACAAAAGCGTGCTGATTTCGAGCAGATGCTACCTAGTAATACAAAATTACCATGAGCATTCTATTTAAAAGAAGATGATTTTTTACAAACACGGAGAGCATCTAATTATTATAAACGCGAAAGTTTGTTAGTATGGATGGATGGATGTTTGTTACTCTTTCACGCAAAAACTACTTTACGGATTTGGATGAAATTTGGCACACAGATAGTTTATAACCTGGATTAACACATAGGATACATTTCATCCCGATATTCCCACGGGATCGTGCCTTACGCGGGTGAAACCGCGAGGCGCAGCTAGTACACTATAAATAAGCATACTTCTTACTAGCAAACAAGCATGCTTTTTAATATCATGTGTATTCCAGCCTTGATTGAGATTAAATATTTCAGATAACAGACAATGTTATAAATAGCCACCTGTTCATGTTCTCATAATGTATTCTGCTATAAATATAGATGAGATTCTAAATAACTTAAAACCAACTTGAACCTTGAATCCTCCAATGCCAAACATGAGGTAACTTACACTATCCGTTCCCTATAAGTTCACTACCTATAAGTTCTAAGTTACCTAGTGTACACAACCAACAGACTGAACGAGTTAATTCTAAAGCGCTACTTAAAGTTGGAATACCGTCTATCTATTCACTTAGCCCCGACTTAGGATCACTTAAGAGTTGGGTTGTGTTCAGCCAAGTTCGAAGTTAAATGGAATTAGATCAGGCGTACAACTTGAAAGACAATTAGTCTAGAGTCTAGAAATCTAAATCGAATTCTCTTCAGAAAGCTGTTAGTTGTAACAAAAGGAGACTTTTTACAGGATTGAGTGTTTATCTACTACATGGCTTCACATTTAATGCCTGACACCTCTTTAAATCACAAAGCCAACTAATATGAGCTAAGATAAATGCATCCAGTATCCAATAACGTTAATCCCTAATAGCACATAACCCACAAGACATCAAACTCGTCCCCACAATACCTAATTTAATAAACCTCCCCTAGCATCATAAACTTGAACCGTAAAATAACGTATGACTCAAGCGTGCTCCACCGCCGCTCTTCTGCACCGGGGTTTATATGCGTCACAGATGCAGCGCTGCAATATTTTTTGTGTGCCAAAATGTATACAAGCGACTTAGAGCAAACTGTCTAGGTCTTGGCTGGCTGTATTAAGGCGAAATTAAGCAAGAAAATGCGAAGTATTTGAGAAAAAACGAGCAAATTATTTTAATACATCGCACCTCTGCTCAAATAGTATCGTAAGTCAAAAAATCAAACTTTCCAGAAAAAGGTTTCCAAAAAGACTTTAATTTAACATTATAATGTCATCTAGGGTATCTGAGATAAGATTTTGAAGTTTTCTGAAACAAATGGTACAATCAAATTTTTTTTGAGTTGTGGCACTATTTAAGCAGAGGTTCGGCATAACAACATAACATTACATCACACCTGTTTTCCCTGAAGGGTTAGGCAGAGGTGTACCTTAGTACACCATCATACAACGCTCATATAATATTAATACGAATCTAGACTGACTTCTATTTCAATAAACACATTGTCAAGTTATGAATTAGGCGCGCTTCAACATTACTCTTCTGCACCGGGGTTTATAAGAGTCACAGATCTAGCGCTGCATTATAACTGTGCCAATATAGTGTGTGCCAAAATATACAGGCCCTGCCTACACAATCTATGGAGACCACTGTATAAGAGTTGTATAATTTCGGCTTAATAAAGCTTGTTACTATGCAAGAGGAATATTAATTGCTGTAGTTATTAAGTAAATTGTTCAACAAGACAACAACATAATGTTGGATACAAGTTATCAATGATTTTGTTTGTCCTATCCGTAGTAGGTAAACTAATTATAAACTAAAAAAATATTCGGCTATTGTCGCTTCAGCCATCAAAACATGTTTGTGTACAATGAACGAACGCGCTTATTCATTGTCTTTCTGCTCCCAGCTTTACATTACAACTATGAGTCACGGAGCTGCATCATTGGAACTAGACATTCTGCTGATGCGGGGAAAGCAATCTAATAGAAAGCACTGTTATTACTTTATCTTTGTTTTCAGACGTATTTTTAAGCAAATAAAGAGTTCACTTCATATTTACAGCAGGAATCGCTTGATATAAAATAGTATCTTAATAAACTGTGATATTATTTTACTATAATTATTCTCATTTCATTTGATTTTCACAATCAGACGAATATAACAAGTCAACTTTTTCAGATATGTATCCAAAGCGTAGATGGCAGTAGCATATTTATAAAACATAGGTAACGAGTTTTTTAGCACAAGATCTTGCAAGACAATGTTTATTATATACCTTTAACCTCACTCCTTATTCGTTTAAGCGCTGCATATTATGTAGTTAAAAGCACATATTTTTTTAATACAAACTCAAACAGCATGAATCAAACGCGCTTTAAACTCGACAGTATAAACCTAGCCTTACATTATGAGTCACAAATGCATCGCTGCACTGAGTTATATTGTGTCCGGATATACAGTTGTTTTACCGTCCCTGGCTCCCAGGGGTGAGCAATCACACTGAGAGCGTCGTTGTCGTTATTATTTATTCTTTGCTTTATGACGCTGTTTTATGGAAAGGAAATAGTTAATTCGTTTTGTTTGGAGATCGCGGTGTGAGTCAAGCGCTGCAAACGCGCTGTGCTGGGGGCCTAAACCGGCCACATTAGCAATTCCTCTAATTTGACTTAAAAGCAATTCATCATTTGTGGACCATTTTACGAATCTTTATAGTAAACTATCAAAGAGATGATTTATTTCGTAATATGAATTACACGCAGATCATATTATGAATTAACAGTTTGTGACATTTTACTTTTCCTAGAGTCGGCAATGGACTGAGTGAGAACCATAGTAACACTCAATGCATCTGTTTGACAGTTTGAGTTGTAGTAATAATATTATGGACAAAAAAGATGGTTAATAATTACCTCTGGAAATCTTCGTTTAGTGTACGAAGATTTCCTAAGGTAATTAATAACCATCTTTTTTGTCCAGTCTTTGCAGATGCATTGCAGTGCTTGTGCTATTTGTATGCAGATTTTAATTAGAAATGTTTAATATTAGGTCAATCTTTCTGCCTAGCCTTTTCCCAACTATGTTGGGGTCGGCTTCCAGTCTAACCGGATGCGGCTGAATACCAGTATTTTACATGGAGTGATTGCCTAACTGACCTCCATAACCCAGTAACTGTGGGTAATACGATACCCTTTGGTAAGACTGGTTGTCAGACTTTCGGGCTTCTGACGACCCGTAGCGACTGTCAAAGGTCCACGAATGACAGCCGGGACTAATGGTTTAACGTGCTTCCCGAGGCATGGAGGAATCTCGATATGTAAGGATGGTCACCCATCCAAGGACCAACCCCGGCAAGGCAAGCTTAACCTGATGATCGACTCCGAAATTACTTAGCCACGTATATTCTGTAAGTCACAGATCAACAAACACCTACATAAGCAAACTTCTACTCAAACACATCTACCACTACCTATAGGCATTAGAACGCAACAAGGGTAAATCGGCCATGTTGTCGGAACAGACGAGAGGCTTCCGGCATTGGAAGCTAGCCCGCATCGAACGTTGCAAGGTCGACGAACAAAGCATTCGATTGTCACAGCAAAAGTTGAAGTATACTATGGATAGATGTTGTGAGTAGAGGACAATGTTGCTTGTATTTATCTATCGAGACTATGAATAAGATGATATGGTTAGAAAGTGGCTGACTAACGAGATGACGTCTAAAGGATAATTTTAACCAAACGGCTCTTGTCTTCCTGTGTTCGTTTGGTCTTAATCCACCTTTAAGGCAAAGACAAGATGAAAATGATGCAAATACTAATTTCAGGCCACGACGTAAACAACCAACATTTTCATTAAAAAAATCAATAACATCAAAAGAAAGAATAGTTCCAGTGTAAAAATAAACAATTTATCACCACAAAGTAAGTCGTAAGTCACTGAACTGTACAAAAAACATGAGTGTCATGAACTTCGTGTAACGGCCAATAATTGCCTGTACCATTTTATTTAACGAGGTCTGCTACCAAACAAGCGCCTCGTTTCATTGCTTGCTCCGATGAAGAATGGTTATAAAAGTGAATGAGGCATCAAAAACCGAAGGGTCGAAGTACCAAGAGATTTAACAGTGAGGATCGTGATTGTGGGAGGCATGATATGGAAAATTTGAGAACCTCATTCTATTTGGAAACCTTGATAAGACACGTGGTTTGGATAAAAATTAGCAAGCGACAAGAAAAGTGTTAAGTCTGGCGAATGGTTATAAGTAAGAGGGAGACGGCAAGAAGAGATAGATGGATTTTGTGAAGCATGACTAGGAAAGTGGAAAATAATGAGACGGTGGCTAATAGAGATGTATAGAAAAAAGATGTACGGAGCTAAACCTAAATGAAATGGGATAAGCTCGGTATATGGGCAAAATAATTTTTTTTCTGTTTTTATGCCTTAAATAAAACTTGCCCCAAATATTTGGTTGCGAAGCCCTATTTTGTTCTGAAAACAAAGTACTGGAACGCTTTTGTTCTCGCCATCAAAAAAGATTCACTTCACAAATGATCGCTTATTCCCGAGAATTTGAGACGAAACGTAATTAACGGTGACTAATTGCTTTGATGCCTCAAGAGCCTTCAACGAGAGAATATTTACGTCATTTCCAAAGAGAAAAATGGATCTTTAATTTTTTTACTTGCAAAAATAAACGAAGTTGAACTTCGTTAAAGGTTGATTAGATTTCTTGCTAATGGAATTAAATTATTTAATAGAAAAAAACTCTGAATTTTCAGCAAATGATTGGTTTTCTTAATCATTATTATTATTTCTTTGCAGTATTTTCTTTTAAGCCTGCATCTCACCCGATGGTAACATGTTGTTATGTTATGTTTAATTATTTACTATCATAACAGATTTATTTTGGCAAGATGCATAAAACACTATATTATCAACTATCCATTGAAGTTTATTATATTTCTCACTAACATAAGATAAATATCGTATCATGAAACAACTTCAGACCTTGATCAATATTCAACCTAAATGCTCATTTCAGCATAAATTGTAGCCAAGAACAGGGTTGCGTGCGGCCGCATGCTTAACATAACATGCTGTGTGCCGTAAACTATACGTAGTTCATATATAATACCCCAGTTTAGAATTTAAAAATGGTTTTTAATTTATGTAATAAAGAGTAGAACAGTTAATGATAAATAATGAAGAAAGTGGTACAAATACAGATAGAGACGTTTTTATAAACAAAAGAGTTCAAGATAAAGGTCCTAAATAACAAGCTTTCATTCCTAAAGTATGTGATGAACAGGTTCTTCTACCAGAAATTACATGACACCACCATTTAATATAATAAGGCTGCATTTATATAGACAATAATCTCGATAAGTGAATAGCTGCATAATAACACCGTAAAATCCCTCTCAAGTCCTCACAGAACCTCAAAGTTCCATAGCACATTACCAACTTAGACCACATAGCCACAGATGAGGTACAGCAATATATAGTAAACAATTTTAACGACCGCAACCACAACGGCTCCGACACGTTTCGGACGTAACTCGTAGAAAACGGTAACTTAATAAAACTTTATGTGACATTATGGTTTTATTTGCGTACATGTAATCAAAACGCCAAACACGTACTCTATAAAATAATGAGCCATGAAATCTATGGGGTTGGTGTTTATTTGGCTTGGGTGTAAGAATTTTGGTGAATATCTTAATTTCGTGACGACAAAAAAGATGCATAGAAGTTTCCAAGATGAAAATCAATTAAACCGCTATCAACTAGACGAATAATGCAACAAATAATAAAGAAACAATACAGCAATGGTTCAAAGCAAGGCATTTACCGATTTAATGAAAACAAAAATCCAACTTCAAATATTCATCCAATCAAATCCATTCGGAAGTAAATGAAATGAAACCACGCGAATCATTTAGAGGAAGGAAGCGAAACTGCGGTAAATTTACGAGAGGCATGGAGCAGCCCATGGACAAGGTTTATGGGTCATTATAGGGTTTATAGACCATTGAAACGCATGGGAAGGGAGCAGGGGCGTAGGAGCGGAATGATTTTCAGATTTTGAACACCTGGCCACGAAATTCAAGGCAGGGTAGGGTTTGAAAATGACTCAAGCTATTAGGGTAGTTTTTTGTGGAACTGGAGTGAGTCATATCTTTTTGACTTGAACATTGAATTTGCGTGATTTCATTCCTTTGAATTCGAAATTCATTATATAGTACCCAGAAAATGTCATGTATACAGAAAATGCGTCGACCTCAAGTCACATGGAACCAAAGCAGGCAGGAGATGTATAAAATGTATATAGTGGAAATTCACAAGTAATTTTCGCCGTCTCTGAAACAGCCATGAACATCGTCAGTAGATGGGTGTGAAAGCTTTTACAGTGTCCATGCTAATGCATATTAATGGTATCCGAGCTTAATACTTAGTATGACGCATGTTATGACGTCATGCCTTGCCCTTTACGAGTCGTCACTTTAACACCCCCATGTTTTGGAGACGTGACAATGAACTTGAAAGTAGCTGATCATACGGGATTATTTAATTCGGATTAGATGTGGCATTTTATGAAGGCCTACGTAGTGAGAACTCCATTGTATTCATCCTTTTGAATTCAAGGAAGAGATCATCAGATTAGAGGAGATGCAGATGCTATTTGTGATTTGAAAGCATGTTTCAATAACAAACGACATTGAAGCAAAACATGTCAATACGAAGACACTCATCAATGTAGATCTCAACGCTTGGGAAAACATTACCGAAAGGGAAACGTACATAAATATATACGTAGTTTAGCACTAACGAGGTTCGAGCTCGTTAGGTGAGCGCAATGCACAGAAATGGGAGTTTCATCGACTGTGACGACACATTCAGGCCAGTTGCCGAGCTGTTAATAGCAGTAATTGGTAGCGCCAACCACAACTCTTTAGTGAGAGAAATGTAAGCCAGAAAGTCCAAGGAAATAAGGATAACATTTCGATTTTCTGGGTCAAAAAATTAAGGGTAAAAGGTAGTGTAACTGAAATTGGTTAAGATCTTTGCACAAATGGAATTAAATTCTCAAAAGTCAAGGTTAGTTTTTCTGTCAATGTAGTCATTTCAAACTTTAGATGCTGCTAATCATCGGAGCGAATCTTGAGATAACAAGAATTAAGGCCAATTCTATACAAACAATTTAATATCTGACCAAAGTAATAACATAATCTGTTTTTGCGATCACTACATTCATATACCAACAATCCATAAACTTAAATTCAACAACTAGTCTCCCATAGCCTTTGACAAGTAACTTATAAGAGCTTTAAACTTCAATATTAAACAGTGCAGTGCTCTCGATATTGCGTTTTATCGTTCATCGCCTGAAATTCGATAAGGTTTAGTAACTTGAAAAACTGATTGAAAAACAATTTTATTTTACAATACTTTAAACTTTTCGTTGAAAATACTTCAATAAATAAATAAAGGCACAGGAATCTTATTTTTGTTTTTACAGAGGTTCATTAGAGAAGCCATCTTTTTAGTGGGCAGACAAAGGCTTTCATTAACCATTATTCTAACAAAACCCTACCCTTCTTGTTTTCATTGTTAATATAACAACTGGGATGTTTACATAAAGTCCAAATTCCAGTTACAATTGTTTAAATAAACTAAGTTTTCTCTTAGTCTTACAAAATTACTGAACAGTGTAAATAATGTACAAGCGATGCAAAATTTCTAACTTTGATAGGTCAAAGTAAAATGAGCTTTACAATATAAATTCCAAAGCTGAATATCCAATGAACAGAACATATTTAATTGTGTGAGGCCGGGGTAATAAATTTAAAACTTGCCACAGTCAAGTACGCAGCACTCCACATGAGCGAGGCTTTCCCCCGAGATATTTTCGGAGAGCCCTCGAAAATTACATGTTGTTTTTTGTAACAAAGAACGAACTCTGCTTATAAGGAGAGTATGTTCTTCAGTGATGATATTCTAGGAATGCCTCAGAAATTCCACATTAAATACTAAAAAGTATGTTGAGAATTTGGAACGGTATGACCCAATTTTGTTGAGTTTTCGACGGAACTCAATATGGCGAATAAATTCAGACATGGGCTCTAAGAAGATAATATCTAGTGATTCCCTGGAAATCTGATATTTTTACAATATATTTTTGAAATTAGTAACATGATATTAACTCGTAGGTACACTTTACATCCCTATTAGTAAACAGCTTGATTGATTTCTGCTGACATTGCTACCTTGTATGGTTTCGTTCGCGACCTTCTAAAAGTACTTCGCGCACGCACTGTCTGTATCGCGCATATAAAACACCAGAATCTTTAAATCAGAAAAAAAAAAACATTTTTACAAAGAACTTTTGTATTTCAGCTTACATTTAATTTTATTGCGATTTATAATACGACCTTTGTTTTCTTTAGAGACGTCGATGGAGCGTAGATATTTATTTAAAAGGCACATTGAGCGCAAATTCTAGTGATATATTTCTAACAATATAATGTAGTGTAACTAAAGTGAATGAAGTTATAATGGCCAGTCATATATCTCTCTAATGGGTTTGGAGAATAACTTGTAAATGAAATGAAGAGAAACGTAGAAGCAATAATCTTTAAAATAAGTGTGAAGATTCTATTTCTTAAGGGATTACGTGTGAATCTTTCAGATATGATTTTTTTTCTAGTCAATTTGTTGTTGTTTACGTCACATACGGTTGCGGTGCTTGGGGGAGACCTATGTCCAGCAGTGGACGTCTTTCGGCTGAAATGATGATAACGTCTCATGCTAAAGTAACTTAAAACTTTTAAACCCTACAAAATACGCCTTTATCTTTTTCCACTTCAACGCATAAATCAATTTCCATCAAAGGGCCGGTTTCCTCAGGCTTTATATTTCCCACTTTATAGGTAACTGAGGGCAACGGGCGGGGTTTTACTGCAATGTAAAAGTCAATCTTCGTTATCTAGGGCTGCGTGGACGGTGGCTAATTTAAAAGCCTTTCAAGGTGACTTGGCTAATAAAATCCACTGAAGATTTAAGATTTTGGTTACTGGATAGTAATGGTCTTTGTCTGACTCATTTTAATTCGTATGAGCAATATTTTTGTTTGAGGAGCTCGTGGCTAAGTAATAACAGCCGCTTGGGTCGATACATCAGGTTAAGCTACGCTTGCCGGGGTTGGTCCGTGGATGGGTGACCGTTTTCACATATCGAGACTCCTCCGTGCCTCGGAAAGCACGTTAAGCCGTTGGTCCCGGCTGTCATTTGTGGATCTTTGACAGTCGTTACGAGTCGTCAGAAGCCCGAAAGTCTGACAACATCTGGTTAGACAATCAGTCTAACCAAGGGGTATCGTATTACCCAGTTTCTTCGTTCATGTAAAATACTGGTATTCAGCTGCATCCGGTTAGACTGGAAACCGACCCCAACATAGTTGGGAAAAGGCTAGGCAGATTGATTTATTTTTGAGCAATATTTTTGTTTAATAAAGCCGAAAAGATACCTACGAAAATGAAAAAGGAAGATATACCTATCACATATTTTACTATCTATCCAAAATAATATATAGACACATAAGCAGTAAATCTAATGTAGATTATATTTGATTTGCAGCCTGTCATGATATGGTCAATTTTCCATAATTTTATTATGAATCGTGTCGAGTAAAAAGCTAATCTACACAATCTTTACAAACCATATCATATAAAACGTGTTATGAACGACCCAGACGGTTATAACATTGAGATTGCGTTCTGTATCACAAAAAGCACATTATAGGCATTATCTAAGCTCTGATACATGTTATTGTTATATTGGCTACATAAATCAGGCGATATAGTACTCAACATTGTACATATGTTTTGATAAGATCAAAAAAATCGATAGATAGCATTTCTTTGTGGAAATGTAGGAGTGGGCCGAAGATAGAACCTTGATGAACGCCCCGGGCGATACAATGTAAAAAGTATTTGTTCTGAATGACGTTTGAAGTTAGAAAAGTTAGTTTATTGGGACTTTAGTTGACATTTTTAAATAAATAATAAGTTTTAATTCTAAAAAAATATAAATAATTTATTTCCATTACTTTGAAGTATGTCATGGTATTTGGATATTATGTTTTTGCAATTTATTTTCATTCTATATTGTGTTGGTCATTATCGTTTTAGCTAATATTGCCCTAGAAGTATTTGGTATCCGCATAGCTAATTCCTTTTGTTTATTTAATACTTCAAGCACACAATACCGTAGGGAATTTCTTATTCAGTCTTTTGTTTTACATGGATTTTATTCTTCACACCCAGTTTTGCCTGCAGTTGTGTGTGTTAACATGTCTTTGCTCTCCTTTATAGAATAATCGCTTGTCCTTACTTATCAGTCTCGTATATTATAACTCTTACCTGTAGTATTCCCGGTCATCTCGATGATACATTTGCTTTCCCGGGCAATCTCCCGGGAGTTGAAGGGGCGAACCCTGACGGCCACCTTTACCGACGACATGGCGGCTGTAGCTTCTTGCTCGCTCGTCACAACCACTAGTGCATCGGTACGGGGCCGGATTTACAACTGGAACAAAGGACTATCGTTAGGATGTGATGAAGAGATTAAAACAAATTTGGATTTGGATGTAAGAGAATTGCAATTGCGCAGAGTTTCATGCCTTAGAATTCCGTTATTAGAATTCCGTTATATACGTTCCTATATCCCTATAAGGTATATTGATACTCTATAACAATAGGTCTTGGAGAAAGACCACCGCGGAACTTAGGACCGAAAACGAATGCTTAGATAGAGAATAATCTTTCATCACCCGAAGAATTGATACGAATGCAGTTTGTAAAGCCATATTTGAAATTATCAAACGTCTTAACGTAAAAAGTCTAATATGTCACAAAAATCCCTGAAAGTTTATTAATTTTCCAAGAACTGCGTTGAGATGATCGCCATATAATTTTATGATAACCCGAACAGCCGATAGAAAATATTTTAAAGTATTTAACTAGTGTAGGTCACACGACTATTAACCTTAGAAGCAACTGAGGTCAATAGAGGCAGGTTTAATGATTTGCAAAACTATTATAATACATTAGCTAAAACTTAAGGCACATAATCGTAACAACAAAGTTTTCCAATCAGCTGTTAGATAGAAGTTACATTCATGAATTGCTAATAGCGTTATGATTATAGTAATAGTGCTTTTGTTCTTGTTTGTTTTCATTAACGACCTAATCTAATCGGTAAAAAAGTATCGAATATAAAATCGATTAACAATTAGGTTGCAATCGAAATCAGGCCTTCTTTATTTATTTAATGCTTATAACGTTGAATTTAACCTAACGCGCCCTTTCGTCTCCGCCCTGCTATCATCGACCTGAGTATTCTGTATTAACAAATCGTTGATCAGTTAAATTTATAATAGAATAGCATCTGCATTATTGAAGTCTGAATTTGATTCATTTCTTTTGTTTTTGAAGTTGATTGACACCGTGATACAATACGCACATTGATCCGAAAAGTCAAGAGGTTTGGGTTTGAAGTCGAGACCTATGACTTGGGCGTCCATAAAACTAGGCTATCAGTGCTGATTCTTTTCTAATAAAAGCTTCTAAAGCTTCAGTTATTCTATGATTATCAGAAATCATGTTACATTCACATTTTTAGTATAAAGGGTCAGTGGCAACACGCGAACGGTAGAGACGATGCCGTGCTGGCGATATACTTTAGCCCAAAAATATAATTGAAATCAGAAAGTAGAACACTAACATAGCTGTTAAAGCACTCAGTGTGTTATCTTGTACAAAAATCTAGAAGAGGTGTACAGTTAGATTTTGGCTCTCTTGTTTTTGCTAAGATTTGTTTCTAGAACCTGCGATTGTTAAGGATTTCAGGGAATAAACTTCTGATCGTTTAAATTTTATATTGTGCCAATTATAACGAAGCATTATGTCATTCTACACAAAGCCATGTAAATCTTCCCAAAGCAAACGGCGGTTATCAAAAGGACCAAGACGAACAACGTTCGAATACAATTCCTCATGAAACCGAGAACTACGCATTAAATGGTCTTAAGATCCGGTTCAAAGACGTTGAAAATAAAATAAAAATGTCGACAATTCGCTTAGAGGAGGAATAAAAGTCGTGGCATAATGAGGTTGTCGCATGGGAGGGTCGTTGGAAGGCAAATGCTAACTCCTCCAGGCAATTTCACAAGCAATAACAATTATCCAACGTTCTGGAATTACTGGTAGTGTTTCCGTGACGTCATTGAGACGTTGCCGCTGATGGCCCAATTCGAGTTTTTTTTTGTAGTGGGCGTTCAGCGACGTCAGAATGTTGAAATACGTTTTTCTTATTCTTATGTCATCTTTTTCAGTGACGATTTTAAAAGGGTCGTTTTTGTATTGCGATTTTGATTTTTTTGCGAAAGGTTGACAAATTAATGATATTTTAGATTTAGTTGTCAATTTAAATTCGGCTGTGGTAAGTACTATGTGCACAAATGTTTTTTAAGCAGTTATTAGCAACTTATGTAAGTATTAATTTTATTACATTTTTTAATTAAGGCTGCATGAAATGGTTAGTCTTTGTCAATTACATTGTTGATTTTCATTTCATATACTTATTTCCTAAAAACCTTTCCAATGTTTACATTCACCGTTGCATGCGTTTATTGACATTTAATGGCAGTTTAGCCGCTTTACGAACCTCCAAAAACACCATTATGTTTTTGATGACGTTTCTTATGAGAATGGTTCCATTACGGTTTATTTTTTGCGCATTCGACGTTCAAATCTAACTACCGTTTAATTACCGAACGTCACGGCTCGCGCATGCGCTGTGACCGTTGCGCGTGCGTCTCAGCTGATCCGTGTTTTGCCCTATAATGGCATTAAGTAGAGTATTGTGTTAGTATTACTAATGTCAGGTTATTAACATTTACCAATGATTTGGTAATCATGTTGTTGTATAAAAAAACTTAAGAAAACTGATTTTACATAACAAATGTGCGTAACTTGTGTGTAACCCTCGATACGCATTGTTATAGCATTGTGCGTTCAATTTATTATAAGAATCTATCAGCTACTTCTCGATAAATCAGAATAAAGAAATTGTCTTGATTTGGTAGTGTTGTTTTTCTTTAAAGCAATTAATTAAAAAAAGACATTAAGTACTTATGTACTTAAGTTTAATGATATATTTTGTTTTGGTATAATCATTACTTGATATTTAAGAAACATAGATTTTGTTACTAATCTTCCACAATAGATCAATGGTTGTGCAATGAGTTGCAGTAAAATATTCAGCCAAATTAGTAAATAAATAAAACCGTTACCTACTCTTTTGGTGTCTCCGATTATGTAATTATAAAATGCAGCACAAACAATTATTACAAAGAACCGATTATAATCACTTGCACAACAGAACGATTTCACTTGAATGTCCCGGCGGTGTACTGGGCACAGTAACGTATGGAGTCATGACGTTGATCACTAAACTCACAGTTGCTCCCACGAGCGCCGCGTACAAAATGGTGAATGTTTTCCTGAAAACGATCCTCGCGTGCTGTAATTGGCCGCGGTCGAGTGCGCGCCGAGCGTATCGAAAGCGTCGGCCACCACGGCCACTGCACTACCAACGCACTTACGTAACACCCACTGCAACCAACATCTTCTAAAACCCTCAGCTAGCCTACAATCGTACGCGAGATCGAAGGGGCGGCCATGAAAAAACGTGTCGCAGAGATGACTCACCGCGCGCACTAGCGCCACCTACAACCCTCCCGAGATCGCAGATCGGTATCCGGGAAAAGCACATCAGAAGCCTTTAACCTTGGGCACTGCACTCGGCGCGATTGCATGAGGCGTGAACGGATCCGCTACGGACTTACCCGAATCCCCGTGCGGTAGCGACCGATGGCGACGATTTGAAACGCGATTTCACAAGGTTTGTTTTCCAAGAGCTGGTAGCTCGGTCAGGTAGCAGCGCCGGCCGACATGGCGCGTCGCGTTTGGTTCCGCGGTGCGACTGCGGCCGCCGGCCGACTCGCCGGAGAGGCCGCGGTGGAGCATGCGCGCTGCGCCCCCGCGCCTTCGATCTAACGCCGCCATGCGCGTACCGCTGACGCGCACCCTACACCGCAAATAACACAATCCTCACTAACCTGACTATTTCAACTGCCCGATAGCTGACCAAGCGTGTTCCAATTGACACTAATTGCTATTTAAAACGTCCACACCTCATATGACGTTACTTCATCCTTCGTAGACAACTTCAGTGCTGAAAGGAACCCTTTTGCGACGCAATCGTATTAGTTAAGGTTCGTCGCAGTCTCCGCCTCCCCTACACTCCCACATATGAAGCTATTTTCTCAAAAGCTTAGGGCGTGATGAATTATGGCAACGTCGCGTCGTCTTAAATAAACATTTCATATTGACAAAGCACATTAAGGGTTAGCAGGTATCTAATTGAAAATGCAAACAAGAGGAAAGGGCCGACCAAATCTGGAATGGAAGTTGCTGAGATCATTCTAGGCACGTACGCTTTGATTCCAGTACTCTGATCAACTTGATCGGTGACCTGTCATGAATTTTGATGCAAGCAATTAAAATGAAGCAGTATTATACTCCCTTTCTACGTCTTCTAACCAACCCTTACGTAGGTATAACTTGATATATATAAGCATCGCCGGCTCGTTCAACGTATGAAAAAAAAAACATTAAGTATAAAAATGAAAAATAAAATGGTCCTTACTTACGCAAATAATTGAAACTCCAAACACAAGGACCAAAACAATAACAAAACAGTTTCAGGAAATGAATCAAGTCTCAGAACGCGGAAAGAGGACGCCCAAAACTAAATTATTCAGAACCCCCGAACCTCCTCGAAAAGTCCGCTGACGCTAGTAGACACCATAAATCATTTCGTTGGCGAATCTTGGGTCAAAGGACTAGACAAACTACGCACTTACACTGTGGAGCTGAACTGGCGGTGACGCAATTGATCGTATCGATTCGACTCACACCAATATCTGGACCTGTGCTGAAATACATTTCTGACAAACCAAGACTACATTTAATTAAGTTTTAGTAATAAAGATTAAGTAATAACTGACAAATGTAACAGTATTCAGAAGGTATTTACGCCTGCTTACTAGAAAGATGACGCGTCGTGACTTCAGGCGCTGACATCGAATGCATATAGATACAGTTTTCGAGAATGTACGACATTCTCGAAAACTGGAGCTCAGTAATTATTAAGCTACAAGAAGAGAATAAAAGAGAATAAACTAAGTGCCTATAATGGAGTGGAAAATATTGTAATTACGATAATTTGTGGTAAAGGCAATATTGTGGGAATTGGTGTAAATAATGCACATTACAATAAGCTAAGAGTAGGGGAAGTCCGAAGAAACGATGGATGGACTGTGTGAAAGATGATATGGCTAGAAAGGGGGTGACTACTGAGATGACAACGACCCCAAATAAATTCGGATAAGGGAAAGATGATAATTAACTTTTTACTGATTGTCGTGTAATTCACAAAGACGTTGAAGACCTTTTATCCAATACAATTAATGATTAGCAATAGCATCGATTGACATTACTGCTTCCATATTAGGCGGAATGCCTTTTGGGGACGCATTACAACGTAACGCAGTCATAAAAGATGTTTATGAAGGGACCCTTACCACGGGTCACCTCCGTTTGAAGATCGTTTTTTATATATTTCATGTTATTGGTTTTGTGCGATATCATTTCTGTAGATTTCTTCATTTAGACAACTAACTTGACTTTTGGGTTCGGGACGATAAATTTCCAGACCAGACCAATCTAGATCGTCGCTACAAAATTGTGCGAATTTGTGTACAATAATTTTTTTCATATATTTTTTTGTTTATGCTTGTGTGATAATTTGATAAATTACCAATCTTTGTCCCTTTTTTTTTTTTTTTTGGTTGGGAAATCATCGTATGACTTCTCCCGCTATGGGCGGAGCGGAAGGGCGTGTCAGACTCTTACTGACTAAAACCCACCCGTGTTCCTTCGGTTGCCTGTTGCCAGGGTCCCGGTATCCCTTTCGGACTATTCCGCAACCCTGGCAGGCATCGGTCCTAACGGACCCCGTCAGGTGTGCTGACATCTCTTTGAGGCGCGCGTGGAACACGACGTGCCATCGACCCGGGCCTGGTCCTTATCGGACGGCGAGCTACCCATTGCTCGCCGTCCGCAAGCCCGCGCCTATGGTGGCCGGGAATTCGCCTGGGATTCCCGACGCCCAGGGTGTCTCCAGCGGCGGCGGTTAGGGGCGTGAGGGCGCAGACTCTGCCTCTCCCTCACGCGTTCTGCCTCCTCCTTTGCAAGCATCACTGCTTCGCAGAAGGAGGTGACCGCCTCCCATGCCCTCTCGCTCCGTACCATGGCCTGGACCAGGGCCGGACGCGAGAGGTCAGTGCCGCCAATCGCCTCCACGAGGACACGGCGGTGCTCCGCCCAAGCAGGGCACACCTCCACCGTATGCTCCACTGTGTCCTCCGGACGATCCGCACAGTGGTGACACCCGGGCGTTTCCTCCCGCATAATCCTGCACAGGTACCTCCCGAAGCTGCCATGTCCGGTGAGGACCAGCGTCAGGCGGAAGATGAGGACGCCGTGGCGCCTCTCCAGCCACTCCTCAAAGAGGGGACTTATCGCCGCAATTGTGGCGTGCCCAACCAATCTTTGTCCCTAGCAATCGTTCTTCCTGGAGTTGAGTCCTTTGGTTTCAAAGGACTGAAAAAGATCTGAACAAAAAAATCCCAAAACGATGACATATCAAATATTAAACCGCACACCTTCTACAATTTGACTGTGAACCTTTTCAGTAAACGGTGGTTTAATCCGTACACGTGGAGTCAACAACGCGTGAGAGTATTTTACGAGTACATCAAACAGAACCTTCGAATTCCCTGCCTACCCGCGGATTTTCAATGTCAACGCACAGAACGAAAAGAATACCCCTTTATGTTGGCTCAATGGACCAAAGGGTTAGTTACGTGGTTGTTCAGGGAACAACAAGGCTCTTTTCATTATAGTCATGACATTTAAACGGCTCTCCCAATTTATATTCGTTCTGTGCCTTTAAGAAGCTGTATTTATCTTTATTAAATCTTTTCACGTTGTAATAAATCTATTTTTGTTGGACACAATGCGGGTGGATTTTATTTTTGCTCTGGATGCTATACTACCGTCAGAATATT
Organism: Lithophane ornitopus; assembly: GCA_948473465.1. NCBI lineage: Eukaryota > Metazoa > Arthropoda > Insecta > Lepidoptera > Noctuidae > Lithophane > Lithophane ornitopus. The sequence continues at coordinate 11,530,612 of OX419632.1, read as the reverse complement.
ACGTGCCTTTTATAGACGAGAATTTCTAAGAATACTCTGGCAATAAGATTAGATAGTTTAGGTACGTGTTTTCTTTTTTTTTTTTTCTTTAATTTTAGGTCTATCAAAGATAGTTAATCTTCTTAATGAAGGTAATAAAGAGAGTAAAAGTAGATTAGACGTCAAATAAGAAAACAATGCGCTAAAACGGGCCCAAGATGTGAGGGTCGTGAATGGGGTTAACTGGGAGCCTTCAATCTTAATCTGACGTGGGCTAAGCTGTTGAATCACGCAAGACCCATTTACTGAAGAATACACGGCTTAAAATTAAAACGTTGATATATACCTACCAACCTTTTAAAAAGTATCTTGGGGCCAGAGCAGCCAAAAGAACACCAAGAATTTAAAAAAAACCGGCCAAGTGCGAGTCGGAGTCGCGCACGAAGGGTTCCGTACCATTATCTATAAAAACGGCAAAAAATAATCACATTTGTTGTATAGGAGCCCCCTTAAATATTTATTTTATTCTGTATTTGTTGTTATAGCGGCAACAGTTATACATCATCTGTGAAAATTTCAACTGTCTAGCTATCACGGTTCATGAGATACAGCCTGGTGACAGACGGACAGACAGATAGACAGCGGAGCTTTAGTAATAGGGTCCCGTTTTACCCTTTGGGTACCGAACCCTAAAAATAAACTATAATATTCTATGTAAAATCTATATTGAATATTTTTGAAAAAGTAAGTGCTACACGGGGTGCCGATACGATACCAATGCCAAAAATATGATTTTTAGAATTTTATATTCTTTATATCTTACCTATATTTTGATATGATATGAGTTGAAATGAAGAAATTAATAAAAAAACAAATTAAATACCTAATAATAATTTAAAATAAATCGCCATTTTTAACAGGTAAGAAAATGTTTCGAAGATAATAAAGAGGGCTTATGAATTAACAAGCAAGTCTTAGCTATTTTCAAGGGTTTTATGAATGCTTAATTAGTATTACGGTTAGTTAGAGTCAACGTTAATATTCATTACACTTAATAAACGACCCTCCAAATGATGATTATGATTACGTTCGTATTACTGAAATTCATTCAAGGCCTAAGTATGTTATTCTTTGGGATAGGTATTTGTAAAAATTGTAGATCCAAAATATGGTCAGGCTATAGAACAAAAAAAAACCATCTTTTAAAATATTATTGTTCTTAATAAGAAATTCATTCAAGAGCTATGTTATTTTTTTTACTATAAGAGTTATTTTTATTGTTACACATTTTCATAACTAAGACTTTAGAGATAAGTATTTGTAAAAAATGCAGATAAATATTATGCTTAGACTCTAATACAATAACATTTTAAACCTATCGTAATCCGTTGAGCTTCGTAAAAGCCTCAGATTTGATTCTTTTGACCTTGTTTCTCGTACTTACCTATTTACTTTGAAGAAAGAATTTTTAAATTGATCACTTGCTTTAGAAACTTAAAAGTATTACAAGCATATCAATAATAATGCACATACTTCGGTCACATAAATCAGTAATTAAGTTCACAGACTATAATTTAAATGTCCAGTTACAAACAGTGACAAACGCTTTTCCTCGCCCATGACATTAATAAACTGCAATAAGTCAGTTTGTTTGCGTATCAAGTATATCTATGATCATTTGACGTGAAAAGTTACTTGAAAAGCTTTTGCAATAAACTAAAAATTCAAATCAGAATATGAACTATACTACCACGCATAGCTTTTGTTTTCAGGGCGTAGACTGGATTTGCGCAGTACCTAACTTAACAAAAAGTTCCTTCTATATTGTAATGCTAATCATTTTCCAGCTCTATGTTAAAAAGATATACTGGATTCAGGGTCCTTTTAAAGTGTTTTAGGTTTAAAAATATTTATTCCCAAAAAACACACAATGCTTTAAATAAATTACAAATATAAAGTTCGTCACATCAAATAAAATGTATTTAGTTTTTAGGAGAGGTGTTATTTGTGATTGAATATCAATCAATCAATCTAATTAAGTGTTGAATGCATTGAATGAGTGTTTGTTCATACTACTCGCTAAAATTAATACATATATTGTCTTCCGTTTATAAAAACAAAGCCAAAACATTATTGATCTGCAATATTTACTTGTACTACATCAATACACTACGAGAACAGATTTCCGTTGTCTGATTGCGTCGTTGCACCACCCTGAGGGGTTGTGGAACAAATATTGGTATGAAATTGAAGTAGGTACCGCCAACCCCCGCATCCTCAATGGGATTCGAACTTCCATGAAACCGAAATACCTGCAGGTTTTAGGGAAAAAGAAATGTAAAACGTTCCCATCCGATCGTAACATTCGATAGTCCAAATATTTGATGATGCAAAATTGTATAGGAAAACGACGACCAAAAGAAATGGTCAAAGATTACATAATATAACATCACGCCGGTAATCCCCGAAAGGTTAGGCAGAGGTGTACCTTAGTAAACCCACATTTCGGTAGTATTGTTTAAAAGTCACATGTTATAAGGGGCGAGCCTATTGCCATGAACCGGGCAAAAACCCAAACTCGGGGCTGCTACTGTCTGCCAGGGCTGCGGGAAAGTCCGAAAGGGATACCAGGGCCCTTGGCAACAGGCAACTGAAGGAACACTGGTGGGTTTTAGTCAGTAAAGGTCTCACACGCCCTCCCTCTCCACACAGAACGGGAGAAGTCATTTGATGATTCCCCATCCTTAAAAAAAAAAACAAAGTATTTGCTACTGAGAAATTCCTGATGGAAAAAGTCAAAGTATAAAGTATAACAAGAATATTGAGATCTGTCTGCCTCTCTCTAACATTTTCAGGCTTTGGCTCATTGATGTACAAAAAAATCCTTTGGCTACTAATAACTAAAAGTTTAATCTAAAAACAATAAAACAAAAATGCAATTAAAATTGTGGAGTCACGCCTTCGCATGTTGAAAGACCATTACGAAGCCAAAGCAATTACAACAAAGTCCGACGTAATTCTCGTGTAAATTCATCTGAAACTTTTCAAAGAACTTCCTTTGTGCTAGTACCTACAGAATAGCTATACTCAGAACTCAGAATAAGGTTTATTGGAGTTTAAAGTTTAAGAGAAAAATATGGAAAAAGATTCTGTAACTGTGCATTGAAATAAGGTTACTTTTCCTGCAAAAAATTAAAAGTTACTTAGATTAAATATCAAGTAATCTTTCAATTAACACTGCGATGAATTTTGCGTGAATAACCTGATTGTGGTAGCTTCTGCCAATAATAGGTAGGTACTTGCATTTCCGTATATTTTATTTTTTTAAACAATTAATATTACAAACAGAAAATAATTCAAGCAGACTAAACTATTTGCTCTATATTCTAGGATTTCCGATTAGGTTCACGTAGTCTTGAATACAAGAAGCTAAATTAAATGTCAGTTTTCTAGCTGGGAGCTCCATGTATCTACGTTGGCGGCTGTTCCCGTCCAAGTGACGTTTCTGTGACATAACCCACTGCCTCGGGCATCGCCCACGTTCACAATATATTATTAACGTACCGTTCTTCAAGATATTTTTCCTCGTCTTTCCGTCGAAGAAAAGTTCAATTTTTAAATGTTATTCAGCATTTGGAATATTCTGTTTGAAATGCGACTCTTGTCTAGAATCACTAAACACGTAGGTATAGATATAATTTCAAACTCGATTAATTCGTTGGTTGCTTACACGAAACTGTGGCCCTTCGAGACGGTTGTTTTGCCCACCAAAGTGCAGAAATAGTAAACCTAATCGAACCATGGTTGCAGCTACTTAAAAAGTTTTCGTCTACAGAGAATTGAGGTGTTCTTCAGCAGTTCAGTTTGTTGTCTAAAACTTTACCCTGTTTGTGGTCTTAGCAAGTTTGCAGTTTGCTTCCGAAGGAAACAGGTTTAATTTGAAATAGAGAATATATTTGCATTTTATTTTTATGATCTAGAAATCAACCATGATTCTAGTTAAAATCCACGCAAGCAGATTGCGACATAAAACCTCTTCTACAATATGTATCCGACATATTCAGCAAGAAATTCAGAAACAAGATCTTCAAGAGAACAAATTTTAAGGGATCAATACATTCCAGTTACATTTCTGCAGGATTGACAAAGACAAATAGCGGTGCGACCTTACGAGGTCTATAGGGGGCCCAAGTTAACGATTCAGACATGTTCATACCTATAGCAAACTGTAGAAACAGTTCAATTTGCAAATAAGGCTTTAATTAGATACAAACGGGTTTGCCGCTTCAATTAGGGGCTTATTTAGTTGTTTCTTCGCCTGTGAGGCTACGTTCGCGTACCCAAGGATCTTTGCAACTGTTGCGAGAACCTTCATAGACCTGACATTACTACAACAATACTTAAAGTCTTGGGAGGGCATAAAGGCACCCACTAGTTAGTCGTCACTGTATTCATAGTCTTGTGTATCGTTATTAAAGTAATAATTTCATCCCGTAGAGTGCTGACATGGAAGCACACAAAGGAAATTATGCCAGAAATTAAATTGTGGGCTACGTTAGGTTCAGGGCTTTATTAAAATACAAGACAAAGTGTTATACGTGAAAGGCATTACCCTACTTTATTTAATTACTGTCTCATAAACAATTTATAAGGCTTTCCTCGTGTAGTTGCTTCGCGATAAAGTACAGCACTTTTTACTGGATAATGGTGTTTTTAGTCCCAGAAGTATTCATATCTGTAATGGCTTAAGCAGCGTTCTGAATTTTTAATGCCTAAGTACAGTATTTTTTACGTTTTTATCTAATAAGGGAACATATTTTTAGTCTGTTTACTGGAGTTTCTTTGGCGGGCAGACGTCTCCAGCCCACCTCATGAATATTATAATATTTAACACTGGCGATGGTCTTGTCAAAGGGTGTCGGGTCGGCAAGGGTGTTTGCGCACACGCTACACATCAAAGATGTCGATGACGTCAGCACGCGAACTGATTAATCTTGATTTAATGCGTCTGATTTTGTGGTGACATTCCGGGGATATTTGCAAGGTAAGACCTTGCGTGTTGGAAAATAATTTTCTAGAGATTTCTAGAGAGACACGAACCGAGAGTTATTTATAGTCTGACATTAGCTTGAAAACATCTGATGAAATTTACTGTCTAAAATTAATGTCTAGTCCAATTATTCATACTGTAAAATAAAAATGTATTTCTAAAGTTCCTGAGCAACAAAATTAAAACGTCAGCAACAAATTAACAATAAAACATCTAAATAGCTCCTGTCACAACAAACTCCCCCACAAAACACGAACATAACGAATTACCTAAACAAGTTAGAAATGCAAATAAGTGACTTAACCCTTTTGCCCTTAATATCACAAAACAAACGTTAACTTAAACCGCGTTTCAACTAAAGTAGTGCAACTTATCGTTGGGATCTAAACGAGTTGTATTAGATCCGCGTTTGCTTGAATATGCTGAATCATGTTCAGATTTATTTTAATAGCAAAAAACTAACAAATTGTGGTAGACTGTACCTACGTGAGCGATAAAAAACTGGCCAACTCGCACATGAAGGGTTCAATATCACCGTACAATATATAGCAAAAAACGCTTCTTGTATGGCATAAAAACAAATAAAAAAAAAAAAAATAAGTTAAAAATAAAAGGGGATTTTTTTTATTTTTTTTTATAGCGGCAATAGGAAAATTTCAACTATCTACCGATTATATTTCATGAGATGCAGCAGATTCCACTAACAGAAAGACGGATGGTCGGACGGACAGACAGCGGAGGCTTAGTAATAGGGTTCCGTTTGGCCCCATTCGGATACGGAACCATAAAAACGAACAAATTATAGTACGTGACCAATCAAAAAGCGACTAGTAGACATACAGATCTAGGAGACGCCTCAGTGGCCGCTGCTAGAGGCGGCACTGTCAACAGACACAAATGACGTATAGAAACTGACAGCTTCCAAAGGCGGCCCGTGACAGAAGTTGTGCGCTCAAAAAGTTTCTTCACTTTCGGCGTCACGAATTTATTATAGTTTCACCGAAACCGCTGTATCGAACCTTAAGTCTATAATATGTGCGCGGCAGCAGGGCAATGCAGGCTCATTCTTCAACGCTCACGGCGGCCCGCCCCCACCTCGCCGCGCATTCCTAAGACGCGGCGCAGCAGTTTCGGTAAAACTTTAGTCTCTAGACGCTTCGAACAATTCCGTACTCTGTGAGCACACAGTTTTTGTGCTTAAAAATGTTCTGTTGAACCGTAACACAAACTTACTCAATAGATTCCTGACATAAATACTGATGACACTTTTATTATGATGTTATTATAATGACAGTGAATTTTACAGTTAAATTCGGTGTTGTTACGTAAAAATGGTTAACGTTACTTTTTATCTCACAAAAACTTTGTCTTTGTATAGCAAAACATCGTGTTTGTCTTTCCTGTCCATTCAAGCCATGTCTGGCATTTATCGCTTTTATTTACTTCCGCCTCTTTCATGTTTGATCAGAGAGAAAAAGATAGCAGAAGCCTAAATTTAGTACATTAAGCTCTGTCTCGCATAGTGTCACAGCATTATGCTGAGCGATGGCCGTTTTGCATGGATGTGACGTATATCTTCCCCTAAATATTTATTATTGTGTTCGAGTGTTTTATTCTTTCAATCTGTCAATCTGCCTAGCCTTTTCCCAACTATGTTGGGGTCGGCTTTCAGTCTAACCGGATGCAGCTGGATACCAGTATTTTACATGGAGCGACTGCCTATCTGACCTCCCAGCAACTGGGTAATACGATACCCCTTGGTTAGACTGGTTGTCAGACTTTCGGGCTTCTGACGACTCGTAACGACTGTCAAAGATCCACAAATGACAGCCGGGACCAACGGCTTAACGTGCTTTCCGAGGCACGGAGGAGTCTCGATATGTGAAAATGGTCACCCATCCACGGACCAACCCCGGCAAGCGTAGCTTAACCTGATGGATCGACCCGAGCGGCTGCTATTACTTTGCCACGAGCTCCTCCAGTGAGTGAGTGTTTTATTCTCTATTGAGTGCTAATAAAGGTTTTTTTTTTACGTAACTGAAGCAAGAGCAGTCTGTAAAGTTCGCATTAGGTGAAGTTCTGTAGTTTCTGCCTACCTCTATGGGAAGAAGGTGTGAGTTTATGTATGTATGTATGTAAATGTAGTTCTTTTCTTCCAATTGAATCGACACTCTCCTTATGATTTACAATATAGCTTACATTCTATCACATCTATAATATTAAGATGGTCAAGTTCTAAGTTTTTTGTAAATGTGAGCACCATGTCTCTATCAATTAATCTATTCGTCATTGCTCCATTTTTAATTTAGACAAATGTTGTGGTGCAGTAATCTTATTCTAGGTGCATCGTCTTCACATATAATATGGAATTTCATGTATACAAAATATTGTAAAACATTTTTAAAAGAGTAACGGTGGAGTTTCTTGCCCATTCTTCTCCATACGAAAACTACCTTTTGGAAGGGGCAACTAGAATCAGTTATTTCTTTGTTTTTGACGTTCAAAAGTGCCTTATAAGTGCCTATTTGAAATAAATATTTTGACTTTGACTTTGATTTAGCCTTCCCATAATAACTCGACCCTTTCTTCCCAACTTTCATATCCTCCGGTTTCCATCCGGGAACTCATTTAGAAGTTCAACGACCCGTCTCATGACTACATGACATCTCAAAGAAATTTTCGGGTATTAAACTTAACAAGGAGATAATCGAGTCGGATTATCCGGAGTTCCTTCACCCAAACAGGATAATGGAAAGTATATCTGACAAAACCCGGCCAGAAAATGTTGTTTATTTTATTTACTGTTGTAAGATGTTTGAAGGAAAAGAGGACTAAGAGCGACAATAGCTTTTATAAATATGTATTTGTGTGTCAAAAAGTTCGTTGTCACCTGATTTTCTTCCTTTTTACCCGACTACGGCGAAGAAAAAAGGAGGGTTATGATTTTGACCGGTATGTATGTATGTTCATCTGTTCCCTCATATCTTCTAAACCACTCATCACAATTTGACAAGTGAGGTATCGTTGGAAGCCTCTTGATCGTCCGCTTGTTATAGGCCATGTGACGTCACATTAAATTAAAAATGGCGCCCTCTAGAGGACATAAAGTCAGGAACTTGAAAAAAAATATTGTTTAATCGTACCATGTTAGGTATCAAATGAAAGGGTTTAATAAGCACATTTCAAAAATATATATATTATAAACCAAAATAATTAAAAAAAAAAAAATTAAGTAATAAAAACTAAAACCCAACTACGACTAAAAAGCTATAAACAAGACCCCACACACGTGTTAGGGCATAAATCGAACAGATTACGTGTGACTCCGGATTTTTAATTTGTCTGTCTGTGGGGTCTTGTTTATAGCTTTTTAGTCGTAGTTGGGTTTTAGTTTGTATTACTAAATTTTTTTTTGATAAGCTTCTGAACTCTTCTATTCGGCTTATGAAAACGACGGACAGTTTTTTCTTATGGAATATTTTTTTGTATCAAGTCTCTTTAAACGCCTTTTAAAGACGTTTATGAAATAGGAAAGTCGTTCTAAAAATATAAATCAAATTCACTAAACCCACTTCTAACTCAAACATTTTTATTTTAACTCTAACCCCATTTTATTCAGTTATTTTGAACGCTCAGCAGCTATACTGCTATTAAACCACATATTTAATACCAAAAAGTCTGGTCCTTTCGTACGAGTTCCAATAAAAATACCAATAAAACTCTCGCAACAAAACGAGTAGATCCACTGACAATTGTACTCTTCGTTATAAAAAACCGGCCAAGTGCGAGTCGGACTCGCGCACCAAGGGTTCCTTACCATTATCTATAAAAACGGCAAAAAAAATCACGTTTGTTGTATGGGGGGGCTCCCATACAACAAACGTGTTCTTTTTTGCCTTAAATATTTGTTTTATTTTACGATTTATTTTTAAAGTAAATATGTAACTAAATATTCTATGAATATTTCAAGCGTCTACCTATTGCCGTTTTCAATATCGAGCAAAAATTTCACGTTTGTTATTGTATGGGAGCCCCCTTAAATATTTATTTTATTCTGTTTGTTAGTATTCGTTGTTATAGCGGCAACAGATATACATCATCTGTGAAAATTTCAACTGTCTAGCTATCACGGTTAGTGAGATACAGCCTGGTGACAGACGGACAGACAGACAGTCAGCGGAGCCTTAGTAATAGGGTCCCGTTTTACCCTTTGGGTACGGAACCCTAAAAAGAACTTGAACCATCCAGTTCCCAAGACTTTTAGATGTCAGTCCCCCTTGGTTTGGGGATCGTTGTACCACGGGGCAATGGCCATGTGTCCTACAGACGTTAACGATCTCTCTCGATGCGTCGGCGATTAGTTTATATTAGAACCATTAGTAGAAGCTGTTTGATTGAGGCTAATAAAAGTCGTTTAGGTAAATTATTTGAATTCCAGGATTTAAACAAGGTAGGAAAATTTTGTCCGTGTAAAAAATTAAAGGTCATTAGGGTGAGAGAAGGTCGTGATTTTTGTGCAAATTCATATTTCATTAATTGAAACATTATTTTGCCTACAATACATAAGTAACCAAAAGATAATATAATGAAAAGAAAACATTTATAACTCGTTATTAAAGTCGGCATTCTCCAGCATAATATTATGTTTCACATGAGAATAATATTTGCAAAACGAATAGGTACAGTACTGAAAAAAAAACAATTGCACACCGAAAATATAAAACGAAACACTTTGGGAATATCTCTTTTATTAAAGCCACGCTAAAAGTCTTAAAATGTTTACCTTAATTTCACGTAGACTAGAATTTGTTTATCATAGACAGAGATAAGTAAACACTATGTAATTGGGTTACACAACAGTCTGCTGTGTGTGTGGGTCGGGTGGGACAAAGGTCACAGCATCGCGCAATCGATACGACCAAACATACCCCACGATGGGACGGGATGAAATCATTTCTCCACAAGACGGTCTGAAGGACTCCGGTATCACAGATTTGTTGAATTGAACCTTAGAAATTGGTGCATTAGTAATCTTTGCCGGATTTAACCTTTGTGATAAAAGAAAATCCAGATAAGGTATTTTCCTTCTTCTTTGAATTGAACACAATTAAAAAATACAATAGACGTAGATATATTTAGTAACCTATTCCGCTTGACTATTCTTCAAGAGTCCTAAAAAACCCTGTAAGAAATCGACACGTGGCTCACCTCTCAACGATTGACCACACCGAGCGTTCTGGTTTGCAATTGGTCAATCGTCATCCTGAGGATGCCTCGTTGAGAGGTGACCTCGACTAAATACAAATGTCTACGTCTATTGTATTTTATAATGGATTTCCGCAAAGTCACGCCTGAATCAATTAACTATCTTGAACACAATTTCTGTATATTAGGTCGTGTAGGCGTATTGATTTCCGTTCGTTTATTTATTTATTTTATTATTTATGTACACACAGTAAAATACAAAGAGATACGACATAATTATGAAATGAGTACAAAGGTACTGGTACTGGTTTAATATCAATATTGCTTTTCGTGTCTGGCTGTGCGACCTCTTAGATCTTCTAACTAAACTACACTATGTATTTTGATGTGGTTTTCACCATCATAAAGATACAGCACGGAAATCTCAATGTTTTGGCAAGTTACCACCCGCGCTAAACAGGGGCGGGTCTCTTGTAGATACTAAATGGAACATCAAAGTTCATTTAACTTTACCTAAAATCGATACGGTTATTATGTTGCACATAATCAATAACCAAACAGCTACGCCAGTAAAATGACGTCTACGAACACACGTAGCGCATCTACGTACCTCGTAGACATGTGCTACGCCGTTATCACAGGCGCGGCCTGTTGCGTCATCAGAATTTACAATAGATTGTTCGCAATATTAAGCTTTGAAATAAACATCACCCATTTCTTCCCCGTAGGGTTAGGCAGACACCTATATTACACCCACATTTCGACAGTTATGTTTAAGTCCCATGTAATAGGGGCGAGCCTATTGCCATCAATCGGGCAGAAATCCAGACGGGGCTTTCCAACTGGAATTTCTCAGTAGCAGCTTTGAAATTAAACTCATTCATTCATTCATTTGAATGCTAGAGCTGCGTGGGCGTGAATGTAAGACGCCTCGAGTGAACTATAGTTCTTTCTCGAAGGGTCTAGGGGATATTCAGCCTAGGCCATTCTCAAGACCGTTAAAACTTTGTAATGGGCACGTTCACGGAATATAAGATGAAGTTTTATTGTATTGGAACACTTTTGGCACTATAGTGTCTAATGGAACTTGAACCTATATATTGTATAGTTAGTTAGTCCTTTTAGTTTTCTAGTTAATTTAGTATAAGTTACCCAATGTATATATTTCAATAGGGATGATGACTAAAATTTTTTTTTGTCCGTCATGTAGATTAAAAAAAAAATTGGGAACTTATTTTTTTTTTTACTTAGTCAAAAGATTACGACGATACATTGAGTGACAATAATTAATCGGCTGAGGGAAAATGAACTGAACTATTAAAAAAAAAACTATGTTTCTACCTAAGTACTTAGATGTTTAATTAGATCGTGTAAACCAAATGTTTTTAAGACGAGCGCTAATCCTGCCGACAAACTGCCACGCAGTTTGGCAGGTTTATAAAAAATGTACAATGTTTGGTCCAAATAAATGATTTATTTATTTATTATTATTATTAGTTAAAATGTAGTTTGACGTCACTTGTACGATATAGATTTTATACTAACTTGTGTTGTGACGTAACGAGCTCCCACTCCTCAACTTGAATGCGTTTTATCTAAGTATTTTTTATTTATGAAGAAAAAATACGTGTCAAATATTTTTTTAATTAACTGTTTGACGAACTAAATATAATTTCTTTTTTAGTAATTATGTTACTATGTTCAATTATGATGTTTGCTGTTAACATATTGCGAAAGTTTTCAAGGGCAGCATAGGGTAGATATTTACTATGGTTATATTTTCTTGAATACACAAAGTAATATTATGTTTATATCATCTAGCAGTCTCAAGTTTCGTAGTAAAATGAAGAGCTTGCATTAATTGGAAACAATATAACATGGAGCAGATCGTTACGTTAGTAAGAATTATTCCCTGAAATAAATACTCTCAGAATCCTTTAAAAATTTTCAAACTAACGTTTCGTAAAATAAAACAAAAAAAAAACCCTTTTGTGTAGCTTTTTTAGATAACTGTTGACTCGGCGAAGTTGTGCACAAAGTTTAAATAAAAAAAAAAACATAAATTATGTGCGTCAACAATCCTTTCAGTTGCCTGCGTCACACCAGGCCTGAAATAGCTACGTTACATGTTAAGCGAGTCCATTGACAAAAGCCGTTAGTGAACTCTGACATTTCACAGATTTCAGCCGGGACCCGGTGGGGATGACAAAGAGAAGTGCCGACAGGGGATGCAAAGCGCGGATCATACAAAGTGACACGTTATATTTTTATAAAGACCTCATGTAAAGAACCTTTGTGAATTGTGATTGTATGTATGAGATGTTTTCTGGGATTCAAATAAAAGGATCAATTTGCTTTTGGTAATAATTAGCCCTATGTTTTTACGAATAGAGTCCCAGCTGTCATTTGTACATCTTTGACAGTTGTTACGGGTCGTCAAAATCCCGAAAGTCTGACAACCAGTACCAAGGAGTATCCTATTACCCAGAATTAGGTTGTGGAGGTCTGATAGGCAGTCGCTCATGTATATCCATACTGATATTCAGCTGCATCCGGTTAGACTGGAAGCCGACCCCAAGCCCTAGCCGATCCCTAGCCTTTTCCCTTAGATGGGAAAAGGCTAAGGAGATGATGATGTTTTTACGAATCAGTCGTAAGGAAGTTTATAGTAACGTAGCATAATGTCAGGTATAGCGTAAATATAATATATATATTTTTTGAGTTGAGTTTTTTGAGATTCTTTATTTACATGCATGGCACAAAAGGGAGGTCTGTGGGGGTGGAACAAGGCTGCCAAAGTGCCAATGATGAAGTCGATTTTTTATATCAATAAACCTTATACTTATAAATGAGAAATATTATTTGTATATATAAATGTATAATCACGTTCTCGAAAACGGCTTTAACGATTTCGATTAAAGTTGCAATAGTTGGTTTAAGGGGGCGAAAAGGGGGGTTTTCTCTATTTTCACTCGAGTAGAGCTCAGTCGCCTAAAGTTGCGAACAAGATGGCTGCCTTAGAATAATGACATTGTAGCATAGAATTAGTATTTACTATCCAATACATGGAATTAGTATTGCCTATAAATAAGCATTCTCTATTTTCACCACAGCAGAGCTCGATTGCCCAGTTATTATTAATATCCTAAGACAAGTATACTAGCGCGGTAAAACTGTTACTGCGGCCAAGAAAATGTTACTAGATTTTTGACAACACAGATGCGATGTGTGAACAACGCGATGACAGTTCAGCTTGTAAACACGAGACACTAATCCGATGCCCCGACATTCATCGGGCGACAACCCTAATCTCACGAAGTTCCTTTACACACTTCTGCGGGTTCAAATGAAAGCAATAAATATACTGTAACCACAAGTTACGAGTTGTTTTCCGCACCATTACATTTAAAAGCTTAGATATCCCATTCCATTTGATTAGAGTAGAAGTAGGTACACGGAAAAAATATATAGAAGATTTTTTACTTTGATCCGTCGAAAGGAATTTTATGTCGTCTATTTTCGGTACGTTTTGTTGGGAGTGCGATACAGCATTCAGCCATTTGCAAACGGCACATGTTGCGAATGGAATTCCGAATGAATAAATGTATGTTAAAAAAGATGGTTGCTCCATGGAAGCTACATCAATATTGCACCTCTAAAAGTATTATTCTACATAGAAGGTGCTTATGGCTCAACCTTATGGCGTAACATTCACAAACAGAAGACGAGATAAATAATGGTCAGCACGCCAAGGGGACGACTGAACGAAGATACTCCTATAAAACCTGCTTTCAAAATTAAAACTTTACAGTTTGAATTTTATACTATTAAAACCTTTTGCAAAAATGCAAACAAATTCTTAGGATAAATAATTGGGTCAGTCTCAATTTAAAAAGAAAAGCGCTCATTACTGAGCACTACGAAAGGAAGCAGCTACTACTGCTGATTAATAAAACTTTGATATTATATTGACCTTCTCAACAATCGAACTAATAAACCTTGTCACCGACTAATCAATCGAAACAAAGGGACATAGTTCATTGCGTAAGTTGAAAGCGAAATCCATTTAAAAGTTAATCTAGTGCCGACGGCGTGTGGGTGTACACGTGATGCAAGCATACGTCATTAGAACACAGTAAAAATTCCACCCTTTACTTGTTTATTACGATAAAACTAAGATGTAGATCAAATCACTGGCATAGTCAACTGAATTGTTACTGAAGAAGACAAAATGCGTTTAACAAATAAATGTTTTCCATTCACTCATTCATTCACCACTTCCATAAGGCCCATACGCACCCTTCGTATGCAAGGACCAAGAGTTATGGATCTGGCGTTTTACTATACTACACTCCATTTGAAATAAGATTAGAAATTTAAATAAGCCTTTTTTACAGTCCGTTCAACCGATTTTGAATTCTATGGCGTTGGTAGCACGACAAATGGCAGCTGCAGTAGACAGTTGGTATTGTGTAACTTTTTTTTTCTTTTAATTCTATCCTTATGCCTATGGTATAGAAGTTAAAATCGGTTGAACGCATTGTAAAAAGGTTTGTTTAAATTTCTAATCTTATTTCAAATGGAGTATATGTGTTCAATAAAAAGTGACAATGAGTATGACGCAATTCTCTGTAAATGTTATTTTATTTTTCGATGTAGTCACCTTTCAGGTTTATACACTACGTATTTTTTTTTTCTAAACCTAAAAAAATCATCTTCCTGATCCCTTAAAAAATAGTGTACGGCGGCGACTACTGCGTAATCATCTTCAAATTTCTGGCCCCTGAGATGTTCCTTTAACCGCGGAAATAGGTAAAAATCACTAAGAGCAAAGTCCGGTGAATATGGAGGATGTTCCATCAATTCGAAGCCAGCATCTTGAATGGCAGCCATCGCAACTCTGGACTTGTGCGCAGCGGCGTTATCTTGGTGAAACAAACAAACAACAGAACACGTTCGAAACGACGCAAACAAATGACTTCTATTTTTAAAAAACAAAAGAGAATTGTTTTTTTTTAATTATCATCATATCTAATGTCTGGGTTATGCCTGCCATATTTTTTTTTCTTTAAGGAAAATGTATCGCCTTATCACTATTTATTGAACTCGTACAACTATTTATCGTGTACCTGGTTGCCTAGCTCGTAGCCCACTCAATCGTCAATCGGTTGTCCAGATAAAGTTACAAATATTATTGCAAAAAGGTCACATAATATTGAATATTTATTGATCAAGGGTAAATTAAGGTACCAACACGAACGCGGCTCGCACGAACGCGCACGTCTTTCAACATCGTTCTCACTTGTAAAATTTAAACTTGAATTATGCAACCAGTATTTTGTAACAATATTTTGATTTAAAAGAGTGTCCATGGAGTTTCTTGGCCGTTCTTCTCCATAGGAACCGTTCTCCATAAGAGCTTCATCTTTCTGACTTTTCTATATTCAATAGTGCCTAAGTTTAATTCAAATAAATGCTCGAGTTTGCGTTTGCTCTCAGATTCGATTGATTTGACAAGAACTAATTTGTACCGTCATATTGTACCGGCGAAGCAAAAGTTTTAATATTCAGAATGAATATCTAAACTATGAATAACTACCGGAAGTCTTTCCTGTGTTTATTTAAGGAGATAAGCAGAGTAAATATAATATTAGGAAAACTTTGGATTAGTTACTTTCAGAGAAGTGGGCGTTAGTTGAATATTGTGTAGGTGGATTTTTTTGTGGTAAAATAAACATTATTAATAATTTAATACAGAATACTTCCACAATATTTTTGGAAGAATCAACTTAGTTATCAATTCTTAGAATCCGAATATATCCATTCATCTT
The DNA here is from genome assembly GCA_948473465.1 of Lithophane ornitopus. Taxonomy (NCBI): domain Eukaryota; kingdom Metazoa; phylum Arthropoda; class Insecta; order Lepidoptera; family Noctuidae; genus Lithophane; species Lithophane ornitopus. The sequence goes on along the minus strand of OX419632.1, from coordinate 11,514,547 downwards.
ATACAATCAACCAACCTGCACTGGGCCCGCGTGGTGGATTACGGCCCACTCACTCTAACAGAGAGGAGGCCTGTGTCCCAGCAGTGGGAACTTTATAGGCAGATTTTACTTACATCGTTATTAAAATTAATCAGCTTTTCGATACCAACCATCTCTAAAACGGTGGAAAAAATCCCGTTAGCAATCTTGCAATATCTTCTTATAATATTATTACAGCACCAAGAAAAATAAGATCATAAATCTGATTTTTCTCTACAATATAAAAAGAACTAATAAAATCTAAGTACGTAGTTCGAATTTTCATAAAAGAAGTATCTTTCCTTTTAAGCCTTTTACAGACATTATTGCTTTTATATCCGTCGTTCGATCTTTCTCTGTAAAGCGTTTCCCTAGTGCACCTTTAGAGGCACGTAATGCAATAACGTATAGAATTTAAATTGTATAAGCATATTGAAGCACATTGAAGCGCCTTAAAGCGCACTAAAGCTTATAGGTGTAGAGCACCAGTAGTGACGGATTGTTTGCCAGACACACACGGGCTATGTAATATACCTCAGGATCTCAATTTGGATTTTTTATTCATAGATTTATAGATCCAAAATGGAGTCGCAGTTATACTGGCGTTATTGAACTGAAGTAAGTCTTTTTTTATTTTTATGGTGGGATATCATCAAATGACTGCTCCCGCTCTGGGCGGAGCGGAAGGGCGTGTCAGACTTTTACTGACTAAAACCCACCCGTGTTCCTTCAGTTGCCTGTTGCCAGGGTCCCGGTATCCCTTTCGGACATTCCCGCAACCCTGGCAGAACTGAACTAAGTCTAAAGTAACGTTAATGTAGACATCTTCTTCTTCATCTAAGCCAGTCAACTGCGCAGATTGTTATCACAGTTCTGTAATGGCCGCAACTAACAGCTACATCAAGCATACATTTGTGAGGTTTAATAGCAAGTATTCGCAAGTTCTTGTGCTGATCGATGCAACAATATACTTTATAGCCGCTGCATGTATGTATAAACGCATAACACCCAAAATTTCCAAATCTTAAAATCAAAGGTCAAACAATTCCTGTAAGGCCGTTTTTTTATCTCATTTAGTAAGTCAAATGCCTAAGAATGGGGACAAACTCTTTAAGAGAAGAAAAGAAAGGGGCCAAGGGGGTAAAGATTAAGAGTAATGCATTTGCCACATTACGGGGCTTGAATTTGGGACGCTATAAAACCCCGGAGTACGCTGTCATGTCGCCGACGCCAATATTGCCACAAAACCATATCAGCGGTACACGGAATACCGTTATATTTCGTAGTAGTTAATGGTAGGTTAATATGAAACATGTAGGTCAGGATATCTTCAAGTTACTTTAATTTCTGAAACGATAAAAAGGCTCACGCAATATTCCCCTTCTCCATTACAAAAATTATAATAGACGGCCAATTCGTGACCGTCGCTAGGTTTGACCTAAAACTAGACCCTGAATCTTAATGCAAGTTCAAGCCAAAAAATCCTCCCACACAGAATATTAAAACCTCCCTAGGCTGAGAAAGAAATTCCTATTACCTACATACTTCGCTTTCAATCTGTAAGATCGATCGCTCGTAATACTAATAATATAGGTACCGAAGGACCAACGAAGGTTGACTCGAACATGTTTGGTAATTATATAATTTTCTACATCTTTATTGAAATGTCTGTAAATGGTTACATTCAAATGGATTCGGTATGTATTGGGTTCATCATTTCTAGCATTTTAGTCGATGCCCAAAGACCAACGAATGCAAGAAGTATATCCCTTACGAACTTAGCAAGAATTCAATTGACAGCCTTTATGCAAAAGAACAATACTGGACGCAAGGAATACCATTAACAAAATTCAATAGCAAAACAAATGTATAAACCAGCCTACACGTAAGGGAAGCTAATGTAAAAGGTTTAGCAGACCAATCGATCTTTCGACGTATGGTCGCGTACGCCGATCCATCAAACTGGACTGACGGACACATCATTCGATGTACACTGTGTACAACCCTTTAGGATAAAAGTGTTAAGGAAATACACACACAGAAAATTTGATAGAAGAGGTTTTTAGTTTTTAATCTACACTAAAAGAAAATAAAGTACCAATAGGAAGAAAAGAAAAACTAAATGGTGCTTTCTTGAAAGATGTGCATGAGTAGCGCGGCTAGACTAAAAATAACGAAAGCTCAAGATGATGCAGCTATCCTTACTTTCAATCGGATTTTACGACACCCACGGGATACGATGGGGCCGTTTATTTTTTAGCTCAAGCCAAAGAGGTATAATTATAATATAATTTATAAACATAGGATATTCAGCATGTAACAAAAAATCCTGACCGATCCGAAAGGGGCACATAGATAAAATTATCACAACAAAAAAAAAAGTTATTGCAATTTGAAATTCACATTTTTAGTACCAAAATTACCCCAATTTCATTATAAATTAGCAAATTGTCTGCAGAGGTCATAAGTTATGACTTGTAGACACTGCTAAACGACGGTAGGTAAAATACCCGATTAAAAACTGTGCGGCGTCATTTTTACAAAAAAAAACTACATAAATAGACTCTCAGTATGATTCTTAACAACACCCTCGCGGATCGGTTTTTTACACGCTGTATTAGGTAACTAACATCACGACGATATTGCGAAAGACGCTGAAATGTAAAATGGGTCTGACGTCTCCAATGTCGATTTAACTCTATTCTTTAATACAATCGATTGGAATCAACACCAACCTCGTTTAGACGTACCCTAAGTAAGGTTAGCAACAAAGGTCAGTCAGGTGAACTCTCAATACCGTTCAGTGGAGAATACAATAAAGCGAAGGCTAATACCTCTTGACAAGCTAAGAGCTACCCTGACAGCTGAAGAGTATTAATTTATCAAGACGACTGTACCGCCATCAACGGGTAAACCTCCTTGTTTCTGAGTGGATCACGCTAATCCATTGGCATTCATAATTGTGTGTGAACAATTAAGGTTGAAACCAAGGGAGAGGTTTTAAGGACGATAATTGTTCTTATTTTCAATACAATAGACGTAGATATATTTAGTAACCTATTCCGCTTGACTATTCTTCAAGAGTCCTAAAAAACCCTGTAAGAAATCGACACGTGTTTCACCTCTCAACGAGGCATCCTCAGGATGACGATTGACCAATTGCAAACCAGAAAGCGACGTGTTACCACACCGAACGCTGGACGCAAAGTAAATCAAATCGCTCGTCACCCCCACTTATATAGGATTGCTGCTCGGCGCTGATTGGCTAGAATCGTTATCAGTGCGATAAGCGCGATAAGGGGCGAACACGTCGCGTTCTGGTTTGCAATTGGTCAATCGTCATCCTGAGGATGCCTCGTTGAGAGGTGAAACACGTGTCGATTACTTACAGGGTTTTTTAGGACTCTTGAAGAATAGTCAAGCGGAATAGGTTACTAAATATATCTACGTCTATTGTATTTTATAATGGATTTCCGCAAAGTCACGCCTGAATCAATTAACTATCTTATTTTCAATGTTGTGTTTTTGGATGATGTTATTCTCTGTGACATCGTACTTAATTCAGGGTTGTTTATAACCATGTTCCATTGTGGTAATATATTCAATTTCGTCGTAGGTATCTTTAGGTACAGCCTCTTGGGATTTGTTACCACATTAAAAATGATGAACGGCAATAAATAGATCCTGGCAGTTTACACAATCCCACCATTAATTTACATTATGCCAATAAATCAAATTATTCTCAAGCAAGATTGTCATTTATCAGTCTGTTATGGAAATTATTACTTGGACTCAATTCTTCTGTATCAATTTTTTTCATTCTTATTCTTTTTAAAATCCATAATTTGTTTTGTGAACTGTTTGTAGATTCATCAGACTAACAACTTAGTAATTAGTATTTCTTTATCAAAATGAGAAAAATCAAATCAGCGGTAATTTGGATGTAGCACGAACTTTGACACATTTTGGCTGAAAATTTGTTTGTATGCATGCTATATCTGATAGGAAACTGGTTCAAGGCGAGTCTAAACAGTGATACGAATCGTGGTTTTTACGAAAACGCAGTGACAAATTACATCCATAGTGGCATGGGGGTGGCGGGACCTTATCGAATCATCTGTCATTGTCACACTGTAGGAATCTGATCTGACTTTGAGAAATATAGTACGTCCGTACCGTACCTTATTTGGATTTTGATGATGCAATTCAGCACAACAATAAAAACTGGCCAAGTGCGTGTCGAACCACGTACAATGAAGGGTTCACCACGTTACGGGTAGGGAGGGGGCAAGGACCATTTTTTTTTTTTTTTTTTACCACTTTGTCGGCATGGTTTATACTTGGCGGCCGCGTGTCTAGATGTATACCCATACCAAATTAAAACTTCTTAGTACTAAGAGTCTCTGAGCTAAGCCGCGAACAGACAGACAGACAGACGGTTGTGTTGACTACGGAACCCTAAAAAGCTACCGGAAAATACTGGAAACTTAGGATGAAAATAACAGTCTACACTGCGTAAGAACCGAAAATATTGGATAGAAGATTACGCTATGTAAAATCATCGTAACTATACAGAATATTATGTCATAAACTTTACAGAAAATGGCCACTAAGGTGTCTCATATTTTTTATAACTTGCATAAATAAAGATCTAGTCAATGAATACCAGAACAGTTACCAATTTTATGAGATTATATACTAAGTATATTAAATATACTAAGACAAAGAAAAACAAATCCATAGTTTGATATCGCCAGCTCAGCAGCTGGTCTAGCATTAATTACATTCTCCATTAAGGATCGACCAAATTCGGTAAAGTTTAATTAGTGATACGGCTCCTTCGAATTTCGGTTGACTTAAGTTATCTCGTTGATACTGGAGCAAGTTTGTCTGACTTGAAATATCCTTCTACGGATTTTCAATACGCTTTTACCGAAAAGTCGTATTTGAAATTCAAAATAACTCCTTCGTTTCGTAAATGGCATAGACGAGAGTCCTGCTTTGGTGCCAAGAAAAATAAACATAGATTTTTGTAAGACTTCTCATAATTTAAAAAACAAAAAAAAACCAGCCAGTTCACCGAAAGAGGTTACAATCGATATCAGAGCAACCCACTCAACGGTTAACAGTACTAGAGCTGAGCCTTCAAGTGTTAAAACGTTAAGAACACCCCTATCAAAAGCCTGCACTCGCTTCGTAAATCAATACCCGTTCGTAAAAGTTAGTAATTCCGTTCGCTTCCCAACTTGTTTAAACTGTATTTAAACGAAGCACAAAAGCTCCGAACGGAAATGCTTGAAACTTCCAACAATATCCATATTTATACAGGTGGGAAATTTTGGCCCGGCAAGTAATTTGGGGCAAGATTGGCCTGTCATATAATCGTACTCAAAAGGACATAGAGATGATTTTAGTCACTGACAAAATGAAAACTCTAATAAATAAAATTTATATGAAATATGTTTACCAACCCTTATAATTTATGATCAGTTTAAATTGGTCCATATAATGTGTAATACATATAAACAACCTACATGGTATTGATCTAGAAGTCCTGCAATAACAAGATACTCGAGAGAATGAAACCGCCCAGACACTCGATTTGTATCAACATTTTAAATTCTCCACAACAGCGCCGTTGTTGCATTCGAAGAAAGCCCGGAATACCTCGTAAACATCGAAAGAATACACAATGTTGCGAAGGTTTTAAATCACTTCGGCAAATGAAATGAAATGAAATTGTTTATTCTGTAAATGGGATATCGGAATCACTTTTACACGTCATATTAAACATAAGATGAGGTCCCCCGGCCGGCGTTTCCTATCTGACTACTCTGAGAAGAACGGCCGAAACAAACTCACAGGTCGCAGTCTCTTTTAAAGTCCAGACATAATCTTGATCAGGCCATATGAGGACCATGTAGATTAGCGTCTGAAATGGTATTTTGAGGAAAGAACCACACAGATTTGAATGGACCAGAACTTAAGGAGCTCAACGACTCGTCGAACAATACCAAAGAAAGGACATTTGGGTAGGCCGCATAAAGTACTTAAACTGCCAAACTACGTTAAAACTAACTGAGAAAGAAAAATATATACTTAAATATTAAAAATAAGATAAAATAATAATAATATATTACTTTACAAACTAATCATGGGATGGGACGCGCAAAGAACCGGAATAAAGTATTTGTAAATGGAAACTTTCTCACACTCTCTAAAGTAATAGGCAATAAGATAGCCTTTGGTAACGATTACCCTTGTTACCCTAACCATTTTTACCCAATACGTATAGCGTTATCTGTCTATATAGTGATTTTATTTAATGTTTCCGACGGTGAAAGGGTTTTTCAGGACAATATCTGCTCTCAAGGCTCAGAGAACCCGAGCACCCTCGAGTCGGGCCGTTATTATACGAGACATTACAATTCATGAGATAAAAACATCCATCTGCACTGTTTGTGAACATTTCATAATATTCCCGAGTGCCTTTTTGCTACAAGCATATGTTTTAAAAGACAATTTCGTTATATCTAACTAATTTCATTTCTGAACTGAATATAATTTTTAGAGGCACCTTGAATGTTAAGAAAATTACAAGCGATGTATAAGAAAAACAAGGTTCTGGCAATTTCTAATGTTAGCTATTTGAAATTGTAATGTGGTATATTTGCAATAATTGCATATAATTGCAACAATATCTTTTATAGAGCACGAAAGTTTATTGGAAAGCATTCTGAGTCTTCAAGAAAAGCGTTCCTTGTACAATAGTAACAATCTATTAAACATTGTAACATAACTAACAAATAAAATTTCTAAAAACACAGAAGATATCAAAACCACAAAATTAATCATAATTATCATAATGGTTGGAAATGAAAGGACTCCGAAGGCCGTGAAAATTCAAAACAAAGACGCATTTCAGTATACACAATACCGTAAGTATGAACAAGAACAAAAAGGAGCCGACGAAATATCAGAATCGTTCACATCGATTGACGTGCGACGAGTCGGCGCCATTGGTCAGCGCTCGTGACGTCACGAGCGGTATCGACCCGACGCCCACGGACGCGCATGCGTCAAACCAAGCGCTCGAACGCGATTGGTCGTCAGACCTGTCGCCGGATTGACGTACGTAATGAATTAAAAGAATTCAATTGAAATGAATTTTAGAACGCGCATAACTTTTTAAAGTGACGGTGCGGCGGTGTTCTGCGATTTGATTAGGTTTTTTTACTGAGCGACAGACGTTGGAGTTTTAAAACCTAAGCGAAAGTATTGTGTCGCGCGTAATTTTTTCGTCAAACATTTTTGACAATAATGGAAACACTTGATTTATGGAAGGTAGGATTGCCACTTTAAAGACACAAGCTTCATAAATATTCTTCTTTATTTTTAATACATGCAAAAGTACATAGGAACTCCAACAATTTAATAACAGCTCCGACATAAATAGAAACGATTCCCATGCAAACGACACTGGTGATCGATTCGTCTCTAAGCCCCAAGGGCAAGGCCTACTCGCAGACGGTGTGTCAGACAGACAGGCTGGACACACAACACCTACTGAGATAACTGATACGAGACATTTGTTAACGAACTTTTTATTTCGCATACATAATATACAAAAAAGAAAGATAGTAAAATAGTTTTTAAATACATTCTGGAACATTGGCGTCTGGATCATAAGCATTTTAACTCTCGTTAAAAAGTTGGTCCTTCGATCTGCTAGGTAAGGCCATCGATGAAGCCTCGGTTTTCAAAGCTGTACACGTTAAGGTTTGTTCAACAATAACAAATCAATTTGGATTTTGGAATAGTTGTTTAGTACAAAAAACACAACTGACGCTACTTTGACAATAATGGTGTCGAGCCACAGCTTTTGAAATTTCGGGTATACCGCAACAGTAAAATTGTTTGATGTGTCTGCTGCTACAAAGACCACAGTTTAACCATAATCCCGGGTTTTTGTCCGGTTATTGCGACCGCATAATCAGCTAAGCCTGCCCCATAATCCGACTCCATGCAGAACAAAAGGTTGTATATCATGGGTATAAAGGACCAACAATGGAAAGTGTCCAGACCTATTCAAGAGATCAACATTATGACCCTCAAATGTAAATTCGAGGCCCGCATTGATCCGGAGCTCGATTTCTGATCTCCTGGAATTTTAATTACCGAATTATGTCGAGTGACGGCCGATGGTAATCTATTCAACGATTGGCGGAATTTTCCAAAGTTTCTCTTGATGACAAGGGCTTTAAAGGTCTAAGGTGGCGGTCATTTCAAGGCTGTAGCTTTATGCAAGCCACGTGTATAAGAAATAAGATTTAATAGTACAGTTGATAGTTTTCAGAACAAAGGAGAAGCTCAACTTTGTGAGCTGATTTCTACTGAAATAAAATTACATTAATATAAGTTTTATGCTATTACTTCTGGGATTGCTTAATGAAGTACTTTGAAATTTTGCGACGGTGAACTTTACAAATATTAGAAGAATACAACCAAAAAGAAAGCGTTATCAAAGAATTGATATAAGAAAATACGAAAATAATAAAGGCCAAAAGAGGGTAGGCTAAGAAGAAATCGCATCGGTTGAATTATCTCGGCACCACATGTTAGGGATGATAGATGAGCCTTTTCATTACAGCTACATATACATTACCTTCTGCCGTCACTGTTATTACAGAATAATAAATAATAATATGTAGTAATATATTTTTGCATTTGTTCAGTAGTTAATTGTATGCCTTAGACAGGACTAGCGTAATTAAATTAAGTAACTCTTCATAGCTTGTTCAAAAATCTTAAAGAAAATTTATATTTATACTTATACTTTAACTTTGATATAAGACCGTTGTTAAATTTAGGGCTCTAAACATTATTCCCATAAATTTTTCACGAATTTCATAAAAGACGCTATTTCAGTAGAATCTTGTTCTTGTTACTTTTCACCAGAAAGAAGTTAAGTTCCAACTTCCCGTCGGTAAATTCAATTTGAGATCCCTGGCTGACTTTGCTTTCATGAAAAAGCTTTGTACTATAAATGCTTATAGTTAGGTACTTTCACAGTTATTGATTTACTGCTCTGAAAACGTACGTACGAAGTACGCTCGATTTCTCTAAAGAGAAATTCACTGAAATAGATTTTTATTTATTTTGAGCATGGAACTTTTTTTAAACATTAGGCGCCTAATAAAAAATAATACAAACTCAATCTGCCTAGCCTTTTCCCAACTATGTTGGGGTCGACTTCCAGTCTAACCGGATGCAGCTGAATACCAGTATTTTACATGGAGCGACTGCCTATCTGACCTCCACAACCCAGTAACTGGGTAATACAATACACCTTGGTAAGACTAGTTGTCAGACTTTCGGACTTCTGACGACCCGTAACGACTGTCAAAGATCCACAAATGACAGCCGGACTATAAAAACTAATACAATACTACTAAATATTGACACATTTCGTCTAACCTCTTTATTGACTCGCAATGTATACATTTTCCCAGCTATCCCGAAGGTGGTCGGTATAAACAAGGTAGAGGTCGGGAAGGGCACAAATTCGCTGCTAACGTCCATAAATCGAGCCAAACGTTCGCATCCCACACGTATTCTTCTCACGCATCTTGAATTACTTCAAATTTCAGAATTCAGGCGGTATTTTTCTGTGAGGAGAGCATTATTTAACCTTTTGGGTTTTATTTATGCGTCACATGCAAATTCGGTATTAATGTATTGGGAGATCGCTCTTAAATAACGTAGAACCATTATATCATCGAGATAGACAAATATGTTATGGCCCTGTCACATTCCAAACATAACATACAGCTTTTATATCAGCTGAAGGCTTTGAAATATTTGCATCTTCATTAAAATACCAAAAGATAGAACATAAGATTCTCTTTGAGTAGTAATTCTTTTGTTGTGCATTTGGAATAAAGGCTAAAGCAGTCGACAAGAAATATTTACAGCATTACACTGTTACGTTCGTGAATTGTTCACATGAAAAAAAAATATCGAGTGTACATCGCCTGTCTACGTATTCTTTTTGAGACAATTTGTCTAATTAAGTGAACTGTCAGAGACTAAAAACATTTTGTTTGTTTGTTGCGTCGATTGAAGTATGGGATATCATCAAATTGAAATAAAACTCGCTGTACAATTTGATTTACCTATAGCAAATTAATTGATAATAAAAGAACATATTATATCTACAATGAGTTGAGAAATACGAGCTGCCATACCAACGCAGGAACAAACTCGAAATTTCGACATACTTCGGCGAACTGCCTAAGAACTAAGAACCAATTTCGAAACTTTTACTAAGTTCATTAACGAATCACAACAAAATATTATGTAACTTTTGAAATAACTTTGCAATACTGTTTTACTAATCAAATTAAAGGACCAACAATAAATCTGTATGAAAAGTGAAAACCTGCTTGTCTAGGTTGGCTTGTACGGGCTTATCCCCGTGTTTGGGGAAAACCAGATACACCAGTGAACTTACACGAGCAAAATTCATATTTTCAGTTTGATAATATGACCCAAAACGGGTAAATACTGACATGACAGCTGATGTATGAAAGAAGACAATTACAATTAAAGCTGCGCTGACAAAACATATACAAACAATACTCACAATAATGAGTCCCATTATTTCAATGATACAATCTAAAAACCATAGAGATACTGTTATATTATGAGATAACAGGACGAAAAACGGTGAAGGAAAACATCGTGAGGAGACGGCATGCCTGAAAGATATTTCCCGACGGCATGTGAAGTCAAGTCACAGGTACACTAACCACACGAAGAAGAAAGAAAATGAGATCGTTATGAAAGGTACATTTGTTGCTTCAGCAACGCAATAAATATCGCAGGTCTCAGAGCAATCAAATAGGGCACTCTTCGCTGTTGCATTTCTTATTGCTTATAACATCCTGCAGAATTCATTGGAGAAGTCACTTGAGAAGACAACTACAATAGTAATGAGTTGGTCTTTTGTGAGAAGGTTAGTTTCGATTTCAAATAAACTAAGACGAAGCATGATAAGTTTAACAACATAACTGGCGAAATGTGGGTGTTACTATAGGTACACCTGTGCCTAACCCTTCGGGGATTACAAGCGTGATGTAATGTGTGTGTGTTTGAGACGGAAGACCATTGACTACACCAGAAACAACTTAATGGGTTGAAAGAACAATTTTGAAATTATTTATGACAAGAAGAGCTTTGTATAAACAACTTCGACATCTCATTCGCCCTCCTTTTTATTTCCGCACAAACAAACATTGTTCTTATCTAAAATTAGATTTCCTTGCACTCTTTCTAGAAAACTACAATAACAACGCAGACAAAGATAGATTCCAGAACTGGCATCGCAGCAAATATTGAACTGTATCCTTTGTTGTGCATTATTTACACGTTTTCATACATTTTGAAATACTGGCGCCCCGCGGTTTCACCCGCATAAGTTTCGATCCCGTGGGAATATCGGGATAAAAAGTATTATATGTGTTAATCCAGGTTATAGACTATCTGTGTGCCAAATTTCATCCAAATTCTCTCAGTCGTTTTTGCGTAAAAGAGTAACAAACATCCATCCATCCCCACAAACTTTCGCATTTATAATATTAGTAGGATAAACCAGAATGGTGGTTAAACTTTGACATGAAATTGATTTCAGTGTTGTATAGCCTAATGCCAGTTTTGTCAACCAATGTTGTAACAAAATCTACAGAATTTGTATTGATATCCAAAATGCGGTACTCAAGAGTAGATTATACAACAACGAAAAACTCAATTACACTTTCTGCAATATCACACATGACCCCCTCTTAACTTATAACTTAAAAGAAAATATGAGTTAAAATCTCCCAGGAATGTCCGTGTCACCCCCGTGAAAACAAACCATAAAATGCAAAGACTGATGGTACAATTATTTTAACAGGACCCGGGTCCCCTTCGCAGTTAAAAGACGGAAACATTTTCATAATTTCGAGATCATTTCCTACTCCTGAATGACGCTGACTACATTTCAGTGCACAATGCACATATTTGCACTTTTCAGCTGATTGGATGTGCTTCTTTCATATATTTTATGTATAATAGCCATATCATTCATACGGGTACCTTAAGTGGAATCTTATTCAATCGTCACTATATTGTGTTAAAAGTTTCGTGTTATTCTTATTCTATATCAATCATATAGGTATTCTTGAGAACTGGCACATTATTTACTGCGACATAGGAAAACTGTTACACTTAATATTTTTCCTTAACATGCCGTCAAAAAACTTGTTCTTCCATTAACTTTCGGAGTACCTACGTAAAAATGATAAAATACCTATCGCATTAATTACATGCCTATATTACCTTTTTTTATGTCTAAAACCTTTACATTAAACGTCTCTAGATAAAACATCGCGTCAACTCGCAAAGTTCCAAAATTATAAGTAACTTCAAGAAACTCTGGAACTTTTGTATTTGCTTCATTTCCAACTACGGTTGCTTTTGAGGTCCCAGAAATAGGTCGAACAGCTTCAGAATACTGATGTCTGTTGAACTGGAAACTAATATTTTACGAAATTCTGCAGTCGGTATAACAAGTTATGAATTTAAGATGGAGAAAACCAACTTGAAGAATGAAGAGGTTCTGGTTCCTACAGTACTTATAATAGCACAGTACGAAAGACCCAACACCAACATAAAAAAATGGGATCACCTCGGAAGCATGACCTACCAAACAAAAAAAGAATCATCAAAATCGATTCATAATTGGCAGAGTAATCGCGTTACAAACACAAAATAAAAATACAGACGAATTGAGAACCTCCTCCTTTTTGAAGAAGTCGGTTAAAAAGACAAGGAGAAAGACAACAATATACGAGACGGCCAAAAAAACACTAGAAAGAAAGTTATGCTCTAAGACCCATTTAAATTCGAAGATCAATTTACGAAACACATTAATTTCAAAACATACCTACAAGTGCGTCACCACATAAACGAATGAAATAAGAATAGAAACATGATTGGCAACAGACGAATGAATTCGGATATTTTCGCTATTACATAAAGTAAGTGGCCGAATGATGAAAATATTTCACGAAGCATCGTCTATACTGAAGTCACCTTGGACGCATCGCAGCACGAAATACTTAATAGATACCAAAAGTTAGGACATTTATAGCTCTATAAATTCATAGTTAAATGGGACAACAAGTTCATATGAAATGCTTCGTTTTTATATAACGAAAACACAAATGTAATTGTTTTCCTTTCGGCTTTCGACGTCAGCTCGGCGATGCCAGCAAGTTTTTATAGAAATGCATTAATTATGTTTCTCGACTGTTCAGGTTACTAATTGGATTATGAATGATCGTGTTTGCACATTTTATGGAGAAGTTCTATGATGCAAACGGAGTTTTCAATGCTACTTGAGCAAGCTGTTTCCAAGTTCGAGGCATGTTATTAAGTTACAACTAAATTCGTTAACATTTATTCAGAAAAGGGTCACTTCAATTCAGACAACCTCTTTTAATCGCCCAGACTAACCAAATCAGCTGTCCCATATAAAAAGACTCTCCGAAGTACTAAATGTAGCAGAAATGTAGTTCAATAGTAATGTTTTAGACAATGCGATGGCGCCACAGTGTCGCCAACAACCGCCAATCAACGCGAACAATTGAACCAACCCCCAGAGTTTAGAAACACGCAACACTATTTCAAAGAAAACCTTCCGTCAATGCAGTTTATATTAATACTCCCTTTATGGAAAACCACCTATGAGTATGAGACTACAAATAGTTTTTGACAAGACCTGGATCCATATCCGGGTCTAGTACCACTCGTTCGTGCATACCTACTACGTCTCCATACATTTAGTAGGTATGCACGTAAAGAATCACCTGGTATAGAAGCGTTCCCGGATTCTGCGTTCATGATAACTGTCTCCATGTTTATATCTTCTTCTTTACATTTATAAAGAGTCGCTTTTCGTGTCTCTCTACAGGGTTATTGGTAAAACACCAACATTCTCTCACCACAAATATGAAATCGCGAAAAAACAAAAGCTGTTCAGCACATTTATGTTCGCCTAACTCGTCAAAATGTACGGAGCAGCTGTTTTTTTTTCGAGATTTCATATTTTGTTCCTATAGTAAAAGTTGTTCATAATGATGAGTACAATCACTCCTTAAGAGGTTGTTGGTGTTTTACCAATAACCCTGTAAATGATCGCGTTGTTCTTCTAAAGTACCTACGCAACGGATTTTGCTGCGGCTTTCATCATCATTTAGAGAATTTATTACGGAAGGTTTATGTTTGTGTATAATACATTAATATTAAACTTGCATATAATAAAAAAAATCGCGATGTTTTGTACTCGTAAAAACCGCGCGGGGCTAGTATTAGATAGAACGACCAACTCCCATGTGCCCCGTGCCCATGGACCCAAATTGCAATTGATTAACTATTTAGTAACAAATGCTTATAAAACTCAAGTATGAACCATCATTATGAGCTTGACAATTAGTTGATTATCTAATATGAATCAGATGTTGATGAATTACTCGACTGTATTCCTTAGGGTCCGAAAAACTTAATTATATTGCAAAGTCAACCTTGTTTTTTGTATGAAAAGTTGTGACAGTGTCATGGTAAATACTGAACCATTTATTGTAAAAGTTTTTATAATAGAATCATTGTACTTCAATTAAATAGTTTTCAATAGTAACATAGACATGGTATGGGCATCATGTGATGCTCTGCCAGGGTTGCGGGAAAGTCCGAAAGGGATACCGGGACCTTGGCAACAGGCAACTGATAGAACACGGGTGGGTTTTAGTCAGTAAAAGTCTGACACGCCCTCCCGCTCCGCCCGGAGCGGGAGAAGTGATTTGATAATTTCCCAACCTCAAAAAAATTAAAAAAATCATGTGATGCGAAAGAATTAGAAAAATGTCGTGAGCAAAGTTTTGAGTATGAATATGGATGTCTATAGAGGAAGACCAAAGAACGTTGGATGGGTAGGTGAAAGATTTCATGGCTAGAAAGGGAGGGACTACTGAGATGTCGACTAATAGAGAAGTAAGTAGATAAAGAAGACATAATCATGACCCTGACCATGATGATGATTTTGATGACCCTGTCAGTCAAAATATGACAGTATAAAAACATATGAACGTATGTATATTGGGTTCTGTAAAAACTAATTTAAAATAGGTAAGTGGTAAGAGTAAATAATATGTTTGAATAAATAACTAATGCAACGACCCCAAATAATAGCAAGAGAATTATGAGTTCCCACAAACAGGCGCGATATCGCGGGCGCGACAAGGGTAGCGCTGCCTGTCGCGCCCGCGATATCGCGCCTGTTTGCACGAGCCTTAACATAGGCATGGATCCAGTCATTCATACCATGGCGAATATGCTTGATATTCTTTGCTTTAACAGTAATAACTAGCTGAAAATACTTCACGTGGTTAAATTACCAGATTCTCTAATTGCTGTGTAGGTAAAGAACAATCGTGTTATCCTACTAATATTATAAATGTGAAAGTTTGTGTGTGTGGATGTTTGTGACTCAATCACGCAAAAACGGCTGAACGGATTTGGATGAAATTTGGCAAACAGATAGTTTATAACCTGGATTAACACATAGGATACTTTTTATCCCGATATTCCCACGGGATCGAGACTTACGCGGGTGAAACAGCGGGGCGCAGCTAGTTAAACAATAAAACCAGCTTTTTTAAGCTATTCTAGGGTTAGTTAAGAATTTTAATGTTACATTAGGTACAGTTATCGTTAAATTGAAACATAAATCTGGTTATCATGAGTTAAGGAGTTGATTGAACAAAGGACTACAGTATCCCTGTTACGGGAACTTGTGTGTGGTTATAAGCCGGTAACCATGTCACCACAAAGTATCTTCTCGATTCTCCTATACAGCAACACTTGGCACTGAAAAAACTTTTTACAAAAAAAAAACCGACTTCCAAAAAAAACACTCAATACTGAAAAATAACTTGAATTTCGGAAGTCGGTGTCTTTGCTTTTCAATTTTCGTTTTTTGCCACCGACTTCCGAAATTAAAGTTATTTTTCAGTTTTGAGTGTTTTTTTTTTGGAAGTCGCTTTTTTTTTTGTACAAAGTTTTTATTTTTCACTTTTTAGTAGTGGTACCTACCCCACACAAATTCGAATACCACTAGCTGATGAAAATAACAGTGAAGGAGTAAATGAAAAGTCTAGATAAACAAGTGGGAAAAACCCGTAATATTGACGCTAACTCAAAAACTACCCAAGCAAAGTTAATAAAATTTATATGGGACCACCTCGGAAGCATAACCCATACAAAAAAAGAATCATCAAAATCGATTCAAAATTGGCGGAGTAATCGCGTAACAAATATAAAAAAAAAAAAAAAAAACATACATACGAATTGAGAACCTCCTCCTTTTTGAAGAAGTCGGTTAAAAATAAAGTCATTACCAAATTTTTTTCAAGTAACTGCGCCCTACAAAGTGTGAAAAAAGACACTTAACGAAGCCGAAAGTCACTTGTTATTCCCGTCATTGAGTCTTTTTTTTTGTTCTGGACCATACCTGGGAACGGAGATATTGAAGGTTAAAGTTCCAATTTTCTCACACGTTTTGAAAGCAAGTTTAAAATGTTATAACTTAATTTTAAATAACCCCACAAACCCTGAACCGTTGCATGCACACATAAACACAATGTTTCGCGTGCGTTACGTTGCGAGTGCGCATCACCGGAAACAGCGATTTTTCACACCAAAAATAGAAGCAATTATAATACTTAATTGGATGTACAGAATGCGTAGTTGACGGCTATGTGATGGGTCTTTTGACACCCTGTATAAAACAACAATGTTCTTTGTGAACCTCCCCTATGCAAAACAAAACCGTTATTAAAGTTTTGT
This sequence comes from Lithophane ornitopus, assembly GCA_948473465.1. Taxonomy (NCBI): domain Eukaryota; kingdom Metazoa; phylum Arthropoda; class Insecta; order Lepidoptera; family Noctuidae; genus Lithophane; species Lithophane ornitopus. The sequence goes on along the minus strand of OX419632.1, from coordinate 11,497,582 downwards.
ATTACTTTCCAATATCGAAGTAACTTTGGTTTATTGAAAGCTCCATCGAATAACCACTTACTCACAAAATCAATCTTTCTAAGCGAATTAAAAGCAAATAAATGTAAGCACCGAGGACGGGATCGCTATAAATTAAAAAGAAAATCTCGTCGACCCGACCATGAACTATTTCTTCATCGCAATTAATAACTAAAGGGTGCTGTAAGCTAAAACACTTTCATAAAGAACAATTCTGCAAATCTGCCTAGCCTTTTCCCAACTATGTTGGGGTCGGCTTCCAGTCTAACCGGATGCAGCTGAATACCAGTATTTCACATGGAGCGACTTCCTATCTGACCTCCACAACCCAGTAACTGGGTAATACGATACCCCTTGGTTAGACTGGTTGTCAGACTTTCGGGCTTCTGACGACTCTTAACGACTGTCAAAGATCTAAAAATGACAGCCGGGACCAACGGCTTAACGTGCTTTCTGAGGCACGGAGGAGTCTCGATATGTGAAAATGGTCACCCATCCACGGACCAACCCCGGCAAGCGTAGCTTAACCTGATGGATCGACCCGAGCGGCTGTTATTACTTAGCCACGAGCTCCTCCTTTAACTCCTTTCCTTCCACTTTCATAAAGAACATATACACAATTTACACTCAATTTTTATTGGGAAATATTTTACAGATCCTCTAAAACCGTATTGACCTGTAATGATGAAATAATGAACATCTAAAAACTTTTTGCGCTTCTATTAACGATGCACACTTTTTTAAATAATTGTTTTTTTTTAAACTTTCTGCCCTTTTCTAACAGTTGATCGCAGTAACTAAAGCTAGGGCACCGCGACCAAACGGGATAGGTTAGGTTGGAAATGTGACCAACCACTACATGCAATTTGGTCGATCGGTCAGTAAACTTGAGGTTCACAAACAGAGGCACAATCATTCTATTAGAGTATTCCATAATATTTTAAGGAAATCAAAATGAGAATTATTTGAGGTATGATTAAATATACATGCCATTTTAATTTACATAATTTGAATCACAAAAACTTTTGCGAAGCTTGTGTAATTAGAACTTTATGTAATGGTAAACTGGTCAATTTAAATGACCAAACACTAATGAAGCAAACAGCGTTAAGAGTAATTATTATCGTTCGTGTTTGGAAAATCAGCAAAATGATCAACAATTTATAGTAATTAGGGTATTCTAAATGAGTGTCCCTAAAGCCTGATGTAAACGCAAGGCTGGGCAGGTTTACGGGCGAAATGGACCTACTCCGTCTAATTGGTAGATTAATCAAATAAATGAGCTCAAGCATTTTTTTTTTTTTTGAAGAAAAAATCTTAGTCGTTAAAGTGCTTTTAAATTAAACCAGGCCAGTTATCATCATCTGCCTTTCCTTTTCCCAAGGTTGGTTTCGGGTTCCAGTCTAACCGGATGCAGCTGAATACCAGTATTTTACATGGAGCGACTGCCTATCTGACCTCCACAACCCAGTCACTGGGTAATACGACACCCCTTTATCTTATGACGTAACAAGTCATAAAATCAAAATTACAATACAAGCGTAAAATAAAGTCATATAGGGGTCATGACTAATTATAAGTGGAATACATGCAGCCCACTCATAGAAGTTGCTCCGAGGAATATGGCGCCCGACAGTCGCGCCTATGACGCACCAGCAGATTGAAAAGATAAACCAGCGTCTGGGAATTACCACTGTTTATTTACAATACTTAGGATTAGACGTCTTCCCTGCAAAGTCACCTTAACTTTGTAGATGGCTGCTTCAAGCCTTTTTACCCGACTGCCCCAGAAGGAGGGTAATGTTTTTCGAGAGCATGTATGTATGTTTGTATGTATGTATGTCTATTTCTTTGGCACGCTCTGTAGCCTAAACGGTTTGAAGGATTTTAACATACGAGGTGTCGTTCGTCTTAATTGTGGGAGCGACATAGGTTTTTTTTTTTTTTTTTATATTTCATCTGCAAATAGAAAAAAAAAACGGAGGGGTAGGTTTTTTTTTAAAATAAATTATAACAAAATTGGTATCAAATAAATGCTAGTAATGAGTTAATTCGAAATAATAGGTCTTTACCTATGAAATTGCCGTTTTGTATGAAAAAATTTAAACGAATTTTTTTCATGAAGTTTTTATTTGTATTAATCGAAGTAATCACCCATGCAATCAATGCATCTTTGCCATCGCAGTGGCAGTTTATTGATGCCCTTCTTAAAGAAATCAGCTGGACGGGAGGCAACAAATTCTTCAAAGGCATTTTGTACTGCCTCTCGGGTATTGAATTTTTTTCCCGCCAAGAAGTTATCCAAATTCTGGAAAAAGTAGTAGTCTGTAGGCGCAAGGTCTGGTGAGTAGGGCGGATGACGGAGAGCTTCCAACCCCAGTTCTTGCAACTTGGAGACCGTCTGCTGTGCAGTATGAGGTCGCGCGTTGTCGTGCAGGAGCAGCGGAGACGAGCGATTGACCAATGCTGGTTGGAGATGCGCCAGCTTCTCCATCATTGTGTTCAGTTCTTCACAGTACACATCTGCAGTAATGCTCACCCCGTTTGGTAAGAAGCTGTGATGAATCACACCGGCGCTAGACCACCAAACAGTGACCATCACTTTTCTAGGGGTAAGTTTTCGTTTAGGGCATTGTTTAGGTGCTGAACCAGGATCCAACCAACTTGCTGAGCGCTTGCGGTTATCAAACAGAATCCATTTTTCATCGCAGGTAACAATGCGGTTCAAAATTCCTTCATTTGTGTGTCTGTTGAGCAGTGCAAGGCAGTTCGTGGGGCACCCATTTGTCAAGCTTTTTTACCTTGCCAATTTGACGCAAATGGACCAATATTGTTTTGACGCTAACGTCGAAAGCTGCTGCTAATTCAGCCGTAGATTGTGTATCATCAGCTTCCACAATCGCCTTTAATTCGTCATTGTCGACCAGTCTTCGGACGACCGCGAGGTTCATTTTTCAGGTCGAAATTTCCAGAACGGAAGCGAGCAAACCAATAACAGGTGGTGCGTTGGTTTGTAGTGTTAGCTCCGTAAACGTCGTTGATGTTGCGTGCCGCTTGTGCCGCGTTGCTGCCACGACGGTACTCATATTCCATAATTACTCGGCAGAACGGCAATTTCACAGGTAAAGACCTAATATATATATTAGGTATTTACCTATGAAATTGCCGTTCTGCAGTACTGGCCATTTCAAATCAAAATAATTTTTGTTTGGCTAAGAATTCTAATTTCAAATTAATTTTATTTTAAAAACATGGATTTTTTTTTCCAAAAGTAGTCATTTCTTTATTGATTAGTGTTACATTTTCATCGCATTTCAATCTTTTTCGTCATCATGGATACGTTAAAAATTCGAGTAATTATGGAATATGAGTACCGTCGTGGCAGCAACGCGGCACAAGCGGCACGCAACATCAACGACGTTTACGGAGCTAACACTACAAACCAACGCACCAGCTGTTATTGGTTTGCTCGCTTCCGTTCTGGAAATTTCGACCTGAAAAATGAACCTCGCGGTCGTCCGAAGACTTTGGTCGACAATGACGAATTAAAGGCGATTGTGGAAGCTGATGATACACAATCTACGGCTGAATTAGCAGCAGCTTTCGACGTTAGCGTCAAAACAATATTGGTCCATTTGCGTCAAATTGGCAAGGTAAAAAAGCTTGACAAATGGGTGCCCCACGAACTCAATGATCGCCAGCGCGAAGTACGCGTCGAGACGTGCCTTGCACTGCTCAACAGACACACAAATGAAGGAATTTTGAACCGCATTGTTACCTGCGATGAAAAATGGATTCTGTTTGATAACCGCAAGCGCTCAGCAAGTTGGTTGGATCCTGGTTCAGCACCTAAACAATGCCCTAAACGAAAACTTACCCCTAGAAAAGTGATGGTCACTGTTTGGTGGTCTAGCGCCGGTGTGATTCATCACAGCTTCTTACCAAACGGGGTGAGCATTACTGCAGATGTGTACTGTGAAGAACTGAACACAATGATGGAGAAGCTGGCGCATCTCCAACCAGCATTGGTCAATCGCTCGTCTCCGCTGCTCCTGCACGACAACGCGCGACCTCATACTGCACAGCAGACGGTCTCCAAGTTGCAAGAACTGGGGTTGGAAGCTCTCCGTCATCCGCCCTACTCACCAGACCTTGCGCCTACAGACTACTACTTTTTCCAGAATTTGGATAACTTCTTGGCGGGAAAAAAATTCAATACCCGAGAGGCAGTACAAAATGCCTTTGAAGAATTTGTTGCCTTCCGTCCAGCTGATTTCTTTAAGAAGGGCATCAATAAACTGCCACTGCAATGGCAAAGATGCATTGATTGCATGGGTGATTACTTCGATTAATACAAATAAAAAATTCATGAAAAAAATTCGTTTAAATTTTTTCATATAAAAACGGCAATTTCATAGGTAAAGACCTATTAGTAATAAAACTAAAAAGCTTGAAATAAAACAAATTATTTAAAAAACAAAAAACCCGACTGCAAAAACCTATAACCGAAAGGAGAAAAACAAGCATTGCACTTTGTTTTTTGTAAGGTATTGCAGGCGGGGATAAACTAATTAATAACCTGAAATATGGTGTAACTTTTGTTTTTGCGGTCGGGTTTTTTGTTTTTTAAATAATTTGTTCTATTGGAGTGCTCCATGCCTTGCCACAACATAACGTCATCCATGACGTAGGAATTGGCCGAAAGTACGAAACTGACGCAATTTGCCATAATAGACGAAACGACGGGTTTGCAAAAGTATTTTGAAGTTGAATTCGGTCCATCCCTATGAATCATACAGGGACATTTTCTCTGATAAACTCAGATAAAATACATAAGTTTCCAAATTACTTTGCTTTTGTTTTGCGAAGACAAATTACAGAAAAACCTCCGTTCTTTAAAACTTTATGAAATAAACGATAACAGAAAAATATAACGCCATGATCCATATGTTCCCGAAATGTACTGTAAATGTATTAGAACACCTACTGTGAATCGTTTATAGGGTTTACAAATAGGCTCCGGAACAATCTTCCTTGATTGAGGAAGATAAACAATATAAATCACTGATAATCAGTGATCTTGTATATGACGTGACTGATTTTAGAAATCCTTTTTGCAACAGACGTGGTCAATGAGCCGTCCTTTCTTTTTTTTTTTCGATGAACCGTCCCGTATACTTTGTTTTATAAGACATAGAAACAGCTAGAAAACTGAGGTCTTTACACTCGCGACAATCTAAGAAGTCCGTTTTGACGTTTCGTTCTCGTACATGTAATCAAACGTTTAATCCTTGATAATCAGTTTTTAGCAATGTAGATAAGTCGTCGATTACAAACTCTCTAAGTATGTTCAATCGATATGTCTCGAGAATCAGTTTATAAGAAACCAATTTTTTTTTCACCCCTTACAAAGCATTTTTATAGCTGTCAAAACGGACTTCTTAGATTGTCGCGAGTCTAATATTTTCTGTTGAAATAGAAGCAACGCCAGTTATGTTTAAGTTCCATGTAATGGGAGGCGAACCTATTACCAACAACCGGGCACAAGTGGCGAAATGTAGGTGTAATATACACCTTTGACTACCCCCTTCAGGAACACAGCGATGGTAGGTTTTTGTGTAGAAGATTGCATCTACACAAAAACCTACCATCGCTCCTTTGTTCAACACAAAGACGAAACACTAGTGGAAGCTATAATACCTACAACCCTTAGTACATATAATTCAAATTGAAAACATACTAATTACAACGAGAATTACTTAGTCCTGAAAACCATAAAATATGACATGAAACATATTTAATAGACTACGCTCGAAAAGTTTTGCAATTAATATAATTCCACGTAGTTTGTACACGTACTAAACTTGCAACGAAATGCAATATGAATTCCGTGAAACTGAAATGAAGTTGAAAGCGGGCGTTGCCGCGCTCCAAATAAGTATCTGAAGCTTACAGCTTACATGATGAGTATGCATACGGTTGACCTTATTAGTTACGTCTAGTTATATCTATGAATATTTTTCTAGAGGGCATGATCCTATGTAATACCCTCTTTAAAAATACATGAATGCAATGGATAGAAATGAGTACATACGATGAAGTCTGATAGTGGCACCGGTGACTGAAAAGTTATCTCTTGCAGAAAACTTAGGCTCTGACTGATCGAAATCGTAAATAAAAACTTTTTATAAAAAAAAAACCGACTTCCAAAAAAAACAAAAAAAAGTGAAAAATAACTTAAATTTCGGAAGTCGGTGGCAAAAAACGAAAATTGAAAAGCAGAGACCGACTTCCGAAATTAAAGTTATTTTTTACTTCTTATATTAGTTTATATTGTTTTTTCAGGTCACGGGAACCATCTGCGACTCCCGCATTCCCCTTAAACTTAAGGGGAAGATATATATAACAATGGTTAGACCTGCTGTCTTGTATGGATCAGAATGTTGGGCCACAAAAGGGATGAATGAAAGGCAATTGCATGCAGCTGAGATGAGAATGTTAACGAGGGATGTGTGGTGTTACACGAATGGATAGAATAAGAAATTAGTACATAAGAGGAAGTCTGAAAGTGGCACCGGTGACTGAAAAGTTGTGTGGAAATCGGTTGTCATGGTATGAGCACGTGATGCGAAGGAATGAGGAAAATGTTGTGAGGAAAGTTTTGGGTATGAATGTCGATGGCTATAAGAGTAGGGGAAGACCAAAGAAACGATGGTTGGACTGTGTGAAAGATGATATGGCTAGAAAGGGGGTGACTACCGAGATGACGGCTAATAGAGAAGTATGGAAGAAAGGGACATGTTGCGCCGACCTCAACTAAATTGGGATAAGGGCAGGAGAATGATTGTTTTTAATAAAAAGTTTTTATTTTTCACTTTTTAGTTGTGGTACCTACCCCACACAAATTCGAATACCACTACCTGCTTTGTAAATCACAGTGACGGAGTCAAATAATATATCGTCTACATAGACTAAGTGGGAATAAATACGTAATATTGAAGCTAACTCAAAATCTACGCAAGCAAAGTTAATAAAATTTATATCTGACCACCTCTGAAGCAATACCTACCAAACAAAAAAGGAATCATTAAAATCGATTTATAATGGACGGAGTAATCGCGTAACAAACAAAAAAAAAAAAAACATACATACGAATTGAACATAGAACCTCCTCCGCTTTGAAGAAGTCGGTTAAAAAATGAGGTTAGATTTCGTAAAATTATTCGCATTTTAGTACCAAATCAAATAAAATAGTTTTACTCCTAACCGCAGCGAAACAAGTTAGGTAATAAGCGAACGTAGGCAAGAGACAACATTTTCTATATCGCGTTGAGCTTCCTGCCCCAATCAATCAAATTGTCTGCGCAGGAAATTCAGTTAAAGTCTAAAATTTGTAATATCCGTTGTGCATTTAAGGTTCATACACGTTGCATCCCCTTTGCCTGACTAACCTAACCTAACGCATGTCTACGTTTATAACCAACCTTTAAAAGATGTCTACGCGATACATTGCGAATTCACAAAGCTTGGCCACATTTTTGACAATAATGAACCATCTCAAAGTCGAAATGTTTATCTATTAGAAAAGTTCCATTAAAAAAACTAAACAATTAAACAAAACTTTAATAGTATCGAGACAAAGATAGGGGACGTCGTCGGGTCGAGTCAGGCTTTTATCGGGTCGCCCAGTTACAAACAGGTCAAACCAATTGTTAGCTCCCAGGTCGTTTAAAGAACAGCCATTCTGTATCCAATGAAAAGAAAAAAAGTTACTTAAAAACTCCAAAGATAAAAAAAAAATATAGAAAAAGATGAAAGGACCAATTATGGAAGAAGACGAAGACTTTTATGGAATAAAAAGTATTTGTGGCTCTTATTCCAATTTAATCGAGTTCAACGTGGCTTCCTAGATGGCGCCTGAAGGTTTCGTCATGGGTGTCGTTTTCATAGTTTTCGACGGTGCTAAAGACGATCGAGAAGTCAAAATGTAAATCCAAGATGGCCGCTGCTAATATTTTCAAATTTTTCGTCATGGGTGTCATTTTCGTAGTTTTCGAGGGTGCTAAAGCCGATCGTAACATTAAAATGTAAATTCAAGATGGCGGCTGCGAAAGTTTTGTTTTTGTTACCTACTTCTCTATTAGTCGTCCTCTCGATAGTCACTACCGTTCAAGCCATAACTTTCACACTGTCCATCCATCGTTGCTTTCGTCGACACAAACTTAGATACATTCTTTATTCTAACTATGTAAATTCTCTCTAAACAGAATCAACCGTCAAGCATCGAATTTTATATATAAGCGGTACGAAAGACGCGCCGTAAGTCAACCGGCCATCTACCGGTCCGGTAAGTTACATCCCCAGAGGCTGCCGGTCCGGTCGTAAACCAGCCGTACGGCCCGGACGCGACCGGTAAATACAATTAATAAGGCGGAACTCAATTGGTTTAGTTTCTGATGTCAATAAAATTGGAGAAAGGAGCAAAAAAAGGAAGAAGATAGTTGATATTTTGTAAACTATAAACTGAATATTCCCGTTTTATGCTATACAAAGTGAAGAAAGGACTTTACTTGATACATAACATAAGCTTAACCTTTTAACCGCCCGGCTTTATATCGGTTTTCGTGCCCCCAGCGCCTGGCATCGAAAAATCTAAAAATAAATACCTTCAACAAAGATGGTGTGCAAAGCGTAATTAAATAAAAAAAATGATTAAATGCGTGTCGTAAATATACGACTCTGGCGAAATGGACACGAAAATATTTGTCGGATAAATCCGTCGTAAGCGGTTAAAAGGTTAATCAGCCTATAATGTACTGCTGGGAAACAAGCCTTCTCTCTGTGAGAGGGAGTGGGCCGTAATCCACCAGTGCGGGTGATATCTGGATGAAAATGTTTAACCTGCTAAAAATGCTTAAAATTTTTCTATATCATTGACATTTTGATAGTAAATTTTAAGGCACCTTGATATCAACAATAAAGAAGCTTAGGTATCGTGATGGTTTATGAAACAGCAGATTTGTATTTCTGGATCTCCGTCACTCATCTATACATATTATAAATTAAAGTCGCTTTTCGTTTTTGTCTGTATGTCCGCGCCTTCATAACCACGCAACAGATTTCTATGAGGTTTTCACCATCATTTAGAGAACTTATTCCGGAAGGTTTATGTGTCTAATACGGTATTATTAAAGTTAGATATAACTAAGAATCTCGATGTTTTGTCAAGTCCAAAAACCGTGCGAAACAGGTACGGCCGACAGTACAATAATAAACTACATATCGCACTACCAAATCAAAATTCTTCTTTACTTTCAGTGTTCTTTTACCCCACCTCAAACCTCAAATTAAACCTTCTCTTACGCAATGAGGGCAACAACGTGCATATTTCAAGAACGCAGGTGTTCAGCGCAGTCTTACAACGTTATACGAAGCCAATTAGCCCCGACAGATAGGCTCTCGGTAACCGCTAATTAATATGTCACAGCATTAATTTATCTTTACAGGATTTGGGTCAAGTCTCTTCAAGAGAATGTTTAATGTAACCAATTTGTTTACTCTCACATGTTATTGATACAGGTGATATTGATATAAGGCTTTTAATTGTGCTCATATTCATGAAGTTCACGTTGTTTGCTGATAATAGGTACATTGTTTCTGTATTTTGCTTTGATAGCATGATAAGATTTGTTAAGAAATCAAGATAAAAATTTTCAAGACCGAAAATCAAAAATACCTACGAAACGTCGTGTGCCTGCTAAAAGCTTAATGCATTTATGAAATCTAACAGCATAATCAAGGCAATATACTTAAAAAAAAACGTGCACCTCACCTACAGAAACGACATCAATACTAAATACTGGGTGTTAGGGTAGACACCGTTATCCTTGAAACTAGTGGTTTGGTGTCATCTATAATACACTTTTTCTAAGGGACCAACCTTGAAAACTAGTTGTTTGGTGTCATATATAATAATACTTTTTCTATGGGACCAACTTTGAAATCGCAAAAAAAAATTCAGCTGTTCCATACATTTGTGTTCACTTAAATTGACAAAATGTATGGAACAGCTGATTTTTTTTTGCGATTTCAAAGTTGGTCCCATAGAAACCACACCCTGTATAATTTGTAATACACAGTCATCCGTGCACATCTAAGGTACCAAAAGAGGGCAGACATCTTACTTATTCTAGGTTACAAACACAATATATGTACTACAGCTAGGTAGCTTACATAGACATGAACTCCAACCGCAGGACTACATCAGATGTCAGGAATTCCTTGACCCAGTTGGAAGAAAGGAGGTCCCTCCCAGATGCTGCGTCGATAGGCGATGAGGACCAATAGTAACACAGCATCCAACTAACGGTGTTAAAACACTATACAGGGTTATTGGTAAAACACCAACAACCTCTTAAGGAATCATTGTACTCATCATTATGAACAACTTTTACTACGGGAACAAATATGAAATCACGAAAAAAATAGCTGTTCAGTACATTTATGTTCGCATAACTCGTCAAAATATACGGAACAGCTGCTTTTTTTTTTCGCCATTTCATGTTTGTTCCCATAGTAAAAGTTGTTCATAATGATGAGTACAATGACTCCTTAAGAGGTTGTTGGTGTTTTATCAATAACCCTGTATAGTTATGTATTTATTGGTACAAGTTAAATTGTGACTACTTATAGAGTGTATCTAATAAACTCCGCATATAAACTCTGCTCTTTGAATAAGGATACTGTAATTATGGCTGATTTGATCAGGTGGTAAAGTGTTTGCCAACTACGATGAAGAAAGGCGATAACATAGAAAATACGATTTTTAGTTTTACAGACTGTTTTCTTGAGTACTTTCGCCGGATAAGCTTTAAGACAAATGAAATTATGTGTTGAATCGTAAAAAGCCGATGTTATTCTTAGGGTATATATAATATAGCCTGTCAGGGTTGCGGAATAGTCCGAAAGGGATACCGGGACCCTGGCAACAGGCAACTGAAGGAACTCGGGTGGGTTTTAGTCAGTAAGAGTCTGACACGACCTTCCGCTCCGCCCAGAAAAAAAAAGTAACAATATAAGCTCGGATTATGTTACACGAATTACTTCGCTGATAATTGGATACGGCTTCAAGAATATCCCAAATCAAACCGAATCAATAAGACAATCAAAATGGGTTAACCAAAATAAAGCTTGTATCAAAATGTAAAACATCACGCCTGTAATCCCCGAAGGGTTAGGCAGAGGTGTACTTATAGTACCTACACCCACATTTCGCCAGGTATGTTTAAGTCCCATGTAACATGGACGACCCTATTGCCACTGACCGGGCACAAATCCAGACTACATAACTAAAATATATAATCCATAAACATTCAATATATATCTATAGGTACAGTCACGGACTTTAATTGATGAGCCACCTGGCACTGTTCGTATTTTAGCCGTGTAATGCAAATCGGGTTTATTCGGTTCCCGACACAGAAAGTCATAATGTCTTCGTATTAGTAGAAGAAAATTATATTTAATAACTTTACCGGTTGGCTAACCTGAGAGCCAGAACTACAAACTTGACAGCAGAGTGACTACCCAAAGTCAACCAATTGCTGGTCTAGCAACAGTACCTAGCAACGATTGTTTAGCGTAGCGATAGTAACGTTAGCGTACGGAGAAATATTAATAGTCATTAAAACAACTTCGAAATTAACTGTCACTGTTTTCAGATAAGTTTTCAGAATAATCGAGTTAATGAGCTCTGATTCTAAGGAGGTCAGTATCAAATAGATTGGATAAACTTAATGCAACATTTTATTTATTTGTATGATTGAGAACTTATTAGTCAAACTCTTAAATAAAACTATTTCCGATTATAAGTAATTTATTTGTCATCTTGTTTACGAGTGTGCGGTTTGAGTTCGATTTTAATCGTGTAGTCTCGTGAATGTATGAACCTGTAAAATTGAAAAGTTTGAAGGTGGCTTATCAATTAAATTCCGTGACTGTACATTAGGTACCTAACTCTCTGGATCATAACCTCAAACTCAAAGCATTTACAGGCACTTTTTTTCAAATAAACCAATTACAGGCACTTTTGAATTATCAAGGGGTCGGTCAGTCAGAAAGATGAAGCTAGTTGGCTATTCCAAAGTTAGTAGGTTCCTATGAAGAAGAACGGGCAAGAAACTCCACGGACACTCTTTTAAATCAGAATATTGTTACAATACAGGGTGTAAGAGTGAACACCGTTGTCACTCAAACCATGGGTAGTTGACTTAAATATATAAATAAATGACCGAGTAACAACAAAAAAAAACGTTATTTTCATTAAAAGATTTTAAAAAGTTTCTATCCGACACCGTGCTCGCAAGCGAAACAGCTGACTGACTGAGGGAGGGGTCGCGCTCGCGGCCGGTCAGGTCTCGTCCCGCGACCCCCACCCCTGTTGAGACGCAAGTTCGTTGCCCTAGCGGATAGGTGAAGGGGTGAAATACTCGAGCGGTAAACAAAAAAAAAAAAAAACAATTTCCCATTGACACCAAACCACTGGTTTCAAGGATAACGGTGTTTACCCTAACACCCTGTATATTGGTAACATCCACTGATATCGATGGTTACATCACATACCAATCAATATAATATTGCCAGAAGCAAATTAACACGGTTGTCTCTCATTGTGATTGAAACAATCGTGGTAATCAAATAATGGCTCCGTAATGAACGTAACGAGGTACTCACACAATGGCGGTATACTGAACAATGACACCCCTTGCGGAGTCTGGATTTGATTAAGTTGTTACTTAAGTACTTGTCTCGCTTCTAAGTACTTAGTACACACCGCTATAAGTGCTATTCTGGTTTAATTATGGTTTATAGAATAATCGACGTTAAGTCTATAGGCTATAGTTTTAGTTATTAAAGAACGATTCCAATCTGTCAAAAATATGTCTAATTTCCCTACATTTTTAACAAGTTTTTGACATTGATTGTCGCTGAGATGAGAACGCAACTTCATATTTGAACGTTTTTAAGTAAGAGAGTTGGCCTACTGAGCGCACATCGTCTTGTCCAGAAGATTGACAACAGACTACTCTAATTGACACTAGATAAATGCATAGCTTGGTATTAACCACTACTGTCAACTGTCAGCCAGCAATTTCTGACAGGCCTCTGAGAACTGTCCAAATGATGAGCCATTTCGTCTCAGAACCCCTCATTAAATAAAGATTTACTCCGACCGATGAGAGACTGCGTTCCTGACATATGTCGGCTAAGTACAAAAGAATAAGTACGTGTTTTACGAATTTAAACTTAATAACCGACTTCCTCATAAAGGAAGAGGTTCTCAATTCGTCTGTATGATTTTTTTTTATTGTTACGCGATTACTCCGCCAATTATGAATCGATTTTGATGATTCGTTTGATGTTTTTTGTGTTTGGTACGTCAAGCTTCAGAGGTGGTCCAATATGAATTTTATTAACTTTGCTTGAGTAGTTTTTGAGTTAGCTTCAATATTACGTATTTTTATACCACTTAATAAATGTAGACGATGTTTTATTTGACTCGTCATTCTTATTTAGATAGCAGGTACTGGTATTCGAATTTGTGCAGGGTAGATACCACAACGAATAAGTGAAAAATAAACCTTTTTACAAAAAAAAAACTAAGTTCTTCCATAAAAAACACAAAAAAAATGAAAAATAACTTTGATTTCGGAAGTCGGTGGCAAAAAAGAAAATTGAAAAGCAAATACACCTACTATTTTCTATTTATTTTATTTCCTAATCTTGTCCAGCTGATAGGCGTCAGAAACACAGTCTCCCGGGTGGTCGGAATATGGTGCCCATATTAAATGACAGATTATACAGCTATAACGTCATTCATGAACACGTGACGTCACCTGACAGTGTTATAAACTAGTCCATTACCTTGCGTTAACATAATCTGGGGTAGACACTAGGCCTGACGTGTAATTATGTGGCAAGCATGAATTACCTTAATATAGTGACAAGTGGGAGCTGTCACAGTCTGAGAACGGAGCTATGTGCTAATTATGTGCTTGTCTTATATAATACAACTAGCAACCTACCAACCTATTTTTACCCAACTACGGCGAAGAAAAAAGGAGGGTCATGATTTTGACCGGTATGTATGTATGTATGTATTTTCATCTGTTCCCTCCTATCTTCTAAAGCACTCATCACAATTTGACAAATGAGGTATCGTTGGAAGCGTCTTGATTGTCCGCTGGTTATAGGCTATGTGACGTCACATTAAATTAAAAATGGCGCCCTCTAGAGGACATAAAGTCAGGAACTAAAAAAAATGTTTAATCGTACCATGTTGGGTATCAAATGAAAGGGCTTAATGAGCACATTTCAAATATATATATATTATAACACCAAAAGAATTTACAAAAATATATTAACAAAAACAACTTGGCAACACATCAAGATTTCTTTATAGGTAATATGATTGTATTATACACATAAAACTTCCGGAATTAATTCCCTAAACGATGGTGAAAGCCGCATCAAAATCCGTTGCGCAGTTTAGAAAAACAATGCAATCACACAGACAGACACGAAAAGCGTTTTTAATTCATAATATGTACTAGCTTCCGCCCGCGGCGTCGCCCGCGTGGTATGTCAATAAAAGTACCCTATGTCCTACCCCAGAATGCCATCTATCTCCTTGTCAAATTTTGTCGAAATCCGTTCAGTAGTTTAGGCGTGAAAAGGATACACACGTAATCTGTTCGATTTATGCCCTAACACGTGTGACTCCGGATTTTTAATTTGTTTGTCTGCGGTGTCTTGTTTATAACTTTTTAGTCGTAGTTGGGTTTTAAGTTTTTATTACTATAATTTTTTTAACTTTTATTAGAATTTGTCTGTCTGTGGTGTCTTGTTTATACCATTTTAGTTGATTGACTTTCTTGTCGTAGTTGGGTTTTAGTTTTTATTACCTTTTTTTGTAGTATGTTGTGATAGATAACATCCAAGGAGATCTACTCTTATGCCGTAAAACGTGTAGGTATGCTTCAAAATGAGCCTATATGCAAATACAGATACTCCGGCTAAGGAAGCCCAATCAAATCAGCAAACCACAGATATCTCATAAAAGAGTATCTATCAAACGGACGAGCTAATAAAAACTTCCATAAAAATTACCATAGCAGCCTTAGGCTTCACTCAAAATAATGAAACATTAATCATGTTAATAGACCTAAAAGGAATTTATAGCTTGCGGTGATATCCTAATAGGATTTAGAATTCTGTTGAAATAAGGCCCGTCACGTCATCGGTGGATCAAAACCTTTTTCAGGTAATCTCTTTGAACTTACCTTAATGTAGAACTCGCCTTATTAGGCTGGTGTCATCTGTAACAAGAATAACATGTTTGTTAATATTATAAACTAACCCTCTTATATATTATATATATATGTTAAAGTTAAAGAGTCGTATAAACGTCGAAAATTTATGGTTAAACAGTTGCTAATTCATAACTTAACTTTAAGCAGCGTTTATGAATAAGGCGGTAAGTAAATATATAAGGTGTATCTTTTCCTACACGAAGTCTCATAATGTACTATTCATTATGAACAAATTATATTGTTTTTAAATCAGCTGTTTCCTACATTTTACATAAAAATGGGGAACAGCTGATTTTTTTCCGCAATTTCAGTGTGGTTCATAATGATGAGTGCAATGACCCCTTAATAGATCTCGTGTATGGATAGATCACCCTAGCTAAAGCCCTATTAGAATGCTGGACTACTCAGAATATTTAGTTCAGAAAACAACAAGCTAAGGGATAATTACTTAGGCCACGGGCTGTGGAAAAATTGGCCTATAAATATAAGAAACCACGGCTACTATCTTTCTGAACGTAACCAACCAAAGGCCAATTGTTATACTTGAATGCCTATTCACGCGTTCCGTTACCGGTAAGTCGGTCCCGGGTACCCGGAAGCGAAATGTATGGGTAAGTAAGTATGAAAGCCTTCACACGTACCGGCACAATATTCCCGGCAGCCGTCTGAAAAGAGGCTAACACCTCAAAGAATTACCCATAGCAAAGAAAACTCCCATAAAATGTAATGAGAAAATCGCAATGTTGTTACGTAAAGTGCAACAGTGTTGCTGCAACGTTTTACAGCTGTTAGCGAACGCTGTTAGGAGCACGTTACTGCAACACGCTGCGTACGTGACCCGGATTAACGGTAAATAAAATATAGGAGGAAGGCAGGGAGTGTGAACTAAGTATGCAATGGAAATGTTAGCGCCTTGAAAATACGGAATTTGCCGACCGGAATTACCGAAGCTTGCTATAATATGTGTGGCTTTAAACGAATGTCATAGACGCAATTCGATTAGTACATTCTGACGTTTGTTGATAACGGGCATCCGCCGGTAATAAGTGGTCAACAAGCAGCATTGTGAAAATGTTGTTTTCTAGTGATTTTAACAATTTTTTCAGTAAATATTTCTATCTATATGTGAGTCGTAATTTAATATTCTCCCTTCTGGCTTTCCTCTCCAACTCAGAAATATAATTCCATCCATCATGACGTATTAACATCGAGTGAAACAAAGCAGTGTGCCGCGGGCGTAGGCGCCTCGTAGCACCGCTACGTAGACGCTACGCTGCTACGCCGCTACGACAGCTTTTCATATAAGCCGCTACGAAGCGCTACGTGAAAGGAATACGTGCAATTTGCATTTTTTTAAATATCATTCAAGGTAATAAAACTGCAAGACATAATAAATATCCCATCAAAATAAATGTTTTTATGTGCCAAGTGATTTTAATAAAACAATTTATTGTTGGTACCTCTACGCCACAAGTACATAAAACTTTATGCCATCTTCAGAGAAAATGTGATTATATAATAAAAATATTCCCATAAAATAACATAAAAGAGTCTATCGAAAATAATGGCTATAATATCTAGTTTAAGAGTAAACAGTACCTAACTGATCAACATTATGTGTCTGAAGTGACACATCAATACATAACAAATACTGAATATCTTAGGCTTATCTTGGGCTCGTAGGGTAAATCCTTAATCACGTCATCAACATAGTCAAAACGAATTTGTTAACCAAATTATGTATGTGTAGAGACAACAGCCAAAAACACTAATTATAATGGCGCCGGCAATCCGGATCATCCAGACATTCATAATGAAGGTGAGTCAAAGCCAAAATGAAGCAATTACTTAATCGAAGGATCTAGAACGCATCCCTTGCTGACGGTCAGCCATTGGCCTTACCAGACCTCCTCGACGCCAGGGGAGAGGCGAGGGGCGCGGGGAGACTTCGAGCCCCTCGTCTATTCCAATAAAGAAGGACAAGACTCTAATAACGCGACCCGAGTAAGCTCCCAAAACGACACCTCAGACTTTCAAACAAACTTCCCCTTTAAAAGCGACCTTATTTTACAGTCATAAAGTCGAAATTACATCGAATGTTAGCACACTCAGTAATAAATACGAAAACAGAACCGCACGTCCGGTGAAGTTTTTAAAGGGAAGGCGACGTAGGTGGAATATTAGGTGAGTACAAGTAATGGAAATTTGATAACACGTGTCGAGAAGTATTACACGCCTAACACGGGGCTTAAAACAGTCACTTTGGGAGAATCATAATAGGATAAATATTATGAATCATGGTAAAATGTCACAAACTGACAATTCATAATATGATCTGCGTACGATTAATATTACGAAATAATTCATCATTCATTTCTATGGAAATTCGTAAAATGGTCCACACTATGAATTGCTTTTGTGTCAAATTAGAGGAAATGCTAATGAAAAAGCTGGAAATTCAGGCAATGAAATGCTTTTAGAGGAATTGCTAATGTGACCGTTTTAGGCCCACGGGCGCCGCTAGTAATGCACCGTGAAAATAAATAATATGATTAGTACTAAGCACCGCCGACAGATATTTTGGCGAAAAATACTATGTTTACTACCCAACAAAACGCTTACTTCGCGTTACGTTTGGCAAACCACGCATGATCAAATATTCTAAGTGAGTACTTACATCTTATAAGGTATCGATTTTATGCATTGGCATTTGCCAACCTGGCACAATAATATTGTGGAATCCCAAGATGAAATGGAAATCAGATGCGAATAGAATAGCACAAAAGCCAATTAGCACATTTTCGTAAACGATTAAGACTAATTTCTTTCATTTTGACAGTTCAACAACGTTCATTGCGTTATTTACGCTGTTGAGCAGTTTTTTTCGAACTTACGATGCTATGGATTAGCATTCTGTTTTAAAAGGATTCAGATTGTGATTGGTCGTGTATTACGCAATTTGGCTGCTGATTTAAATTCCGATTCGAGATATTCAAAGAACAGTAATCAAAGAAATATTAAGTCAATGAAAATTTTTAACATCGGTTACGTGTGACCTACTTCGCTCTGAAACAATATGACGCACCACGGTATAGACCTTGAGTTAAAACAACAGGAACTAAATAATTAAATAATCTCATAATCCCTCAGAAATCCGCTTAGCTTTAATATAACTAACTGCAATATTTTACATTAACGATGTTAGACCAAGACATTATAATATCTCTGGGCAGAGTTTCAGCCGAGAATTTTTCCATCATAAATAATTTTGAGGGGTCGAAGCTAAATTAAAATGGACTTTGGATGACTTCAATAAGACCTTTTGGAAAGCCTCGATTTCAGCTTTAATGGAGCGAAGCATTATTAAGTCTGAAAAGATGTAGGAAGGAGGAGGTGGGTGGAATGTGCAAATTTTCGCTTAAGTAAACATGCTAATGGCTTGAAAGTTGCGCCCTAGGTGCAAAATTCAGCAATACTTTACGTAAAATGCACTAATAAATTACGGGGTAAAGATGCAAAGCTTAAAACCGTTTTGCGGGTAACATCATAATATTAAAGCGACAATATGTTTATAAACAAGAACAAGCTTGTCCAATTAAGCCCTAACGTCTGTCGGGTAGTTAAATTTGCATCAAGTGTCGCCACCGACGGCCCTCGCTGCGGACTTGTCACGAGTTTCTAATGACTAAGATAATGAAGAGAGCTCGTTTAGTTATCACGTACTATATTTTAATTAAGATGTTTGAGGAAACGTTAGAACTTAGGACGCAGATTTTAAAATAATCTGGCATGGTTTGGATGTGAATCTCAGTGTTAAAATTATATAGAACGCAAACCGCATTATTAACCACTCTACTCGACAATATTTTAGCATATGACATTTCAGCGAATTACGTCATGAAATTCAGGAATTTAAATCAACTTTCAGCATTACAATAGATAAAAATATACCGCACTAGCTATTTTAAACAATGAGATTGTGGCACATATCATTAATATGCAAAATTAAAACATTATTGATGAAAGGACTTTCCATACAGTGCCCTTCGAACTTCGAAACAAAAAACTTTATGTGACACATCAAATGCATCTCAGTGTCATTGACAATTCAGATGTCGTATATTTAACTAGAGAGCCCTAAACTGCACAGCGGGTGACCTAGTTAGTGTTTCGGACAACCTAACTAATGTACCTATGTTTCAACCAGTTTGCGAATGACTGTTTCTCTGAATTTCGCGGAAAGCTACTGTTATGGCATTAACCTGCACCCCAATTGCGTAACACACTTACAATCATAATCCGAAGAAAATTGCTAATCCATTGCTTCATATGTTTAAAAGATTCGTCTCTTCAACAACGTAAATAACGCAATGAATGTTATCGAACTGTCAAAAATAAAAGCATTGCCATTGTAAGTGTGTTACTGCGATGTCATGTGTTTTTGCTTCGAAGAAATAATGAATGAGCAGTGCTGAGGTCTCTTGTTTATAATTACTAGCTTGTTATTGCACGAAATCAGACACACACAACATTGATAAAAGATTCCATTAATGGACATCGTTCATTTTGGGCCGCATTGCCGCTATTTCGCATACTGTAGCTATGTGGAGAATAACCCTAGGGTCTTAGTTTTACAGTAAAAAGTGATAACTGTAATGTTTAGTGGCATAAAAAGCTAATACTATAATTAGATTACCTACTAAGTATTATTCTTTTAACTAAATCGTACTGAAAACAGTATTTTTCAAACTCGTATAACAGTGCAGGGAATGACCCAACACGTTTGGTCCCATGCTAAAAAATGAAGAGAAAAACATATTCTTTTGGAATATAGCATTTTTTTTATTTGGCCAGCCCTTTCACTTTTAGCCCAAAAATGTATGGACGGTGAATCGTCTCCTTTGTATGAACATCAAAATAGATTGAATGACAAGAAACAATACATTAATAGAATAACCCCTATATTAATAATAATTTACAAGGATATAGTGTAGCTAATTATTTAATTGTTAATTTCTAGTTTAATTATTTCAATTTATGTTTTATCTTAAAAAAAAAATTCTATACATTTTAATTTGATTTAATTTAATTTGGTAGCCCCACAATATTGTAGTAACATATTTTTATTTATTTTTATTCAAGCTTTGATTACATTCATAATATTGTGTGAAGATACAATATTATGAATGTAATCAAAGCTTGTGTGTACCATAATTGATTCTTGTTATCCGTGGAAACGCAGTGGATTGTACTGTAACCATTCTTAGATTTATTTTATTTTTTTAATTATGGAATTCTCGTTGTACAATTGTTTGTCTTCCCAAATAAATAAAATAAAAAATAAAATATTGCGATTAGAGGATTTAACTTTGAATATTCATCATCATTATTATTTCAGCCGAAAGACGTCCACGTTACTGGACATAGGCCTCTCCCAAGCATCACCAATTCGACCAGTTTGTGCTTTTCGAATCAAATGCTTTGAATTAATTACTTTAGAAGCCAGCCCTAACAACAGTAACAACCCTGCTCAAATAGACAATGGCTTGGGTAAATGTGGAATATATATCAATACTATGATAAAACAAGTTGTTCTCACAGTAAAGTTGTCTTGTATATTCACGTTACAAACCCTGGCTGGATATTATTTTGGCAGATACCGTTTTCGAGAAGGGTTTTCTGTAATTCTTGGAGATACACCCGCCGGCGATCCTTTAGCTGCTAAGTAAACAAACAGTCTCCAGAATATGAAATAATACAAGCTCTCAGACAAATAAATTAAATAAAGCTCGAATAAAAACATTTATTTTCTTTGACGAAGATTATGTTATTTTTTTATACAATTCGGAAAACTCCGGAGCGATACAAGAGGATTATGATGAGAAACAAAGATGTCTGCCTTCAGATTACTTAACATTGTTTAATATTAAGTAATCCGATGATTGAACATTACCTAAGATACTTTATCTTTGCAGATTCGACGAATCTTTAGGTAGGTCCACTTGTAAGTTTCATTTTAAACTTTTAAATAATAAAGCTAGTATGAATTGAAAATATCTCAAACGCCGCTATTTTTATGGCAGACCGGAGTCTGCATTAATGTCTCGTAATATTTTAAGTAAAAAGTGCACTTTAGTGAATATGATGACTGCCACTTTGACTCGAATGAAGTTTTTTTTTTCATAAAAAGTATTAATTTCAGAGAGCGACAAACGCTTTATTTTTGTTATATTAAAATGTAAGTAACCCAGAACGTCAATTGATGTCTACCTACACAGTTTATTTACTGAACTGAAATAAAGAATTGACTTCCTACTCGAGCTTATTTAAAATTCATAAGTGAACGAATTCCCAGTCATAACTTATCATCAAGCAGCGTGCTTTTGAAAGAAGCAGCAAGCCTCGAATTTTTCGGAAAGCGATTTATCGAAACGAAATACACTACGAATTTCGTACAAAGCACTCTTTCGAAACGAAAACGCATTTAAAAGTTCACCTATTTGTTTCCCCGTAACAAATAGTGCAAAATATTTCACTCTTTCAGTTCGTAGTTTAGATATAATTCAAGCACGATGGAGGAGTAGACGGGGGGCTCGTTTAAAAACCGGGTGCACTCTTTTAAAACCCGTTTTACGAGGTGCACCACCCCACAAGGTGCTTCCACCGACGGCGCACGTATGTTATGTTTTATTACAACCCGCTTAACGGGATTCAATTAATATTTTCTCAGTTGGCAACACTGGCAAAGGAAATGGATTACCGTATGAATAAAGATTGTAATTAAAATGTTCAGCAACAGCTTTGTTCTGATACATTTTATGATTATTAAGTGGGAGAGTTACACGTGTTATAAATAATTACCTTATTACCACAAAACCATGTTTATCAATTGTTTAGCCTAAACACCTTTTAAACACCCATGCTATAAATCCTCTATAAAAGTTTCTGAAACAGTGAGCTTATTGCGAACTTTAAAACACTGGTTGTTATAATGTTGTCATAGTAACCATAATATCATCCAAACGGGTGTTATTATGTTGTACTAAATTTCATAATACAACTCATTTCAAAAAAAGAACATTGTCATGCAGTCGCGTTTCACTAAAAAAGCACCATAATTTAAAACAAAAAAGCATCTATGTCATCCGAATTCGAAAAATTCGAATTCACGTGCGTCGTATCCCTCCATTTTTGTTGATATTAGTATTGCAAAATACCTTTTATAGAGGATTCATATCATGGGTGTAGATAAAGTCTTGCATGCAACTGTAAATAATTAGGTATTAAAACACTCATATGATACTATTATCACATTCGGCTTCGCCTCATGTGATAAACACACATTCGTGTTTTAATACCCCTTATTATATAACAGTTGCATAAATAACTATTATGTATGGAGTTTTAAGATTGACATTAGTCACACGTTGAACAAGTGTCCTAAGTTTTTGCAGTAAGACCGTATGTATACAGCCTGTAAAAAAAACTCTATCCGATCCGTGAGGGTGTTGTTAAGAGTCATACTGGGATTCTATGTATGCAGTTTTTATTTGGAAGAAAAAAAAAAAAATCGCTGCATTTTTTTTCAATGGGGAATTTTACCGTCTTATTTGCGTGGCGCGCGGGTGGCCGTCATCTAGCGGGTCTAAAAAGGGCTAAAAAGTGAAAAATAAAAACTTTTTCCAAAAAAAAAAACACTAAAACGTGGAAAATAACTTTAATTTTTTGAGAATCTGTTAATTGAAATTAGCTGTTGTGTGTGATTTTGTGTAAATCTGATCACATTACATTCTTTGGGGTAGCGAATAACGAAATCAGTGTGTGGTAGGAATGCCACCTTAGATGTAGGGATTGTGTCTGCCAGGGTTGCGGAATAGTCCGAAAGGGATACCGGGACCCTGGCAACAGGCAACTGAAGGAACACGGGTGGGTTTTAGTCAGTAAGAGTCTGACAAGCCCTTCCGCTCCGCCCAGAGCGGGAGAAGTCATATGAAGATTTCCCACCCCAAAAAATATGTAGGGATTGTGTTCAACTTTATTTGTATTTAACTCTTTTTAGCACTCTATCCCGCTACATTCTGTTTTTCACTTCGTCTTTGGAGCCTTCGCTTTCTGTAACGCCTTTTATGTCTACGTCTATCCGGGGTCACAGATATTATAATACTACGCCGGGGTCTTCCTCATACCTGCAGCCTTGTAGGCAGCCAATAGTATTATTACGTGTATCCAGCCAGTCCATATTTATTTATTTATTTAAACTTTTCGCAAACAAAAAAAAATAAGGTACAAAGGCGGAATTAATGCCTTAGGCATTCTCTACCAGTCAACCAAGGGTGGTGAAGAGATTAGATGGCAGGTGCTCTGATTGAGAGGAACAAAGAGAGAGAAAAAATATAAGGAAAAATATATATATCATAATGCATTATAGATAAAACAGTTTTTATAGTACATAAATACGCAATCAACTTATGATACATAAATACTTACATACATATTTACTATAATAAATACCTATAATATATATATATATACATAATATACAAATTCAAGGCAGAGAGGTGTAAATGACTCGACTCTATTTATTTTGAAAAAATCTCTGCAATTTCCGCTTAAATGCATACCGACTGGTGGCCGTCCTGATATCAAGAGGAAGCGCATTCCAAAGAAGAATGGACTGAATATGAAAAGAAGAATGAACAAAGTCAGAAGTATGAGAAGGGCAGAGTAGGAGAAGATTGTTAGAAGAACGCAGATTCTTAGTGTGTGAAGAACATAGATATTGGAAGTGAGACACAAGATAAGAAGGAGGAGTGGGAGAGTTGAGAACGGAGAAAAGCGTGGTCAGAGCACGCAAACTTCTTCTTTGGCGAATGGACATCCATTTGAGCTCAGACCTATAGCTCGAAACATGGTCATATTTCCTCAGATTGAAAATGAACCGAATACAGTTGTTGAGTAGTCTGTCAAGCTTATCCAACAAAACTGCATTCAAGTCAAAGTAGCACACATCACCATAGTCGATGATGGGGAAAATTAAAGTCTGCACAAGCATAGTTTTCGTCTTAGCGGGCAAAAAGTTATATATATATAGCATATTTAAACACTGAGAATACACAAACAGCACTGTCCAGTCTTTCAAAGAGTATTTTAACGTTATATGCTTTGTCTGCTTCTTTTTTATGGCCTGATGTAATTACAACTATTATATGAAAGTAACTATAAATCCCAGACATACACGCAAAAGATAATCACATAAAATGATGTTCATTACAAACACGGGGGCGTATCTTACATACATTACTGCACTCGTTGGTAAAACAATTAATTCCTTTGGCTCTAGCACAAGGTTTTAGAAATTTAAAAGACTTAAATTATTATTTACGATTAATTATAAACATAGGTAATGAAACGTCTAGTCACGAGTAAGTGATAATTCTTGGTAATTATAATTTATCTTTGTTGAAGGTACAAAAAAAAGTTCAAGCGTACTTAAGGACCATTTTTCTGTGCGCTTCGGGCTATATCAAACCAACGAAGCTACAACTGTTCTTTTTTATAATTATATCGATAAACTTAACTACATAATTATGTTTGCACGACCTTTGTTGAGTTAGCTATCGCGCTTTGTTCGAAGCCGCCTTCTCTGCCTACTTCGCGACAGTCGCCGGGAAAATATTCTTCCTAACATTCGCGCTCGCGCTATATTGTCACACGATACTACTCCGACGTATCTACATAATGGGATATGAGAGAAAACTCATTTATTTTCCACTGAAGTCCCGCGACAAAGCATCCTGCTTTACAAAGGCGTTATTGTGAATTTATATGATGGCGAAATATATATCAATGGTGTAGCGAATTAAGATTTTATGGCAAAGGTCCATGTAGGACATAAAAACTATTTTACTGGCTCATAAATACTCATAGACATAGCTGGGCATTAACTCTTTAAACCGTTAATCGTTAATTAACGAAGTTAACATTTTGATTAACGGATTAACTTTTAAGTTAACTTTAAAAAATGTTAACGGACACGTTAACTTCCGTTAATATGGAGAAGTCCGTTAATCGTTAATCCAATGCCTAATAGTTATCGCGGCACCGCGGCACGACGCGAAAAACAGGTTCATAAAAGTATGAAACGATGTTCACGAAGGAGAATATGCACCTTATGCCCGACGATTAAATTACACATTTGAATTATACAAGTATTTTGTTTTGTTCCTAACCTTTTAACTTCCAGAACCTAAACCAACAGGTTTTATAAGTTCACTAACGCAACGATATAAAGATGCAATTTTACACATATTAACGGATTAACGATTAACGTTAACTTGCGTTAATTCTTCCGAAATGTAACGCTTTAACGTTTAACGAAGCTAACTTTTTTTTGTAGCCGATTAACGATTAACGAAGTTAACTATTTGATTAACGGTGCCCAGCTATGTTCATAGAAGGACTACCAAACAATATTTATGGACTAATTAAGAGGACCTTAATTATGCACCCTAAGTGTTGAACTCTCTGCCAGCATCTGTCTTCTCTG
Organism: Lithophane ornitopus; assembly: GCA_948473465.1. NCBI lineage: Eukaryota > Metazoa > Arthropoda > Insecta > Lepidoptera > Noctuidae > Lithophane > Lithophane ornitopus. The sequence goes on along the minus strand of OX419632.1, from coordinate 11,471,647 downwards.
CCACGTGTAACCCGCCACGACTTCAAAGCAAGAGTGAACATGCATCTTTTGGGCACATCAGGTCAGTTACATCGTAGATTTTAAGAGCAAGCCAATTTCGCAATATAAAAAACAATAATGAAAAGAAATGTAATGCTCGATTTTCAAACAAGCCTGCCAAATCTGTTCCATCCTGCTTGACATATGCCCAAAGAAACGATGGATGGACTGTGCGAAGATGATATGTCTGGAAAGGGGAACGAATACTAAAAAAGAAGGAATGGAGATGCATGGAAAAAACATGCTGCGTCGACCCCAAAACAAAAAGAAAATTGAGTCAAGGAACGAAAATGTTTGATATGACGAAGATAATATGGAGCACATAAAGGGAAAAAGTCATAAATATTAAAAAGGCAGAACATGCAGTGCAAAGGTTATAAAATCTACCTCGTTTCTAACTTTTTTTTTATAACTCATACTCCCCAGGACCTACACGCGTCCACTCAAACTTTAATTAAAAGCTGTAAGTTGTTAATTAACTTGTAGATTTAATTACATGAGCACATACCGAATTTGTTTTTTAGTTAGTTAAATAGAGATTTGGTGTTGTTACTCGCCTGTAAATAGTTTAAAACCGTTGGGGACATAATTTAAATTAGATTAATTATGTAGTCTTGAAACAGACTAATCAGTTTTCATTAGCATGTACATGTGTGATAGCAAGTGCACGATATGGCGTCGAAACCAGTGCAACCTCAATCGTTGCAAAGGTGCAGAAAGAGGCTCTATGTACCCCAGGGCGAAAAGCTGCTGGGCGTCGGGAATCCCAGGCGGATTCCCGGCCACCATAGGCGCGGGCTTGGGGACGGCGAGCATTGGGTAGCTCGCCGTCCGATATGGACCAGGCCCGGGTCGATGGCGGGTCGTGTTCCACGCGCGCCTCAAAGAGATGTCAGCACACCTGACGGGGTCCGTTAGGACTGATGCCTGCCAGGGTTGCGGAATAGTCCGAAAGGGATACCGGGACCCTGGCAACAGGCAACTGAAGGAACACGGGTGGGTTTTAGTCAGTAAGAGTCTGACACGCCCTTCCGCTCCGCCCAGAGCGGGAGAAGTCATTTGATGAAGTCCCACACAAAAAAAAAAAAGGGTGAAAAGCTTTACCCGCACACAATTTACACTTTTTAGGTCATATTGTACATTATTCTACACATGCAGCCTGAGGGCCGACTGTACTCAAAAGTCTTACAGCGCCCTCCCAGTACAATTTAATAATGCGTTCAGGGTGCTGATGGTGCTGCGGCGATTCTATAGTGCATCAGGGATGTTTGCTGAACGTCGCGTACACTGTTTTTGCGCTACGATGCGTAATAGGTGCGCGTGCGCATCCCTGGTGCGTAGAGTAAGTTGCATCGCTAGTCGGCTGGACTGTGGTTACATCAATCATTGTTGCGCCATTTGTCATGGAATGGCGCAGTAGTGATTGTTGAATTTACTTTTATATGTTTTGTTGTGGGTAGTTTTAAGTATCACTAACACTACACTCGCGACAATCTAAGAAGTCCGTTTTGACGTTTCGTTCTCGTTCATGTAATATAACGAAGCCTTTAGAACAGTTTTAGGCAATGTAAATAAGTCGTCGATTACAAACTCTCTAAGTATATTCAATCGATATGTCTCGACAATCAGTTTATAAGATACCAATTTTTTTTTCATTGCTACACAAATCATTTTTATAGCTGTAAAAACGGTCTTCATAGATTGTCTGCTAGTCTTGTCTATAAGAACGTTGTTACTAACAAAATGGACACTATGGTCTGGAATAAAGTAATTTCATTTAATTTAATGCAAAAGGACGATTAAAGGAAAGAAATAATGAAAAACTATTTACTAGGACTTGCACAGAAATATCACAAATAAATAAACTAAACGCACTCATAGAAACTCTCCATCATTGGTGAAAATCGTATGAAAATCCGGTAGTTTTTGAGTTTATCGTGTTCAGACAGATAATTATGTAGTGATATCTGCGCAGGACTAGGATGCCTGCCTACGCATATTACACAAATTAAATTGATGTAAGACAAAGTTTTGATTGCCATAAACCGTCTAGATGGTTAAAAGCCTGTTTTATCGGCTGATATAATGTACAAACTTTGGACATTTGTGTGCCTGCTATCATGGAGAACTTGTCCAAGTATTGAAATTGTCTGATAACTACTACTGTACGGTAACGGCTATGGTACGGTGTACGGTACTGGTACCTTATTTTTTTTGTGTTTTTTGCAATTTGCAGGTCAGTATCAGGTTGTAAGTTGATCTAAATATTATTAGCGGCCGTAACAAATATGGATTTACAGAATTATAAACATTAGAATCAGCAATACAACTCTCTAAGTTCGTGTAAGTGTATTGACTGACGATTTCATGAAATTTTAATTCAATACACTTACATGTCTGTAAATCCATATTTGTTACGGCCGCTAATAATATTTAGATCAACATACAACCTGATACTGACCTGCAAATTGCAAAAAACGTAAGAAAATTTGAATTTCGCGGGCCACCCTAGCGCATCCACCTTAAGTACGTAGGGAATATATGTAGGGACTTAAGTCCGTGGTATTAGTTGCAGGCTAGGGTTGACAGAGTGCCAGTAAGATGGCACAATAGAAACGTTTCCTATTGTCCGTTGATAAATTAACTGTGTGGGTAGGACTGTAGGCCATGGACAGAGCAGTATATTCTACCGTAGTCCTCAGACCAATTAAAAAACCAAGCCTGTCAACAGTGACATGCGGCCGGTTTCGTAAACTGTGCACTTAAAGATAGTAGCTTCATTGTCAAGGGTTGTAAATTTTGAGTGTATGCACGGAGCGGAGGTGTAGTTTTGGCATGCTTCACTGTATTGTTCGCAGCGCTATGTCTTGGATTTTTATTTGGTCTGAGCCGTAGTCTTTAGAAGGTTTTTGTCGGGTGCTGGCATTCTAAACTGTTGATAGATATTCTGTAAAAATCTCACCGTGAAAACTTAGGCGAAGTGAGCTGTCAAATGTGTCAATAGCATCGAGGAATGACAGCTCACTTCATCTAAGTACTGTACTGTGTGTAGTGCTGAGCATGAGTTTCTGGGTTTGATTCCCAGATCGGGCAACTGTTATTGGGTTTTTCTACCTGGAATTTCTCAGTAGCAGCCCGGAATCTGGATTTGTGCTCGGTCGATGGCAATAGGCTCGCCCGCTACAACATGGGACTTAAACATAACTGGCGAAATGTGGGTGTACTATAGGTACACCACTGCTCAACCCTTAGGGGAATACAGGCGTGATGTTATGTTATTTTTACCGATATAGATCCGCTGGTCTCATCATCCTCCTACCCCTATCCCAATTTATTTGGGGTCGTCGCAACATATCCCTTTCTTCCATACTTCTCTATTAGCCGTCATCTCGGTAGTTTCCGCCCACTTTCTATGCTCCATTTGAAATAAGATTAGACATTTAAATATAACTTTTTTACGGTCCGTTCAACCGATTTTGACTTCTATAGCGTTGGTGGCATGACAAATGGCAGCTGCAGTAGACAGTTGGTATTGTGTAATCTTTTTGCTTTCAATGCCATCCTTATGCTTACGGTATGGAAGTCAAAATCTGTAAAAAGGTTTGTTTAAATGTCTAATCTTATTTCAAATGGAGTATAGCTATATCATCTTTCACACAGTCCATCCATCGTTTCTTTGGTCTTCCCCTACTCTTATAGCCATCGACATTCATACCCAAAACATTCCTCACGACATTTTCCTCATTGTACAGATAGGCTGGTCTATTTAAAAAAAATAGTTATTTGTTATGCAAGGCTGCAAAGTTGTTTTTTCGCGCGAGTATGAAACCTGTATTGAAACTTGAGCAAGCGAAGGATTCTAGGATTGAACCATGAGCGAACCGAATGGTTCAAATATAGAATCCTGAGCTTTGCGAAGGTTTCAAAGGTACGAGACCCAGAAAAACTTTGCTGCCGAGCGAAACACACAACTTTTCACCTCACTACAGCGAGGAAAATGCTAGGTGTCTCCATGCATTGAACAAAAATATTGTACCTAAGCTTTTATGTACTTTTCGCGCATTTTTTCCGGAAGAAAGCTCAATTCGGCATTATGTACCGCTTGCACTAACTCTGCACTGCTAAACAAACCCAAATGGTGGAAAGTGAATTGAATATACAGAAGAAAATTATATAAAGTTTTTTTATGTGAAAACTTCTTTAGGCGTGTTGAGCGATTTTTTTTCGTGCTGGCCAGTGCGGTTATTCTAAAAATGAGGTTGGCGCTCTGACATAAAATAAGTATTGATGCATTATCAGTCGACCCGGCGGTATAGAAAATTGTTGAATAGAAAGGTTCGAATTTTAAAAACTCTTTCCACGCTAGCGGGGAAAATGCTCTTTTCCACGCAGATTTCGAATGACAAACAGAATCTTTCCGAGCTTGTGAGGTGAAAAAGTATTTTTGTACAGTAGGTAGCAAAAAGAGTAGGTATGTAAGGATCGTAGCAGGTGGCGTTCTGGAAGGCGTGATTTATTTGTACTTATTATGTATGTATGTATTTTTGAACTTGTACGAATTTTGCAGTCATTATTAATTCATTCACGGCAAAATACAGATTTATTAATGAATAGGCAGGAAAATTCATTACCATGTTGTTACCTTTTTAGGTTTTATCCTTTTTATTGGTATTCACCTACTTAATTAATTGACCATATTTTACTATTAGGCATATCAAATTATTATTAATATTTACCTTGGCAGTATCATAATATTTTACTTTGAGGTTTTTTGAAATCCAATTTGTATTGTTATGAAAATATTATTTTCCTTCCTCCCATGAATATTGCATTATGTCCTTCCTTTCATTTAAAATAAATAGGTTATAATTAATGAGTTTTTAATTAATATATTAATGACATAACATCACGCCTGTATTCCCCGAATGGATAGCCAGATGTGTGCCTATAGTAAGAAAGAAAGAAAAATGTTTTATTTAGGACACGCACAGGATACAAACAGTAAAAAAACCGGCCAAGTGCCAGTCGGACTCGCGCACGAAGGGTTCCGTACCATCCATACTAATATTATAAATTCGAAAGAAACTCTGTCTGTCTGTCTATGTTATCTTTTCACGCCTAAACCACTGAACGGATTTTGATAAAATTTGGCAAGGAGATAGATGGCATCCCTGGGAAGGACATAGGCTACTTTTTATCGACATACCACGCGTGCGAAGCGGCGGGCGGAAGCTAGTTATCTATAAAAACGGCAAAAAGATCACGTTTGTTGTATGGGAGCCCCCTTAAATATTTACTTTATTCTATTATTAAGTATTTGTTATTATAGCGGCAACAGAAATACATCATCTGTGAAAATTTCAACTGTTTAACTATCACGGTTCATGAGATACAGCCTGGTGACAGACAGACAGACGGACGGACAGCGGAGTCTTAGTAATAGGGTCTCGTTTTACTCTTTGGGTACGGAACCCTAAAATGACCAAATGAAACATACATTTCAAATAAACGAACACAAAAAATAAAATTGAACCACATGTGCGAGGCCAAAAAGGCTCCTAACTCAGCATAATGCTGCGATATTGAAAACATAAATAAATAGTACCTACTCCCACATAATATCTCCAGTTATGTTTAACTTAAACATAACTGGCGATAAGTGACGTACACGGATTACCACGTACCCCGTATCACGTACCTCCTATGTAATAGAGGGTGAGTCTAATTGCCATCAATCGGGCACAAATCCAGAGGCTGCTACTGAGAAATTCTTGTTGTAAAAACCTAATAATACTCTGCCCGACCTGGGGTTCGAACGCAGAACCTCATGCTACCACCATTACTAAATACTAGATCAACAAAGCAGTCAGTAATTAATATAAACCGTTTAATATTAATACAATTGAAATGACACTAGGGCCGGACACGGCGGTGCTCCGCTCAAGCCGGGTAGACCTCCACCGTAAGCTCACCGTGTATGAAATGAAATTGTTTATTCTGTAAATAGGAACATACAATAGGAGGACTACGGTAGAATATACTGCTCTGTCCATGGCCTACAGTCCTACCCACACAGTTAATTTATCAACGGACAATAGGAAACGTTTCTATTGTGCCATCTTACTGGCACTCTGTCAACCCTAGCCTGCAACTAATACCACGGACTTAAGTCCCTACATATATTCCCTACGTACTTAAGGTGGATGCGCTAGGGTGGCCCGCGAAATTCAAATTTTCTTACGTTTTTTGCAATTTGCAGGTTATTAGCGGCCGTAACAAATATGGATTTACAGACATGTAAGTGTATTGAATTAAAATTTCATGAAATCGTCAGTCAATACACTTACACGAACTTAGAGAGTTGTATTGCTGATTCTAATGTTTATAATTCTGTAAATCCATATTTGTTACGGCCGCTAATAATATTTAGATCAACTTACAACCTGATACTGACCTGCAAATTGCAAAAAACGTAAGAAAATTTGAATTTCGCGGGCCACCCTAGCGCACCAACCTTAAGGCTCCTTGTCCACCAGAGATGTGCTATTCTACGTTACTATGGATACGTTTGATATCCACCAATCAATCCTAGTCATTGGCTATGTGGACGAATACATATACAGACCAATGAATATGATTGGTGGATATCAAACGCATCCATAGCAACGTAGCTTAGTACATCTCTGGTGGAAAGGCACCCTAAATGTGCAACAAGCACACCCTGGGACCCAAATAAGAGATGAAGATGGAAAAGATATTTTAATTTTATCCGACTACCCTCGAAAGGAGGGTAATGTTTTTCGAGAGTATTTATGTCTATCTCTTTGACACTCTCTGCAACCTAAACGGCTTGATGGATTTTATAACCTATGAGGTGTCGTTAGATTTGTCTGAATTGTTAGAGTAACATAGCCTAATATTTATATATTGCATTTGCAAATACAGGGAGGGAAGGGTATTTCACGAAAAGCGACTTTTGTTTTACATTATTTAAGTATAGATTAAACATATCCTTGTTCCAATGCCTAGAAATAAAAATACATAAGACAAAAAGCCTTGAGGTTCAATTACGGACCCCCCTCCCCTCACCCCGTCACTTTGGAGTGCATTCACCGTCGGTGGGATCGCGTGCGGCGCCGATCCCGATAAACCATCGCAGCGGTAGGCGCCCCATAAACCTCCCATAAGTTTTAAAGACAGTGCAGTAATATGCAAAAAATATTATGGCCTTATAAATGGTTTAATTACGTGTGCTGCTAAAGTAAACTTCGGCGTCAACTAACGGGAAAACTTCGTCTACCTACATTCAATGTTGGTCTAAAGACTATGGGCTAAAACAACGCCCGGATTCGCAATCTCCCGTAACTAAGTATTTCTCCTTTCTGTCGGTCAGAAGCATCATTCACTAGACTAGTGAATCTTTCTTGGTCCAGTGACTAGAGCGAGAAACTGGAGTACTGGAACAACTGCCATGCTGTCCTCAAGGTTCACTGAGCGGTCTCTTTGTAGCGTCTACGGTTTTCTAGACCAGTGTCGCCCCCTCCCTTACCCTATTGTGGGAGGAATATTACGTTCCTAAAGCTTTACCAACCATACACCATTTTTTCCAAAAACCTGTATGCTCTTTGCTTTCATTCCATAAAGGTTCAGCGATCGATTCCTGAAACCACATTGCACTACACCATGGTCACCCTATTCCAATGCACGACCTATCTCTACGTGGCATAATTCTTGCAATAACCCTCTCCCTACCTGCCACGTAATTAAATTCATGCATTGTGTAATTTCCATAATATTGAGGCAGGTCCTGTTTTGTTGATATTTAGGTACAAGTACATTAACGGTATTTTAGTACCTATTACGGTACTCACCGGTAAAGTACATGGTAATATAGATACAACTGTTTCTACAGCCAAGTTACTTTACCGTGTTTCGGTTTGAAGGATATTTATGCCAGTGTTATTTCATGCACATGACACATTTCCAACTATGCCAACCGGCTTAAACGACGTAATGTCCAAGAGCTGTAAAAATAGACAGTAGCACCAGGCTACTAAATGTAAGTAGGTACCATCGATGGAGAATACACTCTACATGCGAACATCTGAAACATCACATCTGCTCATAGGCCCAGAAATGATCGCTAATAGGTATAATAAAATAAAAAAATTGACACATGACACATTTGAGTATTGTTTCTGGGATGCCAAATGCAAACGCAACTATGATGCCTTTGGTATAATATACCGTGCCCAAAGATGGCATTGACTAGTGGTGGGTCGTTGTCGAATTTTTCGCGGACGAAACGCAACCGTTTTCGAGACGACGAAAACGGTTGCAAGAAACGGTCGTCGTTGCAACTGGTTTGAAGACGAAGAATAATTGCGTTGCCGTCTTTTCGACGTTCTCGTCGTTGTCGTCTTTTCGACGTTCCCGACGTTCTCGTCGAGTGAAATAGTTGCAGTTTCTTAGTTTCAACTTCAAATAGGTAACATCCACGCGACGAGACGTTCATATCGGCTCGAATTCCAAGAAATAGCATTATCGACTGTATGTAAAAAGTGAACTTTATATCAGTGATATAAAGTTCACTTTTTATTGTAAGGACTGTTTTGCAAACAAACGGAACGAGACGCATTGACAACTGGTAATATTTTATCGACTCTATATCATTGGTATAAAGTTCACTTTTTATTGCAAGGACTGTTTTGTAAACGACGACGACGAACGACGAGTGACTCGTCGTCCGTCCTACTACTACTTGTCGCGTTCCGTTCGGTCGTTCGAAGACGACGACTCGTCTACTCGTGTTGTTCCGTTCGTTGAATCATTTATCATTGCGTTCTCGACTGTATTTTCAAAGACGTAAAATAAAGAATCGCACTGAATAATTCGAAGACTGGTTTGTGCAACGAAGACTGTTTGAACCCAGGACGTAAAACGGTTCCATCGTCGCAGAACATAAAACGGTCTTTGGAAACGGTTCGTCGTCGCAACGCCCACTCCTAGCATTGACCACTTACGATCAGGTGAGTGTCTGTTTATTTGCCACACAGTAACATTTAAAACAGCTAATGCACATGAAAGCGATGCGACGTTGCAAGAACAAAATCAGCGACGTTCCTCGAAACGTTTAACTAATGGACACCTAATTTTTTGCATTGTGAATTGACTCAGTAACAGCTGTATGGTAACAGTATGGTAATTAAATTCCAAGCAAATTAATGTCTGTCATGTCATGTCATGACACATCAATGTCTAACAGATTGGGCTGGATTTAATGAGTCCATTCACATAGTGAATTATATCAAATAGTTGGTGAAATATGACCAAGGAGACTTTTCGCTGGAGAGTGTATCCTCTCCTACGTCCAAATTCGAATTTTATTAAAAACATTAATTTATCACACTAGCGTGACTAGCAATAAGTAAATAAGTGTGTATATAAAATAACATAACATCAATGTTGTTCCCAAAGTGTTATGCAGAGGACTATCTATAATACAACCATATTTCGCCAGTTACATTTAAGTCCCATGAGGCGAGCCTATTGCCATCAATAAACAAGCATGTGGTCCTGCTTTTGATTCCTAGGTCAAGCGATTGTTGGATTTTTCAGCAGGAAAGTCTCAGTAGCAGCTTGAAAATAAAATATCCAATGGAAACAAGCCCTGGCTACAACGAAATTAAAAAAATAAGGAAATATGATAGGTAGAGCAATAAATTTACAGAGATATTTTATACAATCCTTAAATTTGAGTAATTCGTCAACTCGTCCTACATGCCCATTCAGGACGTTCTTTTAATTTACTTCAAGACGTCTTAGATGGGCCGTAGGCATGTAGGACGATTGACGAATTACCCTTAAATTTGCATTTTTCAATTAGGCCTACTATAAAAAAAGGATTGGGACATTCCTTCACAGTTGGATTTCCACAGTTAATTAGCATGAATCATTCTTAACATCTGGTTTAGAATGTATCATTGGATATACTATAACCTGCTCTTAGTACAAGTTATGACTCATCTAAACTATTGCAAGCCGAGAATAGGATAAATAATTTAATGGGTAAGCATGTTAATGCATGTACGGTAGGTAGCACATTCTATATTAGGATAAAATTATTCATTCATTTATTATTATATTATTATATTTACAAATTATGTGCAAGTATTTATTTTATAAAATATTTTTCTAATAATTAATTGATTAAATGATCCATAACAGGTAATAAGTACCTATTATAGGTATAATATTAATTAGTTGTTAAAATTTTTGGCAGATGTAAAGATGTTTTTAGTTAGGTACTGTTAATAGTTGACTGCAGTGTGAATTTATGTATCATAAAAATATTGGCCTGAGACAAACATTATTAATTCCAAATATTTGGCTTATGATTACCTTAGTAAAAAACCTGAATGTATTTTCAAAATATTTTAGGGCTGCAGCTTTTGTTTTAATCTTAAGTATAATTTATTGGATTCAATCGTCATTTATAATTAATTTTAAATTGAATAATAGTGGAGGTTTAAAAGAGCTTCACGGTAATTGACATACTTACTAATTAACAATAAGTACTCTGATAAAGAAGTTAATGGAACAATAACATATCCAGAAGTATTATAAATACATTGTTGTACCTAGATTAAAAGATAATAATAAATGCACACTAATAAGTGCAATAAAATGTATAAATTACAATATAGGTAAATAAATCATGAAAAACATGAAGGAGACTTCGTCAAGGTATGTTAGATGCTGCAAATAAATGTAAAACCTAGATATGCATTGAGCATAACTGCTGGTCGATTTCAAAACACTGAAATGTCGACCTTCGAGAGTTTTCGCAATAATAACTAAATATCAACCGAACACGTACCTTTCTCGTGGTAGCAGAACGCACGCACAGATAAACTATATATTAAAATTGCTTTCTCGATGCTCTCACTACTTCAAGACATGAAATATGTAGGTAACGTCTACAGCCTGAAAAATCAATAACACTGCCCCGAGCTTACTCGCCCGTTCTTTTCATCAAAGTTACAGCTATTATACACATTGTGCTAACTTACCTCTCCACAGGTTTGAAGGGAATGTCTTCGGGAACCCGGGATTGAAGTTAAGACCTCTTAATGATTCAGAATACTATTTTTATTTATTTATTTTTCACCACAAGTTACAACAAAGCAGACTGACAATCATCTGATTTGACAGATGGATGTGACTTTTGCGACCCGTTACACGAAATGAAAGTTCAATTGCCTCATCTAAGATCCGTTTCAAGTGCTTGAATTTTTCAATCCTAATGTATGATGAACCACGCGCCACGTTCTAGGCTTTTTATAAATCTTTCTTCCCTATAAGAAACACGATCAGCACGATACAAAATAATACTTACCGCAAATTAAAATGTGTCAAGACTAGCCTCCTCCTATGCTATAACACCATATTGCGAGAGCTAGTCTCTATTGCTTCTTGCCACAATATTGGTAATTCCAGGTACTCATTTGTTTTTATTATATTTTTCTGTGAGCAGTGGTGGCCCAGTGGTAACAGCATTCAAGAGTTGTAGATCGCAGAGCTCGCAGCAAGGAAAATATACTCACCTACGGAGGTCGTAGGTTGGAACCCAGACAGGCGCTTCACGTTGTGCAAATTATTCCATCACTACTGCTCTCAAAACGGTAAAGGAAAACATCGTGATGAAATACAACGTACGAATTTGAAATTACCAACCCGCACTGGGCCCGCGTAGCGGATTACCTACGGCTCACTCCCTCTCACCGAGAGGGTAATCTGCGCCGAAAGGAGAGGCAGCAATGGAAGCATTATTTATTTATTTATTTATTAAAACTTTATGCACAAGTAAAAAAAATACTGTACAAAGGCGGACTTAATGCCTGAGGCATTTTCTACCAGTCAACCTTAGGGTGATGCAGAGATAAACATTATATGCTGATTATGCATATATGCCATGTATTTATTGATAAAAACCTACGTAACTGCAACGTGGCAATACTGACAGTTTGTCGCTATCACGTCAACATCATGATCCTGCCTTCTAGTCCCTATGAAATTATATTTTCAGTGTCGAGGACACCCTCTCGGTATTTCACCGCCTTTCCAGCAATGTCATCTTTCGGCTCGTTCAAGGGTTTTTTATTACAGAAGATAAATAAAACACAATAGTCGGAAAAAAAAAAATCTAAAATTATCTCAGCATCACATGAATCTAATTCACCATGTTATAACATGCCTGTGAGTAACATAATTTAAAGCTCATCAAGAAGGTTCCAACCAAATAAAATTGAGATGTTGAAGTAGTAATATATAATTTTACTTTGCAGATTCGTATCTCTTCGAGACGTCTCCCCAGTTAGCGATGTCGAATATTGCCTTTACGTAGTCCGCCCTCACGTTTTTGTATTGTAGGTAGTACGCGTGTTCCCAGACATCGATACCGAATAGGGGCACGAGACCTGTAACGGTAAAAACAATTAGGAGGACTGACCCAGTTTTGGGGCAGAAAAAAAATATTCTAAAAAAAATGTGAAAATCCTCTCAAATGTGAAAGTCGGTTAAAAAAGAAATAAGACTTGGGCGACGTGAATTCTTCATTACTAAAGAGTGCATTTTCAGAGCCCTCGCGCACTTCGCGCACCTAAAATTTTATTTGGGTCACCAAGACCAAAGTCTGGTCAATATCAACACAACTTTTTTCAATGATTTGACAACCCTATTGATTTTATTGACAAAAAATCAAGACACAGCTTGTTTGACTACCGTTATATGGCACCCACCGCCGAAGATTAGGGATAAGCGAGTAGAAGTAGCAACTAGAAACGAGTTGGAGAGCAATGAGCAATTGAGCAGTAGTAGAGTGTGGAGTTCAGGTAATTTTGTTGCTGGGCTATGAGCGAGTGCGCGAGTGCGACGAGTAGAAGGACCGCCCAGTCACTTGCTAGTATGCGTATGTACCAAGCGAAACTCTATCAGCGAGAGGTCTGCCCGCCAAGCGAGTGTCGTTGAGCGAATATTATTTTTGATAGCTCTTGTCACTGCGGAAAGAGAGTTCTCGCCGGCAGTTCGAACAGGCGGTGATCAACTATCAATAAATGAATCTCTTTACTAACACGGGACCTACATCTATTGTACGATTCTTGAGCAAGGAAATAGTCGATAGCTAGTTGCTTCCTCGTCGGCGGTGGGACAGGTGCCTGAACCTCAATAACAGCAATATTTACCAGTGGTTGCTTGCAGAGGATCTTGATTTTGGCAGGTGGCAATTTGCAGCTTCTTTGTTTGTTTGTTGTAGCCCAACCATCCCCAGCCGGAACCCTGCACGCCTACAGATGCCGCTGCAAGCTGGTTCTTCATGTTATCCCACGAACCGAAGTCCCTAAAATTATTAAAGGATTAAATAAAAATACTTTTTGATTTTCTTTTTGTTTCGCTGGTTGTACAGAGATTACACCCAGCGTTTGAAGTTTTTCAAATAAAAAGTTTTGTACGCCCTTCACCAATGTCGGTATTATTTAATGGGGGTGAATTACTTATTTCCATTTAACAGCTATACTTACTTGCAAAGTAAAGTATCTAATGGCCAATTTTGCCAATTAGTATGTCTATAAAAAAGCTGTGTGACTGTATCTAATTAACACCTTTGTAGGCATAGACCAATACGCCATTTTATTATCATGATGACAATATCGCCATTCAAAGTCCGAGAAGGCGTTAATTATCAAACTGACTCTTATACTATTGTTAGTGAAGTGTTGTAAAGACTGTACCCAACGCCTATTACTTTAGGTTATTGAGATCACATGCATTTCAGTTAAATTTAAAAAATCCAGTCACGTGAATATCATTTCTGCTAAGTAATTATATCAGGTGCCCCTTATCAAACCCCGAATTTATCTAAATAATAGGTTAACTTGCCAAACTACTATGCAGGTTATCTCAGCCATTGACGTAAGCCAGTAATTTCCACAAATTAAAAAGCAAAACAATACATAATTAATATAAACAAAGTCAAGTCAAACTGATAAACTTACGAATCACTGTTAAATATTTATAGCTTTAGGTACACAACAGTTTTAAAAATATAAAGACAGTATTAGTGCTGATAAAGTAATGATAGAAACAATACATAAGCTTATTGATCTGCTAAACAGAGAAATAGGTTTAATTACAAGCGAAAAATTACTGACGGCTTATTTTACCAATGTCCGATATCTCCTATCTGCAGAACAAAATTGATATAGAATCTGACAGTGTTTGCATGAACTGTCCAAAATTATTCCTCAGAATGATAATGATAATGGTATAATCAGAGCAAATTCTATTAAAATAAGATTTAAATGAACTTGAATTTAAAAAGCCAAAAATCACCCAAAAGCCAGACATGCAAATAGTATGTTTATGGGACGATTTTTCAATCTTCAGATCACTTTTATCTCAGGATTAAAAATTGCAGTTTCACGACTTTGGAATACAAAATATGACAAACTGCCATAGGTATTTATACTTCAGATAACAGTTAGCAATTGAAAAATCGGCCCTAGTTTCAATTACTTCTCAACAGCTTGTGTGAGCGGACCAGAAGGCTTCCCACCGTTGGGGGTGAGGTTCTGCCAGAAAATGGTGTGGTTGATATGACCACCACCATTGAACTTCAGCCCTGGAGCTAGGCTGATGACTGTGCTGATGTCACCTGAAAATATGGTCATCAAAATTTAGAATTTTATACCCAAAGGGTTTCACACATTTGTTTTCAAGTCTTTTTCTGAAAGCTTCATCAAGTCATGTTAGCTGTTTAACAATTTTACATTGACCCATCATATCATGTGGGATGGGATTTGACAACAGACTAAATAGATTCTGCTGGAAATATAGAACTGGGCGATGCGATAAGGTCACCCGCGAAATTTAATTTTCTTATGGTTTTTGCAATTTGCAGGTGGATGGATGTTGATCAAAATTTTTTGAAAAAAATATTTTCTCGACCGTAACAAATATGTATTTACAGAATTGTAATCATTTAAAACTCTCGAAGTAAGAATTTGCCTCAAATGTGATTTAGTGAAAGTCATTCAATAGGGTTATTTGAAGTTAGAGAGTTATATTTATGATTTTAATGATTATTATTCTCTAAATACATACTTGTTACGAACGCGAATCATATTTTTTCAAAATCGTAAGAAAAAATTAATTTCGCCTTTTACCCTGGCGCTTTCGCCTTAATGAGAATGTTCTTACAAAATACAGTGTATACATATGAGTACCATGAAATGAAGATACTATAAAAGCCAGATTAATGTTATTAATTAACATACCTACAAGATTCAAATTAACTTCTAGGCTAAATCTATTATTATCTTACTTTACACAATACTAAAATCTCATAACTATAAGAAAATAAAATCATGTTACATGTCAACAGCCCTCTTTAAAGATTCAGAAGGGCAAGTTTGAGATGGAGTAAGGCTTGGCCATAGAATAGAATGGTTCATGTGACCCCCTCCATTAAACTTTACCATACCAAGAAGCCCTATAACCATGTTCGTGTCTGCTGCTGCCAAAATATATTTTTACAATGTAGAGACAAATATCGTAGTACTAGCTTTTGCCAGCGGCTTCGCTCGCGGGGAGGTCAGAAATTATACTGGGATTAAAAGTATCCAATGTCCTATTCCAGGTCATGGTCTACCTATGTGCCAATTATCATCCAAATCCATGCAGCCGTTTCAGCATGAAAGCGAAACTAACAAACTCACTTTTGCATAGGCACTACATATTATAAAACAAAGTCCCCGGTTGCGTCTATCTGTCCCTCTGTTCGCGATAAACTCAAAAACTACTGCACCGTTTTTATGCTGTTTTCACCAATGGATAGAGTGGTTCTCATTTTAGTATATAATTTGTCAAGCAGGCAAAGCCGCGGGCATCAGCTAAGTTGGGATTACTGTTAGCAATGTTTAATCCATGTAAACAATAAATTATAAGTAGTAACTACCTATCAGAAGTTTCAAATGCAGTAAAATTTAAAGGAATATTAGTCAAATCTCTGGAACACTTTTGGTAGGTACCTTTAGCCTGTGCCTGAGCCAGTTTTTCTTCTGCAACATTCAAGTTATTAATGTATGTGGCATGATGCTTGGAGTGGTGCAAGCTCATGATTTCCCTACTGATCACAGGCTCCAAAGCACTGTACTCATAAGGCAGCTCTGGAAGAGTGTGCTTCATGCGAGCTGCACCCACAGACCCGCTGTGAACAGTACGAGAGGTCAAATCAATAATACACAATGACAACTTACTGCAGTGCAGCCGGCCGGGGCAATGTCCGTTTTACATAATTAGGCCATTCAGTTTGATTAAAATAACGGTGTAAATGAGCACTTAGGTAAAAAAAAAAAATGAAGCAGTAAAAAAAACCCTCGACCAATATCATGGTTAAAAATCACGTGAAAATTTATGAATTTTTGTAGGTGGTTCTGCTAGAAGATACTTACAGCAACCGGCGAGTAGCAAACATTATGAAAGGCAGTGAAAGAAATGCAATTGTTACTTTAAATAAAGTTACCGGCAATCGTTTACCAGGTATCAATACAATTTTTATCAAAATGCAGAATTATGCAACAGCGTATTGCAATGAAAATTGCAATTCTTTCTTTTCTGCTTTTCTGTCAAAGCACAGTGTCAGTGTCAATGCGTCAAAGATAAACCTTTAAGTTTGTACTCTGTGGCCTGTGGATATAGGTATCACAGTCCACACAGTCACAGAACTTCACAGAAGTCTCACGCAGTATTGCACAGATAAGATAAAGTGTCGGAATTAGGCTCTCAGAAAATTATTGTCTATGGAAGGTAAAAAGATACTATTTGCCCAAGCTACTATTGCTACGTTTTGTTCTCGATTTTGCTACAAATGATTTCACACTGACACCGCTGAGGCTCTAACTAAGGTTCTGCTGCAAAACGCGGTAATTTTCTCATAGATTTTGTTCCTTTTTTCGAAGTTTTTTTCGCACGGCAGCAGAAAATTTCAGGCAGCGAAAAACTTGTTCAACTAGTGAAAGAAAGTGAAAAAATAAAAGTTATAAAACTAAAACCTAACTACGGCAAATAAGTCAACTAAAAAGATATAAACAAGACATCACAGATAGAAAGATTAAAAGGCAGGAGAAAAAAAAAGGGCATGGATCGAACAGATTAATGACTCCGGTGTCAGGTAAAATACTTTTTACAAAAAATTGCAACCGACTTTCAAAAACAACACTACAAAGTGAAGGGCCAAAAACGAAAATACAAAACCAAAAGATATGGATATCCTTTTCAGTAGGTTTTTTTTCTCTTTCATCGAAATGCTGACATGCATTAGATTTATTTTGAAAACTTAAAACTAAGTAGCGATAGGTCGTTGACGGTTTTTCCGTTAACGAAACGTCAACATTGATTAACGTTCATCAACTAGTTGATCAACTAGTTAAAGTCGTCAACGAGTTAACGTGCAGTAATGTCAAATTACAAAGTTAGTCGTTACTGTCAACTTACAAAGTTAATCGTTAATATCAACTTACAAAGTTAATAATTAATGTCAACTTACAAAGTTAATTCATTCAACGGTTTTTATTCAACGCCGCGACGTTCAACGAGTTGAACTAGTCTCTGACTTGAGTTCAAATTCTATGACATGACCGTCACTCGCAATGTATGATGTCATTTTCAACGGAAGTTTTTTAATTTGCTCAGTTCGTTACGTTAACTTGCGTTTGCGTTCTCGAATTTAGGTGAATTAAACAAGTCAACGTCGTTGACGAATTTTGTTGAATTAAACGAGTCCACGTCGTTGACGGATTTAGTTGAATTATAATAGTCAACGTCGTTGACGATTTCAACTAGTTGATTCATAAACTAGTTCATTCATTTATTAGGGAGATGTTGAGAGTATGCGAGAACTATGTAGCTACACACGGACTAGTTTATAATGTAAAAAAACTGAGTACATGGTTTTTAAGGCCGCTGGTAGGGCCCCCGACTATGTGCCAAGTTTCACTCTGAATGGCTTGAGCATAAGGCGAGTAAATAATTTTAAGTATTTGGGGCACATACTTACCGACGACCTTAAAGACAATGTGGATATAGAGAGGGAGCGCAGGGCACTGGCGTTCGGAGGGAATATGTTGGCGCGCAGGTTTTACCGTTGTACTAATAAGGTTAAAATAACCCTTTTTAAAGATTATTGCCAGGGTATGTACACGGGGAGTCTGTGGGTCAGCTTTACCAAAAGATCGCTGGAGGTCCTGCGCATCCAATATAATAATATTTTCAGAATGCTGTTGGGACTGCCCCGTTTTTGTAGGGCATCTGAGATGTTTGCGCTGAATCGAACTGACGACTTTTACGCGATCATTCGAAAGAAAATTTCGTCTTTAATAACAAGGTTGCGGGACAGTGACAACAGTATTCTGAGGACAGTGGCGGAGAACGTCTACTCTCCTATTCTGAGACGTTTTGTGGGGGTGATGAACGAGTGAAGTAGTATAGCTTGTGCGTCGTCCACATGAAGCGAACTCAAATAATGTTTAATTCATTATATATAGATAATTCATACATTTACTAACATTAATTATAAGAAATTTACTAACGCAGTGGATCTTATGTTGTCCGAAATAAAGAATTTATTATTATTATTATTATAAACAGTTAACGTTAATGCGTTGAAAGGAGATCAACGGTTGATTCAACTAGTTCGTTGATTCAACGCCCATCGCTAAAACTAAGTTGATTTCGGTATTTTGTTATAACTCATTATTTACTAAAATTTCGCTTGATGATTGTTTTTACCAATAAACCAATACCGGCCGAGTTGGCCGAGTACCTATCTTCCGAATGGCGATGTAAGATAAGCCGTGGTTGCTGTGGGTTGCCCGTTGCTGAATGCTGATTGCTAACCATAGACCTACCTATAAGCTGACAGATAAGACGTCACAACGCGATCGCCGGTCGCGGTAGTAGTCGGTTTTTAACTAGTGTGCGTAAATAGGCCGTGTGCACGTGAGGCCCACACACTACACTCACAGTGTGTTCGTGTGCTTGCATATTACGATTACGAGACGACGAACGTACGTACGACAGTGCTGTGTGCTGTGCTGTGAAGTTTTTGCCGATATTTATTGTGATCACATACATGATATAACTAGTTACTATATTTTTCTTCAAAATTAAAACTTTTCTTAGTTAATTATGTGCACAGTTAAATAATTAGCCGTAGTCCAAGTGTTTCCAGCGTAAAGTGGACATTGCTATAATAAGCGGTGCATTTGTTTATTTATAGACAGTCGCAATTTGCAGTCATGTAATTATTCCTGTGGCGCTAAAATGTCTCAGAAGGATACTGCGATACATTTGTTAGCCGGAGGGTGAGTATTACGCCGCGGGAGGTCCGTGTTAAGATAAACACCATTTTTTGTAGTGTGTTATCATGACATAAATCTTTATCAAATCAAAATCTCGATGGCTACAGAACTCTGAAGTATTGGCACATGTGGCGAGACGTTGTTTACGCCAGCGTTTTCATTGTGCCTACGCGTGGCATACTTCATGTACAATCTGCACAAACATATAAAATTTAAATTGTTTGATCCTAAACTCATGAACTTTGAATATGCAAGCCAAGTTTCATATTGACTTTTGAACACCACAAACATTGTAACATTCGTTTTCAGTTATTCAATCTCTATTTGTTACATAAATGCAGATGACAAACCACCTTGAGAATATAGATAACAGCACCGTAATACAAGAGTAGGTACTATATTCTTGTTGAGGCAAATACTTTAGTAAGTACCTAGTACTTAGTAGATTTAAAAAATATATTATTTTTCTATTAAAAAAGTACACAATATACAGGTAAAAAAGTAAAACACTTGTGTTATAGTGACCAAAAAGGAAAATATTAATATTGATTGCTATTATTTGCTATCATATTCTACAATGTATTTCATAATACTAATTGATAGTTACATTAACCACCATCAACAAACTTTTGCACAATCTTTCATCTCAGTTTTTGTTTACTATGCATAGCAATTAAAACATATAAATATTCATAGTGAGATAAACAAAAACACAAGAATGGGGCATGAAAAATGCTTCTGTCACATTAAATTAGCAAAATTGCAACATCCAAAACTTAGTAAGTACACAATTGACTAACCCATGTGCCAGTGCATATAAACAGAGCATACATTTTGTAGCCGTATAAATACAGATAAAAAATCTAGTTCAGACTAACAAACTAGCTTTTTATATGAATTCAACAAGATAAATTCACTAAATCAGGACATCCACTCAATTTCATTTAACAAAACTTGATTTCATCAATCCTTACTAATATTATAAATGCGAAAGTAACTCGTCTGTCGCGTGTTCACGCCAAAACTACTGAACCAATTTAAATGAAATTTGGTACACAGATAGTCTAGAGCCTTTTAAAGGACATGGGCTACTTTTTATCGACATACCACGCGGGCAGAAGCTAGTAGGTACTATAATGATTTTAATTTGATTTACTCATCTCTGTTGCTAATAGCCTTATCATATCTCTGATAAGTGAGTCTACTGGTAAATAATTGTTTTCATTGGTTAACAATTTAAAAACAACAACCAATTATTGTAAACTTTGACATGAGATTTAAAAACAAAATCAATTTCATAATGTTAATATTTTGTTTGATAATGTTAATAAACAGACAAGGACCGGTATTCAGATGCCATAATTTAACATTCCTCTTTTCAGAGTGGCTGGCACAGCCGGAGCTGTGGTAACATGTCCTTTAGAAGTAGTTAAGACTCGTCTCCAATCCTCAAAGGGAGTTGGAATATCACCACCATCTCAGCCTCCACCTTCAGATAGCACTAACAATGCTAGGAAAATCTGCTCGAAGATCCCTAGACATCAGGTATGAACTGCCTATGATTAAAAGTTATTATTTTTATGCAAATGGAAACACACTGGATGATAAACTTTGAGAGATTTTTAAAGAAATACTTTTGAGTATCTTTAAAACTTGATAAAAAAAAATAAAAAAACAATAAACAGCAGGTTATCAGGGACTTGTAATCAATTGAAACATGATTTATCAGGGCTGGCAAGTTAGTGATAATTATTTAGAGATTAAAATTGCAATCTAACCTAAATAATAATTTTATTTGATTTAAAAGTTTGGATGGAACCTCTTAAAAAAAAAACAGGGTCTCCTAATTCAGATTAGTAAGAATAAACATGTAAACAAATAACTACCCACATTTTTGCAATAAGAGAATCATTGACTTGACTACATAAATACATGCATAAATGTGTGAGTTTCGTTATGTAGGTAGTTGTATACCAAGTCCAGGTTTAGTGATTGCGATGTTAGAGCGTAAAGTATCTTCATAATATTTTCTTGTTCTTAAAATTGTAATTTTAAGGATTTAAAAAATTCCGCCTCACTTTAATAAATTAATATTTTTGTTGGCAATGTTGTGATTTTAAAAATGCAAAATATAAACAAAAAATCTGCGAATATTGTAGTTTCAATGGAATCAACATCGCACATGGCCAAATTTTGACATGCCTTGAATACTTAATAAAGTTAGTCTTTTTGAGTTCAGTCACTGTCATTGTTGGGCAGCTTCCAACTGCAATCGATATTGTAGCCATACCTACATGCAAATAATAAAATTGAAGTGTCTGTTTGCGATGTCAAAATTATAATAATTGCATAGGAAAGTATATACCTACCTACAAAAATATAAGGTACTTACTTACCTACTTATTTTTTTTGTTCTAATCTCCGAAACGGCTGGACCGGCTTTTGACGGGACTTTCACTGGCAGATAAGCTCTACAAAAAATTATAATACACCCGCACCCTATTTGCGTAACATACTTTCAATCACAATCTGAATGATTTTTGAAGGATATTGCTAATCCATTACTCCTTATGTTCAAAAAAAAAAATCTGCTCAACAACGCAATGGATGTTGCTTAACTGTCAAAATGAAAGCTACTGTTATTGTGTTACGCCATTTCCCCGTGGATCAGGGATACCGGGACCTTGGCAACTGGCAACTGAAGGAACACGGGTGGGTTTTGAGTCAGTAAAAGCCTGACACGCTCTTCCGCTCCGCCCAGAGCGGGAGGAGTAATTTGATGATTTCTCAACCTCAAAAAAAAAAAACCCCGCGGATCTTTATAAGAATAACAGTTGCCATATAAAGTAGACAAAAATAGCCAAGGCTATGATGTCGATCGATGACCCAATACATCATTTATGTTTACCAAAGTCAACTGCAGTTGGAATTTGGATCGATAAAAGTTAAACTGTTTGTTTTTGGCTCGTAAATTACGTCTATCGTGCACCGAAGTACCTTCGATCAAACTTACGGTTTATTGTGAATGTTTATTTACAGTAACAAAACATCGATTTTACTTTTTGAACGCTATATTAAGATTGGTATTATCATGGTAGTTTTCCTCATCATGCTAGATGTGGTATTTTTCCTTATTTATTGTTTTACTAAGTACACCTTATATTAACATAACATACCTTCTAGTACATAATAGTTTGTTGTCGAAATGAAACGCACCTAATTCAAAGCAAAACCCAACCCGCTATCTAATTTCCTAAATTATTTTCGTAACCGATTAAGACTAAACGGTTTTATTTTGAGAGTTCAACAACATTCATTGCTTTATTTACGTTGCTGACCAGATTTTTATTTGCGAACTTATGAAGCAATGGATTAGCAATTTGTTTCAAACCGATTCAGATTGTGATTGATCGTGTATTACGCAATTAGGGCCGGCCGGCCACGGGCCCAAATTTTCAAAATAGGGTGATAGTAAGCCATTACAAACATAGAAACCAGTCGAGAAGTATCGGCTATATAGAGCGCCCTGTAAACGATCAAATTGTTTGACTGTTGGTCAAACTTCACGTTTACTATAGTAGACTATTTGACAAAGGCGTCAAAACAAAGTTGCACACTATCAAATAGTTTGACAAACACGTAAAAGACAAACAATTTGATCGTTTACAGGGCGCTTTACTCCTAAGCAAAGACATGCTTGAATCTCTTTGCTCTTATCTATGAGTTTTTATTCAGAAAAGAGGTCCTTTATAGAACAGACTGTGCCCTCCTTAAAGCATCCCATTTAATAATGAAGTGGAGGACTCAGATTGTTGATCATGCATTGGTTTGGCTTTCCTACTCGCTATTTCTTTCGTTCATTCCGACAAAAAACTAGTGAAATTAATGAATTGA
Source organism: Lithophane ornitopus (assembly GCA_948473465.1). Lineage (NCBI taxonomy): Eukaryota > Metazoa > Arthropoda > Insecta > Lepidoptera > Noctuidae > Lithophane > Lithophane ornitopus. The sequence continues at coordinate 11,448,296 of OX419632.1, read as the reverse complement.
TGCTATTACTAAGTCTTCTGTCTGGCAAGATATTTTTCCCATGGATCGTGTGTTCAGTAAAAGAAATCGGTTTGATTGTTAGTTTGTGTTTCACTTTATTGCGGAAGAATTTCTTTATCATATTTCGCATTGTTTAGGCTCATCCCATATTTGATTCTTGAGTTCGATTCTGCCAGTAATGTAATGATAAAATCTTAGGCGCGGGACATAAACAAGAAGCGAGGGGCGCGGGCGTGGTGACGGTGCAGCGTGGGAATTGCGCCGCTCCTTTCATATTTCATACAAAATGCGACCCTCCGCAATTTTGGATGAAATATGAAAGATGTGGCGCAACGCCCGCGCCACACCTTTGCCACGCCAGCTCCTATCGCCTCTTGTTGGCCTAGCGTAGTAGGTATGGAGTTTTTGTACTGTACTAGAAATGATCGATTATTTCTTTTGTAGTCTACCAAAATGTTATTCGCAAAAGTATAAACAAGATAAGATCCCATCAATGCAAATTTTTTCGTCTGGCTTCGTCGTCACGCAGTTTACATTACGAGTACCTAGTAAACAACTTTCAGCATATTCTATTTATCTAATAGGTTCACATGAGCTTTAGGAAAATAAGCCATAGATTTAATTAAATAATGAAAAAACGAATAAAACTGCAAGTTTAAACAAAAGAGCTTAATTCGTTCGGGATTATATGTAACTTTTAGCCAAAACAGGGATGTACAATATCTTAGAAAGATTGAAATTGTATCAATGAGCTCATTCAATAAATTAATACTCAACTACTCTAACAAACATCTTTACGTCAAATCAATGGACTTTTAATCCATTTTTTGCAAATAAAAAAAAACACGTGAATGTTATGATTTCAATAAAATATAATGTAGGTACTTACTTCGGATATTGTTTTAACCTATCAATACATTATTATCAGCCTTATCATCAAAGCTATCGACTAATTATGTAATAAAATTATCTATAATCAGTTAACTTATAACAATTATAACGAAACGATGTCAGAAATTAATGGTTGGTCTTTGATGTTAATTGTCCCTTTTCTTCTATTGTTTGAACGCGCTTATCTTTGGAACAACAAGTCGGTTTGTGAAAAAATCTCATTGAATTTGATAGCTCAATTCTTGAGGAAGGTTATAAATAAGTTATTTAACTTCACCGAACCGAAACAAAGCGCGGGCGGGCGATACGATTCGAAGTGACCAATCAAAAGGAGTTTTATATAAAACTAATTGTTATTTTAGTATACAAATTATCGTGTCTTACGACTTCCACGCGAACGAAGTCGCGGGCAGAAGCTAGTGATAATATACGTCAAAATGGAAAGAAAGTCTTTTGTTAACTTATCGAAGCACTTCTTCTATTGGACATGACTAGACTATTCAAGCATGCAGTTGAATCAGTGTGTTCTGCCCACTATAACTTAACTGTTTTATTAACTCTGAGAATGCATCATTCCACTGCTGGGCAAAGAGTCCTATTACTTCAAGCACCTCTTCCTCTTCACAGATTTCTAAATGGCCCCCTACACTTCGAGGGTTCTCCTACTTCACGTTATTTCGGCCCAGAGCCAATTTGGGCCATTGCTTTTTGTTTCATCCTGCTGGTTGAATCTGGTTCAGAATATTTTAGCTCGCCACTTTTATAATTATGGCTTCTCCGACTCCGATCTAGTCTACTAGTCTCGGATTGTGGAATGTCCGTATAATACCCCCTCTATTTTTTTATCTGCATCTTATCAAGCTAACAGCACCATATCGTCTTCGGTAGGTCTGTAATTAAGATAATAATAATTATAGAATAAAACATGCTTTTAAATTAAATCAGTCAAAACAGTTGAAATGATAAGATATTAAACATGTGTTACTAGGATTGCTCACGTGCCGAAAAATATTATTATTGTCCGACTAACGAGATGTTACAATACGGTCGATATAACTTGGCCGTTCCGAACTTCGCGCAGAGGACTGCGCAGTAGTGACATTTTTTAGGAACCAGATGGTCACATGAGGCGAGTTTGAGTGAGAGAACATGCGCGAAAGTTCAGATCCGCGCCTAGGTTCAGACCTGCCAAATTATAACGGCCGTATTTTACAAAAGCAATAATTACCTACCTATGCAACTGTTAATGACAAGAACATGAATGGACGAACGTGTTTACTTTTATTCATTCAGTGAAAAATTCATGTTTAAGGTAATTCAACACTGTCAGTGTCTAATGACCGTTTACAATACGACAAGTACATCACATAATATACATGTCTGGTTTTCTTCAATCAAAAGTACCAAATCAGAAAATATGTGTGGATACAAAACTACCCTCTAAAGATGTGTTTATATTTGAAAGTGCCTCCGCTGCCGGCGCCGGTTGCTGAATTGGCTACCACCGCCGGTCGCTAAATTGGCTGCCGGCGCTGACTTTGGTTGTCAATTTGGCACAATTAAAAAAACATGTAATATTTTTTTTCCAATATCCCTATTCGAGTAATAAAGTATATACTACCCGGAACCGAACTAGTTAGATTAGGTCAAATATATTGTGTAATCGCAAAAAAAAGGTTAGGTTAGGTTAGACCTGTGAGTCTGTGACCCTCCTACGACTAGAATGTACAGAAAAAAATATTTTAGTTAAGGTTAGTTAGTTGGGGTTCTGATTACTGGAATAGTTTCCATAAACGCCGCGTCCCCGGTCTCCATTATGGGAGCCGGCGGTGACATTACTGCCGGCAACCGAGATTAAAAACATCGGCTGCCGGCAGTAATATCACTGCCGGTTCCCAATGGCGTTATTTTTGGGAGCCGGCGCCGGCAGCGGCAGCATAAATGTACGTTTAAACTGTTCATGGAACTCAATTTTTTTTTAAAGTGAAATCTGGCAAAAGATTTTTTAGAGGAAATATCATATTAGGTACAAATCACAGCATTCTTTTTTAATTCAGTCCATAAGCCTTAACATTTTCCGATACAAATCTGTTATCGTTTTAAAAGATAATGCAAACATAAATTACTGCGCATTATAACATTTCGTTTAGGTACTTACATAATAAATTATGCACGTACAAATGTCTAGCTAATAAGACTGTTTACATTTATTATTATGCTATAAATAGAAAATAATCATAAGAAAATATTGTTGCACACAGTGATATTATAATGATTAGGGCGGCGGCGGCAGAGATAATGTGCTATCAGGGCATAATTGCAGGAAATTACGAATACAAACACGCTAACTTCTGCCAACGAATGTAAACAAAACATAAGCAATTTCAAACAAAATTAATCAAATTCATACCTATAGTCTCCTAATGATTAACGTGTTTGCTAAAAGTTGTTAACAATGTATAGAAAAAAAAACGTTTCCAGCACGCGTAGCATGACCACCATAGAAACGGGTTTTGTCGACAGAAGAATAGACAAAATGACAGATTGTGATTGTTTATCTGTCATTTTGTCTATTCTTCCGTCGACTATTTAGTTCTTCAGTCGTAGTGCTATTCAGTAAAAATCTTAACTGTGAAAATTTAAAATAGGTGAAGTGAGCTTAAAGCTGTCGATAGTGTCAATTCATGTAGCATCATCCGATGTATTCTGTCAAAATCTCACCGTGAAAACTTAGGTGAAGTAAGCTGTTTAAAGTGTTAATGACAGCTCTGTACAAGTTCATTTCACCGAAGTTATCACGGTGAGATTTTTACAGAACAGACCGAATTAGTGCCTATATCCCTAGCATCAGCATGCGTAGCATGACCACCATAGACAAAACCGGTTTCTACGGATGCTACGCGTGCAGTGGAATGATAGCTCCTTCGATCAATAATGCATTATTGATCGAAGGATAGCTCATTTCACCTATAAGTAATCACGGTGAGATTTTTTTTTACAGAATAGCACAATTCCTGATTGTTTGACTTTGAACCAATTAACATTAACATGCAAATAGTACACCTAAATATGAAAGATGCACAAATTCGCGAATTGGTACTTAAATTATGTAATTAAGGTACTTTGAACATTTTGATAAATTAACGTATTTTTGTAAAAATATTTTAGGTTATATTTTTCTGAATGACGCATAAATTGAGTATCATATCAGTACATTAGCAACAAAGTATTGCATATTTTGTTGCTAATGTACACAAACTGCGCACTTTACTATCAGGGTGTCGAATTTTTTGCACGTAAAACTATTGTATAAACCGGTTCACGATACCTATTCGTGTTACTTAATCGGTTTTGATATGTGATGCGAAATCACCAGCTGACATGAGATTACGTCTTAGAAAAACAACTTAGGTATCTACCTACTCATTGCCAAATTATAAATTAATCAAATTACACGCATTTTGCACATGTTTGTGTGTCTTCAAATATAAGGAATTTACCATGACGCCCATCATAATCATAATTAAATAGCTGCAAAAAAACAAAATTATAATTAAAATATGTGGACTGACGAAAATGGTTAAAATAAGAAATGAGTATATAAGGGGAAGTTTAAAAGTGGCGCCAGTGACAGAAAACTTGAAAGGTAATCGTTTGTCCTGGTATGGGCATGTGATGAGGAGGGAGGAAACCACGGATATGGACGAAACGCATGTGACTAAAAAAGTGATGAATATAAATGTTGATGGATGGAGCGGGAGAGAAGGCCAAAGAAAAGATGGATGGATAGTGTGAGTAATGATATGAAAGAGAAGGGAGTAAATGATAGCGTGACGGTTGACAGGGGAGAGTGGAAAAATAATAAAAAGGTATAAACAAGACACCACAGACAGACAAATTAAAAATCCGGAGTCACACGTAATCTGTTCGATTTATGCCTAACCTTTATATGTCCAACACGTGTGACTCCGGATTTTTAATTTGTCTGTCTGTAGTGTCTTGTTTATACCTTTTTAGTCGTAGTTGGGTTTTAGTTTTTATTAATAATTTTTTTTTTTAAATTCTTTTGGGGTTATAATATATATATTTTTGAAATGTGCTCATTAAACCCTTTCATTTGATACCTAACATGGTACGATTAAACAATTTTTTTTTTCAACTTCCTGACTTTATGTCCTCTAGAGGGCGCCATTTTTAATTTAATGTGACTTCACATGGCCTGTATCAGCGGACGATCAAGAGGCTTCCAACGATACCTCACTTGTCAAATTGTGATGAGTAGTTTAGAAGATATGAGGGAACAGATGAACATACATACATACATACATACCGGTCAAAATCATAACCCTCCTTTTTGCTTCGCCGTAGTCGGTTAAAAAGTGTTGCGCCGATCCCAAGTAACATGGGATAAAGTCAGGAAGATGATGATGATCTCTCGTCGAAGACGTTAAAACAGTTGATAACAACAAACAAGCTTGCTTTAACAATATCGGTACAAATCAAAAAGAAATATTTGAGCTAGTGGGTGACCCAACATTGGCTTTAGGCCAACCAACAATACAATATAAGTAGGTACATCAACATGCCAGGTTCGGTGGTAGGAAAGTAGTCTTCATTTACAGACCACACCCTAACTTCCGTGCCTACCACATAGGTCACCGAAACTATTAAATTATCTGTATTGAATCATGAAAACTTTTACGTAGCTCGATTTCATTCTGCGTCTAAATCGATTCAGATAGTACGCCTAAATGTTTAAATTAGCTTGCCACGCTACGCCAGATCAATTTATTTACGCGAAATACATCAAGGATGTTTATAAATATATGTCCAAGTGCAGTGACTGGTATTCGCGATCGCCGTCTGATGATAGATTGCTGAAAACGTGAAAACAATGCCGATATTAGAACGCCAATGTCGTAAAATTTGTTTCTCTCGTTTCCAATAGCTTCGCAGATTCTAGAAGTATTCGAAAATAACCATCGAAATCTAGGCCAGACAATTCTTGACGAGATACTTATTTCTTCCTGTGTTGTTTACCAGCGAACGCAACGCAATTCGAACAGTGTAAAGATGGGCGTCCGTTTTAATAGTTTTTAATTGACTGTAGCACTTAAACTTCAGTTAAAAAGCGAAATTAATTTACCGTGATATTGTTTTGTTCGCTTTTTACGACGTAGTTCTATGTAATATTAATAATGACCTTGAATAATGTCATTATATATACTGAAGCTAACGGCGCTCAAGGCTGTTCTAAAAGTAGAATTATGCATAGCAAGTTGGGATTGCACATTCATTGGCTTCGCGGTGCATACCTGCCGATGCACTTTCGCTAACAATAATATACATAGATTACTCGAAATTAAATTGCCTAGGACATTTCCAAAATTCTAGGTTTGTCAGACAGGTTTGACATGAACGTTAAGTCGCAATTCTTATTTTAAATCAAACGAAAAACTGTCTGAATCTGGATGCCTGGAACTGATAAAATCACTAAAACATCTGTATCATGTCATCTGGCCTGGATTTAATCAACTCCCAAGGTTTCCGAGATGATTACTCTGTTGTTTTCCATAGTTTGATTGATGTATGTAGATATAGTCTTGCACTGATATATTTTTAGCACTAATTTTAATCATTTATCAGACATTGTTTGTCTTCGTCTTGCCAGAATCTAACACTTTTGGCGATAATTTGCTACTAACATAGCCTTGATGAAATATCTAACTCATCTAGCCATAGCCTGATACACATAATGTTTCAATGGTTCTTTGCTCTTTCTCAAATGTTTATCCTAAAAATTATGATGTCGTCGATGTAAGCTTAACATTTGCACAAACACCTAGGATGATTAAAATTGCTGAAGGAAGTTTCCTGTGTTATTGTTAATATTTTCAGTTTAATAATTATTATATTCTTTACAAGTATGTTATGGTAGGCATATTGTTTTAGGAAAATGTATAGAATCGAAATAAACAGTAGCGTACACTGCATACTTTGTGGTGTATGTAGGTATCAATGAGAGTTGATTCATTGTTACGTGCCTATTTCCGTCAGTTAATTTACCTATAAGCCGCTGAGAATAATGGTGTTGTTCTTAGAGATGAAAAACTCATCTATGTATGAAATGTAAATATTTTAACTCTGGAACTGGCAGTATGGAAACATTTGGCCCTAACATTTGCGTAGGTCCCATTGTTTCCATCACTTGTGTAAAGCGCATCTAGTTATTTGCTTTTCACTTTATGTTTTTAGAATAGAGAACAATTTATGTTTTTATTTAAATAATAAAGAACAAAAATATTTGCGCTAATCGAAGGTCATACAACTTCAATGTCAGCTTTTAGTTGAAATAATAGTTTAGTCCTACACAAATGGGATCTAGATGTATAAATCAATGTGTTTAACACAATTGTTCATTATCCATTTGCTTTACCTGAGACTGCTTACATTACCTAGTTATCCCTGACCGCATGCGTGCTCGACACAAGCGATGGTTATAATAAAATTGGCCATATAATGCAGGAGGCCAAATGGGGCTACAGACGTACGATGGGCGCGATGTTCGCATACAGCAAGCAAGCAGATCGTATGCTGATGTCGTACAATTGTCAGGTTCAGCAGTGTGCGAGGGCGGGACACGCCAGGACACCGTCCAGGATGAGCCTTATACAGTGCATCAGGTAAGACATTATTTTATACCTCATTTGTCATGTCAACGTGAGCGTCCTTTATAGCGTTAACACTTCATGAGTTGCATTATCGGGATTTATTATTATCCGTCCAACAAACCCCACGCCATTTTCTTCCCAGTTATTCTTGGACTTATAAATTTGATTTCCGACACAAGCACGAATTGTGTGAAGTGTTTGCTCCTATCTGTGTTATGTTGTGTGGATTGCCGTTTTGGCTTGCAGCCACTCAGTGACTGTGATTGGGACTTCTGCGCTGCTAAGTGTACGCCAGACATATATAACTGTCTTGTTGACCTTTAATTTAGCTGTTTACTTATTGGAACTGATGTCACGAAGATGTCTAGTCCGTGAAATTTAAGTGGAAAAACATAATTCCACACTTATCGAAATGAAAATACCTACAACAATTCATTTGCTATGTATTTAAATAATCAAGCACCGGCAAACAGAAGAAGTTCAAACCGCTTCCAACTAGACCTGTTATCAAGTGTATGTTAATAGATAACAACTGTGATGCCCAAGTGTCACGAGAGCTGAACGTGGGGCCGGATTCGCGATCGCGACCCCATTGGTGCGCTCTGTGTTTGCAGATTAGCCGGCTGTTGCCAATACCGGCTGATCGCTTATCAGTTTGCATTTTTCATTAGGCTATTATCTCGGATGTAGGACGAATACCTACCTCCTGTGTAGAACACGCACATTAATTTAAACTTCATTTTTCTCGAGGTTGCGACTCGACCTCAACCGAACTCAGTATTTATAGCAGCTTGTATGTTGACATTACAATTTTATCTCAATGGACGAGATATCCATTTACGTCACAAACTAACTCAATCATTATCACCGACGTAGGTGCAAAGGTGATTTACTGACAAGACCTTGTTTGTTTCCAGACACATAGTTCAGACTGAGGGCCCTAGAGCATTGTTCAAAGGTCTGGGACCCAACATAGTTGGGGTAGCACCGTCTAGGGCCATATACTTCTGCACATACTCTCAAGCTAAGGCGATATTGAATCAAAACATATCACCGGACACTCCGATCGTGCACCTATCCGCAGCAAGTGCTGCAGGTAAAACACGTTTTACACTGTTCGTGAAATATTTATATTATTTACTCAAGTTTCTGTCATCAAACGCTGCTCTTTTATATTATGAGACATGAAAATGCAAATTATAATAAACGTTGTATTATCGCATTGTCTTTCTCTCGTTCCCCTGCTAATTTATTCACGTTGGCTTCAGTAAACGCACTATGTTTATCACGCACAAGTTTCAAGAACAATCTGTTTCAGGTTTTGTGTCTTGTACAATGACCAATCCAATATGGTTCGTTAAGACACGGTTGCAGTTGGATGGTCAGAATGTGACAGCAGTGCAGTGTATTAAGAGGATATACGCCAAAATGGTACATGAACCAAATTTTTTTGAAGACGAGATATACACTGTGTAAGGGTAAACACCGTTGTCACTCAAACCATGGGTAGTTGACTTTAATATAAAAATAAATGACCGACTAACAACAAATAAAAACTTCATTTTCATTAAAAGATTTAAAAAAAAAATCTATCCGACACCGTGCTCGCTAGCGAAACAGCTGACTGACTGAGGGAGGGGTCGCGCTCGCGGCCGGTCAGGTCACGTCCCGCGCCACCCACCCCTGTTGAGACGCAAGTTCGTTGCCCTAGCGCATAGGGTGAAAGGGTGAAATACTCTTGTGGTAAAATAAAGATTATCTTTAATAAAAAAAAGTTGCCGTTATCCATTGATTTTACGTTCTATAAATGAAACCAAACCACTAGTTTCAAGGATAACGGTGTTTACCGTAACAACCTGTATAGATAATATACATGTACGTCTGCAGGTATATAAAGCATGTAACTCATCTGTGTTTTAATAGTTCATCAAACTCAACTAGGGTGATTGATTTCAGGGCATATGGGGTTTCTACAAAGGCATAACAGCTTCGTATATGGGCATCAGTGAGACTGTGGTTCATTTCGTGCTGTACGAGGGTGTTAAGGCGAGACTGATGGCAGCAAGGAGTGTCGATGGTGTGCCCAGCGACCATCGCTCTCCTAGAGACTTCCTCGAGTTCATGGGAGCTGGCGCTTTCTCGAAGACAGTCGCTTCTTGCATTGCATATCCACATGGTAAGCATCGAAATCTACGAGAGTACCTGTCTATAAATTCACCTCCGTAAGATTTTTTTTTGAAAAACGTTGCCCCACACTAGGAATTTCTTCCTGTATCGTGGGTGCGTTTAAAAACATAGAAACTCACATATACTAAAACACCCAGACCCGGAACAACTACTGCAGATCATACAAATATTTTGTTCCGTGCGGGGATCGAACCCGCGACACGTTGCGCAGCCGTCCATCGCTCAGCCACTGCGCCAACCGTGTCGTCAAGATAGCGATTCCATGTTGATACCATTTTAATACCACCATTAATTTCCCTGCATAGTTGATGTGCAGCAAACATTTACACAATGATAATTATGATCATCAAATAGAGATGCATTTAATTATCGTCACTCGCTAATGTTCCTAATTAGTAATTCTTATATAGAAGTCTTCAGGGATCATTGGCTCTCTACCATGGATAAAGAGATTATTCTAGTGATTAGAAAAGCAGGTCATTAGCTTAGCATAAGCAAACCGATGTGTCACCTTATCTGATACATTTTCCGTCTGCCTGATAGCAAGAGTTAATGGCATCTTTATGGACCGTGTTACTTAGTGGATTTTTGAAGTGGCGCGCTGTCTTTGTTATTCCAAACTAGCTTCCGCCCGCGTGGTATCTCGATAAAAAGTATGCCTATGTCCTTCCCCGGGATGCCATCTATCTCCTTGCCAAATTTTATCGAAATCCGTTCAGTGGTTTAGGCGTGACAAGGTAACATACAGACAGAAAGATGGACAGAGATACTTTCGAATTTATAATATTAGTATGGATGGTACTATGGATGTTGTATAGACCACTTAAAGTCGGTTATTTTCCGGTAATTAAGAATAGGAAGCAAATAAGATTATTACTATCACAAAATATGACATTTTAAAGATCGATCATATAATTTATTGGTGGTATGGTTCCTTTATGAACTCGTCTTCCATTTCCAGAGGTAGCAAGAACACGGCTCAGAGAGGAAGGTGACAAATACCGCAAGTTCTGGCAAACGCTGCACACAGTACTGAAGGAGGAGGGATACCGAGGAGTCTATAGGTAAGCAAAGCAGCAATCTTATTAAAAGTCAACATATTCGCTAATTGTGCCAACTTTTATTAATAACTTCTTTGTCGTTTCAGGGGCTTAGGCACACAACTAGTACGTCAGATACCGAACACGGCAATCATGATGTCAACATACGAAGCCGTCGTGTATCTTCTAACTACACACTTTAATAGTTCCTTTTATGAGAACACCTAGCTAACTGCATAAGGAATCGTTAGTCGTGTCCGAGCCGCGTTGAGCGCCAAAACAGTAGTTTCATAGCCAACATTAGATGACAACGTTCTCGAATGTCCACAGAGACATTGTGCATGCTTGTGGCTGAGAAATTACGAGACCTGTCAAAACCCACCAGTCTCCGTATGGTAGGAAGTAAACGTAACACCATGTTCTCAAAAATGATAACAATTTCAAAGTCAGCAAGACAAGGCTGGGGTAAAAGTGGCTGTATGGAAAATGTTGAAACTTGTTGCTTACCTATTTCTATAAGTCACTCAAATAAGGTAGACCGTAACACGCTGATATTTTAAAACCTAAAACGCCATTGATTGGTCAGTTTTATATTAAATCAAAATATTAATAATCATTGTAAAAGTGTGTAAGGGATTTGAAATGTACTTACAAGGTGATACAACTTATGCAGATAAGATACGATTACTTCCGTTTTTTTTTTACCTTTGGACCTAATAACTGTAAGTTTATTAACTATGTTTTCTTTTTTGAAATACTTACTTTCATATCTTTACATATTTTTTATTATAAAATTATTTTAAAATTGATCTTATTTGCAAAATGTGTGTCAACAACCTAATCAAGTGCTATAAAATATATAATTGGTGCAATTTTCCTGTTTTTGTCATTATTTAGTATTGTAGTGTTGGTATGACTGAAAATATTCTCATTGTTGAGCTAGAATAAGATAAAAAAAGTAAGTTTCCCAGTTTATAATTCAAGTAATCGCGCTTCTAAGATAAAAAATTGCAATCAAAAGTGTTATATTTTCATGAAAGCATATTTTTTTGAAATCAGAATTATTTTGAAGTCATTCAGTTGATTGATGATTATTTTGTCGAGAATTGACTCTTCAAAAATAATCCGCCCACCAGCAATCTGAATTAATTTAGTCATTAGTTTCTAGTCTCATTAAGTGCTTGAACCATGTAAATGCCTTAATCATTTTAGTAGGATCAGTCATCAGATGATTACATTAAATAGTATGATAAATTTTGCTGATTTAAATGCACATAAAGTGAAGTAACTTGTGCCAATATAAGAAATATTTTATTTTGGGAACTTTGGTTAGAATTATTGCTTTATTGATGTTGTATCTGTGTAAGTCTTTACTGTGTCAAATCAGGCTTTTTATTACAATAGAAATGTAGTTTTTATGAACCCCACTGTTAAAATGGACTAGTCGTTTATAGTCCATCATTAGTTCCCTAAAGATTTCATCCATAGTATGTGGAGTTAAAAATTAATTCACTAACTCAAAGTAATATGCACAAGACAATGATTTTATTCATAAATCCTTATAATATTCCAGTCTCAGCACACAAAACAGTAAAACGTAAGCTGTGATATAGAGCTTGTAAATATTAGTTATGGATAATAAAATATAACGGTCACACATAGTTCCGTCTTACATACTATTGAAATGTGAACATGGTGGTCTATTTATGCTTGTTATTGTCCTTAAGATGTTGTGGCCTTTATTAATGCCGCACACATTGAACTCAGGGTGAAAGTCAACTGTGAGTTAAGCTTCTATTTTAATGTATGTTAAAATATAAATCCACAACATTTTGTGAACCATGATTATTCACAATGAACTTAACATTGGTAACAGATAATGACTAAGTATGAATGCACCACTATTTGAGAATTGTGTTAATTTTTATATAGATTTTATTCTGTCTGGGAACACTAATTGTGTGGGATGATATCAGTCATACTTGTTATGATTGATAAGATTGTTAAATATTCTAATTACTTATATCAAAGTTAAGAGTGATTTATAAATTAAGCATAATAAGGTTTCCAGACATAGGCAGGTAGATCTTTGATGGTTATGCTAATTTAGAGGACACATTTGGACATTTGTCGGACTGAGTATAAAGTACTATTATTTGTTTAATAAATAAAAATATTTAAATAAATATAATATTGTTTAGTTTTATTTTCCTTTCTAAAGATACAAAAAATAAGTTGAGTGTTTTTGTGGCTTGAGTGTTAAAGATTTTAAATAGGCTTAAAGGAGGATATAAATATAAGCAGGACTGTTATGATTCGAAGTGATAAAATAAGAACTGCAATATGTAAATATACCAAATTAAAAATAATTTATTCCAACATCAACAAATAAATGCATCATAAATAAATAATGAGATTAAGATAAAATAGGTTTTAAAAGGGTTCTCACAGCAACATTTGATATTCCAACCCATACATGAGAGGAGATAGCATTTGGCATGTCACTTGGGAATCTTAATATTCCAGTCAGAGGAAACAGGTCACCTTTCAGGGCGACAATGGGTTCCCGCCTAAACCAAATAACAGACAGTACAGTCATAAGACCTAATCCAATCTGAAGACCCATTCTTACAGTACTTTTAACTGCCATATTCTTGCCTATGCGTGTTTGTGAGTCATCTTTCAGCTGATTTTCAAGACTGTTTATTTTCCGTTGCAACTTAGAATATGCGGCGAACTCGTCTTTCATAGACAAGCCCTTTTGTTCCGCTTTGAGTGTCACGATTTGAGACCACACTGACCGTTCTTCATTGGATGGTCTTACAAAACATGCAGCTATCTACAAACAAATAACAGTGTTGTTTTAATTGATATTTAACTTGTATAGAAATAAGCATGAACAGAACCTTAGTAGGTACTTACCGGTTTCACTAAATGAGGGACTAAAGCACTGAGCGTACATAAAATGAGGAAATAAACCAACAGAAATCCATTCATAACCTCCAACATTGTGTTTATTGTGATAAAGAATACCCGAAGTACGCAAAGATTGAAATACTTTGCAATAGTTTTAATAAATAGCCCTAACAATAGTCAGCTATAAAGTTATTAAACATTAAATAAGGTTTGTTTTCTTGCAAATTGTAATTTTCAAATGTCACTGTCAGGTCAGTCAGGTCAATCTCTGATTCACAGCAGAGCACTTCTAGTTTCCACAGAGTACTTGTATGTACAGTCACGGACTTTAATTGATGAGCCATTTACAAATTTTTCATCGGTAAAGATATTAAATATAATTTTCTTCTTATAAGTATAATACGAAGACATGACTTTCCGTATCTGGATGTGCGGGTATAACCGACTAAACCCGATTTGCATTACACGGCTAAAATGCGAATAATGCCAAGTGGCTCATCAATTAAAATCCGTGACTGTACAAGGCGCAAAAAATAGGTCGCCTGTAAGTTCTAATGGATCATTCTACCATAGTGTTTTATTGCAATGGTTATCAACGTCCTTATATTTATGATTAGCAGAATTTAAAGGTAGGTAATATTTATTTTGCTTGATCCTGCTGTCGTATTCAGAATCGTTGGTACTTGAATGTCACAAATCAATGGAATTAGTAAGTACTTGATCATAGATACAGTCCTTGCACAATTATTTTATTTTACCTCTAACATCCCTTACGAACAACTATTATTGGTTAAGGTTGATGCGCTAGGGTGGCCCGCGAAATTCAAATTTTCTTACATTTTTTGCAATTTGCAGGTCAGTATCAGGTTGTATGTAACTGCATTGAAGGAAAATTTCATGAAATCGTCAGTCAATACACTTACATGAACTTAGAGAGTTATATTGCTGATTCTAATGTTTATAATTCTGTAAATGCATATTTGTTACAGTCGCTAATAATATTTAGATCAACATACAACCTGATACTGACCTGCAAATTGCAAAAAACGTAAGAAAATTTGAATTTCGCGGGCTACCCTAGCGCATCCACCTTAACAAAACTGCTTTGCAGCATTCAAAGTAATTCGTTTAGTTTTTTTTAACTTGTCAAAAGAGTGGAGTTTCATAATTTAACGCTGGCAACATCAACCCAGGCATGTCATGTGTCACACAGTGAGATGTGCTTGTGACTTCACTAACTTCACTTGACAAGTTGACACTAATCTCACAATGTGACTGGAATTTACTTTCAAGCATGTATTGATCAATTCATTGACTAGCTCATTGATAAAAATGATGTATTAAAGCTCAATGAATATTCTGTGATTTGTGAAGTGCTAAGAGGACCGTCCGACCGCAATAATAATTAATTTTGCCATCAATCATGGTGGGCATAAGTTTCAAGAAGAAGTTACTCAACATTGTGCATTTGGAGAGCTATACAAGCTACAAGGAATACAAAGAGACCCATAAAATTAAAGTGCCCCTAGATTCTTTTATCTGTTACTGCATTCATAAGTTTTGTACCAGCAATTTTGTTGCTATACGATTCATCCCAATAAGATCGACTCCTGAGAATGAGAAGGCGGCTGTTACTTTAGTAGAGGAAGAAGGAGAACCTTTCATCTTTCTGATAAATGAATATGAAATTCCCTGGACAGTGGCTTTATGTGTATACCCAGTCATTATGGCTGAAGAAGTTATAATAACTGGACTGTGTGCGGTGACCAGACAAATTTGTTTATACAAGAATTGTTATGCACTGAGGCAGGAACATGACGATGGTCTGCTTGGCTTTCGTCATACTTGCCTCCAAGCACCAAATGAGGTTTCAGTATGGACAAAATTCTGTGAAGTAGAAATTATAAGAACTGTCCAAGAATTATTAACATCTGATGATATTAAAGAAGTACCCAATGCTTTGGTAAGATTTGAAGATCATATGAGGCAGCCAGTCAGAATTCATAATGTGTATAAAGTTGCACAAAATATTAAAAAAGAAAGTTTAAATGCTGAGAAACAAGCAAAAGCTGAGCAACAAGTAGCCAATGTTGAGCAACAACCAATTACTGACCCACAGGCAAATACTGAGGACCAATCAAAAGCTGGCCAAGAAAAGAATCCTCAGAAACAAACAACTGTTCAGCAACATGAAAATGCTAAGCAACAAACAAATAATGTTGAACAACAGGAAAATATTGAGCAAATTGAACAGAAGGCAAATTCTGAGCATCATACAAATGCTGAACAACAAGCTATTGCTGATAAACAGGATCCAGAAGAAAGCGGGGAAGGTTCATCCGGCACAAAAAGGACTTCAAAAACAAGAAAATGGAAATCTCACAAAAAGAAAGAGATTGCAATTGATTGTTCCACAAAAATGGAGGACCTTGAAGTAAATCATGAATTTGCTGAAGGCCCATACTTAACATTAGCAGATCTAGTACTGCTGCCATCATATCATGTTATAATACAATCTATTGGGGAGTCACGGTTTGAATCTCTATTGCCATTTACTTACAAATGGTATAAAAATTTGATATCCATTCCAAGAATAAAGGAAACTTTTATGTCCCTCATGAGCCAATTTAATTTAAAACAGTTAGCATTTGATAATATGACTATGCCAACACCTGATGATGTAAGCTTGTACAAGTGTGACCCAAAGAGGCATAATCCTAAAAAGAGGATTTATACTAAGGATGAGGATATTGAAAAAGCTCTAAGTTCCATAATGGATGGAATGGAAATGACAGTTTCTGAAAATGAGTTTCAACCTTCTTTTAAATGGAATGATATACCAGAGCATGCAAATCCATATTCTGGCTATTTACCTGATACAAGAGTCCAAAGGAAATCTGAGCAATTAGAAAATTTAGCATTAGCTGTGCTAAGTATGGCTACAGATGGAGATGTGATTGTAGACTTTTGCTGCGGAACTGGACATTTGGGCATTCTCCTTGCTTATCTATTGCCCAGATGCAGTATAATATTATTAGAGAACAAGGTGCAGTCTCTCTACAGAGCTAAAGAGAGGGTTAAAAAGATGAGGTTGACAAATGTATTTTACTACCAGTGTAACTTAGACTTCTTCATTGGCGAGTTTGATATAGGAATTGGATTACATGCTTGTGGGATTGCCACTGATTTGATTTTGGACAAATGTTTAAAGCAAAATGCTAGATTTGTCCTAAGTCCATGCTGCTATGGAGCTATACATGGTACCTGTAGAATGGAATATCCCAGGAGCAAGAAGTTTTCCAGTATACCCTTTGACGAATACTTGTGTATTGCCCATGCTGCAGACCAGACACACAAGGAGCATCCTTTAGCTGTCAGAGGAGCGAGGTGTATGACAGTCATTGATTCCGACAGAGCTTGCTTGGCTGAAGAGTTTGGATACAAAGTAACACTTATGAGACTGAAGCCTGTTACATGTACACCTAAAAACAATTTATTAATAGGAATATCAACAGAAAAATAAATAATAAAAATCAACCTTTTTTAACAGATCATTTTATTGTATTAACAGATTTTTAAAATGTAGAATTCGTACCTACTTTAACAATAGCTTATTCTTAACCTTCCCAAATCAAAACCTTCCAAAAATAATCATTTTCTATAACACACTGTTCTTACAAGTTAAACAAAGTTCAACTGATTTTAAAGCATAAACATCATTGGCATCAAATTTTAATACTTTTATATAGTAAAAGTACCAAATTTTCCACATTTTATTTAAATCTAATTCACTTTTGCGTAGACAATGGCAGTGCGGCACGGGATATATATCTGAAAAAATAAATAAATTGAAAAATAGGTTTACTACAAGTAATTCTAGTCATATGAAAAGAGACATTGCCGGTATTAATAACCTACTTCAGGGACATTTCTCTTTATGATATTTTACTGTTTTAATTTAAAATTATTGTATTTGATTGTTTGTTGTTTACAAATTGTAAGTGTATACACAATTATAAACTTAAATAAGAAGTTGATATCTATTGCTTAATATTAATATCAATTGGTAATTCAAGATGTATCAATTAATTGAAATTATTGTTTGATGTTTCAATTTAAAAAAAGGAAAGATGTTGTTTGTTATTTTAAGTATTCAGTGTGTATTCAATTAAAACTCAATTAAGTTGATGACTATTGCATAATATCAATAAGTTATTCTCGATAGTACCAATTTGTTTACCATTTCTAATTGAAACATAACTGAAAAAATGTTATTCAATGTTAAAAGTTGAAATAATAAGTTGGTGTCTAATGCATAATATCAAGTAGTCATTCTGGATGTACCAATAGAAAAACATAATTGTTTACTGTTTCAAAATAACTGCATAGAAGCTGTTTGTTGTTTTAAGTGTCTATTCAATTAAACTTAAATAATAAGTTTAGGTTTATTCATAATATCAATAAGTAACTCTGGAAGTATCAATAGTGGAAATTATTGTTTAGTTTCAAGTAATATTGTTTGTTGTTACCGAGTATTGTCTATTCAATTATAAATGTAAACAATAACTTTATATCTATTGCATACTATCAATTAGGGATTCTGGATACAAGTACATACTTACCTACCAATAATTGAAATATATTAGATTTACTATTTCAATTCCATATCATATAATGTTGTTAGCAAGTTTTTGTGCCTAATATCCAATTATAAACCGTAATACTTATAGACTTCTAATGCGTAACCATGCGTTTGCACTGGCGAAACATTCAAGACAAAACATGTTGAAATCTCTAGTTCCTGTAAAAAATTGTATGGAACATTGACAGAAAATAGAGATTTCAACATGTTTTGTCGTGAATGTTTCGCCAGTGCAAACGCACGGTAATAAATGTAACTCTGGATATCCGAATATTTAAAGTAGATGTTTCTTTAAAATAATTTGATGACAGATTGGTCAGAGAAGGCAACACACAGAAGTTTTAGTGGAAAGCTACCCTGGCCCTGAGGGTCAACAGATGTTGAAAAAACAGTTGATTCATTAAATGAATATTCGTTTGTATAAGATCTGAATGTGCCAAAACTTGATGTTTTTAAAATATGTTATATAAGAAATAAATGATTAAAAATAAATATCAGGTAGTTATTATTAATACCTGTACAGAATCACTTCTGTTGCCCCATGGTTGGCCCTGTGTGGCGTGGAACTCGCCATCCGGTTCTACGCGACCAAAGCCGCCATATTTCTTGCTATCTGAACACAGGACCGCCTGGAAAAATACATCGATTACATACATCATCATCATCATCAATACTTTGATCTTCTTAACGTCGGAAAAATATGTCTTTTTTTTTTTGCCCTACAATTTTTTAATCTTATTTTATAAACTATGTAGATGAGGTCAGGCAGCGTTTTGTATTTGACTACTCTGAGAAGGCTGAAACAAACACAGGTCACAGTATCAGATGAAATTCCTTTGCAGGATTTGCTCCATGCAACTGTTTGCAGCACTAATGCTGGGTACAATTTACATGGAATACATAAAGAAACTAAAATATACAGGATGGTATTTTTTTTAATCGGGTTTGTTTTTGTGAATGAATGATATAATCGGGTTTGTTTTTTGTGCTTTTCTGTTTCCAATATTAAGTTTATTATTCTTTTACACGCTGTATTAGTAATTATTTCTTACTCAGGTACCTACATCGTTTTACATGAGAATCCTAACTATCCTAATCCTAACTAATATTATAAATGCGAAAGTGAGTTTGCTGGTTTGTTTGTTTGTTACGCTTATACGCTAAAACGGCAGAACAGATTTGGATGAAATTCGGCACATGGGTAGACCATGACCTGGGTCAGGACAAAGGATACTTTTTATCCCGATATATTCCCACGGGATCGAGACTTATACGGGTGAAACCGCGGGGCGAAGCTAGTATTTGATAAATGTTAAATTATATTTACCTTATAATTGCCAGGCACATCAACGCCGACCCTGTAGTCTGTGAAGCTCTGGTAGGGGTGGAAGTTGAACACAAACAGCAGGCCAGCGCGCTCGAACGAGACTACCTTGTCGCCCTCGTGCTTGCATGATACGTAGGCCTAAAGACAAAACGATCATATCAGAATTTTATTATGATCATTCATAATTTCATAGAAAGATGTCCACTGCTGGACATAGCCTCCCCCCAGGCGCCGCCACATCAACCGGTTCTGTACCGTGCTTCCCGCATTTAGCGGATTCCTGCGATCTTCACAAGATCATCGTCATTATGATATGTCTAGACAGACAGACATATCGACTAAGACAGTTCTGGCTAATATCCGAAAAAGGTGGACCGGTTTTGATGGGAGTTACTTTTATTTTAGAAAAATAATTAGTGTCCATGCGAGTAACAGCTATTTTCACAAAAGTACTCCGACCCGCTTCTTCAAAATTACCATGTGATACAAAGGCCTAACAGGGCTGATAGCCGGAATCTTATCATTGAGGTTGAGGTCTTTTATCATCGTCATTAGCCTGGCAGTCCACTACTGGACATATACCTCTTCTTCCTCCAATTGCGGCCTTTACCGTGGTAGTACTGTCTATTCTGTGCCTTCATCCAGAACCAGGTAACTGCAGACTATCACCTCAATGGTATCATATTATTGCGTTGTCACCGAAGGTATATAAGTATCCCAAGTTTCAGCTCAATCGGAAGCTAGGAAGTGCTTGAAAAATGGATGACAATGCGAGTAACCAGAAACACATACGAACTAAGCAAGCGAATTTAATGCTTGTAATAAAATAAGAACAAAATAACTTCGTTATACTAACCGGCGCCGAACTCAGCCATCCATATTTCTCCTCCAACGCATTCATGTCCCTGTCGAACTGGTTGAGGAACTTGTACTTGAGGAGTGTGTCGTCCACGAGGTTCCACTGGCGCCGCGCGTAGTGGTACGACGAGTTGTTGCCGGCGCGAGGGAAGTCCAGCCACTCGGGGTGGCCGAACTCGTTGCCTGAAGGCAAAAAAACTTTTTACAAAACAAAAACAACCGACTTCCAAAAAAAACACTAAAAAAGTGAAAAATAACTAATTTCGGAAGTCGGTGTCTTTGCTTTTCAATTTCCGTTTTTTTCCACCGAAACCAAACAAAAAAAGAATCATCAAAATCGATTCATAATTGGCGGAGTAATCACGTAACAAACATACAAAAAAAAAAACATACAGACGAATTGAGAAACTCCTCCTTTTTGAAGAAGTCGGTTAAAAGTGTTAATTTCGGGGTGCCTAGCTAAGAAGAAAAGTATGGTGCTTGTAAAAAGAAAATAAGGCAGAGCCGTCCCTCGCAGCCTGCCACCCGGGCCATGACCCTCTACTACGCCAACTACGCCACTGAACATACCTATAAAGTTGAGATACGCCTCGCCTGCAAGCGCGTGTGTGATGAGTCGTATCATACAGTGCAGTGCTAGTCCTCGCTCCACCACTGCACTGGGCTCGCTCATTGTGGACATGTGCGTGTACATGGCTGCGTCCATCAGCCAGAATGCTATTGTTTTGTCGCCTACGAGAGCCTGGAAGGGTTTGAGGACTTGGTTAATGCTATGCTAAGAAACAGTGAATATTGGATGTATCTGAGTTGATTTTCAGCCTATTTTTACCGATTTAAAAAACGGAAGAGGTAATGCATTCAGTCAGTTTATTTTACTAATATGGAACATTCTTTTTGTTTTCACCAGCTTATAGTTGAATAAAACCGTTTGAATACGTCCTACTAGGACGAACCTACCACATACAGGTACACAAGAAAAGGTATGTGCTTCGGTAGGTAATCTCCGTGTGAGGCAAAGCTTCTAAGCTTGGTACACAGTGTACACACGGCTACACATCAAGCTGTACAAGCTACTCATATCCAGTATAAGCTGACCTCGCATTGTATGGAAATCCTATACAATGCAAGATCAGCATAAACTGCTGATAAAACAAATGTATAGCTTGATGTGTAGCCGTGTGTACTACCACTTACTACTGCGCTTTGTAGTATAGTAGTGCACCTATACCACCACGTTTGTATGAAGTTTCCTCGCTGTCGGGTTACCTAGAGACCCCGCCACCACTCAAGCCCGATAGACGCGGCGCTAGTGTCTATGTCATTGCATAAAATTACATTAAAAAAAAATGTAGTTCCATAATTTTCCGCTGGACTTCAATGGTGACGCGGGCTCTAGAGTGCGTTTCATCAAATAGTTCCTATGCCGTAATGTTGGCTCCTCAGTTGCAGGACCAATACGAATACGCTGGCCGCTACGGCGGTACCTAATCCAGTCCGTTTTTAAATTTAAAAAGGGAGCCAACATTCCGTCATAATGAACTATTTGATGAAACGCAATCTGCTCCGGTCGCAGATCGTCAACTGTCACTCAAAGTTATGAAAAGTTGTTTGGAATTGCAAAAAGTTGTTAATCTATAATTTTCTAATCATGCAGTGGTATACCATGGTATATGAAATAGGCAGGTACTTCCATGGTTGTAACAGCTCTATATTAGATCTCATCGTCACGCGGTCGTTTTTCCGAAGATCGAGACGATGCTTCCCGAAGAACATACTTTTATTAGGTAATCAGTACCTGGTCGTGACTCTCAGCATAGGCCACGGTGCCTTCCATCCACCGTCTGTTAGTGAGGGTGTGGACGATGTGGCCGATCTTCCAGTTCTCGTCTTTCTCTTCCTTGAGCAGTTTGATCCACATATCGGGGATGGCCATACCCAGTCGGTAGTCGAAGCCGGTGCCTCCTTCGTTGACTGGGCGACAGGAAGCTGGCATTCCTGATACATCCTGGAGATGAGAGTTTTTTTTAAAGAACTTTATTTTTGTAACGTATTAAGATGATAAAAGATTATAGTAGTTACTACAACCTGGCTCGGAACTCAACACTCCCCCCGCTCCCCGCGCCGCGCCCCGCCGTCGTCCCGTGCGGGGCGCGGGGGGAGTTACAAACGTCATTGAGCCAGGTGCCATGTTAATGCGCACGGGTTGTAATAAAGAGAAATGGAGACGGCAGCATCAGCTTAGCTCCTTGAGAATATTCTTAATTTAATTATTAATTAAGGCATATATCTATGACTTCCAAAGACGACCGATTGTGTTACTTTGAGCTTTCTCAAAGACCGATTCGTAATATTGGTATTTTGTCCTTCTGATAACTCCTGCCCATATTTAAAAACGTTCCAAATCTAGTCGCAATCACATCTCAGCGACAATGAATGACATAAATGTAGGGAAAAAGGAGGTATTTTTGACAGATTGAGAATAAATAAAAAAATAAAAAAGTAAAATTATGATTTATATTAATTACAAACGAGGATTCTAGCTGTAATATAGACCTGCCTGATCTAGGCTATCTGGACTGAGATTGGAATACGAACGTTCTTTATACATACCTACGGGAAGTGCCCCTCATGTTTTTTTTAATAACAAGCACATGCAAATCGTTTGCGGTCAAATTTCTTCACGCAAACTGTGAGATGTTTTACATAGTAGGTCGGTGTACAGTGACTTTTGTCCTCACCTCAGCAATAGTAATAGCCCTGGCATCGATCTTGTGCACCATCTCATTAGCCAACATGAGGTACACCAGCGCCTCAGTGTCCACGCCCAGGCCGTAGTACTCGTCGTAGTGGCCCGAGAAGCCCTCGCCAATGCCGCGCGAGTGGTACAGCATTGAGGTTACGCCGTCGAATCTGTAGGGGAACAGGGGTCGGTTGTAACGGGGTATGATTTGACACAAGATGGGAAAAGCCCACATTAAGTAGAATAAAATAGAAATAATTTACTTAATTTATTTGCTTATAAAGTAAATTAGACTATGAGAGTAATCACTTTGTATTCATCTGGGGGGCTTGTAATTAGCAACTTAGTTAAATATTAATGTTATTTGTCTGTAAGCCTTCTGGGCCTGTTTGGCGCAGCCGTGAAGCGCACAATACTATTTTTATATTCTTTGTTTTTTGTCTTACTTGGGTCAAATAAATTTATTTTCTTTCTTTCCTTCTATTTTTTTTCCGAAAAAGAATAAAAAAGAATTTTAAAAATTAAGTCCTCTTCCTCTCTCCTACTTTCCTGTGCTCGACAGTGATCATGTCTTTGTAAGTTCGCATTGTGAAATGGAATAAATATATTAAGTTTTGAGAAGTGATTTTTATACTTGACAATTTTGTTATTTACAAGACAAAGTCCAAGGCACTAATTCTTACTCGTACATTTTGAAGCATAGTGTGCACAGAATGGTAAGTGAAATACAGTCGATGTTAAAGTTAAAACATGAGAAAACACAGTCAATAATATCTTACCTGAATCCATCAAATTGATATTCCTCTTGGTACCACCTCAGGTTTGATAACAGGAACCTTAGCACTTCTGTCCTGAAAACAGAAACGATATATACGTGGTTCTTTCATTCAAGCAATACATATTTTTTAACTCTTATCGACTATATATACTCCATTTGAAATAAGATTAGACATTTAAACAAAACTTTTTACAGTCCGTTCAATCGATTTTGACTTTTATACCGTAGGCATTGCATTAAAAGCAGAAAAGGTTACACAATACCAACTGTCTACTGCAGCTGCCATTCATGCCACCAACGCAAAAGAAATCAAAATCGGTTGAACGGACGGTAAAAAAGGTTTATTTAAATGTCTAATCTTATTTCAAATAGAGTATAGTTTTCTGCGTCCTTTGGACAAATAATTAAACTTAGTAGAAAAAAGTTATTAATTGAAGCCAGGAGATGTTTTCGTCAAACTCAGTGACTAGTAGGTACAGGAGGGTCCACCACCACAACTTACTCAGAGTAGTTGAACAGCCGGCTGTCCCACAGCTGGTGGGTTCCCCTCACTCCGTCGTGGAAAAAGCAGGAGTTGGTGCCATCGAACTCGTTGAGGCCGTCCAGGGTGTTCTTGGAGGCGTGGGAGTGAACCACGTCGAGGAGTACGTAGAGACCCAGCTCGTGCGCGCGGTCGATCAGCTGCTTGAGCTCGCAGGGCGTGCCGTAACGACTGGGGAGAACATAAAATGATGGTATTTATAACCCGTTTATTATTTTTATCGATCAGGTTAAGCTACGCTTGCCGGGGTTGGTCCGTGGATGGGAGTCTCGGTATGTAAAAATGCACGTTAAGAAGTTGGTCCCGGCTCTCATTCGTGGATCTTTGAAAGTCGTTACGGGTTGTCGGAAGCCCGAAACTCTGACAACCAGTCTTGCCTACGGATATCGTATTACCCGGTTTACTGGGTTATGGAGGAGAATAGGCAGTCGCTCCATGTAAAATACTGGTATTCAGCTGCATCCGGTTAGACTGAAAGCCGACCCCAACATAGTTGGGAAAAGGCTAGGCACATTGATTATTATTTTTAATTGTTAAAATTACATAATTAAAACGGTCTAAATAAATTGCAGGACGAAAAAAACGAAATGTTATCTATATACGTCTTTTAATGTGGCAATAATTGTCACCGAAGATGTTAGTGAAACTCTCGTTTTAGAACTTTTTGAGAGGATCACTTTTTAACCGCTATTATTATTTAAAATGAGAACAACAATTACCTGCTTGTTGCGAAGAAACTTGTGACTTGGTAACCAAAGGACGCGTAGTATGCATGCTCCATTATGGCCATAAGTTGTATTGAGTTGTAACCTGCAAATTGTTTTTAAATTATATATATAATAGCAAATAAATATCCAATATTATTGGAAGGGGTAATGCAGTTATATTATTTTGAATTTGATTTGAATAGCGGCCGTAGCACATTTTAAGATGGTTTTTTTTTTAATATGACCGAGACCACTGTAGCACGCCTTAGGAATGCGCGGCGAGGCGGGGGGCGGGACGCCGTCAGCGTTGACGGATGAGCGACCTGCACTGTCCCTCGTCTCGCCGCGCACGTACCTAAGGCGCGGTATAGCGGCTTTGGTCAAACTATAGTTACTTATATCATGCAAATACATTTTTAACTGACCTTGATTCTTAATCCTAGGTAGAACATTATCTCTAAATTCGTTGTATGTGCCGACTTTGCCCTCCGATGTAGCTATACCGACGTGGCACTCGTAAATACGGGGAGACTTGGGTTTCGCTACTTTGGGGTGTTTAAATTGATATGGCTAAAATAGAAACAATAAAAACAATTATCTTCAAAATGCACTGCTGAAAATTCTGTTCATAGATGGCGTAAGAGTTGTTCATAATGTTTCATATTGGTCAGGTATTCGTAAATGAGAAAAAAACGTCTGTATTCTTACGTAAGATAATAACAATGCTTTATCTAAAAGATTTTCTGTAATGAGAAAACACAATTGGTGATAAAGACTATGTTTGTTTGCGGAGTTAATGTCTAATAAAAATATCAAGTAGGAATGTGCTCAGCTGGTTTACACAGAAAGAAAATATTAGGACAGATAGACGACTGTACCTTTTGGGCCAAATTAATATTTCTATCATGCGACATCCCACAAGTAGATAGATAAATAGGTACTTACGTGTTCTGGCCTATAAATAAACTGTTGGTATGTGAATCCCTCGAAAGGCTTGACATAGCTGGCCCACGGGGACAGCCTGTACAAATTGTCGTTGACTATAAGTTGCACACGGCTGCCGTGTTTTAGTGGACTTGACCCATCGGGGTTTGCGGCTATCGTGAGCTCCCATTTACCAAAATCTTGTTTCTTGAATGGATGACTCTTTGAGTTCCAGCCATCTGCAATGTGACAAAAAAAAGCATTATACAGGGTGTAAGGGTCAGACCTCCGCAGACTGATAGGATCAATTCAGTAACGAACGTTATGGAAATCCAATAAACCTGATTTGTTTTATTACTTCACGCGCAATGTATCGTTACCGTGGCACAAGCACCACACACTTCCCGTGGAGGGCGGGCGCGCTCGCGCCGCCTGATTTATTAATGTAAATTCTGGAGCTTCACGCGTCGTTGGCTATAGTATTGCAACTTGCAACATCCAATGATGATTTTTTTAATTTACATAAATGGAGTGCTGCGTACGGAGAATGTAATTTTACCTACATTGATATAAAGGAATACTAACTGAAAAAACGATTTAAAAGAAAAATCTAAAACGAAAAATTCGGGTGGAATATGATTTAAAATAAGGAGCTGAATGCCTCGTGTTAATTTGCAGAGGGCTGTCCCTTACACCCTTTTTTTTTTTAGGGTGTGAAATCATCCAATGACTTCTCCCGCTCTGGGCGGACCGGGAGGGCGTGTCAGACTCTTACTGACTAAAACCCACCCGTGTTCCTTCAGTTGCCTATCCCTTTCGGACTATTCCGCAACCCTGGCAGGCATCGGTCCTAACGGACCCCGTCAGGTGTCCCTTACACCCTGGATATATGTTCAAGACGATCAAGACTGGTTGGCGAACATATGTCCCTTACACCCTGGATATATGTTCGCCAACTCGTCTTGAGCAAGCGTGGAGATCAATGCTCGAGCCTTCTCAGCCTTCTTTATATGAGAAAAGGTCTTTTCCCGTGAGTAGGACAATAATAAGCTCGTATTATTATTTATCTACACCCATGCTATAAATTCTACTAATATTATAAATGTGAAAGTTTGTGTGTTTGGATGTTTGTTACATAATCACGCAAAAACGGATGAATGGATTTTGGATGAAATTTGGCAAACAGATAGTTTATAACCTGGATTAACACATAGGATACTTTTCATCCCGATATTCCCACGGGAACGAGCCTTACGCGGGTGAAACCGCGGGGCGCAGCTAGTCCTCTATAAAAGTTTCAAAAAAAGTTAGTTTATTGCCAACATTAAAACAACCAGTGGATCATAGTAACCATAATATCATCCAAAGGGGTGTTATAATGTTGTACTAAATTTCATAATGCAACTCATTTCAAAAATAGAACATTGTCATGCAGTCGCGTTTCACTAACAAAGCAGCGTAATTTAAAACAAAAAAAAACATCTATGTTATTCGAATTCGAAAAATTCGAATTCACGTGCGTCGTATCCCTCCATTTTTGTTGATATTAGTATTGTAAAGTACCTTTTATAGAGGATTCATATCATGGGTGTAGATAAGTCTTGTATGCAACTGTAAATAATTAGGTATTATATAACAGTTGCATAAATAACTATTACGTTATTACGCAAAATACGCGCTTTGTCGTGGAGTTGCGGATACTAGCCCGTATTATCCTACGTTATTAAAGATCAAAATGAGTAATGCACTTGCATTGCGTGTGATGCGGCGTTCCATAAACTTTTATTGACCCCAACATTGGTGGTTGATTGACCCCTATTTATTCAAATAATACATATTATTTACATTTTGAACTCTACGAAGAATGGAACAGAGTTTGGAATAATGTGACAGTCTTGATTCATCGGAATTTACTTCGCGACTAGTTAAGATCGAGAGTAATGCCCGTAGTCTATTCTGGGGCAGCATGCGCATGCGCAATGCACATTTTAGTTGATCATTTTTTATTTGAATGTTACGAATTATCAACAGTCTTCAAATTAAATGTGAAACAAAAAAAAAAAAAGCACATTTTTTTCACCTTTTACTTCTGGCTCTCTGATCGTGGTCAAAATTGTAAAACTTTGCGGACAAGATTTTGTGCCAATAAAAATGTCAAAATGTGCCTCGACAAGTAATATGGAATATTTTTTTTTTACTGGCGACAGGCACTTCGGCGTCTTGTAGTGCAGTGAGGCATCTTATAACAGACTAGCTTTCACCCCCGGCTTCGCCCGCGTGGACGGGAACTTACTACTCGGATAAAAAGCATCTTATATCCTAATGCATGGTCTACCTGTGTGCCGAACTTCATCGGAATCCGTTCAGCTATTACAGCGTGAGTAGGACAGACAGTCAAACAGACGCTATCAGACAGTTAATTTCGTATTTATAATATTAGTATGGAAGTATGGTTAACATACTGAATTCTCCTTGTAAGTGCAAGGTGTGTGCCCCCGGGGCCCACTCCCGCCACGTCACAGACCCATCGGAGTTGTACTGAGGCCCGAAGTATTTGTACCCCTTTGTGAACCCGTCGAAACCACCCTCCCAGGACTCGATCCTGTCCCACAGATCTTTGTAGCATCCATATCTGAAATTGAAATAAAACACTTATATGATTGAGGCTATATTATGTTCTTCGGTGTAATCCAGGAACAGTCAATCCACCCATAGATTGCGCGCAACAAACTATGAACAGTAGACACGGGTTTGAACAACACGACGTTCGTCACCACACTCACTCACTTGTCAGTTCGAGATTCATTCATTCTATGTCACAGTGAAGCGGTACAAAATGTTATTTGGAGGTGTTGGGACATTCAATCATTTTGTATGGGACATTTGAAGTGCCTCTTGTTTCCCAACACATCTATAGCTAACTTGTCTACGATGCGCACTAAGCGATTTGCGCAATACGCGCACTCTACTTTATCTCTATGCACCCGAGGTTTCCAAAATATTGGCAATACCATTTGTAAGGCGATGCAGGTGGTGTTTGTACTGACGTTTCTTGGGTGTTTTTAATGACTCAGTAATAGAGTCGAATAAACCTACATAGAAGCAGAAGCATGGCAGTAAATTCAGCATAGCCTCTCGATTTTAAATTGCGTTGTCGACAAGACTCAATGGATGTTTTCTTGCAAATCTCAGGATGATGAGAAGTCAGTTATTAGAAAATTTAGATTTTAATAAATCGACCAAGCATTAATGAACAAAATCGACATTTTCAAATTGATTAAGATACTTTACCTACCTACTGAGATAAGTTAAATGAGGGTATTTTCTAAATTCCAATCTCGCATAGCATTCGTTAATTAGGTAGGTACTTAGCTAGGTAAGTGCATATGCAGTATTATGCAGTGCCGTAATTAGCCTTTTATGCGCCCGGTGCGAGCTGCTATAACCGCGCCCTTGAAATATTTTCTAATCATAACCAGTTCTGTCAATAAAATGGATTGTCTACACAAATAAATAATAGGTATTGTTAGTGGCCCTGGTCTGGTCATTTCTGCGCCCCTCCAGGGTCTGCGCCCTGTGCCTGGGCCCCGCTGGCACCGCCCTATTTACGGCACTGAGTATATGCTTTATATTTTATGTACTTGATTACAGAGCTGCCTAGGTATTTGCATCTTGATTGTTTTGCTACGCTCGACCATGGAGTTATGAGTGTTACCTACCTACCTAGCTAAAACTATGACTGATTATGGAATTAACATACCTAATCGTGGCTAGCCAGCTAAGTTTATCTCTAAGGTCTATGAGTATTATTATTTACCTACAGAAAATGAACGTATTTTAATGAATATCGAAGTTCTAATGTGAGTGTTCTGCATTTCTGATATGAATTGACCTTAGATTTGACATTGGGAACGTCATTAACGCATATCGAGCGATTGCAGCGCTGAATCAGCGAACGCGATATTTTTCTTAGCAAATAAATATCGATACAGAAATATGTATATGCTAAAAAGGCGGAAAATAGTGGTGCAGTGATTCTTTATCTACTACACCAGCTAAGAGTCTATATATATTCGAAACAACGTTCTTTAACGCTTCTGTACGCCTAAAAATATAAAGCGCTACAACGCTTTATTGTCAACAATTCGTAAACACGGTAGGTTAACCTTAAATTGAGGCAAAATATCACAGAAAAACACGGTTTTATCCCACAATTTCACTCAAACTTCGTTAAAAAATATATTAGGAACACTAATTGCTTACCTGCGTCGGATTTCCCGTTCGTATGGCTTCAAATAACCATCGCGATCGAATAATTTCTGTATGTCGGGCACGGGTACTTCCATCGGGTCCATAGCTGAATAGTTACCACCCATTATGTCTATATAGCCGCTTATTTGTCAAACCGGTACGAACTGCGCAGGCGCTCCACAACCGCGCGAAATGGTATCGCTCGTTTAAATGATAAAGCGGTGTTCGATATTATTATGAACTGTAGACAAGTTTATTACAATTTAGATAAAGTTCGGGTCATCCGTGCCACGGAAGACTTTGCTTCACTTCAGTATTTGATGTTTAATGTCCACGGGGTAAACATTTTGTTTAAAAAAATTCAAGTTCAATCCCTGTTATAAAACATTCTTTGATCTCGTGATATGTTATCATCAGTTTACTCGCAAGTTTTATTCGCAGTAAATTGTATGAGATTATGACTAAGTAACTCGTTTATACAATATACTCTTCAGGTTTTGTCGAATATTCACTTGAAGCGATCACTGCACACGTGTTTAACTCATAATGCTACCTAGGCATCTACCTAGAGGATAATAAATATTGCCTCTACCTGCCTATTGGCTGTGGAAAATTACCATATTGACTCGACTTGCAAATGAGTTTTAAGCAGTTTATTATTAGTTTAACTACCTACATATTTATTTAAGACAATACTTAAATGTGAAATACTGTCGCGACTATCTTAACGACTATGAGATCATCCTAGAGGGGATAAACAGAGATACTGGGCTGTCAATAATACTAAGAAAGAACATAAGTTACCTACGTGTTTACCTACCTACGTGTTCTGTAAGCCCATAAAACATTTATATAAGACGGTACCTATGTTATCGCCAATTGCTAAGTCGTATGTCCGGTACGTGAAGATTCCATGATAATAATCGCCACTTTAGAATAGTAAACAAAATGTATATGTTTACTATTTGCTACTATACAAGAATTTTGTAAGTTCCTCTATCGGCAAAGAAAATGCGACAGGAATCATCAGATTAAGTAAGGGCCAAGAACTCGACCTTGGGGTATTCCTTCTTTAGTTCTATTGGATTCTTTGTCATGTTGCATATTATTTTGAATAAATCTAGGTATTATGTACGAAAGGTTTCTGAGTTAATTTACTTGCGGAGACTGACACCCACACACTGACAGTTTTTAGAACGAGGTACTCGTAGGCAGACTAGGTAGTACTCGTTCAAATGCCATTCGAAAGTCGAAAGTGATATCTTTATGGACAATGACTGCGCTAGCTAGGGCTACTAAGGCTGAATTTAGTGTTACCTACGCTGACGTCGGTCGCGTACCAAGACGATCACGATAAATAGACTATAGACGGTGTAGCACCGACGACGGTCAGCGAGTGCGAGTCCATTACGCGACCGATGTCAGCACTGTCCATCGCCGTCGGTCGAGCACTAAATACAATAATTGCATAAGTGGAAAACCTATAACGATACGAAGTCTAGCGCTCGTTATCAGCTCAGAGAAGCCAGAATATTATGAGGATTTCGATGTTAAGCGTGAAGATGAAGTGTGATTTTGAGGGAGCTGGATGTTAAACAAGTTAATTACGAGTATTTTAGACTAAAGAGAGGGCAGTTTCACAGAGTACATTTTTGAGTAGTTTAAAAACCGGGCCGAGCGAATAGTGACGGCCACAAAGCTTGGCACTTTTTAAGCATTTCCCTTCAGAAGACGTAGTGAATCGCAACCTATCTCAAGTGAGTGCATGAAGACGACTAGTGGCGGCCACTATTTGCACGAGCGCATTAGTGCTCGACGTAGACCAAACTAAAGTGGCACCACTTAGGAAATTGTTCTTTCAGCAGTGAAAGTAAACAAATTCAACAGGAAAGGGACCGAAAGGCATTGACAAAAGTATTGTTAATACATGACCAACTTTACACATTAGTAGAAATTCCATCATCAGATAAAAAAGCCTACACACATATTTCGGAGGAACCTTTACTTGACATTATACTTACAAAAGCATGAAAAGTGCCTTGAAAACCCAGACTCAACACTTGGTTTGTCTCAAGCGACAAGTGCGCAAACTGCTGATTGACTACAGGAAAGGGGTTAGATTTATGCCTGGTTTAATGGACAAATGCTTGTATAATAATACTTTTGCTCCATGTAAAATACTGGTATTCAGCTGCATCCAGCTAAACTGGAAGCCAACTCCAAATACAGTTGGGAAAATACTAGGAAGATGAGGAATATTACTTATACAATATTTTAGCCAAATTCTTGTTTCCTTTAATTCATAGAATATAGAGGAATTTGATGAAAAGAGAATAACACCCTTTACAATAAGTATAATTTCATAAATAATTTATGGGACTAGCTATGTTACACTAACTACATTAAAAGCTACTTCCCACTGAGAAATAAATAATACAAGAGAATATATGACAACAAATTAATAGTATTTATTTAATAATCTTATCTATTTAAATCTAAACTACACAAGTATCAATGAAATCAAAATATATCTGAGCCTGTTCTCTTTGCCCTGCGAACTGCTTCATCAGGTTGTAGTTTCTCCTCCTCTGATGGGTCTTTAGGGTATCCTTCTTCATCTAACTTGCCTTCTTTGTAGTCAGTGACGATCTTCTTGCTGTACACGGCGTCAAACAGTTGTTCTGGTGTGAATTCACTCTGAATAACATTGGCAGCTTTGTACGACACATATGGCTTTAAATCGAAGCCTTTTAGATCAGGAACAATAAGTTCAGGTATCATTTCAGGCACAGTTACGAAGCGGCCATTCATATAGTGTCCTACATCACGAACTCCTCGCTTATCAACCTCTAACACTTTATTATCAGTCATCTGCTGTTGACGATGAATTCGGGAGCCTCTCTTGTTAGCGATCACGAACTTCCTGAAATTCCTCTTGCCTTCCCTTGGAGCTGATAACGAAATGCTTCTTTTCGATATGAAATTTATAAAATTTGTTATTTTAGACATTTTTCTTCAATAAATATTGCACAATTTTTTATAGGTTATGCTAATGTCATTATTTTGACATATTTTGATTTGACAATGACGTTATGAATTTGATGTGTAGGGCCGTAAAAACCGGTAATTTTCGCAATAAAATATCGAGTTATTCAAAATAGGTATTCAAAAATTCATAAGCTGGCTGGTTTCTTTTATATCCTATATAAAAATGTACTCTGTGTCCTACGTATCTTTTATTGCATTTCCTTTGAGCCACACTGGGTTTTTGTTTTCCTGTATCATGGGTGCACAAACCGAAATCTCATATACACGAACAGTCAGAACCTGAACAAAATAATAAATGTGCTACAAATATTTTTTCCGTGAGGGAATCGAACCCGCGACGTCTCTATCCAATCCATGTTCAAAGAGTGGTTCAAACTAATTCTTTGTTGCACCTGCTGGCTGCGCTAAGTTAATCGTAACTTGTGGATATTTTGTGGGCAAGTGAAACAAAACATAAATTCGCATTCATAATATAATTTATAGTAAACCTATATACATAATTATTCTTCTATTATACTCATGGAACACCAATACAAGTACATACATCCAGGAAACAAAAAAGGAAAGAGGTTTGTATTATTGCAATGCGAATAAAATAACCATTGCCAAATAAATAACATAATGCTTTGTAAAATAATCATTCAGGAACATTAGAAACAAGAAATTATAGATTTTTGCAAGTTTGCGGATCGATTTTGAATGTAATTCGTAACTGCAAGGAAGATATTTGCGATGCGATATTTTATTTGGCAATGACAATATTTATTCTGCTAATAAGCCGACAATATTAATATTACAAACAGCCAAGGAACTTCATTACTGTGATGTCACATTAAAATAAAAATAATATCGTGATTTCTTTTGTACACTTACTAATCAATCCCTAAACATTTAAAACAGCTGAAAGTAAAAAAATCTATCAACTAGCTGCATTTTGTGCTCGCCATTGAACACTAGCGGTATACCTATAGACAGAGAAACTCAACCTTTTCCTCAAGTAAAATGACAAAGAAATGTCAATTAATTTTTTAAAGAATTTCATTTTCAATTTTTTTTTTTAATCCCATAGGCCAGATTTAACAAAAGCCATTTATCAAAAGAATTCACCCTTAGAAATAAAAAAAACAATCAGTTTTAGATTGCAAGGTGAAGGAAAAGGTAGAGTATCGTTGCTTAAGGGTGAAACTAGCAATTTCAACCATCTGTTCTATTTCTAATTATCAGAATATTATTCTTAAAGTTTGCTGTTCACCCTACATTTAACATTGGCACTGTATATTTCAGTTAGCACCTTCAAGGTAGTTAACATAACACAAGTTATGTTTATGAGATTGGATAATATTCGCAAACAAAAATGCGGACCCACTTATTAGTAAAACGCACGTTTTACTTAGTGATTTCTATTCAATATTGAGCAGTCCGTTCTAATAAAAAGGAGAAACATAAACTTAGATTTTAATAATATTGGACACGTAAAATATAGAAAAACCGAACATACCCGAGAAAGACATAACACATTTATTTTTATTGTCCAAGGGAATGTCAAAAACAACGTATTTATCGAAATTAGTATCACATTATTAACCGAAAGTTATTGACAACTCAACCGCATCGAAAAATCGTTATTCACACACGCTAACCGAAACTTGTCGCATAAAAATATTCGTTGGTCACTAATATACTTAAGTTATTTTTTTAAACATATTATTAGAACGAGAGAATACAGATTTTTTTGTCATTAAAAATGTTTAATGTTTTTAAATTTCGGCCTTTTATTCCACTTTTTTTCATTGAGATAAATTAGAGCCCTAGGCGGTTTCGACACTAACTAACCCTTTTTAATCTCCACTTTTCGAACGTCATTTTCATACACATAGAAATATAAACATTGGCATTTCGCTTACAGACAAAGAAATAAAAGTTCTTTCACGTCCTTCCTTTCCTATACTAGAACACTTGAGGTCACTGAACCTTCACTGGTCATGTATCAGCGGGTCGTTCATCGTGGTGGTTGTGGTCCAGATCTTCAAGGTTATCGCTGGACGAATGCGTCATATCGCTGAGTTCGTCGATTTGTTTTTGTTTTTTCCGAACGTTCCAGTGCAGGCATTCGGCTAACGAGTCGAACCAGTCAGAGATTTGATCCTGTGCGCAAATCGATGGTACAGGGTACACTGAGGTCGTTACGTAGAGGCTGTGGATAAGAAAACTATGTTTTAAATTACTTATGTCTCAGAATTTATTATCAATAATGAGAAACACGCCCAGTTTCTGGAAAGTTAATCATCGACGCGTCAAAAATAAACGCAAGTCAAGTTTGGCTGTTTGCTGTTGATATTCAGTGATCAGTCAACCAATCACAGCAGTTTAGGTACACGCGCTTGACAATTTGTTAGATAATTTTTGCAGAAACCGGGCGTGACTATAGAATTTTGTAACGTATATTGCATCGAAGTTTTTTTAAGAATCAAGTCTTGAACTCAGACCAAATAAAAAACCAAGACAGCGCTGCGAACAATGCAGTATGGCATGCAAAAACTACACCTCTTTCTGTGTATTATACGCTCACACGCACACAATTACAACCAAACTACACCTCATCGCACAGTGAAATAAGTGCACACCATGTTTACGAAACTGGCTTCATATCATTGTTGACAGCGCTGTGTCTTGAAGTAGTGTAAAAACTGCAAAAATAAAAGGGGCCAAAATTATTTCCATATTTTTTCGATTTTACATATACATGGATAAAAATGCATTATGGAACGCAAGAGGAATGTTTTTTATTATTTCACATAATCCTGACGACTTTTGTACAAAATAGCCAAAAAGGTTTGGAAAACCATGGAGTAGTCGACAAATGGAGTGCTTATACGGATAAAGTTTGCCATGCGCAACCAGGTTCGATAGATAGCCTATTGTTCGCCGCATATTATTGACTACTTCATACATAGATATAATATATCAGCCATTTTGTACAAGAACCGGTAAGTTATTGGAACACATAAATAAACACGACATGCATGTGGATATGATGATACTAAAAACTAAATGAGGTTAATGTTAATCAATTGTACGCTTACATGCAAAGCAGAAGCGATAAGCGAATCGGCCTAAATTTATATTTTTCTACATTTACTATGCAAATCATAAAACCTAGTTCTTTAATTAAATTTAATAGTATAAGTTAATATAATAATTTAATAATATAGCCCTTCACCAGATAAAAAGCAAATAAAATAAAATCTGAACAACTATCCCCGCACACAGAATTAGATGTTTATGATATGAGAGTAGTCTATGACTGGTGGACCTCACTATATGTTTACAAATTAAGGCATGTAAACAGGAGACGGCACTCGAAACATTTACCCTTAGGCCAAAATTAAAACTGTATAACTTTTGACATAACGTAAACATAACCATACAAATCCTAATTCATAAGCAGGTCTTACATGTTGTAGCTGTCTCTTTCTCTTTAATTTAATTAAAATAATAGCATTGTGCAGGATAAAACTAATTATTTTGCACACCATAATGTAATGGTAGAATGTAAAGGGGCCATTATAGTTTAAAGATCATTGTAAACCTCTGACAAATAAATGGATTTAATTTGATAACATCGCATTTATGGCTATTTGAGTCGTATGAAATATTGTTTTAGACCCACTTTTGTTGGCAACAGGTTCTTTTAGTCTCTAACTGAGCATTGAGCAAAACCATACATAATGTTCTGTGTGTTGTAATTGACATACAAACGTGTTCGAAGCACTATGTCGATTTAAAACAACTTTTTGACAAGCAAGGATCATTTAATGACCGACATTTATTGTCCTCCCATATTTCATGAACCCCGAAGTGAACCCTCCATTGACTATCTACTCCTTGTCATGCCGTCTCCAAGGTGTAGTGTAGTGATGCGAGTGAAGCATGTCCTGTTACCTATCGCCTGGCCTGAGGGTGACTTGCGAGCGCCCGTCGAACGACACACTGGCCGCACTACGCGCCTCAAGCGTGGGCATTATCTGAAACAAGCCCCGAGACCTCAGCTCAATGCTACAAGTAACGTTATGCCTATCACGGACGTAACAGGACCATTAAGTCCCATTTACACGATGCAAGTTTCTTGTCTGTGGCATACAATAAAATTGAAGCAACAAAGGGCTTGGATCGTCTAAACACTGTTTAAACGCTGCAACTTTTATCATTGCTCCAACTAATGGTAAGCCGCAGGCAATTAAATCACAGCGTGTAATCAGGCTTTTTAGTTTTTATAGACAACTGATTTTTGGGACCGAACTTACCGAGTAAGTCGTTGTTGCTTTACAAAAATGGGATTTCAGTGGGTTTGGAGACCAGAAAAGCTCTCTGGTTTTGCCTATTCAACTTTATTATGAAAAGAGAACTAAGATCGATCTGAACCAAATGATACCTATGTTACAAAGAATTCCTGCGGTTGACAATCTCTGGTAAGTCTGCCCTAGAATACTAACGTACGCTTTCTGATGTTTAAATCTCGGATTTTAGTTCTAATTATATTTATAATACCCTGATGAAAGATTACTAACGATAAGATACTCTTACACTAACATTAGAATAAATACATCTTTATCACACCTACCAACCTACTGTAAATACAATTTGTTACTTCAACATTAGTTTACCTAGTCAAAGTTATTACAAACAAGACTACAGCTTTCCAAAGAAAATGATGCGCTTCGGGAATCTTCGTATTTCCGAATTATCACGAACGTCGCACCACAGAGTAACTCCCCACAGAGGCAATGCTTCTAAGTTTTGTACTACTGCGCTTTGTAGTATTGGCATCTATCATTGCGCGTTTGTATGAAGTTTTCTCTCTGTTGGGCTACGTTCTCCGGTGTCAGATCGTCATTTATCACTGAAAAGTTTTGATAAGTTTTTGGGAATTGCATAGAGTTGTTAATCTATAATTTTGTAAACATGGTAATACAAAATGTGCAAGTACTTTCGCGGATGTAACAGCACTATATTAGATCTTATCATCACGCGTTCGTATTTCCGAAGATAGACGATGATTGCCGAAATGCGTACTTTTCTTTGAAAAGCTGTATGTACAACATGCGGGTATATAAGTAACTATGTTCTAAGCGTATAGCGGCGTGCATAGCGTACGAGGTAGGCAGAGAGCCCTGTACCTATCTCCGTGCTGCAACGCTTGTCGGTTGCGGCCGTCGAACGAGACCCACATGGCGTTTCTCGCTTCCGGGGACAGTGCGATCTAGAATATAGCTTTAAATTAACTGTGGGATATACTTACAGCCTATAGTGTTTCAAATATTATTAAATTAGTAAGTTTGCTAAAAAATCCTGTGAAAGAAGAGTGTTTGAGAAAAAAAAAAAATGCTATAGAATACCTACATCACTTTTAAAATTAAAATTGTGCATTTTTTTTTTTCAATTTGAACCGTTTCAAGAAGTTTTGACTGTTTGACCTACTTTATAATCTACTATTCAAATATATCGGTATTACTCACAGGTTTGATTCGCAAGTGCCCGAATACGGGTCAGAATCTCGCCTTTTCCAATCATGGGGTCCTGCACGCGTAGCACCACAGTAGAATCTGGTTTTATCGACGGAAGAATAGACAAAATGTCAGATTGTGCATCTGTCATTTTGTCTATTAATGCGTGCAGGTCGAGCCCGAAATTACTCGGGCAATCCCTAAACAATATTTATATATATATATATTATTATATTTACCTTCAGCTCCACTCCAGCAGGGACCACAATAGGCCTGAAGGACAGCGAATGAGGGCAGATGGGGGTGACCATGATAGCCGGGACTGACGGGTGGATCATACTCGCACCCGCAGCCACTGCGTATGCTGTACTGCCCGTTGGGGTTGATACTATTAGGCCTGGAGAGGTCATAAATATGGTGTAAGAGAGGATATTGGTTGGTGGTAAGTAGTGTTGCCATGGGCAATTCTCGCTGTCTTAATTCAGATCTAAAACTCCTCGGTACTAGGAAGAGCGCATTACTTTAATATTTATTTTTATTATTATAATAACGCTGCACCAAATCGTCAAATTCAAAGGCATGTAAGGGCTAGTTGTCACTTGATCAAAATCATGATATCAGTATTTTCTAGTAATTGGGTTGCTCTGTCTAATTCAGGGTGGCATACATCGACGCGCAACTGGGTAATTCAGTACAGGATTCTGGATACATGATCCAGGGTTGAAATTTTTGGTCGTTAATAAAAAAAAAGTTAAGTTTTATTAAGTGAATTGTTTTGATTATTATGTAGTTTACTTTCTCACGAATTTTACACACGGTGTCTACATCTCTTATCTACTTTCCTATCGCAGGTGTGCTGGAAGAGATTTCTTTAGAAATAAGCATCACCTTTGTACGTTCTTTTTTCTGTTCTTTTCTTCTTCTCTGTTTATTATGTGTGTACATAAATGGTTAAATAAATAAAATTGCTTTTAAAATTGATACATTTTGGCCGCGTAGGTATTGCATTCTTTAAAAAACAGCTGTATTTTTTATTGGTAACCCTAGAAAAAATTCTACGCCGGGCATGGTGCCACCCTGTACACGGCTTTCAACAAAAATAACCAATTTGGGGTTAAGCACGTTGATTTTAATACAATCCACATAGATATACCTACTATTTAGGCGGCGCAAGATAATATATATTTTTTAAATTTTATTTTTTTTGTCTTTTAAATGTTATTTTCAGGTAATATTACAACTTAGAAACTCACCATCTCCTTGCACGGAGGTGATATGCTTCCCGTCCAAGAACAGGTCAATATTGGACAGATACGGCGAGGGTCCTCGATCTACCACCACCTCGTTGAGCACCAGGATAGTGGTGGGTTTCTTTTTGTCCTTGCCATCTTTGTCGTCGCGACTCTTGCGCAGAACCACGCATTGGAGACGCGACCGCAAGGTAAGGGCGGCGTGGCCTGAAAATGATTTGAAGAGAGACTTGTACAGAATTGTGAAGACTGAGAAATGACATGCGGAAATCTTACGGGAGACGTAAACTGAACGTGCTTTCTACATTGTTCTCACATGTATAATTTCAAAATGAATGATGTAACCAATATATTGTAACAATATTTTGAAGAAATATAAAAGAGTGTTCGTGGAGTTTCTTGCCCGTTCTACTTCATAGGTACCTATGGATAGATAGGTATATATAGGACCGACTCCTTGACAATTCAAAAGTGCCTGTAAATGGTTTAATTGAAATAAATGCTTTGAGTTTTTTTTTTGAGTTTTTGAACATGGGTCAAAAAATGGGTAATTTTTTTTTTGTATTTCTTATTCGACACATTTACACTACTCTAAAACAGTCTAACTAATGTTATAAATGCAAGAAAGTGAGTTTGTTTGTTTGTTACGCTTTCACGCTAAAACGGCTGCACGGATTTTGATGAAATTTGGCACCTGAGTAAGGACATAGGATACTTTTTATCCCGGTAGTACGTTCCCGTGGGATAATTTCTGACCTCCACGCGGGCGAAGCTGCGGGAAAAAGCCTAGTAGTATTAAGCAAGATGAAAAAATCAGCCCTCCATATATTTTGTCGAAGATTTTGCATTTATTTATTTAAACTTTTCGCACACAAAAAAGGTACAAAGGCGGACTTAATGCCTTAGGCATTCTCTACCAGTCAACCAAAGGTGGTGAAGAGATTAGATTTGCATCACTAGATAGATACACTAACGTCTTGAAGCAGGTGGACTCGATGCAAAAAACCGAAAGTTCCAATGAATAGGATCTATTGCAGCAGAAAATTGCTATTAATAAGCTAAAACTCATCTATATAGGTAGCTCTAAAATACTTTTTTTTGACGTGTAAAGCGTTTTTTTAATACCAATTTCCTGAAATAAATAATATTTGAATTTTTATTTAATTGACTAACAGCCGGTATCTGATTTAAGTATTTGAAGTTGAGCATTGCTCAAACTCTTCTTAAGCATTACTTAAGGTGATTCCTAAAATTGATTTGCAAAAAACGTATTGAATTTCGCGGGTGACATTAAGGGAATCACCTTAAGTATATAATGTTTGAGAAATTCTCAACTTCAAATACTTAAATCAGAAACCGGCTGTAAGGCTAGTAATAATCTTACCTTCTAAAACGTTCATAACTTGGTCCTGAAAGTTGTTGAACTCGAAAGGCGTAAGGAACCCGAGCGAGCCCAAGTGGAATGCCATCACAGGAGGAACTGATTGCTGAAAAAAAAGTAAAACGATAATTAGTTTTCCAGTGTCAGCCATTATCTAAGCATGTCGCTTCCATTTTCAGTCAGGATATAGTCTGAAAGTTAATTAAAAATAGCATTCAAAATCAAAATATTTTATTTCACATAAACCTACATGGGCACTTATGAAACGTCAGAAGCTAGGTGCACGGTTCCAATTGGTCGTTTCCTATGGAGAAGAGCCGGCAAGAAACTCCAGGGTTACTCTTTTAAAAATAATTGGCTTTTACAATATTTTCAAATTACAGTGTTAGTAGGATGGAAGGACAAGTTCAGGTACATGTCTATCTTTTTCCGGCGAACTAAACTTTATTTATTTGTATATTTAACTCCGATAGTTATTTGATTCTGGCGTGACTTTTCGGAATCCATTATAAAATGCAATAGACTTAGATATATTTAGTAACCTATTCCGCTTAACTATTCCTAAAGAGTCATTAAAAACCCTGTGAGAAATCGACAGGTGTTTCACCTCTCAACGAGGCATCCTCAGGATGACGATTGACATGTCGCGAACCGAGCGTCCGGCGCTCGGTGTAGCAACACATCGTGTTCAGGCTCGCGACAAGGACATCTGGGGGCCTACCATCACCGCTTACAGCAGTATTATTTTAATATTACTTCAGTGTAGGAAAGAGATGAAGCTCTACAGGACGTATAGCTGAGAATTCATGTTGTCAGTATGTACAAAAATAGTTCAAGCGATGGTAAAGAGATTAGCAAGTCGGCAAGATTGTCAACAGGGCAACATGCCTGGAGTGCGTCGAACGTACATAATATGTATCTATAAAATACACCCATAGACTCACGTACAAATCAAAGAGGAGCGAAAAGGAGAAGATTCCTTCTTCGGCCAGCATAAACAAATAGCCTTGAGAAATATTTTACCTGGAACAGCGAGCTAGCATGCAACAGCGTCCCATCTCCGCCCAAACATATGATGAAGTCGATCTTGTCCGTCAGGTCATCAGTGCCAGCCCTGAAGGTCATCAGCCTCTCTTTGATGGAGGAGAAGTCCCCGTACTCGGCCAGTAGCCTGTCATCCAACACCGCTGATTCTACGAACACTACCATGCTTTTGTCCTGAAATCAAACATAAAAATCATGAATTCACTGAGGCATAAACCGCTGGTTCAACAAGCTTGAAGTTTTGCGCAAGAGTTCCTTTTATAAAGAAGGTAAGCAAATGAATATTTTTAGAAAATTCGCCCCCTTCCCCTACCCCCCTTGCAGGCGGGGGACAACAATAACCTGAATATAGTGTGACTTTTGTTGGTGCCTGCGATACCTTACAAAAAACAAAGTTCAATGCTTGTTTTTCTTACTTAGTTAATATGTTTTAGCAGGCGAGTTTTTGTTTTTTTATTTGCTGATGGGAATGCTATCGGTCAGACGACTTGTTATAAACATTTTAAGATAATACAGGATGTTACGGTAGACATCGCTATCCTATGGGACCAACCTTGAAATCGCGAGAAAAAAAACAGCTGTTCCATAC
This sequence comes from Lithophane ornitopus, assembly GCA_948473465.1. Taxonomy (NCBI): domain Eukaryota; kingdom Metazoa; phylum Arthropoda; class Insecta; order Lepidoptera; family Noctuidae; genus Lithophane; species Lithophane ornitopus. The sequence continues at coordinate 11,405,007 of OX419632.1, read as the reverse complement.
ATTTGTGTTCACTTAAATCGACAAAATGTATGGAACAGCTGTTTTTTTTTTGCGAACACCCTGTATATGTGGAGCTTCTTCGTTGGTCTAGTTATCATCATGTCTGTCAGTTATTGGGCTTTTTCATTAGGAAATTCTTATGGAATTAGGAAATTCCGCTGCCCCGATTTGATCCTGGTTACATGGTTGGGGACATGTGATGATGTGACTTATGCGGGTAGAAAGAGTGCAAAAGGTTTTGTAACATCAAAACAAAAATCTAAATTGATTGCCATAATTATATGGCAATCAATTTAGATTTTTTATAGTGTCATTATAATTCCTTCCTATTGACATTCTAATGATTTAAAATTAAAAGAATCTACATGTGGAAATAACGCATAATTATAATACTGTTATACACACAAATAAAACATTTAAATAAAAAAACATTAGCATTTTCCTAATGTATTCGTGTTTATATGAATAAAATTGATGAACATACGTCATAAGCACTAAATTGTTATTGGCAGCCGACCAAATTCTGCAAAATCCCTCAAATACATAATTCATTTGAATACATCCAAGTGTCTCATAGCAAAGAGATAGAACATTTCAGATTATTCGGACTTATAGTGTAAATATAGTTGGTTCGAGAAAAGACATATTAAGTGAGATGAAGATCAAGTGATTATTGTTATATATGTTATGGACCAAATGATTATTAGGGCATTATAAAGAATACCCGGGCAGTTTGAAAAATGCCCAATATGAGAGGGCAGTATGATAACAACTATTGAAATAATCAAATCGACCGGGCATTTTTTATTATGCTAGTCACCTTTGGGGCAGCACAATTAAAACCAGGTTTTATTACTATTATTTTGATTTCAAACGTAGAATCAATATTTAAAATCAAATAAAATATTTCCATTCATAGACACTCTGCTGACCTATGATGACTTTACCATAATTAAATACCTGTGTACTATTAGATTGTTCAAAGACCACACGGCAATATGTATTATGACGAGGCAATGTGATTAATAAGGAAGTTCAAATTATAATTAATTATTTTGCCCTAAGTAGCTTGTCATTATTCATAATGCGCGGGCATTATGAAAAATGCCCCTATTTATTACTTGGTCCATAACATATACACACGCACAAACTCATTTATTTTTCCCATGGACTAGGCAGATAAAACAGATGTGTATGTATGTTACTATCCTACTATCAATGTCTACTACAATACATTCAAGTTCGCAAAGTTATGGGTTTTTCCAGATAGAAATTCCTAGATTCTAGACCATACAATAGCCTTATGACTTGTTTGTTGAGATTTAGCGCAGCTAGTACTAGCTACTAGCTGCGCCCCGCGGTTTTACCCGCATAAGTCTCGATCCTGTGGGAATATCGAGATAAAAAGTATCCTATGTCCTAATCCAGGTCATGGTTTACCCATGTGCCAAATTTCATCCAAATCTGTTCAGCCGTTTTAGCGTGAAAGCGTAACAAACATACAAACTCACTTTTATAATATTAGGATAGTTAGGATTACAATTCGAGATTGTGGAGACGAGTAGGTAATAAGATCCTTTAGATTCCAGCATTATCATTAATTTTCTTTGCTAGATATCAGTTCGAATAACACGTCAATATTAAAGTTACCACTATCCCATATGTGACATTCAAACAAACTAGTTATTTCTATGAAACCTCGCGACCGTTCGCCTAACATGACAACAATGGCCGACGCTCATTAAGATTGTATGAAGTTCGATCAATAAACGTACCGATGTGGCTACTTCTATCATTTAAGACTCAATTTGAATCATTATAACCACCGTGAACTGGTAATTTACGTCTCTGAATATTTGATGGTACGGTTTCAAGTTCATATCAATAAAAATCGATATTTGTGTACTTACTAAAATGATTGAGCAAGTTTCGTTCGAAATAGTAGACTAGGTACCGTTGTAATTTGTACTTAGTATAAGCCTACTTCAGATTGAAAAAAAAAACTTTATTTATTAGTAGCAAGGTTTTTAAGCTCTGACCACTTGACACTGAAGCGAATCCCGCGCGGGAAAAATGCAACAATTAAACTGAATCTAAAATGTCATTGTCGTGTCAATACGGCTTGCAGTTCCGCTCTTTAGGTTACGGAAAATGGCGTGACGGAAGACGCATACCTAGACAAAACACTGTAACAATTAAAGGAGAAAGTTTTAATAACGTCTTAAAAGATAGATAGATAAATCATTTATTTTAGAAGACCATGTTATGGTTAAGGGATCCATTTTTGTTCATCAGAATTTTATATGATATGGTATTGTAAAACAAGTTTTTTTTTTGTTTCTGTTTTTGAAAACAAAAATAAATGCAAATTCCATCTTCTCATAAACACACCAGACTGAAAATCAATGAGCAAAATTTTCCTGCTCTTAATTAATATAAGTAGTACCTACTTATTTATCACAATCTATTGTTCAACATAATCAAAATGAATTAGCTACGTAGGTAATCAGTTGGATCGATCTGCGCATGCACATTGCCAATCTGAGTCAACGTACCGCGAACAACTTTTGGCGCGTGTAAACTAACTATAATTAGGGCAGGGGTGAATCACCTTTCATTGAATATTATTTTGTCTGGATGAAGCACTTTGTGGTCGAATTCAAGATAATGATATGACGCTGCGCCTTTGCTTGTAGGTGAAATAATTAGCTGTAGATAGATCTAGTTAATAAAAAACTTTAGAAACTTAAAATGTTGCACTAGAGGTCTTTATGTAACCTCTAAGGAAGGATACCTACCTACAAGATTCTATGCAAGTCATTTTTACCGATGGAAAATCCCATCGGATGCACGACTTGTTATTTTGAATGATTCCGTGACTGAGACAATGTAGAAGTAGGTATGTGTTTTGTATATTTTTTTTCATCTTTGATAAATGAGATCAATAAGTCAGGTACGGAAATTTTTGTCTTTTCCTCAAAGACATTATAATTTAGAAATTACTATTGTATAAACACCGAATTGTTACAAAACCAGAATAAGTACGTACTTATTTTTTTTTTTTTTAATTCATATAATGTTCTTTATGCTTTTCACCTCTTTAGGTCATCAGTTCATGGCTCATTACTTTTTGGCTCATTTCATGGCTATTCGAACATTAAAAAATATTTGTAATGGAAACTAGTATTTTTTTTTGTTAAAGAATAGATTTTGCTTATCATCCTTGCCTTGTCATGAAACAAGTACTTATTTACAAAGTGTCATTACATAGGTAAATTTACCTACTTCTGTATGTCTAGTCGAGACTTTAGACTCTAAAGGTTATATGTTTATGTTCAGTAAATTAATTAGAGTTGAGTGAAAACATCTGGGATTTTCTCAGTAGCAGCCCGGAGTTTGGATTTGTCTCCGGTTGATGACTCCGGGCTTAAACACACCTGGGGAAATGTGGGTGTATTAGGTTGCCTACACCGCCTAACGCTTCGGGGAATACCAGCCTGATGTTATCTTATGTTAATTAGAGTTGCACGATGGTCATTAAAAATACACGTTTTGGTCGTCAAAAAAGGCAATTTTAAAACCTTCAACACCATTAAAAATAATGGACAAAAATAAGAGGATAGTAGGTACAATATGTGGGCAAATATAAATAAACTAATTTTCACATTAGAGGAACTCTGAATTCATCTATTTTTCAACAAACCACGCTTCAGCTAAACCATGAATTCCACCAAGTTTCAACAAACCATGCTTCTGTAAATTGTTTTCACAAATGTTCCCGTTGATTTGTTTTAACCCAATATACTTAGGTATAATACTTGTATTTATTTAACGACGATCGAAGTTTACTGAAATGTACTTGTTGTTTCATAGACACGATATGAATTTAATCAATGAACTAGTGCAGTCATATATCTCTTAAATCAGTTATCAAGTTCAATTAGTAGAAAAACAAACGTTAGATAATGTTTGTATCATCACGACAGATTCATGTGTGGAGTTCAACGATTAACTAAGACGAAGAAAAGCTTATATTTAGCTAATGGACTTTAGATTATTACTACACAATATCGTAATAATTATTGTGTCCACGCAAAAACGCAACGTCACGCAAAGTCAGCGTTTCAAGTCTCGCGTGGACAGGGGTCGAAAGACCAACACTAATTGTATTCCAGTTTTCAAATGCATATTTATACCCGTTTGGATAAAAAAACGCTTTGTGTTTTTCATAAATATTCGTAGAAATCCTGTTACCCCTACTATTCACAGAAGTAGGTTACGTCAGTAATACACGACCGTGTCAAAGTTATATTTATAATTATAATATTTAATAAATTGGTCTTTCCGTTAAAGCAGATTTAAAAAACAACACAGTGTCTCTAGCCTTTAGGATGGTGACCCAACATTTTCAAGTTTATCCAAAATAAAAACTATAATAGAACTGTTCTAAAAACCTATGTCCGGCTTACAGTTTCCAAAAGAAAGGCTCAACTTACATGAACCAGCCAGTGTACAAGCTGCACGAAAGGAGTCAGGATGGTGGCATCGTGCACCTTCTTGATGACCAGCACCGTCAGCGGCGGCTTGTACCATGTCAGCCGCTGCGACGCCGGATCCTGTATCTGCCTGTAATTTTAGTAGGAAAGCATTAGTAGCGTAGCATTAGTGATGGAGTGATGTTCAAATATTGGTACAATGTGGTTTTCTAATAGGTCTTAGACATTCTGTAACGCTGTTTTGGATAATTTAAAAGGTAGTTTTAATTTTAATTATTCATAATATGTAGGTACTTATCTAAGTACTCAACTGAGCTAGAGACTAAGTAATATATTGTTTTTATTATGAGACAAGTAAGGAACCTCTAATTATTTCAAAGCAACAAACATAATTATTATAGTATTAGGTAGTATACATTTAATATTTGCATTTTAAATACCTATGCAAAAAATACACAATTCGTATAATTTCTGGGCGAATTCGTGACGTATCTTAATAATAAATCATCAGCCTTGAATTATAAACTGGAACCGTAGTGAATAAAGTAACAAATAATAATGTAATTAATCGTGAAGGTAACTTTAAAAATAAAGATTTAAAAGTATTAAGGTCGTAATACCATCGATAACAGTCAAACAATTGATTGTATTGACAGAAAATAAGACCAACAAAACAAAATGAAAAAAAAAAAGGTTACGCTCTTGAGACGATTTTTTAATATTCGTAAGTATTTTTTTTTTAAACAAGGTAGGTAAAGATTTGAACATAGAACCTTATTTAAAAAAAAACTGTCAGTGCTCTGAACAAGTTTAACATCTCTGAAAATGTTTAATGCAGACTTGCTGAATGAATAGAGGTTTGTGAAAGTTGTACACCTATTTGCGGTTTGGTACATACACAATATTAAAAAAAAAAACGAGTCTGTTTATGTGGTCAATTTTAGCAAAAAAAGGAAAAAATTATTTAAAAAAATCGATAAAAAATACTTAATAAAAACTTTTGTTGAAAATTTGTTTAATTTTTTAAGTAAAATGGGGTATATTGGTAATCGTTAGTTTTAAATAAGTAGCAATAGGTAACTTTTTTATTCTCAATAATATAATAATTATTGACAATGTTATTGCAGTAACTATTTCTGTCCCTTTCGGATAGGACAGGGAATTTTTATACTTTGTAGTGAAGTATTATGTATTAAAAATGTAGGTATATTACTCACATAACCATAGCCGAGTTTTTCATTATCCTTCCGCATGGTCCAAACTGCTGTATCGGCGACGGTGCGTTCAGGGACCGCGTCCTTCTGTAATAAATAGACAAACCGTATTTAAAATATGCGTATATATGCTAATCTACCGACTATTCTACTGTTTATACTTCAGTGTATATGATTATAATACAATTTACATATAATTGGAAGACTCTGGAATTGTTAAACGTGTCTGGAGACTGACGTCTACAGATGAAAACACGGAGTTTCATAATTTCTTGATAATTCAATTAATCGCAAATATTTCTTGGAACTCCTACAATTACTAATCTTGGCAGGGGTGAAATATGTTTGCAGTAAGTATTATTAAACAGATGCAGTGTAGTTTACCACAATTACTACGAAGCATTAATATACTAAGTAAAGTTAAACAAGGATTAACTTCGCTATAACACATTTTTCGAGGTTTATGATTGAATAACTTTACTTCGAGTTTATTAATATGCGGGTTAAAAGGTGTTACTGATTGACACCTTATTGATCTGGCTAATTATATGATTTTCTAATTTCAAACATACATATTATAAATTAAAGACGCTTTTCGTGTTTGCTGTGTGACCGCGCTGTTCTTCTAAACTACGCAATGGATTTTGATGCAGTTTTTTGTTGTTTGGTGTCTCGTTTTCTTTTCTTATTTTATTGTTTTTTTTGTACTGGCACCTTGTGGCTATATATTAATGTAATTAGTTGTTATTTATCCGTGATTTTGTATGTTGTGTTATGTCTTTTGTGTGCACCAAATAAACTTATTATCTATCTTTTCACCATCATTTAGAGAATTTATTCCTGAAGGTTTATGTGTATAATACATTGATGTTAAACTTACTTATAATCAAGAAATCACGATGTTTTGTCAAGTCAGGTCGCGCAGGTCGTTTGTAAATAATACATTAATTATACATACGTATTAACTTATGTGACGTATGATAAAACCACACGTGAAATAATCGTGACAAAATATTGGGATCAAAACAAAATAAGTAATAAGTTAATACGACCTTGCCTCGCAGTGTCAAGTCAACTTGCTAATAATGTAAAATTCTGAATAATCAACTTTTAAACCTGTTTTGTTTGTAAAACTATTGCAGATGTTTTTTTATGGAAAACAAGCGATTTTAGAAACCAAATAACGACGAGGAAAAAAAAGGAAATCATTTGGCTATTAAAAACAAAAATCTTTTCAAAAATTAGTTTTACATTCTTTTTCAGATACTTCTTATGGTAGAAAAGTAAATACCTAGTTTATAGTAATTACTTGTATTTTATTTATTTGTCGTCCTTTTAATTATTATTGGAGTTATTAGGTTTTTTTTTAATATAAGTAAACTATTTCTTTATTTAAAAAAAAATTGACAACATTGTTACAGACATTACATTTAAAAAATACAGAAAAGTGTCATAACTATAGGTCCTCTGGCTCCCAAACTAGGTTTATACCTGTGACTTGGGAGTCAGTGTTTTTCCATCATAAAAGTCATTACTTACGTAGGTCGTTGGATACTAAAAAAATGTAGTGAAAAAGAAAACAAAAGGCAGTATTCTATAGATAAAGAACAAAAATAACAAACATGAAATTAATGTGTGGGATGTATTTGTTGTGTGTGTGTCTGTGTTTTTGAGGAGTGTCAGGTGTATGTATAAAGATGAAATGTATGTGTTTTTTTTATATGGTTGAAATGGTAACGAGTTTAATATCATCTGCTGAAATAACTGTATATTTATAAAATAAAACTGCATAATATTTAAATGGTCTTTTCATCCGCGCTTCGCATATGGCAGGAATGTGACCGGTTATTTGTCCCATCATTGGTTTCATAAATGTTATTACAAATGATATTACTTATAATATTTTTGTACTTATAAAGTTTTTGCACGAATATATTCGGGAAAAATTCATAACCAAAATTACAAATTGATTGTAAATTTTACCTACACTTTTTTAATTTCATAATTTAGAAATGTATGCTTTTTTGGTAGGTAAGTTAACTTAATTCATTTCAATTTAGTTTTGACTGAATAGATAAAAATTCTTGCAAAAATAAATAAGAATAAAATGTTGCTTTTAGATATTAAGAGATTTTAGCAGAAATCGAAACACAAGTAAATAAATAACAAGAACAAATACCTGAACGTATGTACTATAATTATAAAGCTTCCATTGATGAGCTGGACGTCAGAACACACTCAAAATAACGAACTAAATACACAAACACGAATCGACCGTGGTACACTTATGTTAATTTATTTTATTCACATACAGGCAGCTCCCATTTGTTATGCTTTTATTGTAATATTTTAAGTATAAATCATCAGTATTTCTATTAAGTTCTAAATTAATATGATAGAGACGTAAAATTGTTTGTTTATTTGTTTGTAAGATATAATCTCTGGAAATACTTGTCCGATTTCCGATAATGCAGAATGCCATAGGACATATTTCTTCCACGCGGACAAAGTTGCAAAATCTAAGTTGCTATTTTTGTCTACGTAAAAATAAACATGTAAAAAGCCTTAGTCACCTGCTAGCTACACAGCAGTTTTAAATTTAAAAAAATGTTACATATTATTTATATTTATTACTAGCTGCGCCCCGCGGTTTCACCCGTAAAAGTCTCGATCCCGTGGGAATATCGGGATAAAAAGTATCCTTTGTCCCAACCCAGGTCCTGGCCTACTCATGTGCCAAATTTCATCCAAATCAGTTCAGCCGTTTAAGCATGAAAGCGTAACAAACAAACTCGCATTTACATTACTTATTACTAGCTTTTGCCCTTTATTAATAGTAGTTAGGATAATTATAAAGTTAGGATTTAGTTTGTCTATAGATTTCATTTATTAAATTATAACATGTGGATAATAATGTTTGTAGCCTTTACGGATAAGGAATCGTCAATGAAGTAAGGTTTTTATTTGAAGACCTTTTAAAATAATGCAAAAATAAACGGCATAATATTATTTTGTGATTACAGAAGGATAAATATCCTGAGCGAAGCACTTATATTTAAATAATGTATTAAAACACTTGAACATATCTAAGCTTTCAAGTACATATTAAAGTTAACAAGTATTAATTAATATTGTTATCCTTGAAGTACATTTCCGCATTCATAGACAATGGTGCCGATTCTGTTGTTCACAAACTAAACTAAATTTAAGTTCAGTGCATCTTTTTCTTTCTATTTCATTAAGAAAAGGACAGAAGATAAATTTTAGTTTAGTACTGTCAAACTGTCACTCCAAACAAGTTTAGACGCGATTAAAAACTTGCCTACTAAAATTACGTCAATTTACGTCAGGCGCTGATTAATTTGACAGGACTAAACTAAAATTTATCGGTTGTCCTTTTCATATTGAAATAGAAAGAAAAAGATGCACTGAACTTAAATTTAGTTTAATTTGTGAACAAGGGAATCGGCACCAATGTCAACAACATTAGGTTTAATTGGAATTTCCTTTTTTTAAATGAGGTTTCTTGGGATTTTTATATTTAATTTAAATATTGATTTTGATTGATTTTTAAAGGTCTTTATTAACAGAAAGGTTAATACAAGTTAACAAGAAGATGATATTCTAAATGTAAACTAACATAATCCGAGCAATGTTAAATAGGCTAAAACACCTCTTTTAACATAACATGTATGATAGTTATTGTGACTACTAATTTATTATATACATATTATAAGATTGTGTTGCTATGTAGGGTTTGCAGACCCACATTTTTAAATTTAAGTTACCCAGACCCCCCATTTTTTTATAAATTTTATCATTATCAATTTGCTACGTTACAAAGAATTGTTGATTATTACAAAATATAAGCATAATATGTCTAGGAAATGATACTTAATGTAAAGTACATGTTAGTGCATGTTAGGTGACAGCAATCGCGCTGGACAGGTGGTAAGTGAGCTAACGTTAATCCACCAAGAAATGGTGATGAGGGAGTTTATACTTGTTATAAGTCCTGGCATAAGGTAATCGGGCTAATATACTCTTACCAATGTGTGAGATCAGAGTATTACGATGACGTGGATTATTATAGAGATAGAATTTTTGGGCACTCAAAATAGCATTCAACTCATGTCTCTACACAAACTTAAACAACTACATAATGATATCAAGTTTCCACCTCTAAAGGATTTCATTCTGAAAGTATCCCGAAAATTCTATCTCTATAATAATCCACGTCATTTAAATATTGGTATCCTTGTACAACACTAGCTGCGCCCCGCAGTTTCACCCGCGAAAGTCTCGATCCCGTGGGAATATCGGAAAAAAATATTCTTGTCCTAATCCAGTTCATGGTGTGTGCTAAATTTCATCTAAATCCGTTCAGCCATTTTAGCGTGAAAGCGCAACAAACAATCTCACTTTCGCATTTATAATATTAGTTAGGATAATATTATATTGTATTATTTATAAGTTAGGACTATACACCATTTGAAATAAGATTAGACATTAAAACAAACCCTTTTACAATCCGTTCAACCGATTTTAACTTCTATACCGTAGGCATAAGGATAGCATTAAAAGCAAAAAAAGTTACACAATACCAACTATCTACTGCGGCTGCCATTTGTCATGCCACCAACGCAATAGAATTCAAAATCGGTTGAACGGAATGTAAAAAAGGCTTATCAATACGTCTAACTCTAATCTTATTTCAAATGGAGTATAGTTAGGATTACTTCGGATGTTCATTACCTCGAAACTTTTTACAACACACTGTACTTAATTTTAATGACTATGAATACAAAACATTATGCACAAGAACTTATGTATTAACCCTATTGACATTATTAATGAGCAAAACATGACAGTCAGCACGAAAACGTCTTCAAGGTGCGTGCACGAGGAAAAAATATACAAAACTCATAAAAAATTGTGTACACGGTTGTTATTAATAGCGTATCTTCAGTCTTCACAGCATTATAATTGAGATAGTAAGGAGGAGAACTTAATGAAACAATAGAATAAAAAAATATTCGAACTGACTGAGAAATTGCAAGTTCACGAATGTTAAGGTTTCTCCTGAAAAAACTACACGCATTACAAACGAATTCATGGCCATATTTTTTTATAAAAAAAATATCAATAAATAATAATACAACTACTATACTACACTAATAATTTTATCCAAATCCGTTCAGTGTAGCGTGAAAGCGTAACAAACTAACTTTCGCATTTATAGTATCAGTTAGAATTAGATGACAAGAGGATGAGGATGCTGATATTTTTTTTGGAGGTGAATGACAGCCGGGACCAACGGCTTAACGTGCTTTCCGAGGCACGGAGGAGTCTCGATATGTAAAGATGGTCACCCATTCACCGACCAATCCCGGCAAGCGTAGCTTAACCTGATGGATTGACCCGTTCGGCTGTTATTACTTAGCCACGAGCTCCAGGCATTTGTATGAAAATCATAATACTGTGATGAGTATCTATTGACCTAGGAAGCTTGTATGTGGTTGTGAATACGATTTTCACGATTACTTCAAGACCGTTTACATGTTTAGTGATGATTTTTTATGAGTCTTGTACCTTACATTACATACATAAATGTAATAAAACAATAAAAACCGGTAGCTACACGTGTTTTAATAATTTGTCATGAATACCTATTAAATTATCTCAATTATAGTGTCAATGATTGTAACTTCATCCATTAAGGCTACCGCAGACATGCGCGACGCGATTCTAGAAGAACCATTTCTAAGAAAACTTGGAAATTTTCTACCAGAATCGCGTAGCACTATCAAGTCCCGTTTAGCGCCTGTTTACCATACATTTCCCCTGTCGTAGGTGTACTATATGTAGGTACACCTCTGCCTAGCCCTTCGGAGATTACAGGCGTGATGTTATGTTACATTATTGCTCTTGCCCAACTAATATATGAAAAGTTAATCAACGCAAGGTTTATAGTAAAACAGAGTCATTCCATTCTAATACCACATTGTAAGACGTGCTTCGAATTTCGAAGTAGATACTTACAGGTAATTTTAGTTTTCGTGCATAAAGAACAATTTTGTTCGTACAAAATTGGTCCTTAAGCATATAAACTATTTAGTATTTAGTCTTTATAAAAGCCACGATTCGATATTCGTAATATTTATCGGTGTTTTCCGTGTTTGTTTACCTTTAAAAGCATTATTTTTGGCAATCGCTAAATGTTTGGGTAATAAAGGAAGGACATTGTGTAGTTTTGGTAATTTATGAATTAAAACGCTGATAATAAAAAGATGATTAAATAATTGTTTCGGTGATTTAACCTTTCGTATCGTAATTACAGAAACGATTAAAGTCATTGTGTCTAGCGTGGGTCTACGTTCCGTTATGAAAGGGTTAAATTACCAGGGGGCCAAGTCTACTAATTTACAAACGTGTCAGTGGTCTCACAATGATCAGTTTTTGACAGATTTGTATGGCATATCTGTCAAAAACTGATCATTGTGAGACCACTGACACGTTTGTAAATTTGTGGTCTCACAATGATCAGTTTTTGACAGATTTGTATGGTATATCTGTCAAAAACTGATCATTGTGAGACCACTGACACGTTTGTAAATTAGTAGACTTGGCCCCCTATTATAATGCTTGCAACCATTCAAATGCTAAAATTATTTACTTTCGTACTTTGATCCATCGAATGAATCTAATAAAATCAGCATCATCCGAAGGTCGAAAGGTTTGGATTTTGGACCTGACGTTGTTTCTAAGATGTTGTTGATGTAGGTTTAGTTAAGTTTTCGTTTATTATTATTTTTTCTTACCTATTTACATTTTTAAATATTTCTTAAGAAATAAATAAAAAATAAAAACATTTTAAAAACTTGAGGTACGCCGCTGTCGGAAGCAGGGTCCAAGCTACCGATGGTTAGGGCTGCAGAGACAGGAACCTCCTCACAATGCGAGTCGTATCAAGGAGTACTGCCTTCTGAATCAGGCCCTTGATCCAACCGCTTATCGAGAGCCTCTAGAGATGATGGTCGAGGTTTTTTATTTATTGTTATTTTTTTAATAGTTTTTTCGTTAAGATGAATGCATTGGTGTATAAAATCGATTATAACATTAAAATTATAATGATTTTCATTTATGAAACAGCACAAGTAAAGCCGGAAAGAGCTAAGTTAGCACTCAGCAGTGTAAACTAAAATAAATAAAAAATACACTGAGTACGGGAAACACTGACATTTCAAAAAATGTTCGATGATCTTATCAATAAGATAGGACGTTAATCAAGATACCTACAAACACTTAACAAAACCTACTGATAATAAACTCACTGAACTACTAATATGTAATATTGTTTATATATTTATTTTCCGACTGTATGGTTTTAGGGTTCCGTACCAGAAGGGTGCCAAATGGGACCTTATCACTAAGCCTCCGCTGTCAGTCAGTTCGTCTGTCTGTCAGCGGGCTGTACCTCATGAACCATAATACAAAGGTAGAGAGTTGAAATTTACACAGATTGTGTACCTCATGCTATTGCCGCTATAAAAACAAATAATAAATTAAAGGGAGTGCAATTTAAGAAACTTTTTTTCGGCGTTTTTTACGTATAGGTTTAATACGGTACGGAGCCCTTCGTGTATGTCCGACACGCACTTTGTCGGTTTTTTAAATGCTATTATTTACAATCATAATTATCATTAGTTTCCGACCCTTAATTACAGCTCGGTAATTTAATAAGAACTACGTTAATCACGCGGTTGCATACTTCTAATAACTCAGAATCTAAAATTAACTACAACAATATTAAATCGCATTGTTACGTGCAATTATTTTGAAACATACCTCCGATCGAAATATTCTTCTCTTGCCCTTACAAGTTCTGTTTTTCCGGACTCATGTGAGAACTGGCGCCGCAACATTTTTTACATAAAACACTTCACTTTTTAATATTTTTTACACTATCATTATTACAGACAACATGTTTGTAAATATGGTAATATCGTAATGTTCTAATTTTAAAACAAATATTCCACTATGTTAAGATTAAGACATTGTCGCAGTAACTTGGAATGTCGAATTCCTATTGATCCGCGGTGGTGGGGCGCGAAGAGGCGCGTGCGCGACTGGCGACTGACGCTGCGCAGGAGTCCACGCGAGGCTCTGCTCGTCCCAAGTGACAGTTCTGACCTTGCGCGTGTTCGCGCGATTATCGTGAGCGTCGGTCCACGAACCGTTTCTCATATAAACCTGATCTTATCACTCGGAAGCGACCGTTGTCTGTCCGAGTTCATTCGCGTTACAAACGTTAAACATACTTATTGGTTACTAATGCTAGATAGCTACTGTGCTGCCATTGTTTCAGATATCTAATCAATTATCAAATGCATGATGGCGCGGATTCTGATGTTTTTATTTGTTATCTGCTTCACTGACAGCTTGTTTTTAATATTGATCAAGAAGTTGAAGTTTACGATAGATTATCTGACCAAACGAACATTTTTAGAAGTGAGATGACTTGCAAGTCCTTAATCAAACAATATCGACAAAAAATCTACAACCTCCAGGGTGAGCTATTACTTACAACATGTACCTATTAGATAAGTACTGACTTAGATCTGAAGAAGAATGTCGGTAATGTAGACGGACTGGAGGCTCTTCTCATTTCTGTATAGAAAATATAAGAAGAGAGTAATGAGATGTTGACCAAAGAAATGAAGGATGGAATGTGTGAAAGATGATTCGGCTAGAAAAGAGGTGAGCACTGAGAAGGCGGCTGATAGAGATGTATTCATTGAAGAAGACATGCTGCTTCGCCTAGTACAAATAAATTGGCATAAGTGCAGGAGGATGCTGGTCTAATGATAAGAAAAAAAAAAACAAAATGAAAAATCGAAATTCGAATCGAGAAATTGTTCACATTTAATATAAATTGGTTCTGATTAGCATATTGTCCGTTGGAGACCGAATGAATCAGCATTGTTAATCTGTGTCGGGTCAGGTCGACATTGACCGATATACCTGCACGGTTGACCATTGGCTGACCGAGTTCGTGAGATGACCCGTGCCGCAGTAAAAAAAAAACGTTTTCAGTTATGAATTACGTTTCTGTGGACGAAATTGTTGAGGTTCTTTGCTGTATTTGTCTGTTATTCAAAAGAAAATATTCTGATTCGTTGATTTGCTTTTTATAATACATACAGAATCTATAAGGTAAGAAATCAATACCAATAAAGGTAGAACATGACATTACCCATAAACCCACAATAAAAGCAAAATATATAATAAATACAAAACGTGTTTCCAGTAGGATAGATAAGTAAACGTTAGAAAAAAATTAAAACACAAGTAATATTATACAAAAAAATTACCATATGGAAGAAAAAATGCTAATTGTGGAAAGATACAGAGAAAAGAAAAAAACAACATTACTTTTTTGCATTGTATACAATCGCATGTGCTCCGTACATAGTATTTAGAAACGGAGTGATCCTCTCCATAGTCCATACTAAAAACACAACCATATAAAACGTAAAAAACAGAAGAACATTGAATTCTGACGTCAATGCAGTCCTTCGAACTTAGCTCTTATAAACATGGAGGCCTGTGTATGTGGGTTATGGAAATAATTTTCCTGGCCAATAACACTACGGCCAAGGCTGTTATGAGCCGATAGACTCGAGTTAGGTGTCAACATGGCAACATTGACCGACATAGAACATCGCGCGACGTTACGACTAGTTTCATCATCGAGATGCCTCACCTTAATGATTTAGCGAGAGAGGGGTGCCCCAAAGATACGTGATTACGTCATAAGAGAAAACATGGCAATGAAGGTGACAGTATTTTCGAAATTTTAACAAGCAAGCCTTTCAAAAATCAAACATTTTAAAGACCGAATAACGTTCGTTTTTGCGCTTTATGTGACATCTTTAGTAGCAAATGTTACGATGGAGGTGAAGAATGTAAAGTCAAGAGGTACAGATTTTTTTAAAAACCAATGTATTATTTTAAATCCTTTAGCAAAACAAATCTTTAACACAATTAACGAAGAAATCTTAAGAAATTAATGAGCTGATAAGCGTGAATCCAAAAACAACAAAAAATTTAAATCCTCGACCAGAATTATTTAAAGATTAGTATTTAGCACATGGTCTTCAACTTTCTTAAGCCTAAACCGAAGAAAAAGAACATTGCATCAAATAAGAATTACCTAAGAAATAAGACAAACCAACAGGATAAAATATGGCTTTAAAAACCTTCTGGCCTCGGAGTATTTTTACCGAATCTTTGTATGTTCACGCGAATTTTGTGTGTGCACGCCTAAAGCAACTGACGACTAAAGCTAACTATCTGGTGTGCAGCTAAGAAAACAAACCATAGCATGATTGTGTAAGTATTCTATTCTGTCAGTATATTGACAAAATAAATGTAGTCTTGTTCAGATCACTGATCACTCCAGAGAATTTAATATACTAGATCAGTCTAGAATAGGTCGTGGAGCGCGACCCACGTGCCCTTATCTCTCGCCCCGATGACTTGGAAGCAAGAGCACGAGGTCATCATATGGATGCTATGACGATAACAGCTCCAATCTCTCTTTGTTTAGTTTTACAGTGTTGTAAGAGCGTTATCATACTGATGATTTGCTAGCGTGTTTCTAGTGAGGCGATCTGTGAACGTGCTCTCCGCGGGTGCGAAGCGAGTTAACCGCGACTACGCAACGTATACGCCGCGTTCTCACAATATTGTACGCTCGCTTGTCTCGCTCTCTCTTGTACACTCACGTACATCGCTCTCGTAACGCAAACGCGGCGAACACGTTGCGCACACATGGCGTGCTCGCTACGCCCACGCAGGGAGCGCGTCCTTAGAAGATTCTAATAGAAAATTTAATGGTAGTTTATGCTATGTCATTTCTAGAGCAGAATAAATTGAAGTATGACTATCGAGTTGAAAAACTATCAAGTTACATCTGGGATTGTGATAAAATCAAAACTGTAATAATAATATCTTATCTCTATAAAGGTGCTTATTTGTATTTTACTAACACTATTTGCAGTGATAATAATAATGTATTGTGCGATAATAAGGTTTAATAGAATTCTCACTAACACGGGTAAGTTGCTGGTGCAATTTCGCGAATAGAGCGGTCCAAGCTGCTAAAATATTCAAAATGCCAAATTCATTCACTAAGAAAGGACCAAGTATCCCAGTCTACATTAATTTCGATCGGGACACGAATCTTTCAACACAAAATTAATGTATCAGCATGGTAGTGTAAATTGACACTTCTTATACAAGTTTAAAAATACCGGAATTTGGTCCTATGATACGGTGTTGGTCGCAGTACTGACTTTCACTTTCCATTTGCGGTGACATGACTATACGTCATCGGATCGGCACGTCTTATAAAACAATGATCGATTCAGTAGGAAGCAATTACAAGGAGGAATTATGAATATGTATGAACGAGACTACGAGTGCGTTGGTCTTTCCCAAGGGGGTAAAAATAAAAAAAAAGGCCGTACAGAAAAGAGTAATATGGATAACGATTAGTATTTATATCTTAATAATTATCTATTAACGAGCTTGGCGTCTGAAGACAGAGAGGAAGGGAAGAAAGGGAGGCCTTTGCCCTGCAGTAGGACAACATAGGCTATAAATAAAATATTAAATACTTAATAAATTAAAATACCTATACAAATTTTATTGTGTTGTCTATGAACCAATAAATAAATATACTTACCGATCAAAAACAAAACAACATTATAAGGTCCGTGCCACTTTCATTATCGAATAATGTTTTTTTTGTTTCAACAATACCATTACACAAACAATGTGATACGATAACAACATGCTACGTCATTTTGTTTATAAAACAAAAATGTATCATTAGCTCACTTGTTCAAGACCATTAAACCATGAAAACATTATCACAGTCACAGATTAAATAATGGTACTAACGATAGAACATTTTTTCCGATATATGGCATATATATATATGTATATATAATGTTATGGAACTTTGTAGAGTTTAATTAACCTTTGCAAAATAGAGTTTTACTTTTTCATGCTCTTGCATGTAACTAGTTTATGATGGATTATCTACTCCAAACGGAAGATGGACCGGCAACATCAAGAGCCTAAACAGAACATTGTGGCGAAGAAGAGCCTAAGCGGAGGACAAAGGTGCTTCCAAAAGAAATCCGCCAGTAGTGGAATGAAGAAAGCAGAATGGTAAGTTCCTAAAAATTACCAAAACGAAAACCCTTACAGTTACAGCTAAACACAAGTAAAAACAAAAGAATGTTTGTTATCAAAAGGCTAATAAAAAATAAAACCACAAGGCCAGTAACTTTGCCATGGCAACCGAGGTGTAAACAATAGAGGTAGACGAAAACGATATAAGAGTCAAACGGTCTACTAGATTTAACCTACGTAATTTTGGTGGTAATTTTCTTTGTCCAATTGACGTATTTGATTCTGTCAGACCAGCTGAATAACGCTACGACCAAAACGTCAGATTCAATTTAATCATCGCGGATATTGATGAAGAATGCTAAAAAATTAATTGAATTTTTGGCAAAATGTAGAATAAATTGTAGCTAGCCTTCAATGATTTTAACATTTTTAGGTACAATGCAGAACAAGTTTGAGGAGCAATGTCATTTAAAAATATAACCTAGGAGTGCATACATTCGCAGTTATTTTTATGATTGCAATATAATAAGGATACGAGCTTCTGACCGATCGAGAATCAATCATGAGATTAAATGCACAAAACGCAACCGTACCTAAATATAAATGAACACGCAGACAATGGACTGAACTTTTTTCGTGTCAATGGCACAACGATCACTTATAGATAAAACTAGAGTTTTATCGAACTCTCTGCACGATTGTAGCCATGGGTCGAATCGTTATAATAGTGTACCAACTACCGATTCCCGACTCAGTAGACCATTTGCCTGAACAAAGTGAGATCAAAAATCAAATATGACGTAAACCTATGTATGCATAGGTTTACGTCAAAGTTTAAGAGAAGTGATTTAAGAGAAAAAGAAGAAGTGATTTATGATAAGCTTTCGACTAACACAATCATGGTACTTGAAAGGTTTTCAAGTTATACAACGCCATTTAATTAAAGTTATAGTAAGATGTCAATCATTGATGGCGCATGGTGCATCGGGAAAACCATGTTCACGATTACAGCATACGTGCCACGATTCTGACAGGTGTCCTTTTGTGATTACAATAAAATGATCTACTTGCATTCATACATGATAGTAAATTGATACCTTCCATAAATGGGGCGGACGTGAATAAATTGCAGAGTACAATACCTTTTGTATATGAGGAAGAGTGCTATACTGTGTATATGGAAATATGAGGTATCGCTAAATGATTTCTGTATTAGGGTTAAAAGATGAATTCGAATCAGAGTTGCTATGTTATTAGGGCATAAGTTTATTGGTCTTTCGAAACGGATTATGATTTGGAGAACCTGAATACTATGAATTTTCGAGAATACATGTACTTTATGGAGTTATGTTTCCAGATGATGGTAATACACAGTTATTATTATTATTAGCTTCCATCCGGGATTTTTCCTACCAATTCATCAATCATTTTGAGATTAGTTAATGAAGTTAATTATAATTACAAAAACATAGGGATTTGAAAGCAGGATATCTAGCGGTAATTACTAAGATAACAATGCAAGTGAATGGATGAGAAAGGCTAGTCTTAGAAAAAATATGCAATTTAATTGTATTTTTTGTGAAAGTAAAAACATGTAGACTGAAACAAAGAGTTTGCTAATATACACAAATAGCTATTTAGGTGGTCATGGTCTGTAGAACGTGGACTAGATTATAGAATGGTTATTGGTTAAAATCTCAATTTTTAGTTTGTAAAACGAATGTTTTAGTTTATTTACTTTCTAATTTGATTTTGATTTTGCAAAAATACAACAATGTGTATGGTGTGATTTGCAGTCTCAGTTTTAAAGACCTCAATTTAATATATAAAAAAATAATCAGACAGGTGTGTTCTAAAAAAAACAGAATTGCAGTTTCATATCTTTTACGTAATTCGATATCAACCGTGTTAAAGAAACTACTGGAAGATTAAAGAGAGTCAATCAGATTACCTATCATCGTCGGCATCGAAATTGGAACGGTAAGACAAGAAAATTGAATAATCAATATCGATTGGACGTCCTTAAGTGCTTCGATTATGTGCGAGTCGACGGAATTAGAACATTGATGGCTTAATAGACTTAGCGGGGAGACGAGTGATTCAAGTTGATGACTATCGGAAACTAAGGCATTCTCTACTCATCAGCTTAAATTAAAAAAAAAATAGAAATCAATTATTCGCTTATAATGTAGGTAGGTAGATACAGATATACGTGTTCTTGAGTGGAGACTGAGTTGGAGAGGCCTATGTCCAGCAGTGGACTGCTATAGGCTGATGATGATAATACAGATGTATTAGGATAGGTAAGGGTTTTAGAAAAAAAGATAATATGTAATTTTTATAAATAGACGCGATGCAAAATTATAAAATTTCACGCCGTACGTTAATAAAAAACACGCAAGTTACGTTATAAAACTCAATTATACTTGATGATTATTACTTGGTGTTCTAAATCGACTGTGATGGGTGTCCATACTGATATTACCACCAGTGTAAAGTAGGTATAACGAGTTTTGTGACAAGTTATTAACAATGACATAATTAATGCTGCAGGGGAGTATCGTAGGCCCCTGAACGGGACCAAAGATAGTGTCTTGAAGAACTCTCATTTTATTATGACGTGTCTGACGCTGGTTTTTCATAAAATAATTTTTACCAAGTTTAAAAAAATACTGACGATATTGTTTATTGATGGTTTTATGTTCAATTTTATGGTCAGATAGGCAGTCGCTCCATGTAAAATACTGGTATTCAGCTGCATCCGGTTAGACTGGAAGCCGACCCCAACATAGTTGGGAAAAGGCTAGGCAGATGATGATGTTCAATTTTATGTTTCCTATTATGTTTGGTAGTACAATAAGTGACTCTTTTTCTTTACTATACTAATCCGCGTACTAGTCAAAAACTGTATAAAATAGACACAGTTCACAAACTATTGCTTTTCAAAACACAGCACGATGCGACTTACAAAGCATTCCTTCTCTCCCAAGCGACTAGTACTTCAGTGAAGATTTTAAAAGTAGGGAAACTACATATTTGAACTAGGGGAGCCGAACGCTGAATAGCGCAGTGCAGATTTTTCTCACAAAACATACAGCATAAATGACATAACGCAGTGCATCGAACCAATTCAAAAATAATACTGCTTTGAGGAAAATATTTATTGAAAATACTTGGCTCTGAACCATCCGGAAATTATATAACTAATTGAACAATTTCTAAGACAACCCGTGCTAGGTTTAATTACAGGTACACTGATTCAGATCCTTATCACCCACGCAAGTACGTCAGGAGACGCAAGTACGTCCGGAGATGCAAATATGTTTGTTTTACTAGGTACTTTAAATTATGCGTGTCATTATTTACTACTGTATGATATGTCGTCAATACGCTGCTGCGGTGTTCGGCTAGATATACTTAGGCCAACCGTTTCTTTCTCTTCGGGTTCAAATAATTGTTTTAATTTCCATCTGAGGGACATTAGCCAAATATTTGGTTTTTCAAGACAGGATTGAGGCGATTATTTTGTAAGATTTTTTTTGTGGGCCTGTATATCGTCGTCGTCGTCTAGTCGTTGCTCCAGTATCTCAGCCGGAATACTGAAGCAGCGATTATTTTCTTGTGTGTTTGTGTAATTGTTGTTATAATTGTATCACTAACATAGTTTTAAGGATATTTTATTGTTAGTAACACTGTATGAGTCACATGGTAACTATCAATAAAGAATTTATTTATATGTGGCTAGTTGGTTAGTTGTCATTAGTTTGTAAGTTTTACTAACATAGTTTTTAAGTCGTTGTTACTAATAATTGTATGTGTGATCTGCAATAAATGAAATATATATATGGGAAGCAACATTATCATAGGAATTTTCTTTGACTCTCGTGCCAAAGAACGTCACCAAAGTTGGTAGTGGGACTGTCTGCTAAGGGTGTGCCAGAATTATTGTAGGTGTCGCCATTCAAATAGGCTTAATTATCAGTACGTAGGTTACTAGATATAACTGCAGGATTACTAATATGTCTCTAAACGGTAGCCAGCCAGGCAAGTCTCGCCTGCTTGTAATTCAACAGACCCTAATGGCACCTAAGCAGGTTGCGTAACAAATGGGCACATTACGAAATCGTTATATACTCTGCATACAAGGCATTAAGTACTAGAGATATAAGCAACGGACTCATGTAATGTACATTAATATCTTATGGAAGCAATTGCGGCTATACTAACATAGAATAAATTATACTTTAGTCGTACAATTTCTAAGATAACTTTTATCTTGAGGATACATTTTACATGAACCGTACGTGAATGAATAATTATGTAACTACTGACAAAATGCCAATTAACAATAAAAAAGTATATGTCAGTACTTTCAGTTACAATAGTTACAGTCTTTACAATAGTTGGCGATTTTGTAAGAAGTAAAATTAACAGAGTTATTTGGTGGTTAATGTGCATGTAGGCTTGCAATTGTATGAGCAACGATAATGTTCGTCTCGTCTATATGAAAATGGCTAGGAGGAACAAGAACATATATTTGTAATGATTACAGTTTGCAAATTGTTTGCATCTTAGATAGAAAAGAGATACCTTCATGATCGGTTTTATGATGCAGTTTGTACCATTCAGCGATTGTGAGTTAAAATGATGGATAATGTGATATAACAGCAACATCATCTGCCACATTCAAATTGTCTTTTCTATAGTCCTTGGGAATATTAATAAGGAAGAGTCGAGATAGATTTCTTTGCATGACGTGTCTTTTTCTTAGTTGATTAAAGTTTTAAATGATACCCGAGTCTAAGCAAGTAAGATAACCAAAGACGCGGACGGATAATTAAGACAACCAACGTCCTGACATAACAGTTACTGCATATGATTACTTGCACGCACTTGATATACTGTAGGTTGATAATTAATACGTCAAAGACTAGGTATATCGTCAGGGCTAGCAAAATTCTAAATTATAAGAATGTTGTCCTAAATAACAACGAAGTGAAGTATTTATATGGGAATTTTCAGTTTCAAACTTTTGAATACGACGCTTTGTAGGTTCGTTCTTTAACCATGGTCCAATAGTTTATTTGACAATAAAACACAAAGCGATTACTTTAAAATATATAAAATACACAAAACAAAAGCTTGCTTAAAGTGAAACAATAGCAGAGCGGAGTGGATTTAGTGCGATTACGCGGTTGTTGCATAGCCACGGATATGAAACGTTGCTTACTGCAGGAAAGCAAACATTGCTCAACTAACGGACGCCATTCTTACATGTGAACGTGTAGGTTTTCCTACTGATATTGTATTTCCATACACATCATTTCACAACATTTCACAATTTCTGTATGGTCATAGATCCTTAATGGAAATTGTAGAAATGCTTTACAGGACAGAATGACAGCTTCCAACACAGAACTGCAGAAGTTATTAATACATATTTACGTTTCAATTAATTACAGTTTCCATTTTTATCTGAGATATGCAGCGAAAGTGCTAACAATTGAATTGAAAGAAAACACAAAAGCAATGTAGCGAACAGTGTATCTTAATTATGTAAATGAACACTTGATTCAACAACTCGAGAGCGCCGACTTAATTTGCGAAATCGTTAACATTCTTTAACTGGTTGTTAATGACATAACAGTTTTAATCATTATAGAAATGACATTGGTATTTGTTAATGCTAACGTGCTTCTTAATGAAGGTGGGGTTCCACAATTCCATGGGCATATCTTTATAGCGGGAAAGCCTGTTTGAAGCAGGATCGACTTTCTACAAACGATAACCTCGACCGGAGTGAATTGTAAGGTTCTGCCTACAATTAGCATCTGTTCATATCCTTCTTGGTGCATTATGACGTCAGAATGCACGAATGCAGAGTGGTGTGGGTCATCGTGTAAAAAATGAAGATTAGCATCGGGTATGTTAATGTGCCTCCTTTCTTTGGCGCTGCGATTACTCACGATTATTGTTTGCAGCCTCCCCTTTTACTGTTCGAGGTGCAAATGTACAAGCCACTTGGCCGACTGTTTGGTTTTTCTGAGCAGCAATCGGCATGGAAAGGATTTTAATACATTTAATGCTCACAATAGGAATGTTTTTCGATTTAAAAAAAAACATGTTCAGTTTTTACCTCAATATTTAAATAAAGAAAACTAGGTCGCAGTGCAAACAAAGCATCAAATCATCACAACAACTTTAATTGCTGTTGCAACCATTTACCATAATAGTTTCAAACACAACTTGTAATATATTGACCAAGTTACCGAAGGTTGAAGCCGCAATGCATCAGCTGCTATCTGGGTCGGAACGGATGTAAAGACATAAGGTACCGAGTGAAACCATAGAACTACTACCTACAGAGGAGTCTGTGGGTCTACGGAAACTTGCATTAACTTGATAATGTGTATATTCTTATAAGAGAAAGTTCGTTAAATCAAATATGAGTGTAATATTAGTTTGTGTGACATATACTTGCACATGCTATTTGAAAGACATGTTAAACAGGTATATCTGGAACGTTGCTCCAATCGCGTTGGCCCAGAGTCTAGAATGTAACGGTATTCGGTATGTACTATTATAATTGCCTGGAAATTATGAGAACGACAGAGCGCAAAAACTATGTTTAGGTCGTCCGTGCATCACGATCTGTTTCTGCGTTTTCCAAAAACTGTATTTTTTTTACACACATTAATTTATCAACATGTTTATTTTTAGTTGGGCTGGTAGGGATTTAAGCGCGAATAGAACCTTTGTTAGGGAAGACCAAAGCGGGTGGAGAATTTTGGACGATACAGAAATAAAACGTCGCTCATCGTTTTCAACATTATCAGCAACGTGAATTTTAGTCAACGTTGTAACCGGCAATAAAATATGAAAACATTAAAATAATCGTGTACACCATTATGTTAGGCATACAATTGTGTGGCATTGCAGTTTCAATCACAGTCTATACGTCTGACACGACACCTGAGCTAATTAGGTCATTTACTCGCTGCATGTTTCTGCGACTGCAGAAACATGCAGCGAGTAAATGAGTTCGAAATGGCGAACATGACATAATAATGATAAAAATGCTATTTAGCTAATTGTTTATGTCTTCATCGATGCTTCTGGTATGTTATAGTACGCCGATAATAAGAACGTTGATAAATTACATACTAGTAGAGCTGATAAGGACCGAGTGGCCAAATCATGTAACAAATAGCACGTGGAGTATGCCAGTGTTTGGTATACACTTACGGCCAAGTACCAGACCTTCGTCGCCGGTGTGTCCTGGGCTGCTGCTCCGGCGCGTGGAGCAGGGCTTGCGGGATCAGGCTCTTGGAAGGCTTGCGTCTCGTCAGCCGGTACTCCGGTCTGTCAGCAGTATTTTTGCACAATCTCAAAGTCGACAGCTCACTCTCCGAACCACACCACAAGGAATCCATCGACAACATTGTTTCACGCTAGTTTTAACACATCACTAAACATCAATTACTGTTCAAAAGTTTTCTCACGAGCAACCTTGTAATCTGCACTGTTGCAACAGCGATTTGAGACGACCAACCCAACAAACTCTACAACTTACTGGAGGGCCTTAAAAGATTTTCGAGACCTCTTCAATTCATGATTTTTTTTGGATATATTTCCAAAAAACTTGTGTGTAAAATGTTGCAACCGACGATGTTTTGGTGCAGCAACCTTCTACTGAGGAAAAGGCGCGCGAAATCGCGTTACAAAATTCGTACACGGGAGGCTTGTAAAATTGTATGGTTGAATATTCCGAGGCTTTCTGCGAGTCGTGAATTTCGAATTATTATAGCAAGTATACGGAAATGGTTTGCGGTCAGTATCGCGCAAAGCGGATGGAAGGACCGCGAGCCGCGACCGAGTACGTGAGAGCGCGGGAGCCGTGGCGGCGAGATGCGGCCGACTGACGGCCCGAGTGCCGCGAGCAGCGAACCTCCCGCCACGACCACGGTACCGCCGAATGCTCAAAAATTGCAAACAAAAGGTGTCTGGACGCCAGCCGTTATCGCTGCGATTGTGACCACAACGAGGGCATCATGCTTGATCACGCCGACTTTGTTGGGACTTAAAGAAATTATGTTAATCTACTTGCCTGTAACACGCATGCTCTTGTTTTTATTGCGGTAAGTGAGGCGTGTCGAAATTTCGAAACAAAACAGTCCTAGGCCTTTGAGGATGGTTAACGATATTCCTTGAATGAAAGTAGGCGAATGGTGTTCCGTTGCCGCAAGGACCAGACATTAAGGTCTTGAAACTTCTCGGCAGCATCATTACGTTGAAATAATTTGCTTTCAAAGAAGGTGAATAAATATTAGGAGAGCGACTACAAATATTGGGACTATTGAGGGATAGGCAAAACACGAATTAGGGCACCGAAAACTTTTCTTTTGATGCACACTATTCCTATGTCTTTAGCGACAAAGACTATTTTTATTTCGAATTTCCAGAGGGAGTCAAATTAGGGTCCTGATTAGTATCGAAGAACAGTGAAAATCACCTATTATGAACATTAAAGCTCACGCATTACTTTATAATGTACTAAGCGCTCTTTCAACTGCGGAAATGTCGTCCATTTGTCCGTCACAGTAGCTGGGTCTATGGTGTGCACATCGCGTGTTTTTGATCATAGCACGGATAGCTTTAAAAGGACCACAGAGGGATATCGTGTCGTACGAATCAGACATGACGCAAGTGCCTGCATCCTGAGAATACGTGGCTATAACTTCATGGTACAAGATTGCATCGATAGTAATGGGTCGGCTTCTTTCATATCCATTTCCAGCTGTCAACTATCAAGCAGTAGGTACTTTGTGACTAAAGGCTGTTTTCTTTCTGTTCCGCACTGCCCTCAGACAGATAGTGTTACTGGCTTTGAGCAAAAATCGAAATCTAACTTACACCCTCCTTGTTATTGCCATTGAAGATTTTTCAAGTCTGATCGTTTATAATCTTTCTGCACTTTTTGACCGATTATATAAGTTCTTCATGACTATTTTGCGTTTACTGTTTTACGAAACATTGCTTTTCTCTTCTGTAAATACCTCTTATGGCCCTATTAAACTCGTTCATCGTTATGAGTTGGTCTTCTGTTGCTTCTCACCTTATGCACTCGATCGCATCATACATGCCCAAACATGTTTTTATTGCCAATCGATAACCCGATCGGCACCTTATTTACTATTCGATTGCGATACAAAGTACAATGTTTCTCTGTCATATTTTTTTATATTGATTCATCAAAATAATATGGTTAATTATGGCGAGTGAAGTCTTAATTAGTAGTTCGTGTACAATCTCCATTTTTGTTGCAGAATACATATACAGGGTGTTTGGCAGAACGTTGAACATATGAAAATGGTGGATAGGTGGGGTCATCTGCTACTTATTCAGCCCTAATTTATTTGGCCCTGCTCCCCTGGATATTTTTTTATTTTATTTTTTATTTCTTCTATTTTCACCACTTTCTTAACTTTAAAGTGTATTTTTTATTAAAAATGGGTAAAACAGGCAAGTTTTTTATTATTTTTGTATTATTTTTTTTAATTACCCTTTAAAGTTGAGAAACTGGTGAAACTAGAAGAAAGCAAAAACATTTTTTTTTAATATCCAGGGGGCCAGGGCCAAATAAATTAGGGCTGAGTAAGTAGCAGATGACCCCACCTATCCACCATTTTCGTATGTTCAACGTTCTGCCAAACACCCTGTATATGTATTCTACAGTAGTAAAAGAAGATTGTAGTCCGTTTCTAGCAATCCGTAAATAATGAAAGTGTTTGATAATTAACAACTTCTAGACACGCAGCAGACCGAAATGTTATACAGATCAATCATCACTGTACAATGAGGAAAAGTCCGTACTTTTCCAACGAGGATGCAATTTGTTAGATGTGCCAACCTGAGATATTTTCACAAAACTTGAGTTTTGGTTTTGCTGGCCTTAACAAAATGACGACTATTATATTTATGTTGTCATCTAGGCATAATGGTAATCTTTTCTCAATACCATAAGGGTAAAGGTGAGTAAATAATTAATGTGAATCTAAAAAAAACTGACATTGCGTCCTCATGCTTCGCCATGCTCATGTATAATTTACATCGACAGATTCTGTCGTTTAGATCTTATATAAAGGAAGCATTCTTGAAAAGGTCACTAAAGGGAACGAATTATTTCTGAATAGGAAACGGTTACACAATAATGTGTACTTTTCCTAAATTGCATGAGTCATGAGGAAAGATATATAAATTGGTACACAGCCAAGACCTGTGTTTTCCCCATTTATATTCAGTATTTACCTGAATAACTGCATGGGAATGGGAAGACATGAATGGAATAGCTTAGCAGTCTCTGGTATTTTTAATAATAATTGGATTATTAGGTACCGTATAATATGAAGTTACTTTTATCTTCTGTTGCCAAAATGATAAGGTGAACAATGTAAACATTATCATCATGATAGCTAATGTGACAGTGCCAAAGTAGATTATGGCTATGAAAGTCTAAATGCTGAACAGACGAGATTGGGTGCAGAAGCGGAATGTATTATTGATCGATACGATAAGGAGTTTCGGCCCGAAAAACAGGTTGCAAATCAAGGCTACAACGTGACGAAATCGCAGCCAAGAGTGGAATTATAATTCAGGAGCAGAGGCAGGCTGGGGCTTGGCGGAAATAATAGTGTCACCTGTTGAATTCAATCAAACTTGTTGAAATCGCATGTCAATCGCACATAACCGTGAATGATATTTGGATTGGTTCATGCCACAACGGACTGAAGGGATCTTATTTATTTACGTTATATTAGTCAAGCAATGCATTTTTATTTATTACTTAGTATTTCTTTCTATTGGAGTCAGTACAGATTTTTTTATCAAAACTTAACAGAACATTACTCGTAAACGATCATTTTCTCGGAATAAGAACAGTAACGGCGTGTAGTTTTGGCTCAAATTACAAGTTACACGCAAACAGACTTGAACGGCTTGAACCATATCACTGTCAATACCGATGGAATTCCCGTAAAGATCATGAACACAAAGCTACTGGCCCCGTTACGTTAAAAGAACGCTGGCCGTTTACCTGCGCAGTGACCTATTGATCGACTCCAGCCTATTCCAAAGTACTAAGTAGTTAGTAAAGTACCTATGATGTTTCTATAATAAAACAATATAATACACTTATAATATACTAGCTGTGCCCCGCGGTTTCACCCGCGTAGGTCTCGATCCCGTGGGAATATAGGGATAAAACGTATCCTATGTCCCATTCCAGGTCATGGTCTCCCCGTGTGCCCATCCTCACCTCTCTAGAGTAGGGAAAGTCGTCGGGGCGGCGGCGGCGGCGCTGCGGCGCGCGGTTCGCGTATAAATTTTTTAAACTAGTGATAATTTCGAAAATAAATGACCGATTCGAATGATTTAAAAAGTATTTTACTGCTACATAAATACCCTTGATGTTAAAACAATTTATTTTAATAAGAATAAATAGTTTTAACATCATCATTTAATAGTTAAATTCCTTCGCAAATATTGTATTAATTTCGAACAAATTTGATTACCATAAAAAAAGGTTATAGTGAGTCAATCTTAAAAGATAGACATATGCTGTCGCGGACTTTTTTTTAGAACTTTTAAATAGGAATAATTCCATCATACATGATATTTGCGTAACTTAAACCGTTTACGCAGCGCACGCAACGGAAGCACTCAAAAAGGAATATTTTTTTCCGTTTTTGCAACATTTTTCATTTATGCTCCGCTCATATTGGTCGTAGCGTGATGTTATATAGCCTATAGCCTTCCTCGATAAATGGACTATTCAACACAAAAATATTTTTTCAATTCCAACCAGTATGAGATTAGCGCGTTCAAACAAACAAACTCTTCAGCTTTATAATATTAGTATAGATAATAGAAAACAATAGCCTAGTACTATAGGACGCAACTGTACCCGTGCGACACCTCAAACATCCCCTGCACTGTCGCTCAGCGATCTTTTTACTTGACGACAACTATACATGGGGTATTAACACTATAAATCCACATATTCTTGCCATGCCGTGCACTGCAAGAATCTAATTCGAGTGTAGGCCAGGAGTCATTGTCCTAAAAGTGGTACATTCCTGGCGGGTCAACCGTCAGTTGTATGAGTCAGACTCCTAAAGTTGAAAGAGTAGTAGCCGCCAGTCAGTTAGTTTGCCGAAACCGTGTCATAGGACTCGCGTGGGTTGTACGGGGGACATTGGACTTCAATGATAGAATCTTTGTTTTTATGTAAGGCATCAGTCTGCGATCTAAGCACGAAAGGAATTTTGATACGCGCATGTTTTATGAACAGGTTTAGTGTGGTTTTAGTCTGCGGCTCTGCGGTCTTGCACCCTGCCTGCGTAGTGTAGTAGCGTTGTTTCCACCAGGACTCTTAATTATTATCAAGTTTTATTTCTATTGAATGAAGGTTATTCATATTTTGATGTTAAATAGGTACTTAGCAGGAGTCTGGGTTGCGACCACGAAGGCAGAGCGGCGAGGAGCGATGGCCGAGCGGGGCAGTGGCGATGGAACAATCTTGTACCTACCGTCGGCGTCGCCACCGCACCGGCCCGCTACTCGCTGCTGTTTTCGTGCCCGCAGCCTGAGACTCCGACAACAGGGGGGCCTACCACAAACTGTTAAAGCAGTATTATTATAATCATACTTTGACTTTTCGTACAATAACGTCTAAGCTAATTGTAATGTTGAAGAAGCTAAGAAATACCGCTAAGAAAATAACATTGTTTATATTATTTTCTTAGCGGTTTTGGTGACAGCACCTCTAATAGTTCATTCTATTCGTACCACGACGTGACTATTGACAACTAGCAATATTGTTTTTACGTCAAATTTAGCAATCTTGAAAAAGTTCCTCGGACTCGACGGAAATATTATTGTTTTGCAAATTACACTCTAAAAAGTAAGTAAAATGTATTTATTTACGTAATCTTGCCGAACAAATTGTGTATCTAGAGATTTTAGTAGGTACATGTGCAATGCAATTAATTTCTTGTTTGATTCTAGATGGCGAATGCATACGAAATATTTGAGTTTTTGGAAGCTGATAATGCAGAAGCCAACAGTACAAAAAAGGGGCGTCATATGCAGCTACATAAGGAATGCAACAATTTAGACGAAACGGAGTTTGTAATGCGGTATAGACTCGAAAAGGATCTAGCATAACCTACCTGTGCGATGAGTTGAGGCCACTGATGAAGAACCCTACAAAATCTACAGAGAGACATTGTTATTGTAGTTTAGTAAAATCTTGCTGTTCGGCAAGTTTACGTAAATAAATACATTTAGTAGGAATATTGGGTGTTTTGATAATGAATATTGAAAGCAAAAATCACATTATGTAACAAATCATTTTTATTAGGTACGTAAGTATATCAATTTCAACGTCAGACGACTGAGAAGTAGGTATATAGGTATTTCATCCAGAAAAGATGCAGATCGAACCACATCTCATCTTGATACCGCCGCCGTGCCCTTGATAAAAAAGCGTTCACAAGTTATCGTACATCTATAAAGGTTCACAATGTCTTCGCACATTGCGTAGAAATCTTACACAACATAGGTACTTCTGGAGTAAATGCTGTACCATTTTGAAGATTCCATATTCATTATAATCCTTCAATTACACACAGAAATATGAAATTAATGTAATTTGAAAGAAACTGAAAGAATTATCTATGTTGATGTCCCTTGACACTTGTCTTTCTGACAGTGTAAGATAGTGATGCGCCTCGATTTTATTTAACTCGTTACTCCAGTAAATTAAATAAAAGCTCGAGTTCATTTTCTCTCGAGGTGCCACTCGATTTAGCCGCGATTACATAAATATCACCAACATTGTACCGTCATTCTTATTCTATAATTCATTAAGTAGGTAGGTAATAAACCAGGGAATAGATTTATTTCGAGATATACAGTCAAAATACTGGATTGTACAGTCACAGAGTTTGTAAATACCTACATGATCTGTGGGTTAGTGATGTCAGATGATAGAGTCTGTCTAGAATGAATAACCCTTCCTTGGCAGTCCGGGTAAAAAGAGAGGAAATTTTTAAAATTTACAGGGTATATCTCCGGGTCAACTAGGAAAAAACGTATTTGATAGAAGAAACAAGAAGAAACAAAACTAAATATTCTGTAGAAGAATATTCAAGTACCAAATATATTTTTTTCTGGTTGATCCGGGGATACACGACGTATTTTTTTAAATTTCTCTCAGTTTTCACTAGACAGACTCTAACTTGTAATTTGTCGTTAAAATCGTCATCTTATCGTCATTGATTAACAGATTGTGAGTGGAATGTGAGTAGGAGAAGACGCTCTTTACAAAGTCGAACAAAGCCGATCTTACCCGAATGCCATTGTTATACCCCAATGTACCAATATTGAACGGTTGCTGTATTTTGGATCTGGATATGATTCTTTTCTTTAAGTTTTTTTTTGTGTGCGTTTCAAACGAATCTGTTGGAAACCTCCCTGTAGTTCTTCCACCTTCGATTCAAGTTGAATTGAGTTTTCAAATTACATAATCGGGATATCGAGTGCCTGTCCGTTAGTGTCAAACTGACAAACAATCAAAAACTACAATCCGTTTCACGTCGATTTTTAAACTACTTTACGCGAGATTATGCAAAATTAAACACAGGGGGACCTGTTGCAGCGTCAATAGCTTTTTTTTTTACCTAATATAAACAGATTTGGTAGAACCTCGAACTGTAATTTTAAATATATATTATTTTCTTCATATTATCGTTAAAAACGCTTCAATACATGTATTTACTTTGCATTATGACATTGACTCCAAAGGGACAACGCGATACAGTTCGTATAGCATTGTTTCTTTTCTACTATAGCAGGCAATAGACAATCATTCGTTCTTTCCCAGCACTAAGCAGAAATAAAACAATATTGAACGATGAAGATCATGGTATGAATATGAGTAATGTTATTTTAACCTTGAAACATAACGCTCTGGAAATAAGATTGTTTTGTAAAAGGTTGTGGTAGGCCCCCAGTAGTGGACAAGCGCATAAGTACCTACTAAACATTTGAAACCGGAACGATAATGATCGGGTGACGGCCGACGGGTGTCTGATCCGAGTAATGAAGGATTGCCCTTAGGAACCAACCAAGGACTTGAAGTTTGGACATAGAATATAATAAATACTCTTTCCATACAAATTACAGATTTAAAATTATGTTGACAGTGCAGGATTTTATTAGTACACGAAGTAAGAGAAGTTAGGGCTTGTACACAAAACTGCGTTGCAAACTTGCAACATCGCATCGCAAAAATCAAGCCTAACCTAAGATTTCCTAAGGAAAGCTTCTGCGTTGCGATTTCGCATCGCCGATTCGCAGTTTTGTGTACAAGCCCTTAGAGGTCATTATAATTTCAGCGAACTGTGCGATAGATTGCGCCGCCTTGTCCGCAAACAGAGTACAGTGCGCCCTAAATATCTAAACAGGTGGCAAAATAGAGAACTAAATTGAAATGGACCGATTTTTGCATAAGGTTAAAATAACGAAATATTGAATTTATCCTTAGTTGTTGTAGTCAAAGAAAATGACGTCATACAATTTTTTTTTTTTATAATACGGTTCACTTTTACAATGTTATTTAATTTTAGATTTTATTTCGTAAATTTTCGTTAGTAATTTTATCACAAAACCAGAGCCCTCAATAACAACTTAGAAAGTTGAGAATGAGATGTTTTACTTCTGATGGACCAGCTGTTCATACAGTTACCGTAGATTTGAACGCAGCATAGATAGAGATGTCAAAACAACCGATAAACCGATAACTTCCGTTAAATTCCAATTTGCAAAAGAATAGCATTTTACGATTCGGATAACCTAACAATTAAATGATTTACATATAAACAAGTAAAATTATGAACTCAGTGTCCGTTTTGAAAAGCAGCAATAGAAGAGAGAAACGAACTACAAAAGAGTATGAAGTTATTTGTATAAAGTGGGGAAGGTTATGGAACAGTCTCGTTTGATATCACATCCATTCCTACGGGTACTAAATTGCTATCTAAAATTCATAAAATAAGGAATAATCTTACGTACGAGACTACAGACCTGTCATCTTCGTCAGCAGCTTCTACGCTGGTTGTTGGACGAGTCTTCGACTGTTTTACTAGGAGTTTAGTACTATCCATCTTCAAAACACAGTGTTTGCAGTATTTTCCACAAAAATGTCATAATATTACTCATTTCTTAAAGTCACATTCGATACTGATATCGCCATTATGTTTACAACATGTCATTATAAAAATAAACAGCTTAGATATGTATTATGTATTAAATTAAAACGTAATTTTAGGTTATTACACCTCCGTGAAAAATATAATACGTTGACGTTTGTTTTGACATTACTAGTTGACACTGACAGATCCATCATCAACAGACAGACTACTTCAAAAACGATCATAGAGTACATTTTTATTGGAAACGACTAACGAGTCTTTTGGATTTTTTAGTAATATGTATGAATATAAATCAAAGAAAACGAGTTGTTTCTCTAAAACAGTGCTCTAAACTAGATAGGTAGTATTGATTGGTCTGTTTTTCCTTTCACTTTCGTACATGTAGCGCCATCTAGCAATGCACATTATTACTAGACGGGGAAGTGAAATAGGTAAATAAGCTTTTGTCTTTTATGGTTGTGGTGTTAAAGCTTTGATTTCGAGATACCCGAGGCAGGGGTGAATGCACAACTTCTATTTGTGCTGAAATTATAAAAGTATAGCTGGAAATTCCTTTGTGCTCGGCAGCACTGCAGCTTTACAAAAACCCATCGCACCATCGCATCGCGCCAAAGTTCACTATACCGGCTGTAATTCTAGATTATGGGGTAGAGAACACCAACGGTTAAACATTTTTTGACCGACGAAAAAAAAGAGGACGTTCTCAAGTCGAGGTGTATCTTTTTATGTAAGTATAGGTATATGACCACGCATAACATTTTTGTGTACGAAGGCTACTTACTACAGCCTACTTAGCAGTACCTCGTGGAGAAACAAGGATTGCATCGCATCGCATCCCAGGAATAATTACAAAAAATTTCAAACCTGAATGTATTAAGTTTATCAGCGAGGTTGGTGAGCACAGTCTTCCGGAGGGGTCCAGGGGAACCGCCTGGCGAGCTCTCCTTGGACTCTGCCGCTAATGCGCGTGCCACCATCAGATCTTGCTCGTTCATTCTGAAAACAAAATGCCATCTTTAAGTTCAGTTAAGTTTAAAAGATTTAACTAACTTCAAAATATTTAGATAGGTACCTACTTAAACTTCCTAATCCTAACTAATATTATAAATGCGAAAGTGAGTTACTCACTTTTGCATATTTTATAATATTAAAACTTTTCTAAAATATTTAAACAAACACTGAGTTTGTTACGCTTTCACGCTAAAACGACTGAACGGATTTGGATGAAATTTGGCACATGGGTAGACCTTTTATCCTGGATCGCAGACGAACTCGCGTGCAACAGCTAATTTGTTTTATATATGGAAACTTTAGTTGGTTAATTGTACTAAAACCTTTGTTATTTGCTGTAACTTTATGGACCGCGCAAGAGAAGCTTCACATTTAGGCGTATTGATGTCTTCATGTAGAACGTTTTGCGGAGAGCGAACCTAGCGAGCTTGAGACATACTTATAGTGCTCTGTGCTTGAGACGTAGACCATTGTCTGCAAAAGTCTTATCTTCTATCTACACGCTCAGTCTCATTCATCACATGTAATGTATGTAATGGACATTTTGTACACATTTTGTCCTCAAATAATTTTGATTGCTTCCAGAAAGTTACTAAAACATTCATGGCATGTAAAGAATATCTTAATTTTATGATTAGCTGAATTATTTTTTCTGTAACTTTACAATTCTATGAAAAATATCCGCACTCAGCTTCGAAAAATCCTAAAATAAATGATAATAATTAATCCAAAGCGCGATAGATGGCGTTTACGTCGAATTAGAAGTCGCTATGGTTTCGTTCAGACGAACAGTATATCAGAAGGGCCAAATTTAATTTTAATAAGATTTTATATCACTTTACATCGATTAATGTGCACTTGCACTATAATCACACACTCAATATATTTTTGGAAGAGGCGAATTAAGTTCGTCTTATTTAATATGTAATCTACACCCATGCTGTAAATCCTCTATAAAATTTTCTGTAATAGTTAGCTTATTGCGAACTTTAAAACACTGGTTGTTATAATGTTGTCATAGTAAACATAATATCATCCAAACGGTTGTTATTATGTTGTACGTAATTTCATAATACAACTCATTTAAAAAAAAGAACATTGTCATGCAGGCGCGTTGCACTAAAAAAGCACCGTAATTTAAAACAAAAAAGTTATTTATGCAACTGTTATATAATAAGGGGTATTAAAACCCGAATGTGGGTTTATCACACGAGGCGAAGCCGAATGTGGGTCTCGAATTCGAATTCACGTGCGTCGTATCGGTATCGTACTGCGGGTATCGTTAGAATCCTTACGTTATCCCGAGTGACATAGGCTATGTTTTTTTTTGAAAAAATCAATATGGCGGCAATATGGCTCCATTTTGAAATGTGAAAAAAAAAAACTTCAATTATTTACAATACGGGTATCCAATTGAAGGCCTTGATGAGCACATTCCAAAACTAACTTCTCACTTTTTTTGTATGGTAGGTCATGCTTCCGAGGTGGTCCCATATAAATTTTATTAACTTTGCTTGAGTAGTTTTTGAGTTAGCGTCAATATTACGTATTTTTCCCACTTAGTTTATCTAGAATTCTAGATGATGTTTTCATTTACTCCTTTACTGTTATTTTCATCAGCTAGTGGTATTCGAAATTGTGTGGGGTAGGTACCACTACTAAAAAGTGAAAAATTAAAACTTTTCCTAATTTGCTATGTATATAAAAACTTTTTACAACAAAAAAAACCGACTTCCAAAAAAAAAACACTCAAAACTGAAAAATAACTTTAATTTCGGAAGTCGGTGTCGTTGCTTTTCAATTTTCGTTTATTGCCACCGACTTCCGAAATTAGTTATTTTTCAGTTTTGAGTGTTTTTTTTTTGGAAGTCGGTTTTTTTTGTTGTAAAAAGTTTTTATATACATATCGAATTAGGCACATTTAAAAGCAGATTATAGCTTAATTAACAAAAAGATGATGCGACATTACGTACCCACTGACCAATAACGACTGGATGTTTATCGTTGAAAAGCTCTTTTTGCGCCTATCATTAGTTACTATGGTGGTCACGGTCAGTCTCAAATTATTGTGGAGGTGGGCTAACCAGCCCGACCGCCGCCATGACCAATGGTCCACCTGCGGAAACCAAACCCTATAGGTAACATAGGTACATAGGAACATGAACCTACTGCAGCTCAAAGGCTGAAAGTTCTCTCTGTTTAAAGCTGCTAAGGAACAGTTCTTGTTGAAGGAGTCCAGCTCATCCCGCTTTACCCTGTTCTACGTTGTTTTACTGTGAATAAACGATTTTTTTGCCAATATGACACAGGTTTTTCTTTCAGCTGTAACTTTTTTCCCACAATGATTTGAGAGTTGAGACTGACCGCCATAGTAACTAATGAAGGCAAAAAGCGTTTCAACGACATAATGCCTGGTCACTGGGGACGCGTTCGATACATTTCTGCCCATCCTTTGCATTAGGTAAGTTAGACACGGAAGTAATTTTACTTCATACTTCTACCTATTTGAACAATTTGCGTCACCTATCCATCAGTCCACACAAATAGATGTATTTATTTATGTAAAAATACATGTCTCGCATTGACTAGCACGTGTGTATTTGAATGAATCGTAAACTAAACCTACTTATTATCATTTTTAACACCTCATAAAAATGTATTGATATTTTACGGACTATAAAATACATAATAAATACGACTTACAATGATGTAATCCTAGCTAATTTGTTACCTGCGAAGTAAGAAATTCTCGTGCAACTCCGAGGATTTAAAGCAACTCTATCCTATATGTGGGTGGCCCCTAGCGTGGAAGGCCTAGTCAGGCGCGGTCGCAGCCCAAGATCTTGAGGGGGTCACCATTGGTCCCGAGGAATATTTTTAGGGAAATGGTTTTCTATTGATAAGTACCTACACTTTTTAGTTAATAAAGCATGTAAATCATTCAGTCTCTCGACAGCTTGCATGATTTTGGGTCATAACCCCTAGGACCCCGCCCCCTCGGACCGCGCCTGGGCCTAGTATAGATATGTATGGCATTTCCCGCCTTGCCGATCTGCCGGTAGTAGGTAGGCAGTTGTATAAGCAACAAACCTACCAGCTGGGATACTCCAGAATGTTGCAAAGACAAAGAGTGACCAATTTACCACACTGAATGTAGGAACCGTAGGACCGAGCTCGTCTCCGCAACCCTTTTTTACACTTTTCGAAGAGGACGACCTTCCTCTCACGTTACTGCCCAAAATGTCCTATGACTGTATAACAATGAAATCGAATTTCCATCGCGCGATTTTGAACCAACCTTTAGTGACTTTATTCACAGACGAACTGATTTCCTAAGCCTTATCTATGACATCAGCTTTCTCTGTTTGGTGCTACGTCATTCTCTTGAACAAGGCTATTGATATGCGAGTACTCGTAAAATACATTTAAATAGACACAGTATTGGTTAGGATGACGAGCATTTACTGACTGAATATTTTATGTCATCTAAACCCCATTTGAAATAAGATTAGACATTAAAACAATCCCTTTTACTGTCCGTTCAAACGATTTTGACTTCTATACCGTAGGCATAAGGATAGCATTAAAAGCAAAAAAAGTTACACAATACCAACTATCTACTGCGGCTGCCATTTGTCATGCCACCAACGCAATAGAATTCAAAATCGGTTGAACGGAATGTAAAAAAGGCTTATCTATATGTCTAATCTTATTTCAAATGGAGTATACAAATCAAGGACAACTATGCTGGTAATTTTATGTAACAATATAAATTACGCCCCTTATGCCTGGAGGCTTTTATTTAGATATTAATTTCTGTTTACATTTAGTTTTATTTCTGCTTGAGCATAGTTCTCGATGTTCTTTTTTGGTTGGTATATTGGCGTGTGCTAGTTGACATTTATGGCTAATCATTTGATTTATGTTGTGTGTTGCGTAATTTATTATGCATACTATTGTATAGAATCATTTTTTTTTCTAACTGAACCGGCAGCTGTGCTGCTGGGGAGTTTGTTGCGCCACGTCTTCTTACTAGGAAGTGGTGAAGGCCGGGCGTCGTCGTGCAGATTCTCAGCCTAGTTTGAATAAATGACTATTCATTTTGATTTTTGATTTATTACTCTACCTTATGTTTTAGTCCCAAAGTCCCTAACCTTTAAAAACATCTGCTCATCTGAGTATGCGTTGGAAGCCTGCCGCCTGCCGAAGCCGTTGCATTACTTTATGAAATTGCAAGACAATTTCTTGAGTATTTGCCTGGCGCATGTAAGGCAATCAAGTTTACATTTAATGATGAACTATGAAACCAAAAACCATTTAATTAAATAAATAAATTGAAATTGAGTCAGAATACTACTGGTGGCCTACCACCACCGCGTACAGCAGTATTATTTTAATCTTACTTTGTGGGGGAAAGAGATGGAGCTATACGTCCTGTAGGGCTTCATCTCTTTATTACACTGAAGTAATATTAGAATAATACTGCTGTACGGTTCGCGTCACGTAAAAAGAGCGCTCACATGTCTTGTGCAGTAAGTTTCCGGCGTTCTTTTTAAGTGCCGCGCACTCTAAGTGGTGGTGGCAGGCCCCAGATCAAGGTTTGGTATGCTAAAGCGGACTTTTCTGCAAGGCCTCCGCTGGTTTAATGCTCCAGTATTATTTTTCTTCCACTGTCTTGAACGTGCAAACCTTCGACATCTTCTATCGGCCACATATCGAGACGGAGTCGCGAGCGAAAACTAGCAACAAGTATATTGGGATCCTGTTCTTTGGCCAAGGCGAGCATGTCGTGCTCGTGTCATTGTAATTACGAATTACGAGCTTGCGACCGTGTGAGCTGGCCTAATCATAGCTGTTCTTGTAATTATCGAATACGTGTCGGTAATCGATAATCGTTTCGATCGTTAGCGATTAGGAGTTTGCAATAGAGGTGTTATTAGTTTTAATGTTGTGGCTGCGGTCAGTGTTGCAATCATTTCGGTCGATGGTTCATTTTTCAAAGGGTAAAACGGGACCCTATTACTAAGGCTCCGCTGTCTTTCTGTCTATCTGTCTGTCCGTCTGTCACCAGGCTGTATCTTATAAACCGTGATAGTTAGACAGTTGAAATTTTCACAGATGATGTATTTCTGTTCCTGCTGTAACAACAAATACTAAAAAAGGGAATAAAATAAATATTTAAGGGGGCTCCCATACAACAAACGTGATTTTTTTGCT
Organism: Lithophane ornitopus; assembly: GCA_948473465.1. Classification (NCBI taxonomy): domain Eukaryota; kingdom Metazoa; phylum Arthropoda; class Insecta; order Lepidoptera; family Noctuidae; genus Lithophane; species Lithophane ornitopus. The sequence goes on along the minus strand of OX419632.1, from coordinate 11,364,588 downwards.
CTTTTTTGCTCGAAATAACGGCAACAGTAGCCGCTTGAAATATGTATTCACAGAATATTTAGTTTCACTTAATTCAGTTTAAAAATAAATTATAATAAAACAGATATTTAAGGAAAAATTATAATAAAACAAATAAAAGATTTTTTTTACGTTTTATAGTTAATGGTACGGAACACTTCGTGCGCGAGTCCGACTCGCACTTGGCCGGGTTTTTTTAACCAACTTCTTCAAAAAGGAGGAGGCTCTCAATTCGTCTGTATGTTTTTCTTTTTGTATGTTTGTTACGCGATTACTCCGCCAATAAAATTATGAATTGTTTTAGATGATTCTTTTTTTGTTTGGTAGGTAATGCTTCAGAGGTGGCCCCATATGTCGCTTGCGTAGTTTTTGAGTTAGCTTCAATATTACGTATTTTTCCTACTTAGCATATATATTATATGTAGACGATGTTCTATGTGACTTCGTCACTGTTATTTACATATCCGAATTTGTGTGAGGTAGGTAGGTACCACAACTAAAAACAAAAAAAAATAAAAACATTTTACGAAAAAAAAAAAAAAGTTTTTTGGTTTGTGAAATATTCTTCCTCTTTCGATTTTTAAATTTTGTTTTGGGTCCTTCAATCTAATTTTAGGGAAACAATATTCTTGTGAACTTTTCGTATTTGCTAATGGATGGATCGAAAATCGAAACATATAGGTTGACGACACGGTTGGCGCAGTGGCTGAGCGATGGACGGCTGCGCAACGTGTCGTGGGTTCGATCCCCGCACGGAACAAATATTTGTATGATCTGCAAGTAGTTGTTCCGGGTCTGGGTTTTCTATGTTTGTAAACGCACCCACGATACAGGAAGAAATTTCTAGAGTGGGGCAACGTCTTTTCAAAAAAAAAAAAAAAAAAACATAAATTTGAGATTGATCTTTTTATTAAGTCTTTAGTTAAATTATAATCAGTGATTTCAAACTACTTATCTCACTATATTATTTTTGCAAAGCTGTCAAAAACAGGCATTTGACTACATCGGAGACTGTCCAGGATATGTTTTTTGTCCGTACATAGTGAACGCTCATTAGATGTCTTTAGCTAACAAATAATTATATGTTCATATTCTGAGCCTCTCTATTGGAGATTCTTTTATTAAAAGGTTCCAAATTATGGCCGTGAGCCGTGGCGTGTTAACATTAATCATAATCAAATCTCATACAAAAAGTTGTCGCTATAGAAAACCAGTTGTATCGCTCCCATACAATCCTCATACATTACGTGATTTCGAGCGATTGCGTAGGTCGATGTTATTGACAGTGTCAATCGATCAGCGTGTTTAACTTTGACATATTTGGTTTACCATTCATTTTGTTTGTGACAAGGTATCTAAGTACTTGTCCTTTGTACGCATTTGGTTCGCTTTTCTTATAATGCCTTCGCGGCTTCTACGCGGTTTCTACACTTGAGACGACGACGTCTACGATGTTCGTGCCTACGCGGCTGCTACGCGGCTGCTAAGCGGCTGCTACGCGGCTGCTACGCGGCTGCTACGCGGCTGCTACGCGGTTGCTAAGCGGCTTCTACGGCGGCGATGGCTAGGACGTGTGCGCCCGTGCGGCTGCTACGAGGCTTCTACACCGGCGATAGCTACGGTGTGCGCGCCTACGCCACTGCTACGCGGCTGCTACGCGGCTGCTACGCAGCTTCTACGCCGGCGATGGATAGGACGTGTGTGTGTGTGTGCCCCTATGCGGCTGCTACTAGGCTTCTACGCCGGCGATGGATAGGACGTGCACGCCTACGCGGCTGCTACGCGGCTTCTACGTCGAGGATGGCTACGATGGTGCGTGCCTACGCGGCTTCTACGCCGGCGACGACTACGATGTGAGCACCTACGCGGATGCTACGCAGCTTCTTCCTTCTACGAACGTCGAGAGTTTTAAAAGGAAACAAGATTTGAAAATATCTATTATTGATAAAACTTTATGCAAAAGTAAAAAATAAATGTAAAAAGCCATGCCTTACACCTTCAATTAAACTTTAAAGGTGTTACAGTATATTGCCTTTGCCCCTCACTTTATTTACATTGTTTAATTGGCAAGGACATGGTTTATTATAAGGTGTCAATTTGTATGAAAAAGGGTTCTTGATTCCTTGAACAAGTCACAACTCATCCTTTCGAATACAAAACCTTCTGCTTTTAAACTTAGTAAAGAAGAGGAACACTATTTTTTATCCTATTTATTAGATGAATCACTTAACTACATGGTAACAAAGAAAAAGGGCGTCATTGCTTTGACGCTTAGCTAATGAATCAACACTTATGTACGACATATATGTCGATGTTCGTATTTACATAGTTACATACATAATATCACAAGTTATGAAATCCAGGAAACTGGTATTGTAGAGACTGATCAATTAGCATAATAAAGAGGCTGCTAGCTAATGTCATCACAATAATGGGTTTTCGTCACAGAACACCTATATTTTTTCCGTAGTCTCAACTGCATCGGTTAATAAACTGCAACTACGAATTCAAAATTCGGGTAATGTATTCTTAAACAGTTTAATTTAAATTAGGAAGATATATAGTACCTAATGGTGATCGCATTCTTATGTTGCTTTTTTGCACACTATATGTTACCGATCCTATTCATTGAGGATAACATTCAGAGGTCTTTCACGACTCATTTTCATTCATTCTTTTGTGTGAGGGATAATCACACCTTTCTCTCTCTTTACCTAAGTACTTAGGTGTACCCTTGGCATTAAACATATAATTAAAACCTTCAATATAATAAATAGGTCCCCAGACAGTATTTACCCTGTCTATTATATCCCATTATATTTTATCTATTCAATCATAAATGCTAACGTTAGTGTGTTACACTATCATAATATTAATATGCACTACTAAAAGGATAAAATGACACACATTTTTGCAGTTAATTTCTCAGTCTATTATCATAAGCCAGCCATATTCATATTAAACCAGTCTTATCACTCACAATCTATACGAAATCAATAATGTTCTACCTACCTTAAACACAAAATTATTTTACACCACAATTTAGTATATAAACAATAACACGAAACTTACTTTATATTTTTTCGTTTATATCACTGAATATATTTCCACATAACCAAAAGTTCATTTCAAAATTCGAAACACGAAAGTTAAATTTATAAACGGCGGTGTTTCACGTGCGTGTGCGCGTTCAAAACATTTGTATGACAATGCGGCGCGTATATTTTTCGCTGTGGGGTCGTCGCCGTCGGTCGCAGGCTACCATCTGTCAATGAAGTAAGCCACGGTCGTATTGTCAAGCCTCTCACTTGTTTCCGAGTGCAGCGATCAATGGGAACGATATGCATTATCGGTTCAAATGATGAATGGAAGGAAAACTATCAATCATGCGTGATACCGGTAATCTGTTATGCATTTATCATTTTTTTGGTACAAGTATTAATGGTTTGGTGGAATGACGTATGTTGCAGATTGATTTGTAAGACATTCTCAATGACAATTTATGTACTTGCTTAGATTAACCGCATCTTGATTATAATCAGCCTAGGCTTTATGTATAGTTCTGCCAGGGTTGCGGGAAAGTCCGAAAGGGATAACGGGACCTTGGCAACAGGCAATTGAAGGAACATGGGTGGGTTTCAGTCAGTAAAAGTCTGTCACGCCCTGCCGCTTCGCCCAGAGCGGGAGAAGTCATTTGATGATTTCCCACCATAAAAAAATAAAATAGACTTTATGTATAATACCTACGTTAAATTACTCTGTTATTTATCATCACTCTGTTACGTTGATGTGGGCTGTCACAAAGGCAAAAACAAGTCTCAACTCAGCAAGCAGCATTCAGCAGTAGTTACTTATTAAACTGTGGATATAATGATGATGGAGTTACAGTAGAGGCTACTAGGAAATATATTAATACTGGGTGTTAGGGTAGACACCGTTATCCTTGAAACTAGTGGTTTGGTGTCATCTATAATATACTTTTTCTATGGTACCAACTTTGAAATCGCGAAAAAAAAAAAATCTTTTCCATACATTTGTGTACACTTAAATCGACAAAATGTATGGAACAGCTGATTGTTTTTTTGCGATTTCAAAGTTGTCAGTTCAAATGTCAGTTCAAATCAGTTTAAATGTTAACTATGTATATAGAGTATATATATAGTCCTTATGCTCTTAATTTGCACTCTGTGAATATTAATTTCATGGCCTATTGCCAAGTGGTTGCACTCTAAGCAACCAGGATCTCCACCACGCCTACCGTGCATCAAAGTATAGGCTGTATAGTAACCCTATGTAGTCTATGGGCTGTATGTAACTATGTACCGCAGACGTCACTAGCGGCGCTTGCACCGACGAGGTAAGTCAGGCAAGCAGCGATGCGCAATACTTATATTATCCAATCAGATTTTTTTACAATAAAAAAAAAATAAGCAAAAATAGATAAACATATCGTCCCGATATACAAAAGTTGTATCACATTCCCGAGATTGTGAAAAAAGAGAAAACGAATTTTCCCAGATATGAGGCCTACTTAGCTAGATCGATTTTTCGCCCCCGTAAACCCCTATATTGCAACTTTCATCAAAATAGTTAGAGCCCTTTTTGAGAATGTGATTACAAGGTACCTATATAATTACATAAATATTGCGCATTTAATAGTAGATGATAGGGAAATCACAACTGACTCGGATTTTATTCAATTAACTTTCCACAAAATATAAAGCGGAATTATTTTACTTTAACTGTTATACAAGCCGGTATTACTGAGCTGTTAATGTTTTGAACTCGCTGATATCATAATAATACTTAAAGCCGTAAAAAAATACACGTTTTAACACAAAAAACTAATTAACTTCAATAACTTGACGATTTGGTCATTTATTTATTTTCTGAAGTTTCAAGGTTAATTCTAAAATTATTGTTTTGTGTATCTTTTTTCTACTCCATTATTATGGACTTTTTGTTGCTTTACATGTGAGTCTTTAGAATAACATTTTCTTTACATAAAAACATCCGCTGTTCCCTACATTTATGTTTGCATACCTCATGAAAATGTAGGGAACAGCTGCTTTTTTTCGCGATTTCAGGGTTGGTCCCCTATTGAAAGTAGTTCTTAATGATGAGTACAATGAACCCTTATAAGAGTTCGTGTATGAAAAGAAACACCTTATATCAGGGGTTCAAAAAGTGTGCGCTGCGGCGCCTCTGATATTGCAAATATCGTGTGTCGATCCTCTATCATTATCCGAAACCCTTTAATTTTTGTTTTTCTTAAGTATTTCTTTGTTGAGTTTTCCTTAATTGAGTTTTTTTTTAATAAAAGAATTGAAACAGAAAACAACATCCTGTTTCAATTCTTTTATTAAAAAAAAAACTCAATTTCATATTGTAGATGTTTTAATTTTTGTTGCTATTTACCTAACCTAACTACTATTATTGTAGGTACCTATTACTTTCGACTGTATCTTTTTCAAGTAACTATAGCTTGGGTAGGGCGCCGTGACAAAATGCTAAACTTGAAACTGCGCCGCGAGCTGAAAAAGATTGGGAAACATAGGTAAAATGGAAAACATTTAGTAATCTGTGGTAATAGCATTTAATTTTCATCTAAACGCTTACAATATGAAACTAATCGCTATAAACTTTAAAGCTAGAAAGGCACACAGACTAAGCAGTAATTGTAACATTAGATTGCCCAATAGATATTAATCTACATACACGACCGCAACCTTCAGGCAACAGTAATGACCCAGTCCAGACTGGTTCACATTTCATCACGCCACTTTCGAAAGGAAGTTTTGCGAAGTTTTATAATTATATAAACGTGTATATAGAGCAGTGAAAAGTATTTCGATTATCTGGACGACAGGATAATTTTTGTCAATTGACAATTGGCGGGGTTCGACAGGACCGATACCTGACAGGGTTGCGGGAATGCCCGAAAGGGATACCGGGACCTTGGCAACAGGCAACAGAACACGGGTGAGTTTTAGTCAGTAAAAGTCTGACATGCCCGCTCCGCCCAGAGCGGGAGAAGTCATTTGATGATTTCCTACCCTCTAAAAAAAAAGGGATATTTTTTTATTTTGTTTACGGTCAGCAACAAAAGGCGATTAACACTGTTTCCAAAGATACAATGAAGCCCAATTTTCCATCAATTTAAAAAAAAATTATTTTTATCCTTGATCAATTTACGATGTTAATTGAATTTTGTCACTATACCTACCCAAACATATATCGACTCCTGCGCATTACCTACTGTATGGTAAAGCAAGTGACTCAACTCGAACCAAATCTGGACCACCTACTTATGTTTATTATTATGACGACAATTTTTTGGCGAATTTTGATTTCTGACTCAATAATAACTCACGGTCGTTTTTGGTGTTCTATCAGTTTTCCTTTTTATATATTGTTGACAAGAAACTCCAACTAGTAAAGTATCTCATTTGGACTCAAAAGATATCTAATCTAACTAATATTATAAACGCGAAAGTTTGTTAGTATGGATTGATGGATGTTTGTTACTCTTTCACGCAAAAACTACTGAACGGATTTGGATGAAATTTGGCACACAGATAGATTATAACCTGGATTAACACATAGGATACTTTTTATCCCGATATTCTCACGGGATCGTGCCTTACGCGGGTGAAACTGCGGGGCGCAGCTGGTATTTACTTAATTATTTTTGTGGTTTTCGTATGCGAGAAAGGAAAGGTTGATTAATTTGTGGTATCATTCCTGTTGAATTGATTTAATTTAAATTTTGCTTGATTAGGAACCTAAGCACGGTAATTCTGGAACTGTGAATGATATGTTTATCTATTAGGCTCAATTTACATTGCCGCTGAATGGAATGGATGCGATTTTTGTACAAACCACACGAAAAATAAAGAAGAATAATGAACTCTGCACTCATCATGGATAAATTCGTAAATTCACTAAGTAATTCGTAAATTGCGATATGGTAATAACCAGGCAGTTTAGACGTTTTAGCTTTGTCTCAAATGTCAACGCACCTTTGATGCATCTAAAGGCTCGTACAAACAGACGCGAAATCGCGGGCGCGACAGGCAGCGGTACCTTTGTCGACAAAGGTCTTAATATTGCAAAGCAAATAGCCGTTGGCGGCACAGTAGTGATCTTGTGGATGACATACCTAGGCAAGCATACTTTGGCAGAAAATAATAGGGGTTTATTTATAAACGTTACTTAAAGTTAAGTAATGATTATTTGACCTTTGAACGTCACTTAACTTTAATCATCATTTATGAATAATCCCCATAAAATGTATAAATTTTGTTCATTATCAGGAAGGCAGCAGCTCGCGGCTAAGTAATAACAGCCGCCCGGGTCGATCCATCAGGTTACGCTACGCTTGCCGGGGTTGGTCCGTGGATGGGGGACGATCTTTATATGCCGATACTCCTCCGTGCTTTAGAAAGCACGTTAAGCCGTTGGTCCCGGCTGTCATTCGTGGATCTTAGACAGTCGTTATTGGTCGTCAGAAGCCCGAAAGTCTGACGATCAGGCTTACCAAGGGGTATCTTATTACCCAGTTATTGGGTTGTAGAGGTCTGAATATAGGCAGTCGCTCCATGTAAAATACTAGGTATTCAGCTGCATCATTAGACTGGAAGCCGACCCCAACATAGTTGGGAAAAGCCTAGGCAGATTGATTAATTGTTTTTTTTTTATCATGAAGGCAGGAAGTAAGTATTTACGATGTCTACTAGTATCTAGTACCACAGTCAATTTATTTTATGTTTTAATTCAAGGGGTTTGGTATAGGCTCCTTCCTCCATGCTTGCTTATGCAGGCGACACACATTACGATATACTTGCACAAGTAAATACATTAACGTGTGTCGGATTAATTAGCACAAGTATCCGAGTCATTCAGAGTCACGCAGACTTGTGCAAGTCTTAACTTGCGCAAGTATATCGTAACGTGTATGGCTACCATCACTACATATTAAAAAACAAAGTCCTCCGCCGCGTGTCTGTCTGTTCACGATAAACTCAAAAACTACTGCACCGATATTCGTGCTGTTTTCACCAATGGATAGAGTGGTTCTCGAGGAAGGTTTTAGTATACAATTTGTCAAGACATCCGCGCGGGTGAAGCCACGGACATCAGCTAATTAGGTAAATAATACAATCTCATAATTTATCATTAAGCATATTTATTTTATTATAAAAATACATGCAAAGACAGTTGAAATTACTACATTTCCCGTGTCACCATTTCACTAAGAGACTGTTACATTTCGTAGGGTCAGTCTATCCTAATTGACACACTATAATACTAAGTATATTCCAAGGATATGCCCGCTGGGCTTATGTAGCTATACAGTACAAGTAAAATACAACAAATATCTATCCCTCTAAGTACTTCCGAGTCTAAAAATTAAAACTAAAAGTAGGTACTTATTACTTTCACCATTTACAGTAGGACCTTATGTAAGCAAGATAGAACAAAACCTTCATAAAACGTAAGATTGCGAAATTAATCCCGGCTTACAAGTAGCTAAAGTGAAATTAACACAATCATAAGTGAAATTACAATAAAGAACTAAATTATGTAGATTTTTATTTCATTTAAAAGTAATCCTTAATTGTAGTTAGAGCTAGAATAAGGAATATTATAGAGTTAACTGAATGTCTGTTTTGATTATGTAACTATTCCACTAAAGAAAATAAACTCTAAAATAACTTGGACACTTTACGTTCTACTTATTTTAACTTTAACCCCTTTATTCATAAGCAGTGTAACTTAACGCTCTGCAACTATTGTCCTCTCATTCTGATTATAAGAAAATGAGTGAGAGGTGAGATATGTATGAAGCATCTGTGAGCGTCAAGTGCTTATGAATAAAGGAGTAACATTAAAAAATAATATGGAGCTATTTCATACCTACTTTTAAACAAGAACACAAAATTATTAACTTGTACCTAAAGATGAAATTGATTTTGAAGAATTCAACTCGTTCAGTCTTATTATATTATAAAAATGTTGGAAGATTCACACAGCGTGCTTCATCATTTTTCAAATAATTTATTTTGTACGAATTCAATTGAGCTTAACAGATCGATTGATGTGTCTGGCAACACTGGATTAAAAATAAAAAGAGATATTTCAAAATTATTCTAAACTTAAAATTATAATTGGCTACTGTACGGCGTGCATACATTCAAAATTCAAATTCATTCGGTGAAGGGTCACTCACACCAGTCTTTCTATAGAGATCGCTAGATGACTCCCGAAACATCTTGGCGTGGCGTGCTCTCCTAGTCCATGGTTTTTCAAGTCCGTGAACTGTAGACCTTGGGTCCGCGGGCTTATTGCCCAGGTAATGCTGCTACGGTATGATGGGCGGCGACACTCGCAAGCCCAGACGTGGCGCCTAAAGCTGCGCCTCGGTAGGGCTTTGCCACAGGTTTGATGGAAGAGTGTCGTAGTGTGACGGGACTGTGACCAACGCATCAGCTGTTGTCCTGCTTATTGAGCAATTCTGGAACAATAAAAATACAAGTTATAGATACGTTGTTACGATCATACTGCTTACATCGAGACATGTGGAATACAGGGTTATATTAATAATTATTATTACGATGACATAATGTCATATTTAAGCAATATGAAAGTCATCGTAATAATAATTATCACAAGATAGCATGTTTGTAATTAAATGACCGATTAAAATTTTCTGAGAAAAGCGTTGATAAAAATGACATCAACAACTTTGGTCGAATTACGCATAGTTTATTCACTGAAGATGACCTTCAAAGATACACCTTTTCACATTATTAAACTAATGAACCTGTATTTATCTATCTTTTAGACGGATTATCACTACAAATACTTAATTTTAAATAATGTTACGAGTGATTTGAGAAACGTATCTGAGTGTAACAAAAATATAGGTAACATTTGGACTTTATATGGAGTTCAAGAACATTTTTTGCCATCGTGCGTGACAGTCATATATATGCCTACCTAACAACCTGTCGTACTATCTTAAACACGCACTCACGAGTATTGCAGAAACGTGTTCTCAAATCTTGCCAACAACTATTTTCGTGACTTTTTTTTTGCACTACAATATCGCTACTCGCTAGATAAAATCTAAAACGTGATGGGATCGATATACTTAGTTCGAACCAAAAAAGCGGTTGGGCGTTCTACGAAAGGAAAAAGAATGCCGTATTCAAATTCGAATTCTATCAAAGATAACGGATTCAAATGTCATATACAGGCTGTTGATTTAGTTCCCAGCATCCGTTGAGGGATAATTCTACCAGTCACACGATCAGCTATTTTTAAATGAACTAAGTAGTATCAAGTGAATAATTTGACATTTTATTTTAATTTCATTTCTGTGACCCTTATAATTTGTGGGTACCTCTCATTCGCATATTTTAATTGCATTGAAATTTTATTCTATTTTGATTTCTTCTGTTGCAGTATTGTGAAATTTTATTTTATATTCAAGTGTATTAGGAGTTTGGTCTGAATGAAATCCTTTTTTATTTTATTTTGTAACGTAGACACAGATCTAATAATTTCTCAATATTGACCATTCCATTCCCATTAACACAATAGATATCAAGAGTTACTTTTGCCATTGATAAGTTCTATAATAACATACTCAGCTTTCCCACAATCGAATCAACCCACTCAGTGACACAGCAAATAGTTACGCATATAAATATTTTATCTTTGCTCTTCACGGATAACTAACAAAACTAAATGAGTTAGGTAAACATTTTCCATAATAAAGCAAGTGAAGTATCATTACGTAACATACATATTATCACCGCTAGTTAGTATATCAACATATTTTAGGTATATTTTTGACGAAAGAAAAAATACAAAAGATGGCAATCACATGCCAGCATTTTTGGCAATGTAACTAAAATATCTGTCGATCTGTTGAAACAATATTTCATGTGCTCAAAGAACTAAAATGACGTCAAAATACTGTAGCCGTATGTTTCCGGGTTTTTCCTTTCTGTTGCCATTTAGGCATTAGAGTTCCCATTAAATATATGAATGTAAAAAAAATAGAGCCAAGTTCCCGGAACTGTCACAGTTCATTCATTTAAATATTCCATGTTATTTTTATTTTGGGGTTTGAGGGACTGCCGTATCCTCAAATGACGCTGACTCGACATCAATCTTAATCTAAAACTTGAGTCAAGGTTTTAAAAATTGGCAGTTTTAAAAGGTGCGTTTTCCAAAAGTATCGTGTGCCTACCTTGGGCTGCACGCGGTGTGTGTCAACGCATTCGACAGGCAGCTTGATCATCTCCACCTTGTACTTGTAGCCGTATGACGTCAGCTTCACGATCGTGTGGAGAGGAACGGTCATGTATGGCAGCTCATCTGGAAGTAGACAGATAGATTGTTAGGAAATATGGGAAAATGTGCTATGTACAGATAAACTTGGATAAGTATGAAAATCTTCGAAGCTGTCATATAACGATAGTTTCACAGATTTCAGACTGAAAGTAAAGGGCAAAAATAGGAATTTAGCACTAACGACACAAAGAATAAAATTGTCTTTCAAATTACTATTATCAGCAAGAAAATTAATCTCAATTAAATCATCGACAAAGGATAAGAGAGCAATTAAAAGTAACCCGAGTTGCTTCGATAAAATGAGCTATGCCTGCTTCACAGTGACAGCTCAGAGGCCCTAGACAAAATGACATTCTATCAGCGATAACGCTGATGGAAAAAGCTAATGTCAATCCTGTTGAAAGTTGTTGTAGAAATACGAAACGCTTTCAAAGCGATTGTCACTTATCTAGCCCCTCAGTTCTGAGCTGACTCAAATGTCATTGCCTCAACAAACTAAGAAGAAAAAGAAAAGGTTCTTACCAAGCTTCGCATCCAAGAAGTAGCCAAGCATGCATCTAAGCACAGCTTGATGGCCGACCACCACGACGTTATGCTCATCTTCAAGAGCCGACAATGCTGGTCGCAGACGAGTCATGATGTCAATGTAGGACTCGCCCCAAGGGTACCGGTAGCGGAGCTTGTCCTGATCACGCCATGCAAACTCTTGGGGGAAGCGCTCCTGCATCTCCTCGTATGTCAGACCTTCGCAGATGCCCTGGAGAAGATTTAGAAAAACGATTATTAATAATAGAAAGTTATACATTTCTGGATGCAGTTCTCTTATCATGTCGGCAGGAACTGGTAGGTGAGACTGGGTGACTGGTAGGTGGTAATGTGGCCCCAGGTGGTGGTGGTGTGTACCCCCGTGCCTCGGAAAGCAATTGTGCACATTAATACGTGCCGCGACGATGGCTAGTCTCCGTTGAATTGTCCCCCATGGGCGAAATACGGTATGGGTGAGGACTATATAATTATAATGTGGCCCAGAGTATGCTGGTCCATAAATCTGTAACATTCTATTGCTTAAGTTAAGAATTTCGAATTTAAATTGAATTTCTAGTAACTAACAAGTTTAGTTTTGTAACACTGTAAGTTACTAGTAATTAGATAGCTTTATTCATCATGATTGACTAGGATTATCAGTAGCGTCACCGAGAAAACGTTCTTCATTTCAAATGTCAATGCGTATTATGATTAAGTTCAGAGAGTTTAATTTATCAACACGTTGAGATACACGTGAGTTGCTACTTAATGACATGTTCAGTAATTAATCATTGCGACCATTATTTGGCACTAGATGTGGCCTAATTTTGGTATAAAATACGCTGTACGTATATTATAAGTTCTTATTTTGTTGTTAAAATTAGGGCAACTTAAAAGTGCGTGGGTAAAAGCAACAAATATTATGTCTGATGTCTATGACCAGATATTTATAGGTAGGTTAAATGAGACAGCACCTACAAAAATTACTTATCTAAACTATTACATCTTGTTACGAACTATTCAGAGAACGTTTCAGCCTATTTATAACCAGTTCAATGTCAAAGTTGCAATTCTATTCTCTGTGACTCACAATGGTGACAATAAATAGAATCAGCGGTTTCTGAATATCGATAGACAAAGATAGTACTTTTCCTAAGATAATTAAGTACCTACTACTATCTAAAGACGTCATATGATATAGGTCGAACGGATATACGCCGTATATGAAAGGCAACCGCCAAGTCTGCGGGTTCAATCATCTGTTTTATGGATTCAGTAATTGGCCGTAATTTTATGCGTTGTCAATTGTTTCGATGTAACCATTAGGTAACATGAAAAGTAAAGGTACGTGTTTATCAAGATTTTTATCAAATGTTTAATCGATTTGATAAGGATCTAAATTGCTGCTCAATATTCTAAGTTGTGAAGGTTACATGATGAATAACGTGTTTTTCTATATTCTCCGCTGCCACTCACTTGGAAAATTCAATCAATTGATTGGCATGTTTTTAATAATAAGAAACTTATAGGTTCTGGTGTTGAGATTCTAGTAGTCGCTTGATGAAACCTCTCTAATTAACTATTGCAATTAATTGCGTAATTACGGAACTAATAAAGTATGAAAATATTTTATTCTATTTTAATCACCATGTTTATATTGAAGCTTCTTAGTAAACATTCGAAAGTAAACAGATTTTACTATAAATATTTATATTACTTGAAAATGGCAACGATCGCGCCACTCCGGAACCTAATCAATAGTTATCGGCTATGATAACATCGTATTTACGTGATTTACTTAGAGATAACATATAATAGGTGATGTCAGGAACAAATCTGAACGATAACAGTACAAAGTACTGTCACAGGTTCTGTAGAGGCTAAAAAAAATCTGCTCAACAACGTAAATAACGCAATGAATGCTGTTGAACTGTCAAAATGAAACAAATTAGTCTTCATCGGTTACGAAAATAAGTTACGCAATTAGATAGCCGGTACTATTTTAACGAACAGTTATTCCTAATTAATTTACCTCTTTAGTAAGGAGGTTATCATGCCAGCTTTTTCTACAAAATCGTCATAAAGTAGGTAGATGACTAGTGAAAAGTATGAGAAACACAGAACAATAATACTCCTTGGATGAGAAAACTCACAACAGATGTAAAACGACAAACGTTATTAATCATCGGCATTAACAGGTACTTTGCCAATGATCGGATGGGGTACTGCAAGGCAATATAATTTGCCCAGTGATATCTTTGACGGTGGTATAAGTGGTATTGCTGCTATGTGTACCCAGCGTGGTAATTGCATAACACATAACAGTAGCCATGGCTTTAATTTTGACAGTTCAACAATATTCATTGCGTTATTTACTTTATTGAGCAGACAATTTTTTCTAACGAAGCAATGTATTAATGTATTAGCTATTAAATCCTTCAAAATCATTCAGATTGTAATTAAAAGTGGGTTACGCAATTAGGTTGCAGCCTCTGGTACGTTCCATCTCAACCAAAGGTATTTCTAGAGAATCATTTAGATTCGTACCGTGGAATATTCCTGAAACTTTATACATAAATAGGTATATCATTGGATTTCCCAGACACAAATTGTTCATGTTTGTTTTTCAGTTCGTGTTTATACATTTACTTATTTGTGACGTTGATACATTCGAAAGCTTTTGAACAACAAATCTAGATAGTGATCATAACCACGCTTATGACATTAATTGTTTTTCCTAATTATCTTTAATTGTTTATCGATCATGTTTTTCACTAATTATCGATTGTTAATGATAAACGTAAAAACACTTAGCTTTTAAGTAGGTACCCGTGAATGATAATTGTCGTTTATCCTGTCATAGCTTAGGTTACTAAGGTACTTTGCTAACATTATCTGTGATGTGTAAGCATAGCTTGCTTGGGGTCAGATTAATTACGCAGTAAGCATAGTAATTTGGTGTACGTGATAATGATACGTCATTGCTTTTGTTTTTATTTAGATACGTCAAAAATATTATGAATAATGATCTCGTTTTTTTTAAGTTTTTTTGTTCTTCGATCGCAGTAGTAATAAGTGAAGTGTTTTTGTTAAAAAAATATAAGCTATTTTTTGTATACTGAAAACAGCTGACTGTCTGAGGAAGTGGTCGCGCTCGCGGCCGGTAAGGTCACGTCCTGCGACCGTCACCCTTGTTGAGACGCAAGTTCGTTTCCCTAGCGCATAGGTGAAAGGGTGAAATACTCGACTGGTAAAATGTAATTTAAAAAAAAATCGTAATTTTCCATTGATTTCACGTTCTTTATATGACACCAAACCACTGGTTTCAAGGATAACGGTGTTTACCCTAACACACTGTATTTAAGACCTATTATGTACCATATTTTATGCAAAATAAAGATAAGTATTCTATTTCTATTCGATTGAAGTGATAATATCTTCTTAATTCTAGATAAGAACTTGTCAAAATCAGTTCAGCACAACAATCACTAATCTGCGCTCACAAACGCTAAGGTCACGAGACAAAAGGATAGGACATTATAAAACATCAAGGTACTTACAGCATCCAACTCATTCAACGCCCTGACGACTCTCTTCGGGGCCCTAATATCGGCAGCTGTCTGCTTGGTGCGCCACCTCTCGGAGGTCCACACGGTCATATGGTCACGGCAGGCCAGGGTGTTCATATGTTCGGCCAGGGCACTCGCGTACAGAAGACCACGGGGTGACAGAGATGCGTCACCACCGATACGGCCTAAGACGTTGTATTCGCTTTCGCCGTGCTGTAGGGACAAATATAAGTAAATTAGAGTTATGTGAAGAAAGTGTTTATTTATACGTATTATAATACTAGCACACAACTGTATCTGCTGACTAAAAATTCGGTCAGGACTACATTGGGCGGATAGAGCTAGCTACACTCGCGACAATCTAAGAAGTCCGTTTTGACGTTTCTTTCTTGTACATGTATTATAACGATATGCCTTTAGAATCAGGTTTAATCAATGTAGATAAGTCGTCGAATACAAACTCTAAGTATGATCAATGGATATGTCTTGAGAATCAGTTTATAAGAAACCATTTTTTTTTTCCATCGCTTCACAAAGCATTTTTATAGCTGTCAAAACGGACTTCTTATTTGTCGCGAGTCTAATTTACCTAGTATGAAACTTATCGATGAGATCATTATTATGCTGAATTTGTGCTCTGCCGTGCTTCCAGATTTTATATTTGAGAGTAAACTCGAACCATCATTATCATCAAGGTATTGCATGTAATATCAGGAAGTACGTGTTCCTAGTTATAATTTAATAGGCCAGCTGACGAAGTTGGCACCCATATGGGATTCGTTGCGCGACATTGCAAATGGCTGAACTTGTGCTCTGTGAAGTGCGCACGCGGCGTTATAATACCTTGAATGGTATCCAGAAACATGACAATATGTCACGGCTAGTTAATTCTTTGAATGGTTCAAGATTTAGCCTAGTTTTAAATAATACTTCTATGGGAGTAGCATTAGGTACAAGTGATGAAAAATAAATGCCAACACTAGATTCGAATGAGGTCAGCTAAGTTTGACATAAATTGATTAGGTTTGATCAACCCAAATTAAACTTGAAGTGAATATTTTTAACCAACTTCTCTCAGAAAATCCTATTTTTCATTTAACCGCGTGTGGTTTAAAGGAAATATCCATTCGAAGATTTCTGACAAAACACCAAACAAAATTTTGCGATATTTATACAGCAAATGCATTCGTCATCGCTATGTTTATTGTAAACAAAGTTTCAAAATTCAAACTTGTTTATTGATTCGAACCATATGGCGGGAAAATGGCGACTTCAATCAATCCATTCCCGCTCAAAATAAACATGGACTTAGACTAGGAAAACATGTTTGTCTAATCAGATGATTTAGACCATATTTACGCGGATTTAAGGTCACACAATGACAATAAAGATGATCTATCATCTACTGAGACTGGAGACACGTTACTTTATCGATTTAATTACGCAAAGAAATGGCATTAGGAAATTAATAGTCAGCCTACCTACCTCCTAAAACATTTTACTGTAAGTACTTGTAATCAAGGGTAACGAAAGCTGTGCTGACGTGTGAATCCCAAACTTTGTATCTCAGAATATTCGACAAAAAGGGTTTTTAAAACCTTTTTTGGTTTTTAGTAGGTTTTAGTATCTAATATTATTATAACATTGTATTATGTGATAGGTACCAAATTCAAAGTAATTTTAAGTTTTATCTAGCCATGTAAATTTTACAACCATACTATCCATACAATTACAATTAACTAAGTAAACGTGTTTTGTCTCTATAAAACTTAAAGAAATGTTCCCGATTGTTGATTTGTCAGCAAAAACACTGTAACTTCAATCACAGTGTTATGCCATAACAAACCATAAATGTAACTAAAATACAATGTTTAGTATGCGCTCATATCTTCTTCTACATAATATAAAATGAAATATATATATATATAGGGATATGTAACTACCTCGAAATAATCAAATGAGCGCTATTAAGGCAAAATTACACGTCAGTGTGCTGAAAGACACTTACCCTAGTGAAGTACAAGGTTTGCGGCAATCCTCTCATCCCAGACAAGTATCCCAGGATACCAGACTCCTTCTGCCCAGCTACCCGGTGCGCAGTCACGGTCTCCCCTTCATTCTCAATGCGAACAAAGCTGATCGTCTCCAGCTCCGCATCAATAGGCTCATACTGCCTCATGTAATGCTCCATCTTCTTCCGCAGGTCATCAACCGCGTTCTCCTCACTCATGGACTTGTAGTCCGCGGAGTAGTGGAGGATCTCGATGATATTCCTCTCGAGCAGTTCCTGGTCCTCGCAGACGCACTCTATGAAGAGGATCCTGAAGCCCATGTCGGAGAGACAGTACTCGCTCAGCTCGCGGCGCTGCTCTCGCGTTATGTTCGTGCCGTCAAATATCTGGAAGGAAGGATAAAGGGGTTAATGTCAGAAGGAACGTTGTTAATGCAAAATCGGTTTCTAAATTAATTTAAAGAGCTGGAAATTGTTTGGTTACTACCAAACAATTTTATCGATTACTTGATTTAATGACATCTAAGTTGCCTATAGATGTTATTAAATCAAGTATCCTACCATTTTTTTTTTGAGTTCAATTTTTTTCAATTCATCAAATGACTTCTCCCGCTCTGGGCGGAGCGGGAGGGCGTGTCAGACTTTTACTGACTAAAACCCACCCGTTGTGTGTTCCTTCAGTTGCCTGTTGCCAAGGGTCCCGGTATCCCTTTCGGACTTTCTCGCAACCCTGGCCAAGTATCCTTTTAACCAGAGGTTAATAAATAAAATAATGTTATTATGAGATAAATAGGCGTCAATATCAACATCTAATTAAAAACATTAGTAAACAAAGAACAGGAAAAAATTCTACATCTCTTGATATGTAAGTATCTCAATTGAACTTACGTGTTTTACGTAATCTTAACAATTTAGGCATTGTCCGTATCTAATCAGTTTATTTTAAACTGAACCGATAGAACATGAAAATAACTTATTTATTTCCTGAAAACAGCAGTGACTCATTATAATCCTATCTGAATATATGATGGAGCTTGAAGAGTTCATTCATCGTTTAGGTATAAATATAGTATTGTAAAGCGTCTGTTTTTTAAATTATTTCATCACCACTGCTGTCAAAACGGTAAAGGAAAACTGGAAAACATTGTGAGGAAACTGGCATGTCCTAGAACCAAAAATTCGAAGACATTTACCAAACCAACGCGCACTGGGGCCGCGTGGTGGATTACGGCTTACGGCCCACTCCCTCACTGAGAGGTGGCATGTGTCCCAGTAGTGGGAAATGGGAACATTATAGGCTGATTATGCTTATTATGCTAATAATTATCAAATATATTACATAAAATTGAAAATCTGAAGACTATTTATTATACACTTATATTGTGTAAGTATAAGTACCTAAATCATCTACTAAATGATGCCTACATATAAGTTATTTACATATAAGTTCACCAACATTTAATTACCTAACACTGAGACCCTGATCAAGGCTCTGTCATTCAGTTTGGTATGCCGAATCAAAACTCAAAAATTAACGAAAGCAAGAAAGGAAAATAATCAATCTCGAATCTCACCGTAATTAATTAATTTTGCAAAACAGAAGCACGTGCACGTGCCGGTTTTCCTTCACAATTACGCTTGGAACACAATGAATCATCAAATAAATTGTACAAAAGGTACAAGTATGTATAATATACCAATTAGCGACATCACGTTTCAATGCATTCGAATCATTTGCTTATCGATCGAGACTTCAGCGTCCTTGCGGCAGTTAGCAGGGTTCCGGGTTCAGTTGCGGATTAGTTAAATATGAACTTTTTTTATGATCTTTATGGTTCCGTATTGTAAACAAGATGAGAGAGAGACGGTTTTTAATAAGGTATATCACTATTAGTCCACATACTAATTACAGTAGGTTTATAACGCGGCTCAAAAGACATGTATATGTTAAGAAATGAATGCGAAATTCGAAACTCAAATCGATCGAAAGATTTTTCAAGCAATTTTATTTTACACTAGGTACTGAAAATATTTGGCGAGCCTATAAAATCTGCATGCATCTTGAAAATTATAATTATGTAAGTATACAAATACATGGTATGTCAACTTTATAAAGTAAACTTACAGCGACACTGTTTCCATCCTTGAGCCACAGTACGGCATCCTGCACTGCTTCACGGGCGCTCTGGCGACGGATGGCGGAGCCCTGGGCATTGTCTGCACGGAAAATGTCATGGCTGCCATACAATAACATGTGGCGGCGACGATACTCGCTGCAGTCGAACACTGGAAACAAAAGCTTTTGTGAGAAACTGACAGAAGATTCATCTAAGGCTGAAGCCGACTCGAAGGACCAAATATTTTGAGGGAAAAAGTTGCGGGTGCTTTAAAAGAATTATCAGATAACTTCGTGGTACTATCTTAATAAACAACGTAGATAATTGTGCTAGATAAGTAGGTAATTAGTAGTATTAAACTTGACAAAATATTTTCATTGGTCCTTTGTCAAAAGGACATCGGGTCGCACGTGCTTCTCCATTATTATTACGTGTTCCGTATTTACATTGTGCTAAGCGTTAATTTATATTACAATCACTGTTGTTTGTCAAACCCAGGAAACTACCAGGCGTGCATTATGTAAACGCTTGCATAATAACTACATTTTCTAAAGTAGGTATCTCCATTACTTAAACATAATAGAACAAAAGGAATCTTTCCAAACAAAACACTTCTCTAGTTACTTTATTGAGTCAATCAATTGTTGAGGTAGGTATAAACTTTTCAAGATTTGTAAATACTAGGTTGTTAATTGTAAACTCTTCTGAGAGGAAAAACTTCATATCACTACTACTACTTATCCACAATGTTATTTCAAATCTTTTCCGTTAGTTATGATTATTTTGACCGCGATAATATTGCACAATACATGTTATTCTGTTTACGTCTGCAGCATATTATGCAATGCTCCTTTATTTATTTATTATTACAATCTAGAGCAAGTGGAAGCAACAAACAAACTATGACGTATCATTCCTTGATGAGCATTCTCATGTTCTTCAATTAGGCCACTTTTTATCAAGATGAATCCCATAATATCTAATCAGTTATAAAGATATCTCGCGAGCTAGGTCGTCAATGTTGTGTTAGAGACGAGACCAGCGTTCTCATCTGGGTCAGGGCTGCTATAGCTACTTATGTGTTGTGTACCTATACGCATACAGTCTGCGTTCATGTGATTTATTGGACAATCCGCTTACTGGTACATAAACACTCATTTGTAGACACAACTTTGTAAATAACACGATTCTGTAATTCGATCTGACAACGGGTTATAAATAGTATTTTATGTTAGGAATTGTTCTAGGGACTTATCAAATACTGAATGAAATTAAATATTCATTCAATAATAGCAATTAATTGAGAATGTTTATGAATAAAGGCCCCTAATCTAAATCTATATAAATGACATTCGTCGGAAGGATTCAAATTATGAAATACTTCGTGTAAAAACTATCTTATCTTATTATTATCAATAATTTTCGATAATATGTACTTTCTTTGTAATAATAATCGGATATTTTCATCACCAGGAAAATATAAAATCGCAGAGTTGTTTTATGAGAAAACTGAGAAAACATCGATCAAATTTTACCTACTTCATCATGTGTGTATTTAACGCCAAGATAAGAATGCTCTAAAGTCTAACCCCCACAAGGATAATTAACAATATCATCAATCATAGCGCCATAATTCGAGACAAAAAGTAATTCCAGACAGCTTCAATAACACCAATTTGGAACTCAAATGCAAGTCTCCATTTAGGCTTTGTTAATCTCGTGATCTTCAGTTCCAACAAAGTACAAAACAAGTCAAGTGATATGACGTCAAAGCATAATCCATGACAATACAAAAACAGTTAAAGGTCATAAATCATAATTAATACAGACTAGGCTATTTGTGATAACACTAGGCCTTCCAACTACAGTTGATTAATAGATTCTATCAGTCTTGGAAAGTACAGGAGAAACAACTGAAAATAACAAATGGCTCTCTTACAATAATTCTGGAATCTAGACACTCTCACTCTTTTTAGCGCTGAGACCGATCAAAAGTGTAAACCTTGATACAAAAATTGTTGTCGTAAAGATTTCTGATGATTTTTTGGTATACGTATGATGGTTGGTATATGATTAGTACATGTATGAAAATTTATAAAACACCAAACCCCAACATAGATGGGAAAAGGCTAGGCATATGATGATGAAAATTTGTGATATAAGTACCTAAGTATAGATTATTTACCTTTAGTGCTCTCCCCGTTCCAGTTGAGATGCCTGGAAAGTCTGTGCGCGAGCTGACTCTTGCCTCGCGCTGGTAGACCCACCAGCGCTATGAGCAGTGGCGCAAACTGACTGATGCGGTGTGAGCGCATCGATGCTAAAACAATGACACAATACCCATAAGTATGCTTTATCAAGGTATAGATTCGTGTTGTGGTCCTAAGGACCAATAACTGTTGGATAAATAAATGAGGACGCTGCTAACAGAATGTGTTTGGAACATAGACGATAATTTTATTCATCTTTATTTCGATTATGAAGAGTGTATGTGTAATTTTAATCCTATGTTTAATTACTTTATTGAACAATCAAATATTATTGAAGTAATAAACGGTTTTCAAGAAGTATATCGTGGTAGTGTTATATATTCTGAATACGTTCCAATTTCCAATAATAGATTCTAAAGTTACATTTGTCTAGAATATTTATTAGATTGATTGCCACAGGCTTATTCGTCAGCGAAATATTAATCGGTAACATTAACCTTAGTTGCGAGTCCGGGTCAGAATCATGATAATACCTATTTACTCATGCTATCATAGCTAAATTGTAAACAACTATTTATCGTTTACTGGGGATTAACATTTTCATGAATCTATGAAAACTATGATCGTATCAAAGAAAGAGCGAAAGGGAATATTCTGAAACTGGATCAGTCGCATCAGTTATAAACGCTGGAAAATTAAGGTCACTTATTCACAAAACGCCTTGCCAGTTAAAAATAATCGTTGACACAAATTGATAAAACTAAAAGAAGAATAGGCCTAGACCAATTGGACCAACAGCTGAATAGATCAAGGACAAACAATGAGTAAACCAGACATACAACATAGATACATTCAAATCTTCCTAAAAAGATATTGTAAGATTACAGACATAAAGACCGATATCAGTAAAGGAACTAGACAAATTGTAAGTGGCTTTAAGATTAAATCACATAAAGATATGCAGTTTGAAAGAACAAGCCGCGTCATCACACCTTAGTGGTTTGTACAAGTGGCATTTATGGTTGTTGATATGGCAGAAACCGACCAATAAAAATGCGGCACGACCGACACGCCTTCAACCTTGCCTTTGTCTCTAACAAACAATGACATCATACAATTTTAGACAAGAACCAAATATACACCGAACTTTTTGTTATTTTTCGCGCCTTTACTTAATGTCATGTAATTAAATGGCATATATAGGTAGAACGACGCAAATGACAAGTTTGTTTTTTAGATGTTTAACTTGTCGAACAATCAAAAGTACATATTTGTTCTCTAATTTTTTATTATGGTTGCTTCAGAAAATAGCAGCTTCAGATTCAGTTTAGGGTATAATTGATTTTTCCTTTCTCTAATGCGTCTTATCGCTTACCAACGAGAATGATTGATAGATAATCAATCGATTTTCCACGCATTACGAAGTCAAATTGTGTTTCCTATTTGTTCCAACGTTTCAATTCCGCTGCAACAAGAATGCGTGCAGTTTTTGCATTTGTTCAGTTAATTAATGTTTCTCGAATATTTTTTAATCGAATTCTTCAGAGCTTTAATCTGCATTTTATTTTTGTTTTCTATTACCAGACGAAGCTCTTTTTAGGTTGAAATAGTGTCATAACTAATAAGTATAACAGACACTTTCGTTTCGTAACGGCCATCAAGGCCTCATAAGCAGGCGCGGCATGTGGTATACAACGGCGCGGGCGCAACTGCCAGAGAGGATGGACTTTGTACCGGCAAGGAAACGATCGAGCTTCGACGACAACGCGTGGACCGGCGCGGCGGCGATATATTTAGATTAACGATGGAGGTGTGTCTCATATCTATTATTTTTTAAATAGGTACCCATCAGGGTTTCCTACTCATGTCACGCAGTCAATGAACCCTTTCAAGATACTGTCTGGCTGGTCACGACTATGCATATTGATTGGCTCTAAAATTGAAATTAATAAATAACCCAATCCTTACTAATATTATAAATGCGAAAGTAACTCTGTCTGTCTGTCTGTCACGCCAAAAACTACTGAACCGATTTAAATGAAATTTGGTACACAGATAGTCTAGAGCCTGAGAAAGGACATAGGCTACTTTTTATCGACATACCACGCGGGCGACGCTACGGGCGGAAGCTCGTAATTATATAAAACAAAGCTTTCGTGATTTGAACTGCCACAGGACAGTTCAAAATTTCATCGTTAAGGTTGACATTTCCCTATTTTCAATTTTGTCAAGACAACTTTGAAGAAACAGGAAATACACCTTTCGCCAGCCTTCGGATTGACGCAACATTTTTATGTTCCTTCATAAAAAATTAAATAAAAACCGTTTTTAAAGTATATTTTCTGGTCCTTTACTTCAACTGCATACCAAAAGGTCTTTGACTTCAAAGACCAGATGATCCTGGTGAGCTTAACTTGGCTCAAATTCAAGATGATTAAATTAAATGCTGTTTGTTAAACTAAATGGATGGAGGAATGTATGTTCAACTACATAAGATTCTTGTTTTACAAGTAAATTGCTTTGTACAAGTTTAGTGATAGCAGATTAGTTATATAATTCTGCTTTATTTGTACAAAGTCTGTTATGTCTAGAAACTGGTATTGTGCTAATATGCTAGAAGTCTTGGCAAATAAATCTCTGTCTGCATTTTAAATTTCCATGCTACAGATTTGCAAATGAATGGAAAATATAGAGCTAGAATTGTATAAACCTACATGTTTTGGAATTTTACGGTGAATAGACATGTATGTATGAAATTCATGTCACATGGACATGAATGGTTAAATTGCGGTTTCCAATGTTTCCATACTTTGTATACATATTGAAGTTTACAATGTGACATTATGACGTAGCGTGTGAACTGTCTCAGTTAATAAAGCGTGGTTTGACCTCATCAGCCTAGTTGACTCAAATCAACTACACACAAAATGCTAGCAAGTGGTAAAATGTTCTCAAGATTATAAAATATCTTCTTTGAAGATGAAGACGATATTTTTTTTAAGTGATTTGTTTCGGATTGACAGGTTATCACGGAATGGAAGAAATGATGACATTGAATGAGATTGACCATTTAGGTACAGCATTGAGAAGCTAATACTAGATTTTCAAATACAATTAAAAAATACTCGAAATTATCAACAGGCACAAAAAAAGGAATGTTTAAAGCTCGAGATTTTTTTTTGTTAATTACAAGTTAATTACATTAGTTGTTAAATACAAGCGAAGTTAACACGTCCATGAGCGTAGTTTTCCTAGATACGACAAGTCACGTTGAACATTGCATGCGTGTTATAAAACGGGAATGGGTACTCCAAAGATAAACTACATAGGTACGACAGATAGTAGGTGATATACGCATTAATTAATGGTCTAATTATTACTAAAATATACAAAGCACGGTACACTTCCAGAAAACGAACAAATATTTATCTGTTCAGATCGTGTGTTTGGATATTAGCAGCTGGAGATATTGATGACTAAAAGGAAGAAGTATATACTTCGATGATTGTACAGTTGTAGTTCCGAAAGAAAAACTTATTTCTGGGAAACTTATTGGCAGTTTCAAATTAGTTGGAAAGGAAATGCACTTGATGAATTTGTTTTCAAAGAAACAGACAAAGAAAATAAGGGAACAAAGACAGAGGGGTTTGATTCAACCTTGTCGCATGAATTTACCAGAATGCTAAATTATTATACAGTGTTTGTGTTAACAGTTGCCATAGTAATCCGGATTTGCGTATACGATGGATTGGAAAGTAGGTACCCCTATCTAAGTGTTACATCTTTCTAGGGAAAATGTAAGCCAATTTACTTAACACAAAATTGGCACTATATACAGGGTTATTGGTAAAACACCAGCAACCTCTTATGGAGTCATTGTACTCATCATTATGAACAATTTTTTCGCGATTTCATATTTGTTCCCATAGTAAAAGTTGTTCATAATGATGAGTACAATGACTCCTTAAGAGGTTGCTGGTGTTTTACCAATAACCCTGTATATTAGTATTATAGTTACGAAATTATTAGACCTTGCGTTTTCATTAGTTTTGTACTATTTCAGCACAAAACGAGGCTGAAAGACAATTGTCATTGGAAACTGTAATGGCTCCTTTCCAACAATCGTTAGGCTTCTCTAGTTAAATCATTAGATGTCCATGAGAAAATAACTTTTACATTTCAATGTCGAACAGTTTATTTAAAACGTGAATATTTTTAATGTTTTATTTGATACTAGCTGATGCCCGTGGCTTCGCCCGCGTGGATGTCGGTTATTATATACTAAAACCTTACTCGAGAACCACTCTATCCATTGGTGAAAAAAGCATGAAAATCGGTACAGTAGTTTTTGAGTTTATCGCGAACAGGGGGCCAAGTCTACTAATTTACAAACGTGTCAGTGGTCTCACAATGATCAGTTTTTGACAGATTTTGTATGGCATATCTGTCAAAAACTGATCATTGTGAGACCACTGACACGCTTGTAAATTAGTAGACTTGGCCCCCTGGACGACTGACAGACGCGGCGGAGGACTTTGTTTTTTAATATGTAAGGATCTTTATTTGTATTTTCTCAAGATTGTATAAAGTTGGAGTCATAAATATGGTACGCAATAAATAATGGAAAAAAAAAATGAATGTCATACATACTGCAACTCGTTGAATGGGTGATGTGCGTAGCATGCACTATATGCGTGAAGCTATAAAGTTCTTATTGATTTGCAGTCATCAGGTCAAGTCATCAAGTGACGTCGATTCTAAGAACTGACCCCTCTTGCACATCCATTCAGATTAGATTGGAAACAACAACTTCCATGAAAGATTTATCATTAATGTTTAACAAAACAAGTCTTATAATGATCGATAATGTTATACTTTTCTATTTATACAATCAATCTAAATATGTCTAAACATTAGAACATTCATGGCTATATACCTAGCGATATATTACAGGAACTATTTTACAAATAAAGAGCAACAATGAACAGTAAGTGATTTATTTTAATTGCCATCTTTATGATCAAGTGGAGCGAATGGAAAACAACAGGCATTCAATTTTAAAAAAATGGTCCTTCGATACGGATAAGTAGTTCAAAGTAAAGCAAAATGGCGAAATGTATGTTGTTTATATTTCAATTGCATTTTTCATATAAATAAATGCTGTTATGAAAACACCTGCATACTATTGCATTTTATTGAAAATCGAAGTCAATAAAGTCACATGAAAGAAATTGTACACACTGCAAGTGACAAGTATAATTAAAACAAATATAATAATAATTATAATATGTAAAAGATCTAGTATTTAGTCTTAAAATGCCGTCATCCGGTGTAGTATCTGAGTAGTAACTATCGTTGCTACCCAGAATGTCTGGCCCACGCCCACCATTCAGTGGATTTGTGTTTCGTAATACATCTACGTAGTATTGTAGACATAAAATATTATGCTTTGTTAACCATCATGCCCTCAAAACACCGCTATATCTCTTGAGCAATGATTGTTTAATAATGAGATTAAAAATATATTAATAATTGATAGTAATATTTTTAAATCAATGACTACATCATTTTAATTGCTTGAAAATGAATTTGCTTTTTCAACAAAGGCAAAAACTACTAGGAAGCATAAGTACCTAGTTGCAGTTTTTATAAAATTATTCTCTGTGAAGCAATATTTATGTACCGGTGCATAATAAAATAGCAAATTTAATTTATGCGGCACCTTGTGTTACCGTATGTAGGTGATAAAGTGTGTTGGAACGAAAAACAACATTATCTTCGTAAAGTTAAACTTATACATAATAATTTCGTAAAAGTCTTTGTAGTATGGTTTGTAAACATAGGTACTTAGTTGAGGAGCCAGTTTGATAATGAACATAGCAACACCCCCACTGATAAATTTGCAGGGGGCAGATAACAGTGTACTGTACACACACACGTAATCTCTTACATCTAACATTACAATGTTATCGAAATTGTTGATGAACTGTATTTTGTAATTGATCTCGATAGAGACACTCCCTTTTAGAAGAAAAAATACATTTCTTATCTCCTTTTAGTAAAATAATTATGTCATCACACGACGCGAAATAAAAATTGCTTGTTTTTCGTCAATTTAGCCATTGACGTGGCTCAATTTTAATAAACTTTTTATCAAGAAAATCATTGCATGTCATTTTCACGCCAAATTACTTTATCGATAAACTTGCTTGTGCGGAAATCATATCTTATTACGTCATTATAATAAAAACATTATTATTATTATACATATTTCTATTGCCACAAGTTCAGAACCATTTGAAGATGTTTGTTTCTAAAGCAACGGTCCTAATCGGAGGCGTGGCGCTGACGTCACAAATGGCGCGATTAGCTGTTTTTTTTTTTAATAACGCGTCTAAATTGCAATGATTTTTAACTTTGATGTCAAGTGTCATTGGAGAAAAAGATATA
The DNA here is from genome assembly GCA_948473465.1 of Lithophane ornitopus. Classification (NCBI taxonomy): domain Eukaryota; kingdom Metazoa; phylum Arthropoda; class Insecta; order Lepidoptera; family Noctuidae; genus Lithophane; species Lithophane ornitopus. The sequence continues at coordinate 11,336,321 of OX419632.1, read as the reverse complement.
CTTATTTGAAAAATAAATTCTGTTGCGTACTTACATAGATTTAGAAAATAACATAACAATGTATTTTATTTCAGTTTTTATCTCCTATGTTTTATTTGATAAGTATAACCGGCCATCTTAAAAGGTCGGAGACCCGCGATTGTAATATTGTTTTAATTTCTCGTCATCCACCGTCGATATGATCATCTTAATGAATAATGGTCTTTAATTACAGACATCATTTTACCTACACGTGGCAAGATATGAATGCTACAGTATCACGAGTGATGATCTTAACAATTTAAAAGGTGATCCTCTAACTCACTAGATTTCGCAAAAATCGCTTCCAATGTGGCTACATTCAATGATTGTTGAACATTTTATCAAAATAATTCTCTGACCTATCTTGTTAACGATTTCGTATTGAAATTACCATAAGGCGTGAATGACACGAGACCGGTAACAGAAACCAAATATCTAATATCACTATCAACAAACAGATTTGACACACTATATCAACCATCCACGATGCAGATTGAATCTAATATTGTAAGTATGAAAAGTTATTTTTAGTAAAGTGCAAAGTTCAATGCGGTCCTTTCTTGCTGTGGCTCTGGCAACGAAGCGATGGCCGGAGGCAATTGACCGTTGCACAGAGCTTGCACTACTCAACGCAACGAACTAAACATTTCATTGACTTTTTATAACACACGACACACATTCGAGACATTTCTTTGAAGCTCTACTGAAGAAAATGAAAATCCAGACGCTAAGAAAAATGTACGCTGTTGATGAGTGATCCATTTTTCGGTACACTCATTAGAGTTTAGACATTTGGCTGATGGATTTGTGTGTGCGCCAACGGGGTCATCCAGCCTTGTAACTGACATAATTGTAAGACTATCTAGAATAGTAGTTCTACACACTAGAAGGAGTGAATCATCATTCATCACATCACCGTGAGATTCAACAATGGTCCTTCGGTACAGTGGGAAAATCAATGGTCATGCTCGTGAATGAATGATTTACTCCTGTTTATTGAAGTAATTTACAGGTTATTGTAACATGACTTCTAAATAAATTCCACTTTATAAATCGTAAGTTTGTTTAAGGTCTATTGAAGCGTTCAAATTGATGACAATCAAATTGAACTTAGGTACAACGAAAATAACTTTAAAAAGATGTGACATACCTACTTAATATTAAATAAATAAAAATTTCCGAATGAATGATAATGATGATGAAAAGCCGTAAATTGCCAAAAATGAATGATGTTCCGAGATAATTAAAAGAGATAATAAGAGAGGTACCTACAGATAATGTCCGCCATCGTTGAGTGGTGTAATGGAACTATCGATTGCAAATGTCCACTGCAGCGTATCAGATAGTGTTTATGGCAAAAATCTGATATATCTAACTTAGCGTCATCACATAGACTAAACGTGAAATGATAAATATAGCCGTCCAATGGTTTCTCTGAAAATTTGTCAGACCAGACCGTATGTTACTGGCGCTTTGCCATCAAGATCTGCAGTTCTCCGGCAATTGCCATGAGGTCATCCAGGGACTCTCAGAAATGAGTGAGGTAGCCTTAAACATGATGCCAAGATTGAACAATGATTTGGATACGATTCAGTACTGGCAGGTAATGAGGTAACAACTTACAAGTCAAACAATGCGACTGTTTACGGGATTCGTAATGAATTCTACCTTCAAAACAATGCTTATTATACATTAGAATTACCTAAGGCGTGAAAATTTGCCCTGATTGGTCATGGTGCGGATAATGCACGGCATTGTTTTGGTCTAATAAAGACTTTTGTATCACGAATTTTAATCAAACTTGTAGTCAAACACCGTGCTATGGATAGACCTACTTGGAAACTAAATTCGGACTTCGGAGTCTAAAGCAAAACGAGCTCAAAACGAAACAACCGCTTTAATTTCACGCATGACGTAAGAAATTACTTTATGAATACATTAAATTGCTGTTTTGAATAAAGATGGCGGGAGACTACCTGTTTAAGCTCTTTTGAATGTAATTTAAGAACTTGGGCATATTCAAGGATCTAACGTATTTCAGGCTTTTTGTTCCTGATTTAGAATCAATGTTTAAACATCAACAGTGATTGATTTTTTGTTGTCTATTCTTGCTATTGACCTCCCTGATGACAAGAACTACCTAAGTAGGAAGCAATCTTAGAGAACGGTTACGACAAGACTGATCAATTCATTCACACTACATAACACTACTTATAAAACTTATTTATATACATTCATATCAATTTATTTCTGTTCATTCTGATTAATAACTGTTTGCATGCATTAATGCTAGCGACATGGAAAATTGAAAAGTACAATGCAAATGCGAAGAATGCATCTCAAGAATTGGCAGATTTTAATGGCCGTAAGATGGTTTTTGATTAAGCAAAACTCAAGCCTAAAAATACTGGCCAACCGACTGTATAACGTTTCGGTGATAAAATCACGAATATTATTCAAATGTATGTCATTAACAGAGCACCTATAGAAACTCGTTGGACGGAGACGTGTTCATGAGTTTAGAAAACATGGGTAAATAAACAACATCGTGACCGAACAATAACTCAGTTGACTGTCCACCTTGTTGTTGAATGCGCCAGAGTAATCGTGAGCACAACACAAAAGAGTCCTTTACGAAGAGGTTGTACAGTACACATACCCAAAAACGTTAAAACAATGAACTCACCGGTTGCCAAAGCTCCGTGGAGGATCTTCTCCTTGTCCTCCATCATGGTGTGGGCGGTGCTCGCTCCTGGTGCCATAACTATCCTTCGAAGAGACGGTCTCCTTGCTAAAGCAACGATGTGTTTGACGCGGTGCTGCTGTGGAGCTCTTCTACGACGCGGGCGCACTCTATGAAGGCCTGCAGGCGACTGTCCGCTAACTCCACTTGTTATCACTGAGCGAACCTTATCAGCTCCGCGGCAGTGATTACTGAACAACCATATAATAGCTGAATAGATTTTACAGTATATTAACCAAAAATACAAGTACCAATCGCCTTGGATGCTAAGTAACGCCATCAATAGCGATCTGGAACAAAAAGAAAATGTGGTCAGGATTTCAGGAAGTTGACATTTTTGGGGTGACTTTTATGATTACAATATTTTCAGAAAAGATGACTTTAACACTTGGTGAAGTGAACACGATTGAGCTTTTTACTTTATATATGAACCCATTCAATGTTCTAAATATAGTCTACGCTTGTTTCAATTGATAGTGTTAATTTATCAAGCGCATTCTTTTGTTTAACTTTAATTTGCTGGCTATCTAGAAATGGCTGTCTGATAATATCCATGGTGGAAGTTAGAAAACTGTCTATATAAAAAAAAATGGTCTTTGGAAACGATATCTAAAGCAAGTATAATGTATCGAAGGACCAAAAACAAGTTGAAAAATATGTATTTATTAAGTAGGTATCATCATCATCATCTGCCTAGTCTTTTCCCAACTATGTTGGGGTCGGCTTCCAGTCTAACCGGATGCAGCTGAATACCAGTATTTTACATGGAGCGATTGTCTATCTGACCTCCACAACCTGGGTAACACGATTATTAAGTAGGTGTATGCTTTTGTATTTTTAATATCTTTACCTAACAGGTTTTACTAACAAATCATTCGGCAAAATGGAGAATGATAAGAAGTTGTTGATGATGAACCGAATGGGGAATGATAAGAAGTTGTTGATGATGAAATATCAGAAACCTTTTCATTTACTATTGAATAAAGTTTCCGCAATATACATATATAATCGTTATCTTCATGATTGTTATGTATATGTGTTTACTCAGTAGGTACTTTCTCTTAATGTGTTTCATTGCAATATCCGCATTTTAATAGGTACCTCACGCCTCATTATATTTATAAAGAATATGCCAGTTTTTATAAAACATGTATGATCTAGCTTTACTTCGGCTAACTAGACAATTATTGAAATCATGATAATTGGCCAACAATGGGTCTAGCCATTGTTGCCTCAACCATTTAGATTTATTGATTGATTTTGATGAATTGCTAGTTAGTTTTAAAATGTCCTTGGGAGACATGAGCTCAATTTATTACCCTACTAGTCGAGACTCATATATGTTGACAGTGGGCAAAGAATTTTGATTCCAAGTCGCAATGTTTTCGCAGTAGCAATTCAATGTAATTATGCTGTCCACATGTTATTTGTCCAATATACAGGTTGATCCATTATGTATGTCCCATCCACGAGGCAACTCGTTTCACGACTTACGTCAATTTGTGAGGGTCTTGAATATTTAACACCGAACCAAACAAGAATGTTATATTAGATAAGCAGGCATTTTTAAAGAAAGGAATATTACAGACAAAATCGCCAAAAGCTTTATCGTAGAACACGATAAAGCTTTTGGCGTTTTGGTCTAAATCTTTGTCTATCTCTGTTTCTGCTGATTCTTTTTCATTATTTAGGTTAAGGTGAAGTAGCCTAGATTCATGAATTTTAGAGTAATTACTTATAATTTTATGCTTTTGTAGTTTAGCGTATCAGACGCTTCTGAAAGATCCTTTCGGAAGTAAATCAATACAATATAAGTACGATACCGGAAATAATTACGTAACAAGTCTATTGTAATATAATACTGTCATATGAGCTATATAACAACAATGTCGTATGGTAATGTGAACACATTAATGAGTTAGCATTGATAGGTACAGGTAAACCTTCGTGTAATAGACCCTACGTCATTAGAAAAGGATTCAGTAGATTGGATTTACGCAAATTATGGATTTTACAGTCTTGTGGTCATTGCGGTTAAATTGTCATCACATAATAATCATAGTTATATTAGCCTTCTTGCTTAAATGTCACGTACGCTTAAAATATAGTAGGTAAATATTATCTTTTAACAATTTATTTTCCCTATTGTAATCGAGTCATTGTGAAATGAATCAAGTTTCCAAATTCCATAATCATTCATGTTTTCCTTTTTTTATTCAGGTGGAATATATGTATATGTATTGAACCACTGTTGGCTAAAGGTCTGCCACATAGCTTTCCACTGTTCCTTGTGTACACCTTCTCAGGCCCATCTCCAGTCACCACGCCAGCGTTTTGTATCGGCGACGACGCCCGTTTATTTATATATAAAGGCTTTCCGACTAAATACATACAGTGATGGCATTAACGCAGTCTTTGACATAACAAAAATCAATCTGCCTAGCCTTTTCCCAACTATGTTGGGGTAGGCTTCCAGTCTAACCGGATGCAGCTGAATATAGTCGTTATATATAATCGTTATCTTCATGATTGTTATGTATATGTGATTACTCAGTAGGTACTTTCTCTACAGTCAGTACAGTACAGTCATGGCATTAACGCAGTCTTTGACATAAAAAAAAATCAATCTGCCTAGCCTTTTCCCAACTATGTTGGGGTCGGCTTCCAGTCTAACCGGATGCAGCTGAATACCAGTATTTTACATGGAGCGACTGCCTATCTGACCTCCACAACCCAGTAACTGGGTAATACGATACCCCTTGGTTAGTCTGGTTGTAAGACTTTCGGGCTTCTGACGATTCGTAACGACTGTCAAAGATCTACAAATGACAGCCGGGACCAACGGCTTAACGTGCTTTCCGAGGCACGGAGGAGTCTCGATATGTGAAAATGGTCACCCATCCACGGACCAACCCCGGCAAGCGTAGCTTAACCTGATGGATCGACCCGTGCGGCTGTTATTACTTAGCCACGAGCTCCTCAGTCTTTGACATAATTATCCATTATTTCATATTTTTCGAATCTATTTCTCTGCTTAGCGTACGTACTGACAGTCTGTTTATAAATTCAAGTTTGTATTACAGCAAAATAGCCATGAATATTTCGTGAACGGTTTCCGTGGACAAGTCAGTGTTGTATTTTCACGGACCAGGTCGTCTGTAGGGGATTTCGTGCGTAATATACTCGAAAACACCACTACAGTAAAACATGCCAAAGCTTTTAAACAATTTCTCGTCTGTTGCTCAACTTTATAGCTGGACCCATGCTGACCTGATTTTTTCTGGGTTGTTTACAGATAAGACGTCAATTTCTAAGCTTATCTCTATTACCTTCTTGTCAGTGTGAGGTTAGACGCTTGGTTGATTTACGACGAAGAATTTTTAAAATTCTTTACTGGGCAAAAGCTATGCATCCAACCATGTTAGTGCATCCATAATCATAATAGTGCAGTAGATTTATTTCCAAAAAACTGCTCAGTAAAGTTGGGATTTTCTGGGAACCCTGTTCTATCATACCTACAAACCTCCCTGTTATCTAATTAGCCTTTTATGCGCCCGGTGCGAGCTGCTATAACCGCGCCCTTGAAATATTTTCTAATCATAACCGGTTCTGACAATAAAATGGATTGTCTACACAAATAAATAATAGGTATTGTTAGTGGCCCTAGTCTGGTCATTTCTGCGCCCCTCCAGGGTCTGCGCCCTGTGCCTGGGCACCGCTGGCCCCGCCCTATTTACGGCACTGGTTATCTGGAAGGTATTGCTTCAAAAGTCAATATCTGTAATGCATTTTGCTCAACCCATATTTTGTGGAAATTGTCATTTTTGTAGGTGTTAGGCTATTATGTTCAAGTTGGATTGTGGAACTACTATTCATCACGCTCTATTTTCTTCCACTAAACCAATAATTTTTCCCAATATTTCCTTTTTGGTCCTAATTTCAAAGTGTACTATGGCAACACGTGCCTCTCTAGGGGGAAGGGTGCACCACATAATCTGCCAATAGAATTCGTAGAAGCAATACAGATAAATAATGATGATGCACAGCATGATAATTTATATATCATGTTGTGCTTTTTATCTGTCATTGGTGTTTTAAAACTAAACAAATAGAACCGGCTTTATAGCTTGAGTTAAATTGTCCTGTAACATAAAAGTTTATTTTATTTGCTTTTTTCGGGATTTGTGGGCAACGATTTCGATGATTCAACTTATCGTGATCAACTTCACTGAAACAGAATATGAAGAAGAGGAATATTATGTTGAATCTGAAGAAAATAAATATCCTCTAACATATACTGCCACGTTCTGTATAAAGCGAAAACTCTTTTGATAGTTGTAAACAGATACTTACTTTTGTGTATATACAGGGTGTGGCGTAAATAATGGATAACCCTGAAACTGTCGATTGGCCAGATTATCATCTATCATTTACCCCACTTATATCGCCATATGCCCATGGATGACCAAATTATTGATATTTTTGATATATCTTATAAAACAAAGTCGGGTTTGTTGAAGAACTTATAACTCTAGAAAGGCTGGACCAATTTTGATGATCTTTAATTTGTTGGATTTGTCTCCGCCCAGAATAGCAGAATAACTATTAAAAGATCGGAAAAATTCACGAAAAAAAAAATTATGCTGGAAATACAATATGGGGCATATGGCGATATAAGTGGGGTAAATGATAGATGATAATCTGGCCAATCGACAGTTTCAGGGTTATTCATTATTTACGCCACACCCTGTATATATAATATTCAACTCTTATTGATCCATATGGACCTAATAAGTAGTTTTCTTTTCCCAGCTGATGAAAAGTAGCCAATAAAGGTAGGCCATTTTGTAAAAGTGCCAATGAGATCTCCTTCTGATTGTTTTTGTTTTTTTCTAAATGACTGTATTCAGCATGTTTTATACTTGTTTTGTTAACAAAAATAAACAATGCCTTCTTCATTTTGTTTTTATATTGTAAAAAGTCTCAAGTATCTATAATATAATATGTCTCATGACTCATGAGTCTTTTATATGGTTTTTGCATTCCTCGTATTGTTTTCAATAAAAGCTGAACCTCTTGAATGTAAAAGCAGGAGGCTAGTACCCGCTGTGCGTGTCTTTGTTTTGCAGTCGTCCTTTATTTAATGTTTCTGCTTACGTTACCGTTTCTTCAGAGGTGAAGCAGAGCATGAACTTACAAGGTTGACGAGTTAAGAATATTAATACTCCTTTGTGTGTGGCTCGCATTATAACCGTCTGTTTGTTTGTTTATATTATCGTAATCTATGTGGTCAACGCTATCCGACCAAGCTCATTAAACAATCAATGTCCTTAATTATATTTTAATTGGATTCCGCTTAAAGACAATTATGAATAGTAATGCCAATTTTTGCAGTTCAATGTAATATTTTTCTAAAAACAGTTAAACAGCTTCTATGATGCAGTCTGCACACTGCACCACATTGAAACAAGTGCACAAATAAACAGATTTTTTTTCTGACTTGCTGTCGCTACCTGCTTTATGAGCATACGAGCCGACATTCAAACGTTTTGTAAATTCGTTATGTTAATTCAATAACATTGCACACTTCATCAAGTTCTAGAAAGAGCACAGCTCGCTTATTAGCATAGGTATTACATAAAACTAAATATAAATTGTCGTTCTTACCTGTTTCGGTGACTAAATTCTTCCTTCGCAGTAGTGATCGGAGGATGTGTGTCTTATAAAATGCACCAAATCGTGGCGCATAGCAGTGCGCCCGTGGATAGCGATGAACGTTTCAATACACATTCGCAATAAGTCCCAGTAAACGTCTAATGTCAACTTTTTAACCAAAACTCTCCCCCAACATTGCACAGGAAATGTAACACAGTAATTATACAGTTTCGTATCTTTAGTCCAGCGTTCCAAAATCAAACGGCGATGTCGTGGCCTCGGCCCGTCTCTATTTCACACCGGATCTTAATTTGCTCATTGTAACTCGTTTAAAGCGTTTTTGAGCAGGTAAATATTGGTAGTTTTGTCAATAAATGATGCACAATAAAAGTGTTTACGCAGCCGCACAGTGTGATAACGTGGACTGTTGACTGGCGTCGGGTCGCAGCGTGGCGAAAGCGAGGCAAGATTATTATGTATGGAAGGGAGCCGTCAGCGGGACTGCAAGCGAACTGGCTTCGGGTGACATCGATTCTCGTTCGGCCACGTTCGGCGGCGCGACGGGTGGTGGGAGTGTTTTGGCATGCTGTACTTTTCTGGTTGTAGTACTGAAATACTGAATACATTGAATTCATATAATAGTATTATAGGGTATACACCATAGATAACACAGTGGTATACACAGTCACAGCAGTGTTATCTACAGGGAACACTGGAAATGAAACAGTTAAGAGCAGAGCACAATATTCTGCACTTAAGAACACAGTCAGAACTCAGACAATATACTTAGTTTAATCATCAATTCGCCATACACTGCAATGGTCATGGAAACAGCCAGACTCACTAGTACCACAAGTCTAGCCATATCCTATACTATTAAATGAGCAATATTAAGTATATATGTAATCAAATTCTCTAAAACGGCTCTAGCGAATTCGATGAATATGGGGTAAAAATCGATCTAGATTTCTATGGGAAATCTGAGGATTCCCAGAGATTTCCCTGATGGGAAAATTCGTTTTCTCTATTTTTACAGCCTCGGAAATGTGATACAACGTTGGTATACCTAGTCGATATGTTTATTTATTTTCAATCGAGCAGAGCTCGTTCAACCAGGTACTAAGCCTTATAGAACTAACTTCTAGAAACAACTAGGTCATTACTAAATACAGAATTCTTAATGACATCGATGTAATCATTTTGTCGCAAGAGCCGTTGGACTTTTTATTAATCCCTCACGCCACTAATTAACGCCACAATTCATTATCAGCAAAGTTATCTAGAAAAGTAAATGACTGAACCCAATTCTCAAGTTCCTTCCACCAATATGACTTTGGGCAGATTTTTCAATAGCCAGATAACGTTTATTTGAAAAATTATACACCAATATGACGTTTTGACATATTTTCTATACAAAAGTTCCTCAGTTATACATATATTATCTAACTATTGAAAAATCAGCCATTTTTTTAGTATTGTACTTATAAATCTGAATACTGGTATTCAGCTGCATCCGGTTAGACTGGAATCCGACCCCAACATAGTGGGAAAAGGCTAGGCAGATATATACTTATAGATACATCTGAGTAGCGCTTGCGACCACTAGACCAACGAGGCACTCCACGTCCAACATTTAAAACATTACCCTCCTTCTGGGGCGACTGCCCCAGAAGGAGGGTAATGTTTGCGTAAAAACAATTTGCAATCATGTAAACAAACGAATGTTCTAGCAAAATTCATAAATAAGAGGACTTCTGCGCTCTACAATTTCGTCGGGCGTTCCGCAAGGTTCGATCCTAGGGCCAATGTTATTTTGTAGGTAACTTGTTAATTGAGTAGATATTTGGGTTGTTGACGTTCGATTTTTTTTATTCAATCTTCTTAACCAGAAATGGTATAAGGATGCCTAGGTGAAATATATTTTTTACGTTTAGCTTTTTTTTTTTAAAGTTATTCACGTCATTAAGAACTTGAGACTCGCAAATTGATAGAGTCAGTAATTTAAATATTTAGTTATTCAGCTACAATAAATTTAGATTTTCAAGAATTTTGTGAAAACTGCAAAAATGTCACGCATTGTTTTAAAAAGTCAACTAACTCAGAACAACCACTGTGTCAACTGTGTGTCCATCGTCGTCAGTGTGTCTATTTAAATCGCCGTCACCAGATCAATCAGCAATCCACTTTTAGACTCCCCTCTATCTAACACAACAAGCAAGCTAATTTGAAATGCTGCTGACCGATCACTGTGTAGCACTTCTCTCTTCTCACTCTCCTCACACTTCTTCTCTCGTGCCCGATGAGCGGCCAGTCGTTCATACTGCAGATCAAAATATCGCAACAAGTTAAGACCCTACCTTAGATTTTATCTCGCTCGCACCATACTACTCGCGACCTGAGTGAGAGCGAGACGGAGTGGGGCGCTAGCGACTCTCAAGCCTCGAAAAGTTTAGGTAATTGCTTTTTACGGTGAAGATAGTTCAGTTATTATGCAAGGTTTCATGATCTAATTTGAAGTATTTCTTGAATACCAGCGGTTTATAGTTATGTTTAGAGGTAGCTTTGGTTTTTTTTTCTATAGAGAACATTTTATGTAATCGTGTTTTCGCCAAACATAGGACCTAGCATCAATCCTCAACTTTAACATATATTTATTCCAAAAATAAATGCTACAGTATTTTTGGCATAACGTAGGATCATGCTAAGCAATTTGAGGTATGGTACGCCCTTAAGGACACTAAGACCATTTTCCTGTAACTACAACTGCTAAAGTATGTCCTTACTGCTGTAGTAAGCCCTTACTGCCCATCTCAAAAATCCACCCTAATATGCTGTTTGCATCTCACATTGATATAACGCTAGATAATCTCATCTTCTCTAAGTAGGTCGCTATGACTTCAGACCAGGCAAAATATATTTCTGAAGATTGTATTGTGATCTTCTTATCACCCAAGAGGACAAGAGTTTAGTAAATCAATGCATCAAATCATTATAATTATGTATGTAATAATCGGTTTATCAATCCGAAAGGAAGATGGTGTTGGCTGCAATCACAAGTCACAACTATGTCTATCAAACGATATGGCTAGGCATTAGCCACCTAAAAATATTTTCCAACTAGCATTCATGTAAGTCGACCAAAGTATAGTAATAATTCACAAATAAATCATAAGAAATGAATTAACAACATGTGTTCATGCTGTCTGGCTCCGTATAGACGCTGTACTGTGTCTCCATACAAGAGACATAGTCTTGAGCTAAAATTAGCTCTTGAACAATATTGATTAGCAAGATGTAGACTGCAGTTATTAGCACATTTAAATTGTTATCTTAGCATAAATTATCACCTATCTACAAGAAGGATTATAATATGAATAAATTAATTAATCACAGCGCTTCAAAAACCTGTACCTCAACACTTTGAAAAGGAATCCTAATATTATAAACGCGAAAATGAGTTTGTTTGTTACTTACGCTTTCACGCTAAAACGGCAGAACGGATTTGGATGAAATTTGGCACATGGGTAGACCATGACCTGGGTTAGGACTTGGTGCTTATACATTTTTATCCCGGTAGTACGTTCCCGTGGGATAATTTCCGAACTTGACGAGGGCGAAGCTGCAGGCTAAAGCTGGCAAAAACCCCGATGAAAAGATATAAAAGACAATCCTGTTACACGCGTCTCCTTGAGAGAACTTGATACAGTTTGGTAATGATGCTGATGCCAATAATATTATGGTAAAATAATTAGAACAAAAGGTTTCCCACATCCTTTATTTATAGAAAATCAAATGAAATTTATATGAATGACATCAGATGTCGCCTTTACTGCCTACTATCATAATATCAATGTTCCAATGAGAAGACAAGAAAAGTTAATAATGGAAGTAAATTAGCGTATGATATCAATTACTTAAATGTAAGATAACAAAATTATTAAGAGTAGAAACAGCAGCTGCAATAAACGTGCTTATGTAAGAATCAAACTATTATTTAATACAATAATGCCTTTAATATAAATTATGTATTTATAATCATCTAACACTAACTCATAGTCATTCCCTATCCCAATTCATTAGCGGTCAGCGCAACGCAACATGTCTTTTTTTTCATACTCTATTAGTAGGCATCTCGGTAGTCACCCCTTTCTAGCCATAAATCTAAACACAAAAGACAGCCCATCTATCATTTCGTTCAAAATCAAAATCAATAGTCATTTATTCAAATTAGGCTGAGAATCAGCGCTTTTCGAACGTCAAAATTACATGAAACAGTATCCTAAAACCTAGCCAGTAATAAGAAAAAAAATCGATTTAGGTGGTAAGTAAATCGAAAATTTTCTTTGGGACAGCGCAGTTGGCGGATGCATTAACAGAGACTGCGTTTTGGAATCAATCAATAAGTAACAAAAGGAGCAAAGAAATTAATCGAAAGGCTGATCCGTGGTTACAATAATTTTAATATTTATATTTAGTTCCAACGAAGTTCGCAACCTGAAACCCTGAAACAGTCAGGGTCAGGTCAATCTACAGATGTAGACTCGCGACAATCTAAGAAGTCCGTTTTGACAGCTATCAAAATGCTTTATGTAGCGATGAAAAAAAAATTAGTTTCTTAAAATGATTGATGACTGATTCTCGAGACATATCGATTGAAAATACTTAGAGAGTTTGTAATTTACGACTTATCTACATTGATAAAAACTGATTCTCAAGGCTTAACGTTTTACTACATGTACGAGAACGAAACGTCAAAACGGACTTCTTAGATTGTCGCAAGTGTAGATATATCTGGGTCTATCTGTGGGTCAATCAAAAAGAGGATGCGACTATTTTCGTCCCGACCAATGATTGTTGGTTGTTTTATGTAATCATCTTATTTGGACATACCTTTTTTGGTGGGCAACAACGATGACTCTCATTTCTTATGCCTGTTTTGTGTACACTATAAAAAAGTAAGTAATGAATCAAGATGATGCATCATCATCATGATCAAAAGCTTTTGTGGGTAGACAAAAAAATTTAGCAAGATTTGTCGATTGGTTGGTAGTGCAAAGTGAATGACCGTTAAGCTAAAAGTATTGACGTCGATACATATATTTTGTAAATAACATCACCCCACCACAGATGATAAAAGTGTGTATTTTAATTTGTAACGATTACCTATAGAATTTGTCTCTCAAAGTGTTTTGGGATTATGTCCATAAAAATGATGAAGTTTACACTATCGCAAAGGAATGTTGTTAGGTAAATTCTCTTGCATAAGCTGGTAACAATTTTTTTGTTAGAAGAGGCAACCAAAATTTTCAATTATTAGGTAGGTACCTACCTGCAGCACTACAGACAGAATGAGGGCTTTCGCAGAGGGTCAACTACCAAGTTAGTGTCAAATAATGAAGCATTGTATCATAAATCAGGCAATTAACGATTACCAACGGAAGGTTTGAAAGGCAAACGAATAACATAGACATGAGTGGACATTTTATGAGCCGACCGATCACATGTAAATCATTCCTATGTTTTAGGCCTAGCCCGCACTGGGATAGAAAATTACGCGACATTTTTATCGCAATTCTGTAGCACCATCCATGTATCTAAGTATACTATCTACATGCAGTGGTGAATTGAAAATCGCGCTGAAAAAAATTTGTGGTTTGATGCAGATTTGACGCGGTGCGGTGCGGATTTAATTCGTGCGAATTTTTTTTTCGTTTATGGGGCTCTACGACGCCACTCTCATTACGAAAAGACGCCACTCTCATTACGAAAAAAAATCGCGCGAATGGACGCTCACTGATCTATAGACTATTGAGCTGCGAGCGCCCATTCGCGTGATTTTTATTTCGCTATGTACACCGCTACACATAAAATTTGATGCGAAATATCACGACACAATTAATATTAAAGGTAAGATTGTGTGAGGAAATTTATAAATAAAATAAAAAATATATAAGTTAAGTTGTCCATGTCTCAGCTGAGATCTGCATAGAAATAATCGCGAGGTGGGAATTTTGTTCACAATACGTTTAGTTGCAATTCCTTACACTGAATATAAGCCGACCGTATTGCAACGAGGGCGAATTTTAAATCGCTAGTGCGTGTAGACAAGATACCATGTGTTACAGAATTGCGATAATTTCGCGCGATTTTTATCGCAGTGTGAGCTAAGCCTTAGTCATTGGAGATTGTCAACCCTATTATTACATTGAATACGTATAGGCACCTAGTCAATGTTAAACGTCGACAAAGAACTACGATTGGCAATATCGATTGAGTACACACGGCTACACAGCAAGCTATACATTTCCAGTATAAGCTGACCTCGCATTGTACGGAAATCCTGCACAATGCGAGATCAGCATAAACTGGAAATGTATAGCTTGATGTGTAGCCGTGTATTCAACTTCATAATTTATTTACAGCTTTTGTTTATGCACGAAACCATAAATAATGCAATACAGACAAGTAATCACTAAGGCCTTGCATTTGCCGATTGCATTTCGCACTGAAGTGACCTTAACACGAAAGCGATCGATGCAGTGATAAATAGGACTGCTGCAGGACCGCTGTTACCAACTAACTCGTATTGTGTTTTGAAAAAATTAGAAAATCTGTTAGGTAAGTTCTAAATGTTTCACTGAACCCTACTTGCGTAACACACTTTAAATCACAATTTGAATCATTTTGAAGGATATTGCTAATACATTGCTTCTTAAGGTCGAAAAATTTGACTAGTCAACAACGTAATTACCGCAATGAATGTTGTTGAACTGTCAAAATGCAACCCATTTTCTAATGTCCTTGTATTGGCCGTATATAGCGGCAGCCGAGCCCTAGATGTTATCTCATCAGCATTTCAGAAATCATCTCTAAAAAGACTCGGATCGTGTGTCGACCAAAAAAACATTTGACATTTATCGGCAATGGGCAATCAGTGTCTTTTAGAAAGTCAAAAATAAAACAATGCTTTCCTTCAGCTTTTTTCTTTTCCACCGCCCCAGTTTTTTTTTATTCAGTTTGTTCTTTCTGCCACAGCCCGCTGTCTGTGGCAGAATAAAAAAGTCCTCCATAAAAAGAAGTTAATAATCAACTGTCCAGTCTACTGGTAGGTATCTAACTATTGAAACTGCTTTTCACAGTCAGATATTGTTGGTTTTTTTTAGTAAGTTCTACTAATGGTCGATCTACAGAAACTTTCTTCGTTCTTCAGCGGCTTAATTAGGTACGGATGATGCAACTGAAAGCCAATATCTATTGCTTGCTAGAGGAGCTTACCAGGGGCTGTATTATGACGGATTAAGGTTGATGCGCTAGGGTGGCCCGCGAAATTGAAATTTTCTTACGTTTTTTGCAATTTGCAGGTCAGTATCAGGTTGTTTGTTGATCTAAATATTATTAGCGGCCGTAACAAATATGGATTTACAGAATTATAAACATTAGAATCAGCAATACAACTTTCTAAGTTCATGTAAGTGTATTGACTGACGATTTCATGACATTTTGATTCAATACACTTACGGCCCCAGAATTGTGTTAAATTAAAATGACGAAAAAATTGGTAATTGAAGCTCCCGAACCCATTCATATGTGCTAGGTAGGTTACGGGAATTTATGTCATCAGTGTCATCACAGATTTCAAGAATATAATAAAGTGTCAACCAAGCCAAACTACGTACTTTTTTTTCGTCACATGAAAGTGCGGTGACCCCATGCGAGTAATTAAGGGTTAAAACTAACAAGGACCTCCACTTGCATTATCTCTGTTTCCTTTGAATTTGGAAACACAAAGTTAAGTACCTACTTAATAATAAATAATTGGTATTTTAGATTTTAATATTAGCAGTACGTAAACGTATCCATTGCAACCTTGTACAATGTGTATCAATGATTAATTATCTGCGTGTGTGCTAGCAGTGACCCCAAAAGTTACTCCTAGGTAACATGCATCAGGGGCATTTGGGCAGTTAAGATCCGAGTTGTTTGTTTAATTTCCAGAGTAATTTATAATTAATTTTGTTGAAAGGAGAGGTCGTTTTCCATTTAGGTAGATACTCATCCAAAATGATGAAACCCTAGCGTAGTCCTGAATATCACTGGTAGGTAGTAGGTAAGCACATCTTGTAACTCCGTAGATGTGAAGCTAAGCTACCACTAGCAAATGATAAGGTAACAGGATACAGGTTTTGTAATAACATTAACAGTCCATGCCTATACATATGGGCTGTCGCGATTGAAATAGTTTTCTATTCAAAGGCAATTTTTCCCCCGTGTTGAGCACCGTACAGTGCGGTCCCGCAGTTATTAACTTTTTCTATTTTTTTTTAATTTCATATTCTTCTTGGACATAGCAACTTAGGTGACGTAGAAAAATGCAACGAAAAACTACAATGTTATCGCACAATCACGTTTACCGTAATATTTATAAACATCATTTTCCCGGTAAGTACCTATGTATCTACCTATTTCTTTCCCGACAATCGGCCATTCTATGGCGAATCTAATGTATTCAAGGTCAGTGCTAATATTGGAGCACCAAAGGTAAAAAAAGTCTCCTTTCACCTAATCAAAGTAGTGGACATCAGGCTCAGAGGCGCAAAGCAATTTCTGCACCGGTTTAATAACAACAGTACCTAACCCTACTTTTTGCATTTATTATCATCTGTAGTAGGTATCAATGAAGTGCATGATATGTTCATTTTAGTTCAATCTTGGCAGAGTACATTTACATGTGCGAAGTAACACACGTGCTAAAACTTTGTGTACATAATAACGGTTGTTCGGTGTAGTGTTTTTAAAGGCGAATTTCCCGCTACACATGCGACAAACTTTTTATTTGTGGTAACATGAAGTTTGGATTCAGTTTGTTTTTAATAGGTATGTAAACAGATTGTAAGTTGTGTAAGAATGTATGATTATTCTACTGATGTTCTCATTATTATCACCTAACCCAATCAACCGTCACAAATAAAAAAACACTGGTTATCTAAAAGTCCTCTTAAGTACCTATTCTGAAACCGGAACATATATACCTAATTACCTACCCAGTTTGTTCCAAGCCATAGCGACACATTGCTATTATTACCATGCTCTCTACATTATGTCTATATAATTCCTGTTTTATTTGGCTTCCTGGTTCATTAAAACTTTCACTGATGTCATCTTCCTACTAGTTCCTACCGTCATCCCAATCATTTCAAAACTTTCACTAATGACTAACCTTCTCTTCGAGAAATCATGTTCTCTTGCATTCTCACTTGAAAGATTGAGCTCATTGAGCGACGTGAAAGTAGTAACCAACTGAATAAAAAAATAAGAATATAAAAATAAACCTTAAAAATATCTACTTAGAGTCCGTGCTTAGAATTCCAAGCAGGAAAAATCTTAGGGAAAAAAATCTGCTACGTAAATCATGATAAGAAGTGACCTACACATAGGCATTTGTAAAACCGGTAAAAAACTTGTTAATTCAAGTTATTTTAGTAATACTATCCTTGGAATATTCGATACGATAAAAAGAACGTATTAGGAAATAGGAAACAAAACGCGACATTTAAAATAATAAAAGGTAAGCTTTTGTTAATGATTTACCAATAACGAAACGTAGCACAAATGTCAATGTCCCTTGTCATTTTTCCAAATGTCATTTGATTTTGACGTATTAAAAGACTAAATTTAATAGGAAGGAAGACGCCCGGATATCCCTTTCTATTGATCGTCAATAAAAATGCAACGTCTTATAATTAGTATCAAAAATGCGGGGCTAACACATTAGTTTTATTTCATAATTTCATGACTGAACTGTGGACCTTCACATAATATAAATATTTGGAAGTACGTAAATAGTGTCGAAGGGCCTACGTTAATCGTATGCGTAATTAGCTAGTACTTTGTTAGAATGACGTGATTCCTTTGTATTTCAAATCAATCGTGGTATTAAATTCTGTTCAAGGTAGGTAGCATGTAGCTAGGTAATCTTTTGTTCCTCGCAAACTGTGTTTACTTGTTAGTATATCAAATAAATTACGTTCGTAATTTAAATTTATATTCCAATAAATTTGAATCATTAAAATTTTCTTTGTTTGTGTTTTTAGCTGCAATAATGGGTGAAGATATTAAAGTACAAAGGGTTCGCCTAGAACACTGGATGAGTGACCTGCCTCCTTCAATAAAAGAAGTGCCTTTCATCTATCTTGCTATACCAGGTAATATTGATGTTTCTTTAAGAATACTTTTTTTTTTCTAATAAATGCTCCTGTAGAACCTTGACCTAGATATCTATTTGTTGAACTATGACTATAAACGGTTTGGGCTTGGTCAAAGCTCATGAATTGCTCTTTTCTTTATTTTAATAGATGAATATTGGATAAGCCTAAATTCATTAAATAAAATTAATGGAAACAAGTAAAATATTAAAAAAAAATTGTACCTATCTCTCTAAACCTATATCTATGGCGCATTCTTCAATTTGGGTCTTACATATTATTTCTAAGGCTTAAATTGACCATTGAAGCATGTCTAGCTGATATCATAATGCTAGTAATACACTTAAACATATTTGTGTGCACTATTCCTCAAATAAAATAAACTTGTGCATCAAAGCTGAAGTATCTCCTCATACATTTTAAATGATGTTACAGGAAGCCATGACTCCATGACATATGGCATTACTAGGTCTAGTACGTTAGCCCCAGATGCCGAACCAATACTCAACCGACTGTACCCGTTTTTCCGAGGTACGATTTTACGATGGACCATAACGCAGGCCAGTGACACTTGGCACCAACTTCTCATTGGCATTAGGTATCTTTGAAGTAACAATTAGCACATTTAGCACTTTTACTTACTAATTAATTTATCTTTCACCATAACACAAAAATAGCTTCATCGATTTATTTTCAAATCGCTCATTTAAAATATCTACTCTCATTATAAATAAATATAAACCTGAGCAATATTCTACAGTATTCCTCTGAATGTTATTGTAACAAAAACTTTTTGTATGTTTCAGATATTTTGACCTGAGATTGGCTACTAAGGGTGATGAAGAAAATAGCTTCTATTTCACTCATGGACTATATGGCGAAGAAATAACTACAGCATTGGCTCAAGTCAAGCAATTTGTTGACACACATCCTGGAGAGGTGATTTGCCCAAACTCAAAGCATTTATTTTAAATAAACCAGTTACTGGCCGCTTTACCACCTGCTGATTGGCAGAAAAGACATAGTGGTTTTTTTTTTCCTTTTCAGCAGATAACATAACCCTCATATTGTAACAAATCGCAGAAGCAGCCGCTAACAGCATTTTTTCTTTAAAAAACCTGTCAACTCCTTCTGAAACTTTGCAGGTGGTCATCCTAGACTGCCAGCATTTCTACAACTTCACGCGTCAAGACCATCACAGACTGAGGGGTTACCTACTGGACCTGTACGGGCCACGCCTGGTGCCTCGACAGATAGACCTACAGGCTATCACGCTCAACTCGCTCAATAGACTAAAAATGCAGGTATGTTGCTAACAGCTAATTTAAAGCGCCTGGGGGCCTACCACTACTGCAGTATTATTTTAATCTTACTTTGCGGAGGAAAGAGATGGATAGAGCTATACGTCCTGTACAGCTTCATCTCTTTTCTACACTGAATTAATGTTAAAATAATACTGCTGTAACCGGTGGTGGTAGGCCCCCAGATCAACGATTATTTCGGTTTAAATCGGGACACCGCAGCTCACAATTATTCTTATTTTACTACTGTCCTGCGATGATCCAACAGTGAGCTTAATTGGCGCAACGCAACCGTGGTAGATCAGGACTTTTAGATTTCAAATCAGAATATTATAACTCATCTAAACAAACGTCACCTAAGTCGTCACTTTTTTAGGGTTCCGTATCTAAATAGCAAAAACGTGACTCTTATAATGTGTTGTGTATCCCATAATTAAAAAAAAATAGATGTTTCTAAATGCCTGTTACTTTGCTATATTTTCGGTTACAACCACAGGAATATTTTTCAGTTTTTTTTTGAGAAATAAAACTTATTTTTTCGGTCGCAATTAAATAAACAACTGAGGTATTTCTGTTTTCCATGAACCCAAAATAAACTGAATGGTTGTTAAAGGAGTGCCATATGAGAGAGAGTACATTACGACATAATTAGGTAAGTTAATTAGACTTAGGCACCTGTCCCACCGTCGGCGATTAACGAGAAGCGAGTAAAGCTAGCAATTAAAAACGAGTTAGCGATTACTCGCTTGTATACGTATGTACCAAGCTTGATTCTCTTAGCGAGTGTTCTGCCCGCCACACAACAGTAGAGAGTACTCGTTCAAAGCGAGTACTCTCTTTAATAGCTCGTGTCTTTGCGATAAACGAGTACTTGCTGGCGGTGTGTACAGTCAGGGATCAGCTATTTTAAATGTATATACTTACTTACTTATACGGGACCTACAATATGAGTTTCTTGAGCGAGAAAATCGTTGATTTGATAGCTAGTCGCTTCCTCGTCGCCTCGTCGGCAGTGGGACAGATGCCTTACCACATGAATTGATGACTGCCGAGCCTAATAAATAATGCTCTTGACTAAACATACTCAGCTAATTAATGTTTTTAGTACCTAATTGACCGAGCAAAATGAGCTTTTTGTTTCAACCAAACCATTAGTGAATTATTATGATTTCACTCACGCATTAGAATGCCCATTAAAAAGCCCATAAAGGATTCCTAAACCTCCACAGGAATTCGATTCTTAACCTATTAAAAAACAAAAAAACCGCGCCTGTCGAGGTCTATCGCGACCTGTGTCGAGCATTCCCACCACAAGTCTCAAAAAATCGACGGGGACGGTTCCCACGGCCTGTCGGCCTGGCCTGCCGACCTGGCCTGCCACGATCTGGCCTGTGATAATGTGATAATGATTGTAAATGTTGTGGTTTCTGCCCTTTGTTTTATTTCACCTATAAGTTTGTTTCCTTTGTCTGTTAGTTATCCATAAATTAATATTACTTACTGAATAAACCATGCAAGTAAACACCAACATTAACGGTTACTTACAAATGCATGCATTGACTGGACATGGTTCTTATATGACTTGAGAAAGATTATCGATGTTTGTTCTCAGAGTAGTTATAGGAAACTCGGACCTCAGCTAGTTTTAAAAAAGAATTTATATTTTTGATGTGTAAAACTTTTTTATCCTACGTGCGGCCTTATAATTTTTCTAAAATAAAATAAATGTAGCCTAAGTTACTCTTTATAACATCAGCTATCTGCCAGTGAATATCGGTCCAGCCGTTTCGGAGATTAGCCGGAACAAACAGACCGACAAAAAATTTAAAAATTGTTTTTTTTTTTATAAAGTACCATATATACTTTCATAAGCATTTAGTAAAAACCTGTTATTTTGACATTTTAAACAGGCACTTCAATTTGATTTATTTGTAGTAAAGCTGCACTCTGAAATGATGCGCCCCAGTACCGCATTTACGCACACGGTAATGCGGTAGTGGGGCGCGTAATTTCAGAGTGGACAAGCTATATGCTCGTAGATATAGATCTATAGAAATAAATCATTCATCATTTATCATTTCAGGTGATAGTAGTATATCGTAATGAGACGGTAAGCTCGACGGGTGAGTTCTGGCAGCCGCAAATGATGCCCTCGCCGTGGCCGCAGCAGGACAGCATCTCGGGGCTCCTGAATTATCTGCGCAACGTCGAGAGGCCCCCCAGCACAGGGTTCATTCATCAAGCTGTGCTTACGCCGACACCCACCTTTATTGTGCTCCGGTGAGGAAACTCAATATTATACGAATCCAAGGGACCAACCCCTGCTTCCCACCGTTTTTACGACTTGACTAACTAATCTTGAAAACGCATTCTTCTTTTCGTGGGGTTAATGACTAGCCTATTGTCAGAATTTCAAAGCCGCCCATGGGCCCCTGACTCGGCTTCTCATGCCTTCGAGAAATATCTCTCAGGCATGCCGGTTTCGTCACGATATTTTCCTTCACCGTTTTTTAAGCAAGTGATAATTATACAATCCCGCAAAACCGCATTAAAATCCGTTGAGTATTTTAGAAGAATAAGTCACACAAACACGAAAAACGGCTTTTATAGTATGTATAGACAATATGGATGAGACCCGCACGGACCAAGGAAGCATGGCATAAAAGAAAGGAGGTCTGTACTCGACAATGGGTGGAACAAGGCTGCCAATGATGATGATGATGATAGATAACATCACATAACGTAAATTTTTCCCAAAGGAGTACTCAAAGTCAAAGTCGTTGAGCTCCTTAAGCTCTGAGTTCAGCTCCTCGGTTACTGACAAATGCTTGCACTGACTGGACAGGTCTCAAATCTGTGTGGTTCTTTCCTTAAAAGACCATTTCAGACTCTAATCTACATGGTCCTCATATGGCCTGACCAAGATTATGTCTGGGCCTTAAAAGAGACTGCGACCTCTGAGTTTGTTTCGGCCTTTCTTCTCAGAGTAGTCAGATAGGAAACGCCGACCTCATCTAGCTTATTTTTTTTTTTTTAATATGACGTAAAAGTGATTCTGATATCCTATTTACAGAATAAACAATTTCATTTCATTTCAAAGGTAGTACACTCACATTTCCCCAGTTATGTTCATGTTATGTTGCGAGCGTATAAAATATGCGAACGTGTGTTTGTTGGTGTGCCTTCTTTTACGCTTTTTAATGAACCTTTTTGGCGCAGCCGTGAGGCATACATTATTGTTAAAACATTATTTTCTCTTTTTTTGTATATTGTGTTTCACGAACTGTGTCCAAATAAATGTTATTCTTTCTTTCTTTTTACGCAGCAACGGATCGACGTGATTTTTTGCATAGTTATAGTTTATGAGTCGGAGGGTGATATAGGCTACGGCTCCCGGCATACACTTTAGACCGCAATCAATTTAAAGTCAACCGAGAGACGTACAGTATACACAACTATTTTCTTAGTGAAGTCTGCACCAAGTGCAAAGGGCAACTGATAGTAATCCGACGACTGACGAAACACGAAGTTTGCCGAGGGACATAAAGAAAATAGTTGTACTGTAGGTCTCTTAAGATTTTTGTATTGCAAGTTGCAAAAGTAAAATATACTTTATAAAATTCCAGGTGGATATCAAGCCTACGCCAAAAATGTGCCGTCCCAGTAATAAAAGACGTGTTGCCAGAACTGACCAATTTCTCCCCGGGCCCGCCTTCACGTCAACGCAATGAAGTGGCACGCTCAACCGTCAATGTTGTCATCGCTGACTTTGTCGATATGAACGAGGCCATCTTCCCCCGGACCATCATAGATCTTAACATGAAACTATTAAGACATACAGATTTAGCGAATAATGGGTAAGCACTAAGCAGCATTTCTTCTTTGGATTTAAGCTAATTTTTTTTATGATTTAGCCCATATTGAGGCGATTGTATAATTTTATTTACGAAAGTACCTGAAGCTTTTTTACGCGTTTACGAAATAATTTTTTTCTGTGATAATGAAATCATATTTTTTATACTTTCAATAATTCATAGTATCCAGTATGGTATTTTATGTATGATATTAGTATTTTATTATGATCTAAGTTGTACGCCATTAGAAATAAAACTTACTGTACAAGTGCCTGAAATAAAAGTAGCTGTATTTCATATAATACGTACATTGTTTCAATTTTATTAACAAATCACAATTACTCACTAATTTCTAGATTTACCAAAAACATTGTTACAAAACTCGTCTAGCTGTATCCTTTCACATAAATCTCTGAATGACCATTTTTTCTCGTGGAGCCCCGTGAGTTCCGGTTGGTCCAGAGATGAGAATAATTTATCTGAGAGTTCGTCGGAGATCTCGATGATTCGGCAAATCTTGTCCAAACGCCCCAAATCCTCTAAAGAGTTTGTCAAGTCACAAATTTGAATAACTTGAGATTTTCTCTCATTAATTTCGAATGAATTGGTTGAGTCCGTGGCGCTGGCACTGTCCAATTTGTCATAGAGGTCAGGTTTGGTTCTTGTACCGTTCCCATTACTTATAGTAGTGGCTGTCCCGTCGGGACTGCAGCATCCCGTGGTTTCCTCGGGTACTATCACCACTGGCCCCGGAAACTTTCTGCTCAAGCTCTCTAGAATCTGTTTATTCGAATTTTTTCTACGTGTTTCAGTTTCCATGATCAATTGCTCCCAGTCTTTTAAAGGCATATTACAGGATTTGAAGTTCACTTCAGAATTATTTTGATTTTGATTGTTCACTAACACGATATTTCGCTTTTGTAGTTCTCCGTCAATGAGACGCATATTGTAATCCTTTTTGTGTAAATATTTATTAAATTCTTTGTTTTCGGTCGAGTCGGGCTCTTGACTATTGCGTGCTTTTTTTTCGGGAGGCACTTGCTGTGATTTTCTACCTTCTGTCATTTTAATTTCCATTTGCTTTTCTTTGACATATTCCTTAACGACTTTATCAGGAATCTTTGGAAAATTTTCTTTGCACGTCTTCGCAGCACTTTGAACTGATGATTCGTTAGAAGGGCTATCCATAGAATAGTTGCCAGTTTTAGTCATTGGACCTTTAAAATTCACGGTCGTATTCATAAGACTATTTTTCTTTAACGCAGCATTCGTCTTAGCTGACAAGCTATTTTGAACTGTAGCGTTTTGACTAAAATAAGTAACCGAGTTCTGTTTTGCAAAACTCACAATTTTTTCACGAGAGGGTTTAAAGATAGAAGCGGAGATTAAGAACGGTTTATTATTACTAACAATTCTTTTTACTGCATCTGCTATGTTATATTCTGAACTGTTTTCTCTTCGGTCGCTACTGCTACAGCCTCGTACTTCTTCATTGTTGTATGCAATAGGACTGGTAGATATCCTATTCTTGTAATCACCACATATGTCGAATATTGAATTATTTGCTTGTGGATTATTTAACTCAACAGTTTTGGGCTCCTGCGATCCTCCATTAGCACCCAACTTACCTCCCTCTAAAGAGCTTTTTGTCGCAGTCCCAAGTTGCAATTTGTTTGCATTAGACTTCTTGAGCAAATCTTCGGTTATGATTACCATCTTAGAGAATTCTTTCTTGACATTCTCCAAACGTTCTTGAGCTTTCATGCAATCCGTGTTCTCCGTTTGTTTTGGTCCAAATGCTATGCAACTGTGGAAAAAAGTATTTCTATTCTGCTTTCCAGCAATTTTTTGTGCATCATTCTTGTCATTCCATATTTTGAATAGCTCATTTCTCTTTTTAGTATCGCGATTGACCGCAGCTGCTGTAGCGGGGATCCCAGAGTTATGTGAAGACAGCGGTTTTTTTAAAACCACAGCTGGGCGAACTGGCAGCTTTCGTTTACACGTAGTCTCCTGAGCTGACGTGCAGCTCTTCGGTACCTCGGTGTTACATTCTAGCGCTAACATCTCTTTGGCGTCACGCTCAGTTTGTTGTACTTCGTCTTGCTTTTTCGTAATCTTTGCTCGGACATATGTCATCTTACATGGAAGTGTGACTGGCTTATTAAATTGCCTTTCCGAGAAAAATATGGAGTCCAATACTCTGCAGGCGTATGAGTACTCATTTTCGTACCAACATATGATTTTGTAAAAGTCTGGTTTTAGTTGCAAACTGGAGTCTGCGTCGAGAATGCACGAGTGACTGTCTCCGCTAAAGTCCGAGGAGACCGCTTCTTCGTTTGATATTTTTATGATATTTTGAAGAAATGTTTTGCTTGCTTTTTCTACTGTTTTGATTATGTCTGGTAGATTTGTGTTGGTATCTAGTCTGTGTAGAGAAAAATATAAAGATGAATATTGCTAACAATTTCAAAATGATTCCGCGGTTTCCTGTCGATCTCGTTACAACAACGCACAAATGACATTAATCTACAGTACGGAACACCAAACACAACAAATATATTGACTCTTCTTCTAAAACTAACATGACAGCACGCCTGTGTTCCCCGAAGGGTTAGGCAGAGGTGTTCTTATACTACAGCTACACCCACATTTCACCAGTTATGTTTAAACCATGTAAGAGCGTATTGCCATCAACCGGACACATATCCAGACTGCGGGATGCTACTGAGAAATTTCAGAAAGAAAAACCCAACAACATTGCTCGACCCGGGAATCGAACCCAGGACCTCATGTTCAGCAGTAGCGCTTGCGACCATTAGACCAATGAGGCAGACAAATATTATACTTGGTGTTAGGGTAGACACCGTTATCCTGGAAACTAGTGTCTACCCTAACACCCTGTAGACTACAAAGCACTAACGTACCTTACAGTCATGTCGAGCACTGAAACATTAACAATAGGAACCCTGAAGGCCAGTCCGGCCATCTTATCCTTAACTTGCGGAATGATCTTGGCTAGAGCTTTGCACGATCCAGTAGTCGCTGGGATTATATTCTGGTGGATACTCCTGTGGTCGCGCCAATGCTGGTGACAGGAAAATTATAAGGTCTAAATATGCCCCTGGTATGCTCAACATACTATTTCGATAGCTAAGATTACAAACACTGAGGGTTAGGGCTTTAAAAGTTAAGTAATGTGACGTTTTCAATTTAATATGTTTTTTTATGTAGCACGCTTAGCATGACCACAATAAGAACGGGTTTTGTCGACGGAAGAATAGACAATTAGACAGATAAACAATCACAATCTGTCATTTAGTCTATTCTTCCGTCGACAACACCCGTAGAAAACCCGTTTCTATGTTTGTCGCGTGCAGGTGTGTTTTTTCCTACTCTGTCCAGTCATAATTGTACATTAGGGCTGAAAGGTAAAATGCAGATATAGAAAGTAGGTACATTAATCAATCAATATTATTGTTACCTACCTAAAAGCCAGATGAAAATCCAAAATCCAGGTTCTAATTCCTCATTTCTTTCATCATCTAATTATAACGTGATGGAAACACGTACCTTACCTGGGGTGCTTCGGTAGACGACTCGTATGTAAAGGAGAGCAAAACAGCACCCCACGAATATGTAATAGGAATATATTGCCAAATTGTAATAGGAACAGCTGTCTTGCATTTTCTTTATTATTTGCGATTTATTTTTATTCAGCTTTATAGTTACGGAGAGAAAGAAAATTTCTACGAACTGTTTTGAATTGATATAAAAAGAACTGTGAAACTGGTTTTTTTTGTGTTTTTTATCTATTTATGTGCGTTAATGTCATGATCCCATGACCATCGCGTCATTGGATCAGTTACGATACTTACAATAAGTTTGTAGCATCCTGGATTAATGGCGGATTCCTATAATTACAGACCGTACTCGGTTAAAATTAAGATTCTTGTATCTTTACCAATAATAAAGCAATGACCTCATAGTTTTGCATAGAAGACCCTCCCTTATGGAAGTTGCTGTCCCAGGTAAAATTAGCTTATGAATCTATTTATAAGCCCAGTTTCGCAATAAAAAATGCTACCGTTGGTAAGCAAAACGACTCATTTACGTTTATAGGAACCGAGCAATAGTAAACTTTGCTGAGTTATTTTTAACCGACTTCTTCAAAAAGGAGGAGGTTCTCAATTCATCTGTATGTTTTTTTTTTTTTTGTGTATGTTACGCGATTACTCCGTCAATTATGATTCGATTTTGATAATTCTTTTTTTGTTTGGTAGGTCATGCTTCAGAGGTGGTCCCATAATAATATAAATTTTATTAACTTTGCTTGCGTAGTTTTTGAGTTAGCTTCAATAATTACGTATTTTTCCCACTTTTGTATGTAGACGATATATTGTTTGACTCCGTCACTGTTATTTACAGGCGGGCACGTATTTGGATTTGTGTGGGGTAGGTACCACAACTAAAAGTGAAAAATAAAAAACTTTTTACAAAAAAAAAACAACCGACTTCCAAAAAAACACAAAAAAAGTGAAAAATTACTTTAATTTCGGAAGTCGGTGTCTTTGCTTTACAATTAACGTTTTTTGCCACCGACTTCCGAAATTAAAATAATTTTTCACTTTTTTAGTGTTTCTCTTTAAAAAGTTTTTTCCTATAGCTAGTGCCAAAACAAGAGAAGGCTCACTGTTGTTCCAGAAACATAATATGAGACCATAATTTGTTATAGTTAAATTAATGAATAATGGTGCCGATTCCCTTGTTCACAAACTAAACTAAATTTAAGTTCAGTGCATCTTTTTCTTTCTAATTCAATATGAAAAGGACAGCCGATAAATTTTAGTTTAGTCCTGTCAAATTAATCAGCGCCTGACGTAAATTGACGTAATTTTAGTAGGCAAGTTTTTAATCGCGTCTAAACTGGTTTGGAGGAGTGACAGTTTGACAGGACTAAACTAAAATTTATCTTCTGTCCTTTTCTTAATGAAATAGAAAGAAAAAGATGCACTGAACTTAAATTTAGTTTAGTTTGTGAACAACAGAATCGGCACCAATGTACAAAATATTTTTATTATAATAGAGATTTGTACACCTGTTTAGGTAGGATATGGCTTATAGACTTTTTGCTGTATGTATCACATCATGTACCCAGGCAAATAAATGATTTTATTTGATCAGTGGGTGGTACCTATAAGTTGGTTGGTCAGGTACCTTGAATAGGAAACGACTAAAATTGCATAATTTTCGCGGCAGAATTAAGAGTGCTAATAATACAAGGATAGTTCGGCGCATGGATTACATTGACAGGGGGTGTTGTTGCTAATCATCTGTGTGTTACAAGAAAGGTTTTAGTGATGTCTTTCGTTACCTTTCCTCTCAAGCACAGCCCATCCAGAGGCTTGAGCGAAGGTGACATCGCATGTATACTGGTGATAAAACCCTCTGTTACACCGAAATTTTCTTCCAGAACCTTCACGATAGGCGCTAGGCAGTACAGCGTGCTTGATGCGCATGATAGGACCTTTTGTTCTGAAATATGGACATTATTAGAAGTTTTTGTAACTGACGCCTATTTTTAAGGGAAGAAAGTGATGTCAGATATTTTTGGTCACAACGAGGTATCACATTCTTCTGAATTTAACTGGGTAGGCAGATATTTATAACGCAAGATATGTCCGATATTATTGCATTCTAAAAGGTGACACGTTTTAAGCCGATGCAGCATCCTATATTTTGACAAAGCTTGTCAGATAGTTTTGGCGTTCCTTCGATGTCACATATTTGTGCTACCACTTGTATATGCCTTCCACAAATGATCTCATATATTTGCCGTCATCTTGACGACAGATACTAATGGATGAATCATGTAATTAGATATCATTGCCGATCTGTTCATAGTAATATATTTATGCTCGTTACTATACATAATTGGAAAACATGGGCAACACAGCAGGCCTATCCATCCTACGCATCCCTGCTTAGTAGGGTGCGGGGCAGCACCAACAGCATCCTGGCTATGGTAGCAAGCAGGATATATTGTGCGTTTGTGAGCCACTGCTGCAAAGTATCGGCTGGGGTTGGCACCTTGCAGCAGTGATGCCACAAATGATTTCTGTGTTGTTGTTAATATTTTACTAACATCTTTTACTAACACTGTGAGTCCTGTTGCTTGAGTTAAATGAATAAATAAATATTGAAATATTACAGGCCTCTTTCAAATATTATTTTTATGGATTTGTGTATTTTAAGTAGAACGTCTATGGTGGTGCTTAAATCCTGATCACGTAGAAATATGTTAAGCTGATAAAATATGTTTTATTTGAATGTAATTTTATTTTGTTTTCATAAAAGTGATATTGCATTCAATTTGTGTATTATGACGAACTTGGCCGAACGATAGCACGCCTCATAATTATCTGTGGGTCAAAATATTTGTCCCGAATGTCTCGATGCGGTAATTGAACCGTCGACCCTGAGTTGTATTTGGATATATTTGTACTGGTACCTACGCCTCTTATAAGTACAAGATGCTATGTTTTATGTTAAAGGGTTTGATTTCCGCACTTAGTCCTTCAGGTGGACCATTGTGCGTGGGCCATGGCGGTCGTCGGTGGTTATTCCAGAAGTTGATTAAGTCTCCTGATCTGTTCAGACTGTCTGTCACATGAGCCTGGAATCACACAGGTACCCACCATCTGCCTAGCCTTTTCCCAAATATGTTGGGGTTGGCTTCCAGTCTAACCGAATGCATGCTGCTGCCTATCTGACCTATGAAGATCTCAGGACTCAGTTAAATGGATAATACTATACTTATTGGTAAGACTGGTTGTCAAGCTTTCGGGCTTCTGACGATCCTTAACGACTGTTAATAATCCGTGAATGACAGCCGGGGCCAACTGCTTAACGTACTTTCCGAGGCACGGAGAGGTCTTGGTATGTAAAGATGGTCACCCATCCACGGACCTACCGCAGCAAGCGTAGCTTAACCTGATCGATCGAGCCGTGCGGCTGTTATTACTTAGCCACAAGACCCTCAACGATGCTTTGCGACATAAATAGGACGTTTAGTGGTAGAACTTCCCTTCTCAAAGATTCCATTAAACTGCCTCGATGATTATTTCAAATAAATAAAGGCAATTTTCTCATTACTCCAACTAATCCAACTTGCATAATTTCCCCAGTATAATTAAGAGTCATGACCCACGTGATTGTATGCAAACGCATTTATCGATTCGTAAAACCGCATCACTAATAAATTACCTGCATGTAGCTTATTGTCATTGACGCCCAGAATGATCATGGGTACATCCACGCTGGGGGCTGTCACTATAACGCGCTTCACACCATCACTTGCCAAATGACCCTGAGGTGATGAAAAGGTATGGTAGGTCACGAAAATAAACACCTTTTATTATGGGACGAATTCTGATAGATCAAAAAAAAAATCTGCTGTCCCATACACCTTGATCATACTTACTGCCTCTTTGTATGGAACAGGTAAATTCTTTTTCATATTTCAAAGTTGGTCCCACAGTAAAAAAGAAACTTTTCATGAGTACATACTACGCTGCCTTGAAGTATGCACTTTATTTTACCTGCCTTTTTTCAGATGAATTAGGAAAGGACTTTACCTAGAAGTGGTAAGGTTGAAAAAAGAGAAATAAATTAAATTAATTTTAGGCAGATTACAGAAAAAATACTCTTCAGAAGGGCCAAGTTTGTAGTTATACTCATGTCTAGAGGCTAGACTTCTTTTATTTCCTTCTAGTATCCAGGATACACCACTGGAATACAGGCTAGAAAAAAGCAGCTTTGTGAAAACACAATCTCACTTGCCTCACCCGAGAATCGAACCGCAAAGAATGCCTCATGTATTTTAGTGGCGGCATAGTCAATGATGATGACCAAAATAACAAAGGGGTTTATTTATAAACGTTGCTTAAAGTTAAGTAATGGTTAGCAACTGTTTAACCATACATTTTTGACATTTGAACGCCACTTAACTTTAATCATCGTTTATGAATAAACCCCCTAATCTTTAGCATACATAACACTATTCTGCCAATTCCTACAGTATGTTTCAGGAGAATAAGTAAGTATACAATACCTACCGAAGACTTCTCAAGACAGGTGAACATTCCGGAGGCTTCGATGACATACTGCACGTCGGCAATCTGCCACGGCACAGTGTGTGGGAGTTTGTCGCGAAATACTTTGATAAGCCGACCTGCATGGCAAGACGAAAGTGTTAACTTTTGTCTGAAAGCAGCTACTTTCAGCCTTTTGAAGGACTGGGTTATTTTATAATTAAGAATAGCCAATTTTTTGTACAAAGTAGGTATAAATTGAAGAAAGTATCATACCTATAAAAAATACTAGGTGACTCTTCGAGCAATAATGCATTATTGATCGAAGAGGTGAGTATAGATAGTGCCATCCACGAAGACGCGCCCCACTCCGCGATTACTGTACTGTAAGCCTAAGCACGGAGCGGAGCGGAGTGGGGCGCGTCTTTTTGGATGGTACTCTATCTATACCAAGCATAGGTATGGCCATTGGCCGGCCTGTAATAATGATCCATTAGGCTTCTTAGTAGAATTTTATTGTTTGTGACACGCCCCTCCGCTCAAATAGTGTCGTAAGTCAAAAAAGCAAACTTCCGAGAAAAAGGTGTTTGAAATAAACTTTCCAAAGAAACTTTCATTTAACATAATAATGACACTAGTGCAATCTAGGGATAAATAGTTAAACGTTAAGTTTTCTGAAGCGAATGGTACAATAAAAAAGATTTTACATTTTTTTGAGTTGTGACACTGTTTGAGCGGAGATGCGACATTTATACAGGGTCGAATTGAATTAACTGGCGAAACATCACAGATAGACGTGACGAGTGTAACACAACAAACAAATCATGATTGTGCAAAAGTGAAGCCGCTGTGATGATAACCATGGACATGACTGAAGTATCGCTACTTAATTTAATTGTACCTACGCTGTATATACTCTGCTGACGCAAGAAGACATAAGGTCATAATGTAATCATCAGTAGGTATCATCACATCATGGAGATAAGGCAACGACCGCGCCCCTGCTCAAATTAAACATAGTGATCTTCCATTATCTTGTTTGAAATGTCATTTATAGGTTAAAAAAGTAGGCGTTTTCTTGTTTAAACAACAATATGATAACAGAATTTAAAAAACAAAAGATACTTTGGAGCTCCTGTTTCTTCTATATTTATACAGCAAGATTTGAGGGCATAATCTACTATCGGGTGATTTATGTAGTCAGTTTTTACATAAATAAATTGACTTTGAAGAGACACTGGGTCATTGGTTGATTATGTATCATCAGTTTAGCTCATTAGCTATTTATAGCCGCTTATGGCTATCTGGAGGCGGCAGATTACCTTCGCCGAAAATAAACTGAATAATATTTCTACCCTTATGCTCCAATTAAGAACCCATAACTAGAGAATTCTGCAAATATGGTAGGTCACTACTGGACATATTATAGGCATTTCCAAACAAGGCCGAATCCAGGGGAGGTAGACGCAGGGGCACGTGCCACCCCAAAAGTAAAATAAAATAAAATGTAATTGTCTGAATGAACTGCCTGATTGCCTGAATGCACATCTATCAAGACATTGCTTCAATGATGAACGCTGAAGAAGTTGGCTACTTTATCTTCAATGTAAAAGAATGAATCCCAAAAACAGCATAGTGCAATACAAGATTGTGGGAGGCACTTCATATCTGTCTGGCCCATGTGCCCCTCCCAGAAATAAATCCTGGATTCGCTCTTGTCTCCAAAAGCACGCGTTTAACTCGGTCTTCGGAATTTCTCATTCAAGATCGTGCACCTAGCCTGAAGCCTCCATTGCATAGGTAGGTACATTATGTTAAACTACCTTCCTAATTATTACCTATACAAATAAAAACACAATTTACCATCGATATTAATTTCTGTCTCCGTATGTGTGATGGTTCCTTTGAATTTGCCATGAGTGGAGTCGAACTTAATCAAATAGCAGATGTAGTCGATATCGATCGCAGGGTCGTTAATCGCAGATAACTGTACCAATCAACGCAGAATACATTAAAAAAGGTAATGTCGTTTGGGGGTCACTAGTAGAGTGTAGAAAACTAATTCTTAGATATTGAGAGTACTCAAATACTTATGATACTGTTACTTATACCCACACAATAAATTGGACTAGGTATTGATATGCCAGAAGATGATGATGACTTAGGTATTAGCTACACAAACAGTGTTTGTAGTTATGATGCATTAGTACCTCTTAACATCATATCTCCGCGGCAAGGATCTTTGTTCCGAAACGTTTACAGCCCATGCGTGGACAAAAGCTTCTACTAAATAGCCCTTCTTTTTAGCACTATCTACGAAATATCATGGGACAAAAAACCTGTAAGAAACATTTTACCTCAATGTCAGGATTCTGAAGACACGTTCTGAATATTACCCTTCCAATTCGGCCGAAACCATTTATTCCCACTTTTATAACCATTACCGATGAATTTGGACTGAATCATTTATTAGATTTTGAATAATCATTAATATTTTGAATATTTATTTGACGATACGAGCTGGTTGTCGTTTTGAATTACGCGCTCGCTTCAATGAGATGTGATAATCGATTTTAACAACAAAAAATTGCGTATTTAGATACTTTATCACAAATAAAAACGTTGTAAAAATAAAACTGCTTAACAACAATGAAAAAAAATTGTTACAGAAAACCGGTATTTTATTCCATTTTGTTACCGGTAAATTAGAATGTAATCACTAGAGTTCATAGACTATAAACGAGATAATAGAGGTGAGATTGTAGATTAAACATCTATCAAGAACCGCAAGTAGGTAAAAAATATCATACCGGTCAAATAAGGTCATTATTTATTGTGTTTTTTATCCTATTGGTTTGATGCATTATGTCCAGTAGTGGACATCTTTCACCTGAAATGATGGATCATTATGATGATGAATAGTCTATTGGTTTATTCATTGAACAAAAGAAGCTAAACATAGTCTGTGACTAAGAAATTATAAAAGGTATTGAAAAGCTTCTCCGTTGGCTGTTGGACTAGACATAGGACATTATTAAGAAAATCTGCATGTTTCAAACACCTATTCAAAAACGATTTAGGAAGTAACGATGCAAGAAGTAACGATTCAGTGAGCCACAGCCAATCATCAATGAGCAAAAAAACGACTAGCCACATCATTTCCGTTTCATTTGACAGTTCAATAATAATTCAACAACATACCTACTTAATAGGTTGCTGAGCAGACTTTTCGAATATATGAAGCAATGGATTTCTTTTCTTCAAAATGATTCAGATTATGATTGATCGTGTGTTACGCAATTAGCGTGCTGGATAAAGATAAACACGACAAAGCAGAAACAAAATGCCTTTGTACTTTGTCGTTTCTACTACATTTGCTTGCTCTATGCTTCATTGATCTTCTGGAAGTTGTCTATACAACGCCCGTCCTGCCTGCCTTGTCCTTCAGCTGACATTTTAAAACTCCATCTCGTGGAGAGCATACGTGGAGTTACTTATTTACTCGTTTCTACATAAATTTATTCCGGTGAGTGTTCACAAACAATTACATGTTAATTAATTTCGTTTGCCATTGTCTTTCCGAGCTTACTTTAACAATTAGTAGTGCACCTATTGCATAATTTTCTGCGTAGATCTGTATAGATCTTCACCACGTAGCTAAACGTGATTTTGCCGACTTTTAGTATAATAATTTATATTAAGTACTTTTAGTTGTTGATTCTTTGGACGAATAAGCTAGTCTATCTTTTTATCATTACGTAGTAGTTGTTTTTAATTTCGTTTGTTTAACAATCCGTTTTTATGAGTGACCTCTACATGACCTCCATACCGGCCGGCATTCGATCGTCCTACACTGATTACAGGATGATGATCTAAGTTTGCAACAAACAAATGCAATGAATACATGTGTGCAACAGAATTAAAGCCAGTACGATTATATCATCGGCTTCCGGAATTTGCTATTTATATTTCGGTAACTGACCTACGTGCTAGCAAACAGCTCTGCCAGTTACAGTAGGTACTTACAGTCTAGTTAAGAGTTCTAATGCTTTGATTATTTATTATACAAGATCCGGTAAAATGCCATTATTTGACAAGTTTTATTAAATTACACTATGTACCTACCTTTAGAGATCTTTTCCTGATTTTTTTTTTCCTGTTTTGGCGTGGTTGTTGTTTTCTTTCTGTAGGCTTCTAATTTTAGAACTTTTAAGCTATCTTACATACTTTACCGATGCCGTTCGAAATCTCTATTCCGATCTAAATTAGATAACTGTTTAATCCATGTCTCCTATGACCTTGAAATGCACTGCGGTCGTAAACCCATTCTTGGATAGTAACTCCGCCCCATTATAGGAAAGTAATTGCTGCGCCTTTAGTATTGACTGACAGGAAATATGGAAATCCTGGCAAAAAACTGTGTTTTGATATTTTTTTGCCAGATATTGCACCATAAATTTACATAATTTGTCCTTATTAATTCTTTGAGGAAATGCCTAGTTTTAATGATTCATCAAGGTGCGATTGCTGTTGTCACGTAATATTGTTTCATGTTTTTCGTAATATTACTTCATGTTTTTGCTGCTACTTATAGTTTTGGCATACAAACAAGATTTGTCATTAAATGCCAAATACATATACAAACATTATGTAACGTTGTGATCAATACCTAAGTACCTACATAAATATGATTACTTACTACATTGTTTTGCGAAAAATGGAGCTAAAAACTTCTTCAAATGTTATAGTATAGGACCCTCGTAAAATATTTTTGACCACTCAGTCTTGAAGTCCTGACGTTCATCTTCCGATATTCGTAAATGACCTTGCATGGTAGCCTGTCTATCCTTAAATTGCATTATACTTGCAAATTCTTCTGGTTCTTCTAGCTTAGAGACGCACCTCCTTGACGAAATAACCAGAAAAACTCTCAACATGTTTCCTACCCATACATTTAATTACGAATTATAATTTAGATTTTTAATGCTTAGCAAAATATAGACTTTTAAAATGGATAGAAATAAAGTTATAGCCTTTTATCAGCAGCATTTAATAGAATTTCTGACGTTATCTCTTTGATGAAATCGGACTACACACATTTATTATCAATATAAATTGGTAGGTATACAGATATGCTGTTATGGCAAATGACTCACACGCCTAACAATTACGATGTTACTCCATCTTCGATTGGCTTTAATATGACATAAAGTTCATGTTTTCTGTTTCTTTCTATTACAGACATGTCCAAAATCGGTATCAACGGTTTCGGCCGCATTGGGCGTCTGGTCCTCCGCGCTGCCGTCGAGAAAGGCGCTCAGGTCGTTGCTATCAATGACCCCTTCATCGGCCTTGACTACATGGTCTACCTCTTCAAGTACGACTCCACCCACGGTCGCTTCAAGGGCACCGTTGATATCCAAGATGGCCACCTCGTCGTCAACGGAAACAAAATCGCCGTTTTCAGCGAGAGGGACCCCAAGGCTATCCCATGGGGCAAGGCTGGCGCTGAATACGTCGTTGAATCCACCGGTGTTTTCACAACCATAGAAAAGGCGTCTGCTCACTTAGAGGGCGGTGCCAAGAAGGTCATCATCTCTGCCCCCAGTGCTGATGCACCCATGTTCGTATGTGGTGTCAACCTTGAGGCATATGACCCATCTCACAAAGTCATCTCCAACGCTTCCTGCACTACCAACTGCCTCGCGCCTCTCGCTAAAGTCATCCACGACAACTTTGAGATTATTGAAGGTCTGATGACCACCGTACACGCTACCACTGCTACCCAAAAGACTGTGGATGGACCCTCTGGAAAACTGTGGCGTGATGGACGTGGTGCTCAGCAAAATATCATTCCCGCCTCTACCGGCGCTGCAAAGGCCGTCGGCAAAGTCATTCCAGCTCTGAATGGAAAGCTGACTGGTATGGCTTTCCGTGTGCCTGTTGCGAACGTGTCTGTTGTTGACCTCACTGTCCGCCTGGCCAAGCCCGCCAGCTACGATGCTATCAAACAGAAGGTTAAGGAAGCAGCTAATGGCCCCCTGAAGGGTATCTTGGACTACACTGAGGAGCAAGTTGTATCATCCGATTTCATTGGTGACACCCACTCGTCCATCTTCGATGCTGCTGCCGGTATCTCTCTCAATGACAACTTCGTCAAGCTCATCAGCTGGTACGACAACGAGTTCGGATACTCCAACCGCGTTATCGATCTCATCAAGTACATCCAGACCAAGGATTAAATGTTAGATTGCGTAGAGATAAATGTTGTTATGAATGTTTAAGAATAATGATTTAGTCGACTAGATCGACTTTTATAATTTAAGCTTAAGTATAGCGGACAAATCTAAATTATTTAACTACTTTGATAGTGGTATCACACGTATAAATTATCACATTTATATAATTAATGCAGTATCGCGATTAAATCAGAACTCAATAAAAATTTACGAAATTATTTTGTTGTTTTGTTTTTCCTTCATCAAACATCATCTGCCTGTTCCACAAATAGATTCCACTGCAGTATTTCGTTGAAACTTCGACTGAATGACAATTTGAAAGACTGACTTATCAACATTAAAATTGACGAGCACGACACTAATCAAGGAACATACACTCGGACACTAAAGATAGACACAAGAATTAAGGTCCTCCAAAAGATACAACGCTACCAGGTTTACTGGGCGTGTGGCTTAATTCGGATCTAACGAACGCTGCCGTATTGTTTTGTCAATAGAATTATTTAATTTTTACCAACATCGCCGTCAATGAAATTCAGGCGCCGAAAGATCCTTGTATGGAACGCAGACGCAGAGTATTCTTGTTTTTCCTGAGTAGGTACATTATGCAATACATAGGTATATATACAAATTCTGAGGAGAAGATATTTTTTTCAGAAACATGGTTGTGAAAAATGAAAACATGATCATGAGTTTCAATAAACCCTAGATGAACCAAATTATCCTGTGGAAATACCAAAGTCAAATATGTAGCTAAACGTCGAAGTTCTTAGATACGTACCTACTTACTTTGTTCTTGGTAACAACATCGACCAACATTTTGAAAAGGTTTACGCGAATTTGCGCATTGTTTGGTTAAGTGGTTCCTTACTCGGGAAAATGAACCACTGGTACAGTTTGATTCAAACTTAATAGCGGCTCGGAACATGAGGCGAGTCGCTGTGCAGTAACAATTTCAGGTGTCAGCGGGGGTGAGGGGTGGAGTACTGCGCAGCGAGCTAACTTCCGCGCCACCATTAAGTTTGAATCGACCTTTAATTTTCTTTAAAAAAAAGGATGTAGGCAGTCAAAGTGTTTTTTTTTTTCAATATTATATTCAAAGTCGCTGAGTGTGTACCTAGCTTAAGACCATTTAACTTTGTGTGGACGTCGAGTCGACTGAAATCTCCAAATACCGATGGCGAGACTACTCTATTATCGGTTTCTAAACGTGAAAGCGAGCTCTAAAATTTTAATGGCCGCATCAGGCAGCTGTCCAGTCTGTCAGTGACATTTGGTTTGCTTCGTGTAAATTTTGTGATGTACAAGTTTCGAATCCGTCTATTTATCAATGAATATGGTGTACATTAATAGATAATGGTTGTTTATGTTGCCTATTTAATAATAAACTAAAGACACTGTGTAGAAGTCCTTAATATTGTTAATTTATTACTATAATGGAGGATCTCAATTTGACAGAAACCGAAATGAGATATTTCGGTGATTTGTTTTTATGTTGTGACGAGGAATCCAATGGGAAAATACCGATTTTAAAAGCAACAGAATTGTTTCGATCTTCAAATGTACACAACGACGTCCTAAAACAGGTAATTAGTGGTATAGGTTAGGCGTACGATAACACATTTTGTGAATGAGTGATTATGAGCACTAATTATATGTTACAGATCATGGATATAAGCGTTGCTCCTAATAACTGTGCGTCACTGAGTCACATGAACAGAAAACAATTTTATTCAGCACTGAAACTAATAGCAGCCCATCAGACAAACATGACAGTAAAGCCTGAGCTTCTGTCTACTCCTGTTGACTTGCCTCTCCCGAGGTTTACATGGGCTCTAAATTCTGAAGCGAATGCTGACTTGATACAACTATCGAATTCGCCACATGATCACCAACATCACTTGAGTAAAAGGGAAAGGAATTTTGGTGGAACCCTTGGTGCATATGAACCTATAAGACTGTCATCCAACCTGTCCGACAGTGATGTCCCACAGGTGTTGTCTCACGATACAACTGAAGGATTAAGTACAGACTCAGAAATTGAATCTGAAACTTTGTCACAGCGGTCAGGATCCCGTGGGGTAAGTTAACTATGAATGTCTTTATTAGGAAAGAAAAGGCTATTAAAGTATATACAAAATATTTGTTATTGTTGTTGAGAAACTACATTATTATGGCATTTTACACTTTGTTTGCTAATGTGAGAAAGGTTCAGAATTTTTATAAAAGCCATTTTGGTATATTCCAAATGCAGTGCCATAGTTTTTAGAAAATTATTCCCGGAATTCATTCATTAATAAGAATAAGTAAGAATACTGCCAAGAAAATAATTTAAGAATAGTTTGTATGACCCAGTTTTGTTAGTAGAACTCTTTGATAGAACAAAAAACACTTGGAGCTAAAAATAATAATTATTATTTATCTTCGACATACTATTGTTGATAAATTACTGGGTAGATCATTGGCCATAAGTACCATTAACCCTTTTTTCTTAGTCAAATAAATCATTAATTTATGAAATTTGTTTAATGATAGAGATAAAAATGGCTTTAACCAAATTTTCACCTCAAAACTACATTAATTGAAAACAGTGTCATCAATTTATATGTATAAAGATTTTAATTGCTACATACGCGTAATAAAACATAGTACTTATGGTGTTTATGTAAATAGATTTTGGCAAATAAGTATACTGTATACAGGGTGTTAGGGTAGACACCATTATCCTTGAAACTAGTGGTTTGGAATCATCTATAATATACTTCTTCTATGGGTACAACAATGAAATCGCAAAAAAAAAATCTGCTGTTCCATAAATTTTGTTGATTTAAGTGAACACAAATATATGGAACAGTTGATTTTTTTTTCGTTATTTGAATGTTGGTCCCACAGAAAAAGTATATTATAGATGACACCAAACCACTAGTTTCAAGGATAACGGTGTCTACCCTATCACCCAGTATAATTTAATCTGTGTTATGAATGGAAATATTTCTAATTACAGTAAAAGGTTTATGATTGATATGTTAAGACTTAACAACAAGATAACGAGTTTTTGTATTTTGTGGTGACATATTTATCAGTCAGGTTAACAACCAGTTAATAGCAGAGAATGCAGGTTGATAACAGAACAATGCTACATCTGTACTCACAGAATACTCTTTAGTTCAGATATACAAAGAAACTTTTTTATTATTTTATTTGCTAACTAATTTATATAATAATAATCATTTATTTAAAAAATCAGAATAAAAATATTTTATTTCACATAAGCCTACATGGGCACTAATGAAACGTCAGAAGCTAGGTGCACGGTTCCAATTGGTCTTTTCTTATGGAGAAGAGCCGGCAAGAAACTTCACGGTTACTCTTTTAAAAGAAAATATTAATTGGCTTTTTACAATATTTTCGATTTACTGTGTTAATAGTTATGGGAGGACAGTGTAGGCCTTTCAAAAAGTTTCATTTCCATTAAGTATTAGTAGAGTGTTGGTCTTAAAATCAGTAATAAAATTTCCAATGACATAGCCAGAATTAATTAAATAATAAATAAATAAATTAAATATAATATAATAAATAAATTATTAATGCTAGAGTATATTTATGTCCATCTAGCTGCGCCCCGCGGTTTCAACCGCATAAGTTTCGATTCCGTGGGAATATCGGGATAAAAAGGTATCCTATGTCCTTACCCAGGTCTTGGTCTATACATGTGCCAAATTTCATCCAATCCGTTCAGTTGTTTTAGCGTGAAAGCGTAACAAACAAACAAACTCACTTTCACATGTATACTATTAAAGTTAGGATGGCATGCCTTAAATCCTAATTTCTATCATTATTTACATTTTACAATGAAGAAAGGTCAAAAAATTTAGTTTTATGATTCTAACAAATTTGGAAAAACAGACAATCATTATGGTGTTTTGTAACATACTATTCCTCAAACCATATCAGCTAGACTCTCAGAAGCTGTCTCCACCTTACCTCGATACCTGCCTGTACTGCCTCCATCCAGGATTATAAATGTCTTACTTTA
The DNA here is from genome assembly GCA_948473465.1 of Lithophane ornitopus. Lineage (NCBI taxonomy): Eukaryota > Metazoa > Arthropoda > Insecta > Lepidoptera > Noctuidae > Lithophane > Lithophane ornitopus. The sequence goes on along the minus strand of OX419632.1, from coordinate 11,294,177 downwards.
AATAACAACCAAGCAACAAAATTAAACGAAGTATTGCCTTAATTTCCTATATTTCATTTAAAGACATAAATTATATTTTTAACCGACTTCTTCAAAAAGGAGGAGGTTCTCAATTCGTCTGTATGTTTTTTTAAAATTTATTTTTTAGTATGTTTGTTACGCGATTACTCCGCCAATTATGAATCGATTTTGATGATTCTGTTTTTGTTTGGTAGGTCATGCTTCCGAGGTGGTCCCATATAAATTTTATTCACTTTGCTTGCGTAATTTTTGAGTTAGCTTCAATATTACGTATTTTTCCCACTTAGTTTATCTAGACGATATCCTGTTTGACTCCTTCACTGTTATTTACATAGCAGGTAGTGGTATTCGGATTTGTGTAGCCAGGTACCACAACGAAAAAGTGAAAAATAAAAACTATTTACAAATAAAAAAAAACGACTTCCAAAAAAAACACTAAAAAAGTGAAAAATAACTTTAATTTCGGAAGTCGGTGGCATAAAACGGAAATTAAAAAGCAAAGACACCGACTTCCGAAATTAAAGTTATTTTTCACTTTTTTTGTGTTTTTATTGGAAGTCGGTTGTTAAATATGTTTATGAAAAAATAGTAGCCCTCCATTATCAGTAACAGGGTCCAAGCTAATGATGGTCAGGGCTCCTTAATGTTATTATGACTGCGTTATAATTCTGCGGCTGTATGGTTTTATTGCTATTGCCATAGTAGTTGTTTTTATTGCATCATTATGGGATATTAGCACAACAATTATAATGAATAGGTAACTTCTTTGTAGTGTTTACTCTGATAATTGGAACCGACACGGTGTACTTATTAAGAAATACTGACATCAATTTATTATCAGATCCTTGAAAAATCAGTCATCCATATAGAAATGAAACAAATATTTTTCGTGATATTCTATTGGAGTAAAAATGAGTAAATATTTTGAGATATTGATGTTTATCTACTACTAGCTGAGTTCCGCGGTTTTACCTGAATAGTCTTTATCCCGTAATAACAGGTATCCTATGTCCTTCTCCAGTTCAAGGTCTACCACTGTGCCAAGTTTCATCCAAATCCGTTCAGCCGTTTTAGCGTGAAAACGTAACAAACAAACAAACTCTTTCGCTAATCTATTAGTTAGGATTATTATATTGTCATGTACTTACAATGCCTGTCTAGGAAAGTTCGAACACCCATCTTTATGAGCCCATATGTAAGGTCTTGAAGGAAGTTATTAAAAAAATTCTGCATTCGTTGATAATGAAAATCTATTTCTTTCAACCAACACACAAGACTACACACAGGCAGACACATAGATTTTGTTGAGACAATAAGACGGCCTCGTTGGTTCAGTGGTCGCAAGCGCTACTGCTCAGCATGAGTTCTTTGGTTCGATTCCCAGGTCGGGCAAAGTGTTATTGGGGTTTTCCATCAGGAATTTCTCAATAGCAGTTCGCAGAGGTTGATGGCAATAGGCTCGCCCCCGATGAAATATAGTGAAATGTGGATGTACTGCTATAGGTACAACTCTGACTAATCCTTCAGGAAATACAGGCGTGATGTTATGTTATTTCTTTCAACTAAGTATTTATAGTAGGTAGTACGTGTACTAAATTGAATATAATAAAACCTTTATAAATATGCATAAGTATACAAATTCTATCTATCATGTACCATCAAGAATTCTAGACGTAACAATTTTATTGTTTTTGCCGTGCATTTGTGCTAGCCAAATTGTCCCAGAGAACTACAAATCGTTCCACTTATGCCCTTTAGGTACATAAAGCAAAACTAAAGTTTTCCTCTAAGCGGCAGAGGAAAACTGCATTATTTGTGGTTTTGGCATATGAATATTTTCTCACAGAAATGCCAATTATCCTTATCAAATCATTTAAATCAACAGCCAGTTCCGACTGATTGCTGAGCTCACACCATAATGAATAACTTTGCGAAGTATAAAAGAAATAGTTTTGCTTTATGTACCTAAAGGGCATAAGTAGAACGATTTTGTCGAGGCAACAAAAAAAATATCCAAGACAATGATAGACAAAAAATATTGCATGTTCACGTCGTATGTCGCGTTGAAACTCTTGTTAACACTATACTTTTGCCAACAGAAAGGTAGGCAGAAAAGTACGCCCATATTTCGCCAGATATATTTCGCCAGATATATTTCGACCAACCTAGTTCGAACTCAGGGTCCCATGCCTTGGGCCCACTAGGCCAACGTTGTAAAGTAATAGTAGGTAGTCTTAATTTTATGCAGACCAAAATAAAATACTTAGGTACACTAGTGAATGAACAAAGCTGTCCGTCACAAGATGGCGTATCAATGTACCATACTTGTCAGCGGTACAGTTTTAGTGAGCTCGTGACCTTGCAGGTGTGCTGTTAATTTATTGATACATATTCATAAGTACATGCGTGTACTATGTGTGTTTACGACTTTAGTTTTTGCAAATTATTTACGAGGAAATTTGTTATAAATGGTCTCGATTTTAATCAAAAGTACGCAACTATGGAAACTTTTGGGAAAACCACACAGTTTTTCCCTTATTTGTTTGACTATGCATATTTTTGTTCTAAGAGATTTTGCTTCCTCATTCGTCATTCACCAGTTCTTATGCCTCTAAATGTAGTCAAAAATGAGATAAGATAGCCGTTTGTTAGTCCAGAAACTGGTAAATAAAAAAAAACTAATCAGCCTATATAGCACTGATGGGTCCCAGACCTCTCTGTGAGACGTAACGCACCACATTCGTCGTCGTAGATAAGTAGGAGATGGCGGGACGAGCTGGATAGGTTCCGTCAAAACTGGAAGGAGGATACGCGGGCTCCCGAAACATGGAAGGAGTGGTGGGAGGCCTTTGCCGAGGGGTGGGACAGTGATGGATAAGAAAAAAAAAAAGTTGTAAATATACTAAAGGTATATTACGCTATACGGTTGATTTAGTAAAGAGTTGATCCGCCTTTACTCTGCAGTGGGACAGTGTAGGCTAACATAAAAAAATATATGTATATATACTAGTTAGCTTGTGTTCGAACTCCCCAACTACGAGCCGGCGAGTCGTTAACACTGGTTGTTTACATAATAGAAATAATAAAAGAACTGGAGTTATTTGCAGAAAAGTGGCATTGAGTCATCCATATCTGTCGAAGCACTGATGGATGACTCTTGAATCAGACGCAAATAAATAATAATAATTCTAAATTTTTTACAGAGAAGAGGACCCAAGACCGGATCGCCGTGGAGTACGGCAAGCGAAAGTCCAACGCCGACCAATAGTGTGGCGGAGCGAGTGCACCCCGTGTGGGAGCATAGTGCTACCGGCCGGGGGGTATGGCCAGCTAACACCGGGGAGGAACACACGAGACTACTGGGTAAGAGACTTGTCCCTCAGTCTACTTCTTTTATGGTCTGTTGCACTTCCACCGGATCTTCTTCTTCTATAGAATTTGCGCGAAATTATACAGGGTGTAAGGGTAAACATCGTTGCCATTCAAACCATGGGTAGTTGACTTAAATATAAAAATAAATGACCAAACAAAAACCAAAAAAAAACGTTATTTTCATTAAAAGATTTTAAAAAGTTTATATCCGACACCGTGCTCGCTAGCGAAATAGCTGACTGACTGAGGGAGGGGTCGCGCTCGCGGCCGGTCAGGTCACGTCCGGCACCCCCCGCCCGTGTTGAGACGCATGTCCTATGCGCTAGGGCAACGAACTTGCGTCTCTTGTGGTAAAATGTAGATTAAAAATTACATATTTTTATTTATAAAAAAAAAAAGGAATTTTACATTGATTTTACGTTCTGTAAATGAAACTAAACCACTGGTTGCAAGGATTACGGTGTTTACCCTAACACCCTGTATAAGGAGTAGCGGAGGACGAGCAGAAGCGAGAGATCTCCCGCTGCACTGCCCAAGCTAGCCACCCCACTTCTAATCCTCTGAAATACCAGATTTTACGCGCCGCATATGTTTTTATTTATTTACTAGCTACGCCCCGCGGTTTCACCCGCGTAAGTCTCGATCCCGTGGGAATATCGGAATAAAAAGTGTCCTATGTGTTAATCCTGGTTATAAACTATCTGTTTGCCAAATCTCATCCAAATCCATTCAGCCGTTTTTGCGTGATTGAGTAACAAACATCCAAACACACAAACTTTCACATTTATAATATTAGTAGGATTATTTATTAAGGTACCAAGTCCTATACCTACCTACACACAATAAATATACACAATTCATGCAATTCATTACATCATTAAAGAATTAAAATAAAATAAGTATATTACAATTCATTCATTCATTTTTGGGGGGCGGAGGAACGAAGCCTTGTTCGTCCATTAAAAAGGCAGGAGCAAGACTACAGACAACAGAAACTTCACACCTACCGAAAATCTTTTCCGTTTTCTCCGCCAGAAGTTTTTGTATTCTTAATAAAGTATGAATTTTCCTATTGTACTGCTTTGTGGTAATTTTCTACGTCACCTATAAAATAACTCGATCCGATCTCTAACCGCAACTCAAGAATAACAATGTTTAAATCGTATTAGAAATAAAAGGGAAATCGAATATAATAAAAACTTTATGAAACTGAATTATAGTCGAGTCTTTCGTCTAGCTCACAGTTCTAGGTCACTTCTAGTACACATACACTCGTCTAGTTTTTATGTATAGTGACAATTGGCCTTAATTAGCTATATTTTCGTATTTCGGCGCTATTTAGAGAAGTGGTGGGCCAGTGGCAACGGCCGTGAGTTTAAACCGATTCAGGCGATTTACTTTGTGTAAATAATTTCTTCACCACCGCTCTCGAAACGATTAAGGAAAACATTGTGAGGAAAGCGGCATGTCCTAGAACCAAAAATTCAAAGACATGTGACATCTCTACCAACTCGCACTGGGCCCGCGTGGTGGATAATAGGCCACTCCCTCAAGACATGAGGCCTGACCCCAAAGTGGGAACATTATACGCAGAATTATGCTAAATTTGTTAATTCTTTCACTGCTCAATGACTCACTTTTTCATACAATCTTGGATTCGAAGTCGTCCTTCAACTAATAAGCTGCGTAAATCTTGATTAGAAATTAAAGAAATACTTAAATTTTAAAAATGTCTACACGTCACGCATAGAATTCTCACGCAGACTGCTCAGGGAAACCTAAGAATTTGATCAGACTTTTTGATAAAATTGTTTAGACATTAGTGGCCTAACTGAAGTTTGACCGAGACCGCTGTTCCGCGCCGTGCGCGGTGAGGCAGGGGGCAGCGTTGACGAATGAGCGGCGAGACGGCGTGAGCGTTGACGAATGAGCACTGCCTGCACTGCCCCCGCCTCACCGCGCAAATACCTAAGTCACGGATGGTTGTGTGTGACGCTGTTGTGTAAACTCCAGAGGGATAACAAAGCTAAGCTACTGGATGTTCATGATGAATATGCAGTGGCTTATCTTTGTTATCCTTAGTGCGACGCGATGCTTTGACTAAGTTACGAGGACGGTCACATAAAAAGTTCGCCTGTCAAAAATATACTGCGAACATCATTGTCCCTACTAATGCTGGCGGTTCTGGTACCTACTAAATAAAAAAAAACACAAAATATAAATGTATAGAAAATATCGTAAAATATGTTTCTTGCCCATTCATCTCCATAAGAAACTACCTATTGAGAGGGGTAACTAGAATCAATTCATTTTTTTTGTGTTGTCCTTCAAAAGTGCCTTTTATTTGTGCAAATTAATCATTTGACTTGACTTACTATACGAACTTTATCGGCTGCTTTAATGCAGCTAAATAGACTTATTTTACCTTGGATTCAACTACTAACAACAACCTCACTTTTATTAGTTACATCTGACAGACAGGCTATAGTCTGTTGTGTTCGTTTATCTATTTAAGATAATTTGCATACTTTAGCGTTCTGTATTCTAAGTCGATTTTTGAGTGACAGTTTGCAATAAAAAGATTTGAATGCAATGGAATTTGAACGTTATCATATGACATTGAGTTTGTAATTCCAAAACTTCAACACCACTCTTATTTAATTTTAGGTACGGAAGAGGAGTCCTCAGATCGTCACTCTTCAGAGGAGGAAGGTGATGCCGTGGACGATATCTGGGCGATCAGCGACGCGCAGGCGCGGCATTACGCGGGACAGTTTGCGACGTTGCGGCCCGAGCGCGGCATGCTCTCCGGACAGACTGCTAGGTAACTAAACTAAACACCAGGGTTGCCAATGCCTATTTTCCAGATTCCCCAAAATCATTGGTGAAAATCCCCGAATTTGGGGAGAGCAAAATCCTGATTCCCCACAAAATCCCCTCAAAATTATTTCATAAATAAAATAAACTTGTAAAGAATATAAACCTTAATAATAGAATAAAAAAATATATTCTTTGTCATGCAGCTACATTATAGCAGGGGTTTCGCCCGAAGATTTATTGAAGTTTTGTTGCCATAAAAAATATAAATTTAGACTGGAATTTACTAGATGACTGATCCATATCCGAGTATTTAGGTAGTAAAATGATGTTTGTAATGTACTACTTACTGGTTTGACTTGGTAAAATTATAAAATCCCCACATAATCCCCGCATATCCTCTCCACACAAAATCCCCAACCGTTTTGAGATTCCCCACAGTTTGGGGAAATCCCCACAAATTGGCAATGCTGCTAAACACACACATAACATAACATCACGCCTATATTCCCCGAGGGGTTGGGCAGAGGTGTATCTATAGTACACCCACATTTCGCCAGTTATGTTTAAGTCCCATGTAATAAGAGCCTGCTACTGAGAAATTCCAGTAAAAACTAAACTAAGGTCTATTAAAATCCTTGTTTTCATTTGATGTTATATAAATTAATTTGACTTCAGAATTATCATTGAAATAGTCATAAAAATAACAAGTAACGCAAACTGAACTTTAGCTGTAGCAGTTAAAAACAGTTTTTCCAAAAACACATATTGTTTATTTTTAGAAACTAATCACGAACAGTTAACAACATTAGCGTCCATATCAGTGTTATAAAGCGATGTAATATATTGACAATCTCATTCACTCCCACATTATATAAAAAATTTGGCGTAGTGTTTGAATAACTAAAATGATAACGAGATTTTTTAGGTATGACTAGCTGCTTCCCGCGGCATCGTCCCTAAGCCTAAGTTATTTTGTATAAAATCAGCTATCTGCCAGTGAAAGTCCCGTCAAAGTCGGTACATTAGTTTCAGAGATTAGCTGCAACAATCAATTGTTAATTTGACATAACAAACAGACACTTCGATTGTATTTATTTACATAGATTATAAAAACACCATATTTTTATCCTCAGGTTATTTTTCGAAAAATCACACCTTCCTGTACCCGACCTGCGGAAAATATGGCAGCTCTCAGACATAAACAAAGATGGCATGCTAACACTGGAGGAGTTCAGCATAGCGATGCATCTCATAGTGCTGCGACGGAACAACGTGCCTGTGCCCGAGGCACTGCCTTCCGCCCTCGTGCCTCGCGTGGACTCGCGGTATTCCGCCCAAGCCGTCACCACCGACCTGGTAGACCTCGGAGCAGACATGTTCAGTTCCGGCACCTCCGCAGACTTCAACTTCGCGCCCAAAACTGAACCCATCGACCCTTACGATGCCACGAAGGCAGTTCCTAAGAAGCCAGAGGAACGACAAGCTTCACTCACCCCGCCGAAAACTGAAGCGCAGGTTAATAACAAAGAATGGACGAAGTTTGTGGATTCGCCGACATCAAGCGTGTCCAGTCCGGGACCAAAGCCTGTCAACTTCGACTTCCACAAGTCGGCCGTTGAGCGTGACCCTAAGATCTTTCACCCAGTGGCCGTGCGCGTCACGCCCGACAACAACGCACTGCCGCTGGAGAGCGACACACGCGCGTCTACCTCGCCGCGTCGCGACGACTTCGCGCACGCTTTCGAGCTGGCCAGTCCGAAGCGCCTGAATTCGCAGCCGCCGGCCGAGCCGCCGCCCAACGGCGCCGAGATCAAATCCATCCAGCGCCCGCAGCCGCGCAAGCCCGTCAAGCCGGCTGGAGTATTGCCGCCGCCGCCCACGCGCGATGACGGGCCCGCGTCACTTCAATACGCGCCTAAGAAGGAACCGCCCCCGCCGCCGCCTCCCCGCCCGCTGCGCAACCACGCGCGTTCCTCCTCCCTCGACCTCAACCGCCTCAAAGGCGCCCCCGCACCTCCCCCGCAGCCCCCGCCACGAGCGTCCCCATCCACAGCGGAGCCCCCGCGCCGCCTCATCAACCAGCGCAGCGAGGGCGAGCCCGCGTTCCCGCCGGACGCGTTCGCGCCGCGCGAGTACGACGAGGGGCTCGGCTACGTGCGCGAGATGCACGGCGCGTTCGAGGTGTACCGCAAGCCGCGCGACTCGTCGCCCGAGCCCGACGTGCGCGCGCTCACCGAGCAGAACGCCGTGCTGCACCGCGTGTGCCGCGCGCTGTGCAGCGAGCTCGCCGACGTCACGCGCGACCGCGAGGCGCTGCGCGTGCGCCTCGACCACGCCACGCTCCTCTAGTCACGCCACCGCCACGCCACACGCCCATGTTATTGTTTCAAATATGTAATCTCATGCAATGTGAATCGTTTATTATGTAGTATTGTTATCGTATATTCGGTGAGACTAATTATTTGTATGCCGGTGTATTTTATTCGACCCTCGCTGATCACCCCACTAATTCGGCCTCGACCTGTCCTCACGTTTATACATTTCTGCTTGCGCGTAATGCTGTGAGGCATAAGGTTGTAAAGTTGCGTTTTGTGACATATTTGACGTCAGCTAGCTTACGTTGATCAGTATATTTTTGTGCCTTTTTACATTTTTGAGCATAAGGGGTCCATTAACATTTTATTTCTAGAGGCTATTTTGAAAATAACTATATTATTTAGTAGAGCCACAGTATTTAACGTCATTATACTAATTTCCGTAGTCTCAGTAGCATTTAATATAATTTGGTCACATTATATAATTTTGTATACATGTAGTTTATGGTATTGTATATAATTAAATTTATAACGACGTCACTCCAGTACATTTCCAGAGTTAGCTGTTGAAGACTTATTAGAGTTAGACATTGTTAGGGCAAGAGTTTTTGAACTTATTAACAGCAAAATTTTAAAGGACTTTTATAGAAATATAAGAAAACGTCTTCACCAAAACACTATGAAAAGGTCTTCAATGAAGTGAAGGAATTTACAATAATGTCGGTTTTATATTTACGATACATGATCAATGTTCAAATCAATTGTAAGTACCAAAAATATGATTTAAATAATTGATTTGAAATTGTCGCTACGTCTAGGGTTTTCTAAGTATATTATAGATCATTGTATTATTCAGTGGTTGTGCTTGCTTACACATTTTGTCAGTACTTCCATTCATATTTGAATACCAGTTGAATATCGAAACGAGTTGTCTTTACTTGAGATTTAGTTTATTAAAAAAAGTTCAATAAATAAAATATGTTTGTAAAATCTAAATCGGCAAAAGGCTAATATTATAAGACTAAATAATAATGTTTATATCCGTTGACGATATTTTTTGTAATTTATAAAAATACAGAAAACTAATAATTCGTTGTTAGAGGCCAAATACTTGAGAATCTATAAGATTCATAGTTTTCCAAATTGTCTAATCCGTTGTATTCGTACCGTGGCATTTATAATTTTCGTAGAATACGTTTGTACAATATTAGAAATTAGTTGTAACTCCAAAATGTTACTGCAGGGTGGCGCTAGTGTGCTTGATTAGCATTCCTTATTTTAATTTGCTTTGTCATTGTTTTAAGTGTAAAATTCCATCAGACGGAGGGTGTATTTGTTAAAATTTTGTGAATTTTGTATTATACATTAGCTTAGCGAATGTAAAAATGTCAAGATGTAAGAACTAAAGGGAAACACGATGTACAAGACTTGTGAAGTATGAAGAGGACATAGATTGTTATTTGTAAGTAGGTATCGACGCATAGGGGCCCCGCGCTGGGGCCACTGCAGATGTTATAAACTATCAGATTACAATATTAGCAACTGAAATATGTGTTGAAATAAAACTTGTATTATAATAAGATTATTGTAAAAGTATTTATCTTTCATTTTAGTCGTAACTTTAAGTATATGGTCCTCAGTTAGATCGCAGCCTCATCGCACTGTAAATATTTTGATTCACAGAGAAACGTCTGTCGAACGCTTTATTAAATAACCCCACTGATCTACATTTTGGTCCAATTTTTGTACTACTAATAATGTTCACCATTATACCTTTTTACCTATTTATGTTTCATAAAAATTTATACAGTAATGCTTAAATACAATGTAGTAAATTATGTACAATAAATTTATTTCAAAATTGTATTAGTATTTGTATTTCAATAATGAGAGATGACTTGGGGCAAGGTATTAGGTATAGTTCGGCGCTTCTAAAGTATCTAAAATTAATAAATATTCAAAATTAATGTCTTTGCAAAGCTCTAAAGCGTACAGCTGATTTATGAGGTAGCAAAAACTCGTTATCTAAATCAATATAAGCAAGGCTACTTAATTGACGCATTTAAAACCTCACAGTTATACATGTTTCCAAATGAAGATCCAAATTGAGTATCTAATTTAATCAGGTTTCATATCAACCGCGCGATATCGAAGTTATCGAAAAATCGATACTGGATAAATGAAACCGCATCACGAGTCGGAATCTACCCTCAGTGATAAGGTGCGGCGATGATAAGCGAGCGCGGCGTGGACAGTTGCACGCGTGCGGCCGGACACCGGACACCGGCCGGCCCCGGACACCCCGGACACACGGCCGGCTCCTCGGCCATTTCTCCCTTTCCCGCCGCTACAGTGTAGCGCATACCTGCGGACCTTTTTTTGTGATGGTTGTCCCCCCGCAGCTCGCGGCCGGCGCCCGGCCGCACTCCTCACATACACCGTGTTGAGACGCGACTCGGGACGCACGCACGCTGTTGGCGCGTCCGCGGCGCTCGCGCGTAAACATTCACGACTACAATGAGATCTTTGATGTAACGCGCCGGATATGTCCTCTCCGAACATGAAGTGCATCGTGGCTGTTGTTGTTACCGTGAGCCTAGTGACCGGAGTCGCCGCCGAGGCCTCCGTGCGGACATGTGAACCTATCAAGGTGGCGATGTGTAAGAACATTGGATACAATCAGACCGGGATGCCGAACTTGGCGCGGCACACGCTGCAGACGGACGCCGACGTGACGCTGCAGACGTTCAGCCCGCTCGTGCAGTACGGCTGCTCCTCTCAGCTGCACCTGTTCCTGTGCTCCGTGTACGTGCCGATGTGCACCGATAAGGTGGCGCTGCCCATCGGGCCCTGCAGAGGCTTGTGCGAGAGTGTATACACCAGGTGTTACCCTGTGCTACACGGCTTCGGGTTCCTCTGGCCTCCAGAGTTAGACTGTTCCTTATTCCCTGCGGAGAATAACCACGAACATATGTGTATGGAAGGTCCGGGAGAGCGTTCGCAACCGCCGGGGACTGTTCCCCTGGACATGGGGAATGCAGGCGGCAGGGGAGCGTGCCGGAGACTCATCAAGCCTAATAACTGGGTGTGGGTGAGAGGATCAGCGCGCTGCGCGCAGTATTGTGATGCAGAAGTGCTCTGGGATGGTGGAGAGCGGAAAGCTTCAGAGGTGTGGTTGGCGACTTGGGCAGCTTTGAGTTTCGCGTGTACCCTGGCGGCCGTGGGGGCTCAGCTGGCCTGTGGGGACCGCGGCGGGGCGGGGGAGCGCGCGCTGGTGCTGGTGGCGCTGTGCCGGTGCGCGGCGGCGGCGGGCTGGGGCGTGCGCGCCGCCGCCGGCCGCGCTGCCGCTGGCTGCGCTAAGGACTCCACCTCGCCGACACGCATGTTACTGGCACACGACGGACTAGCGAATCCTAATTGCGCTGTTGTCTTCCTGCTGCTGTATTACTTCGGCCTCGCTGCATCGGTTTGGTAAGTCCATTTTATGTTTTCAGCTAAACAAGGCCTATAAATTACAGATTGCTACAAAAAGCAGCATTGCAACATCCACCTACTCTTAACATAATTCCCTAGCTAGTTGCTTATAACGACACCCACGGCTGATCTTTGCCACACTTTAGACCATTAAGTTTTACACCCTCATACTAAAAATATTTAGTTAATTACCTTCGTCAATGTACCTAATGTATTGGCGTATCCTAATTGGGACCCCAATATAAAATTGGCATAAACCTTGCAGTCGGTACCTGTGCAAAGCAAACAAAACAAGCGATTCGACCAGTCAGCAAAAAAATTGGCAACAATTGACGCCTCCGAGCAGGATGGACAATGGTTTTCTTGTATTTCGATTTGGGTACCTGTCCTTATTGTCTGGACCCGTCCCCAACGTTAACTTCGACGACAATCAATTATGTTTTGTCACTTGTCGTGTTATAATGTCCTTTAATCTGTCGCTTCGGCTTTGACAAACAGATCTGAATACAACACCGAAGTTTCTTCAGGTACAAATGCATATAGAACAACTTTCATCTTTTGTCAAACTAGAAATGCAACGAGCTCAAACTCTTTCACAGTTCGCGCTTTGTAATACAAAATCAGAAATTATTATCATTGTTTGTAGTCAGAGCCGGGAAGCTTACACAAAGCTATTTAAACGTGAATGGAGTTAACAGAGTTCAAACTCCTTTACTAGATGGAATACGTATTGTTTTCTTAGTAATAAGTCATGCTTTTAAACGGTTAGACACAAATGGAACTAGCGCTTTGTCTAGTTCGTAAGTAATAGATGCTGCCGTTACGAAATCACTTTAAATTCTTGAACAAGACAAATAGTGAGTGCAATTCCTTCATTGGAATGTTAACTGTGACTTCTGTAATATCCGGACTTACGTAAATATGTTGATAACTTCTGAATTCCACGTCAAATGCGGACAGATATTTACCCACATTCGCTTAGACTTGATGCCGATTCTAACGTTCTAACGTCTAATAAGTACTTCTTAGATACTTTTAAAATCATTAAACATTCTTCAACACTATCATGACTGTAACTGGACACTGCTGGACAAAGGCCTCTCCAATCGAAAGACTTTCTTAACATTCTTAATCATTTTAAATCCTAAACTTTCTAATAACATCCTTAACACCGCAACATAAGAATTCCATTTTTCAATTTCAAATAACAGTGAGAAGATAAATCACCACAATTTCTTTGTAAGACCATTTCCTTAGAGAACGATAGAGGAACATCGAGGTTGTAAACTAAAACGAATTGGGAAATAAAATAAACGAGGGCCAATAAATCACGAGGAGGCGAGGACTGTGCCGGTTGGAGCGACGAAACACGGGTCGTGTACGTGCGCCCTAACTCCGTAAGTTTAACGCACCTTATATTGTACACAGTTCAAACTTCAAAGAAGGACAGACATAACTCGGAAAGACTGTGTGTTACATAACATGAAATCAATCTGCCTAGCCTTTTCCCAACTATGTTGGGGTCGGCTTCCAGTCTAATACAGTTATCAAGTCTAATGCAGCTGAATACCAGAAATTTACATGGAGCGGCTGCCTATCTGTGGGCATAAAACAATCACTTTGGCAATCATCGTAAAATGTCACAATCTGACAATTCATAATATGATCTGCGTGCGATTCATATTACGAAATAATTCATCTGTTTGACAGTTTTCTATGGAGATTCGTAAAATGGTCCACACAATAAGAATTGCTTTTGTGTCAAATTAGAGGAATTGCTAATGTGGCCATTTTAGGCCCCCTGACCTCTGCAATACAGTAACTGGGTAATATATCCCTTGGTAAGACGTTCGGGCTTCTGACGACGACCCGTAGTTAACGCTAACGACCGTCCAGGAGTGACAGTCCCGGCTGTCATTCGTGGGTCTTTCACGAGGCACGGAGCAGTGAGTTTCATAACATAAGCTTGAAATTTGACCGAAATTTAAATTAGGACAGTGGATACGATGTTGGGCCCAGCCCATAATGAGACAATTAGTTCTAAGAATATCTTGGCCATTCATTTTGTCGTATAAAGTGACATTTTTACTGCATAGGAAATGAGTTATGGTCGTCTTCCATAAAAAATTATAGGACGCAGCTGTAAAACTTCACGTGTTTGTAACAAAATACATTTAGTTGACGAGGACACAGAAAAACTAGCCCTGAACTGTCTGCAAAGCAAACATTCTGTTGATTTTCAAATATAAATCTTATTCTTCGAACGGTAAGATACAATATGGCGGTAATAAAAAGCTTGTAAATCTGAAGCGACATGGTAGTGCAGTAAAAACTCGCCGTCTTGCATTTCTACATAAATATTGGTTTAACTACCCATGCAGCAGTTGCGATCCAACGATTGGTATCTGAGAAATATTGGCGATCGACTTCTTGCGGCGAACATTAAACATTATGTGCAGCTTTTTGTAGAAGCTATCATCCGTACCGTAGACCATGAAGTATTTGTATCAGATACTGTAAAAAATGGTATAACATTAGTACCTACCCAAACTGCAAAAACGAACTTTAAACGTTGTAACTAATCTAATAGATTTATAAATGAAAAATTTGCTCCTGTCTCAGATTTACCAATTAAAAAAGAAATTCCAGCCGACGAACATATTCCTGTCATTCCAGCAATGCGCGTTGTTCTTGCTTGCGAAACCAATGCGCTAATGAAGACATTTTGCGAAATCATAACACGTTTAAGAAAGTAAATCTTGATTCTTTAAATAGTTTACTAAATGCGTAGCTTTTCATGGCGAAATTATATTGTCGCTACAATTTGTTAGCCATATAAAAGTCATCTTTATCGATTGTAGCTATACTTTGAACCGTAATAATTATGTTTAATGCATGTTGCTCCACATCATTTTACCTGACATTTAAAGACAAATGAGGAAATTAAAATGAATTATGGATACCGTTTTTATCCTACTGTAAGTTTGTTATATTTACCAATTACGTGCGTGCTTGAATTTGTAGATGTTTAATACCAACGGTATAGTATTAATTAAGAGAGCCTGACATTTTGACGAGTTGACATTCAAGTACTATTGGCCATGTGTGCTTTGATTCCTGTAAGGGTTCTGAGCACCTAATTGAATTTTCTACAATGGGGTACTTATTACGTCGATAATACTTAATTGTTTAGATTGAGTAGGTAGGTATGGTTTGTACGTTGATGGGCTATTGGCAGTTAAGTTAATGACTGTTCACATAGCTATTGAATTTTAACAATTTCTAAAGATAAATAGATGTATCCTGTGGTAAAGGATGCATGGTTTTCAAAGGCACATAATTCCCTTACTGTGCCAAGGCACATTAACTTCAGAAAGCTGCCGTGACGTATTCGTTTTCTAACTCATTGTAATAACTACATTCTATTATAAGAAACCGTTACTGATTTATCAAAGCGACATTAAGAAGTAAAGAGCCTATTCATCAGTACAATGAGAAGTTGCAATTAATCTGCAATTTAAAGTGGTTATCTCTTTAATGTGTAAATTCGCAACTTGTTTCAGGTTATTAAACTTATAATCACTCACCTTGCGAACGTTAACGTTCCGGCGAGGTTGATGCCATGTTATTTTGTTAAAAAGGATCTCTCATGAAATAAAATGTTCATTGACATTCCATTGAACAGAGCGTGGTTGTCTGAAAGTTCATCTTGAGCTACTGTTTCTTCTCATTCGGAATTACATAATGGGTTGATATCTATATACATATTTGTGTTGTCCCAAGGCAAACACCTCCATTATCTTTTTACAAGCATTTCCACTAGATAACTCTTTCTCTAGATCCAGCATGATTGGGAGTTAAGAAGTTGACATCACAGTGAAATTTGGCTTTCCTTTATAGTACCTTTATGGTAAACGCGAAAGTTTGTTAGTATGGATGGATGGATGTTTGTTACTCTTTCACGCAAAAACTACTGAACGGATTTGCATGAAATTTGGCACACAGATAGTTTATAACCTGGATTAACACATAGGATACTTTTCATCCCGATATTCCCACGGGATCGTGCCTTACGCGGGTGAAACCGCGGGGCACAGCTAGTACAGTATATTAATAAGTTCAGGATAGACCCCTTGCTTTCTTCTTGATCTGGATTAGAGCCAGGTAGCTTCATTTCATACAATGATTGATGCAGATCTTGGATTTAATGCACAATTCCATCTACTTATATTAACTAGGTTTACCAATCGTCACCTACGCCATATCTCAACCTAATGCATCTACATTTCTTAGATTACCATTAGACGAACTGACCAACCATCACCTCGCCAAATCTAAAGGCATTAGAGTATCGTCGATTCCAATTTCGTCACGCCATCGCGCCACCGCTATCCACACACGCAGATAATGTTTAAGGAGGACACACACCCATAACAGTTGTAAATCTCGGTTTATAGCGGACATTATTAATTTCTTAGAAAGCCACAATTTCGTTACAAAAATGACTCGTTATGATAATTTCCCGGTGATTTATACAACGTCGGTGTTCTTTGAATGTGTTTAATGTTAAGCCTGGACATTTTTTATGAGAAAATATTGATACATAATAAACGAAACAGAAATAGCTTTACTGCTTCAATTTCAGTGTTTAAATGCGTAGATTATATTATTATATTGCAGATAATATCTGGAGATATAGGATGTTGTAAATAACGTGGTTCATTATCGAGGATTTCATGCAATCAATCACGTTGGTAATATAATCCGCGTATCCATTCGCACTGATGTTATTGGTTATCATAGTTTTATTACACTCGTTTCTTAGTTAAGTTATTGAATGAAAAAAGTGCCTTTAATAAAAAGAGTTCACTATTGGATTCCTGAAAATAAACAGCACACAGAATCTGATGTAGTTTTTCTTTTAATTGCTGAAGATCATTGCTTTCATAACTTATTTATGAGTCAGAGTAATTATTTTTCTAGATTTGAGATATTTAGTAGAGACTAGCATTTCTATTAAAACCATAACATGTGTGTTAATAGCCTCAAGCGCAGGACGCGAAGTACCTCAATGACCTAGTATCACAAAGCGCCCTAGGCCGCTAATAACAATCGAACCGAGTCGATGAATGTTCACCGTTCAGTAACAATGTGCGTAACCAGTCGCAGCGCCGGTTATAGCATCAATTACAAGCAGTTATCGCGTTTTATTGACACATGAAAGAGGCCGGTTTAATTGTTTGCAGCGTATGTGAGGCGAAGGCTCGATGCTGAGTATTACAGAGCCTCCTGCCTCTAAACTAGCCCTATTAACATAATAACAGATCGCTCAGCGCGGAACTAGTTAGTCGAGCGACTCCGGCGCATATTGTGGTCGCTGTGTAATGAGAAACGTCAAATTGGTTTTGTATTCATGCGCTCGAGCAGTGAGCTTACGCTACGGACGCGCTCCGTTATCATTTGTTTAAGTCCACTCAATGTTTGAGTATTTTTCTGGCTCAATAGTCATTGCATTTTCTCCTTGCAGCTGGGGTTCAACATCTCTAATGGCTTTTTTTTATTTACTTTCGAAACCAATTTGCAGTTTAGCTATTCTGGAAACAACCAATTTACCAAAGGGTTTCTTTAATTTTAAATATCCTCTCGTGCACATAAATTAAATAAATGCTAATTAAACAAAAGTAACTTAAAATTAACTTAACTCTAGAAATATTCATGTAAGCACTTGCTTTGTGGACATGCCTTTAAACATAAAACCTTTTGTGTAAAGAATTCAAAACTGCAGGTTTTCTGTGCTTGAAATAACAGTAATTTTATTTTCATTTAGACGAAATACCGCGGATACGGCTCTAAACATAACATGAATTCCAACTGCTGTTGTTTCGTAACTCAGCCAGGTGATATTAGGTTTTCTCCGGCATGCAGTGCGCTTTCAGAGCATCGAAATCGTGTAGTTGTAATTTGCAATCTCTAATTATGTACCTACGATCCCATAATAGGTACCTAATGACTATTGCGGAATAGAAAGTCATAATACCTACATGTTATTAACTTATTACCAGCGTTCGATAGTTTTCAATAAATAGCGGAGTTTCCGCTACTTAAGTATTTCGTAAAAGCATAAAACTCACCCGCTTCAGGTATGTGCTTATAAATAATTGTAGGTGTGGTAATTTCCTCTAGTTACCGTCCGGTGCTGGTCAATACGAAGGTGTATAATCTGGAGTCGGTTCATAATTCCTTGTTTATTTAAAATTTCCGTGCTTCGTCGATGTAATCTCGACACGAGAGCGCCCCGCCTCGCGCCGTGCCGCCATTCTCGTTAATAGGGCTGCCACTCGTTAATACATTTTATTATCGATCAATAACCCGGCTGTGATTGTTGTAAGAGATAACATTGACGACCGACAGCGCGGCTAAGCTACAACGTATTGTAAATATTATTACAGGCCATATTTTTGTAGTGCCGCTGCTGCACCACAATCTTCCACGAGTCCGAAAGTTCTCTATAGTACTAAATTAACTAAACTTGAATTCTGTCATCAATTCATCATACGTCAATGTTGGTTTGGTATGAACTAAGCCATTAACATTCAAAATATCGATATAAACTCCTGCTGAAAATGTTGTGGTACAACACTATGGAGGAAACTTCGATTCCACTGCGCGCCCGCACCGTAATTGGGATGCTAATCAGATGCTGAGCTGTCGCCATCCTGTTTCCTCTCACGGCAGGAGTAGGTGCCGTCTCTTTCTCGTGCCAGAAAGGAGTGCGTCGTAGGCGGCGGGGTCTTCAATCATCTGGCAATAAGCGAGAGAGACGCGCTTCCCTCGGGCTTCGGCCCGCCTGACATGTAATCACCGTAGTTTGCGCTGGCAGAATAATTTTCATTTTTAACAACCTACCATACCAACTCGGCAGAACCACGTTATGGAATGACGAGATGGATCCGATACCTAGTTGTTTTTGTTTTTAAAGTTACAATTTGCTGTAATTTTCATCCTGTTGTTAAGAAATTAATATATAATATTGTAACGCGCTAATAAGTAGAGCCGTTTATTGCAGGCAATAAAATCATTTCGAGAATCACTGTTGTAAAAAACACATTTTTGAGAAGTCACTTGTCTTTTTATAGGCTGGCTATTAATTGTATTATGGGCTCTTTGATCGTTCCGATGCAAAATAGTTTAATATGTATTTTTAGAGGAGGGGCTCGTCATGATTCTTCTTTTTTTAAGATTTGAATTTGAGCTAGAAAAACAATGCACGTGCGGTGAGATGGGTCGCCAGAGCCACAAAGCGGTGTTTACCCTGGCCGGATTACAAAGGAGCCGAGGAGCGAGGATTCTGCATATCTGGCTCTCTGATCGGCGCGGGCGCAGCGCGGCCGAGATCGTATCGAGCGATCCTCATTATTGGAACACGCTTTGTTGAGTACAAATAGTATATACAGAATTGTGAGAAGAGCTATTTAGGTACCTAGTAAAAAAAGTAACAAGAAATTTTCTTACGTAGCGCCCGTAGTCCAATTTCTTTTGAAACATAATTTCTGTTACTCCAATTATCAAGTCGTATTGCCTCATGCATCGATAATCTCATGTTTATTGTATGAGGGAGATGATAGCGTTAATAAACTATGGCGGTTGAAACATAACATTGTTGATACGCCGCGTCATGGAAGAGCTTCGCATAGCTGCATCGCAAGCCATGTTTTTTTCAAAAGATAAGATTCTTGAGAGCCATTATACAAATATAAACGCTAATCCAGCTAGCTAGCTTCATAATTTTCTGCCTATCTCATAAAGCCACTGACGAGATCAGGAAAATTATTGTAGAAATATTTTATCTCGAAGTTAAGTCATAAGAAATGCTGCTTGCGTCTCCTAAAGCAAAGTTATTTTACGAGAAACTTTGTGCTATCTCGGTTGGTGCACCAAGCGGGCTTGTTAGCCGCGATTCACGGCTTAGATACAAGAACTGGTCCCTGGGTCGCCTGCCACGATCATATCGCCGCCCATTGTTCCCCGTCACTACGTTACGTTACGATCGTGAATGACTGTCACTTTCTATTTTTACTTCAGATTTTGTGGGTGTCTGGAAGTATTTTTACAGCAGCTATTTCAGGATCTCATGAAAGCTTTAAGACGTTGTTTTTTGTAGACAATTTGGCACAGTTTAGAGTAGTGTTCATTCATTCAACAGTGGCATTCATTTCAGTGATATGTTTGATGTTTTAGCTAAACAGGTAGAATAGTCGCTTTAAAAGTGTGTCACGTACTTATTTATCTATCCATTCTGAACTACTAGCGTTTCATCTGATATCATCTTTTATGCTCTATGTTCCCCTGTCAGTAAGGAGGATGTTCCTCAAAGGTCAGCTATGCAGTGGGTGGCCGATCATTTCTGTAACCTACCTCGTTTGTTGGTTTTGGGTGATGGATAGCCGTGTAATTATAGCCGATTATCTGTCTACCCGTCCGCCTCGGGGAAACTGGGTAGTTTGGTGGAATTTTAAAATTGTTGTTAATGCGTATAGTCGGTTATGGTAATAAGCTTATTATCGATAGCTGTTTTGTTGGTAATTGTGGTTATGGAGACTGGTACTTATATGGAGTTTTATTTCGTGAATGATAATTTAAAGTGGAGTTGCAATTAATATTACCATAAGTACTACCTACTTGCTAAGATTGCTGATCAGCTATCAAATTGCGTAACTTATTATTGTAACCGATTAAGACTAATCTGTTTCATTTGACAGTTCAACAACATTCATTGCGTTATTTACGTTTTGAGCAGATGTTTTTTTCGAACTTATGAAGCAATGGATAGTTTGTTTCAAACTGATTCAGATTATGATTGATCGTGTAGTACGCAATTGGGATGCTCTTTTCATATCTATCTCCTGAGGGTCTAGAGAAACTGACATTCTATCAGCGATAATTAACGTTGATGGAAAAGTCAACAATTTATTGGATGGACATAGCTACCGAAGAGCATATTTCAATCCTGTTGAAACTGGTCGTAGAAATAGGAAACTCAAAGGGGTAATTGCATAACATACATAACATAAAATGACAATTGATCGGAATGCCATTAATTATGACAGTTCAGCCACGTTCATTGCATTTTTTACGTTGTTGAGAAAACGAATTTTTCAAACTTAGGAAGCAATGGATTAGGAACATCCTTCAAAACCTTCGGATTGTGATTAAAAGTGCGTTACGCAATTAGGTTGCAGGGTCTTCTTTCATCCACCTTTTCAACTAGTCGCATCGTCCACATTTTTAATAAGTATTCAAAAACTTTTCTAGTACGAATTTTTACCCTGCGAGACTTCACACAAGTTATGTTGTACATGTTGGTGCATTTACATAATAATATCATTCAGTATGGTTGTCATCAGTAACTTCTCTCGGGATCGATTCCCGGTGGTCGCTGACTCACACAGCTCTTAGCGCGAACACAACACTGCATTCTACACGTTCAGCGGTACCTGATGACTGTGTGTAATATGGCCACCGTTCGGAAACAATGTTATCAGGCTGCAAATAATCATTGACCTGTGTGTATGGATATATGATATCATCTTGTTTTTTTACTTATCTTAAAAAATGTCTTCTTTGTACATTTAACTGACTTTATTCATTTTTAAATGGATTTGTTTTACCATCACTGCTAGTCTTCCAGCTTCAAAACTCGTGGTTACCTCAACGGATGCGTATGCGTCGTTTAGCGCCTGCTCTTCTAAACGAGCTTGCGCCCGCGTTGTCTTGTACAACTTGTACTCATCTTAAAAGCTTTCACGGTTCATTTTGACACCACGAACACAACCAAAACTTACTCCCAACACTGCGCTGTTAATCAGTAGTACTTTTAGATACATACCGTTTCGAAATCATCAAAGATTCCGTTACCTACCAGTTACTAGTTTTTTATTAGCTCATCGATTAGACAAAGACTATAATAAAACTAATGTGTCCTTTTATTTTTACTGCTCCGATGTCTCGTTAACTGATTTATATTTCCAACTTACAAGGTTAAGTTTGTCCTCAGAAAATGCAAAGATTTCTTTGTGTGCAAGTTTGTTCGTTTTTTCCGAATACGAAAACGTGAAATGTTACGATCCTCGCCCAAATAAATGGTCGAGGGGACCATTGTGCGGGTTTCGGAGAGCAGGTAGACTTTTTTTCTGACCGTACGGCCGTACTGGTGGAGAAAAAAACGCGTAATTTATTGGAGCCGGCTGTTTTTAAACAGTAGTTGTGTGTGCCGGGGACAGTTATTGTATAAAGTTGGCTGAAAACATCCTTTCTTTTCGAATTTGGTAAGACAGGTTTAGGTGGCGGTGGTGGTGTGCACTGTGCAATGTTCAGTTGGAACAATAGATTCAGTACCTGAGTAACTGGTCACCGTAGCTACAGATCATTATGCTAGTCAGAAACCTCACCCAAGAATTCAATTTCAAGAACAGTTTCCTAAACATATCCCATACAATTCGGAGCTATAAAAGCTCACGGTACCGCCCACGAGCAACAAGTTAAACTGCCGTTGCAAAGCAATGTTTCTTCTAAACCGCCTCACCCAACGCAGTTAGGAAGCCATTAAACAAATTGTCGTTACAAGTAAATCATAATTTCTAAAATAGCAATGCAGCTTGCAGGAAGTTGAGCGATGAAGCTTCCGTTTAATAACAAACGTTTTCGTGCGAGGATCGCGTCCTAAACAAACACAGATTTCCATTAATGTCCGCCAGACGGACAGGCTTAGCCGTATATATTTATTGATTTATTGATCGTAAGGAGAAATCCCGTCGGCCGTAATTTAAACGGGCGTCCAAAAAGGCGGCCGTGTTTTGGAGCCGGACAGGGCAATGTTTGGACATGTTTATTATAAAATAAAAATACCCGCTGTATTTACGTGTGCGTGCCATATCTATGTTTGTGTTATATTTTGATTCGATCTATCAGTTCGTAGGGTGAAATATTTGTATAGTAGAGTATTGTTTGGGTATGGAATGGAGTTTGTATAAATATATCAATCACTCATCAACATTAGGCGCCATATTACAAATGCTCTATTTTAATTTGTTTATTCGGCATACTTTTTAACATAGATTTATTATGTCTAGAAATATGGCAGTAAAAAATATGGCTGTGTAAAAAAAATACAGTTCTAAGCTACTCCATCCCATCCCCTGTTCCAAGTGGCCCCGCTAAGCAGATGCACATCTACTCGATACCTGCGTCCACCCGCTATCTATCCTTTTACTGCCATCGCCGTTCCTTTCTCACAATATAGCCGTCCAATATGGAAGAAAGAGATAAGAATAAAAGCTCTACAAATTACATTATTACTGTAAGAATTATTCGATTATGTAAGACGTACCTAAGTAGAATTTTGAGATGACTATTTTTTTTTGTAAAAGCTTTTTCCAAATGTTGGTTGGTTTGACTAAGTATAATATATTTGTGATCACGTTCTCGAAAACGGCTCTAGCGATTTCGATGAAAGTTGCAATATAGGGGTTTATTGGGGCGAAAAATCGATCTAGCTAGGTTTCATATCTGGAAAAATGCTTTCTCTATTTTCACAGCCTCGGGAATGTGATACAACGTTGATATACCTGGACGATCTCGATCTATTTTTCCGCGAGCAGGGGGCCTAAACCGGCCACATTAGTAATTCCTCTAAAAGCAGTTCATTTCCTGAATCCCAGCTGTCATTAGCAATTCCTCTAATTTGACAGAAACTCTCCATAGAAAACTGTCAAACAGATGAATTATTTCGTAATATGAATCGCACGCAGATCATATTATGAATTGTCAGTTTGTAACATTTTACGATGATTCATAATATTTTCCTATTATGATTCTGCCAAAGTGACTGTTTTAAGCAACCAGGGCTCGGTCGGCTCACAGTACCTGGGGGCCAACCACCACCGCTTACAGCAGTATTATTTTAATATTACTTCAGTGTAAGAAAGAGATGAAGCTCTACAGGACGTATAGCTCCATCTCTTTCCCCCACGAAAATGTTCCCCCATTCCGAAAGAGTACGTTTTTCTCTTCATTTTTTATTACTACAAGTTATTACTTTAATTTGACTACTATTAATTTATATTAACTAAAACATACTGAAAACAGTATTTTTCAAAATCATATAACAGCGCAGGGAATTGCCCTACAGATTTGGTCTGATAGTGAAAAATGAAGAGAATAACATGTTCTACGGAATATATCATTTTTTTTGTTTGGCCGGCAATTTCATAATTTAGCCCAAAATGATTTTTCTCCTTTCATCCAAATCCGTTCAGTAGTTTTTGCGTGAAAGAGTAACAAACATCCATCCATCCATCCATCCATACTTACAAACTTTCGCGCTTATAATATTAGTTAGAAATTAGATGTAGGTAAGACAATTTAGGTCTCTACTCTCTAGTCCTTGCCCTAGTCGTAAGGTCTATCAAGCTTTGAGGTCTATACTCCATTTGAAATAAGATTAGACGTATAGATAAGCCTTTTTTACATTTCGTTCAACCGATTTTGAATTCTATTGCGTTGGTGGCATGACAAATGGCAGCCGCAGTAGATAGTTGGTATTGTGTAACTTTTTTTGCTTTTAATGCTATCCTTATGCCTACGGTATAGAAGTCAAAATCGGTTGAACGGACTGTAAAAGGGTTTGTTTTAATGTCTAATCTTATTTCAAATGGGGTATAGTCCTAGATAAAATTACATTAATGTCTGCTGCGAAATCAACGTCCATATGCGAAGTAGGTATGCTGTGTTGTGTTTAATATTTTAATTAAAATTGTTTCCTAAATCGCGCAAATTAAATGAATGGTAAAGGCTCTCCGTGTTTTCGCACCTTTCCTTTTACAGCGAAAGAAGAAACATGTACTTAATTGTTTATTTGATAAATGTTTATATAACAGTACATTCTAGAGAAGCTTTTGGAATAACCAATGAACAAAATAAAACTGTATGAGCAAGTTAGTTGGCTAGTTACAATTTAAATTTCAAATCTCTCGATCTCATAAGCATGTTGTTACCCACGTATCCTCGATAGCAGCGCAGACGCAGCATCACGCATCTCCTAACAAAGAACAAGATAACCAGTTTATTTACATCGCAACTATAAGAAAAGGCTCGATTGTATGTAAAACAAGCGCTACGAACGGGCCATAAACTTTATCATAACGAGCTGGCCGCATGCCCCGCAGTCCCCACACCGATTTATATGCAGATGCCCAAATCGAATGATTTTTATCTCGATTCTTAATTTTACACTTACTTTTATATCGACACGTTTTACTCACACGAGATTAGCCTTTTTGGGATATGGCATTTAATATTTTGAATTACAAATCGTTTACCGTTTTCGATTTTTTTTATCGTAAAGTTAATTCGAGATTCGTGCGTATTAAAAACAGTAGGCAACACTGCTTTGGTAGATGAACAATAACATTCGCATGAAACAAGTAGCATGTTGCATGCAAAATCTTATTAGGCAGATAAAAAAAAAAAAAAAAAAAAAAAAAATTACCTATTCTACCACGTCTAATCAATTGGATTGGTGTTAATTTATTACGCAATGATTCACACTAGGTGCTTAATCTATTATGAGAAAATCTCATGCCAGACAGCTTGAAGCTACGAATCACAATAGAGGTAATCACTTCTAAATTCAAATTTTCCCATCTACTAGGCAAAGCGTGCTTTATCGGTTATTATTAGTAGCTGGAGGGTGCATCACGTTTACGTCACGCCTGTACAGTGCAGACCAAGTACCTAATTCACTTACTGTGAGGTTCTAAGGGTCTTAACACACTGGAGATTTCCGACCGCGTTTCCAGCGAGGCGATTATTTAACGCGCTTGCTGTCAAGGTAAAGTCTACTTTTAAATGTCAAAACAAGAAAATAGACTAGATAGATTCTAAAGGGTGTCTCAGTAAGAGTGCACTTTTTCATTTTAAAATAAAAACACGTATTTTTTGAGAGAGTTGTGATATTTTTTTGGGTTGTAAATAAGACATGTTCCGATTAAGTATGGAATAAAATATCCGGCAAATGGCCCTTACGGCTCTGATGACAGGCCATTACTCTTTTCATGAAATTTTCCATGACTTTTTCACAGAGTGGCTGTATCTCACCGATATCACGCGTTGGATCTCTGATTTGAGCTCAGGAATTGTTTCTGGTTTATTCGCATAAACCCGAGATTTCGCAAAACCCCAAAGAAAAAAACTGCACGGCGTTAAATCGCATGATCTTGGTGGCCAGTTGGAAATCGTTGCTGCAATAAATCGATTGTTTCATGCGTGGTGTGGCAGGTGGCGCCGTCTTGCTGAAACCACATGTCGTCCAGATCGATGCCGTCCAGTTAAGGCCACAAGAACTCCGTTATCATGTACCTGTAACGAATGCGGTTCACAGTCGAGCGGTCTCAGCATAACTTTCCAAATTTTTGTAATAAGTTTTCACATTTGACGCGTTGTTCTTTCATAAAGGGCTCCATTTTTAATAATCGGAATGAACATAGGAGACAGCTGTGAAATTTCAGAGTAGCAACTTGCACGAAAAAAAAATGTCACCAAAAAAAGTGCACTCTTATTGAGACACCCTATAGTTGCCCCTTCCAGAAGGTAGTTTCGTAGGGAGCGAGCACGCCGCGTTTGCGCAACGTGTTGGCCGCGTTTGCGTAATGAGAGCTATTGACATGAGAGTACGTACGAGAGGGACCGAGACAATAAGCAAGTTAACAATATTGTCAAACGTGGAAAACACGTAGCGTAGTCGCAGCTAGTTCGCTTTGCACCCACGAAAATCACGTGCACAAATCGCCTTGCTGGAAATACGCTGGCAAATCGACAGTCTGATAATGCTCTAAGTATTACAATGGCGTGTAAAACTGAAATAGTGTGTAGCGAGCGTTAAGGGCGATGTGCATGACGAATGGTGATATGTACAAGCTGGAGAGTTTACGAGGCAAATTTATTCATTTTAAACGCTTCGGTGGTGTGCCTCCGTCAAGCAATATGATTAGAAGGTGCTAGAATTCGTAGTTGGTTGGAAACTAACCTACATAAAACAAGTAATGAGCTTTTTATTTCTTAAAGTAAAGATTACTGGATATTCTTGTCATTAATTTGTTCAAATAGGAACCTTTCTATAATTTGCTATGCATTTGTAGAAGGCTTTAATGATTAAGTATTAATGAGTAATTATTTACGCTGTGTTCACCGCGTTTTTGACAGTTCTCAATCACTGAATACATAACAAACAAAGCTTATCCTCTGTGATCCTAAGCAACTAAAAAACAACACAACGGAGTAACCAAGATATCTTGATTGTAATTTAGAATTATCACAACAATCTCAATCCAATCTCTTTTGAACATCATCGCATCGAACGCAACAGTGCAGCTGAAGTTCTGCATTTTGTATCGAAATTCTTCGAACTTTGAAATTCGAACGGGCAAGATACGAAGAAACTATAAAAAATTGTGATTTCGCTTTTGTGTACGTGTGGTTTTATTCGAAGTGAACTTTACACAATAGCCCTAATGGTATGCACATTAGGAGACTTGAAACTAGTTTCTAGTATTATAGTTATCCTAATCCTAACTTAATACTATAAATCCGAAAGTGAGTTTGTTTGCTACGCTTTCACGCCAAAATGGTTGAACTGATTTGGATGTAATTTGGCACATGGGTAGACCATGACCTGGATTGGGACAGAGGATACTTTTTATCCGGATCCCTTTGGGCACTGCAGGTGCCCCTGGTTTGTTTTTGATTTCGCCTCTCTCTCGTTAACCTCAGATGTTGTCGGCTGCTTAACCGGGCTATCCTGTATCTTTGCCTTAATAAATTAAGTCCTCCACCAAGGCCTAAAACTTATAAACTAAGCGACTACATGCTAAGGGCACTGGGGTACGGATCTCATCATAGGGCGTCACTAAGGGAGGACAGCAAAGGACAGGCTGGATCGTGACAAGCACTATTCCATCAAGTTTGTTTGAACTAAGTTTGTCCTATACATTATTGATTAATTAAATCCATGCTACACTAATCAGTAATGAATTACCTACCTGAGGCTAAAACAAATGAAACTCAAAGCAGATTCAACAACTTCCTTTATTTTTATTTAATTTACTTACCCTCATTACTTATTTATACTTGTTTTATGCTGATGTTGGTCTGTAACTATCTTAGGCTGCTTTTCCACCAGAGATGTGCTATACAGCTATGCTGCGAGGATGTGAAAGCTAAGCTACGAAACTATGTGACCGTTTCCACTAATGCTAAGCTATGTAGCGGAGTGAGTAAGATGTGCGAGGAACATGCGCAGCTCGAGCTATGCGATGCATTCACAGTAGGGAATGCACTCTGCTCTGCACACTCTGCTCTGCACACTCTGCTCTGCACACTACGTACACATACCACTCGCGCATCCATATTCAATCCAAAAAAAATCTGCTGTTCCATACATTTGTGTTCACTTAAATCGACAAAATGTATGGAACAGCCGACCTTTTTTGCGATTTCAATGTTGGTCCCATAGAAAAAGTATATTATAGATGACACCAAACCACTAGTTTCAAGGATAACGGTGTCTACCCTAACACCCTGTATATATATATAGCTCCCATCCACTGTACGCATCCAAAGCACGCATTGTTTGTATAAAAACATCGATTAGTTGAACCCGTTTCCATCAGTGCTATGCTATGTGGACCAATGAATATGATTGGTGGATATCAAACGTATCCATAGCAACGTAGCACAGCACATCTCTGGTGGAAAGGCAGCCTTAGACTGGGTGTTTGTGGTACACACGGGTACACATCAAGTTATACATTTCCAGTATAAGCTGAACTTGTATTTGTATAGAAATCCTCTTTAGTGCGAGATCAGCATTAACTGGAAATGTATAGCTTGATGTGTAGCCGTACATGTTTCGCCTCGATAACGGGTCGTCGTGTAAGCTCAAGACATGTGTAATGCCTGACTAGAGACCAGTCAGATCGTATCGTTGTCCGTCTATACGTAATTACGATTGCTATTGCCTTGTTTTATTACTAATGTATGTTTGTGTTATGGGTTTTCGTTTCTCTGTATATTTATGTGCGATTTGTTGGTAATATTTTTTATAAATTGTGATGTCGTGCTTGGGTGACATTTATTTGAGAACTGTGTCTGGTTCAAAGTACAAATTTTTATGAATTTTTGTTTCAGAATCTTTGTAAGTCTGTTTGCATCTCTCGTTTATAGTGTGTGCTGCCATAAAACTCATAAACACCCAACATTCTTTAGCACAAAAACGAATGTTCCCAATACACTTAGCAATATTCCCACATACACTCTTAAGATAACTATCTCCAGTGGCCACACATAGTTAACACCGCCGCGCCATTAAAAAGCACACCTACTAAAAACGACTCGATAATCATTATAATAGTTCGTTGTAGTTGGAAAGTGATAAACAACGATAACAATCATCGCAGGCGGCTAGTTTGAACTCTATTTTGCATCTCCGAGGCGGCACGTCAAAGGAGTAATCATGCCCTCCGCGTCCGATGCTGAGGAGGTATCCACGCACCTCCCGTGGGCGTTAAAATGTTGCTTGTTGACTCTCACCAACAGATTTGATAGTACAATCAGTTAGATAGTGTTTTTAGTGGGTAAGATTTCTAAATTCTTATTTTCATCGTCGTATCGGATGATTCGGAAGTCGATCAAATATTTGAGCTGTCTTTGATGTTGAGTATTTTTCTGTTTTCTTTGATAGTTGATAATGAGCGGAAGTAAATAAAGCAGAAGAGTCGAAAACACTTCAATGAAAATCAAAGCCTGTCAGATGACTAAGATTTAATTGACCAGAAAACAAATAACTTTGCGCAGAGGCGATATCTTTGTAGCCAATGAGGTTAGGGCCGGATTATGACGTACCTAATCTATCAAAAAGATCACAGAGAAATCAAAAACTGAAATTTTATTTATATGAAATATTGTATTTGATCACACAAATGTTTTTACGTCAAACTTCAAAGGTTGCTTTGACACTGTTTTGACGGAAAAATACAAATAGCCACAAGGCACACACAAATATTCCTTTTGTAATTTAATATGCTTTATCATTGATGAAATGATGACTGATAATTAATCAATTTAAAGTATAATATTTAAAAAACGCCTGATTTATTTAATACTACTAGTTAATACATGAAATTCCTTATTTTACAAAAGAATACATTACAGCATAAAATACAAAATATAATTTACAAGCCCAATCAAATTATCGAGCGCCATATTAACGATATGACCGTACATTTTTTACGGTACCACGATCGGTGGTATCTCAACGAGGCGTGTTGTAATAACTTTGGACACGATCGACGACTCGCCGCGTTAGCGCCGACACAAACACCAACAATGTTTACCGAGCAATAGACCACGTTTTTTTGTTCACCAGCTAATTGGTCGCTGGAAAACGGACCTCGTAATAAGACATTCGGAAAACCTGTATGGAGAAAAAGTTCGTGAGTTTTTTGTTTTTGTATATTGGCATTTTACAATATTGAAGTGATGTTTTGGTTCTGTTGGGCGAAATTGAGGTTCTTTAATGCTCTTTTAATATTTTAAAATGTTATAAGGTCTTGAAGAAATAAAAACTTACTCGAGTAATTGAAGCTCAATCAACAAGATAGCTTGAAGATTGAGTATGTGCGATTACGTACATACGTAATCAATTAATGTCGCCTTAAGCCCTAAGCAGCTCTTTAACATGTCATGTATGTAATGGTCTTGATCCCATGATCTTGTGCTATTTATATCTGTCTATTCTATTTGTTCGTTTATTACTGAAAATCGGTTCTATTGAGAACTTCCTAGCGACAGAGCCACTGCTAAAGTTTATAGAATATTAGGTATCTAATAATAATTTAAATGTGATAATTAAAAAGCGCGTGTCACTATTTAATCAAAACAGTCACATCACTATATACTTACAAGTCGAAATATATCTTGCCGCATAGTACTATTTATTTAAATTCCTTTCTTTAAAAGACCTTTACCCTTTCAAGTACTGTTAAACTTTAATGTTCGCTTTTCAAATTTTGACTGACGGCTCGTTGTGCGCCTGAGTTTTTTCCAAGATGGCTGCCCTGACTTAATCACTTTGATAAATAAACTGATAAAAGGATTTATTTTAGTAACGGTTTTAAAACAAACTGAGTGGGGTTTTGTTTTAGTTGTTTTAACTAACAGTAGATCTAATCTAATCATAAGATTATCTCTGTTTGTTGTGGCATTTTAATGTTCACAGCAAGTAGGTTCATAAATATTTTATTCTAAACTTTTTACTTGTTAAAATTAAATAAGTAAACATTTTTATCATACTGTTAACTGTTAGTTCTTAGGTAATTTAGTTAGTATTTACAAACAATTTTAATTGCAATCGAAATTGAATGTTCCATAACTTGAGTGCGTTG
Source organism: Lithophane ornitopus (assembly GCA_948473465.1). NCBI lineage: Eukaryota > Metazoa > Arthropoda > Insecta > Lepidoptera > Noctuidae > Lithophane > Lithophane ornitopus. The sequence continues at coordinate 11,262,679 of OX419632.1, read as the reverse complement.
ATGTCTTTTGTAAGAGAGGACCTCACGCGTAACCGGAAAATACGAATCACGTAAGTAAACTAATTTATTGTCTACTTTAACAGTAAAAAACAAGTTCCTTGTAATATTTTACATTCTAACGACCAAATTCTAATGAGGTTTCCTACCTAAGTCGTATTTATCTAATAGGAATCTACTAAAAAACATGATTAGTGTTATACCTATAATAACATGTCCCACATAGACAGCTAGGTAATAATTATGAAACGATAGCATCTCATAAAAATGCGCTTGTAACATACTTTATAGCTACGATTAGCTCTGCGCAACGAAAAACCAATTTAAATAAATTTCAAAAAGGCATTTATGAGAAAACCCCGTAGCGAGCCTCCACACCAATCTAATTTAAACTCTCCTGTTTGACTGAAAGGTTTATATCGGAAAAACGACAAAAAACCTGCGCCTGAGTCATTCTCGTTAGTCAGACGAGTTGCCGCGGTACCTGTCTCATAAGTGGCGATGTTTGTTTATTTAAAATCACACCTTAACTAAATAAAAATAGGTTGCATAATTCAATGTGTAATTATGGTGGTTACGACATTTTTCAGTGAGTGAGTCCGTCTTGTTAGTAAGCTTATTGTTACCGGTGCGACTTCCGTCCTTGTCTAGCGCGGGTGTTTGGGTGCGCGTGGGTGCTGTTTTCTCTTTCTAATCGTTACGGCAAGGTCGGCTCGTTAAAAGCTCTTAACGAGAAGCGAAGGAAAAGCACGAGCCTTACTAAGGCTCTCAAACTTTATACTTTTTTTGTGTAGAAAGTTGTTGTTTGATAATTGATAAGATTTTTAGTTGCAAATTGTGGTATACTCGCGACAATTTAAGAAGTCCGTTTTGACGTTTCGTTCTCGTACTTGTAATAAAACGTAATACCTTGATAATCAGTTTTAAGCAATGTAGATAAGTCGTCGATTACAAACTCTCTAAGTATGTTTAATCGATATGTCTCGAGAATTAGAATATAAAAAAAAATTTTTTTTTTCATCGCTACACAAAGGATTTTTATAGTTGTCAAAACGGACTTCTTAGATTGTCGCGAGTCTAGTATCTACTTACCTAACTCTCTCTTTATGTCTTACTATGTATTTTGTCGTAATTATTAACTTTGAGAGCGCACACGTCATTTTATAGTCTGTCTGTATATCTCAAAAAAAATGTTGGCATTTCTGGATACCTAACTTATACCATGTATAAAACTAAGTAATACTTACCGATTCCAAAACGTATTTTACTTGACACCATAGCATACCTCTGAACTTTGACCATCTCAGTCGTAGGCTCGCTCGGTATGTTACGCGCGTGTCCCGTTCACACCTGAATCGTGCGCATCTACCCGTCTCTTTCCCACACGGCGCTATCTCGCTCGTGTACTGACACCATCCCGTCACGCCACTCAGGATAATCGCATGAAGTTACGTTTATCTTCGAGTGAGTTCCGAATTGCAATCAATTTAATTCTTTATACATGTTAATGTCTCTCAACTTTGTTTTGAGAGTTTTGAGACGGTCAGCTGATGATCTCGTCTGTTATACAGACAAACATACACATTTGAAATAATATATTGATGTTTTTTGTCGAGCTCCTAATGAGCTTCCTGTACTAGTTTGACAGGATTTAATTGGTAGCTTGTCTTGTTATAATGTTTTTATTGCTATTGCATAATCATTATAATTTATTGAGCGTGTGGCTTAACAAAAAGGATGTCGGTATCTATGAGGATTTAGAATAGGAAAAAAATAATTGAATATTTAAAAAGTAAGTTTAAAAAACGTTGTTTTGTTTCGGCAGTTAGAGGTAAGAATTAAGATGGCCAGGTTCTCTGTGGTTGAGGATTCCGGGCGACGCTCGTTTCCACCTTTAGCCTGATCAACGCTTTCCATCAGGTGAGCCGTGAGATGCAGGCCAAGAGCTTCACCGTTATTGATAAAAAAAAGCAAGATTTAAAAATGTTTCCAATAAAATGTACCAGCACTTTTTAACATTTTTATAGCTAAGTGCAAAAGTATTCACGCCATTCGATATTTTTAATTTTTAAATATATTATTATATCCTGTAAAACAGTTTTAAAGTGATGGCTACAGTAACGTTCTTGTTTATTATAGCGAAGCCAACGCTCCTGGGCCGTCCCGGACAGAAATAAGAGAAAAAAAGTGGTATTTCTGTAGAAAACGACTCGACCGATTGCCTCGTTGAAGCTTCAATCGATTCCTTCTCGAACCAAATTCGTATTTGTATCGATTCTTATAAGTATAACCGATTTTATACCGCGCACGTACTTATTTCGAAAATTCGCTTGACACATAAAAATACTTTTGTAAAGGCGACCGGCTCATTATCGATGGGTATTCTTATGGCTTTTTATTTTATACTTGTGTGGTATGAGAATATTATCATAGTAAGTGGTTGTGAATTGTGATAGGTATTAGTGGTAATGGCCGCGACTTTCGAGTTGTAGGTCGTAGATTCGAACCCTGACAGGCGCTTTACTTTGTGTAAATTTTCTCAAAACGGTGAAGGAAAACATCGTGAGGTAGCTGGCATGTCCTAGAACCAAAAATTCGAATACTTGTGGCATCTCGACTCCCTCTCATCGAGAGGAGCCCTGTGTCCCAGCAGTGGGAATATTATAGGCTGATTATTCTATGTGGTTGTGAATTGTGATAGGTATACACATGTACACATCAAGCTATACATTTCCAGTTTGTGCTGATCCCGCATTGTATAGGATTCCAGTACAATGCGAGGTCAGCTTATACTGGAAATGTATAGCTTGATGTGTAGCCTTTGCGCAAAAGCACACATTCGGCTTACCTTTCAACAGGCACCGAAGCTTTTCTATGTGACTATTTACTTGCGAAGAAATTAATATTCAACAGCTAAGTCAACGCCTGCATAAAGCAACACGACTTTACATACCTACCATACAGCTAAATATTCTGAGTTTAGTTGGATGTCACACGTACACACTACACATGGCTACACATCAAGCTAAACATTTCCAGTATGAGCTGACCTCGCATTGTACGGAAATCCAATACAATGCGAGATCAGCATAAACTGGAAATGTATAATTTTTGGAGACCCCCGCGTCTCCGTCCTTATTTGTGTGACGTCATATATTTGGTAATCTACCAAACCTTATTGTAACATTACATTGATGGAGTTGGTAATATTTTGTTTAAGTTTATGACTCCTTGTCACACGATGTCACACTTTGTTGACCCCTCCCTCCCCCTTAACGTTGATGTATCTGCTCCTTATGGTCAAACTGTGGTCCATCCGAGTTAGACGAACAACATCCATTATAACAATTTAGAAGATTACGTCGTGTCGACGGACCGATCAGTCAAAGAGTTAATCACCGTGCCGAAAAACTATTCGGTGGAATTAAGCGGTGCGCACACGACGGTTGGTTAGAAACCTGCGTAGGCGCACAGCTTGACTGCACAGTCAGGGAAATGAAGGCAATGGGTTGCGGGAAAGTTCGAAAGGGATACCGGGACCTTGGCAACAGGCAACTGAAGGAACACGGGTGGGTTTTAGTCAGTAAGAGTCTGACACGCCCTTCCGCTCTGCCCAGAGCGAGAGAAGTCATTAGATTGCCCACACACAAAAAAAAAAAGGGAAATGATGTCTTCAGCAGATTGACACACTTTGCTTTATTATATTAACCATTACATACGACTGATAAAGAATGACAGTTACTGTTGTCATTTGAATATACGGACAATTTAAAATGGTTGTCAATTTGTTTAAAAATCTATTTCTCGGACTGTGCATCTATGCGTCTGTTGCTGGCTGGCCTATTTTCTAACTACCAGATTACATGGTACGTGAGACAATTTTGGATTTCATTCGTCATAGAATGAATCAGAAACATTTCAAGTAATAATAAATGGAGTGTAAAGAGCATCTGTCGAAATAGTCTGCAATGTAAAGTCACTTCTCTGTTATTTATGATGTTAGAGTACAGTGATGAATGAGGCACACTGTGCGAATGCTCGCATCATATTTCTGTCCTACATTACAGCATTAGCCAGTGTATCCATACTATCCTTACATTAATTCCTTACATATTATAAAATAAAGTCAGCCGCCGCGTCTGTCTGTCTGTCTGTTCGCGATAAACTCAAAAAGCACCGAATAGATTTTCTTACTGTTTTCACCAATGGACGGAGTGAATCATGAGGAACGTTTAGGTGTATAATAATCCATTAAGGTTTTGTGTAAATTGGCTGAAATACGACAATTATTGTTGAAGATGACGGAAAATGTCATGCCGACTGGGAGCTTTACTGGCGTGGGCCGCCGTAAATTCATTCAATTCGGATAAAAATATCCCTTGACATATAATTTAAATAAATCTGTCTCTGTGTAAGTGCGAAAGTAACTCCTGACTTCTCTTTTCACGCATTAGGGCTGAACGGAATTTGTTCAAATTTGGCACACAGGTAGACCATGACATTGGATACTTTTTATCCCGGTAGTACGATCCCGTGGGATAATTTCCGACCTCAGCCCTCGTGTAATCGGCTTTAGTATGCCGTAATAGTTTCGAACGAGATGTGTATGCGCAGGGCATTAAAAAGCTCTTTGAAATCTCCGTCCGTGCCACAATAAAACTAGCGCAGTCATCCAGCGGCCGGAGGAATTGTCTGTCATTCAATCGAAGCTTAAATCTTGAACTCTTGTTATTATAGATGAATTTAAGAAAGCACCTCAAGTGCCTCCTGACCCTGCCCTCGTTAAATAACGTTTGATTGGAATTGAAATTGCTTTCCGAACGCTATTTGGGGAATTAAGCAATTTGGTTAGTAAAGAACTTGATTCGAATGCTTTTGTGTTCCGTAAATAATGTTAATCTAATAAATTATGCGTGGAAATATAAAATGTTTATGGTTTTTCTTTCATAAAAGCTTCCATTATGTTGCCACGAATAATTTAATTCATAAAAATTGTTCTCTAATTTGACTTTGGTGGCGTAAACAAATAATTTATTCAGCGTATCAATCATCGTACATCTTGTTTCCTTCTAATTAAGTTATTTGGTAATTATGCCCGTTTCCTTGATAGCTGATTAACAGCGGATATCCTGCCGTCAACGACTTTTTGACAACATTTTGGCGTCTTGTTTGAAGTCGGCAATAATTAATGACAGATTAAAATAATCTGAAATTTTAAATTAATTGGTATTTGAAAGCTGGATTCACTAATGAAGGTTTTAAAAGTCGTGTCGCGTGATTTTACGACGGTCTATTTCGAATAAATGGGCCGTTATGAAAATTCATGATGGCGGCAAGGTTTTTTTTGTAAATCTCTAATTGCTTGGAAATTTTCCTTTCAGCCTACCTCATTACGTCTTTTCTGACACATCCATGTTATCATGTTTGAAAATTAGCTATTTTATGATCGAACAGCTGAGATCACATGTCTGCTTCATAGCAATGCAGTAGCACTATCAATCTCAAAGGTAATTATAAGCTGAAGGGTTGTTAAGAAAATTGTTCAGCGCCAACCGCTATAACTTGATGATTGCATACTTTAATTATATTTGCTGTAAAACATGATTGAAAAAGTAATTGTTTATTGGAATAACTGATTAGATTCACAGGATAATAAACAGCTCTTTTACCGATAGGCAGTTGTGTGGGTCCAATATTTTTACAAGGAATTGCCATTTTCATCTTTGTTTAACGACAATTCTCCTTTTGTTTAGCGCCACCTGGGGGCAACGGTAATTTAGCAGAATCATAATATGATAATTTTATGAATCATCGTAAAATGTCAAAAACTGACAATTTATAATATGATCTGCGTGTAATTCCTATAGCGAAATAATTCTTCTGTTTGACAGTTTTCTATGGAGATTCGTAAAATGGTCCACAAATTATGAATTGCTTTTATATCAAATTAGAGGAATTGCTAATGACTGCTGGGATTCAGGAAATGAACAGTTTTTTAGAGGAATTGCTAATGTGCCGGTTTAGGCCCCCTGACTTTTCGATTCCCTTTCCAATCCTTTCTATTTTCTGTGTTCTGCTGAATATATTCAGCCTTGCTTTTGTCTTAACCCATAAAGTTAAATCCAAAAAGTTTCCCTCAAACAAAAGATAGCGGGGTATAACGAGCTCGCTTACTATTCCGTGCATAGAGTATAAAGTGGTGGTCGCCAATCACCGCGACTTGTAAACGAAAGAAAATGTAAATACGTGTTTTGTATGCGCAGAGCCTGTTTCGTTAACCGTGCTCAGTGCCCATTATGTAAATATTAGGCTGTCACGAGAAGACATGGAACATACGAGTTACGGACAACTTTTGTTACTACAGTACGCCGCACGTCAGTGGTAACAACACCAGTATAAACTGGGCTCTTATACTATAGCATAATCAGCCTATAAGTTCCCACTGCTGAGACACAGGCCTCCTCTCTGTGAGAAAGTGTTTTAAAAGAGTAACCGTGGAGTTTCTTGCCGGCTCTTCTCCATAGGAAACGACCAATTGGAACCGTGCACCTAGCTTCTGACGATTCATAAGTGCCCAAATCAAATTATTTTATTTCAGATAAACCTACATTTATGTGAAATAAAATAATTTGATTTGAGAGGGAGTGGGCCGCAATCCACCACGCGGGCCCAGTGCGGGTTGGGTGATGTCACAATGTCTTCGAATTTTTGGTTCTAGGACATGCCGGTTTCCTCACGATGTTTTCCTTCACCGTTTTGAGAGCAGTGCTGATGAAATTATTCAAACAAAGAAAAGAGCCTGTCAGGTTTCGAGAGCAGTGGTGGCCTAGTGGAAACGGCCGCGACTTACGAGGTGTAGGTCATAGGTTCGAACCCTGCCAGGCGCTTTACTTTCTGTTATTCTATAGAGTCATATTAAATTAGCTAGTGATAACTCCCAGGGCCCCAAAAAAAAAATCATCAAATGTTTTTTTTTTTGTCCAATTTACGTCCGTCACGTTTCGCTAATTAATCTAATTTGACCCTGTGTTGAAACTCCGTACGACGTTAGGCCTGCTCAAGGTCCAAGTGTTACCAACAAAGAGTACCAAGAAGCGCGGTCGACTGTACTACAGATTGGATCTTGACGGTAAAGTGCCTCGTTGATGCAGGGTCGGTATGGCAATTTAGTTTTATGTTGGTATTTCAGTCATTTTCTTTGCATATTTTATAGGAGTACAGGAAAGATAATTACTAGAGATGGGCCGAATGTGGTTTGAACCGAATCCGAACTTCGGCCGAACATTCGGTTAAAATGAAAAGTTCGGTCGAACTTCGGCCGAACTTCAATTTCGCGCGCTTTCTCATGAACGCACTCCAGATGTTTGTTAGAAGAAAACGAAGCTTATTTCATTTTTGTAATAGTATATCTAATTTTTATGTCTTTTTAATTAGGCAGAGATTTTCAAGACTAATAAGAAGAACTGATACTACTTAGAATATAAGGTTTACATTTACAATGTTCCTAACTAAAATAAATGACCGTGAGTGAGTAAAAGACATAATTAAATTTTACAGTAATGCTATTCTAATTCTATTTAATTTAGTTTCAGTCAAAATAGTGCAAGTAGGTTTTTTTTTGTGCCGAATGTTCGGCATCTGAACCGAATTTCGGCCGAATGCCGAAGTTCAAGCTGCCGAAATTCGGTTGAACCGAATTTCGGGCCATCCCTTATAATTACTAACGTGGGCTGCAAGAGCGAGCGAAGCGGGTTCAATCATTTTAACACCCAACCGAATTGGTTTGGTTAGTTTGTTTTTAATTAACAATCCCTGTAAGTGTATGCCCCTCGATCTTGGACAACTACGTCAAAAGAGTAGTAAGAGGCAGGAGAGAGGAGATGGTGAAGCAGCTTCTCTAACTCCATTCACACTCCTGGAGTTAGGTACCATTAGCTACATCCTCCAAAATCCAAATGCAAATGCTGCTGAAGCTGCTTGCACTGCTTCCTTGCTTAAAACATTTAATTTCGGTTCTCTATTTCACGGTTACACCGCCTGCCGAGAACTACAGACTGTACATCATCCCACTCAAATTATAATTGACGCCAACTCAACCACCTCAACCAACATCCGCTTACATCAACAAGGTAATTTCGACTTGCTAGAACAAGCCTACTTATTATGCTAACAAGAAATTATGCCCCCGTTCTCTTGTGGGGCGTGCTTGCAATTTGCCATCGTAAAACAAACTTAATTAACCGACACAACCATAAAAGACTCTTGTCATGTAGTCGTTGCCTAACAAGACGCACGACTGGTCGGCCGCCATGTTGGTTGGCGAGCAATCAATCAATATTTATAAGATCACATGAATTGTACAGAAGGAAATGGATAATAACAGCTTGTGTTACTATGTTTTGTATTTGTTTCTTGGGTAGTTGGAATTACAAATTTTTAATGATCTTCTAGGAAGAAGGCTGGGAATTAATTTAGTGGCGTTCTGTTGTCTCTGCCCCCCATGGGAAAAAGGAGTAAGTTTATGAAAGATAGATTGATAGAATTGTGTGCTATTGGCAATAATTAAGGTTCTACGTTCAGCATATTGTAAGGATCTTAAAATCGATGCCTTATCTAATCTACAATGTAGCGGCATGTAGAGCTTATACAAAGTAATCTGTAATTTTAGAGTGTGATATTTCCTCTTACTGTGGGTAATTAAAAACTAACTTATCTGACCTTTCCATAACATACGTTTACTTTATTATTAGGTGCCTTCTGAATGTAAAAACTGGAAAAAACAAATTAATCGCACTAATTAACACGAATAACACGCTTTACACACTTGCCATTCATTGACAGGGGCATCAATTCATATTTAATTCCATTTGGCAACAGCTAACTACATGGCAATTTATATGATACAAACAAAAATACCTTGTAACACTGAAAAATAAAGTTTAAACTTGTGTAGCATAATATTCCCTTATTTGAATTCCCAGCACGTTGTATAAAGTGTTCCATCATTTATTTTCCTTTCGAAAAACATCAATCATATGTGATCTCAACACTTGATCGAATATCCATTCCACATTATGACACGACCAGTGTAATTAGACCTCTGGGGGGTCATTAATCTCCTTCACTGAAACACAGTTATCCGTCCAAGGAGGGTCCAAGTAAACTTGTCAGATGGTTATGGTGGTGCGTTCAACTCTCGAGCCCATATTTAGCCACCTGCTGTGAACTTGTTTGCCATTTTGGGCAGTTGACTATGGAGTTCAAAGGTGCTCATATGCTGGAACTTAGAACAGTTCGATGCCTTAAGTAGAGTCTATTACCTTGGTCTAAAATTCGGTACCTACCTACATACGGTCAATATTAAACGTTAGGGCTTCTATGTTAGAGTAACGTAACGGTGCACATTCTCAGACTAAACAACTAGGAAAATTATATTGCATTGTAGCTTAGCAAAACGGACAGTCTCAGAAATAGCTTTTCATTTTAGAACACTCCGTTGCATAACTTCAGGAACCTAACGGTGTTTACGTCAGCAGCTCGTATTTATCCTTATAAATAGGCTCATAATACATTCGAATCTCATTAATATCATACACATATCTCTGTCAGAGCCGCAACAGAAATAGTGCATCCTGTTCGTGCGCGCGCGCCGGCGACGAGTGTTGCGCCCGAGTGTCGAGCCGAGCGCTCGAATCGGACGGATAATCGATTTTACGAGCTCCCGAAATAAACCGAGTCCCTTCGGCACAACATGCATCATCGACGGTCACATTCTGCACCCAGCTTGTGTTGTTCTTTTAATACTGGAGGGAAATGTATGACTGGACGTCCATATGTTCTTAAAAAAACAAGCGCACTGATTCTAAATACGAAGTTTGCTTTTACATTAGCTGCATTAGCTCAACTATTTTACATGACATCACTGTTCAACCAGTTCGTTTAATCAAGAATTCGATCAATATGTCGGACGCCTTTTATGACCAACTGATCTAGCTACAGAACAAGTATTAGGCGAACTTAACGTGGGCGAGTCCATTTACGGAACGCAATTTAAAGTCAAAATAGGGAAATAGTATTTTAATACTATCCAAATGATGGAAAACGGTATTGTAGCAGAATAGCGTCCCGTCTAAGGCAATGGGTCCGTTCACCCAAATAGTGCTGTGGGTGTTGTGTTTTATTGTTACGAGCGGGTTAACGAGCGCATGCGCACTGCCATGCGTCCACATCGAACGCTTCGTCAGTCCGTCTTCCCTTTCACAAACAGAAACATGTAAACGATCCCATATGAATTACTTTTTCGTATTCTGTTCAATCCGGAACAGAATACGAAAAAGTAATTCGAAATCGAAAATCAGTAGTCTGGAAACAATTCGAGTTTTATAGGCTGATTATTATGGCACAAAATATTGATATTCATGTTAGTTTGGTCAGTGCACAACAACAGAATCAGGCGTTTTCCTTTAAAAACCAATTTTCAAGAGCTTAGGATCTCCTAAAATTTTATGATCACTTGATGGAGAAATCTAGTGAGACCGGTAGATTATGGAGAAAATAGATGTATTTCGTTTTTATTAATGAATTTTCAGAGAGATACTCACAGAGTCAAGACACCTCGAACCCTACCTGAAAATATCCACTGACATTTAATTTTGTAAACATGGCGCGATGGAGCCGACTCTCCATCTTAGTTTTTTTAAGCATAACTTAGACACTGCCCGTCAGTCATGTCTAGCTGTTTGACGTAGATGACGTGTACTTGTAGAACCGAGGTGTCTCGACGCAAGCGCACCGGGACAACCGACATATGTCATGTCGACATTTACGACTACCCGACATTTGAAATAAGAATACAAATGTAATGACCACATGTGTGGCCTCGTAAACATGCCAGTGTGTGTACACCCCAGAAAGTTATTAACGAAAGTATTAAATATATCATTACTAATGATTTTATGAAGAAACGTGTGTTAATTGCAGCTTCGTAATGAATTCTGATTGCACTGTATCCTGTTGAATTTGCTACTTTTTCATCAGAAATAGGTACCTATAATGTCGCTCTTTAGTTGTAAAATTGAAAACTCCGATGATTTCCAAAAGCTTGTAAGGTAAAAGACTACAATTTGTAAGCTTTAAGACTGTAAAAAGCAGAATAGAGCTTTTGAAAACTTTGTGAGCTAAGCACAGTAATGTGTAGCAAACTAGCAATCCTAGCTAAGTGCAGAATATTTGATAAGCAACAGTCAGAAAATGATATCGTAGCATTGCTGTTTGTAATATCAGAATAGTCCGTACTAGCAGCAATAACGTGAGATAAGATACAAATAGGTACATAATATTTTACTAAAGTTTTACTTACTAAGTACTAGACCCCGGTGTTTTAGCAGAAATTAAAGTGCCAATTACGAAATTGAATTACCTACTCACATGTTAGGTACATGTTAATAATATTGACGTAACACTTTTACGGAGACTATAGGAGCATGGCACATCTCATTATTTCATCACAATACATATTCATGAACATCATAACCCTATAAATATTGCATCGCATCTCGCTCTTGTCAAATAAATATATTTCTTTACGGCGTGAAACCAATCGTTGTGGAGATAGCGTTATCGTTTAATGGCCACTTGAGCCACGACACGACGCCACATAAACACAAAAAGAAATAAAAAATGTTCTTAAAAGCGTCCGTCCGTTCGCGCCTCGATGTAATAACATTTGCATTTCCTTGCGCTTGCGCCGCAAGAGGCGCAGACAAACGTCGCGCTCGCTCCGCGCGGCGCGTCGAGCTCTCGATAGATCCCAATGCTTTATTGAGTCATAAATCGCACTCCAAGTACTTTGTACTAATATGCTAAAAGGTTCTTGTTTTATTGCGATAGTGATTGACTGTCATAACATTTACAAATTCGATTACTTCAAAAGTAGTAAACTTTAGTTTCAACATATATGCCGTGTAATCTTAAAATTAAACTTTAATGAACGCTTAAACTTCTTAAACCGTTGCGTGGGGTGTTCGGTAAGTACTTGAAAGAAATGAGCCTAATTATCACAATGCAAATCGTACAAACATTAGTAAAATGTTAGCCAACATGTGCCGGCGGCGGAGGCCGGATCAAACATACGAGCAAGCGAACAAACACCGGTGTTTGGACTATCGCCACTTTCGGTTCTGTACAAATAGGGACCGTTGTTTGTTCAAGTGCCAGTGACACGCCACTGCGGAGATCTCTGTCCAGTTTAAGAAAGTCCCTAAGAACCCTTTGAGTCCCTCTTTTGTCAGTTGTCTGGCAATGAGCAGGAAGGGACGGAGAGGGTCTTGTTACAGTGGTGGCGGTTCAAAACAAGGCGACACCTTTCTCGGCCGTAGTGGGAAGGATTTACCTGTCAGATGTTTTAACGAGCTAAGTAAGGGTTGACAAAGGCTATAATTTACTCGAGGCGAAGTCCAACAAGAGCGTTTACGAGGCTCCGAGAACGCGAGAACGAGAAATCAGAGTCGGAGCATTGGACTAAAATAAAACTATAAGAAACGCGGCAATCGGGGTTCGGAAATTAACGATTTATCGATCAGTGGCTGAGATCGTAAAATTTAAATTTATAAGTAGAAAAAGATGAAAACAAAAAGTTTTTTATGATAGTATAACGAGTCTCAAGTCTCAGCAGCATCGAATTACACTGTCATCTTGATTACAACCACTTTTTTGTTTACATCAGCGACCCAACGAGGCTGGTGTAAAATTACATTGTTGCTGCATATAGAACAGATCAGATTACTTTTTTAATAAGTAGGTAACAAGAGGAAATCACAGGCAGATAAAACCAGAGTTCTTCGCAAAAAGCGTGCATAGCAACATTAGTAACACTAAAACCACAAAACTGGTGTCAGGTTCTAATTGCCCTTTTTGTGTGAATAATTTGTGTTATTTACAATTTGGACACGCGTAAAACAAACAGGTTTATGTATTGTTTGGCAAACAGAACTTGCCGCATATTTTCTTAATTACTCATATAATTGCACTTCTAACACGTGCAAAAGATAAAAGCTTTTGTGGAAATTTCACTAGCTTAGGTAGAGTTTCAAACATTCCTACAGATATATCCCACGGTATTAAAATGATTGTTTAAAACTTCTTCTTTTCGTTTTGACGGTACCTACATCTATACGGTTTGGGCCCACCAGTGCCAAAATTGCGGGTGTTAGAGAGAGGCGTTGTTCAGATCGTCAAGGATGTAGAAAATGATATACTTATTACTTGAAAAGCTTCATCATCATTCGAATGACAGGCCATAGTTTATGTTTTGCAAAAAGCATTTATAATATGGACGCTAGAAAGGGCTGAATATACCTACTATATGTATCAATTTGATTAGCACGTACCTACCTAGCTAAACTGTTTTTGCAGTACCTAAGTCTATCCAAGAACAATATAAACAATGCAACAGCCGCGGGTTTAACACAATTACTTATCCAATGTATTACAATCTGCTTATAGACGCGCTGTCTAGACCAAGCACATGTATGTTAACCGTTGTTGACATCGTAAAAATAAACTTACATATATAAATAGGATACTCGGTATTGCAAAATACAGATAAGGTAATCTAATAATCTAACACGATCTATATTTTACAAGCGATATCGTCATCGTACTTACTAAATATAATCTTGATAGTAATTCCACCGTTATCGTAGGTCTCCGTAGTTCGTTTATTGAAAGACACCTGCTTACTACAGCTGTTTGTTGGACCTTGCCCATTGACTGTTTAATTATCTTAATTACTTAGCGAACCATCATTGATCTTGTTTAGTTGGTCGAGTACTTTTTACTGTACGTTTTATATATGGAAGTTTTAATTATTGTTTTTAGTGAAAGTTGTTATATCCCCTATGTCCCATTTATTTTATGACCCATTGGTTTTGACATCTATTCTAACAGACATAAAAATATACCTAATCAAAGAGTTCGAAAGTAAATCCTCATCCATGTAAAGAAAACAATTAAAAACTTTTTTCTACATTTCCAAAACATGTTAACAGCATAAAGCTTTCCAGCCAGTGTTAACTCATCATGTTTTATAACATGCATGTGCATTACTTACAAGTATTACGACATGTGAACTCCAAACCTGCGCGTGAGTGGCAGTAGCGCATTCACACGTATACTCGTCAGATCTAGATCAACGGTAATGGCGGGCACTACGACCGGGTCGACTAGTATGCTGAACTGGCGCCAAGTGCGATGACCATCAACTTATATCTAGATCATATAAAATATTTAGCCCTACTTAAAGTAAACATGGAAAACGTGATATAGTTATATATTTTCCTTAAAAACTCGCATCTTCACAACTAGCAGTTGTCTGTGGTATACTCTGTCTGCTCTATCGTCCAAAGTCATTTGTTGAACCAATCCATTAACAATCATAGGTGAATTTAGGGATTACCAGATCCATTCTAGTAAATCTTTCAGCAGCATCGCAGCATTTGTGCTACCGCTACCACAAATTAATCTGTGCTAGGCACTACCATCTACCACTAAATGAACCATATGTATACTTTTGATCGCCTAAGCTACAGATTATCAAAATTAGTTTATATTCGAAATTAAAACCTACCGTTTACGAGACTGCATCCAAATCTTACACTTCCCAGATTTCCCAGTACTTACGCCTAAGCACATTACCGAAATATGTAACTCTTTCTAACCCATATTTTTCTGTTTTTCCAGGTGGGTTGTAGTAGCAGGAGCCTGGCGTGCGAGCGTGATGCGTCCCCCCACACCTGCAGCAGGCGCCCGCAACAACCGTCACTCCTCACTCCTGCAGCTGGCAGCGTGGGGAGTACCAGCAGCCCTCGCAGCTGCTGTGCTCGTCACCAGAGACGTTGATGCTGATGAACTTACCGGTAATGTTTTTTGAACACCTCTTTTTATATTTTTTTTGTAGGGATTTGGAAGTATGTGCTCCCCCATAAAAGAGTACTTATTTTTTTTAATTGGCTCTTAAACAAAATTACATGCAAAGATTATACCACTTGCTATGTAAAAACGTACACTAAGTGTTATGTAGATGATGCTTTCTTTCTATGTCTTTGCAAGGATACAATAGTTGGAGATCCAAATCACAGACGATAGTTAGGTACTAAATCACTTACTACTAAACGCACATTTGCGGGTCCAAGACAGTTCCTTGGGGCATTCCGCAGTCGTAATCGCAAATAAGATCTCTGTGGTTGCTAAATTAAAACAGTTCTAGACTTAGGCTAGGCTTTATATACCATTAGTTTTTAATTTACGAACTAGGAACTTAATTCCGCCCTAATTAACTGAATTAATTCACACACAGTCCACAATAGTAGCAGGTCACTAACTTGTCGGAAAGTCAACTCCTATGCCTGTGAGTGACATCCATAATAATGTTGATTGTAATTGACAGTTGGTGTACTAACTAATGAGACACAACTCCTGTTTGTTAATATCAAATCAATTAGTCATCACTAGAACTTATTAGGAGTCGTCACATCTTCTTAAAAAAGGTGACATTTATCTTTTTCGATGTAAATGTAACGAGCATTTGACACTTAATTAAGATCAAGTTTTCTTATAAAATAATTTACGTTTTACAATTCCGATATACAGACGACTTTTACACACCATCATTGGACTCGCATCATATGTTTTTATAACACCTCGTTTCTCAGTAACTGGGTCTACCAACTATGGTAGTTAGAGACCGGTTCGATAGTTAGCGAGTGGATAGTTGAGATGAGGCAGGTTTGTTGCGGCAGAAGGCGGAATAAAGTGCTGCATGTATTGGACTAACAAATGTCTAATGAACTAACAAATGGGAATTCTAATTCAGTTAAGCAACTTTTAATGAACTAACAAATGGGAATTCTAACTCAGTGAAGCAATTTTTGCTTCAGAAAAGATAAATACGGGATAAGTTAGTTGTAGCTAATCGGTCTGACCAAATCCCATATAACCTGACCATATCGAATAGGCAGTCGATCACGAGTCGTTTTTCTAGTTGCTTGGACATCTTTAAATGGTCATGTTAGAAGTTCAACGCTTCCAAAGGAGGCTGCTCTATTATAGGTGATTCACCATACTGGATATCATTTATTGAATTCCATATGTTCTAGCATTGATTGAACGAACTACATTGGAAAGCATTTTAAATGTGCGTTTAGTTTTTAACTTCTTTTCTATCTTTGTAATACTTAGAATGCACCGTTGCTGTCGAAAGAAGGTAAAGCGACAAAGTAATCAAATATACGAAAAACCTAAAGAAACGCTGTAACAACTTGCCAAACAGGAACAACGCACAATATTCTCAGAGTCCCATTGTTTGTTCCTGAATCAATCAATCAGGTCCTAATACACGTCCGTAGCGAAATAACACAAATGCAAGAAACGTTCCTGTTTTAATAGTCCTTTCTTGTTTGATCGGCGGCATTTTTCAAAGCGATTAAATCTGGTACGAGTGCGCAGGAGCACGTATTCATGCTGTAATGGTATTGAGTGGTTTGTATGGAAGTACCGGCTCATTGTAATGTTGTTCGTGTGCTAAACGAGATTCTGACTCGGTTTGTGCCATTAGAGGATATGTGGAGATTACAGACTGAGTATGACAATAAATAATGCAGGATTTGTCTACTTATTGCCAGTTCTAATTTAGCTGCTTTAGGCGGCGAGCATAAGAAAACTTCTGCAGTTCTGTTTGTAGGAACCGAAAGGACCACTTCAGATTAAAAAAGTAAGGAAGCAGTCTCATAATTTCCTATAAATATTAATTTAATCTTTTGAAAGAAACCGCCACGCCGGCTTGCGCGTATCTGCTGACCTAGAGTCGGGGTTTTCGGAAAGATACACAGTATCGGTATCAGTAAATCCCGAGATTTGTCGTCGAATCGTACGATGTGCCGCTGTTTGGGGTTCTACAATCAGACCGCGTTACAGGCGGCTTTTTACATCCGAATTTGTAATACTTACATAGCGAAGTACACGTGTCTGTTTGCTGGAAGCGTCTAAACATGAGAGATAAAAGGCACAGTCGAGGCGGGAACATGAAAGACTGAAACACCAGATACAGGAACAGTAGCTTTAGATAGTAAAATTCTGTTAAAAATGTAGCGGCAGAAAACATTAGCTATCAAAAAATCCTCTTATCATTTTAAGCTAGAGACGATTAATTATAACAGACAAGCGAACGAAACAGAAGCACCGCAGCGCAATGATAACGTTTAGTAAAAACTAAAAAGATTTTTTATCATAATCGGTAATACTTGGATCACAAGACTCGGCCTTTGTGGTTTGCGTGATACAAAGATGCGGTGCCGACAAGGACTCTTTGAAAGTGGCGAGATTATATGCTTACATTAAGATTTGTACTGGTCCTTTGACAACCGTCTTTTCCGAAGCTTTATGGATAGTTCAGGGAGTTGGGAAATAGGAGACTTGTTAACGTGCATTCATTTTCAATCATTTTTCTTGGTACACCTAGGCTTATCTATAACAAAATTGATCTTTACTCTCCTGAAATGGCACTACATACACTCAGACCAGATTAAAAAACCAAGACAGTGCGCTGTCAACAGTGACGTGAGGCCGGTTTCGTAAACATGTGTGCACATATTTTGGTGTAGTTTGATTGTAAATGGTTGTAAATGTGTACCTTTGAGCGTCTATGCACAGAGCGGTGCACGGTGGTGCAGTTTTGGCATGCTTCACTGTATTGTTCGCAACGCTCTGTCTTGGTTTTTTATTTGGTCTGAGTATATACATACACATTTTTAGTCTGTTTATTCAATAGGTACATACAAACATAGAAACATCAAAGACATACCTACCTATCTTAATTCCCATTTTATTTTATTCTCCTCCATTTCCAAGAATGGTTTTATCGAATGAAAGGGAACAATGAGCCAATCATCACTTATCAAGCTGAATTATGAGAACATTAACTTACAAATATTTTACTGGCTGTATAAATAAACTTTTGGACGTAAATCACTTGGCCCCGTCGCACTTGTCGGTTGTAATAAATTCGTGATCGGTAAAAACTGGACGGTTTATTATATCATGCTAATGACAGCATCGTTAAGGTCCCTTATGGAAACCAGCATGTTTTATATTTATTAACCGACTTCTTCAAAAAGGAGGAGGTTCTCAATTCGTCTGTATTTTTTTTTTTATAAGTTTTCGGGGACCTTCTTTTGAGTTATTATTAGCATTTCTAAATTTGGCATCGCACACCCAGTTTTCTTACATTTGAGCTCCCAAAAAGTAGTCATAGACAACCCTTTTAGGGTTCCGTAGTCAACAAGGAACCCTTATAGTTTCGCCATGTCCGTCTGTCTGTCTGTCTGTCCGTCTGTCCGCGGCTTAGCTCAGAGAATGTTGGTACCAGAATTCTGTAATTTGGTATGGGTATACATATAAATCAAGCCGACAAAGTGGTAAAAGAAAATCGTAAAAAATACTTTTTTTTAGGGTACCTCCACTACACTTAAAGTGGGGATGGGTTTTTTTTCTCAATTGTCATCCCATGGTGTGGGGTATCGTTGGAAAGGTCGTTTAAAAATAATGGGAGTTTGTGTCAACCATTTTTGGATTCAGGGATACGTTTGCGAAATATTAAGCTTTAAAGTGCTAATTTTTGTTAGAGTCAAGTGTCTCCCCCCCCTGCCAGCTAAATGGTTGGTTTTGGGTATGTGAAAAAATTCACGGCAGTAGTATATATAACGAACTTAAAAGGGACACTATCACCGCTACGTAGGCTCCACAAATTACCGAGTAATAATCGACCAACTTAAATTTGCAGTTGCAAAAACATGTTTTCACATACATTTTGTATGGGAGAACAAGCTTTTCAACTACAATGTTAAGTTGGTCGATTGTCGTATGTTGGATAAATTCATCCCAACTACGGAACCCTATATTGTCCGTGGTTCGAAATGCACTTGGCCGGTTTTTTTTTTAATGGTTAAATTCATCAAATTACTTCTCCCGCTTTGGGCGGAGCGGGAGAGCGTCTCATGGACATCCTTACTTAGGTTTAGTTTGTCCTTCAACAATTTCTCATTTGCGAATACAATTATTAGTCTTTCACTACTTAGCCGCGAGTGCGTCTATCGGATCAGCTGTATGGTTTCTATGTTTGTCCGCTATCTGTTTATCTCGACTGTGAGCTGTGGATATATTTTAAAACCCTCTTACATTTATTTTTATCGCCATTATACGAAGTGCGAGCGAAGTGCCACGCGGTCCGATTCTCAGGCATATTGCAGTTTCAATCATGCCACGAGTATTGTGCTTTATTTTTATTATTTCCATTCCACTTCCATTATGGAGGCCGAAAGAAATGCTCGACCATTATTCGAGCCGTTAAATACGACACCTTTCCTCCTCGCACGCTCGTATTTCAATTTTAAATCGGCCCTTTTAACCGCCTTATTAATGCAAGCCTTTTTTCTCGCCGTATGTTTGTGTAGGTGTTCGCTTTGAGAAGCTTTAGTGGAAATTGGAATGTTATTCATATCTATAAAGAGCACTCGAGAAAAAGAATTCGGTATCCGCTAACCTAACCACACCGCTGATGTCGATTACTAAAGGTTTTCTTTTGTTGTTTGTTACAGGGACATGCTTCGTGGGTAACCAATCCAGTAAGTCGTTACTGGCCCTGGTTATAGTTCCCGAAGCGATCTGTCTGCTGCTTGGCTCCGTGTTCCTCTCATCGGGCTTCCGTGCTGTCCTTCGTCGTCCAGCACCCGTGCCAGCCCCATCTGTGCTGCTAAACTCGCCACCTCAGCCTCATCAGGACCAAAGTGTGCTAAGATTAGGAGCGTTTGCGGCACTATACGCCGTGCCCTCAGCATGCATACTTGCTACGTGGGTCTACGAGTACGCATGGAGAGACGAGTGGCTGGCTGCTCCAGTGCCTTCAACAGAACCTTCAACGCATCCAAAACCAGCGTTCTGGGTGTTCCTATTTCGAATATTTGCGACACAGATTCTCGGTGTCATGGTTGCGGTGTGGATCGCTACGCCGAGTTTGAAGGCTTTGTGGAGGAGGATAGCTGGGCCGAGGAAGCCGCCGATGGCGAAGTGTCCGCCGGGCCCACCGCCCACTCCGCTGACTCTGCACTGCTACGCGACACACCCGCACACCCTGACGAGACATCCACACAAGTATGCTACGTACAGGCCTCCACAAACGCATTCGTATAGGAAGCCGAGACACTACCATTACTCAGCCGGCGAAACTATTCTCTGACGAGCATAATGGTCATAGAACATTTTCATCGTTCAAATACGGTTCAAAGACAATTTTGAGAGGAGGGACCTCCATTGCTGCATTTATTTATAAGATTTGTGTGTATGGATGAACTAATATTCAAGTGCCATTAGTTTTGTAATTAGCTGAGGTCAGGATGATGGCCATTAATGTTAAATATTTAAGTATTTATAATTGTAATGTTTATAATGCTATGAATGATGCATAATTAATGTAGAATGTTCATTTGTTTGCTGTGGTGAAAATGTCAAGCCTCGCAATTTGGTTGTTTATAACTAATCAAACTACATAAATGTTTATAACTGAAGTAAATATGGTAGCTATGAACGTATCAACGTATGTAAATGGAATATAGGGATCAATAAATTACCGTGAAAGTATCTGTACCTACAAAACCGAGTGGTTGTCTTTCAATCTACGATATCATATCAAATATATTCCTATGTATATATACATATGTTTAAGGCTCCGTCCGAGAAAATTGCCTACTTATAGCAGAAATAAGATACCTAAATTTGTTTTTTGTAAATAGTTTATATACTTACTTGCCTACTAAACAAAATGTAAATAAGTTTAATGAGTAGGTATAATATCTACTCAGAATTGTAAATACGAATGGAAAAGATTAAGGTGGATGCGCTAGGGTAGCCCGCGAAATTCAAATTTTCTTACGTTTTTTGCAATTTGCAGGTCGGTATCAGGTTGTATGAAAATTATGTTATGTAATGAAAATTTCATGAAATCGTCAGTCAATACACTTACATGAACTTAGAGAGTTATATTGCTGATTCTAATGTTTATAATTCTGTAAATCCATATTTGTTACGGCCGCTAATAATATTTAGATCAACATACAACCTGATACTGACCTGCAAATTGCAAAAAACGTAAGAAATTGAAAAAAATTGAATTTCGCGGGCCACCCTAGCGCATCAACCTTAAGTAGTTATTAGAACATTAATAATATCCTCATCTTCTTACGTTTTATAAATTAAAACTATCTGCAACATTAGTTTCTTTCTGGATTTCAAGTTTCTGTACCTAACCTACCAAGTAGGTAGCTTAAATAGTACTTACTGATTCCATGACACCTACTTACAATAGGTAGGTTTAAACAAGGCCAAATTAAATTCGGTAGCGAAACACCGCAAACGTGAGCGACATCGAAAAAATTTTTTTTTTGTTTAATCCTGTTTAGATATCGATAAACATCACGTCTGTGGACTTTCTAGCGAATTGAATTTATTACTGATAGACTGATGAAATAAAAGTCTGTAGAAACATCTTCCTGAAATATGTAGGTATTTTATTGCAATCAACAACATAATATCATCACACTTGTTTCCCTCAAAGGAGTAGGCAACACGTATTTCATCAGTTACCTACTGTTAAAAAACAAAGCTAAAATATGAAATCGACAGCGAGAAAACCCACCTCCTTATTGCCAAAATATTTAAGTATATAATGTAAATAATGACTGAAAATATTTGATTGTGAATATTAAATAAGTTCTATTTATATAAGTAAGTAATTATTGTAAGTAATAGAACATAGTGGCTAATGACTTAGGTTTACAATAAAATATTAAGTAATAAAATGTTTTTGTTTCACTTTATATACCTACTTAATAACTTAAAGTAGGTAGGTTTCTACCTTTCCTCCCATCCTTACTTCCGTACTAATATTATAAATTAATGCGAAAGTAACTCTGTCTGTATATCTGTCAGTCGCGCTTTCACGCCAAAACTACTGAACCGATGAATTAAATTTGGTACACAGATAGTCTAGAGCCTGAGGAGAAACTGCTAGGTACTTTTTATCGACATACCACGCGGGCGAAGCCGCGCGGAAGCTAGTAAACAATAAATTGGTAGTTAAAGCTTGTTCACTCTGAAATGTCACGCCCCACTACTGTCCGTAAAATACGGTCGTGGACACGGTAAAGCGGTCGCGGTGGCGATGGCGGGGCGCGTCATTTCAGAGTGGACTTGAAAAGCTATACCTACTATAAAGACTAGTGCAGACTGGCGCGATATCGCGGGCAGGCAGTACGACCAATCTGCACGAGGCTTAAAAGTCTAGGTAAAGGTGCGTCTTCACTAGCGCTGCGCGACTTGGCCTCACGAGCCGCGTGGCCCTAATGCCTTGCCACAAAAAGTGGGCAAACAAGCAAAGAAATCGTCCTTAGCTTGGCCTAGAAACCGTACGAATTGGCAAGAATTTCAGAAACTTGGGCCAGTTTGGCTTGTCACGGTTGTGGTAGGTATGGTAACCGTGACAAGGCAAGATGCATCTGAAACGAAGAGATAACTACCTATTTTATGCCCAATAAACAATACAGTAGGTATGTACCTAAGTTGGTATCCTATCCTCCATATAGACTTCTCGCACTCTAATTGCCTTAGGCCGTATACAGAAAGAATGCTGGTAGCCGGCGAGAGATCTACCAGCGCTTATAGGTCCACCCAGGTAACCGGCGCAAACATTTATATGAACAAACGCCGATAAGCGCCGAACGTCACCGACAAGTTCCGACAATCTTTCGGCGCTTGCGTGCACCCAAAACGCATCGTACGGAGCGAGCGCTCGGGTGGTTATTATACCTAGTCCCATAAAGATTCCAAGGATGACGCTGCTGCCGAGAATTGCCTCTTTATGTGATTAAAAGAAAAATCGACAGCCTACTTTACGTGATTTTTTTGTGAGATTTTAGCCTCGGGATTGATGGAATTTTTATTATATTTTTATTTTTCAATAGCAATTTTTAACACTGGCATCCCTGGTTTGTCATGTCAAAAAAAGCGTTTCGTTATTTATTACGTAATTTTGGCATTCGTTTTTGGTTGCCTTTCTCCTGAAAGTAATAAACGCCTACATCTGCTGTCTCAGTCTCACCCAGGTTATGCTAAAGATCCCTACATTATCTTCATCAGTTGACAGCTATCTAAAACTCAGTCAGTGGTTGACAGATCCGATTGTAACCAACCAAGCTGAAATCGCTGGCCCTATTTTTGAAAAACTGGTGTTATTCCTTCATAATTCTATGTTATAACGACCAAACGAGTAATTTTTATAATGTCCTCTTTTACTCAGATTTGTCGATTGAGTAATTACTTTGTGGGAAGTTATAAAAGTGTTCTACACGGGAGGTAAGATTGAGGTTATGACGCTTGGGTATTGTTTATTTTAGAAAAAATCTATTGCGATTTTTATTATTTTCTTTTATTGAGATTTCTAAGTAAAAGTTTTCACTATATCAATTGCAGTTTAAGTTAGGTAATGTAAAGTTTTTTCATTAAAATAGAAATCATTGGTAAACAAATCATAGTTATCGAAACTGAGATAAACCTTTCACTTTTCTGTTACTTACAGAACAAACTGGCTGGCCCCCGTTCAAGCATGCAACTACACGAAGAAATCTGCAGAGGAGAGGCTGGGCTTGGAAAAGCCAAAGCGGCCTCTGACTCCATTCTTCAAGTTCATGACACAGATGAGGCCAGCACTCCTGGCTAAAAACCCGGGCATTTCTTCCAAAGAGGCCATTTCCTGGACATCTAAACACTGGCAACAGTTGGATTTGGAGGTAGGCTAGAATCTGGCTAAGGAGTCATAAGGAATCTCAGTCAAAACAACAACATAATAGAAGCTTGGCTTGTATTCTATGAAGGGCTAGGCAGATATGTCTAGCCATTTACTAGCCACAGATCCAGACCCAGGACTACAACACAACAGAAAAATGACTGCAAGAAAAACACAATAACTCCCTACCCTGGAAATCAAACCCAGGGCGCATGTTTTTTTTTTTTGGTTGGTAAATTATCAAATAACTTCTCCCGCTCTGGGCGTAGCAGGAGGGCGTGTCAGACTTTTACTGGCTAAAACCCACCTGTGTTCCTTCAGTTGCCTGTCAGTTACCAGAGGCCACGGTAACCCTTTCGGACTTTCCCACGGCAGGCAGGCATTGGCGCTAGTGGACCCCGTCAATTGTGCTGACATCTCTTAGAGGCGGGCGTGGAACACAAAACCCAGGACCTCTGAATGCTCAATAATCCCACATGCAAGCACTACACCAACTTAAACTTAAAAATAATCCGATTCTCTTTTTATAGACCAAAACTCAGATGGGAAAGGAATATGAAAAGGATCTGGAAGACTATAAGAAGATCAAGGCGATGTATGAGTCTTCACTCACTGATCAACAAAAAGAAGACATTAAAAGGGTGAAACTGGAATTGGCTGAGGCTAAGGAAAAAAGAAAACTAAAAGCTGTAAGTAATAATGATAAAATGTAATCTAACTATTTATTATAAACGCGAAAGTTTGTAAGTATGGATGTTTGTTACTTTTTCACTTAAAAACTACTAAATGGATTTGGATGAAATTTGGCAAACAGATAGTTTATAACCTGGATTAACACATAGGATACTTTTTATCCCGCTATTCCCACGGGATCGACACTTACGCGGGTGAAACCGCGGGGCGCAGCTAGTAATAAATAATACCAGCCTATTCATAATTGTTCCACGGCCTTGTTACGCTTTTACGCTAAAACGGCTGAACAGATTAAGATGAAATTTAGCACATTGGTAGACCATGACTTGGAATAGGGCTTAGAATACTTTTATCCCAATATACCTACAGGATCGAGATTTACGCGGGTGAAACTGCGGGGCGCAGCTAGTAGCCTAACTAATATTATAAATGCGAAAGTGAGTTTTTTTATTTATTTGTTTGTTACGCTTTCACGCTAAAACGGCTGAACGGATTTAGATGAAATTTGGCAAATGGCCTTGACCTGGAATAGGACATAGGATACTTTTTATCCCGATGTTCCCACGGGATAGGGGCTTACGCGGGTGAAACCGCGGGGCGCAGTTAGTAATATTATAAATGTGAAAGTGGGTTTGTTTGTTAATTACGCTTTCACGCTAAAACGGCTGAACAGATTTGGATGGAATTTGGTATGGGGATACTTTGAACCCTGGAGAAAGACATAGGCTACTGTTTATCTACATACCACGCAGGCGAAGCCGCGAAATTTTATTCAGCTAAGGGTTTTCAATACTCAATATATTTATTTGCATTCCACAATGTTAACATAGGTGTTAGGTAGGTACTTTATAAAATATACTTACATAATAATTTCATAATTAATTATGTTATAAATATTTTTTACACATGAAAACCTTGTCTTTGCTGTCACACAATCGGGTAAAAATGACATTAATATTTCCTATTTATAATTTTACAGGAATACAAAGAGCTTGGACGTCCGAAAAGGCCAATGTCTTCATATTTCCTCTTCATAAAATCTAGAAAGGAAGGGTTTAAAGGCAAAGACTTGAAACAATTTCAAGAACAAGTCAAGGCAGAATGGCTAAAACTAACTGATACTGAAAAAGCTAAGTTGGATAAAGAGGCAGCGGACCTAATGACTAAATACAGGTACTTACTTATGTTTTTTTAAAACACCCCACTGTAGGAAAAATTGCAAATTACACCAACATTTTGCTCTTTATTCTAGGCCCCGTTTACTATAACTGGTAATCCATTGTTTACTAAACTTTGCTGCATAATGGTGCCGATTCTGTTGTTCACAAACTAAACTAATTTAAGTTCAGTGCATCTTTTTCTTTCTATTTTATTATGAAAAGGACAGAAGATACATTTTAGTTTAGTCCTGTCAAATTAATCAGCGCCTGACGTAAATTCACGTAATTTTAGTAGGCAAGTTTTTAATCGCGTCTAAACTTTTACGGAGTAGTGACAGTTTGACAGGACTAAACTAAAATTTATCTTCTGTCCTTTTCATAATGAAATAGAAAGAAAAAGATGCACTGAACTTAAATTAGTTTAGTTTGTGAACAACAGAATCGGCACCAATTTCATACCTTAGCCTTAGTATAGATAGTGCCACCCATGAAGACGCGCGCCACGCTTACAGTACAGTAACCGCGTGTAGGAAGAAGAGTGTGGCGCGTCTTCGTGGATGGCACTATATAAATAGTTGAATAAACTAGGGAGAGGTTTGGGTCATTAGTCCTATAAAAAGCTAGTCGTCGAATCCATCGTCATTAAAATATAAAAAGATTAAAATGTATTTTCTTTTGCTTTCAGGAAAGATTTAGACGCATGGGAACTTAAAATGATATCATTAGGACGCACAGATCTTGTCCGCAGCAAACCTTTACGAGAAAAGAAGCCAAAGACAGGTGCAAAGCAACAATAGGAACTCGGGTGCTCTGACGAACCAGCTGACTCTTACCCTCAAAGTAGCGATAAGGATATAATTGTACAAAGTATTGATAAGCAGACTTCCACTAGTCCAGACATGTCGAATAAAGAAAGCATAGTTCCTCAAAGTGTTTTTTCTTCAGAGTCAGATCGTCGGAGCACGGGTGATGTAGCCACTCCAGATAAAGCGTCGGTACAAAGTGGCGAACCGAATCAAAGTAAGACTAAGAATATCTTCAGTAGTATTAAAAACTTTTTTAATCGTTAAGTTTAGTTTTGTAGATCTTGACTTCACATCATCATGCATTTGTTGTACCATGTTTTTGTTTTTTCAGTTGTATTAGTTTCATAACAATATAGTTTATGACTACAGAATTATGTTTTTTACTTTCATTTGTTACCATTCTTACCTTGCTGACAGAAAGGCCATCATGTAAGGAGATGGTTGGCCCAGAGAGCACTGATCTATCTGTCTGAACCGCGCTTTATGGTAAATTAATTTTTACTGTAAATATTTTGTTGATGAATGATTATTTTGCTCATCCCTTTATCACATCTCATTCACATTATTTACACCTAAACTATTTTTTTACCGACTTCAAAAAGGGAGGAGGTTCTTTGTTCATCGATATTTTCGTCAATCGTAGACCGATTTAGAAAATTCTTTTTTCTTTTTGGTAGAGGAAGCTTGCGCGGTGGTCTCATATAAATTTTATTACCATTGCTTGAGCAGTTTTTGAGTTTGCTTCAATAATACGTATTTTTCCTATTTAGTCCAAAGAGTACATACAGTCTACGTGGATGATGTTTTAGTAACTTAGGGTAGGTATTGTAGGTAACACAACTAAAAAGTGAAAAATAAAACCTTTTATCTAAAAAAAACTACAGTTTTCCAATAAACACCACAAAGTGATAAAGCTATTTTTACCTTGATTTTTTTTTTTGAAGTTGTTTTTTTTTTCTTCCTCTATTTAGTTGTGCATAACTACATTATACAATTTTTTGGAGTTGGTATTTTAACTAAAACAACCAAATTATGAATAAATACTAGTAAATAATGAATGGACTTTATTTCAGCTTATTTTCGACGCCTATGGAGGGAACGGTGAAAAAAAACACAAAATACCATTCATAACCATTTTTTAATTCAAAGATGTTACAAAATATAATTAAACTTTTATTTTATTTATAGTTGTTTGACCTTTATATACAATAATGAATTAAGCTGATACACTAAATTATTCACATGTATTTAAGCGGAATATTAACTAGTTCGAGCATAGAGTAATATGAGTTCGAGGTACAGATTGAGTTATTTAACAACAAGCAATAAATACTATATAAAATTGTCTATGTTTGTATAATATTTCATTTGCATGCAAATGCCGAAAAAATAAGTGTAATAAAGAGAACAATGTAATGATAGTTTCAACAGAAGTACAAATAGAAGGAAGACATGTCATAACTATTGTAATAATTTACCTAGCAGGTAGTGGCAACTGACAAGTAGCAATGTTCAAAGACATCATGCTAGTCTAAGGCAGATGTTCAGCAATGTATACATATAGCCTGTTGTGATGCTATCAATAAAACTTTAATCAGATTTGAAGACAAAAGTTTGGCAGGGCAAAGAAAACATTGCATTTAAATCTTTGGTATTACCATACCAGCTTAATTCCGAATTGCAGTAAAAAAATAACTATTCCATTACCAAGAAACCGATTCTAGAGATATTAGGTAGATGATAAATTTTTGGGACATTAGGATTTAACAATTAAGCAATTAATTTGATTTTAATTATATTGGGGTCAATTGTATTGGGTAAGTTATGTAGTGATATACCTACCATACCTTAACATATCGTTTTTAATAAATTGATATAAAAAAAAAAGATTAAGGCAGTGTTAGAATTAAAAAGGTTAAAAGTATTAACAAAACCAATTAAATAAAAATATCTACAAAAGTGTCTATAAGTCACAGACTGCCATACATGAAAGTGGTTAGTATAATTGATTTAACAACTTTGGATAAGTATAGTATTAAATTTCAAGATTATAAAATATACTCACAAGTTCAGGCCATTGAAATTGGTTATACAGGCCATTATAATTCAAAGGATTATATTCCTTTATCAAAATACTATATTTTACAAGTATAAAGCATGAAAATAGTTTACTAATTTGGCATACTATTGAACATTTTTCACATTATTTGATGTTCTCAAGTATAATAGACACAATATTTTGTTGCTTTCGCATGATTTGATGAAATAAATACAATTTAAATGCAAGGGAGTAATAAAATAATCTAATTACACAAATATTATACACAAAATTAATGCATTGAGCAAAAATAAAATATATTATGAACATAACTAAAACTTTTTTCTGTTGCTATATACAAAATTGATTCTAATTTAAAACTAAAAATGGCAATATGTGACTAAAACGCACACATGTCACATCTTCTCACTTATGATTAAAGGCACAAGCAATCAAAATATTATGTATGGAACATTGTGGAACACCTTCAAAATTCAACATTACAGTTAACATACACAACACATTGAGATTTTTACCTAACTTGAGTTGAATTTTGAACATTACCCCAATTTATTCTAGCCAGCTATTGTTAGAAACTGCTCAGTCAATTTAATGCCCTCAGCTTGGGTGCAAATGAAGTAATTACTATGTAATTAATCCATCCTTCAAGGTGATCAGTAGTGATTGTATGCAAATTGTGGTAAATAGAAATACACAAATGTCACATGATATTACACCCATACATTGTGTCAAGTAAATAAGTTTCTGCACTCTATGAGAAGACACAATGTGCAAGAGTTGCAATGCATTGGCAAATTTAGAATTACTTCTTTGTGACGGAAACCAAATCAATTTTGTTATAGCATATATGAGTATTGGTAAGAAAAAGTAAGTACCATCAAATATGACCAATGACAAACTGTACAGTAATTGAATTAGAAGTGATACCAAAACTACGTCGTATTTGTTATTACTGAGTTTCTCCCAGGAGGATGGCGTTGGAGCAGGTTCTGCTGCCGGTGTTACGAAAGGTGCCAAATCACTGGGTACCTCACCATCGCCTGCCGCGATGTCATGATTGAGTGATGATAACAACTCAAATGAATCTGGTTCAGCGATCATAACACCATTGTTGAGCGAAGTCTTGCTACGGCTATTGTCCGAAAGAGGCGAAATCTCCGGAATTGGATCAGGAATAATCTTTCTCACCGGAGATTCTGAAAAGGAAACAATGTGATAATCAAAGCCTAGCTCACGTATGCTATGATGTGTCACTAGTATAGAACTATTTGTAATACCTCTGGGACTCTCGTCCCCATATTTCCCGGATATAAGTTGGAGTCTATTGTGAGAATTTTCTAATATTCTCTTTCTGCGAGCTTCGCGACGAGCTGCTGCAACATCAGCCATGTTGACATTAATCAGATGACATTTTATTTATTATTGCCAGCATACATTTTAATGATTTGGAAATCGAAAGCCATTTTTTACTTATTTATCTTTATTGTTAACATAGTCTTATTACCAAAATTATCTACTTCCTACCAATTTGACAATTTCTTTTGAATTTTGAAGATTAAAAACGATGTATTTGTTTTTGTCACTATCCTAAGTAATGCTAGGTACACACGCAGCGACAGTGACGATTTCAAAATCTCACGTCCACACACTAGCGGACTTTGGGTGATGCGTTATGGTAGCCCGCGAAATTCAAATTTTCTTACGTTTTTTGCAATTCGCAGGTCAATCTGGTTGTAAGTTGATCTGACTAATTATGATTTGCGATAACAAATACAGATTACAGAATTATAATCATTAGAATCAGCAATACAACTCCATAAGTTTATATAAGTGCCAAATGTCATGATTTCAGGAAATAGGTAGGTAGTCATTCAATGCACTTACATGAACATAAGTCAACAAATTTACTCCTTGTATGAATGAGGAACTTTTATAGGTCTATGTCGGTGACTAAAGTCTCTGCGTAGTGTAGGTAACTAAGTCAGTTGGGCATTCGACTAATTCCAGTTAAAGCTCGAAATTTCTGAAAATCCGGTAATTGTTAATATACCGGATTGTAAAAATAATAAAAATATAACAAAAGGTTCAAAATATTTGCAGGACTTATTAAAAATTAACCGTAAAATTATATTTCTACTAGTTCCTGAATTGTAAACACCACCATTATTTGGCAACCGGAAGTTTGAGTGTTGTCTGTTACCAGTAACGCCAAGGACTTTTGTTTGGCGCCTTTACGGGGCCGGTCGGTTTTACTGATAAATTCATCAATTTACATCAAACAAATACAAGTTTCTGTTAAAGATAATGGCTGACAAAGGTGACGGAGGTAATTATATTAAAAATCAATGTTTCACCTAGTGGTGCTGCTGTTTTTTGCTAACGCTTGAGCTTGACAGCCAGTGATTTTTTGGTTATCAAAAAAGACTTCGTAGAGAATCTGTAATTTCTGTCGTTTGTAGAAACCTTTGATGATGCGGTTGAAGAGAGGGTGATCAATGAGGAGTACAAAATATGGAAGAAGAACACTCCGTTTTTGTATGATTTGGTGATGACACACGCTTTGGAGTGGCCCTCGCTAACTGCCCAGTGGCTTCCAGACGTGACCCGGCCTGAAGGAAAAGACTACTCAGTTCATAGGTACTGTAACCTTGTTCACATTTTGAATACTCTGTGCTTGCTTGATTCTTGATGCTACTCCTTAGCACATCATTTTGAGGAAAGTCATGACAATAATACCCTTGTTATCTTCATTGCTTACATCTTACAATTTCCGGTTGCATTTGCTTGTCCCAAAAATGTTTATAACAAAGGTCTTACTTACAACTTCTTTTGTTCTACCTTTTTGTTGTTAGTTTGGGCATGGGTTGTTGACCCTCTCTTTGATACTGTGATATACTCAAATAGTCGTTGTAGATATTGAGTAAAGAAAGGCTCTGCTTTGTATCAAAGACTAGTCCACCTCTGTGTATATATGTGTTAGATTATAAAAACTTTTTGTTTATGTAGGTTGATCTTGGGCACACACACATCAGATGAACAGAACCATCTGCTTATCGCCAGTGTCCAGCTGCCCAATGAAGATGCACAGTTTGATGCGAGTCATTATGACAATGATAAGGGAGGTATGTACTGAGAGCATATTATTTGTATAATTAATTTCTCCAAAAACTCATACTGTAAAGTCTGACAACAAGTCTTACCAAGGGGTATTGTGTTGCCCATTTACTGGGTTGTTACTCCATGTAAAATACTGGTATTCAGCTGCATCCGGTTAGATTGTAAGCCGACCCAACACAGTTGGGAAAAGGCTAGGCAGATTGATTGACTCCTATAACTCATACCTCGCTCTTTAATCAAGTACATAACTGTTGTTATACTTTTTTGATTCTAGAGATAAATCTGTTTAGTTAACATAATTTTATTACAGTGCTGACTTTTAACTTCAGCCTAAATAACTTATCAACACGGCCTAGGATAGGATCTGCCTTTATTAGAACTATCACTGGATTTGAAATAATGCTGCAGTATGCTGCTTTGCAATAAAAGAGATCATTCACCGTCCATACATTTTTGGGCTATATTAAAAAAAAAAAGCTATATTCCGAAAGAGAACGTTGTTCTCTTCATTTTTTATTACTACAAGCGATTACTTTAATAAGATTACTATTAATCATTTTAACCAAAACATACTGAAAACAGTCTTTTTCAAAATCATATAACAGCGCAGGGAATTGCCCTACAGATTTGATCTGATAGTGAAAAGTGAAGAGAATAACATAAAAAATTACACTAATGGAATATAATAAAAAAAAAAATTACAGCTACAAGTACAACATCACAACAACAAGTAATGTTCATTGTTCTCTCATCATGGTGTAGTTACTGTAAGCATTTCAAAGGAAAGTTCTCATTTTGGTTATTTTTGTGATTTTAGATCTTTCTAAAACAAAACACAATCCATCAGACTTGGTAAGCATTGTGTTCTGCAAAACTTAGTTAAACATAGAAGTTAGGAAATTAAATTTATTTTTAAGTTTTTTCATATTATGCTCTATAAGTATAGCATTTTGACAGAAAGGCCAAATAAGACCATACAAAAACTAGAGTCTAATCATCAATCAATCATGTCTCGTAAATCATGAAAATACCATTTTAACTATAAACCTATTTTAACAAAAACAAAGAATCAAGCAACACAACGTTGATAACTTTCCAGAATTTGGTGGCTTTGGCTCGGTGTCAGGTAAAATCGACATTGAAATCAAGATCAACCATGAAGGTGAGGTGAACAGGGCACGCTACATGCCGCAGAATCCTTGTGTCATTGCCACTAAGACCCCGTCGTCCGATGTCCTGGTCTTTGACTACACGAAGCATCCATCAAAGCCTGAACCTTCTGGTGAATGCCATCCAGACCTCAGGTATGTCAAAATCCTATAGATTATTGGACTCGTACATAGCCAAAATATACCACCCACCATACATTTTTCCCCCATTCTGAAGTAATTCTATTGATTTTGAATAGTCTTATAACTTTTTGGATGTATATTGGACTGTTTTAACTACATATAAACTAACTAGCAAACCGCTCCTGCTTCGTACGATTTTTACGACTTAACAAACCATCGAGATTTGTTAGTTATATGTAACTTTAATATTAATGTATTGTACACATAAACCTTCTGGAATAAATTATATAAAAGATGGTCAAAAGCTCATCAAAATCTGTTGAGTGGTTTAGAAGAACAATGTGGACATACAGACAAACACCAAAAGCGACTTTAATTTATAATATTGGATTAGTTTGACTTATTAACTAATAACTGTGGAATTGTATGCTTTGGCAAAAGTGAGACTAATTAGTATCCATTGTTTAAGGATTTACTCAATGAGAAATCCTAACTAATATTATAAATGCGAAAGTGAGTTTTGTTTCTTACACTTTCACACTTAAACGGCTCAATGGATTTGAATGAAATTTGACACTGGGGTAGAACTTGACCTGAAGAAGGACATTGACTACTTTTCATCCTGGATTGTATAGGAAGTCGCAGGAAACAGCTAGTATAATAATAACTATGTAGTTGATAAAGTTATAACACTCTCTACCTTATCCACAGATTACGTGGTCACCAAAAAGAAGGCTATGGTTTATCCTGGAACCCCAACCTAAACGGCTATCTTCTGTCAGCAAGGTTAGTGTTGGCTTTTATGTTTTCAATTGGAGATGTTGAGGCTTCAGTGTTTCTGCTTTCTGTTCTGAGCCTGCTATCATCATGATGGACTAAAAGGAAGCAGCTCATCTTGTATCTGATAACTGAATTCGTAATTTCTTTTTAACTATGGTATGGCAAATGCAATCTTAAATTTTGAGTTGTGCAGATATTATTTAGAGCAATTTATCTTGCTTCACACTATGCTAGCAGTGTCTGTGAATGGTCGTAGACCCTGCTAGCATAGTGAATTGATGTAATGTCGAAAAAATAAGTTACGAGTTGATAGCTCGGAAAAAAGTCCTTTATTAAATTGACATTTATTAATACATAACACATTCTTATTTTTCAATTTAACAATTTACAAAGCTCAGTATGTTAGTAACATCATTTCTTAATGCCAGTGATGATCACACAATCTGCCTGTGGGACATAAATGCGACGCCCAAGGAGGGGCGCGTCATCGAAGCCAAGTCGGTGTTTACGGGACACACGGCAGTCGTAGAGGACGTCGCGTGGCATCTGCTGCACGAGTCACTCTTCGGCTCTGTCGCAGATGACCAGAAGCTTATGATTTGGGATACCAGGTAAGAAAACTGTTAAAATACTTGTGTGCATTATCAATCTATTTGTACAAAGGGCACGGAATCGTCGCGCTGGTAGTTCTAATTCAATTCGTGGCGCCGAAATTTGAATTTTGAATTTGAAAGTGCGTTGAGCTCAGAACTACTGTCATACGTCATCTTCACCATTCAAAGCCGTCAGTTTCATGCATCGTAGTGAGAGTAAACGGTGACAAGCTTGGTTTGGATGGAAAGCCGACCTCCGAGGCGTCCTCGTGCATCTATATTTGGTGTATGTACATATCGCGAAAAAAAAATCTTTTTTTTTTCGCGATTTCATCTTTGGTCCCATAGTGAAAGTTGTACATAATGATGAGTACAATGACCCCTTAAGAGATTTCGTATATGAAAGAGATTTACAGTTCTGCATGACTTCCTTCTGCAACGAAAACCTGAAATCATCACCACTATCCTACCCATCTTTCAGAATGTATCACCAATTCGCCTATTACATCAACAAGTTATCATCACCCATTCGAGTCATAATTAGTATCAATTTTACCGAACACCAGTGAGGTTAAGTAACACAATTTCGAACTATAAATAATACATGTTTCATTACAGATGTAACAACACGTCAAAGCCGTCGCACACAGTGGATGCGCACACCGCTGAAGTCAACTGCCTCAGCTTCAACCCTTACTCCGAGTTCATACTAGCCACAGGCAGCGCTGATAAAACGGTAATTATCTATTTACTTCAGGAAAATGTGAGGAAATGGGCATGTCCTAGAACCAACAATTATTGAAATACATCCACAAACCTGCAAAAGCCCACGTGGTATTCAGCCCACTCCCTCTCATATACAGGAAGCTTGAGTCCCAGCAATGGGAAGATTATATAGGCTGATCAATTAACGCAGTCTATTGCAGTCCACTACTAGACTTTGGCCTCTCCAAAGTTACCATAACCTTACCATTGGATTATGCTGCGATAGGAGCCTTTTTGGCCTCGCACAGGTTTTCTTTTCCTGTTACACATTGTTTTATTACTTGTTTTATTGAATTTGTTAGTTTTAATTTTTGTTTTTATTGTTATATTTCCTGTGCATGTCCCAAATAAAATATTTTTCTTTCTTTCATTCTTTTATGGTTGAAATAACCGATCGCAGACACAGTCGCGCCACAACACCCGGTTATCCGGCTTTCACATCCAGTCTGACCCAGCCACCTTATTAAAGTATTCGTTCAATCTAGATGGCGGACATCCACGCTACGTTTGCGTTTGATAGGAAAAAGAGTGCTGGATAACCTATACATATTATAAAATAAAGTCGCTTTTCTTATCTGTCTGTGAGACCGCGTTGCTCTTCTAAGCTACGCAACGGATTTATTCCAGAAGGTTTATGTGTAAATACATTAATATTAAACTTATATACAAAATCTCGGATATGTTTTCTAGTTGTGAAAACCGTGCGAAGCAGCGGGTGGTTAGTTTAATATATTTATAATCACTAGCAACCCTTTGCTTCGCACGGTCACCTATCGGGTCCAAATCTATCCTATCTTTCAAGCTGGAACCAGCCATACACATTCACAAAATTTAATTGAAATCGGTTGGTTGGTTTCGGATATTAGCGTGTACGAACATAGGGACACGTGATTTTTATATATTAAGATAATAACACACTGTACTCTAGGTGGCGCTATGGGACCTGCGCAACCTGAAGCTAAAGCTGCACTCGTTCGAGTCGCACAAGGACGAGATCTTCCAGGTGCAGTGGTCGCCGCACAACGAGACCATCCTCGCTAGCAGCGGCACCGACAGGAGGTAATACACAAAACAACATATTTATAAAGAAAGAGAAATTTATTAAAGTGTCTAAAAATATTTGCAGAGAAAGTGCCTAAAATATGTGCATACAACATTCTGAATAGGTTCAGGCGTTTGCTGAAGCTGGGCAGATATTATGGCGCTTATGTAATTTTATTTGACGTTCGACTTTTTACTTGATTTTTTGAGTAGTCAGTCAAAACCTGACCTTACTGAACCCGGAATATCTATGTGGCACCCACAGGAACCTACCAAACTGAAATTTGATAAGTAACGAATATTGTTGCAGGCTTCACGTGTGGGATCTGTCAAAGATAGGCGAGGAGCAGACGGCTGAAGACGCGGAGGATGGCCCACCGGAGCTACTGTTCATCCACGGAGGGCACACCGCCAAGATATCGGACTTCTCATGGAACCCCAACGAGCCGTGGGTCATCTGCTCCGTCTCAGAGGACAATATTATGCAGGTATGTTAATCTGCTGTTGAAAATCATGACTAATCATCAACATTATAGAGTCATAGTGAGATGTCGGACTTATAGGAAACTAGTTGCGCCCCGCGGTTTCACCCGCTTAAGTCATTCCCGAGGAAACTAGTTGCGCCCCGCGGTTTCACCCGCTTAAGTCATTCCCGTGGGAATATCGGGATAAAAAGTAACCTATGTTCTTTTCCAGATCTTGGTCTACCTATGTGCCAAGTTTCATCCAAATCCTTTCAGCCGTTTTAGTGTGAAAGCGTAACAAACAAACAAGCTCACTTTCGCAAAAATAATTTAGTTAGGATACTTAGGATACTTCAACTACTTATCAAACGACAATATTATAAAGTGAGCTTTCTAAAACGCCACCCAGCCGAGAGAGGACTTTTAATGGCCGTAATTCAAAGTTTGAAAGACACTCCATTTTTGTTAAAAAAAATTGGAACATTTATATTTCGAGCCTCGAAAAAGCCAGGCATATCCAAAAGGTAGCCCGCCGTTATTTAGAACAAGTAGTCAGACCAAAACGGCGGGTTACCCTCGCTACGGCTTCTGGATAGGCTAGACTCAAGTCTAGCCAGAAGCCAGCCATTATTGTTATCATATGACGTCGTTAAGTCGTCGCTCGCAGATCTGACAGACATTGTCCTGCCCGAACAGCGCCACCTATCGGATCAAATTGTGAATCTAAACCATTGAGGGCACTCAAACACAAAAAAATCATCAAAATCGGTCCAGCCGTTTAGGAGGAGTTCAGTGACATACAGTACACACTTACAGAAGAATTATATATATAAACATAACCTTATGTAATTATTTGTAATTTGTGCGCAGGTATGGCAAATGGCCGAGAACATCTACAATGACGAAGAGCCAGAGACGCCTGCGTCGGAGTTGGAGTCCGGAGTCAACGTGAACCACGGCTAGCGCCCCGCCCGCCGCACGCACCTGCCCCTGTGAGTGTACTGTGACACAGACTATATACTTACTACGTCACTAGTTCGCACCGACCTCCGATGCAACTTTCAGAAGGTCAAAATTCTCGTACATTTTCACACGTTCAAATTCAAGTCACAATCTCTTCTCAGCTGCAAAACAATCTAATTATTATTTTTTCAAAAATGCTGGGAAATTATAGGGTTTTTTTTTACAGATTGGGACTGATATTAGAATGCAAACGTTCTCAAAAATACGGGAATTGCGCCTCTGATTTCAATTATGGACGTTTCTGGAAATGAGCTCTTTCATGTTCGTATTTTATCTGTTAGTGATGGTTTTTTATACAGTTTTTAATAAAGTAACATTGGGAATGCTAATTTAATCAACTGGAATGTACGTTTCAATTAATTGTTTACAAGGTCCCAGACACACTTACCATTTAACACGCCATCGCCAGTGGTCCATTAGTTCTAATTGGGTCACGTAAAGTATTCGTCTTATTTCACTCTCCATATTAATCCCAAAATATAAACTGACATAATTCTGCAATACATAGACAGTAGTTAGAATTAAGCGAAAATTAATGTTTTAAGTGTTATCTACGCGAAAAAGTAATAATTATGAACGTAAGTTTCATTTGGAAACCTAAACCTATTAAATATTACAGATAAAATGAAAGAGCTCTAAATGCATTTTAATTTGGATCTTATGTCGTATAAAATAGATGTAAAAATTATTGGTACGGTCAACAAGTACATAAACTGTACGATATTAGGAGTTAGGAGGTAAATGTACTGCAATCATTGTTTGCGGTGACTTTGTTGTTGATATGAAAAAGAAATTGAATATTTTTGCATAATCTGAAAATTATAATTTTTGAGTCCATATTTTGTACTTTAAATTATACAGTTTAGTTGCTCATGTGATTGAGTCCATCGGTAGAAACTATATGTAATAAGATTTAGTTTCCGTGTTGATTTAACCCTTTCCTGTCTTTTGTATAACCCTCCTTTTCGTGTAAAAATAGATCTCATATCGGACTGAAATGTCAAAAAGATCTCTTGCAAACATAATTTTAAACTAAGCTCAAGATTCTATGGACGAGTTACTGTGGTTGTTTAAATAAATCTT
This sequence comes from Lithophane ornitopus, assembly GCA_948473465.1. Taxonomy (NCBI): domain Eukaryota; kingdom Metazoa; phylum Arthropoda; class Insecta; order Lepidoptera; family Noctuidae; genus Lithophane; species Lithophane ornitopus. The sequence goes on along the minus strand of OX419632.1, from coordinate 11,223,919 downwards.
AACTAATTTGTTAGCCTGTCAGTTGTATTATAGAAATTAAAAATGTGAAATAATTGTTTAATGTAACTAGCTAAGCTGCCTAGTGCTAAGCTCGGTTTATGCCTAAAGAGATTAACCAGTGAAGTTAGATCTTCTTTCAAACTCGCCCTAATCGCCAAAAGACAATGTAGAGGGTTATCACAAAAAAAAAAAACAACAGATATGCTTTTGATTTGAACTCGTTTCTGCCTTCGGACTGGTCAACATGGAAAGGGTCCAATTATATGTGGTTTGTATGCACAAGAATCTCACAAACACTTTCAGTTTAAATGAATTTTGGAAAATATTTTTTATATATTAAGAGTGAAATATTCTATTTTATTTTCTTCTAAAATAATGTGCGTACAGACCACTGAAGTGCGATGTACTGGTGAAATTTGAAAGCCAGAATCCTGAAACACACTATTCACTGTATAGAGACACCTCGCTAGCCGTGACATGTTAATTCCATTTTAATTTATTGTTTCTTATCCGATAAGTCACAAGGATGTGTTTCTGTTCTGTCATTATTATTATATTAAGGGCCTCTTTCACAGCCAAATAAGTATTCCTTATTACATATAATGTATAATTAGATATAATTGATACAATTCCCAGTTAAAAACGCGTAGTATTGTAGCATTTGATAGCTTAGCTATCATAGTTTATACGATACGTAAACAATTCAACACTTTGATAGTGATATGCTGAGCTATCGAATTTTAGTAACTCGATGTAATATGCATGTTCAATGTTTAGTATATCGTATCTGTAATAGCACAAAGTGAAAGATGCTCTTACACTGGTGACGCGACTGACCGATGGTATTTTATAATGTTAATGCAGTAATGGAATAATTTTAAGCTCTGCTAATTACCTATTATGATTAAAAGTATCGTAATAATCTTACTTGTTTTTATATACCTGGCAAAACCTACGTAAGTCTATTGATAAATAAGTTTACCTAATCCGACGGTGTCCAATTTGTCCCGATAGCATTCTGCGAAACGCGAGGGTGTCGGGATATCTGGGTAGGTCGCGACCCTCCGAGCCGCGTGCACACCGCGCCCACTGCGTCACGCTTAATGTGATTGTTAGCGACGGGGAGTGACCACACCGCTGACACTAATTTAGTCCCATCCAGACACTCGCGACGACAACATGAGGGTTATTTTTATAGTGTTATTTCTCGCAACGTCCACAGTCTCAGGACGCAGCCATGGCCATTCTAGGCAAGGAGGCTCGCACCACTATCCCGCGTCTACCGGACATTCAGGGTATGGTACAGGCGGTGCATATTCATACCCTGCCTCGACAGGAATGTCTGGTAACACAAACAGCGCCAACGTGCGGCAGACATACCATCAACAACACCAAGTCCACAACAACTACAGCCCGAGATCAGAAGTCCATCACCACTACCACTACAGTCCGCCACAGCAGATAAACTACGGGTCTACCTTCCATCCTGTGTATCAAGGACACCCGCCCGTCTACGTGTACGAGTACCGAGACTCTGGCAGCAGATTCGATAACTTGCTGACTGGACTAGCGCTGTACAACTTGGGCCGCAACAGCCACTCTCATCATTACAGCTCCGACAGGCAGTACAGCGGCACCCCGGGAGAGGTATGCAAGCTGGGCATCAGTAAACGAACCGGCGAGTACGAGGAGACGCGCATCGACTGCAATCTGATGTCGAGTTTTATTTGGGAGGACCCGACGAGCGCAACACGGAACGAGCAACATGTTGTGAAGAACACAACGGAGGTAAAAGTGACACAGACTGTGAACGGAACTGGAAATTCTTCAGTAACGACAGTGTCGGTGACGAGTAACACTGTAGAGGACGCGCTGAAAGTGAAGGGGCCCTCTATAGCGGTGACACCGGGCATGACTTGTTACATGATCAGGACTTTTAGAGATACCACTGCTTTACGGAAACCTGTGGATTGTGGACTTTTGCAAGAGTACGCGCGAAGCTCATTGTACCGAAGTGTTGCACAATGTTTGATGCCCCTTAAGACGATAATATTTAATTTCCTGATAATATATTTAGTAAGATATTAAGGGCAAATTAATTAAAGTCTATACTTATAGTTTGTATTGTTTTTATTGATCGTATAGTGGAATAATTGTAAACAGTGTAGCTTCTTTCATTTATTACACTGTCGTGAATAAAACTGAAAATAGTTCAATGTTTTTCATTGAACTATTTTTCCTACTAATTATAAAAAAAATAAAGAAGCTATTCCATCTGTTTAGAAAGTCAAAAGATAATATTATGTTTCTGACTACAGTATATCTACTATGTCAAAATATTGTTTATTTGCGACCAATTTGAATCAAGTGGTGGCAAATTTTTTGGCAAAAGTTCAAACGTTTTGTCCCACAAATAACACATGCACACGCTTTGAACTTTTTTAACATCGCCATTTTTTCATTCTAGTTAATATAGTATCCTGTTGTTCTTAGGCAGAATACTAATAAAGAATCTTTGAAATATCTTGGAAGCAACATACAGCATAATAACAACCTGGCATCGGAAATACAATCGCGCATTTCAAATGCCGCTGCAACCTTTGGATGGCTCAATGATCGTGTCTGGAAATTCCATGACCTGAAGTTTGAGGTAACAAGGCATTAGTCTTTCCTGTTCTTCTATATGGGCCAGAAACATGGTGCCTCTACAAACCAGACATTACGAGACTGGACACATTTCATCTACGGTGTTTTAGATCGATCTTGAACATAAAGTGGCAGGACCATGTTCCAATTCGGAGGTCCTGCACCATTCCAGCATTTATGGCATCAACTCAGGCGGTGTGGACACGTCCTACACATGAAAGACAACCGTTAGCCCAAAGTGGTATATTACTCTGAGATGACAGAAGGTAAACGGAAGCATGGCGGTCAAGATCTACGCTATAAAAATGTACTCAAGAGGCATCTTAACACTTGTGCTATTGATCCTACAGGTTGGGAGAGACTCGTTTACACAGGTCGTCTTGGCGCTTTACTGTTCACAAAAGTATGCTACTGCACAACGTGTCGTGAACAGTACCATCTTGCATGACGATAACTTTTTTTTGCAAAATTTGATTTTAAAACAAACAAAACAAAGCCTGGGTATATTCTACTCCAAATTAATCTCGTGTCTACCTGTGAAAACTTAGTTCCGGCAATTTGCTCGAACAACGATAGACAGACAGACACAGGATTCTACTGTTTTAGTATACTTACATAATATATATTTTTAATAACATAGACATATTGTTTTTATTTTATCAATACCATAGAAGAAATCTACTCATGATAGATAACCGTAGAAAGGCAAAGCTTCAAACAACAGTCCTATTGATGGTACACATAATGCATGCATAATAGCCTTTTCATCTGTGGTTGAGGATTCCGGTTTAAGCTCGCTTCCACCTTTTTTTTTTTGTTGGTGGGATTTCATCAAATGACTTCTCCCGCTCTGGGCGGAGCGGAAGGGCGTGTCAGAATTTTACTGACTAAAACCCACCCGTGTTCCTTCAGTTGCCTGTTGCCAGGGTCCCGGTATCCCTTTCGGACTATTCCGCAACCCTGGCAGGCATCGGTCCTAACGGACCTCGTCAGGTGTGCTGACATCTCATTGAGGCGCGCGTGGAACATGACATGCCATCGACCCGGGCCTGATCCTAATCGGACGGCGAGCTACCCATTGCTGCATTGCAGTACCGAGACTCTGGCAGCAGGTTCGATAACTTGCTGACTGGACTAGCGCTGTACAACTTGGGCCGCAACAGCCACTCTCATCATTACAGCTCCGACAGGCAGTACAGCGGCACCCCGGGAGAGGTATGCAAGCTGGGCATCAGTAAACGAACCGGCGAGTACGAGGAGACGCGCATCGACTGCAATCTGATGTCGAGTTTTATTTGGGAGGACCCGACGAGCGCAACACGGAACGAGCAACATAGTTGACAAGGAACCGTAAAGGTGAACGTCCACTGATCCGCAGCGGCCGCAACGCACGCACGGCACGCAACGTGTTTTGGTTTGCTTTGTACGAATTCATATAGGGCTACGTCCAAAATGGATACCGCCCGAACCGAGCGCATATATGAACAATGCGATGCGTGCTGGTGATGTCACATAGCAATCCTAACTACATATATAATTCTATCATTATTGTCATGACAACCATCACATCTTAACGTAGTCACTCACCGGGAGCATTTGCGTGTAACAGTTCAAATTCGAATATTTCATCACATCAGTGAATGCGTTCAGGCGAGCAGAGTTCCAGTGCATATACCTGTAATGATGTTATTCGTAACATTGCAGCAGTGAGTGCGGAAAACCGAGGATTACAACTGTATCGATGTTACTCTTCTTCTTCTTCCTAGCTTTTTCACAACTATGTTGGTGTCAAAAATAAAATTCTTATTTGATATAATATATTATGTTTTGTAACAAATCATATACATTATATACAGGGTTTTTGGTAAAACACCAACAACCTCTTAAGGAGTCATTGTACTCATCATTATGAACAACTTTTACTATGGGAACAAATACGAAATCGCGAAAAAAATACAGCTGTTCCGTACATTTTGACGAGTTATGCGAACATAAATGTACTGAACAGCTTTTTTTTTCGCGATTTCGTATTTGTTCCCACAGTAAAAGTTGTTCATAATGATGAGTACAATAACTCCTTAAGAGGTTGTTGGTGTTTTACCAACGGTGACAACAAATCAAATCATTTATTTGCTTGAATATGGGTACATGAGGTGATACATAAAACAAAAGTTCTTTAAACCATATCATACCTAAACAGATGTGCAAAAATATATCTAACTAATATTATAAACGCGAAAGTTTCTAAGTATGGATGGATGGATGTTTGTTACTCTTTCATGGAAAAACTACTGAACGGATTTGAAGGAAATTTGGCACACAGATAGTTTATAACCTGGATTAACATATAGGATACTTTTCATCCCGATATTCCCACGGGATCGTGCCTTATGCGGGTGAAACCGTGGGGCGCAGCTAGTACATTTTTTTTTTTTTAATTTGGTACGTTATTAATTAATTTAACAATATGAATATTTGATTATTTATAAAAATGTATTCATTACTATGTATGTATTCATTAAATTATCATTACTTAACTAAAAAATTGTGACTTAACTATAATGTTGTGGAATAAAGGTTGTTGACAATACAATGGTTCCTTGTCCGTGTATATATCTTTTTGGGGCTGACTGTACACACCGCGCGCACTCACGCTTCATGTGATAGTTTTGTGACGGGGAGAGACAAGCACACAGTCGACACTAATTTAGTCCCATCCAGACACTCGCGACGATAACATGAGACTTATTTTTATATTTATTGTGTTGTGTCTCGCAACATCCACAGTCTCAGGACGCAGCCATGGTCATTCTCGGCACGGAGGCTCGCACCACTATCCCGCGTCTATCGGAAGGTATATAAACAAACGCCCCACCACGACTAGAATAAGCTTTCTACCACCTCGCGTAGTGCATCAGAAAATAGTGCCACATAAGACTGGTTCAGGCGGTATACACTCATACCCTGTTTCGACTGGAAAGTCTGGTAACTCAAACAGCGGCAATGTGCATCAGAAAGAAGTCCCACATCATGAGCGGCAGACATACCATCAACAACACAACGTGGTCCATAACAACTACAGCCCGAGATCAGAAGTCCATCACCACTACCACTACAGTCCGCCGCAGCAGATAAACTACGGGTCTACCTTCCATCCTGTGTATCAAGGACACCCGCCCGTCTACGTGTACGAGTACCGAGACTCTGGCAGCAGGTTCGATAACTTGCTGACTGGACTAGCGCTGTACAACTTGGGCCGCAACAGCCACTCTCATCATTACAGCTCCGACAGGCAGTACAGCGGCACCCCGGGAGAGGTATGCAAGCTGGGCATCAGTAAACGAACCGGCGAGTACGAGGAGACGCGCATCGACTGCAATCTGATGTCGAGTTTTATTTGGGAGGACCCGACGAGCGCAACACGGAACGAGCAACATGTTGTGAAGAACACAACGGAGGTAAAAGTGACACAGACTGTGAACGGAACTGGAAATTCTTCAGTAACGACAGTGTCGGTGACGAGTAACACTGTAGAGGACGCGCTGAAAGTGAAGGGGCCCTCTATAGCGGTGACACCGGGCATGACTTGTTACATGATCAGGACTTTTAGAGATACCACTGCTTTACGGAAACCTGTGGATTGTGGACTTTTGCAAGAGTACGCGCGAAGCTCATTGCATCGAAGTGTTGCACTATGTTTGATGCCCATTAAGACGATAATATTTAATTTCCTGATAATATATTTAGTAAGATATTAAGGGCAAATTAATTGAAGTCCATACTTATAGTTTGTATTGTTTTTATTGATCGTATAGTGGAATAATTGTAAACAGTGCAGCTTGTTTCATTTATTGCACTTCACACGTTGTGAATAAAACTGAAAATAGTTAAATGTTTTTCATTGAACTATTTTTCCTACTAATTATAAAAAAAATAAAGAAGCTATTCCGTCTGTTTAGAAAGTCAAAAGATAATATTATGTTTCTGACTATAGTATATCTACTATGTCAAAATAGAGTTTATTTGCGACCAATTTGAATCAAGTGGTGGCAATTTTTTTGGCAAAAGTTCAAACGTTTGTCCCACAAATAACACATGCACACGTTTTGAACTTTTGTGAGTGATAAATGTTGAAGAAATTGCTTTTAGCTATGACATCGCCATTTTTTCATTCTAGTGAATATAGTATCCTGTTGTTCTTAGGCCGAATACTAATAAAGAATCTTTGAAATATCTTGGAAGCAACATACAGCATAATAACAACCTGGCATCGGAAATACAATCGCGCATTGCAAATGCCGCTGCAACCTTTGGATGGGTCAATGATCGTGTCTGGAAATTCCATGACCTGAAGTTTGAGGTAACAAGGCATTAGTCTTTCCTGTTCTTCTATATGGGCCAGAAACATGGTGCCTCTACAAACCACACATTACGAGACTAGACACTTTTCATCTACGGCGTCTCAGAACGATCTTGAACATAAAGTGGCAGGACCATGTTCGAAATCGGAGGTCCTGCACCATTCCAGCATTTATGGCATCAACTCAGGCGGTGTGGACACGTCCTTCACATGAAAGACAACCGTTAGCCCAAAGTGGTATATTACTCTGAGATGACAGAAGGTAAACGGAAGCATGGCGGTCAAGATCTACGCTATAAAAATGTACTCAAGAGGCATCTTAACACTTGTGCTATTGATCCTACAGGTTGGGAGAGACTCGTTTACACAGGTCGTCTTGGCGCTTTACTGTTCACAAAAGTATGCTACTGCACAACGTGTCGTGAACAGTACCATCTTGCATGACGATAACGTTTTTTTGCAAAATTTGATTTTAAAACAAACAAAACAAAGAAACAAAGCCTAGGTATATTCTACTCCAAATTAATCTCGTGTCTACCTGTGAAAACTTAGTTCCGGCAATTTGCTCGAACAACGATAGACAGACAGACACAGGTGTATGGCTCAGAGGTAGCCAGTTGAGTTGTTGGATGTGAGTTGACGAAAACCACAGACTTCACGATAATTAAGTTTATTGTTAAGGTTACAGGTAATTTTGGTTGGATGCTAATCCGCGGTTATAGCGCTACGGCAGCTATTGGTCAACTAAATAATATAAATGTAAAAGTAAATAAAGTAAGTAGCAAAAAGTAGGTCGCGGCGTTAGCATTTTGCCTGTACGTGAACCGTACATGCTCCCGAGGGAAGTGGGATGAGCATCCATTACAAAGCAAGTAATACAAGTATAAGAAAAGTGTAAAGTAAATAATTAAAGTTAAATAGTTAAACAATAGTACATGTGTAAAAGTATAAAAGTAAAAGTATATCTATATAACTCAATTTAATTAATCAAAGTTAAATGCTTTCTTCTGCTGTCTTACTTCGCTGTAAACGGGCTCCGCTGCTGTAGATTGTATTTCTTGTAGCTCGATGTCCCCTCCAAAGTTATCCCTTCGTCTAGGTGTCACTCCTGTTTTGTCAGCGAGTGTTTTGCACCATCGTTTAATGATGATATAGAGGGCAAGCACAGCGATTCCTCCCAACAACAAAGAAGTAACCGAGTAGAGATAGATGTCGTGACTTGACAAGTCAGACGCCTTCGGTAATATTTCTCTGTTTTTCTGGAATTCCAACTGCTGGTCTATTTTTCTTGCTTCTACTGCAGTTGGCGTTTCTTGTTCTGTTATAGTCAATTTTGCATTTTTCCAGCCGAGATCGAAGATGTTGTTAATTGTTGAATTTATGGTTGGTATTTCGATCTCTGGTTCCATGTTTAAACTGCTTCCCAGCTGATTGTGTGTAAATATTGTGGCGTCCTTTTTCTGCAGTAAGCACTTTGATTTCAAGGAAATCACTCCAGTCCCGTCAATGACCGCTGGCGTAACTTGATCGTTACATATGACGCGCATCAGCTGTTTTCCGCACAATGTAAATAGCCACATGTTCGATTTGTGAAGCTTTATCCAGGTTTCTTTGCATGTTACGTCATTGAGGACGCATGATAAAGACTCTTGTTGGTTGAAGACTTGGGCTTCACATGGGGCGTCTTTATCGTGCATGTTGTAGACAGGATTACGTGAGATACAAATGAATTCGTCTTCTCCGTATGAAGTACATTGGCGCATGTCTTGGTCTTCCATTGTTATGTAAGAGTTTTTTACAAAGTTGATTGCGATGAAGTTTGAACTTGGTTGAACGAGTTTTAAATGTCCTTGTCTAAGGAACGGTATTGGTATGACTCGATATATTTTGTAGTCTTCATCGCTCAGCAGCGGGATGTGTATTTCAAATAGCATATAGTTGTTTGTAATTCGAGCCTTCACATGGATAAGGTCGTATATATTTTTCAAATCCCTTTGAATGTCCTTTACAGGTAACGTCAATCCCTGTGGCAACCTTCCGGATATTATGTTTAGCTGTTCGATCAGTTGGTTAGCCGGAAATAGATGGGTATCTAAGTGTCCTCTGTAAATGTTGGCGATAGCATTTATCAGCATTTCCAATATTCTATTTAAATCATTTAAAATCAGAGTTGATGTCACGGCAGCGGAATTTATGTCATTCATCGTGAATAGCATTTGCGCCTTGTTCACTATTTTTGTGATTTCGCTGCAAGTTTGGTTCATGTAGACGCGCAATGTTTTGAATTGTTCATCCATAAAGGCAGTGTTTCTTTTTATAATGTTGTTTTCAGCCTCTACGATTAATGTCTGGTTTTTCATAAGTTGAAGTAGGTAGTCATCATTTGATTGTAGATTCTGTATGTCTCTTTCGTACTTTTCAGCAAAGTCTGCGTCGAGCACTCCGAATAGAGTTCTTGTCAATTTTCCAACTCCATCAAAGTAACCTCGTTTTGGTCTTGAGTGCTGAGTGAGCAGCATGGAGTTGTAGTCGGCTAGGTGACTCAGTTCATGACGTAGGTGGGCGACAATTGTTTCGCAAGGCGTGTATTCATGTGATATTCTTTTGCATAGTTTATCTATTTGGTTTACATAATCATTGATCCGATCAGTTGCTTGCCAGTATGACGTTAAGTTGTAGTAAACCAATAGAGTCCATTCGTCGTGTATAAGTTGTATTTTCCCAGCTTCATCGAAGTAAATCGGATGATTACTCGGTATAGGTGTAACCTTCAAGTTATTCGTCGTCGGTGCTGATTGTGCAAATCCCGTCATTGCTAGTATGGTTAGGAGAACAAGTGACATCCCATTGTTCTTGTTTTTTGTTGTGCCTCCCCGTTTTTTAGTTTCCGGAGTAGATGTCCTTTTCTCTTCCTCTTCGTTTACTCTTTGTTCTTTGACTTTCAGCGGTAATGGTGAAAGCTTCGTTATTGGTCGTTTAAGTGATCCTTTCCTAGTTTTCAAGGTAACAACCCGTACTCGACCATCGGCACCTGGATGTAGTTCCTGAACTCTTCCTATTGCCCAGCGGCCAGGTGGTAAGTGTTCATCTTTTACTAATACTAGGCTTCCTTGTTTCAGGTTTTCTTTTGGGTGCTGCCATTTGCTTCGGATTTGCAGTTGATGTAGATATTCGTTTGACCAGCGCTTCCAGATGTGTACGTTCATTTGTTCAACAAGCCTCCATCTGTTTCTTGGATCGTGCTCTGCAAATTCTTGCTCCTCTTGTGGAAGTGACAGTAGGGGGCCGCCAATGAGGAAGTGACCGGGAGTTAGATATTCTAGGTCTTCGACATCTTCTGTTAATGGGCACAGCGGACGAGAGTTAAGACAAGCTTCAATTTGATTTAGTAAAGTAGTGAATTGTTCGAAAGTAAGCTTCTGTTCCCCCAGTACTCGATGTAAGTGATATTTCATAGCTTTGACGGCAGCCTCCCACAGGCCTCCAGCTGTCGGCCAAAGTGGTGCATTGAAATGCCACTCAATTTGTAAGTGGGTCATTTCATCGAGGAATTCTGAACTCTTGAACGTATTGTGTTGTTCAAATTCCTGTTGAAGTAGTTTTGCTGCGCCCACAAAATTCGTTCCGTTGTCGGAGAATACGTGTCGAGGTGTACCCCTGCGGGCACACATCCTTTTGAATGCGGCGAGGAACGTTTGCGTAGTCAGGTCCGACACCAATTCCAAATGCACAGCCTTGGTCACCATGCATATGAAAATTGCTATGTAAGCCTTGCATGTTTTCACTCCTCTTCCTTTGTTGATTTTCACATCAACATGTCCAGTATAGTCCACGCCCGTGTTTGTGAACGGTCTTGATGGAGTTACACGCTCCTTTGGCAAGTCTGCCATCAGTTGGCCGTTTCGGTTTGGTTTGAAACGATGACAGCGGACGCATTGTCGAAGTTCCTTCTTGACTGTTCTGCTACCTCCTATGACCCAAAATTTTTGACGTAAATGGGCCAGAGTGAGCCGGGCGCCTCCGTGGAGAGTGTCGCGATGAGCCTCTTGAATAATAAGCTCCGTTAATCTTCCTGTAGCCGGAAGAATAATAGGATGTTTAGCTTCGGGAGATAAAGTTGAGTACTCTAGTCGCCCCTTCACGCGCAGTATTCCACTGTCGTCGAGAAATGGGGTTAACTTCAGCAAGTTGCTTTTTGTTGATATGGGTCTTTTTTTCTTTAAACATTCAATTTCGTCGCCATAGTTTTCATTTTGAACGTTCTTGATGACCAATTCTGTTGCTCCCATAATGTCTTGTGGTGACAAACACATACCCATCTTTTTGTTACCGCAGTCGGCTAATTTATTGGTTGAGTTAAATGTGCGTTTTTGCTTACGAATTTTGCTCAGTCGTAAAATCCATCCAAGCACTCGTATTACGCGTTTATAATTACTGTTTTTATTCAGTAATGTATCAATTACTTCACAATTCTTGTTTGTGACTGCGCAGCAGTTTATTCCTTGCAACTCAGTGTTTGTTTTGTAGGTCAGGCGATTTTCTTGATGGATTATTGGCATGTTTGTTTTTAACCAATCTGGTCCATTCCACCAAAGTTTAAAATCTAGGAGTTGAACAGGTGTGAGCCCTCGAGTTGCACAGTCAGCTGGATTTTCTTCTGACTTCACATAGTTCCAGCAGTTTGGCGAGATAATGTCGTTTATTTGTTTCACTCTGTTAGCTACATATTTCTCCCATCGGTTTATATCGCCCTGCAACCAGGCCAAAACGACCTTGGAGTCGCTCCAGCACGTTAAATGCAGGTTCTTATTGCAGAGAGTGTTCTGAGCCTTTTCTAGCAGTTTAGCTAGTAAAACGGCCCCGCAAAGTTCCATTCTAGGTACAGTTATTCTATTGCTGATTGGTGCAACCTTTGTTTTTGCCGTAATTAGTGTAGTCTTGTAATCACCGGCTTGATTTTTCACTCGGCTATAAATGACGCACGCGTAAGCTTTTTCGCTTGCGTCGCAAAACCCGTGTATCTCTAGGTTGCTATCTTGACATTGTAACCATCGTGGTATGGAAAGTTTGTTTAGCAACGGGATATCTTTTCTTATAGTTTCCCATTCCGTAGTGAGATCATCGGGTAAGCGTTCATCCCAGTTGATTTTGCTTAGCCAGATTTTTTGGAACAGACGTTTGGTTTTTATTGTAAGTGGCGATAGTAATCCAAGTGGGTCGTATATTTTGCTTATTTCGCTCAGAAGTACGCGTTTTGTTAATGTTTTCTTGATTGGTAGATCCCATTGGTATGTGAAGCTATCGTTGTCTTGATTCCACCTCATGCCCAACATTTTTGAGTTTGTTGTTTGTTCTGGACTAAAGTCGATGTTTGAATTGCGGCTCTTTTGATCATCTCGCAATTCTTCCAAGATACTCGGTTCGTTAGTTTTCCATTTTCTCAAATTGAATCCTCCTTTTTTCAGCAATTCAATTAGCTGTGTGACCAGTGTTTTCGATGCGTCGATAGTATCCTGCCCGTAAACCAAATCATCCATGTAGAAGTAGTTTTTCAAGACGTTTCCAGCTTCCGGATAAGTATCTTCTTCATCTTCTGCGAGTTTATGTAGAGTGCGCATTGCCAGATAAGGTGCACTTTTTGTTCCGTAAGTTACTGTGCCTAACTGCCAGTCTCGCAGAGGTTCGTTAGGGGATGATCTCCAGATTATAGTTTGCAGATGTTGTTGTTTTTCGTTCAGCCAGATGAACCGGTAAAGTTTTTCCACATCTGCCGTAAAAACGTATCTGTATGTTCTCCAATTAATTAGTAGTGTCAGTATATCCTTTTGTAAGTTAGGACCGCAGTACATGTGATCGTTGAGACTGCTGTCTCCTTTTGTTTTGTACGAAGCATTGAACACCACTCTTAGTTTCGTTGTAGTGGACTCAGCTCTCAACACGCCATGGTGAGGTAGGTAGACTTGGCCCCTACTTTCTCCTGTGACAGGTTTCATGTGTCCCATAGCGATGTATTCGTTCATAAAGCGCTTGTACTCGTAACTGAGTTCCTTGTTTTTTAGCATTTTCCTTTCCAGTTGAAGGAACTGTGCTAATGCTTGTGACCTTGCATTTTTTAAGTTTGTTTCGAAGTCAGGCTTCATAGGCATTTGTACCACATATTGTCCGTTCGCCAATCTTGTAGTAGTTGCGTTGTAATGTTCCTCACAGTGTTGTTCCTCACTAGTTGATGATGACTTGTCTGTAATTTCCTCGGTTTCCCAAAATCTTGCCATGTTTTCGAAATCGTTAAGTGTCACGAAGCAGTTAAATGTTTTTACATTCCCGCATAGAATCCAGCCCACTTTGGTTTGTTGAGCTATTGGGTATCTCTTATCACTCCTGATGACGCCGTTTAGGATAAGTTCTGAGTAGATGTCCGCGCCCAAGAGCAGATCGATCGGGCCTGACAAGTTGAACTGTGGATCCGCTAGTTTTAAGTTTTCCAAATAGTCCCAGTTGTTGATTGAAAACGATGCGGTAGGTAAGTTGCTTATGAGTTTTTTCATAATTAATGCTTCAAAGTTGAATTTGTAGTCTGAATGTATTGACTGGCATTCTAAGTTCATTGCCCCTTTGCAGTTGCCGCTAAGGGTTCCCACACCCGATACAACAGCGCTCACTTTACGTCGCTGTAATCGGAGGCGCTGTGCCGCGTTTTCCGTTATTAGGCTCACTTGGGAGCCTTGGTCAAGTAGACCTCTCAAGTTGATGAAGTTTCCATCAATAGTTTTGACTTTCAGAAGTATAGTGGTCAACAAAACTTCCTTTTCTTCGTTCGTTATGTTGTTGACCTCATAGGAAGTCGAAGGAGTCGTCGAAGGGTTTTCCTCCCTTGTTGCTTGTTTGTTTCTAAATAGTTCAGTTTCAGCTTCATGCATAAGTGTGTGGTGTGCCTTATCACACAATTTACACGTCTTTCGTGATTTACATTGTTTTTCTCCATGGCTGAATAGGCAGTTTTTACAAATATGCAAGTTGCGAACTGCGTCATTCCGTTTGTTTGTGTTCATAGCCAAGAATTGTTCGCAATTCATCAAAACGTGATTAGTTTTGCATATTGGGCATGTTTTTGCTGTCGTGAAGAAGGCTTTTGGTGAGTTTTGTGACTTGTTAAAGTACGATGACCTCTGCGTTTTATTCTTGTAGTTGTTATTTCGGTTTTCTAATCCCTTATGAGGCTGCTTTTCAGATTTCCATGGTTGGTTTGATGACGATAATTTTTGGGTATTTCCCTGCAAAGCTTCCAGTGACATGAATTTTGATTCTAAAAACTCGGCGAACTCTTCCAGGTCGGGAAATTCCCTGGGACGTTTGATCTCCTTTATATATTCGTTATATGTAACGCTATCTAGTTTTTGAATCAATAGGTGAACCACAATCGGATCCCAGTTGGTGGTGTCTAGCCCGATATTTTTGAGTCCGTTCAAGCACTCCATCATGACGTCATGAAGCCTTCGTATGCTTGCCGCGGTTGGTTGCTGAATACTTGGTTGATTCAGGAGCGTGTTCATGTATGATGTGAATAACAGCCGTTTGTTATCGTAGCGGTGGGTCAACATCTCCCAGCAAGATGCATAGTTCTCAGCACTGATGCCAAGATGCTGAACCAGTTTCTCCGCCTCACCCTTCAGTTTTGTTTTTAAGTGTTGCATTTTTTGAGCCTTCGAAAGTGTCGGATTGTTGTGTACACTTTCGAGGTAGAGGTCTCTAAAAGTCAACCATTGGTTATAGTTTCCATGAAAATCCGGTATTTGAATTTTTGGCGTAGATTTCTCATAATGTGCATTGTTCCAGATGTTGTGTTGTAGTTTCCTTTTCAGGTCATCATAAAGGCTTTCTGCTGAATTGTATTTCTGTTGATAAATTGAGTCTTCATCTTGTAGAATATAATCCAATTCCCAATTTGCCTTTTCGATAAGCTCCCATTTAGTTTTCAGGGTGCTTAAGTTATCTTCTAATTCCCATTTCTCCATCGGTACCGTCAATGCTATTTTTATCTTTTCCACAGTGCGTTCGAAGGCTCTAAAGTTACAGTATTGTTGACGCAAAAGATCTTGTTGCTTTTCCGTCGACTCGCTTGTTCCCCGAGGAGGTATGTGGAATTTGACATCGTCGAAAGTAAATCTCGATTGTCCCGTACCTTGCTGCGGCGTCGCAGGTGGTTGTTCCGTCTTACTTGTAGATGCTGACGGCAATTCCGATTTTCGTTTCAACATGTCCTGTAGCACTTCTTCATACATGTTCTTTGTACTGCTGAAAATGTCGTCGTTGAAGTATTGAAGGTCTGTTGTTCCAGACTCTTCCAGTAATTGATGGTTGTGAACAAACTTCTCCCAGTTGTTGTTCAGCCGAGAAAGACGCTCCTCCAGGTACGCCAAGTTCTTCCTGGTGGGACTGTCCTTCTTGTAGTTGGTGCAAATAAGCTTCAAGTCTCTGAAGATAGCTTCTTGACGGCTTATCAGTTCCGTTGCACTCTGAACCATTGTTATAAGTTATTGGTTTGACCGTTGGTGAGAGTAGAATTGTATCACCGCAGGTACTAGTTCACCAAAGATGCGAAGTTTCCGCAAGTTTTGGATACTAAGTGCGTCGGCACCCCACAAACGCGATCCGCGATGTACGGTTACGCAGCTGTTATATCCGGCTCGAAGGACCACTTTTATGTATGGCTCAGAGGTAGCCAGTTGAGTTGTTGGATGTGAGTTGACGAAAACCACAGACTTCACGATAATTAAGTTTATTGTTAAGGTTACAGGTAATTTTGGTTGGATGCTAATCCGCGGTTATAGCGCTACGGCAGCTATTGGTCAACTAAATAATATAAATGTAAAAGTAAATAAAGTAAGTAGCAAAAAGTAGGTCGCGGCGTTAGCATTTTGCCTGTACGTGAACCGTACAACAGGATTCTACTGTTTTAGTATACTTACATAATATTTTTGGGTTGCGACAATCGCACTCTCGATGCCGCCATGAGATCCTGCCGGAGCTCTGTCCGCTGTGCCGCGATTTCTCGCGGCAGCGGAGTTACGCCCCGGCGCTTCATCTCCTCGCGCCACTCCCAGATGTGCGCGAGGACCTTCGCCTACAGATCCCATGGCGGTAATCCGACAAGGAGGCTCGCCGCCTCACGAGAGACCGTGCGGTATCCCCGGGCCAGCCGTATGGCCATAACCCTTTGGGACGCGTTCAACCGGCGGGCTGGCCGCAGCCTAATGGAACGCGCCCACACCGGTGCCCCGTAAAGGGCCATGGACCGCACGACCCCCGCGTAGAGCCTCCGGCAGGAGGCGTTTGGCCCCCCAAGATTGGGCAGGAGCCGAGCCCAAGGCGGCCCCAGCCCGGTCCAGCCTGGGAGCCAAACGTTGGAAATGCTCCACGAAGTTCCACCAGCTGTCGAGGACGAGGCCTAGGTACTTCATCGTCGACTCGACGCCGATGTGAACCCCTCCTACCGTGATTTGGGAACCCGACGGTGGCGCCTTCCGAGGGCCATGAAAACATATGACCTCGGACTTGTGCAAGGCCACCTCGAGTCCCAATTGCCGGATTCTCTCGACGATTGTCACAACCCCGCGTGTCGCGAGTTCGGCCGCCGCCTGGTGCGACCTCCCTTGCGCCAGGACAGGGGCGGTACTTTCATACAAGCCTGAAAGCCCGGCTTGCCCTAATAAAATCATAATTCACAAGAACAAACGTAAGCCTACCAATAAAAAATAAATTTAAAAAAACAGTCAATAATCTCGAACTCAATCATTCATGTCATAGGAATAATCAAATTTCGAAATCCCCGCTCTATCTGCCGCGCGCACTGCGCAAGGGTGCCAGATCTACGCACTCATTGAACTCAATCATTCATAAGAATACAATTTTTAATACCGCGCTTTGTTGCCAAACCTACGCGCCACTACAATGCATTCAAATGCGCCTTCTCGCTCACACTCGTCGGCTTTCAATGGCCGACCCTTAATGAACGAATGCCTTACCTTTCTTTGTCTAGCAGTTTTCGCCTACAAATTGCTATAGAAACGTTTACATTTGTTGATATATTGGTAAGTACTTATACGCAGATTTGTATGAAATGAAAAGCCGGGCTTTTGGGAGCACAGAGTACTTTTTTAGAGTTAAGTTCGCGCAAATGCACTAGCCGCGATGTTGACCCGCGTAAAGTGAGTTGCAAGTCCGCGACGCGGCAGTCGACGCGACTCGATTTGTTATTGTTTTGAAATTAATATTTTGAGACCAGTATTTTATTTCCAAGTGCTGAGATAATGAATTAGTTTTATTATTTAAAATGATTTGATAGTTATTGCGGCTGTAATTCGTAAGTGTGTGTGTCTTAGTAAGTGAATACAGTGTTATTTTTATCATCATAAAACTTTTTACAAAAAAAAAAAACAACCGACTTCCAAAAAAAACACTAAAAACGTGAAAAATAACTTTAATTTCGGAAGTCGGTGTCTTTGCTTTTCAATTTCGGTTTTTTGCCACCGACTTCCGAAATTAAAGTTATTTTTCACGTTTTTAGTGTTTTTTTTGGAAGTCGGTTGTTTTTTTTTTTGTAAAAAGTTTTTATTTTTCACTTTTTAGTTGTGGTACCTACCCCACAAATCCGAATACCACTACCTGCTATGTAAATAACAGTGAAAGAGTCAAACAGGATATCGTCTAGATAAACTAAGTGGGAAAAATACGTAATATTGAAGCTAACTCAAAAATTACGCAAGCAAAGTTAATAAAATTTATATGGGACCACCTCGGAAGCATGACCTACCAAACAAAAAAAGAATCATCAAAATCGATTCATAATTGACGGAGTAATCGAGTAACAAACATACAAAAAAAAAAAAAAAACATACAGACGAATTGAGAACCTCCTCCTTTTTGAAGAAGTCGGTTAAAAATGTGAATTCGGAAACTGTGTTCGAAAAGGTAAGTACCTACATTGAGTTTTCTGGCAGTGTAACTCTCTCTTTACTTTACCGTAATCAACCCCAAATGACTGTACCTAATAAAATTTGGAAAAAAACAAGTATTTTTGTCAGTTGAAGAATATAATTGAAATTGGCATTCGTTTGTTTATTATGTTGATGAGTATGACAAACTTAGGTAGCTGGTGGCATGAAAGACATCAAAATTTGTATAGTGTTGTTTGTATGGTAATTGTAGTTTCGGTAAACCACTGAAAAACAAACCATCTTATTATTATTACATCTCATCAAGATCATAAAACACAATAATTTTCTTATCGAAGATATTCTTCGTAACTAGGTGTTTTGAAATAAAGATTAGAGTTGGCTATTGTCATTATGATTAATTAAAAAATGTTGTATAGGTACCTAATGTAATATCTCATTTAACATTTTCAATCGACATTATAATTCATAAAACTAAGTATGCTTACGGTAAAAGAACAACAAATCGATCATTTGGGGGCCATCTAGCGGCTTATGATTGAATAATTTTGGTGACAAGCGAAAGAATTTATAATGGTGAAAAGGTCCTGCTAATCGGTGTGGTTACGCGCATTCGTTAATATAGATGGCGCTTACTTATAATAATGGTGTTATCATGAACAACAAAGAAAATCCGTAAATCACTCACTTGGCTGCTTTTTTTTTTTTATCGTAAATAGTCTGTGGGCTTGCCCTAATTTAGAACCCTAGGCACGCTACTGCGCCAAGACTAGCGTGTCGTCAGCGTAGCAAACTACGCTGACGCCGCTAGGGAGGTAGGCGCGCAGCATCCAGTCGTATCCGATGTCCCACAGATGCGGCCCCAGGACCGATCCCTGTGGGACACCGCACGACATCTCTCGCCGGTTCCATACTCCCTGGTGACCGGGGTAGATGACGGCCCTGTCCGTCAAATAGGCCTCGACCACACGACAGGTAGGTCGGCATCCGGTGGTACCGGAGTGCCTCCCTTATGCAACTCCAGGGCAGGGTTTTGAAGGCGTTGGCGATGTCTAGAGACACCGCCAAGACGACCCCACCCCGGGCTACAGCATCCCCCGTCGTGAAGGCCCGTATGCGCATGATGGCGTCCACCGTAGAGCGCCCTCTGCGGAAACCAAACTGGCTCTCCGCCAAATCCGGCCCCACCCGCACCAGCCGCCCGACGAGGCGGTTTGCAATTACTCTTTCAAAGAGCTTGCCCACCTCGTCGAGCAGCACAATGGGCCGATAAGCAGACGGAGAGTCCGCAGGGCGCCCTGGCTTCTTTATGAGGACCAGTTTCCCCGTCTTCCAACGAAGTGGGAACTGGCCCCTCTCCATACATGCGCTCAGGAGACCCCTTAGTCGAGGTCGAGGTCTTAGTCGAGCTCGCTTCCACCTGCGGCCTGATCATCACTTACCATCAGGTGAGTGAAGGCCAAGAGCGTTGTGGTTTAAAAAAAACTGAATGTAAATTCGTACTATTTTTAAATGGAATACAGGGTGTTAGGGTGTTACCACCAGTTTCAAGGATAACGGTGTCTACACCGTTATCCTTGAAACTAGTGGTTTGGTGTCATCTATAATATATTTTTTCTATGGGACCAACTTTGAAATCACAAAAACAAAATCAGCTGTTCCATACATTTTGTCGATTTAAGTGAACACAAATGTATGGAACAGCTGAATTTTCTTCGCGATTTCAAGGTTGGTCCCATAGAAAAAGTATATAATAGATGACACCAAACCACTAGTTTCAAGGATAACGGTGGTCTACACTAATATCCTGTATACTGTATGTTATCTAACGAAGGGCGTTCCCGTTAACCTGCAATAGTATAGCGAATATACATGACAAAAAAAATATTACCATTAAAACAAAAAAAAAAAATTATTTTTTTATAGTAAAATATTCACAATTTTTTTAAATTGATACGGAAAAGAAACACTTTGTAAACTCAAACTTGTCACACTTGTCTTTCCACGTTGAAATACAATTGTCCGTGTACACAGTGTTTCTTTTACGTATCAATTTAATATTTTTTGTAATTATTTCACAACCTACAAGTACCTTTTATGGACGCTACACTGTTGCGGGTTAACGGGAACGCCCTTTGTTAGTGAACATACTATATACATATTATTTTCATTTTCATGAGTAGTTACCTACTTTCACCCCCTAAAAGATTACCTACCAATGAATTCAAAGTCAGCCTACGTATAATATTAAAATTATAATGAACTATTACAATGAGTTGTTCCTTATATGAATTACTTTGCATTTAGGACTGAGCTATGTACCTAACCTATATCGATAACAGCAGGACAATAACAAGAAAGGATGAAATCGGTGCATCCTTTCTTGGATTGTTCCGCTGACGTCTATTACCAAATAGAAATGGCCTTTTTGTTGTGGTCACAAAAACCGTCTCTAAATAATACATCTATGGTCTCTATATAAACCTTAGACGGCGAGTTAGTGTTGATCAGTCGCTCGCGCCGTCAAGATGAAGCTTAGTTTCATAGCACTAGTTTGGTTACTGTCAACCGTCGTGGGAAACCGCCCTAGCCCTGCGAGGCGTGTAGGCCACGGACCTCAAAGATTTAACGTGGTAAAACATAATGTGGGCTCAGACGGTACTCTCAGTCTTAACAAGCACCATCTCACAACTGGAAAGTCGAGTAATCCAAACCGTGGCATAGATGGAAAAACACAGCAACAACACAACCGCTCTCCTAATTTAAACAATTTCTCTAATCTCCAAAATCTCCTAATTGAAACCTACTAATGGAAAGGTGAGTATTTCAAAAAGTGGCAAAGAAAGAAAAACGCAGCAACAACAAAACGTGATTCAACCTACTCGCTCTCCTAATGCGAACCCTTCTACTGGAGAGTCGAGTAATCCAAACAGTGGCAAAGATGGAAAACCACAGCAACTGCAAAACGCAGCCCAAAGGATTCCTAGTTCTAATTTAAAACCTAGTACAGCTGAAAAGTCAAGCAATTCTACCATTGCCAGAGCTGGAGAGACACCTCAACAACAACATAACTACAGCTTGAAAACAGAAGGTCATCACCACTACCACTACAGTCCGCCGCAGCAGATAAACTACGGGTCTACCTTCCATCCTGTGTATCAAGGACACCCGCCCGTCTACGTGTACGAGTACCGAGACTGGCAGCAGATTCGATAACTTGCTGACTGGACTAGCGCTGTACAACTTGGGCCGCAACAGCCACTCTCATCATTACAGCTCCGACAGGCAGTACAGCGGCACCCCGGGAGAGGTATGCAAGCTGGGCATCAGTAAACGAACCGGCGAGTACGAGGAGACGCGCATCGACTGCAATCTGATGTCGAGTTTTATTTGGGAGGACCCGACGAGCGCAACACGGAACGAGCAACATAGTTAACAAGGAACCGTCAAGGTGAACGACCACTGATCCGCACCGGCCGCAACGCACGCACGGCACGCAACGTGTTTTGGTTTGCTTTGTACGAATTCATATAGGGCTACGTCCAAAATGGATACCGCCCGAACCGAGCGCATATATGAACAATGCGATGCGTGCTGGTGATGTCACATACCAATCCTAAGTATATAATTCTATAATTATTGTCATGACAACCATCACATCTTAACGTAGTCACTCACCGGGAGCATTTGCGTGTAACAGTTCAAATTCGAATATTTCATCACATCAGTGAATGCGTTCAGGCGAGCAGAGTTCCAGTGCATATACCTGTAATGATGTTATTCGTAACATTGCAGCAGTGAGTGCGGAAAACCGAGGATTACAACTGTATCGATGTTACTCTTCTTCTTCTTCCTAGCTTTTTCACAACTATGTTGGTGTCAAAAATAAAATTCTTATTTGATACTAGCTTTTGCCCGCGGCTTCGCTCGCGTGGATGTCGGAAATTATCCCACGGGAATGTGCTACTGGGATAAAAGTATCCTATGTCCCATAACCCACGTGGTCTGTCTAGGCGACCTAGGCGTTACGGCGTAAAAGTAACAGACATGAGACAGCCAGTAACTTTATATATTAGTGGTAGTCCATATCTATATTGTGGTGATAGTGTGGATAGTATGGACAGCAGTATGAAACTGTCGGAAAGATTAATGAAAAAACTATGGCATATTGTATGGACGATGGAAACTAAGGCGAAAGCTTTGGGGGAGCCTGCGAAATTCAAATTTTCTTATGTTTTTTGCTTTTTACAGGTCAGTATAAAGTTTTATGTTGATCTAAATAATGAGTCGCAGTTGTATCAAATATTTATTTATCTAATCTAACTAATATTGCAGGAGTTGTATTCCTGTATCTAATGGTTATTATTCTGTAAAGCTACTATTTGCTACGATCGCAAATCATATTTTAATCATATTGACATTCGAAACTTACCCATTAAACGATTTAAAAGCTGTATTAAAACCTAACTTTGTAAAAAAGCGTACTATACAATTTCAGATTATTTAGAAGACAAAAAGCATGGGATTGAGCTGCTCGCTCTGCTAACATTTTGTCATTTTCGCATTGTGACATTTTGAATAAGTACTATGGAAAATCATCAAAATATACCTAGCAGTTTTATATACAAATTCACATTATTGAATATTATATATATAGGATATTGACAAAATGACATGATTACTTTATAAAGTATTGTATTATTGTGAATGTGAGGACTATGTGGATGTTTATTTTGTTTTCTTATATTTTTTCGTTCTCAGTTAGTTTTAACAATGGTCTGGCAATTTGAGAACTTTATGCGGCCTACACAAATGTCCTTTCTTTGGTATCGTCGTTGAGCTCCTTAAGTTCTGAGCTGAGCTCCACTATTACTGACAAATGCTTGCAGTGACAGGACAGGTTCACTCAAATCTGTGTGGTTCATTCCTCAAAAGACCATTTCAGACTCTAATCTACATGGTCCTCATAGGGCCTGACCAATATGCCAATATCTGACCTAGGTATGTCCGGACTTTAAAAGAGACTGTGAGTTTTTTTCGCCCTTTCTTCTCAGAGTAGTCAGATAGGAAACGCCGACCTCATCTAGCTTAATTTTACATTTTTTTTATATTATTACGACGTGTAAAAGTGATTCCAATAACCTATTTACAGAATAAACAATTTAATTTCATTTCATTACAACATACAACCTGCCTGACACTGACTTGCAAATTGAAGATTTGAATTTCGCGGGCTACCGCCGCATCCCCCTTAAGAAAATCGCATCATTTGCACAACGCCATCTATCGAGTAAGTACTCCCTGGTAAACTCAAATTCTTCGTTCGAAGCCAAGAGCCAAGTAGTAATAACTTTTGATTGAGTGGACCGATTCTCAAGATACGGACTATGACTATATTCTCAATCCCTTAACGCTGTTGAAGAGAGTCCCGCAAAAATGTCAATAATAAGTACTTACATGTGAATTTTAAAATCAAGAGGGGAAAGAAGGGTTTTTACCCTCATGAGGGATGATTTTAGAAAAACGTAACTCTTTCTTAGTTACAAAAAGCATAAATTTTCACAGCCCTAACTTAAAAAAAAACCGGCCTAGTGCGTGTCGAACCATGCACAATGAAGGGTTCCGTAGTTGGAGAGAATTAATTTATCAAACAAACTTTCGCAAAGTTTTATTGTTATTACGTCTATGGGCGTTTACTGTCCCTCAAAGTGTGTATTATCGAGCCAAATGCTCGATAATTATGAATTCGGCGAAAGTAATTCTTCTACGGAGACTCTTAACACCGCGATTCAGAAAATGACGTTAAATGAATAACGCCATCTATCGAGCACGAAGTGATACTGTCAAAATATATCGCAGCAGGTACATTGGTAGGTGAAAGAAAAGTAGATTACGTACCTTGCTAAAGTGAGTAATTAATGCACTCGTGTTAATTTAGGAAGCACATTCGTGCCTTAATTACTCACTTTTTGCTCGATGTAACAATCTACAATTTTTAAGAAATTAAAATTTATCACCATTTTTTCATGATTAATTTGTATCATGATTTAAAAGATAGATAGCGCCACCTATGGCACTACTACCAAACAATGGATTTGTAAAACTTGAATTAACCAAACTTTAGATTGGGTAAATTCACAATGTTTCCGCGCGAAGTATGTGAACATATGATGATTATAATCGTGTGTTACACACGTTCTCACAAACCTACCTGATTTTACGCTAGTGTCATTTTACGTCAATAGATGTCGTTACGTGTATCTGCATTACGTACCTAATGAAAATTGCTTCTTGAATACTTTAAACTCTTATATCTTTTGA
This sequence comes from Lithophane ornitopus, assembly GCA_948473465.1. Classification (NCBI taxonomy): domain Eukaryota; kingdom Metazoa; phylum Arthropoda; class Insecta; order Lepidoptera; family Noctuidae; genus Lithophane; species Lithophane ornitopus. Next base: position 11,199,640 of record OX419632.1, on the reverse strand, counting down.
TATTTTGAAGCGATTGCGATGAAACAAAGACTAAATGAAACATCGAGTTACACACAATATTTGAGTTTATAAGTTAACCATATTGATTTCGTACTTTTTACGTGATACTGGAACAATCAAACAAACGAACAGACAAACAGACAAAAATTCCAAAAATGGTAGAAATGGCATCTGTTGGTTATTCTTGGAAACTCCACCTAAGTTTTTTTTTTTTTTTTTCATTGTACAGAAACGCCTCGTCTACAGATTTATTATATGTATAGATAATATATTATGTTTTGTAACAAATCATATACATTATATACAGGGTTTTTGGTAAAACACCAACAACCTCTTAAGGAGTCATTGTACTCATCATTATGAACAACTTTTACTATGGGAACAAATACGAAATCGCGAAAAAAATACAGCTGTTCCGTACATTTTGACGAGTTATGCGAACATAAATGTACTGAACAGCTTTTTTTTTCGCGATTTCGTATTTGTTCCCACAGTAAAAGTTGTTCATAATGATGAGTACAATAACTCCTTAAGAGGTTGTTGGTGTTTTACCAACGGTGACAACAAATCAAATCATTTATTTGCTTGAATATGGGTACATGAGGTGATACATAAAACAAAAGTTCTTTAAACCATATCATACCTAAACAGATGTGCAAAAATATATCTAACTAATATTATAAACGCGAAAGTTTCTAAGTATGGATGGATGGATGTTTGTTACTCTTTCATGGAAAAACTACTGAACGGATTTGAAGGAAATTTGGCACACAGATAGTTTATAACCTGGATTAACATATAGGATACTTTTCATCCCGATATTCCCACGGGATCGTGCCTTATGCGGGTGAAACCGCGGGGCGCAGCTAGTACATTTTTTTTTTTTTAATTTGGTACATTATTAATTAATTTAACAATATGAATATTTGACTATTTATAAAAATGTATTCATTACTATGTATGTATTCATTAAATTATCATTACTTAACTAAAAAATTGTGACTTAACTATAATGTTGTGGAATAAAGGTTGTTGACAATACAATGGTTCCTTGTCCGTGTATATATCTTTTTGGGGCTGACTGTACACACCGCGCGCACTCACGCTTCATGTGATAGTTTTGTGACGGGGAGAGACAAGCACACAGTCGACACTAATTTAGTCCCATCCAGACACTCGCGACGATAACATGAGACTTATTTTTATATTTATTGTGTTGTGTCTCGCAACATCCACAGTCTCAGGACGCAGCCATGGTCATTCTCGGCACGGAGGCTCGCACCACTATCCCGCGTCTATCGGAAGGTATATAAACAAACGCCCCACCCCGACTAGAATAAGCTTTCTACCACCACGCGTAGTGCATCAGAAAATAGTGCCACATAAGACTGGTTCAGGCGGTATACACTCATACCCTGTTTCGAATGGAAAGTCTGGTAACTCAAACAGCGGCAATGTGCATCAGAAAGAAGTCCCACATCATGAGCGGCAGACATACCATCAACAACACAACGTGGTACATAACAACTACAGCCCGAGATCGGAAGTCCATCACCACTACCACTACAGTCCGCCGCATCAGATAAACTACGGGTCTACCTTCCATCCTGTGTATCAAGGACACCCGCCCGTCTACGTGTACGAGTACCGAGACTCTGGCAGCAGGTTCGATAACTTGCTGACTGGACTAGCGCTGTACAACTTGGGCCGCAACAGCCACTCTCATCATTACAGCTCCGACAGGCAGTACAGCGGCACCCCGGGAGAGGTATGCAAGCTGGGCATCAGTAAACGAACCGGCGAGTACGAGGAGACGCGCATCGACTGCAATCTGATGTCGAGTTTTATTTGGGAGGACCCGACGAGCGCAACACGGAACGAGCAACATGTTGTGAAGAACACAACGGAGGTAAAAGTGACACAGACTGTGAACGGAACTGGAAATTCTTCGGTAACGACAGTGTCGGTGACGAGTAACACTGTAGAGGACGCGCTGAAAGTGAAGGGGCCCTCTATAGCGGTGACACCGGGCATGACTTGTTACATGATCAGGACTTTTAGAGATACCACTGCTTTACGGAAACCTGTGGATTGTGGACTTTTGCAAGAGTACGCGCGAAGCTCATTGTATCGAAGTGTTGCACAATGTTTGATGCCCCTTAAGTCGATAATATTTAATTTCCTGATACTTTTAGTAAGATATTAAGGGTAAATTAATTAAAGTCTATTCTTATAGTTTGTATTGTTTTTATTCATCGTATAGTGGGATAATTGTAAACTGTCTACCGACTCTGTAAAAAACGGTCAGAGTATAATTATCTTCTTTAATTTATTATACTATTGTGAATAAAACTGAAAATAGTTCAATGTTTTTCATTGAACTATTTTTGCTACTAACTATAAAAAAAGAAAGAAGCGACTCCGTCTGTTTAGAAAGTCAAAAGATAATATTATGTTTCTGACTACAGTTATATCTACTATGTCAAAATAGAGTTGATTTGCGACCAATTTGAATCAAGTGGTGGCAATTTTTTTGGCAAAAGTTCAAAACGTTTGTCCAACACATAACACATGCACACGTTTTGAACTTTTGTGAGTGATAAATGTTGAAGAAATTGCTTTTAGCTATAACATCGCCATTTTTCCATTCTAGTGAATATAGTATCCTGTTGTTCTTAGGCCGAATACTAATAAAGAATCTTTGAAATATCTTGGAAGCAACATACAGCATAATAACAACCTGGCATCGGAAATACAATCGCGCATTGCAAATGCCGCTGCAACCTTTGGATGGGTCAATGATAGTGTCTGGAAATTCTATGACCTGAAGTTTGAGGTAACAAGGCATTAGTCTTTCCTGTTTTTCTATATGGGCCAGAAACATGGTGCCTCTACAAACCAGACATTACGAGACTGGACACATTTCATCTACTGTGTCTCAGATCGATCTTGAACATAAAGTGGCAGGACCATGTTCCAAATCGGAGGTCCTGCACCATTCCAGCATTTATGGCATCAACTCAGGCGGTGTGGACACGTCTTTCACATAAAGATAACCGTTAACCCAAAGGTATTTTACTCTGAGATGACAGAAGGTAAACGGAAGCATGGCGGTCAAGATCTCCGCTATAAGAATGTACTCAAGAGGCATCTTACTTGCGCTATTGATCCTATAGGTTGGGAGAGACTCGTTTACACAGGTCGTCTTGGCGCTTTACTGTTCACAAAAGTATGCTACTGCACAACGTGTCGTGAACACTACCGCTACCTACTAATAGCATTTATTTGCAAATATGTGTTATACATAAGTAGGTGGTAGTAGGTTTTCATCAGAGTTCTGCCATATTTCACCATTCGGCATGCAAACATTTTCACTATATAAAATTGTTAAAATTTAAACTCTTGTTGGAACATTAAATTAGTTATGTCATTCTCATTAAATAAAATGATTAAAATTCAAATATACATTAAAAATTTAAATTGTCAGTAACAGTAGGTATATACAAGAAATACAAATCGTGGTCCGAAGTTAAATAAACAAACAAACATCAAAATTCCAGGTCATAGACAATACACCATAAATATTCCATTAGCAAAACAATAATTAATTAATTAAAAATTCTAGGTAGTTTGATAAAAATTGTCCGTTAAAAACTCAGTTACATTGTAATATGCTTTATCTATTAACACTTTACGAAGTCTACTTTTGAATTGCAACGTTTTCAAGTCTTTCCATGCACTTGGCAATTTATTATAAACAACTGGGGCCATGCAATAAATACTTTTGCGCATCATAGTGGTTTGACACGGTACATTATTTAATTTTGAATTGTCACGTCTGTTTCTTGAGTATACATCGGCCAAACGTTCAAAACGATTTGGATTGTTCTTCACAAACATAGCCAAGAATATAGATACACGGAAGGGTCAATATGTTGTACCTACTGCTTGAAATATGGCTTGCAACTGTCGGTGGTTTTTAGTTTAAACATTGACCCGAGATATCTTTTTTGAGCCTTAAACGCTGTCTCTCTTGGTGGAGTTCGCCCAGAAAATGACACCATAGCGTAAGTAAGATTCAGCAATACCGTAGTACGCCGCAAGAAGTGTTTTTGTATCCACTATGGAGGATAGTCTATGTAAAGCAAATGCAGACGAACTCAATTTTTTACGCAACCTGTCAATATGTGCTTTCCAGTTTAAACTGCAGTCTATTTGTAATCCTAAAAATTTGGTGATATACTCATGGTAGATAACCGTAGAAAAGCAAAGCTTCAAACAACAGTCCTATTGATGGTACTACACATAATGCATACATGCATAATAGCCAGCAGTGATGGAATAATTAGCATTCGCATTCATTGTTAGCAAGTGAATTCTCATTTAGCGAATGAAATGTAGTTGCGAAATTCTGTGAAATGCTAAGTGAATTTATTCGTAATTTTTCATACTATTATACGTCAGAGCGTCGACACACTCAGCGGTAGATATACTTAAATAGATAATATACGCCAATATGTACGCAATAAATACACGCCAGGAGACATCCTAAGGCGAACGCACTTTTTAATTCGCATATTAACAAAATTCACATACTTCATTATTATCAATTATCGTCATTTTAGCTATTAGCAATTAGCACAGTAATAGCCATTATCATGCTAAGGCTCAAGAATTCACATGCTAATGAAATTAATGCATGATCCCATTAATTGCCATTACTAATAGCCAGTTGCTCTGTGGTTGAGGATTCCGGTTGAAGCTCGCTTCCACCTTTGTCCTGATCATCACTTACCATCAGGTGAGTGAAGGCCAAAAGCGTTGTAGTTAAAAAAACTGAATTTAAATTCGTACGATTTTTAAATGGAATATACAGTATGTTATCTAACGAGATCGTTCCCGTTAACCTGCAATAGTATAGCGTATATAACATGATAAAAAATATTACCAGAGAAAAAAAAAGTTTTTTAATTTTTTTTATAGTAAAATATTCACAAAAAATATTAAATTGATACGGAAAAGAAAATCAAACTTGTCACACTTGTCTTTCCACGTTGAAATACAAGTGTGCGTGTACAGAGTGTTTCTTTTACGTATCAATTTAATATTTTTGTAAATATTTCACTACCCATTATTATTATTATTATTTTGTATATGTTTACATATCTCGGGTCCCGGTCTTTTGGAAGGCGTACGAGGGGCCGAAGCCAACTCGCAGAGGCCCCTTAGACAATTTCAACAGGAATGAGGCACCAACTGACGATTATCCCTGTATACACTATGCAAGTGCATCCAAGGACAGCCCCTGGTTGGTGTAGGACTATTGCAGAACATGGAAACAAAACATTGGGTTATGGGTTTGGGTGGCTATAGTGGACTAGATACCTAGAACTATGGAAGGACTATGGCCCCTGCCAGATCAATGTTATGGTTTACACGGATAAAATAGTGACGTAGCGACAAGGGGGCAACACTTCCTGAGGTGCTTGAGGAGTGGAGAGGTATTCCACGGCTTTCAGAACAATCCCAGAGCCCGGAAGATGGTCAAGATCCCTACGAGCACTTACTGAAATACTTCCCTCCTCCGAGCACGTTTGCTCTTGCGAATATCCACTCAAGCCGGCCAATCAAGGCAAGAATGAGGTGGGAGCTCTGTTCCTCGTCATTGTTCACTCCAGCCGGCCAATAAAGGCAAGCCAGAGGTGAGGAACAAGACTTCTCCCGGGAGATCGGGTCCGTGGGGTCGCAACTGCCCAACAGCTCGCCACATGCTGCCCTGCGAGTTTTTGTATCTCTCTTGGTCTGGCTCCTCACTCTAGACCCGTTCCGGCAAAGTAAACTCTGCCGGCTCAGACCCAGAGTTCGGAGCGCGCAAGCCCCACCACGACGTCAACGTAGAGATACGGTGGTGAGGTTTTTTTTTTTTTTTTATATAATCGTAAGACTTTTTATGGACGGTATACTATTTCGGGTTGACGGGAACGCCCTTTGTTAGTGAACATACTGTATACATATTATTATTTTCATTTTCATGAGTAGTTACCTACTTTTACCCCCTAAAAGATTACCTACCAATGAATTCAAAGTCAGCCTACGTATAATATTAAAATTAACTATTAGAATGAGTTGTTCCTTATATGAATCACTTTCCATCTAGGACTGAGCTAAGTACCTAACCTATATCGATAACAGCAGGAGAATAACAAGAAAGGATGAAATCGCTGCATCCTTTCTTGGATGGTTCCGCTGACGTCTATTACCAAATAGAAATGGCATTTTTTTGTGGTCAGAAAAACCGTCTCTAAATAATACATCTATGGTCTCTATATAAACCTTAGACGGCGAGTTAGTGTTGATCAGTCGCTCGCGCCGTCAAAATGAAGCTTAGTTTCATAGCACTAGTTTTGTTACTGTCAACAGTCGCGGGAAACCGCGTTAGCCCTGCTAGGCGTGTAGGCCACGGAGCTCAAAGATTTAACGTGGTAAAACATAATGTGGGTCATAGCTCAGGCGGTACTCTCAGTCTTAACAAGCACCATCCCACAACTGGAAAGTCGAGTAATCCAAACCGTGGCATAGATGGAAAAACACAGCAACAACACAACCGGTCTCCTAATTTGAAACCTGCTACTGGAAAGGTGAGTATTTCAAAAAGTGGCAAAGAAAGAAAAACGCAGCAACAACAAAACGTGATTCAACCTACTCGCTCTCCTAATGCGAACCCTTCCACTGGAAAGTGGAGTAATCCAAACAGTGGCAAAGAAAGAAAAACAAAGCAACAACAAAACGTGATTCAACCTACTCGCTCTCCTAATGCGAATCCTTCCACTCGAGAGTCGAGTAATCCAAACAGTGGCAAAGATGGAAAACCACAGCAACTGCAAAACGCAGCCCAAAGGACTCCTAGTTCTACTTTAAAACCTACTACAGCTGAAAAGTCAAGCAATTCTACCAGTGCCACAGCTGGAGAGACACCTCAACAACAACATAACTACAGCTTGAAGACAGAAGGTCATCACCACTACCACTACAGTCCGCCGCAGCAGATAAACTACGGGTCTACCTTCCATCCTGTGTATCAAGGACACCCGCCCGTCTACGTGTACGAGTACCGAGACTCTGGCAGCAGGTTCGATAACTTGCTGACTGGACTAGCCTTGTACAACTTGGGCCGCAACAGCCACTCTCATCATTACAGCTCCGAGAGGCAGTACAGCGGCACCCCGGGAGAGGTATGCAAGCTGGGCATCAGTAAACGAACCGGCGAGTACGAGGAGACGCGCATCGACTGCAATCTGATGTCGAGTTTTATTTGGGAGGACCCGACGAGCGCCACACGGAACGAGCAACATGTTGTGAAGAACACAACGGAGGTAAAAGTGACACAGACTGTGAACGGAACTGGAAATTCTTCGGTAACGACAGTGTCGGTGACGAGTAATACTGTAGAGGACGCGCTGAAAGTGAAGGGGCCCTCTATAGCGGTGACACCGGGCATGACTTGTTACATGATCAGGACTTTTAGAGATACCACTGCTTTACGGAAACCTGTGGATTGTGGACTTTTGCAAGAGTACGTGCGAAGCTCACTATTTCATAATAGTGCACATAGTTTGATGCCTTTTATGACGATAGCATTTAATTTTCTTATAATTTTTTTATTGGCTTAAGGATATATTGTGAATAGTATAATTATAAATATCGACCTACTTTATTTAAATATAGGTAAATACACAAAGCACCCGTGATTCATTTCGTATTTAATTAAGGAATACTTACCTACCTTTGTAACCAACATTAGGTACCAATGGAAATAATAATAATTCTTGTGGGATCACAAATTACTTAGCGGGCCTGGGAGTACCTAGTAATATAGTGTTTTACCAATTCTAAACACGACTGCAACATCTGTGTGTTTTGTTTGTGTCGAAAACAGGATGAAAATAATAATCTCTCAGTACCTACGTAATGTCAACTGTCAGGATTTAGGCAGATAGACACTGCGGGTTGAAAAAATCAAATCAGTAGGTAGGTTTCTGGTGTTTTGGAAAATCTGAAGGAGGGATGTTAGTAACGCACCAGTTAATGACACATAATTGACGACATACTCGTAATTATCGTTTGTTACGTAGCTAGCTTTTAAAAGAAACATGCGTCAGCAAAATTTTTAATGAGACACACAAACGATAATATGCCGAATGTGGGTGGATTGTCCCGCAACCGCAATCGAACTCAATCCATGGTACAGTCACAGAGAGCAGGATGGCCCTGCGGTAACGACGATTTGCGAGTGTATGTCGTAGGTTAGAACCCTGACAAGCGCTTTACTTTGTTTGTAATTGCGCTTATTCAAGATTAGATAAGGAAAGTAAGTGCGAAAGGTTAGAACAAAATCTGAAAATTTCAATTAATACTATTGAAGAAAATAGCGCATACTTGGGCTTGACTGTACAGGAAAAAATATCTAAAAACTAGGATAAGAAACATAAGTTCGAAGTAATTAAGTCCTGTCCAGTCGAACCAGCAACAAGGAGCTTAGTGTTCTTTGATTATGTGTCTTGACGACCAGTGTCGCAGCAGCTGCGCCCGCGCACTTGAGCGTGAGCCTACACACGCCAAGACTAACAACAACTTCCTCCCCAAGAATGCGTAAGCTGTTGAACCCTGTTGCATCGTACCTGGAACCAGCATTCAAATTTCAAAACCTGGACAACGACTTTGCTAAAGCGATGTAACAACAGCAAGAATTACAACAACTACATGACATGCAGAAAAGACAAGTCATATCAGTCTCGGTATGAAACAATCTACAGACCGGAGAAAACCATCTCTAACAGGAAAACATAAGATAAGATAACATAATTTTTCAAACCTATGAATCAATGGCAATTAGCAGTATCCTTCAAAACTCTCGGATTGTGATTCAAAGTGGTGTGGCAAGGGTGTGGGTTTGTGTGATTTTTTGTGCAAATAAAACTCATAAGTAGGTATTCAAAATGTCTTTTATTATTTTAATGAAAGAATAGAAAAATCTTTGAGTATGTTCACAATCAGATAGCACATAGCATGCTACAGTTTACGAGTATTATGATGGCTTGTAACTTTGATAAAATGATCCTTCACCCTAATTAGTACTTAACACACGATCAATCACAATCGGTTTCATTTTGACAGTTCAACAACATTCATTGCGTTATTTACATTGTTGAGCCAGTGTTGAGCTGACAAATTTTTCGAACTATGAAGCAATGAATAGCAGTATCCTTCAAAAGGATTCAGATTATTAATGATCGTGTGTTACGCATTTTGGCTGTTGTTTTAGTTTTCCACAGTAGATAAAATACTTAATTAAGTCATTAAACGTTGATATTTTCTGAAAACAGCTTCGGCAAGTTTTGCCAGCACTCGTAGTACTTCGCGTCCAGTTTCTGACAAGTCTCTGCTCCCCACTTCGTTATAGCTAAGCTTAGTGAAGACTCGAACATGAACGCCTGGAAAAAAGACGTAGAATTAGTTTAAAACATGCGTTCATAAACGATGAAACAAGAGCAATTAAGCTCTTTGCTCTTATTGTTTCATCGTAATTGTGTTGTCTGCGCACACACTTGTGCACTATAATATCTCCCGCGCCGAAAGCTAGTCTCCGTTGAGATTGGCCGCCGTGGCCGAAAATACGGTCAGGAGGACTATTATTATTATTACTTTGTATATAATATACAGGATATAAAAAGACCCATCACATAGCCGTCAACTAAGAATTCTGTACCTACATCAAATTAAGTAACATTGCACAAAAACGACTTTTATTTTTGGTGTGATCACAATGACGGGAACAATAAGTGACTTTCGGCTTGTCTTTTTACACCGTTTATGTACACATACCGTTTATGTTACACCGTTTATATACGGGGTCAAAGTAAACCTTCTGGCCTACAATCCAGCGAAACTCCACATACGTGAGTATCGATATCTAAACATGATTTGCCCACGGATTTTCTACGGGAAACTTGTTTGACCGACACTAGATTTCGACCTCATACCTGCGTATTCACAGCAATCTTCTGGGGAACCAGCTCTCCATAAGAAGCACCATTGAAGCACCTGTCGTCGGGCCCATGCGGAGTCATCATGGAGTGAAGAGACGCGCCTCCAGGCAGGAAACCTCCTTCCTTGGCCTCGTATGCACCCAGAATAAGGCCCATGAACTCACTCATGCAATTTCCTGGAAATTTGCAAGAAATTTAATTCAAAAAAATAAAAGTTATAAAACTAAAACCCAACTACGACTTCAGTTACTACTTTAGTTTTATTACTTTTATTTTCAACTAAAAAGGTAGGTATAAACAAGACATGACAGACTAACAAATAAAAAAGTCACACGTGTTAGGGCTATAGATCAAACAGATACCTATTACCTAATTGTGAATCCGGATCCTAACTAATATTATGAACGCGAAAGTGAGTTTGTTTGTTTGTTACGCTTTCATGCTAAAACGGCAGAACGGGTTTGGATGAAATTTGGCTCATGGGTAGACCATGACCTGGGTTAGGTTACAACATAGAATACTTTTTATCACGACATTCCCACGGTATCTTGGCTCATGCGGGTGAACCCGCGGGGCACAGCTAGTTAATAAAAGTTACAGCCCGAGTTTCATGCATTTGTGGCGGTATCTACATCGCCACATGCGAACTACGCATCAAAGACCTGACGTCACACAAAAATCCTGACGTCACATAAATCCTGCATCGCGCAATTAAAATTTACCGTGCAATGGACATCAAGAACCTAACATCAATCGGGGGGCAGTTGCCCGCCAGACACAACACCCGTCTGGTCGGAGGATCCTCCCTTTTCTATGGTGGATGAGTGAACTTTACACCCTGTTCCTCATACCCGTAAACATTTATACATGGCGCTTCCTCTAATCTGGGGGCTTACGCAACTAACGTGTAAAACTGTTGGACTATTCAATTGGTTCTAATTAATAAACATCTGTTACTCATTACTTCGCATTGTTTGTGCTGGCTACAATAAACGTTTTCAATTACAATAGCACACTGAATAAATTCAGTAATAATGTTCACGGCTGAGGTGTCCGAGTGGTTAAGGAGTTGGACTTGAAATCCAATGGGTTATACCCGCGCAGGTTCGAATCCTGTCCTCAGCGAGAGTACCTTTTTATGTTTTAGGTAGGAACCTACTTATAAATATTTGATCAACTATGATTTTGGATCTTTTCTGTTTTTGATTATTTATTTGCTTTGCCTTTTTACCCGACTACGGCGATGCAAAAAGGAGGGTTATGATTTTGACCGGTATGTGTGTAGGTTGATTTGTTCCCTCATAACTTCTAAATTTCTTATCATAATTTGACAAATGAGTTATCGTGAATACGGCGCCCTCTAGAGGACATAAGGCCATAAACTAAAAAAACTGAAATATGGTGTAACTTTTGTTTGTCGGTCTGCGATACCAAAATTCTATTGATTATAATGCTAGTTTTTCTCTTTTCAAATGTTGTACCTCTACCTACCTGTACAAATGTTTTTGTTAATCATACATTTTGGCACCCAAATATCCGGCATTTTTTTTTTTTTAGTTTAATAAACCCAGTGAGTGACACTCGCTAAATAAAGACGAATCTAACAACATATTATTCAATGCATACATACATACAGGTCTAACACTAACACATAACGTTTCTTCTTGGCTTCGCCATAATGGGGTAAAAAAAATATGGCGCCATGTTGAGTATCAAATGAAAGGGAGTGCTAATGAAGAGCACTTAAAAATGTATTTAATACATCATAGTGATGTTCAGAGGATAGCCATGGTCGTATGCCACCTACCCTAACAAAACTACTCATTCTAACGTAATAAGCGATCATACGTTTGAGGGCAAATATCCAAATCCGTTCAGCCGTTTTTGCGTCAAACCGGAACATACATCAAGAGAAAAAAAATTAAAAACGATATTTTTTTCAAAAAAAGCTCTTAGCAATTATTTATTTTTATTTTTCGTAAAATATTCAATGTACAGTTTTGATTTGGATACTACCTATTTTATTTTATGTAAGTATACTATTAGGTAAGTATTTAAATGTGAAAAAATTCCTTTTAAATATTTTTATTTCAGCCCGGTGACATCTTTTTAAAATATTAAATAAAACATTGGTCACGAGTAAAAGTGTCTTATATACAGATGTGCTCAGAAAATTAAATAAAGGGAGTGACTGCTAAAATAAATATCAAATACCTATAAATACGAATTAGGTGTCCAACTGCCTACATACCTCTGAATAATTAAGTAGGGTAGCAACCATACATTAAAAATGTACTATCGCTGAGGACAGGATTCGAACCTGCGCGGGTATAACCCATTGGATTTCAAGTCCAACTCCTTAACCACTCGGACACCTCAGCTGTGAATATTACGAGTGAATTTATTGTCGTATTCAAAACTTCAGAAGAGAACAATGTGTAGTAATGATTAGGAACAGGTGTTCACTGTTATTAATTATTATTTACTTAGAACCATTTTTAATTAGTTGAAGTAACGTTATCGGCAGCGGGGTTAAGAGTAAGAATAAGAATAATTTTATTTTTTCAAATATGGGGAGATGATACATCAATAGGTGTTAGTACAGAAGATCAGCCATATTTTGCCATTCAGCATGCAAATATTAACGACAAATTATTATTATTGTATATTATCATTTATATCAAATTATTGTCATAGTTATATTATAGTTACATCAAATTATTGTCATAGTTATATTATAGTTACATCAAATTATTATCATTATGTTATTTACCTACATCAAATTATTGTCTATCATTAGATCAATTATTATTAAATTATATACCATTAAATTAATAATTATTCAATAAAATTAGACTTCCTTATATATACATAAAACGAATAATAAAAAAGTGAACAAATTTTTTTTTTCAGATAGGAACTCAGTCACACTTTATTACCTACGTTTTATCTATCAAAAATTTACGTAGTCTCTTCTTAAACAGCAAAGCATTTAAATCTTTCCAATCTCTTGGTAATTTATTATAAATAATTGGGCCCATGCAATAAACACTCTTGCGCATCAAAGCGGTTTGACACCTCAATTGACATAACCTACTGTTGTCACGCCTATTTCTTGGAGCTACATCAGCCATACGTTCGAAACGACTAGGATTGAGCTTTACAAACATAGCTACTTCCAAAATATAAATACAAGGGAGTGTCAGAATATTATACAGCTTAAAATATGACCCGCAGCTGTCGGTGGTTTTAAGTTTAAACATTGCTCTAAGACATCTTTTTTGAGCTTTAAATGCTGTGTTTTTGTCAGTTGAGTTTGCCCAAAAAATTACACCATAGCGCAAGTGAGACTCAACTATACCGTGATATGCCGTAAGGAGTGTGCATGTGTCTACTATGGATGATAATTTATATAAAACATAGGAAGATGAACTTAATTTTTTACACAATAAATCTATATGAGCTTTCCAATTTAAGCTGTAATCTATTTGTAGTCCTAAAAATTTAGTATCACCTACTTCGTCAATATAATCATTTTTATAATGTTTTACTTGGTTGTAGGTTTCTTGTACAATATCGCGAAATTCAAATTTCTTACGTTTTTTGCAATAGGTATGCAGGCCAGTACCAGCTTAGGTTGTATGTTGATCTAAATAATTATGATTCGCGGCCGTATCAAATATTTATTTTTACAATAGTAGGTAATCATAAAAATTATCAATGCCGAAATAAACTTGGAAGCTTATTCCCAGGAGCTTCAAATAATTTTATTCCCGGCGGCTCCAAATTAAAAAAGCAATATAATCTATACATATAATAAATCTGTAGACGAGGCGTTTCTGTACAATGAAAAAAAAAAAAAAAAACCTAGCTGGAGTGTCCAAGAATAACCAACAGATGCCATTTCTACCATTTTTGGAATTTTTTTCTGTTTGTCTGTTTATCTGTTTGTCTGTTTGTCTGTTCGTTTGTTTGATTGTTCCAGTATCACGTAAAAAGTACGAAATCAATATGGTTAACTTATAAACTCAAATATTGTGTGTAACTCGATGTTTCATTTAGTTTTTGTTTCATCGCAATCGCTTCAAAATATCAAAAGATATAAGAGTTTAAAGTATTCAAGAAGAAAATTTCATTAGGTACGTAATGTAGATACACGTAACGACATCTATTGTCGTAAAATGACACTAGCGTAAAATCAGGTAGGTTTGTGAGAACGTGTGTAACACACGATCATAATCATCATATGTTCACATACTTCGCGCGGAAACATAACGCGATACATTGTGAATTTACCCAATCTAAAGTTTGGTTAATTCAAGTTTTCCAAATCCATTGTTTGGTAGTAGTGCCATAGGTGACGCTATCTATCTTTTAAATCATGATACAAATATTAATCATGAAAAAATGGTGATAAATTTTAATTTCTTAAAAATTGTAGATTGTTACATCGAGCAAAAAGTGAGTAATTAAGGCACGAACGCGCTTACTAAATAAACACGAGTGCATTAATTACTCACTTTAGCAAGGTACGTAATCTACTTTTCTTTCAACTACCAATGTACCTGCTGCGATAAAATATACCTGCTCAAGGTTAACTCAACTCAATCCAAATCAAGTTAGGTCAAGTTAGGTCAAGTCAGGTCAAGTCAGGTCAAGTCAGGTCAAGTCAAGTCAAGTCAAGTCAGGTCAAGTCAGTCATGGAACCCTACATCTTTTCTACATACCTTACAGAGTGTTCGAACGTTTTCCCATATATTTTGACAGTATCACTTCGTGCTCGATAGATGGCGTTGTTCATTTAACGTCATTTTCTGAATCGCGGTGTTAAGAGTCTCCGTAGAAGAATGACTTTCGCCGAATTCATAATTATCGAGTGTTGGGCTCATTTTGAATTGAACACATAATCCATACTTATCGATGCTTAAAAGTATAAATTCGATAGTAACTCTGTCTGTCTGTCCGTCTGTAATTCTGTATGTTACCTTTTCACGCCTGATCCACTGAACGGATCTCGATAAAATTTGGTAAAGAGATAGATGGCATCCCGGCGAAGAACATAGGCAATTATTTTCTCAAAAACAAATTTAAGGGGGGGGGGGGATATAGGGGATGAAAGTTTTTATGGGAAACCTA
Organism: Lithophane ornitopus; assembly: GCA_948473465.1. Classification (NCBI taxonomy): domain Eukaryota; kingdom Metazoa; phylum Arthropoda; class Insecta; order Lepidoptera; family Noctuidae; genus Lithophane; species Lithophane ornitopus. Next base: position 11,184,458 of record OX419632.1, on the reverse strand, counting down.
TCATTTTTAGAGTTCCGCAGTCAACAAGGAAGCTTTATAGTTTCGCCATGTCCGTCTGTCTGTCTGTCTGTCCGCGACTTAGCTCAAAAACTTTTAATCGACCAACTTACATGTGCAGTTGCAAAAACCCAAACATTCTGTATGCGAGAACAAGTTTTTTAACTACAATGTTTTTTTAACTACACTTTGAGGGACAGTAAACGCCCATAGACGTAATGACAATAAAACTTTGCGAAAGTTTGTTTGATAAATTAATTCATCCCAACTATGGAACCCTTCATTGTGCATGATTCGACACGCACTTGGCCAGTTTTTTTTTAACTTAGGGCTGTGAAAATTTATGCTTTTTGTAACCAACAAAGAGTTATGTTCTTCTAAAATCATCCCTCATGAGGGTAAAAACCCTTCTTTACCCTCTTGATTTTAAAATTCACATGTAAGTACCTACTTATTATTGACATTTTTGCGGGACTCTCTTCAAGAGCGTTAAGGGATTGAGAATATAGTCATAGTCCGTATCTTGAGAATCTGTCCACTCAATCAAAAGTTATTACTACTTGGCTCTTGGCTTGGAACGAAGAGTTTGAGTTTACCAGTGAGTACTTACTCGATAGATGGCGTTGTGCAAATGATGCGATTTTCTTAAGGGGCATGCGCCGGTAGCCCGCGAAATTCAAATCTTAAGTTTTTTGCCATATGCAAGTCAGTGTCAGACAGGTTGTATGTTGAAATGAAATTGTTTATTCTGTAAATAGGTTATTGGAATCACTTTTACACGTCGTAATAATATAAAAAAATTGTAAAATTAAGCTAGATGAGGTCGGCGTTTCCTATCTGACTACTCTGAGAAGAAAGGCCGAAACAAACTCACAGTCTCTTTTAAAGTCCGGACATACCTAGGTCAGATATTGGCATATTGGTCAGGCCCTATGAGGGCCATGTAGATTAGAGTCTGAAATGGTCTTTTGAGGAATGAACCACACAGATTTGAGTGAACCTGTCCTGTCACTGCAAGCATTTGTCAGTAATAGTGGAGCTCAGCTCAGAACTTAAGGAGCTCAACGACTCGACGAACAATACCAAAGAAAGGACATTTGTGTAGGCCGCATAAAGTTCTCAAATTGCCAGACCATTGTTAAAACTAACTGAGAACGAAAATTCACATTCATCCTCACATTCACAATAATTCAATACTTTACAAAGTAATCATTTGTCAATATCCTACATATAATATTCAATAATGTAATTTTGTATATAAAACTGGTAGGTATATTTTGATGATTTTCCATAGTACTTATTCAAAATGTCACAATGCCAAAATGACAAAATGTTAGCAGAGCGAGCAGCTCAATCCCATGCTTTTTGTCTTCTAAATAATCTGAAATTGTATAGTACCCTTTTTTACAAAGTTTGGTTTTAATACAGCTTTTAAATCGGTTAATGGGTAAGTTTCGAATGTCAATATGAATACAATATGATTCGCGATCGTAGCAAAGTAGCTTTACAGAATAATAACCATTAGATACAGGAATACAACTCCTGCAATATTAGTTAGATTAGATAAATAAATATTTAAAACAATTGCGACTCATTATTTAGATCAACATAAAACTTGATACTGACCTGTAAAAAGCAAAAAACATAAGATAATTTGAATTTCGCAGGCTCCCCGCAAAGCTTTCGCCTTAGTTTCCATCGTCCATACAATATGCCATAGTTTTTTCATTAATCTTTATACAATATTTTTTCATTAATCTTTCCGACAGTTTCATACTGCTGTCCATACTATCCACACTATCACCACAATATAGATATGGACTACCACTAATATATAAAGTTACTGGCTGTCTCATGTCTGTTACTTTTACGCCGTAACGCCTAGGTCGCCTAGACAGACCACGTGGGTTATGGGACATAGGATACTTTTATCCCGGTAGCACATTCCCGTGGGATAATTTCCGACATCCACGCGGGCGAAGCCGCGGGCAAAAGCTAGTTTACTAATAAAATCTTTGGGCTCCAAAAATTTCAAAAAACAGATTGCACAAGAAATTATACATATATTAACAATAAAATTAATTTATGATTCAACAAACAAATTACCGGAGTAAAGGCTCTTACATACTGGCGCGACCAATGTCGAACCTCCCAGACCCACCCCCGCGGCCTACCGCACTGTCCATCTACAATAGCAAAATAGGATAATTGACCTTGCGCAATTGCAATTGATGCATCTTTATGCGAATTCATAGAAAATGAATGAATGAGAACCTATTTATTACTGAAACTGTTTACCACGAAATGATAAAATTAATGTTAGCAATTTGTGTTTTGTTGACATTACGCAATTTGGTTTGGAGCCGCTGAGAACAATTTTAGTATTTTATTATTTAACTAATAAAATTATGGAGCTCTTGGGAATCAATGAATGGAGAGACATTGTTTGGAGAACAATAGATTTGGAGCTCCTGGGAATAAGCCAACATGGTCTTCACATTTTAAAAATCCTTTTAAAATGTGAAGACCATGTAGATTGCTGTCTGAAATTGTTAAATTCGGTCTCGATCTTCCTTTTTAGCTTAACTCCCTCTGTGGGGTGAAAGGCTTTGATAAGCTTATTTAACCATCATAATAATCAGCTGAGGTGTCCGAGTGGTTAAGGAGTTGGACTCGAAATCCAATGGGCACTGCCCGCGCAGGTTCGAATCCTGTCCTCAGCGGGATGGACTTTTTAATAACTTTGATTTTGAATCGTTGGTGTTTTAGATAGTTTAGGTACCTATATCAAGGATATACCTTCGTATATGAAAGTGAGTACGTAAGAATCGTAGGACGTGTTGTAGTTTCCCTACGCCCGATGAGAGCAATTCGTGAGTTTATTTATGTTGTTGAAATTGAGACAGGCTATTAAATGTTCTACATCGATATCTGTTATGTCTCTGAACAGTTGTGTAAATACTAGGTCAAGTATCTGTGCATACCATGTCTAATACATATGATAACATTAACGAATTGGAAACAAGTACTCGTAGCTGAGGTGTGGAGTTGGACTTGAAATCCAATGGGTTTTACCCGCGCAGGTTCGAATCCTGTCCTCAGCGAGATTTTATTTTAACAAATTTAAAAATTATGTTTAACTCATTAGGTACACTGACTGAAGGCTTTTACTGTACTTTGCCTACAAAGACAGCAGGTACATCATGTTTTTTTTTTTCAGTTTTAAGATAACCAAAACACTCCGGTTCTGCTGAGAAATTTAAAACATGTTCTTAAAAAGTTTTTTGACTTGTTTTTGAAAAGGTTTTTAACAAAAGTACGGTGTAGGTACGGCCCTCCTGAAGTCCTCCATCAGTTTCATTTTGTCCAAATTATTCTCATCCGTCTAACCCGCTCATTTTTTTTACAATTAACTTACTGTGATAATACGGTGGTCGGAAGGTGTTCTCCTGAACAGACCATCTCGGAGGGAAGATGACAAAGTCGGCGATGGCAACACCGGGCCTCGGCGACGGACACGTCAGCACCGTGAATATTGATGGGTCCTGCAATGGAGATGCTTACCGTTAAGAGTACCGTAGTTTTTCGAAACTTAATTATGAATTGCATTAGGATCGTCAAAATGACAAACACTGCAAGATTATGACATATTACATAAGACAAGAACAAGAGGTACTGTAGTGTACCGAACTGTAGTGGTGCAACATTCATAGACAAACAATAGAGAATTTCATAGTAAGTAAAATTTCTTAGGATGTTACGTAACGACTGTCAAAGATCCATGATGACAGCCGGGACCAGTGGCGGTACTTTCATACAAGCCCGAAAGCCCGGCTTGCCCTAATAAAATCATAATTCACAAGAACAAACGTAAGCCCACGCATAAAAAATAAATTAAAAGAAAACAGTCAATAATCTCAAACTCAATCATTCATGTCATAGGAATAATCAAATTTCGAAATCCCCGCTCTATCTGCCGCGCGCACTGCGCAAGGGTGCCAGATCTATGCACTCATTGAACTCAATAATATTCATAAGAAAACAATTTTTAATTCCGCGCTTTGTTGCCAAACCTACGCGCCACTACAATGCATTCAAATGCGCCTTCTCGCTCACACTCGTCGGCTTTCAATGGGGCTTGCCTTACCTTTCTTTATCTAGAAGTTTTCGCCTACAAATTGCTATAGAAACGTTTACATTTGTTGACATATTGGTAAGTACTTATACGCAGATTTGTATGAAATGAAAAGCCGGGCTTTTGGGAGCACAGAGTACTTTTTTAGAGTTGTTAAGATCGCGCAAATGCACTAGCCGCGATGTTGACCCGCGTGAAGTGAGTTGCAAGTCCGCGATGCAACGGTCGACGCGACTCGATTTGTTATTGTTTTGAAATTTAATATTTTGAGATCAGTATTTTATTTCCAAGTGCTGAGGTAATCAATTAGTTTTATTATTTAAAATGATGTGATAGTTATTGCGGCTGTCATTCGTAAGTGTGTGTGGCTTGTCGTGTGTAAGTGATTATAGTGTTATTTTTATCATCAAAATGTGAATTCGGAAACTGTGTTCGAAAAGGTACATGTACATAAGTAGGTACCGTAATCAACCCCAAATTACTGTACCTAAGAAAATTCGGAAAAAAACAAGTATTTTTGTCAGTTGAAGAATATAATTGAAATTGGCATTCGATTGTTTATTATGTTGATGAATATGACAAACTTAGGTAGCTGGTGCCATAAAAGACATCAAAATTTGTATAGTGTTGTTTGTATGGCAATTGTAGTTTCGGAAAACCACTGAAAAACAAACCATCTTATTGTTATTACATCTCATCAAGATCACAAAACACAATAATTTTCTGATCGAAGATATTTTTCATTCCTAGGTGTTTTGAAATAAAGATTAGAGTTGGCTATTGTCATTATGATTAATTAAAAAATGTTATATAAGTACCAAATGTAATATCTCATTTAACATTTTCAATCGACATTATAATTAATAAAACTAAGTATGCTTACGGTAATAGAACAACAAATCGATAATTTGGGGGCCACCTAGCGGCTTATGATTGAATAATTTTGGTGACAAGCGAAAGAATTTATTATGGTGAAAAGTTCCTGCTAATCGGTGTGGTTACGCGCATTCGTTAATATAGATGGCGCTTACTTATAATAATGGTGTTATCATGAACAACAAAGAAAATCCGTAAATCGCACACTTGGCTGTTTTTTTTTTTAAAATCTTAAATAGTCTGCGGGCTTGCCCTAATTTAGAACCTTAGGCACGCCACTGGCCGGGACCAACGGCTTAACTTGCTTTCTAAGGAGTCTCGGAATGTACCCATCCACGCACCAAACCCGGCAAGCGTTGCTTAACCTGATCGATCGATCGATCTCTTTAGGTAAAGTATGGTTAGTTAAATAAAGCATATCCAATAATAAAATAAACTCACACAATGATCATAGAGCACCGCGTTGATGACCATGAACTTGCTGAGGTCGTATTTGTATGGCACATAGTTCCCGTGCCACGCCACCACGTCGAAGGGCGAGTGGTTCTGTTCGGCCACGAATAGGGATCCTTGGTACTTGTTCACTATCTTAAAACCTGGGGAAGATATTGGTATTCAGGGTGTTAGGGTAAACACCGTATCCTTGAAACCAGTGGTTTGGTTTCATTTATAGAACGTAAAATCAATGGAAAATTTCAATATTTTTTTAAGGAAAATCTAAATTTTTCCACATGAGTATTTCACCCTATGCGCTAGGGCAACGAACTTGCGTATCAAAACGGGCGGGGGGTGCGGTACGTGACCTGACCGGCCGCGAGCGCGACCCCTCCCTCAGTCAGTCAGCTGTTTCGCTAGCGAGCACGGTGACGGATAAAAACGTTTAAAATCTTTTAATGAAAATAACGTTTTTTTTTTTGTTGTTACTCGGTCATTTATTTTTACATTTAAGTCAACTCCCCATGGTTTGAGTGACAACAGTGTTTACCCTTACACCCTGTATAAAGGTGAGGGTTTCGAAGTTTTATTGTATGTGATTAATCGCATCTTTTTAGCACGAACGGACAGACAAACAAGCAAACAGTAACCAGGAATTCTGGCAAAAGTATTTCAAAAGCCTACTGTAGAATTAAGTGCATGTTACGTCTTGTGATTGGTTCGCAGATAAAGATGGCAGCAACCAATCATATTGTGTGTAGGCCCGTGGTGTAATATTCCTCATAGAAAGAAAGGAAGGATCCTTTATCCAAATGAGTGAAATTCAACAGAAAGTACCTATATGGCATTCAGAAACTGGAATTAAAACAGCTGATAAAATATTTTTTTGTCTTACCAGGTATTTCCTGGTCGAAGTAGCGTGCAACAGGTGTGAGGAAATCTCTTGGATTGGCGAGTCCGTTAGCTCCGATAGGGCCAAGGTCTGGGAGCTTGAAGTGCCCGTCAAATACTTCGAGAATGTATCCTCTGAAATCAAATGGAAATAAATAAAGTCCCGTTTTGTTGTTCTAATTACCATTAACACTTACTCCATTTATTACAACATTAGAAAAGTAGGTAACGGTTATCACCACCCTTTAGTTATTCGAAATAAGTTATTTTGACGTTATTTTTCTAATGCTATATTAAACGAACTTAAACTAGTTTTTTATAGCATGGTTTCTTTTTAAACAATATGATAAACTCGTCTTTGAATATTAGCAGCAGCAGTTTTGATGAAACTTACTTTATACAGAGTGTCTGGGTAAACACCGTTATCCTTGAAACCAGTGGTTTGGTTTCATTTATAATCGTACAATCAATGGAAAATTATAACTTAAAAAAAAAAGTAAATCTACATTTTACCACAGGAGTATTTCACCCTTTCACCCTATGCGCTAGGGCAACAAACTTGCGTCTCAACATGGGCGGGGGGTGCGGGACGTGACCTGACCGGCCGCGAGCGCGACCCCTCCCTCAGTCAGTCAGCTGTTTCGCTAGCGAACACGGTGTCGGATAGAAACGTTTTATTTTTTTTAAATGAAAATAAAGTTTTTATTGTTTTTACTCGGTCATTTATTTTTATATTTAAGTCAACCCATGGTTCGAGTGACAACGGTGTTTACCCTTACACCCTATATAGAGGTGTTATCAGGGCCGTAGCCAGGAATTCATTTCGGGGGGGGCTATAGCAAACTTTTTGTTAAAGAAATTAAGTACCTATTTCTGATTTCAGAGAGGGTAGAAAAATAGTAAATATAGATTTTTCGCATATCTTAAAAAAATGATTGCGTGCGAAGCGAGCTCGAAATTTTTAGCAACCAGCTTCGAATAAGTTAGGTTTTCTTTCTCATTGACCGATCATACAGAAATAGAAGTAACTTTATCGACTTAATATGCAGAAAAGTTTGAGAAGGATGATGCAAAAAGGATGCAAGAGCGAGCGAAGCGAGCTCAAAAATTTTCGCACTCCGCCTGGTAGAGGCTGATGAAGGTTAGAATATCTCAGAGAATGCTGAAGTTGCAGGAATTGATTCAATACAAAGTCAGAGTCGATAAAAATACAGTATTTAAGCATACTTTTACTGATATTGTAGATTATAAAGTACGCCTATGCGAAATAGATTACAATTATCTGTATAAGGAGGTACCCTAGGGGGTCGATCTCTAGATTGAGATTCTGGTTTCTCGCATTTCAGGGGGGGTTTGAACCCCCAACCCCCCAAGCCCCTGCCTACGGCCCTGGGTGTCAATCCCTTCCGTGAAAAGGCCATTAAATTGCCGCTATTATTCAGAAAACACCTAGAATCCAGGTGATGCCCATGGAATCCATCTGATGGTGTACCTACATATTAAAGTTTGTGTGTTCTATTCTATCCCTACGATTAGGTAGGTAAAGTTTCATTTACCTCGTAGGTCCATCCACAGCCACTGCGAACCTCATCCCGAGCTGTACGACCGCTATCTCGTTCGGAGCCACCGTCATGATCCCAAACTCCGTCTTGATCTTCAATGTACCTTGTTGGGGAACTGGAAAAATGAAGATCGTTTAAAAACGAGATTCAATAAGCGGAGTAATTGCGTATCGCTTCCCTCTCTCTTTCCTGCAATCTGTGGGAGTACTTGAAAAGGGACGGAAGTGTGTAACAGGAAGCCGGGGAAGCGCGCGCTATTTGATTTGACCAATGAGCGCGCGCGAAAATGGTTTGATACCATCTGATGGCCAGTGTGCTGGCCATGCTGGCCATCAGATGGTATCAACCCATTTTCCAAGAGTTTGTAAACAGGATGATGATGATGATGGTGATGTGATGACGGAGACGATGACGGTAATGATGATGATAAATAATATTGTTTTTATTATAATAAGCCAAGATGTCAGATATTTCAGATATTTTATTTTTGTCAGAGATTTTTTTATATTTTTATATATTCTTTTATAATTAGAATCATATGCTCTTTATTTTATATTTTAAATATATATTTTATTAATCAATTATTTATTAATAACATAAATTTTTTTATTAAAATTAATTTATTAATTAATTTTCTTTCTTTTATTATATGGTATGCAAGCTTCCCTCGTCTTTTTAAATCGGCCCAATTTCAGCAGAGACATAAAACACTTACCAATAAGCAGATCTCCATCGCTGCTGTAGAAAGCGCTCTTGTCCATGGATGTGTTGCACAAGTAGACGTGGATGGCAAGCCCATTGCGTGAGCGAGGGTCCCCAGCCCCGCAGACGGTGTGGAGACCAGACACGAAATCCACAGATTGGCTTGAAGGAGGAATGTCGAATGGAAGCCAGCGGGACTGCAACGTAATAGGTACAGCTTGTGAAACTCCGCAGAAGTAATGGATCAGAACAAGGTCGGTACTGATTTTCTCAACCCCACGTCTTCCACTTCAAGTAGGTAACTACATTACCTACCAGCGGCCGTTGACCCCCAAAAAAAGAACATTCAATTTACAAAGCATGTGCTCGAAAAGAGCGTTTCCAAAGCAGCCAAATCGTGCGGAAAGTGCCCGCACTAGTGATTTTTACTTTTCAGTTTTTTTTATTTTAATTTTAACCTTTTTTATAGAGACGCGATATTTATTTGTACTACTTACAAGTAGTCCTACGGCGCTACAGATTTTGTAGCGCCAAATCAGAGCCACAAAAGCGTGTGCTCTGGCTGTTTTGTGTAAAACTAGCATTTTACGGCGCTATACGATTTATTGCTGGTCATTGTGGTAAAACCGTACATCTATAGGTACCTGGTTAGGATCTGGTTCCTGTTCATCCCAGTTGTGAGTAAGATGCTTCGCGACCTCTAACTTCTGGAAAGGCTTGTGAATCACGGAAGGACGAATTCTGAAATATAATGAAAATCCAAATATATATACCCACTTGCGTAACGTTATCTATTATACATTGATATTCTATTCACAATAAGTACAGCTTTTACATACTTTAGTAGGTATAGTAGGTATTTCATTGCACTTTTTTATATTTTTGCATTCGTGGTGTAAACAATTACGAGCATAAATGAATACGCAATATTCAAACGCGATTTTCTTTTACAGTTATTTTAGTCCCTCTTACGAAGAAAAACAAGCTCTTTTAGTTATAATATATGTTTATGTGATAATATAAAAAGATCATAGTGTGTGTCCCCTTATACTCAAGAAGATAAAAAAAATCGCTTTTGAATCTTGCGTACGTGTAACGCGTAAGTGCATGCTATTAGCTCGTGACTGTACCTACCTACAAATGAATTTACGGAACTTCCGTACCTGTACAGCCAAGACCGTTTGTTCTCATGTCTGGGCGCAGTGAAGGCAGTTCCGGACAGTTGCTCAGCATACAGTCCGTAGGGGCAACGTTGAGGACTGTTCTGACCTTCTGGTAGGGCGCCCGGCCTGCGAGGATCCTCTGAAGTGAACTCTGAGCCAAAGCCGGAGAGGTACTGTGCAAGGAGATGCAAGAAATCGGTCAAGTTTACGTCCAAATTTTCGAATACGCTTTATGCCAGTCAAAGAAGTTTAAATGCCGATTCCAATCCTGATATACCCACTTGATATTCGCTGCCACAATACTGAAGGTAGTTATTTTAGTAAAAAAACCAAATGGTATGGTCATTCCGCTGGGTTTTTGCTGAGGCTGAGGCGATTTCCGAACGGTCAATAATTACCGTTTTGGAATTTTTAATTTCCTAAAGCGGCAACGAATGTCCCTGAAACGAAACGATCAATTGCATTTAAATTGACAAATGCAATTGATCGCCTCAGCCTCAGCAAAAACCCAGCGGAATGACCATACCATTTGGTTTTTTTAATTTTTGTTTTTTTCGCGAAAAATTACATGATTGATACACAATTACACATTGATGCGCAAATTGATCGTCTATCGAATGCAATTGAAGCGATTGACATTATTACTACAATACAAATTGATGGCAATTGATCGTTTCGGGGACCCGTTTGCACTGCTAGTAACTTACAACATTTTGCCTTTAGTAGTGTCCAAGTGTTACATATAGGTAGCTAAATTGTTGAATTTAATGCTGTAGCGAGTAGTGACTTAAATATACCATGGTGAGACCAGCACCCTACTTGCGTAATTCACAATAAATCAGAATCGGAATCGGTTTGAAACAAATGTCTAATCGTATAATTTGTAATAAATAATTTTGGTTTAATTACGTCAAAATACGCCCAAAAATACTTCTCTTTTTTGCAGTCGTTTTTTTATCATAGATATCCGGTTTTCATTGATATTTTTATCGATCAAATATTTCTATCAACCCCCTTCCCTAGTTGAGGCTTGAGTTGCATGTGTGCGTTCAGTACTTTCAAGTGCGAGCCCCTTTTGAGCATATTGTGTGCAATAAGAAGCAACAAATGTGTTACGCATATTTTGTTGTGTGCGTGCGATAAAAGCGTCATTGTGTGCCGTATCTATTTCTTTTGCTTTTGTGTGAGTTTCAGGAGTGGGGAAAAGGTGGCGACACTTGAACTTGAACAAATATATCTCCGGATATCTATGTTTGATACACAATGATGCGCAATGTCTATCGAATGCAATTGAAGTGATTGACATTATTACTACAATACAAATTGATGGTAATTGATCGTTTCGGGGCCCCCTTTGCACTGCTAACTTACAAAATATTACAGTTAATAGTGTCCAAGTGTTACATATAAATAGCTAAATTGTTAAATTTTATGCTGTAGCGAGTAGCGTCATAAATATACCATGAGACCAGCACCCTATTACTTGCGTAGTTCACAATAAATCTGAATCGAAATCGGGTTTTTTTTTTTAAACTTGCCCCACACTAGGAATTTCTTCCTGTATCGTGGGTGCGTTTACAAACATAGAAACTCACATACACTAACACCCAGACCCGGAACAACTACTTGCAGATCATTCAAATATTTGTTCCGTGCGGGAATCGAACCCAAGACACGTTGCGCAGCAGTCCATCGCTCAGCCACTGCGCCAACCGTGTCGTCGGTTTCAAACCGACGACACGGTTGGCGCAAATGTCTAATTCATTGCTTCTTATGTTCGAAAAAAAATCAGCCCAACAACGTAAATAACGCAATGAATGTTGTTCAACTGTCAAAATGAAACAAATTAGTCTTAATTGGTTACGAAAATAAGTTACGCAAATAAATAGCAGAAGCAGAAAAACAAGGTAGGCCAAACTACACATACCTAAGTACTACTTTTACCTAGAGATTTGAAAAGTCAACATAACTTGCTGGGTAGATAAGTATTGTAAACATGCAAACGCTGCCTTCACTGGGCCCTCTTGTCAAAGTTTTTTGAAAATTCTTTGTCAATGGTACAGAAACCATCCTAATTATAAAAGTGTCTCATAAAGTAAGTCAGGATGTCTACCTACTTACATAAAATATTCTATTTTTACTCAAAGTCAACTTGAAACTAGTCTCACAGAACTGGTTTCCCACCATTTTCTCACAACATTTTATTTTTTAAAACAACGTCATTGAAAGTCTTCTAATACTTTCTTGCTAAATGATTTAGTTATTTCTCTCTTTCTTCGATTACTACATACAAGCCAAAAACATAATTGTAAACTTAGGTAAGTAGGTACTTACCTTAAGTTCCTCCATCTTGATTATCAGACGAGATGTTTGATTCAGCTGCGAGTTCAGACTAGGCCACTATGTCGGAGCTCGATGTTTACTAGCGACTGCTATGCAAATGTAGCCGGTTTGTTTATGATAAAGAATGGCATTTATGTACATATTGAGATACAGTTAATAATAATATTATTTTGTGATAATTTGTAATGTGGCATTCCTTTTTGTTATTGGGGGGAAAACCTTCAAAAGTCTCCAAGCCCGGTCACCCGGTGATTGGAAAGTGGATCCGCATCCTAATTGCAAAATCCATGATCAGTCAGAATTGGAATCAGTTTGAAACAAATGTCAAATCCATTGCTTTATAAGTACGAAAAAAAATCTGGTGAACAAACGTAAATGAAGCAATGGATTAGACATTGGTTTCAAGCCGATTCCAATTGTGATTGATTGTGTATTATGCGCAATTAGGGTGCCGGTTATAGTGGGATTCTTACCTAGGCAATAATAGTGGTCACCATCAGGTCATGGAGGCACAGTGTCCTCTTAAAAGATCACCCCGAAACCCCCCTGTGAATCTGATCTTACATTTTGTATGCTTTTTTCCCAAAAATCACCCTGTATAAACATTACCTACAACTCAATTGGGGCCACGATTCGGAGAGATTTGTAATTTCCCCTATTTTTTAACCGACTTCTTCAAAAAGGAGGAGGTTCTCAATTCGTCTGTATGTTTTTTTTTTTGTATGTTTGTTACGCGTTTACTCCGCCAATTATGAATCGATTTTGATGATTCTTTTTTTGTATGGTAGGTCATGCTTCCGAGGTGGTCCCATATAAATTTTATTTATTTTTGCTTGCGTAATTTTTGAGTTCAATATTACGTATTTTTCCACTTAGTTTATCTAGATGATGTTTTCATATACTCCTTCACTGTTATTAACATCAGGTAGTGGTATTCGAATTTGTGTGGGGTAGGCACCACAACTAAAAAGTAAAAAATAAAAACTTTTTACAAAAAAAAACAATCGACTTCCAATAAAAAAACATAAAAAAGTGAAAAATAACTTTAATTTCGGAAGTCGGTGTCTTTGCATTTTAATTTTCGTTTTTTGCCACCGACTTCCGAAATTAAAGTTATTTTTCACTTTTTTCGAAGTTGATGTCGGTTGTTTTTTTTTTTGTAAAAAGTTTTTTGGTAGGTAATTGGATAGGACACTCGTTTTGGTCATTGGATTTTTAAACATGACCTTCGTTATTACAAGTGTAAGTTACTTACCTACTTTCCCAATATTAGGTAACTATTTCATCATAGTTACGTAGACATTATGTTTACCTACTACATTTATTATAGGTACCAAAAAAACATACTATAATGCTGACGCATCTCACTTGCGTCGACTTGGTAAAAAAGCCCTTTCATTTTATAGTCTTTTGTTAAGAACCGCAAGTCCAATTGGAGAAATAGAAAATAACATGGCACGCACGGAGCCCTTGTGAGGCGGGTTTCTTAACTTGTTGATAAATAATTATAAAAGTAAGTAGGTACCTATTACGCAGCAAAACACTTATTTATCAACAACATTTTACTGAATAGTTAGATACGTAGGTACCTAAGGCCGCATACACACGGGATTTTTGACGATTCGTCCGAAAATACGATAGGTAGGTACTTACGTCATGACGGATGGACGTTCACATTTTCACATTGCATACGGAAACGAGTTTTTTCGCGATTCTTCACAATATCCGAATAGATAGATGTTCACACTTGATTCGTGATTCAGAGTTCAGTCTTGGGCGAGCGCTTCAATGGATCCGTCACAAAAAAAATGATCGAAAAAATGCGATTCGTGTTTTTTGACGAACGTATTTTAAGGCGCTTGGTCCCGTTCAGTACCGTAACATGGTCAATTTAAAAAGCCTACTCCTCATTAACGACTTGGATAAAAGGTCTGAAAAAAATACATGTTTGCCATAGATTCATGTACAACATTTTAATCGAGCAGTTTTTTTCGTAAGACTAATACTTTTGCCTTAAAAAAATATCTACCAAGACGCAATTGTTGGCTAATAACTACTAAACGGCTTTGATGTTTGGAAATATTTATATACTGAAAAATTGATGGTTAGAGGTACTACAGATTGTTCGTTGCATAAATGTAAAATAATCAATATTTTTAAGAATATTACCCCACTTAGAGATAGAGGTTCAGAGGTGCTCTGCGCGGGGCGCGGGCGGCAGTCCCGAGTTAGCATTGCTACGGGACGGCTGTGTCGCTCGCTGCTCCGCCCCGGCTATCGACCGACTATGCACGTTTGCGTGTGTTAGTGCAAATATTTACGAACGAATTGTATCAATGTGCGTTTATAGACTAGCTCGCTGCAGAGAGCCCAAGTCAATTGTGCGCGTAGGCGCTTTGTTGTTGAGTTTTTTTTTTAACATGCAATTACTTATTAATACTTTGTTAATGTAACGTATCGTATGAACACAATAAAGTCGAGCACGTTACTCGGTCATTTATTTATATATTTAAGTCAACTTTATCTTTAAAAGTTTACTTTAGTTTGTTGATTTGTTTATGTGGTTTTTATGACTCAATATAGGGAGCAATAGGTGATTTTGATTTAATTTGTCTTAAAATTTCACTCAACAGTCCAAGTATAATACGGCAAATTTCAATGGCCGCTTTTTCAGCGTAAGAGCAATGCATTACAACCTCCTTTGAATTTAGTCGTACAATATAAATCGTCCCTGTTCTTTTCAATAGAGTCGATTTTTTTTATTATGTTTTTATTTTTTTTAATTATTTATATTAACTTTTATACTTTTTTGTATTTAGACTAGAATTAAATTAATATTCTTGTATAGTTTTTAACCGACTTCCAAAAGGAGGTGAGGTCATCAATTCGAAGATTTTTTATGTTTGTATATTGATTTCCTACTTATTTTATGGGCCCAACTGAGTAATTCTTTTTATGGTCTTTGTAAGAATAGTCTTTGGTTGTGCCTATACAAACATTATTATGACCTGATGATGAACGTAAGAGCTACATAACGGAACTCTTCATAGAACAATAATTGCAAATCTTTGATAACAACGAATTTTGTTCAGTATACATAAACGGGTTGTTGATAACCGCATTCCAAAGTGGGGAGGAAGAGGTTATAGTATTAACTCGAGTTTTTCTTTGAATGATTCCATTTATACATTTTATAATAATGTTGATTTCGATTTTAGGTAGATATCTCGTATAAATGACTTGGGTGACTCTATAGTCTATAAACTAAAATATGAAAGTAAAACAACTCGTACGTTTCTATAAACGTACGAGTTCTTTTACTTTCATATTTTTTTTAAAATATATTTTAGTTTTCCTCGTGACCCAATACGATGTGGAGAATGGACATCAATCGTCAGCTAGCAAAGGCGTGAAGAATTTTTTAAGTTTTAACCTAATTAGTTATTTAGTTTCGATAACAACAATACCTATTATTATAAAAGTATAAATATGTGTTTGGAACACACATTTATATACATTTTAAAAACTCTTAAAATACTAAGTAAATGCATAAAAAAATTTAAGTATAAAAATATATTCGACTCCATCCATGCCTTGTTCTACCGGCAAACTTCGGTCATAAAATTTTATTGCTTTATAAACATTGCTTTGTAAAAACAACTTTAAAACATGCGCGTAAGGTTGAATTTCCAAACAAGTATGTTTATATCATGACTATAACTACCTACGTATAGTTGGGGACAGTTTTGAGTATTAATTTTGTTCGAGACTGTGCATCTTGGGTTTTTATATATCAATGAATGCAATGGTAAGAATAGGTTGCCACTATGACGCGTATTCTAAATGCAACAGAAAAACCTATGTTATGTAGGTCTGTGCTGGAGTTTTGAGCGTTTACTAAGTACAACATGTAGATATAAAAGTATGTAGGTATAATGTAGGTAGATATGTAGATATGTAGATAGGTAGGTAGGTAGGTATGTAGGTAGGAAATATTTTAAGGGGTCATTGTACACACGGCTACTCGCGTTGTACGGAAATTCTATACAATGCGAGATCTGCATAAACTGGAAATGTGTGATGTGTAGCCGTGTGTATATGGGACCAACCCTGAAATCGCAAAAAAATAATCAGCTGTTCGACATTTTGACAAGCTATGCGAACATAAAGTATCACGTGTATAAAAAGATACACCTTTTATTTTCATCCAAAGACATGCTAAAAAATAATATCCAGTAAAAACTTAAAATATATGTAACTTATGTATCTATCTATACAAATGTCAGCCTTGCATCTCCGCCATTCCTTTCTGGAATCGTAGGCAAAATAGGCGTCCTATGCGCGCAACTCTGCGCCCTTGTATTTTCTTTGATCGCCGTTTTAGTTTAGCGCGCCACCGCACGCGTTTTACGTATTCGGGGAGTAGGGAGTTTAGCTCCGCCCACATGCTCAAGGTCAGTGAGGAAACTATCGCCCTTAAGAGACGATACGTGATTTAATATTGAGCTGAGAAGAAGAGGAGAGAAGAGGAGCTCGTGGCTAAGTAATAACAGCCGCACGGGTCGATCCATCAGGTTAAGCTACGCTTGCCAGGGTTGGTCCGTGGATGGGTGACCATTTTCACATATCGAGACTCCTCCGTGCCTCGGAAAGCACGTTAAGCCGTTTGTCCCGGCTGTCATTTGTGGATCTTTGACAGTCGCAACAAGTCGTCAGAAGCCCGAAAGTCTGACAACCAGTCTAACCAAAGGGTATCATATTACCCAGTTACTGGGTTGTGGAGGTCCGGTCCGGCAGTCGCTCCATGTAAAATACTGGTATTCAGCTGCATCCGGTTAGACTGGAAGCCGACCCCAACATAGTTGGGAAAAGGCTAGGCAGATTGATTGACCTGATTTAATATTTATTCGTCTTTTTTCACGATTCGTGATGCGTGTGAACACGGGCATTTAATAATTAATTAAAAAATGAAAAAACACGACTGCCCTGATAAAAAACGAAGTAAAAAACAAGTTGATTAAATTGTCATTGCAGTCGGGGGACCGTTCTGTGGAACACTTTTTAATCTAAGAGGTCCCCCGACTATATATAACTCAATCATCTACCAAACCATTCACTCAATTAGACATTTGCAGTGTTACTAAAGTCTGATTATCGTTTGCAGCCAAAGATGAAATGTTTTTTATTTATTTCTTTATTTGCTTGTACACTCTACCTATGTAAAATTTATGCCAATAAATTATATAGTTTTGGAATGTGCTCATCAAGGCCTTCAATTAGATACCCATATTGTAAATAATTGAAGATTTTTTTTATTTTTCACATTTTAAAATGGAGCCATAGGTACTGCCGCCAAATTGATTTTTTTCAATTTGGCGAAAACATGGCCTATGTCACTCGGGATAATGTAAGGATTCTAACAATACCCCATACATCCAAATCCGTTCAGGCATTTTAAAGTTATGGTGGATTATAATAGTAGATTATGCACTCAGGGGATAAAGTAGTGTCTTATGTAGCGGGCGCCGGCGCCGTATTGAATCCCGAGCAAAACGAAGGATTCTAGCGTTAACGGAGCGGAGTTTTGAGTTAACTCCCGAGCAAAGCGAGGGAGTGAAGACAAGAATCCTGAGTGCAGCGTGGGATTCAAGTTCGCCCAAGACGACGGCACCTTTATCCCCGAGGAGAATATTCTACTTTTCACACCATCTACGAGACAATAAAAAGCATTAGTACTAGAATCCAAGTATTTATTACGACGAAAGGACGATGTCCTTCCGATTTCCTTTTAAAAAATGCCAGTAATTTGGTGTATGTATTAATTTGTCAGTATATTATTTTTGATGCTTATTGTTGACCTGAGCATCGAATAGATGCACCATTAGGCTACTTGACTTCTTTGTACATGATAAATGCTGGAAGTAGACTAAAAGCACTGATTCAGATACAGATTTGACGCCCTTTGTAGTTTTCCATTTGTAAAAATCGTCGTAGGCTTTAATGTACGATTCCTTGGACTTTTCTGGGAGTAGATTGTTGGCAATGCCGGCGGAGTCAAATCACTATCGTCACTCGAAATTTTTGTGAACATTTGTATGTATTGTAGTTATGTAATTTGTTCTATAACAAAGCAATTCAATTTTCAGTATTCGCGCCTCTTTATAATTTGTGTTCTATTTTTCTTTTTTTTATATTCTACTCGTGTGGCCACCACGAGTAGAATATAAAAAAAAGAAAAAGTTCGATTTTCGAACAATTAATTTTTTATGTAGATGGTAAATGCATGGAATGTACTGCCTACTACTTACGGTAAACGTTCTACTTTATGTTCCTAATTCAAATCACATTAATGACCAGCGGGTCATAATGAAATTCAGTACAATATTATTAGGTAGGTACCCTGCTAGACCTCAGGTCTTTTTTTTTTTTTCTTTTCCTTTTTGGCAACTGAGCCGATGTCGACTATTCTGCCAGCGTCAGGTGGTGACGGCAACGTAGCAAGTTGAGTCGTCGAACTTTGCACTTTGTGGTAGGTATCTAGTTATTATGTTAGTAGCTGAAACGACAACACAGTTTTAGTTAGTAAGACTAGCTAACAAAAAATAAAAATAAATATATATATATATATTTAAATACAAAACACTACAAATCGATATATATATTTACAAAAAGTTATTATAACTACCCACCAGACTACATTTTAATACTATTTACATTTAAAAATTTTGATAGGACTTGGATTAGTTTGGGAGAAAAGTTAGTCAAGAGGGAATGGAAGTTAGTGGGAAGAGGGATTTTAATTTTGGAAATCTTATGATACAAGTTAAAGGATTGGGAATTCAAAGGACATGAGAAGAAGATATGGTCCAGAGTACCATCATCAAGGCCGCATTCACATAAGGAACTGTCCCGAACCCGAATCTTGTTCAAGAATACCGGACTGGAGCAGTGACCAAGTCTCAGTCTGCACAAGGATGAAACAGTTCTTTTAGATAGTTTGGGGCATTTAAAAAACCAAGGTTTCCGCTGGATGTCAGGTTGAACACTGGCGTAATACGCTCCCTTAAGTTTCGAACTTACCTGCCAAACTGCTGACCATGAGTTGAACAGCTTGTGTTTGGTGTCAGTACGTAAGTCGTAACTTTGAACCATGTAGTGCTTCCGATCCACCGGGTTAGATGAGGCAAATTTAGCCAGTGAGTCGGCGCACTCGTTGCCAACTATTCCCGAGTGGCTGGGAACCCAAGCTATTTCAATGCTTAAACCGTTGTTCGAGCAAGTGAATAGTAAATTTAGGATGTCGAAAATGATTCTACTGTGAATTTTGGATTTAAGTTGACATTGACCTAAGGCTTGAACGCTACTGCGGGAATCTGTAAAAATGACCGAATTTTTAATATTGTGTGTTAAAATGAAATTAATAGCTTCTAAGATACCAATGCATTCGCCAGTAAATACTGAAGCCTCTGGTGGGCATTGGAATAGAAGGGCTATTCTAGAGTTCTGGAAGTATGTTGAAACACCTGTGCATCCAGTTGACGATAATTTTGATGCATCCGTATAAAATAAATTCCAACCCTCCCAGTATCTCTTAATGGCCCGATCAAAGTCACCTTTTGCGTCTTGGGATTTTTTCGAAATACCCAGTCCCAAAACAACCTTTGGCCTAAAATGGACCACCTCATAGGCGGAAGAAAAGACAGGAAGAGAGGGGTATTGACAAACAGATGAGGAGAGTTGTTTGAGCTCTCTGTACCTATTCATCAATGGAATAGATTTATTATTCCAGTAGGAAGACGCGTTAAGAGAGAGATAGATTTGTTCCAAAATGGGGAGTAAAGGATGGGACGAAAGGGAGAAAACTTTTGACAAGAAACGATCTGCTAAGTATTGTCTTCGAAGGTTAAGGGGAGGTTCTGCACATTCAACCTGGAGAGCATTTATGGGGGAGGATTTCATGGCACCAATTATGATCCTTAGACATTTGGACTGGATAGAATCCAGTCTACGTAGAGCTTCCTTGTTACATGGCTCAATTAGGTAACTGCAGTAATCCATCACGCTTCTGACCAGCGCGTTGTATATTAGCTTTAAGGTGTATGGGTGTGCTCCCCACCAGACACCTGCCAAAGCTTTGAGGACCGAAACCGAGCGTTCACATTTTTTGACTGTGTTATCAATGTGATCCACTCCAGACAATTTGTAATCCAGGGTAACCCCAAGAAATCTGGCCTTCTCGTTAATGGGGATGGTTTGACCGTCAATATTAATTTCAATCTGCGGGATAAGGCGTCTACGAGTAAAGACAACTGCGGTACTCTTTGGAGCACTTAAAGATAACCCGTGATCTAGGAGCCATTGGTTTAATGAGGACAGAGAGATATTGATGGATTGAGCAGCAACTTCAATGGAGCTGTGACAGACCAATAGTGCAATATCGTCAGCATACTGAAGTACCTTACAGTTAAAATTTAGACAAGATGGAAGATCAGAGGTATAAATATTATATAAAGGAGGACTAAGTACGGATCCCTGAGGTAGACCTCTCCAAACCGACCTCGGTTCAAAGCTTTCCCCGGGGATTCTGAGACGAACACTGCGATCTGAAAAAATGCTGCAAATGATTTGACGAATCCTAGCCGGGATTCTCAGCTCTTGCATTTTCTGCCTGAGAAGAGGTAGGAGTACAGAATCATAGGCAGCAGAAATGTCTAAGAAAACGGCTACCACAGACTCATTCCTACTAAGGGCCAGGCGGATCTCTGATGTGAGGATACCCACACTATCAGCAGTACCTAGACCTTTCCTAAAGCCGAATTGAGTCGTTGGGAGCAGTTTCCTGTTTTCTACAAACCATTCTAGTCTGTTTTTAATCAAATGTTCTAAGAGTTTAATAAGTATGGACGATAGAGCAATTGGTCTGTAAGAACAATGATCACTAGGATCTTTACCAGGTTTTAATATAGGGATTACGACTTGAACCTTCCAATCAGGAGGAATATAACCGGAAGTAAAACAATAATTGACTAAGTCCAGATAATATTGATGGGTCTTATCACCAGCTTTAGTAATGAAGGAGTAAGGGAATCCATCAACTCCAGGAGCAGAATCCTTTACATGGGCGAGGACCGATTTAAGTTCACCAATAGTAAACGGCCCATCCAAAGGATCATCTGAAATCAGCTCGGAGTCCATAGCGGCACACTCGTCCATACCGGGAACATACACTGGAGTGAGCTTAGAAATAAACTGGTTACCCAGTTCCGCAGATAGCATGCTCCCGGAGGGAGGCTTCAAACTACTTCTGAAACATTTCAATTTATGCCACACTGCTGACGCTGGAGTGGATGGACTCAGTGAGCCGCAATACTTCCGCCAACCTTCTCTCTTCTTATTTTTGAGTAATTTCTTGGACTTAGCCAAAATATGTTGAAAAGCAATGATGTTATCCAGGTTCATATCAGAGTTGAAATTCAATTCGGCCTCATTTCTGGCCCTGATCACAGCAGAGCAGTCCTTATCCCACCATGGCGGGGATGGAATTTTGCCCGTTGGCGGTTTTTTTGGTGGGAAGCAATCATCAGCTGTAGAGGATATCGTGTTGGAAAATGAGGGAAAGCATTCCTGAGCAGACTCAGGACTAATGGATGGGAGGGATGAGACTCGTAAGTCTAGGATTTTGGAATAGAGGTCCCAATCCACTGAATTTAACTGGTATTTCAACAAAGGAGGGGAAATTTTGTCAGGGATAGTCTTGGAAGGGATTTCAACCATGATAGGATAGTGATCACTCCCATAAGTCATATTCAAGCGACTCCAATTAAGAAGGCTGGCTATATTAGGTGAACAGAATGTTAAATCAACACAGCTGCTGTTCTGTCCTGGCACAGACCTACGTGTGGGACTGCCATCATTAATTACACATAGGTTAAGTTCATCTAATATATCCACTAAGCCTATACCAAAGTTGTCACAGTTTACAGATCCCCATCTATAATGATGGCCATTAAAATCACCCATAATTAGTAATGGACCTTGTACATTACTCAGCAAACTTTTTATTGTAATAAGGTCTTCCATTTGTGGGTGTGCAATATAAAAACTAAATATATTTATATCCTCAGCCTTAACAGCAACAACATTGATGTTATCACCAACAAAGGGTAGAGGAATTGGGGAGAATGGTACTTTGTTACTAATGAGCAAAGCACATCCCCCGTATCCATCTGATCTATCATGGCGTACACTACTGAAACATGGTATCCTAAAATTACTTTCAGAATGAAGCCACGTCTCAGCAATGCCACAGATCAGTGGTTTAAACTTATTAATTAGAAAGAGTAGGTCAGATTTCCTGGGAGAAACACTCCTCACGTTCCATTGAAGGAATGTCAGGGGAAGGTACATTGTGAATGTAATTAACAATGGATGTCAGTTTGTTGGCAACGTGGTCAGGTAGGGATTGTTTTGGATTTGCTAATACAGTCATTAGCATACTAGATATGATATTCAGGATATTTTCTGAGTTGTCAGGACTGGCTGCACCTTCCATAGGGTAAGCACAACCATTTTGGGAAGGAGAGAAGGAGTAGTTCTGAGTGAGGGCTTGATGAGCCTGTTTGTCATAGCTAGGTGAAAGTGGGGCGTGGGATTTTGGTTTAAGGAAGACCGTTTTACGGTATGATTTTTGATTTTGGGGAAGTGGACTAGGAGAATGAGATGGACTGGTTACTGGTTTTATGGAGACTCTCGACACTTCAGCATATGATCTTGAAACCGGAGGAAAGACTTGACTTGCCTCCGCATATGAGACCGACTTCTCTGCCATAAGCGCTTTTATGCCCTTCTGACGACCCAATTCAGGACAAGCCTTATCGTTAGCATAATGATTACCAGAACAGGAAATACAAAAGGCACAATCAAGAGAAACTTGGCATCCATCTCCTGGGTGGTCTTGACCACATTTAAAACAGCGGGGTTTCGAGCGACATACTGTGCGTGTATGACCATACCGACAACAATTATAGCATTGAATGCTTGGGTACATGTACCTCTCGACGGAAAGGGCTGAATAAAAGCAAAAAACGCGCTTCGGTAAAATTTGGCCGTCAAAGGTTAGAACAACCGTTTGAGTGGGTTTCCATTCGGTAACACCCAGAGAAGTCACCTTACGGCTCATTCTCCTAGCCTTAATTACAGGACCGCATTCAGTGGGAACCTTGATGTTCTTTATAACTTCTTCCTCAGTCCATTCAGTAGGTACATCTCTGACAAGACCTAAGCGAGTGATGTTGAATTGAGGAATTGAGGCAACAAAATTATTTTTGTCTAAGATGGGGCTGATTAAAAAACTATTAGCATCCTGGTGAGACTTGAACTCAACTGAAATTCGGTTTCTTCCTAAGCGTTTTACACTGCCTAGGAGTATGTTGCTGAAATTATTTTGAGTCAAGAACATGCCAAATTTGACAGGGTGTAGAACAGTACCTGGAGTCTGACCTTCTTTCAAAGAAGCGTGAACTATATACGGGGGGTAATCTCTCATCGTATATATCTGTCTTCCAATTGTGTTTTTAGCTAGCTTAGGAGGGTTGATTAATGTAGGCGGGGGGGAAACGGCCGATCTTTTCCTGTTTGCAGATTCAGAGTCCATATTATCTACTTGCACATTGTCGTCGGGGAGGGTAACAGTTAACACCGGAGTGTATTCAAAGGAATCCGGAGGGTCAGGGGGTTTTTTGTTATCCATAGTGGATGTCGGGTAAAATCTTTAAAAATAAACGAAATTAAAATGTTAAAACAAACCTTTCGCTAAAACACAAACACAAAGAATATTCTCGATTGAAGTTAACAATAATAAAAGCCACTAAAATCGAAAAATTCGTAACACAGACAAAAGCACTTGTTAAGCCTTCACCACTACCCACGAAAGTCCACCTCAGGTCTTAAATGACTTACTTTAGGTTAGGTTTGCATGACATATAATTTGACATTGGTGCCGATTCCCTTGTTCACAAACTAAACTAAATTTAAGTTCAGCGCATCTTTTTCTTTCTATTTCATTATGAAAAGGACAGAAGATAAATTTTAGTTTAGTCCTGTCAAATTAATCAGCGCCTGACATAAATTGAAGTAATTTTAGTAAGCAAGTTTTTAATCGCGTCTAAACTTGTTTGGAGTAGTGACAGTTTGACAGGACTAAACTAAAATTGATCTTCTGTCCTTTTCTTAATAAAACAGAAAGAAAAAGATGCACTGAACTTCAATTTAGTTTAGTTTGTGAACAAGGGAATCGACACCGTAGTCGAGTAAGTGGTGTGAAAAGAAACTCACATACATACATATATACATACATGAACCCTGAAAACATTACACTCCTTTTTGGGCAGTCGTGTAAAAAGCATTGCCGCCGTCAAAAAAAAGCGAACCTTGAAAAAAGACGATTCGTCAAAAAACACGAATCGTCCTCGTGTGAATGAACCGTAAGATGTTGTTGTAGGGTAGGTACACAATCATGTGGCTACACACTATTCTACATAAAGTCACTATTGACCATAGTATGTCATGTATTCATTTCATACTTAGTACATACTATACACACACATTTCGCCCACACAATCTACCTAGGCATAATGTACGCCTTCAAGGCTTCAAGCTCTATCTGCGATTATGGGCTGGCGCAGACCTGGGGCCTAAGCCTACTAATTTACAAACGTTCCAATGGTTTTTCTATTGTGAGTTTTTGACAGATTTTCCATACAAAATCTGTCAAAAATCTCAAAATGGCGAGCGAGCCAATGCAACTTTGGTAAATAGCCCCTGGTGAAGCGCCATTGATAAAGGGTCCCACAGGGCTCGATTCTTGGTCCTTTCTTGTTTCTTATTTATATTAATGACTTGCCTTACCTCATAAAGGATAATCATGAAATAGTGTTGTTTGCGGATGACACTTCACTTTTGTTTAAACTTAAACGTCAGCAGCTGGTTACTGACGATGTAAATAGCGCGATCTCAAAAGTAGTTCACTGGTTTAATGTTAACAATTTACTCCTTAATGAAAAAAAAACCAAGTTTACGCTACCTCACGTTAGGCAGGTGAAAACTAATCTGTTGATTAAGGGCGAAGAATTGAATCCTGAAGATAGCACAGTATTCTTAGGCTTAACTTTAGATGCTAAGCTTCAGTGGGGCCCACATATAGATAAATTGACAAAAAAACTAAGCTCTGCGGCATATGCTGTTAGAAAAATTCGTAATTTAACTGACATAGAGACAGCCCGTTTAGTGTACTTTAGCTATTTTCATAGTGTAATGTCGTACGGTATTCTATTGTGGGGAAATGCCGCCGACATTCAGACTATCTTTGTTTTGCAAAAAAGAGCTGTTCGATCAATTTATAAATTAAGTCCGAAACACTCTCTCAGAGAGAAATTTAAGGAGATAAATTATATAATGACAGTGCCTTCTCAATATATTTTTGAAAATCTTTTATATGCCCATAAAAATATAAAATTGTTTAAAAAATACAGTGATATCCATAATATTAATACTAGGAACAAAGACAAATTTGTTGTACCTACAACTAGGCTCAAGAAAATAGGTGGCTCGTTCAGATGTCAATGTATACGCTTTTAGAATTAGCTTCCAAGCCATGTACAAGATCTTAGCCTTAATAAATTCAAAACATTGATTAAACATAAGTTGTGCCAAAAAGCGTTTTATACCATTAAAGATTACATTGAGGACAAAAAGGCTTGGGATTGAGCTGCTCCAATTTTTTCAATTTTTTTATTTTTTATTTACTTATTGAATTTTGTTATTTTTGATAACTTTGTATTTTATTATATACATACATAGTGACATGAATATTTACTTTGTGAAGTATAATATTATTATTATTTTAATTATTGTGAATTTGAGGACTATGTGGATTATATATTTTATTTATCTGGCAGTTTGAGTACACAGGCGGCCTACCCAAATGTCCTTTCTTTGGTATTGTTCGTCGAGTCGTTGAGCTCCTTAAGTTCTGAGTTGAGCTACACGATGACTGACAAATGCGTGCACTGACTGGACAGGTCCACTCAAATCTGTATGGTTCTTTCCTCAAAAGATCATCTACATGGTCCTCAAATGATCTGACCAAGATTATGTCTGGATTTTATATTCACATTGACATTTTATGTATACCTACAATGACATGAATTATGTACTATGTAAAGTATTACATTATTTTAATAATTGTGAATGTGAGGACTATGTGGATCATTCTTTTCTTTTTATTATTTATTTTTCCTTAGTTTTAATTAATCATGGTCTGGCAGTTTGAGTAATTTATGCGGCCTACCCAAATGTCCTGTTTTTTGGTATTGTTCGTCAAATCGTTGAGCTCCTTAAATTCTGAGTTGAGCCGCACGATCACTGACAAATGCGTGCACTGACTGGACAGGTCCACTCAATCTGTGTGGTTCTTTCCTCAAAAGACCATTTCAGACACCCATCTACATGGTCTTCACATAATTTGACCAAGATTATGTCTGGACTTTAAAAGAGACTGTGACCTCTGAGTTTGTTTCGGCCTTTCTTCTCAGAGTAGTCAGATACGAAACGCCGACCTCATCTAGTTTTAAAAATGTGTTTGACGTGTAAAAGTGTTTGTACAAACCTACTTACAGAAATTAAAAAAAAAAAATGTATTTATGTATATACTGGGTGTTCGGGTAGACACCGTTATCCTTGAAACTAGTGGTTTGGTGTCATCTATACCTAATATACTTTTTCTATCCCTAATAAATAGTATATTATAGATGACACCAAACCACTAGTTTCAAGGATAAAGGTGTCTACCCTAACACCCTGTATGTGTGTATGTATGTATGTTCATCTGTTCCCTCCTATCTTCTAAACCACTCATCACAATTAGACAAATGCGGTATCGTTGGAAGCGTCTTGATCGTCCGCTGGTTATAGGCTATGTGACGTCACATTAAATTAAAAATGGCGCCCTCTAGGGGACATAAAGGAACTTAAAAAAAAAATTGTTTAATCGTAATATGTTGGGTATCAAATGAAAGGGCTTAATGAGCACATTTCAAAAAAATATATATTAAAACCCCAAAATAATTAAAAAAAACCGGTTTTTTAATTTATCTGTCTGTGGTGTCTTGTTTATACCTTTTTAGTCGTAGTTGGGTTTTAGTTTTTACTACTTTAATTTTTTTATCTACCACCTTTGTCTTTGCCTTGACTTTGACTTCGCTGCCAAACAAATGCAACATTTTGTCTTAAAATGAAGTCGAAAAGACTATGAAAATAATTGTTTTTTTTTTTTTTTCACTCAGTCTGCGCCGGTACTAAGTTACTAAATAGCAATCTTTATTCCAAGAACAAAACTGCGTCACAGTATTATTAATCTTAGCGAGTGCTTCAAGTTATCGGACCATAGAGGTGAGTATACTGGTATTATGATAATATTAAAATAACTGGTTTCATGCCGTTCTCTAGCAGCTTGTCAATCCCGTTTTATGGAAGCGAGATAAACATTGTATAGGAATTTAACTTAGGTACATACATACCTACTTCATAATTAAATATTGCTTATTCACTGTCTATATGCGCAAAAGCCAAAGTGTGGAGTAACCCTACCTACCTATCTGTAATATTATATGTACTACATACTTAAAAAGTCTGTTTTTTAATCTCGTAAACTAATTTGACATTTCAAGTGATTGTTCTTTGTTTTTAGGGTTTCTAACTCAAGAGGAAAAACGGAACCCTTATAGAATCACTCGTGTGTCTGTCTGTCCGTCTGTCACAGCTAATTTGCATAAAACAAACAAGTTGTTTTAAAACACGTATTTTAAACATTGTTAAAAACATTTTGAAATAAAACAATGTTTTTTATTAAGTGTTTAAAATCACAGTTTAAAACAAGTTTTTAACAATGTTTTAAACATTAAGAAAAAAACATGGTTTTAAATCAAATTTGAATAGCAAATGAATGGAAATAAATTAAAAGTTATAAATGTTTAGGACTTGAAATAGCTCGAAAATAAATTAAAAAGGTTAGATAGTACCTACATTAGATTTGGCATATTTTTTATGAAGTAAGTTCGCTGCAACTTTTTAGGTGATTCCCCATTATTTGAACAAAATAGTAGGTATATCTATACTTCGTCGCCTGTAAATTCCCGTTCTGTCGCCGGTAAATTCCCGTTCTGTCGCTTGTCGAAAGGAGGTAATTCCCCGCAATTGTTTTGGGGACTTCTTCTTATTGAAATATACTTAAAGATGAGGTAATTGAATTAGGGAGGTAATTAAAATAAAATCGAATTGCGAATTCCGAGAACATCGGAATTCGCAATTCGCAACGTGCAGGGTGTATGTAATTGGTTCGGTATCTGTTACTTAAGTACTTAGATTGATTAGAAAAAAAAGTAAGTATGTTCACAGATCGGATAGTATAGTACCTAGTTAATAATAACTGTAATTAGTATTATATTCTGACCGTTTTTTTTTTAAATAGTCTAGAAATAAATTATATTAGGTCAGATCGATTTGTGTTGATAATAAATTTGATAAATCGTTCAAAGGAAAAAAATCAATAAAAACTCTTGTTTAAAACATTTTGAACAGTAAGTTTTATAAAATTTAAAAAAAAACTGGTTTTTTTCCAACCCTGAAAAAAACACAAAGTGAAAAATAATTTTGATTTCGGAAGTCGGTGGCACAAAACGAAAATTCAAAAGCAAAGACACCGACTTCCGAAATTAAAGTTATTTTTCACTTTTTTTGTGTTTTTTTTTTTGGAAGTCGTCACTTTTTAGTTGTGGTATCTACCCAACACAAATTCGAATACCACTATTGGACCTGCTAAGTAAATAACAGTGACGGAGTCAAATACAATATCGTCTACATAGACAGTGAGAAAAAAATACCTACGTAATTATTGAAGCTAACTCAAAAAGCAAAGTTAATAAAATTTATATGGGACCACCTCGCGAGTATACCCTTTCGAACTAAAAAAGAATTTTAAAAATACCCAAATCGCTATAGGTGTGCCTATAATATTTGAAGAGTTCCCTCGATTTCTCCAGGATCCCATCATCAGATCCTGACCTGATGACAATGGGACCACCTCGGAAATATACCCTTTCGAACTAAAAAAGGATTTTTGTAAATCGCTTTACAATTGGCGAAAATATCGATGAAAATACACAAAAAAAAAAAAAACATTACAGACGAACATAAAACTTCCTCCTTTTAGGAAGTCGGTTACGATTAATAAATAAGACGAACTTTAGTTCGCCTGGTCCAAAAATATAAATAGGTAAGTGACTTATTTAAATATATAAAATATAGTATTCAGAATTTATAAGTCATTTGCACTAATATTACGACATAATAACAACATTGTATAGTTACTAACTCACTCATCTTCTTTTATACACTTCATGGGAACGAAACCATAGCGACTTCTAATTCGACGTTAACGCCATCTATCGCGCTTAGGCTCAAACATTTATTTTTGCGGATATGTTTCATAGAATTGTATAGTTACAGAAAAATAATTCAGCTAATCATAAAATACAGATAACCATGAATGTTTTAATTCAATCAAAATTGTTTGTCAATTAAGTAATTAAGTACAAATATCCATTATATACACGTGATGAATGAGACTGAGCACATAGATATAAGGCTTTTGCAGACAATGGTCTACATCTCAAGCTCGCTAGGTTCGCTCTTCGCAAAACGTTCTACATGAAGACGCCAAAATGTGAAGCTTCTCACGCGCGATTCATAAAGTACAGTGGAGCCAATACTTACGTTTCTAAAATAAAAAATAATATTTAAAACAAAATGCGTCTCCTTCAATAAAAGCCCAAAGCCCCACGTTCTTTCTAGTGTGGCGGCCGTTTCTAAACCCAACCCCCAAAAATAACCATTTAGCTGGCAGGGACGGGATAGAGTGCTAATTTTTACCCGACTACGGCGAAGCAAAAAGTAGGGTTATGAGTTAGACAGGTATGTATGTATGTATGAAGGTATGCTCATAACTTCTAAACTTTTCATCATAATTTGACAAATGAGGTACCTATCGTTGGATGCGTCTTGTTGTCCGCTGGTTATAAGCTATGCATGCGACCTCACACTAAATTGAATATCGCGCCCTCCAGAGGACAAATAGTCGAAAGTAAAAATAAAATGTTTTTTGATTCCATCAAATGAAATATCAAATGAAAGGGCATAATTAGCACATAAAAAAATAAATATGGTACATAATATTAATACTTACTGAAAGTATGAAACTCCATCCTTTTTTTGCGTCTGAGGTGTGATTTTTACCTGAATGTTCAAAACGGTCTTCATTTGGTGAGGACATTTTTTGTCGCTGATTGTGTATCTAGTTCTTTATTAGTGATCGATGATTAATATGATTCCAAACACAAAAAAAAAAAAAAAATGAAAGTTATAAAACTAAAACCTAACTACGACAAAAAGTCAACTAATTATATAAAAACTTTTTACAAAAAAAAAACAACCGACTTCCAAACAAAAAAAACACTAAAAAAGTGAAAAATAACTTTAATTTCGGAAGTCGGTGTCTTTGCTTTTCAATTTCCGTTTTTTGCCACCGACTTCCGAAATTAAAGTTATTTTTCACTTTTTTTGTGTTTTTTTTGGAAGTCGGTTGTTTTTTTTTTGTAAAAAGTTTTTATTTTTCACTTTTTAGTTGTGGTACCTACCCCACACAAATCCGAATACCACTACCTGCTATGTAAATAACAGTGAAGGAGTCAAACAGGATATCGTCTAGATAAACTAAGTGGGAAAAATACGCAATATTGATGCTAACTCAAAAATTACGCAAGCAAAGATAATAAAATTTATATGGGACCACATCGGAAGCATGACCTACCAAACAAAAAAAGAATCATCAAAATCGATTCATAATTGGCGGAGTAATCGCGTAAGAAACATACAAAAAAAAAAAAAAAAAGACAGACGAATTGAGAACCTCCTCCTTTATGAAGAAGTCGGTTAAAAACTAAAACCCAACTACGACAAAAAGTCAACTAAAAGGTATAAACAAGACATCACAGCAGGGCCGTAGGCAGGGGGGTTTTGGGGGTTCAAACCCCCCCGAAATGCGAGAAATCAGAATCTCAATCCAGAAATCGACACCCTAGGGTTAGGGTACCTCCGTATACAGATAATTGTAACCTATTTCTCATCTATAGGCGTGCTTTATAAGCTACAATACCAGTACCAGTAAGAGTATTCTGACTCTGACTTTGTATATCTCTCTGAGATATTCTTACCTCCCTCAGCCTCTCCCAGGCGGGGTGCAAAGCGTCATACGTGTTAGGGCATAAATCAAACATACGTATGACTCCGGATTTTTAATTGGTCTGTCTGTGATGCAGGGCCATAGCCAGGTTTCATTAAGGTTGCCAGTCAGGTTGCCAGGGCGGGATACATGCGCGCGCATGTTTATATAGCTGCATTAGCTGCCATGTCGTCGTATAGCAAACAGGCACAAACAAAATATACGTTCAGCCAAACATATACACATGAATATTTAAAATTAATTTATTGATCTAAATCTAAACATAGAGACAAAGTTCGTACACTTACCTTTTTTATATGAATGATAATGGTCTGAGTCTGTATTTAACTAATTCATAAAACTTTTCTCAAATAATAAAAACTCTTTGCGTCGGACCGAAGGAGTTAAAATTTAAAAAAAAAACGGAGAAGTAAAAAGCACTAGTACAAAAAAAAACATTTTCCGCACAATTTGGCTGCTTGGACACTCTTTCTCACAAGCATAGTAGGTACTTAATTTTTTTTTTTTTTTTACCACTTTCCGCGTGTATAATATATTTATGTAGCAGCGCAGTTATATGGTTGAAGCCGTGATATACCTAGTTATATCTAGGCTTGTAGAAAAAATATCGATATATAAAAATATATATATATATATAAATAAAATATATATATATATTTTTCTGGGTTCCGTACTCGGTACCTCGAAAGGAAAAAAGGATCACTCGTGCGTGTGTCTGTCTATCTGTATGTCCGTCTGTCACAGCCAATTTGCTCCGAATCCAATGGACCGATTAAAATAAAATTTGATAGGTACACATAATTATGTATTTCTGTGACCCTAACACGGAAGTGTAGGTAACGTAAATAAATGAATTTTGAATATGGGGGCCAATTTGGAGAAAATTAAAATTAAAATAGTTTTGCAAACTCTATCGTGTGACGTATCAAATGAAAGGGCTTGTTGCGAGGATCTAAAATACATGTTTTTTTATAATTTCAAAATAAATACTTTTAAAGATATTTAAGAAAATTTACCGTTCCTCACTTATCTCCGGAATTTTTGAAAAAAATTGTTGGTTCTGTAGACCAAAAATTTTGAAAAAAATACATAAAATAGCGGAACTCTTCATTGTGCGTGGTCCGACACGCACTTGGGCCGGTTTTTTTTCAATTTGGAGCTTGACAATTGCACCTGTTAAATTAGTCTACGAGATTATAAAACAACTTTCAAATTGTTCATGTCGGCATGAGTCGGTACAGCCAGGCGCCAAAATCGAATACCTACCTTTATGTAGATGGCACAGAGCCTGTTATCGTCCTCCTCCTTTTTCCCAAATTCTCCTCGAGTTTGCTGCTTGGCTTAGGTCGAATTGTGCCGAGTCGACCCGAACAATATTCAGCGAGGGTAGATGCCGAACGGATTTTGTCGATTGGCACGAGCCGAATATATGTGGTAATTGCTTCGGCTTTACTGTTCAACAAATACTACTGAATCAAATATTGGCCGACCCGAACAAGCACCTCAAGTAGAAGCGCCGAACGTCGCCGACAAGTCCCGACAATCTTTCGGCGCTTATCGGCGCTTGTTCATATAAATGCCTGCGCCGGCTACCTGCGTGGACCGGTTCCTATAAGCGCTGGTAGATCGCCGGTTACCAGCTTTCTTTCTGTATACGGCCTAACATCCAGAGCTGGTAGCTTACTAGCCATCTGTGCCATATACGACACAATATCATTTCGGAATTAAACCAGGAAAGTTAAGGTAAGTAGGTTCTTTGGTGCATCCACACCGAGATTACTTTTTGTAGAGCAACATTTTGCATTTTAAAACTTTTTCTTATCCGTCGTTGTAAACGTTGCTCCACTACCTACTACGACTATCCTTGACGCACTTTTTAGTCTGTGAAAATAGAATCTAAGCAATTATATGCAGTAACGCATACGACGCACAAAAAGTACGGCGCACATAAAATCCGTCATTCTGGCAGATCACGCCGCGCCGCACAAACAGTGCGCGAAAAAAATTGAACGTTTGCTTCAACGTGCGCTAACGCAGACGGCGCACACTTTTAGTATGCAATCTGCATTTCCATAGCGTCCACGTCCCTACAGTTCTGCTGACAGAATGATCGAAGATGTGCGTCGTGTGCGTTAAGTCTGCGTAAAATCCGCGACGGACTTTTTGCATGGCATGTAGACTTTTTGTGCGATCGATCGCACAAAAATTGTGTCGTCTGCACCTAAAAGTAAATTCGGTGTGGATGCCCATTTAGATGAAGGAGATCATACCAAAATAAAATATTATATGTTACTTCCGCAAATATTTATTATAATATTGTTTATATGAACAATAATGTCAAGCGATATTAAATTCGAATTGCCTATGTTTAACTGAGTTTAGGACATTACAATGCTGATATACTACAATGGTTATGTTGCGACGTGTCTCTTCAACGATTATGAGAAATATCTACAAAATAGAGACTTTACAAATCTTTGGAATTATTTAAATTGAAATAATATTTAAAGCCCATCGTATACTTTCTCATTTATCATCAGCGATAACATAATTAATGAGATGGGTTGTGAAAAGAAATCTGGCAGTAATATTTTTTGGAAAGAGAATCATGTTACTGCGGCTTGTAGCACTATATCTGAAGGCACTATCTACCGGATACTTACGATAACTAAGGAATGCAAAACATTTTTATTTAATTTCCCCCTTTGATAATTTAACCGATACATAGTTATCCAGAGGTAGTGAATTTTCGGTTAGGTAACTAAAAACATTGGACTGATGACTTTGTGAAGGTCGCAGGAATCCGCTGGATGCGGTAAGCACAGCGGGCCTAGACAAGTGACAATCGCTTCGAAAGCGTTTCGTATTTCTACAACGACTTTCAACAGGATTGACATAAACTGATAGAATGTGACTTTGTTTAGGGCCTCAGAACCGGTCGAAGTGGTGATGCTTGGGGGAGGCCTATGTCCAGGAGTGAACGTCTTGCGGCTGAAGAACTAAAAACAATGAATTTCTACAAGATTCTGGATGGAAACTCTTTGAAGAGACACTCGCCTTTGACAAGAAGGGTAGGTTAATGATTAAAGTACATTACAATAGTAAAATAGCTTCTACATTATATAGCGTTAACATTATTATTGTTCTTAATAATACTTAATGTATCTATCGGAAGGGGATAGACTATAGAGTTTATATTTGCCAACAGTACGCATCTGATTTTTGTGATACATACAGGAATGCTTATATTATTCCTGAGCAGAATTCAATACACTTATATTTTGTTTCATTCGATCTCTTTTATATTAACATAAATTCTTGTAATCATTAAATATTTTTTTAACGTCTTAATAATCACGCCTGTAATTCCCCGAGGGGTTGGGCAGAGGTATACCTATAGTACACCCACATTTCACCAGTTATGTTTAAGTCCCATGTAATAGGGGGCGAGCCTATTGCCATCAACCGGACACAAATCCAGACTGCGGGCTGCTACTGAGAAATTCCAGATGGAAAACCCAATAAAACTTTGCCCTACCCGGGAATAGAACTCAGAACCTCAAGCTCAGCAGTAGCGCTTGCGACCACTTGACCAACGAGGCAGTCTTCGATCTTAATCTATTTTCACGGATAAGTACAACGAACGCGTTTTACTAGAGATCTCATTTGAAATACCTATTTGACTGTAGACAACAAAAGTCAGATGCGTTTACTAAAAGCAAAAAACATCGTATATAGTTAAGACATTGTACAATAGAACGGAAGATACAGTCGTGATATCAATAAAAAAATAATTTAACAAAATAAATAACAACCGTAGCCAATTCATATGAACATATATAAAAAAGAAACGAGATTTTTGATTTGTAGGAATTATTTTGTAATTTTTACTGCGGGTGTTATTACAGTCAGTAAATTGTAATTCTTTAAAATATATTAGTTTATTAATCGTATGGAATACAATTTACAATATCATGCTCATTACAATATTTTCAACAGCGCAACAGTAAATTGTTAAAATAAATCGAATTTGTGTTTATGACGAAATGATCGAATATGTGTATTTAATTTATCTATTCTATTGATAATAGTCTTCGAATAAGTTCTATTGATTAATCCTTGTATTATATTCAAATAATTATAATTATCTAATACTAAAAGCTAAAAACATTGATCTAATATTATGCACAAACAACAAACTTAATGGTAGACAACACAAATCACAGTTACGTAGCAAATAGAGTGCAGGCTATTTTTACATAGAAACGAGAATAAGTTCAAATAACGAAGAACCAACACAATAAAAATAAAACTGTCAAAAATATACAAGTGGGCCTAGACAAGTGACAATCGCTTTGAAAGCGTTTCGTATTTCTACAACGACTTTCAACAAGACTGACATGAGCTTTTCGATAGCTTATGTCAGTCCTATACATTTTTGCCTTTTCCATCATCGTTACCGCTGATAGAATGTCACTTTGTCTAGGGCCTCAGGTCAATTAAGATTTAACTAGCAAAACTTCACAGTCGTGATGCGTATCGATATCGCAATTCGATAAAACAAAAATAAAATCTATTTTTGTGAACTCGCACGTCCTTTTTACAAATCAAGATCAATATTTAGACACATGTTAAGAAATCGAGCCATTTTTTAAATTTGAACATAATTCCGACAGCGTTAAAGCTCTAATTACAAAAACTGACATCAAAACCCAAGTCTAAGTTATCAATTTTGTAATAAGAACTTTACCGTGCTTGGAACAAAGTTCAAAATACAATAATTGGCTGTCGGCTGTCGTTGATAATCAGCTGTACCTACTTGAAATTATGTTTTGAGAAAATTTGATCGTGTTTAGATATCGATATCCATCATATCGGCGAAGTTTCGCTACTTAATTTAATTTGACCTTTATGTAATAGTTTCTGGTTAGTTTGAAATTCAAACAGAGGTTTGGTGCCAGCACCATAGCTAAGAGAAACATTCTCTTTGGTATAGAACCGGCGGGCGCGGGTTGTGCGAATAGTATTGATGTTATTATCCTAATTTGAAGTAAAAATAGCCTTAGTATAAGCGCAATCAAATACACAACAAAGATACAGGAGAAAGTTCATATATAGAGAAATATTATAAACAAAGTTAAATATAAGGCAATACAAGAAATAAATTAGTATACGAATAAATAGAAAAAATATTAAAAATATAAATAACGTGCCGAAGAGTATAATATTTATTCATATCTATTATTTATGTATTCGGATACCTATGTAAAAGTATATCATTATGGAATTTTAATTTGCAGTTACATTATTACGTTGCATAATGTCGCGTAATTTTACCTCTATGATACAATGATCAGTGACAATTGCGTAAGTAATAAAACCGATATTTTATTGTGTTTACTCGTAATTATTGAATAAATCCTGAATATGGAATGCTCTATTGCGGTTTTGATTATTGTATTTAATTACTAGGAAACCGATTTTAAAGTATAAAACCGCAAAACGTCAGAAAATTGTATAGCTCAATGTGTCATATAGATAGAAATACGTGACGTCACAGTTCTCGATGCGCTAATACCTACCCTAAATATACATTAATATCACACGGCCTTACAGCGGCCTAATACACGTAAGAAATGATATACGATTGATATATTTGGTAATGAGCGGACAACCGTAAGAAAATTGTTCTAATAACATAAATAACTTTTTTGAGACCTTTTTCAACGAAATATTAAAGCTTATAACACCATACCTCCCACCCCGGGTAAGTTCCATTTTTGAAAAATAACGAGACAATTTTTAAAACAAAACCGTTAAAATTAGCTTTAAAAAATAATAAAGCTACAAAAGGTTTGTAGTAAAAAAACTATAATTTTCCCCATACAAAATCTACTAAGTCGTCACACGAAGCATACTCATTCTGTAAACTTGTAAATCGATATCCCTTTGTAACGATTACCGAGTAATCGATTATTATCGATTGGGATATACTTTCGCAGACCAAGTTTCAGAATAGCGCAAATTCACAGTACACTTTGCCAAAGCTCTCTTCCCTCACTGTTCCCTTCATATAATACTAATAAAAACGCACTTTGTTCGGAGACTGCACTAAAACATAATTTTAGTGATTCTTCTAAACAAGTATATTATAAGAAGTAGATATACAAAATATAATTACATATACATTTGGGAAATGTGACCAGAACAAAATATAAATAATATTATTTTAATACAATTTTCAAAGTATCAGCGCTTTAACGATAAACTCTGGCCGATTTTAAAATATAATGATTATTATTATTTCATTTAGAGCTAAATATGTATGATACATGTTTTATAATATTAGATTTGATATAATTATTTTTTCGTGTTTATATTAATGCTACAAAGTCAGAAATCATCTTCTAAGAAAAAGGGAAATCGTAATAAGATGCATAGATATAACATAATTATAGACAGGCAAGGTTCAAATGACATTTTGAAAAGATGTTTCTTTTGAACTTGATAGTACTTTTACGATTAAGACTCATTGGATATTTTTATCTTTTATAACATTAATATAGACACTGAATTAATATCATAGTGGAGTATTGTGACCTATTATTACTATTAAACGTGAGAACATGTAACTACGTAATAGCAGTATACAAACTAGAATCGATACATTAATAATTCATAACATTATCATCAAAATACATAATAAGAATCATAGATAAACAATAATGGTAAATAATACTTATTATTCACTTGTTTTTGAAGCAAACGACGACAGTACAAACATTTTCAATTGTCTTTGGTAAGCCATTGAAGCTAGGAAATGTTTGGAATGTAATTTTTTTTAAGAAAAATACTACTTTTATGGGCAAGAAATCTGTTTTGTATCAATTTCGTCGTTTGCTTCTAAAATCAACGAAATTAGCTAAACACGAGCGAAAACTTTAACGTGGAAGTGTAATTATATCTTACAATTTAACTAAATTGTGCTCGCAGGACGCTTCTTCTGTCTCACAGAGTAAAGTTATTGTTATTAAGCTAAAAACTGAGTATTTGAGATTTTTCTTTCGATACTTTAACAACACCATATATGTATAATCAGTCACGAAAAATACAGGAGAATAGAAGGTACTGCGGTTATGTCCCGAGCTGTGGTATGACAAATCGGGATCTTAGTTCATATAGTCCCATCATTCTAGCTGGCACTTTCAGATTTAGAACGTCTTCAACAGCCAGTTACTCAATTTTTTTTAAACCCGTTGAAATGTCTATGGGCGAGTTTTAGCGTTTAAGAGCTGTCAGTGTCAATATTCCACAGAAAATAATGACACTGACAGCCCAACGTAGTTTATGTGCTGATCGCGTTAGGTTTCTTCAGTAAAATTCGCCCTTAGTAGGTAGTTTTGTTGTGATTGGATGACCAAAATAAATAAAATAGCCAATCATCGTAAGATTTGACATTTCGAAAAGGCTTTCAGTAGCTGTGGTTGATAAGGTAGTTTATCGAACTGTAGAATTAATGCCGATAGTATGTTTTGAATCTTTGACAGTCGTTACGGGTCGTCGGAAGCCCGAAAGTCTGACAACCAGTCTTACCAAGGGGTATCGTATTGCCCAGTTACTGGATTGTGGAGGTCAGATAGGCAGTCGCTTCATGTAAAATACTGGTATTAAGCTGCATCTGATTATACTGGAAGACGACCCTAGTACAGTTGGGAAAAGGCTAGGCAGATTGAGAATGTCTTGAAAGCTAAGAGTTCTAGGAACCACTTATATGGTGTTGTTAAAGTTAATAGATAATAATTATTATGTAATTCACTAGGTCCTCTATGTTGAGTAGAACGAGGCAAAAAAGCGCTTATAGCTAACAACTAAAAATTCACATTTCCTAATATTATTAAGTCTAAACCTGCCCTAACTACAAACTAGTGGTAAGATTCGATAACCAGGAACTATTTGCATCTCCGTACCTCAATTTTATACTTAATAGCCTCATTTTAATACTTGCACCTATAATACATCGAAATTTTGACAATATTCTTTACCCCAAATATATTGCTACCTCATACACAAAAAATAAGTACATACAAACACTTTTTACCCATTCCATTTTTATCGATATCGACATTCATACATCCCTAGCTCATTCTTAGTAATGAAATCTTACCACTAGTGATGTAGCTTCATATCGTATGGTCGTATTACTGTTGTGGTAACATATGCGACCAGGCGGCCTCGTATTTTGTGTGCGCTGAACTGCACGCAGATTTTGTGGCGTCGACTACGGATAGTGGGAAAGGTTCGCACTGAAAGATAAAATGTGAAGTTGATAACGATAATGCGATTCACAAGCGCGCATCATGTGGCTCTTATCTCATTGTATTAAGGTATACAGAGTGTAAGGGACATCAGCGTTGTCACTCAAACCATGGGTAGTAGACTTAAATATAAAATAAATGACCGAGTAACAACAAAAAAAAAAAGTTATTTTCATTAAAAGATTTTTTTTTAAGTTTCTATCCGACACCGTGCTCGCAGGCGAAACAGCTAACTGACTGAGGGACGGGTCGCGCTCGCGGCCGGTCAGGTCACATCCCTCGACCCCCACCCGTGTAGAGACGCAAGTTATCCATTGATTTTACGTTCTATAAATGACACCAAACCACTGGTTTCAAGGATAACGGTGTTTACCCTAACACCCTGTATATTGGAACAATTGACGCGTATTCGTAATTAAATATCTGTATTTGCGTATTGTCCTCTTGTATTTGAGATTTAAAATTAATTCTGAAGTATTTATTAACTTGAGTATTATGTAGTGGGGTGATAAGCTCGATGCAATAACATTGAGTATATAACTTTAATAGAAGGAATAAATCTTATGTTTTTTTAAATAGAAATATTAAAAAAGCAAATAAAAGACATTATCATATTAATCACTACGAGTAGCCTAGTATTTATTTTCGAGGTTCATTTTTTTATATTAATATTTCATTTTTCGTTCATACCACGCGTTCCGTGACTTTATAGGTATTGATATAAGCCTTAAATTGCAATGACACACGTTCGTGAAATTAAACAACTACTTCTTTGCAGAACCGTGTATTTACGGGCTCAAGTTCTTTTTAGTTTGATTTAATAGTTACGTTGAGTAACATGAACTACGAAAACTAACCAACAAATAACAGGCGCTCTCAATATCAAAGTTACCGGTGACGGTATGAATGGAAAAAAGACTTGTATCTTTATCAATAATGAAGCAAATACCTTATAGTTTTGCATAGTAGACCCGAGGAAGTAGCTATCACAGGTAAAATTAGCTTACGAATCTTTTTATACGCCTAGTTTGGCAATAAAAAATGCTACCATTGGTAAGCAAAACGATTTGTTTTCGTTTATAGGAACCGAGCATAAATGCTTGATACTTACAGTGAGCGCACAGAAGGCCAGCTCGACAGCCGCTATGAACCGCTCGAGCTCGGCGCTGCTGGCCAGCACCAGCGCCAGCCCCGCGCCGCGCTCGCGCGCCTCGCACACGCTCCACTCCTGCACCAAACGTGTGGGAGGGTTAACATATTGACCCCAATGAGAGGTGCCGCAACCGGCATGGCACACAGCTCTGATTCCCCGGAATATTCCGGCCTTAACTCGGTTTGATGAATGTCCATATTTTTTTCGAGTGTAATAATAGACTTTCGTATCTTGTCACTTGATACACGGCCGATTATTTATTTATTTATTACTGGAAGCACAGAAATGTACATAGGCGGACTTAATGGCCTATGGCCGAAAACGCCTATGTCATAGGCGTTTTCTACCAGTCAACCTTTGGGTGATGCAGAGACAAACAGTGGTAGGTGAAATTACGAAAAAAAAAGGGATATTTTAATATATTGAAATAAGTGAAGATAGGTACACATTTACCTATTACAAACTATAAATAAAATATAATTATAAATGTATACAATGTGGAGACGACAATACAACATGAAAACACTGGCAATACTAATGCATATGAGTATTATGGAGCTATCAAATAAATCCTAACATGGAAATTAAAAAAGGCATTTTTTCAAACAAACTAAATAGTAGTGATGGGCCGACTATGGGGTTTGCCGATCTTAGACTAGCTATCGTAACTAAACTGTTGGATATATTTGATTAATTTTTTGAATGTTGACCAAGAACGTCATTAGATATACGGAGTTTTATTTTTTGTTGTATTGTCGTCTCTTGTGTAAATATCAGCACAAACCGATTCTTTTGTCCGTTTTTTCTGATTAGAGTAGGTTGATTGCATGAAGATGCAGACAATAAAAATGCTTATTGCACATTTGGTTATCACTTTGTCTTTTTTATGTTAATAGTATGAATTCTAAATTCAAAACTTACCAAACAGCACCAGTTTTCATCAGTGTCTGGTATTTTAAACGCCGTCAAGTTCTTGATGGACCCACAAGCTAGGATCTCGATGTCTGTCCGCATCTCCTCTATGTATTCTTGAAACAAGTCATTAACATAAAATATTTAACTTGAATTATTTGTTCCAGTTCCAGGCAAGATATTTGGACGAGTGTAAATCATAATTACGAAGTGCACTACCGCTATGCGAAAGAACTTGATTACAATATACGTTGTCGCGAAAATTCTTTACTGCGATGTACGTTACTGCGAATGTATACTATTGCGACGTAATTGCTGTTGGCAAAAGGGGTCTGGGGTTCTAATACTCGTCGAGTTTCATTGTCTCGCCGCTTTTCTGGTTGGTCACAACAGTACCTAGATCCTAGCATGTCCCAAGAAAAAGTGGTACCTACCCTCTATTTGGATATAACTGTTTTGATACCTTTAAGTAGTGCCTCAGAGCCCCTATCCTTCAGGTAAGCAGCGGCTCCAGTCACAAAGGCAAGGTCAAGGGTATCCCGCACGCTGATGACCTCGTGCGGCGTCACCAGTACTGTGCACGCGGGCGGAGGCCCGGGCCGCTCGCATGACTTCTTAGCACCGTCCTTTTCTTCAAGAGCCTGAAAAAGAGAGAGAGAAGTCTGTATAGTCCAAAGTACCATTAGTTAATGTGACACATACTAAAAGTTCATTTTATCTACTCTTATATCGTAAACTTCTAATCCTTATGCTTTACTTATTATCCTAACTATCCCAACTAATATTATAAATGCGAAAGGGAGTTTGATTGTTTGTTTTTTACGCTTTCACGCTAAAACGGCTGAACGGATTTGGATAACATTTGGCACGGGGATGGACCATGACCTGGAATAGGACATAGGATACTTTTTATCCCGATATTCCCATGGGATCGAGACTTACGCGGGTGAAACCGCGGGGCGCAGCTAGTTTTTTATAATAAATGCGAAAGTGAGTTTGTTTTTTTACGCTTTCACGCTAAAACGGCTGAACGGATTAGGATGAAATTTGGTATGGACATACTTTGAACCCTGGCGAAGGACATAGGCTATCGACATACCACGTGTGCGAAGCCGCGGGCGGAAATTAGTCATGAAATAAAAATAATGTACTTGTATTGTCGTTCAAACTAAGTCATGCAGAATGAAAAACTTAGATTGTGTGGAGAGTATTTATTCTTACCTGTGCAGCGTGTAACAACAAGCTCTGTAACCACGAGGACGCGGTGGCATCGTCTGGGGCCGCCAGCAGGAGCCTGCTGTTGTCCGCTAAGGCGATCTCGAAGCAATGCGGCCTCCGCGAAGAGTCCAGGTGTCTCCTGACGCCCAGCACCGAGCGCAGGGCGATGTTGT
Source organism: Lithophane ornitopus (assembly GCA_948473465.1). NCBI lineage: Eukaryota > Metazoa > Arthropoda > Insecta > Lepidoptera > Noctuidae > Lithophane > Lithophane ornitopus. The sequence continues at coordinate 11,141,229 of OX419632.1, read as the reverse complement.
GCGGCAGCGGGGACGTGCCATCGGACGAGTGGGAGCCCCAGTGTAGCACGCCGGCCCTGACCACGGAACCAAAGTTAGATTTGTATGATCTTGCAGTTGATGTTAGTTTTTTTTTTTTTTTTTACAAAATCTCAACTTGCTGTAAACTATTAATAAATGTTTTTTTTATTAAAAAAAAGTTATTATATTTGTTTTAGACTCAAAATGAAAAAAAATATGACATATTGGTACAAGTCTGTACAATAAAGGCGGCCGTTAATAAGGCACATGGGAGTTTTAGAAAAGTTTAGCTTAGTTGTGTCGTCTCTGTCACACATACCAATGTAAAGTCCATTTAAATCTTGTTTCCAATAGTGATGTTATGTCCACTTAAACAAACATCAACTTTATGCAAGTGTAAATAAAGTTGATTTTCGACTGACTAGTACCGTTGAAAACGTCATTTAAAAATGTGAAGTTGTAGCGCAAACTGAACCTTATGTGTAACCATTACAGTTGTTTTTCCTAAAACTCGTGTTTGTTTACATGTTTGGCAAATAAATTGCGCACGCAGAATACGTCTGTTAAGATAAAATTGAAAAAAAAAAAAGGTTTGATTACTAATCTCTATAATAATTACTTTACGAAAGTTCTTCCAGAATATTTCAACAATGTTTTATTGTAATACTAGCAACCCGCCCAGGCTTCGCACGGGTAACATTTTTTTTTCTGTCGTAGTGTCGTATCAGCGTGTCGCGTCGAGCATGTGGGTTAGATTAAAATGTAACTGATGTTCATCCTACTTGGGGTATTTTTAATTTATTTTATTTCCAATCCTGCAATTATAAAGAATAGATACATATTGTTTTCATATAACTCTATTAGACGGAGATCCCAGGGCCACCAGACGTCACGTATTCGTATTCTGACGAAAGAAATGTGGACGATTGAGTAGTGTTAGTATGTACTAAGAACGCATGCCTACCTGCTAGCTTGCTTAGACGGCCAATTTTCAGGTATCAGGTAATCAAGGTACATAAAAACATAACTTACCTCACGTAAATTCTCCAAGCTGTTTTTTACGTATATTTTAGGCAATATCCTTAAAAATAAGTCGCCAGTACTCCCAGACACTTTCCGTCGGCCAAATTGCTTTGCATACGCTTTAAAGCTCCTAAAATAATGACTTAACTTCACGTAAATTCTGATGCTCCATTTTTATATATGTCCACCAGACAACTATTTTAAAACCTTTTACAAGAAGACAGACCGATCCAAGGGGCCAATCATCCCCTAAACTCAGTTTTAATGCCTCAGTGGGTAGGAGCGCGAGGGCATTATCCACGCGCATGAGACTGAGTGACACATGTATATATATACATATTAATCACGTTGATAACGTGGTAAAATAAAATCAAGAAAATCATATTTTTTTAGGGTACCTCCCCTACACGTAAACTGGTAATGTTGTTTGTTTTTCTCCTCTATCCCATGGTGTGGGGTGTCGTTGGAAAGGTCGTTTGAGTCTGTGAAAACCATTTTTGGATTCAGGGATCCGTTTACGAAATATGAAGATTTAAAGGGCTATCTGAGTGGGCGATAATGGTCCCAGCACGGCCAGCCACTACGTGTGAATTATTTAAAAGAGCAAATAAAACTTTTCCTTTTTATATTGCGATACCATCAAAATCTGTCCCGGAGGAACCGAGCTACGTGCATCTAAAGTATTTTTCTCTGCCCGCGGCTTAGCTCAAAGACTGTTAATATCCCTGAATACAAAAATGGCTTTCACAGACTCACAATATTTTCAAACGACCTTTCCAACGACACCCCACACCATGGGATAGAGGAGAAAAAAAAAACAACATTACCAGTTTACTTGTAGGGGAGGTACCCTAAAAAAAGATGATTTTCTTGATTTTATTTTACAACGTTATCAACGTGATTAATATGTATATATATACATGTGTCACTCAGTCTCATGCGCGTGGATAATGCCCTCGCGCTCCAACACCCGCACCCGCGCACCCACAGAGGCATTAAAACTGAGTTTAGGGGATGATCGGCCCCTTGGAACATCTGCCTTCTTGTCAAAGGTTTTATAATAGTTGTCTGGTGGACATATATAAAAATGGAGCATCAGAATTTACGTGAAGTTAAGTCATTATATTGGGAGCTTTAAAGCGTCTGCAAAGCAATTTGGCCGACGGAAAGTGTTTTGGAGTATTGGCGACTTATTTTTAAGGATATTGCCTAAAATATACGTAAAAAACAGCTTGGAGAATTTACGTGAGGTAAGTAATGTTTTTATGTACAGTCACAGACTTTAATTGATAAGCCACTTTCAAACTTTTCAATTTGGCAGTTTCATACATTAACAAGATTACACGATTAAACACGAACTCAAATTGCATGCTCGTAAACAAGATGACTATTTACTAGCAATCCGAAATAGTCTTATCCATAGAGGTTGACTAATAAGTTCTCAATAAAAATAAATACAAAGTTTATCTAATCTAATTGATACTGACCTCCTTTGAATCAGAGCTCATTAACTTGATGATTCTGAAAACCTATGCGAAGACAGTGACAGTTGAAATGTCGATGTCAGAGACGTTATTTTCGAATTTGTCAAAATGACTAATTAGAATTTCTCCGTTCGCTAACGTTACTATGGCTACGCTTTTAGGGGTATGAGGAACAGGGTGTAAAGTTCACTCATACTCCATAGAAAAGGGAGGATCCTCCGACCAGACGGGTGTTGTGTCTGGCGGGCAACTGCCCAACGATTGATGTTGGGTTCTCGTATATATGTCCACTGCACGGTAAACTTTAATTGCGCGATGCAGGATTTATGTGACGTCTGTCTGACGTCAGGTCTTTGATGCGTAGTTCGCATGTGGCGATGTAGATACCGCCACACGCTAAAACAATCGTCGCTAGGTTACGGTTGCCAGACCTACAATTGGTTGACTTTGGGTAGTCACTCTGCTGTCAAGTTTGTAGTTCTAGCTCTCAGGTTAGCCAACTGGCAAAGATATTAAAATATAAATTTCTTCTTCTATAATATCAAGACATGACTTTCCGTGTCTGGATGTATGAGTATAACCGACTAAGCCCGATTTGCATTACACGGGTAAAATGCGAACAGTGCCAAGTGGCTCATCAATTATGGGCCGTGACTGTACCTTGATAACCTGATACCTGAAAATTGGCCGTCTAAGCAAGCTAGCAGGTAGGCATGCGTTCTTAGTACATATTAACACTACTCAATTGTCCATATTTCCTTCGTCAGAAAATACGTGACGTCTGGTGGCCCTGGGATCTTGGACTATATTGGTTTACGCGGCGCACGCCAGTAAAACTCCCAGTAGTCATGATTTTTCCGACATTCTCAACAATCATCGTAATATTTCAGCCAATTTACATAAAACCATAATGAATTATACACCTAAACCATTGGTGAAAACCGTATGAAAATCCGTTCGGTAGTTTTTGAGTTTATCGCGTTCAGACAGACATACAGACACGGAGGAGGTACTTCGTTTTATAATTTATCTAGTGATGACATTAAATAAATTGCTATATACCTGAGCAAAAAGTAACAAGGCTCGAACCGCCGGCTCCTATCCATCCGGCACATGAGGTACCCTTCTAACGGTGGGGCGAAGGCGCCGGGCGCTTCAATGAGACGGTCGCCCGCGTCGCCTGAACATACGCGCCCGTAGAACAGGATTCGCGGTATCTGAAACAAAATTTTTGTACTACAGTTTCTCTCTTACCCAATGTGCGTGATTTCACACTTTAAAGGCAATACACCGTATTGCGAGCCGCATTAAGATCATAATAGAAGTACACAAGACTTCTTTATTCGGCGAAAACTGCCTTATTGCCAAAGTGAAATTTTCCTAAACCAAGCCCTATACAGGGTGTTAGGGTAAACACCGTTATTCATGAAACCAGTGGTTTGGTGTCATGTATAGAACGTAAAATCAATGGAAAATTACGCCTTTTTTTTTAATTTATATTTTTCCACTCGAGTATTTCACCCTTTCACCTATGCGCTAGGGCAAAGAACTTGCGTCTCAACACGGGTGGGGGTCGCGGGACGTGACCTGAACGGCCGCGAGGCCGACCCCTCCCTCAGTCAGTCAGCTGTTTCGCTTGCGAGCACGGTGTCGGATAGAAACTTTAAAAAAATCTTTTAATGAAAATTACTTTTATTTTGTTGTTACTCGGTCATTTATATTTAAGTCAACTACCCATGGTTTGAGTGACAACGGTGTTCAACCTTACACCCTGTATTGTGCGTGGCCATAAATATATGACCATATTTTGTGTGAGGAGAAAGAAAGGCGAAAATTATGACTTCTTGATCTATTTCAGTTTATTATTTACCATACATACAGTTTATCGGGCGTAATGAAAATCATCGTAATACATAATAAGTTTTTTTTTTTATATTCATGAAAAAGTACTGACTGGAAACAACTTTATTGGCATCCCTTATCTTTTTATTAGGCTAGTAACATTACTAACATACAGCCAATAACCGATAATCCGTAAAAACACGTCCATACTCTGACTTGTAGTGATAACGGTTTTTATCATAATATTGTTATTGTTTCATAGAGCGAGGTCAAACAAAAATAAAGTTCATAATTAATTTTAACAGGTCAAGTACCTCTAAAACTCGAATGTTGATGAAGACGAAGAGAACAATTGAATAATATTTATTTAACTGAATAAAAATAAAACTATCAAATTGTAATCATACTATTTCAAACGCATAGTTTTAAGGTAGCCCAAATGCAAGGTTATAAATAATAGACACCCGAAAGGTGCGGAATATAGGCCTAGCTACCCAATTTACATTATACATATTACTATTTCGTGCCCAAGTGGGTTCAGTCATACCGCCGAGTTCGGTTCTACCCTACACCTTAGTAGGGTGTTTCATCAAATAGTTCCTATGCCGTAATATTGGCTCCACTGTTGTAGGACGAACACAAATACGCTACGGCGCTACATAATAGGTCCGTTGTTCAAATTTAACAGTGGAGCCAACATTACTGCATAGGAACTATTTGATGAAAACGCACTCTAATAATACATCTTTTCGATTATTGGGCCAATTTTTACACGACTTACCAAAAAAAAGTATTATTTTTTTACGCCTTCCCTCTCTTTGGATTTATGGACATAATGATCATCAATTCAACATGAACAACACACAACAGATTAAACTTCACATCGCCCATAATCTCGAAGAAATATTAAAGTTTTGATACATACCCGCATCTCATGCCTCTGCCTAGCCACGGCGACTGCCAGCTCCCTACACCCAAGCGGGATCATGGCCGGCGGTCGCTGGATACGTAGCGGTGACGTCCGTGCACTCCACTCGAGGGAAGATGCGAATCTTGCCCCGAGTGTAGCCTCCCCGGTGATGATGGAGCAGGCTATGTTACCAGCGATGTCTAAGATTTGGATGTACTGCGCTTCTGGGCCAACCTGTTGGTGTTAAGAATATTGTTAGTATGAAATCGGCAGTAATCGGCGTAGCGTGGGAGCAAGCTAGATTGAGGACTGACAACCTTAAGGTGAAATGGGACTGACGAGAGCCGAGGGGGGTGGTATGACCCCGCCCGCGCGCAATTCTAGTGCACTATGTTTACAAATATTTAATTTTAAAATTTTATTTGTGTATAGAAAAAATTAGTCCATAATTCCTTAAAGTATTTAATAGTGTGTTACACAATCGAATGGAATAGGTTTTTCTCTTTAAGAAAGCAGATTTTAAGGAAACTTTGCGGTTTTTTAGTATCGAGGAAAGTTTTGTCAATCGTGTTTCGGGCCTCATATTTCACTAAAGACACTCTTCAATTTTCGTAATCATAAAAAAAACGCAAATGTGTTGTTCTTTTTGAGAGAAACATTGATTTTGCGTGAAGTCGAATCGCGTCAAAACATCTGCTTTGGAACCATTTCACCTTAATGGGCATATACTACCTCAGCTCAAATTCACTTTTTATCTCGCTCGCACTATACTACTCGCGCCCTGACTGAGAGCGAGGCGGAGTGAGGTGCGGGCGGCTCCAAGCCTCGAATAGTTTAGGTAATTGCTTTTTACGGTGAAAATAAGGGTAATAAAAACATAAGACCTGATTCATAGTTAGTTCAGCTATTATGCAAAGTTTCATGATCTAATTTGAAGTATTTTTTGAATACCAGCGGTTTATGATTCGGTTTAGAAGTAACTTTGGTTTTTTTTTGTATAGAGAAAACACACACCACTGGGCCACAACTGGGGGACAGCGAAACAACTTTTAAAATTTTCTCGTTGTCCACTACTGGGGGGACAGCAAAACAACTTAAAAAAAATATTCTCGTTGTCCACCACTGGGGGACAGCGTCACAACTTTCTAAATTATTTCCATTCGCCACCACTGGTGGAGAGCGACACGGATTTTTAAACATTCCCTATGGCCACCGCTGGGGGACAATGGCACAACTTTTGATCCCATTTCTACTGCCTATCAATTTAAATTATTTTCTTTAGAGACCAGTAAAGGATAGCTACTACACTTACGGGCGGGCTATATTACATCTATAAGAAAATAAATATTATTTTATTATTATTACGTAAACATTTGAATTTGATAAAAATAGTTCCAGCATTAACCGCTAAAACCAAATCCGTAAGTTTATTAGGCTATCCTTTACTGGTCCCTAGTTACTCTAGATAAAATAATTTAAATTGATGGCCAGCGGGAATTGGATCAAAAGTTGTGCCATTGTCCCCCAGCGGTGGCCATAGGGAATGTTTAAAAATCCGTGTCGCTCTCCACCAGTGGTGGCGAATGGAAATAATTTAGAAAGTTGTGACGCTGTCCCCCAGTGGTGAAAATGAGAATAATTTTTAAAAGTCGTTTCGCTGTACCTCCGTTTGGTAGACGAGAAAATTTTAAAAGTTGTTTCGCTGTCCCCCAGTGGTGGCCAAACAAATGTGGACATCGGGAATAATCGGAAAAAAATATTTAATCGTGTTTTCGTCAAACATAGGACCTAGTATCACTCCTCAACTTTAACATAATTATATTTATGACAAAAATTATTTTGCAGTATTTTCGGCATAACGGAGGATCATGCTAAGCAATTTGCCAGGGATAGGCTGGATGTGGAAGGTAGAGCACCGGGTTGGAGAGGCCTTTGTCTATCTGTGGACTGATAGTCTGAGTCAAATGATAATTAAGAAAACTTTAATACACGAAGTAAATGTGGCCTGTAAAATTGCGCTGTATCGCAGGATCACGTATCGGAATAATCTTTTAGTAAACAGATAATTTTGTTTCAGGGTATGTAGAATTATTATATAGTATGTTAATTAATAATTAATAAAGGGCGTTCCTGCTAACCCGCAATAGTATAGCGGTCATACACGCTAAACATTTTTTTTTAATTTATTAATAGTATAATATTCAAAAAACTATTAAATTGATACGTAAAAGAAACGCTTTCTACACGCAAACTTGTATTTCAACGTAGACCATTTCACAACGTAGACCTCAAAAGACCATTTCAGACTCGAATTTACATGGTCCTCATATGGCTTGACCAAGATTATGTCTGGACTTTAAAAGAGACTGTGACCTCTGAGTTTGTTTCGGCCTTTCTTCTCAGAGTAGTCAGATAGGAAACGCCGACCTCATCTAGCTTATTTTTAATATTTTTTAATATGACGTGTAAAAGTGATTCCAATATCCTATTTACAGAATAAACAATTTCATTTCATTTCATTTCATTTCAGAAAGACGAGTGTGACAAGTGTGCGTGTACAGAGTTTCTTTTCCGTATCAATTTAATATTTTTTGTGAATACTTTACTATAAAACAGTTCTTTTTTTTTAAGGACTTCAAAAAAAGAAGGAGTTTGTTAATTCGTCTGTATTTTTAGCATGTATAGACGCTATACTTACTATTGCACTAAGTTCTCATAACGACTGCCACAGGGTATCGCAAATAACCACCTGGGTGGCTATGTTTTCATTCCCACCCCTTCAACAATCGATGCGGTCAACAGACAAACAAATAATAAAAGACAATAGAGATTGCAAATTAATGTGCATAATAAGGGGCATTGATTTGAATATACTATTATAAACAGCTCTGCATATCACAAGGTCGAAAATATTATGATCCACTATGAGCTAATAGATACGTCTGGAATATTATCGAATCGTTATTCTAATGAGTCATTGAAATGATTAAGATATTGACCCAGCTTTACATCTGTAACTGCATAAACATCTACATTTCTCAAGGTTTAGATACATAATTACATAGAGTGCAGTGTAATGGTCCTGATACTATATTATGGCTTGATTCCGCAAATTACGAGATATATTTATTTATTTCTTGAAACTTTATGCCCAAGTAAAAAAAAAAAACTGTACAAAAGCGAACTTAATGCCTGAGGCGATATATTCAGATCCTTTAAGTTTTTGCTGCAATTCGTTAATCCAGAATCCGATACGCGTAAAATCTCAAAAAGCTGGATTCCTCAAACAAGACTACAAAAAAATAAGTAGTTGTTCGCAATCCTAACTTAATATTATAAATGCGAAAGTGAGATTATTTGTTTATTACGCTTTCACGCTAAAACGGCTGAACGGATTTGGATGAAATTTGACATAAGGGTAGACCTCGACCTGGAGAAGGACATAGGCTTCTTTTCATCCTGGATCACAGACGAAGCTAGTAAAATGATATTTTTTAAATTACTGTACTACTTACAACAATAGCATCCAGTTCATTATGAGGTAGCCGGCACAACATTTCGTACTCCGTACCCCCAGGCTTCACGCTCGCGACATATAGCGCGTAGTCAGTGATGAAAACTAGCAGAGGTGTCCAAGACCCATCGTCCATGCTGTATGCTGACTTTACTTTCATCATCTGAAAGAACACCAAAGACTGAATGAAGGCCGAAAGAAAAAGGTTATAAACCTCATGAATACATTTCAACCGTTAAATCGACCTTTCGACCGATGATTAAAATGGTTTTCAAAACTTTTTCGCCAAATTAGTACCTTGTACAAAAAATCGCGTAATCAAGGTCGTATTACGGTGAACGAAATTGCCGTGCGATTTAGTAATCAAACATAATTACCCTATTTAAAGTTTCATTCGGATATGAGAATATTTGTAGCCTGAGCTTTTCATTGCACTCTATGGCTACATTATCTTCGAAACTATCGAAGTAGGACGGCTCATCCGCTGTCAGCAGCCTCACAGACAACCTTTTGTTCTCTATCACCTCTTTGTCTATGAGCTTCGACATCCTGTTAGCCGACACATGGAACGTATCAGATACCTCTTTCAGTGGAAGTATTATGCTCGGAAAATGTTTCTCCATTCTAAGTTTGAATTGAAAGAACTTATTGTTCTTGATTTTGAGTTCAAGGTCTTTCCTTTGACACACATTCTTCAAATATCGGTTCAATAGCGCCGACTTGTTAGATTGTAGCTTTTGATTCCCGGGACTGTCGAAAAAGTCGTCATTAAAGTCTTCGGCTCCTTTCAAGGTTGAATTGTCGGTGTTTGAACAGTTGTCGCTATTCACTTGCGGTGGCGGCTCGTCGTTTACTTTCTGCACTGTTGACGCCGATTTACGACTGTACCTGTTTACATTCTGTTTCTTAGGTGAAGACAAATGCTTGGAAATGCCGTTTTTATGTTCAGTCTCGTCTTGGATATTTTTGTTGAATTGTCTCTTGGGGGTTGAAGTCTTGCTTGAAGAGTCAGTATCGGTAGATTTAAGGTCGACTTTACTTGTGCTAGTGACTAGCTCTTTCACTGGTGTTGTCTCTGGTATGGGGACAAAAGTCTCTTTGGGTGCATCAAAAGCAGTTTGGAATGTATCATGGACATAGCTGTAAGAGACTCCCTTGTGTTCATAGACAGTACTTTCACAGTTCACAACATACTTGCTAAGTGATGGGAGATCAGCTTTGTTAGGTTTTTTATCAAGTTGAGCTTTCATGTTCAGTGTAAGTTTATGCCTTGGAGATCCTTCATTGGGCGTTCTATCACCAGCCACTGTGGTTTTTGATGGTGTTGAAATTTCTTTAGGTTTTGCAGTCTCTAATGGTTGGCCATTTAGATTGATTTCAACAAAGTCATCTTCATCTTCAGCCTGGAACCCTGAGTCTAAGCTTTTAGACAGTTTTTTATTGTGATTGACATCACAAGGTAAAGCTTCAACAACATTGTTTAATTCCAAACTGTTTTCAGGCAAACCTTTTTCTGGAGCAAAGTTGAAGTTGAAATTTTTGTAAAAATTCTTCAATGAGTCTATGATATTATTGGCATCCAGCAGGTTTAATACTTTGTTATGTGATTTTCTTTCCTCAACAATACTAGTAGTAATGTAGCGTTTCTTCTTCAATACAGATTTCACGGTGTTTGGACTATGTGAAACTTCAAGGGGCATTTTCATACGATCAGTGGACTTATCAATATCAGCTTCAGAAAAATATGTTTTCCTCATAAACGCAACATGTCCATTATTTTCAAATGCATCACAAGAGTAAGATTTCTGAGCTTTGTCACATTTCCTGTGCAACATTGAAGTTTCAGTTTTATTTGAATGTGACGAAGATGACTCACTGGATGATGTTTCAGAGTCACAGCTGAAGTTAGAATCTGAGCTGTTTGAGTCACATCCATAGAGCTTTCCAGTAGGCCTGGGTTCATTATTGTTGTCCTTATCATTATTATTGTCCTGGTTTTGTGGTTGATAATTCTGACAGTATTCAAATATACCACTCCGGTCATTTTTTGAGTCACCATAGGTGAGGATATCTGACATTGTCTGTTGAGCTACATCAGCTGCATACTTTGGGGTTCTGTCCCCTGAGGCACACCATGAGAACCTGTCTGTTACAATGTTATTCTTTTGTCTAAACCTATCACAGTATGAACTATCAGGTCCATATGATACAAAACCTCTTTCAATGTGAATGTTATCTGTTTTTGTGTTGTTCAATATATCTTCATGGAATGAAACTCTTTTTTTCTGAGAGCTTGGTCCACTTTGTGACTTTTTCCTACATCTTCGTCTATAAACAATATCCTCAGAGAGAGACTTCTTTGGTTCATTCCTCAAAGCAGGCTTTCGAGATTCTTCAGCACCTTTCTCACTTTCTAATGCTTTTAATACTAAATCTGGCAAGTTTTCATAGGGTTTCTTGTGTGTCTCGATTATTAGTTCTGGTACAATGTCATCAGGCACACCAATGTTTTGATTGTCGATATCACTGCGGGTCATAATGCTGCTGGTGGTACTCTTGATCATATCCTGAGAGCCTGACGGCGGCGCGTCGTAAACACTATCACACGCTAATTCCTCGGCCCCTATGAGACTGTGCGACATGAGCGCTTGGCTAGTGGCCTCCGAGGCCTCACTATCTAAACACAAAACACCAGAATCACCAGGCGTATCGGCCAAACTACTCGTTGTACTAGAAATTAAGTGAGTGTTGCCTTGAAGACACAGCTCTGTGGGCTTGCCCGCTTTTTCGGCTGCGCACTCCATCTTCGCGAATTGCACTGTATCTTCAACGCCGTTTGTTACCGCTGTCGCAATAACAGTGTCGTCAGTTTTATGACGACGTTTGCTTTTATCGATCTCGTTGCCTTTTATTTCACTAGCCTTGTCTGAAGACATGATGATTTCTGACACTTGAGCGCTATTCCAATAGTTTTTTATTGCCTAGGAGCGTTAATATTGTCTCACTTTAATTATTAATCGTACTCATTTTGCCATTTATTTATAAAATTCATGTAAAATACGACACAAAACATGACGAATACACAGCAGCCATATTTAACATTTTGACATTTACATTGTTTTTTTTTCTACAATAGAGTGCCTCCAGCACAGAGAATCTAAATATTTGCTTACAATAGTTGATTAAGCTTCTGTTCAGGATTGACCTCAGACTTACTATTCAATCGCTCACAATGGTCTCAAAGGGGCCCTGTCTCAATATGTTGAGCGCTCTTTTTACCCGACTGCAGCGAAGATCAAAAGGAGGTAATATTTTTCACAAAAAATAATAAAAAACTGGCATGCTGACTGAGAACGTTGGGGTTTTTGCGATCGTGCGTGTGCTTGCTATGTAAATACAAGAGTGAGCGAAGCTAGCTAGATAATTGGGGGTTTATTTATTTATTTATTGGGGGTTCCTAGCCTGGATACGTAAACTTTTCATTGAACAGCAAGCGGTGCGAGCTCGATTTATGCATATTTACTAAGAGAATACAAGAGCGAGTGAAGCGAGCTAGACAATTGGCTGTTGATGGGATTAAAAGAATACGAGAGCAAGCGAAGCGAGCGCGAAAATTGGAGCATCCTGAGAATTGACCCACCTGCTATCTATTTGCGTCACACATTTTCGTAAACAACTAATTTGTTTCATTTTGATAGTTCAACAACATTCATTGCGTTATTTACGTTGTTGAGCAGTTTTTTCTTATACAGTTAGGAGTTCCTGTAACTTGGTGACCCATATCATTGATATGGGTGATACGGTTTTCGTTTCGGTACTGAATTGCAAGATATAGTGTTCTCTGTTCACTTCGATTAATGGTCTATAGACAATAGTAGATGTCTTGTGGTTCTACTCTAAAAACTAAAATCGGTAAAATACTGCTTCTATAGACAACTGTCAAAAGTTTGAATGAAATGCGCGATTTGCCGATCTATGAATAGGTTAGATTTTCAAAATAGAGTTATTTAAATTGCTCGTATTGATGTATTTCCATAAATAATATCATGGAGACTAGGAAGACTGCGGTTTTCTTATCGCTACTGTGTTTACTTGGATGCACGTGTGATGGAGCTAAAATAAACACTCCAAGGGTGTTGTTGCCTTGGTTTGAGGATTTGTATATCAATTTTACCTTTGAAATCATTGAGGGAGGTTGTTACACATGGTAAGTTTTAGCAGAGACAATAAGTAGTTTTGTGTATGTTCCGTTTGTTGTCCAGAAAGATTACGTAAAGTGTTTTATTTGCAGGAGTTTGTCTCGCGATGACATCATAGATTTGGAGCCGCTGTACAATGATGCTATAGGCCACTGTTCACGAGCGGCGCGCGTCTCAGTCTCCAAGTCATGTGTACCACCCGGCTCAGTGATCATTCTCGCCGAAGAAGTCAACACAGGCGAAGTAAGTGTACCCTCGTGAAAAGGCGGGAAACTGCATCCTATTAACATTGAAAAATATTATTTACCTGAGATAATTGAATTATCACCTTATCAGTTAAGTTTGCGGATAATATTTGAATGTGTATGTATTGCAGACGGCTGATAATAATTGTAGTGACGCTTAAGTAGTTCAATGTTATGTTTGGTATTTTGAAGTACATTTTCAATTTCCACATTTTTTAAATCTTGTTGCACTTATTAACGAAAAATTAATAAATAGTTAATTAAAAAACACTGACTGTCTTATTGGTTTAGTGGTTGCACGCGCTACTACTGACCTTGAGGTCCTGGGTTCGATTCCCTGGGTCGGGCATTGTTATTGGGATTTTCCATCTGAAATTTCTCAGTGGCAGCCCAGAGTCTAGGTTTGTGCCCGGTTGATGGCAATAGGCTCGCCTCTTATTTCATGGGACTTAAACATAACTTAAAGAAGAGCAGTGGTGGCCCAGTGGTAATGACCACGACTTACGAGTTGTAGGTCGTAGGTTCGAAACCTTACAGGTGCTTTACTTTGTGTACATTAATTAATTTCCACTGCTCTCACAACTGTGAAGGAAAATATTGTGAGGAAACCGGCATGTCCTAGAACCGAAAATTCGAAGACATGTGACATCCACCAATCCGCACTGGGCCCGCATGGTGGATTATGGCCCACTCCCTCTCACAGAGAGGAGGCCTGTGTCCCAGCAGTGGGACACAGGCCACATTATAGATTGATTATGTAAACATAACTGGTGCAATGTGGGTGTACTATAGGTACACCTCTGCCTAACCCTTTGGGTAATACAGGCGTGATGTTATATTTATGTTATGTAAATAAAAACAAACATTGTTCACAAGTTAATCATGAGCACTAGCCTAAGTATATATAATGGACTTAATATCTTTTCTTTTGTCCAGATTCTTCGAGGAGATGTAGACATAGACAAGATAAGGTCTCTAAAAGTGGTGAGTACAACATGGAACCTGTTTCTGGAGGAAGCGCCAGAAGCCTTTGAAGTTGTTGCCTATGATGATCAAGGTATGTTCTATGTAATATTCAAGAAAGTATCGTTTTTACGGTTCCAACCTTATTTAATAGAGATAACTTTTTTAAGAGTTAATAGGGAAAAGGTACAAGAGAAAATAATTTAATTTGACCATGAAAGAATACCTAACTGTAGATAAATCAAGCAAGGCCATTCTTGCCCCTTTATTAATAATCTAAAATATTCTAAAAATCAAAACAATCCAATGGCAATTTTTTTCGTTGACTTACCGTTGTATTGGTTAGTGGTCATAGGTTTAAAAGCAGTAGGGTTATGTGTTCATCAGTGTTTGCTTACAGGCTTAAGAGATAAACATAAAAAAAAAATACAAAAAAGAAGAAAAAAAGGCATAAACAAGTGAAAAACCAAGAAAACGCAGACTAATATTATAAAAAGAAAAGATTTGTTTTTATGTTCGTAATGCATAAACTCAAAAACTATGGAACCGAATTTAAAAAAAAAATTCACCATTATAATGCTTTATTATCATTGACTGAGTAACATAGGCTTAAGGATATAATTTATAAAGATATCACACGGGATGTTGTATTATAATAACTGTGACACAGGTGAATTTGCTGGGGGAAGCTAGTGTAAAATAAAAATAATATTGTGCCTTACAGAAAAATACTTTTTAATGTTTCTAGGAAACACATTTTCAACTCTGGAAGGAATAAGCTTCACATGGACTATTGAGAATCTTGGCAGTAATGTTGGTGAAGATCTTCTGGTTACGTAAGTACATATTCCACTTCATTTCATTATTTTCCTGGCATACAGCCATCATTATTATTATTCTGTCACTCCTTACTTCATACACCTTAGGAACAATGTAAGCAAGGAGACTGGATAAGTTAGTGAGACATATTTTTATGTTGTGAATTGGAAGAACACAAGAATTGCAATAGCTTGCAGAGTAAGCAAACTGAAGTGGCAGTGGGCTGGCCATGTTTGTCAAAGGACCAATGGCTGGTGGAGCAGACGAGTCCTGGAGTGGAGACCGCATATCGGCATACATAGTTTGGGATGACCACATAAATTGACCGATGACCATAAGATAGTGGCTGGGACAGACTGGATGCGGAAGGCGGAGGATAGGGTGTTGTGGCGCAGCCTGGGAGAGACTTACGTCCTGCGTTGGACTGTGATAGGCTCAGTTGATTGAAGAAATGCAATTATTTATGGATTCCAAATTACGAGTTGTAGGTCGTAGGTTCGAACCCCGACAGGCGCTTTACTTTGTGTAAACTATTTCATCGCCACTGCTCTCAAAACGGTGAAGGAAAACATCGTGAGGAAACCGGCATGTACTAGAACCAAAAATTCGAAGACATGTGACATCTACCAACCCGCACTGGGCCCGCGTGGTGGATTACGGCCCGCTCCCTCTCACAGAGAGGAGGCCTGTGTCCCAGCAGTGGGAACATTATAGGCTGATTATGCTTATGCTATGCTTATGGATTCCAATTGGATACTGATCATATCTGCAGAAAGGAGTTCGAATTTGCAGCAACAACATTACTGTGGAACTTTTTAACTCTTTGGTAATTATTGTACTTATTGTTCTATTAATGCTTCCCATTAAAACTCTCTTCTAACTTTGTAGGTTAGTCAGATGGCGGGACACAGACTACGAAGCGCCTCGCGGGGTCACTGAACTCGAAGCCCGAGGTCTGCGCTCCCACTCTGTCCTGCTTTATGGTCAGGCTATGGGCGAGTCACGAGTCACTGCCTGCCTTGATGAAATATGCACGGATTTCAACCTACAAGTTATAGCCAGTGTCGTGCTGATGCCTGCTACGGCAAGCATCGCGCCTGGTGATACGCTGAAATATAGGTAAGTTTATTATGCCTTTTAAATCTTATGGGACAGGTTCAATAAATAATTTATTGTGATGTTGTAGGAGATGCAATTTTAAATCTATTAACTGCTATGCTTCAATGTTCTTCTTCTTTAGTCCCTTATGGTAGTTTGTTGTAGGTATAAGAATCTTTATTTATTAAAAGTTTACAACATTCTAACACATAAACAATGCCCCACAAAACCGTTTTCTGATTGTCTATGGGATCAGATCATTCAAAAGTAGAGACTCGAAGTGTGTTAAAAATTATGAAATTCAATTAAATATGTGATCTTCTACAAAGATATTAAAACAATATTTATTTTTTAGAGTCGTCCGCGCACGCGCAGGCCGTCTTACCGTACAAGACATCACAGACACTATGTACTACTTAAAAGTGCCAGAGTCCAGCATAGCTCGACTAGAAGACACAATCAGCCTAGTCAGAGGCACAGAGATAGGCACTACGAACGTCCACCTCATGTCGGGAGCTACTGAGGTTGCCACGGCAACACTCACCGTTTCAGAGGCACACAGTATTCGAGTGACTCTACGCCCCTCAAGCTTACTCATAAAAGGAGAACCTTTTGTTGTACACTGTATTGTGTTAGATGATAATGGACATGCGTTGACGGCTGGTGACCAGATTCTGATAAGGTTGGCGGTGGAAGGAGAAGCTAATGTTGATCTGCTGCGGTCGACCGAAAATGGGACCTTGACAGACGCGGTTGCACAGAATGCTGGCTCCTTGACTATTACTGCGCGGTTGCATTCTATTGCTGGGAGGACAATTTCAAGAAAGGTATGACATTGAAGGTCTATATCTTATTAGCTGTGCTACTCACATAGCCAAAGAACATATTTCTTTGAATTAACTGAAAATCAAATAAATGATTCTCGAGTTATAAGCACACTAACAAACAAATAGACAAAGAGACTGGTATGTAAGGGTGAAATCAATTTTAAAGGACAATATAATTGAATTATTATGAAACACTTTACTCACTACTTTTACAGACATGTTACTACAAATTCAATATCAACATTTTAGTATTTTGTGTCAGTTCCTTGTTAGATGTGATTCTGACATTATAATTTTGCTTTTAGGTAGAAGGGCAAGTCACAGCCGTTGCAGTGGATCCATTAGAAATTGTACCACCACATATCTATGTAGCATGGACAGAGACAGTGCAGTAAGTACTAATTGAAATGGGGGGATCCTCCGACTCGACGGGTGTCGTGTCTGGCGGGCAACTGCCCAACGATTGATATCGGGATCTTGTATACATGTCGATCGCGCGGTAAATTCTGTTAGCGCGATGCAGGATTTGTGTTATTTCAAGTCTTTGATGCGTAGTTCGCATGTGGCGATGTAGATGCCGCCACACCATGATTATTTGCCTCTCTTGTTAGTCTAGTGGTCGCAAGTTGTGCAACTGCTGAGCGAGAGACCCTGGGTTCGTCCCGCAGATCAGGCAACGTGTTATTGGTTTTTTCACTAGGAATCTCGCGGCCTAGGCTACTTACTTACGGCTTACTTTAACATAACTACCGAAATGCCGGTGTACCATACATCTCTGCTTCATCTTTATGGTTTATACAAGCGTGTTATATTATTTAAGAACAAAAGTAAAAAAAAAAAAATTTCCAGTGAAATCAATCTCAAACACATCGGTGGAGGCGACGAGCCGGTCGTGTGGTCTGAGATAGAGAGCGAGATAGCACCAGGTCCTCTCTCTCTAACTTCCGATGGCGTCGTGACGATCCGAGGGACCGGCGAGATCGGCGTACGAGTGCAGTTGAAGAAGTATCCACACGTTAAGGCTATTGGAAGGTAAACTGATCATGATGGTATTTTTATGTCCGATGGGATTTACCACTAGAAAAATTACGGACTTCCATACAAACTTTCTTCCCCTATAAACCCCTTTAGGTGGTGAATTTTCAAAATCTTTCCGTTCAGTAAAGAAACTTAAAAATGGACTAATGCGAGGTTAGTCTGTAAATAAACTTCATGGTGGCTTCTTCAAATCTCGCCCGAAATTCGACAACCAGTCTTACCAAGGGGTATCGTATTATCCAGTCAGGGTTGTGGAGGTCAGATAGGCAGTCGCTCCATGTAAAATACTGGTATTCGGCTGCGTCTAGTTAGACTGCAACATAGTTGCGAAAAAGCTAGACAGATGATGGTGGCTTCTTCAAATATCAAAGTACATACTTGGTTTGGTACTCCTTATAACTTTAGTGTTCAAGAACAAAATTCTATGGTGCTTTAATTAATAGTAAATCTATTACAGAGTATTATCAACGCCTTTCGAGATGCTTCGAGTATCTAGTTCAGGCCACGCTCGCGTTGGCAAGCCGCATCACTTACACATTGCGGTTACAGCAACGAACCCT
Source organism: Lithophane ornitopus (assembly GCA_948473465.1). Taxonomy (NCBI): domain Eukaryota; kingdom Metazoa; phylum Arthropoda; class Insecta; order Lepidoptera; family Noctuidae; genus Lithophane; species Lithophane ornitopus. The sequence goes on along the minus strand of OX419632.1, from coordinate 11,122,707 downwards.
GAAACCGGCGAACTGTTCAACTTTCATACGTAAGTAAATTACCATAACACCGTATTCATTGAGATCAAAGTTGAGGAACAGTATTAATTCTTGTTCCCCGCAACATCAAATGTTTCTGGAAACAGTGATGATGAAACAATGTTCGAAGCAGAACTAAATCTCGAGCCGTTCCAAATCTCGAGCGCTCGTCATGTGATTTATGAACATTGATATAGAGTTTAAATAACAATGATTGGAATAAACTTTTGAAATGCAACAACTGTAAAAATTACGCGCTGGACGGTTAGACATCAAACTGAAAGATATAGTTTCAACTTATGTTTTTCGCAGATGCAACTGTGGATCATTCGCTGTAACGTTATTGGAAGGGCCAGAACCACAGAATATCACTGTAGCAACCTGGATGCAACCTATGGGTTCGTATGTCATTTCATCACCTATGTCTCTCAGACGTTTCTACGACTTAATTCGAGAAAGTGTATATTCGTTACATGTTTATGCAGAATAGTGGAGGCCAGTTTCTTGTCGATTATATTTCCCTTTTTGGCTGCAGATGGCGCGTGCTGCGTGCTGCAGTGCTTGTGGCGCGCGCGCGGCGTGTGCACGGTGCGCGTGTCGCGCGCGCGCGCCGGCGACAGCGCGCGCGTGGCCGTGCGCGCCGCGCCGCGCCTGCTGTGGCCGCAGCACGCCGCGGGCCTGCCGGGCGCTACACTGCCAGTAAGTCTCGTACACGTGTCTACGTCTTGCGGGCGTGTCTCCGTCTCGCGGACGTATTGGCAAACTTGCAGCTTCTAGCCTTCAGTGCAGTATTGCTTTGCGCAATTTCGTCTCGGCGATATTGCCCATCTTATAATTTATGATAATACGTCTTTCAGACGTATCTCTAACATTAATGAGACCAACTCAGTTCTCCAACAACCGTTATTTAATTATCGTTATTTTCTACAGATTCTAGCAGAGGGCGAAGCGCTAGTCCCTCTGTCCCACGACACTCGAGTAGCCGAGATCACCGCACGTGACGGGCCGCCACCTCACAGATACCCTGATGTTCAACTGTTCACCTTCAAATGTCGTAGGGTATGTTTGTTCATTATTATGAATAGTAAGGACAGAACTTCTCATCAATTATTACATTATCTGTGGAATAAATATGACGGTTGGGCAGCTTTTGTATAGAAAATTGGCAAGCCGCTGTATAACTTTTTTATAAAGGTTGTCCGACAATGGACAATTATGCCAGTCCTATCCGTTCTATTTTCTATTTTCCCGTTACTCTATCTCTTTCTCTCGCTCAGAAACATCTTTTACTAGAGCGAGAATTAAAAAAGAAGTAACGGGCAAATGGGATGTCGAGCGGGAAGTGGGCCTGCCTCAGCCAAAATAATTTTAGTTCATCCTGAAGTTATCCACTATAGTAATTATTACATTACAAGGCTTATATTCTTTCACAGAAAGGCGAGTCCCGTCTAGAACTAACATCAGAAACGGACGAGGAACGCGAGTCAGTGTCGCTCGACGCTAGATGCGCTCCACACGTGTCCCGAGTACGACTCGAACCACCAGACACGCCCGGAAATTGTTCTATACCACCCAAGTATGTATAATGTGTAGGTAGTGTACGCTTTGGCAATCTTCGGGTTTCTGGATCCCTATCATTGCGCCTTTGTACGAAGTTTTCTCTCTGTCGCGTCACCTACTCCGGTCTCAGATCGTCACTTGTCGCTCAAAAGTTTTGTGACTTTTCTGTGCCCGAATTTAGTGAATAAAAGAAGAAAGGCGTTTTGTATTTTCTTCATATGGAAGGGTGCAGGGCTCCAAGATCACTCTTGGAGCCCTGCACCCTGCACTTTTGTCAAATGTTTCTTCCTCACTGAAGTAACATTTGACAAAAAGAAAATAAGCACAGATATAAACCATTGTAGACAATTTTAGTCTGAATAAGTAAAGTTTAATTGATTCATTAAAATAAACCCGCGATAAAAATTATATACCAACAAAATAAATAACCAATATTTTTCAGAATCTGGCTTCGTCCTGGTCAAGAGTTATCGGTGAAAGTGACTCTCCTAGACGCGATAGGTCGCGAACTTCTCGATGAGAACGGTCCTAAGATGTCATGGGAAATTGAACCTCATCACCCTGGCTTACAGTACAAGGCTACTAACAGATTGTTTGTTGAACCGCATCCTGAGTATGTGCCTGTACCAGTTCCGAATAAGTATTATCAAGTAAGTATAACGTGGAATAATTATATATAAAGTAATAATAGACCTCTTGAATTTTATTTCTTGAAACACTTTTACACCTCATTCATATTTTAAAAACTAGATGAGGTCGGCGTTTCCTGTCTGACTACTCTGAGAAGAAAGGCCGAAACAAACTCGGATGTCACAGTCTCTTTTAAAATCCAGTCATAATCATGGTCAGATCATGACATGTGAAGACCATGTAGAATGTAGATGATCAAGTTGGATCTGCCTGATTTTCCGTACTCGATACAAAATTCGATAAATTAGCACATCTATTATACTAGCCCCTGTAACAGTACCCAGTAAATATGACCCAAAAAGCTTAGAACCAGACTGTCACACATATATGAGTGAGAGAGAAAGTGGTATGCAAAGCCGGGCTTCTTCTAAAATGAGCGTTTTGCAATATTTACTATCGGTTTGAGCCAACATTGGCGCGAACCCATATTTGTTTGGGATACAAAGGCTGTGTCTGCAATGCTTAATAATCTTCATATTAATTCTACTCTATTGGTCGCATATTTGGCGACGCACAGCGCAGTTCGGTTTTGATTACCAAACAAATATCTACTTTGTCTTTCTTGATATAAAGTTGAAAATAAAAGTTTCTTTGTTGCTATTAATGCTGTATTGTTTTCAGGTAGTGGTAGCTGATGACCTAGCTATCGGATGGACTGGTGTGTTGAAAGCGAGCATTCCTGATGCGACGGCGTCTATTCAAGCGAGAGTCGTCGCGCCGTTAAAATGCGATCCAATCAAGGTAAAACATTAAATCCTTATTGCCTGTTTCTCCACCTCTGAATTAGTGAAGAACTAATCTGGTAGATAAATTCCTCAGACCAAATAAAAAACCAAGACAGAGCGCTGTCAACAGTGACGTGAGGCCGGTTTCGTAAACATGTGTGCACATATTTTGGTGTAGTTTGATTGTAAATGGTTGTAAATGTGTGCGTTTAAGCGTGTATGCACAGAGCGGTGGTGTAGTTTTGGCATGCTTCACTGTATTGCTCGCAGCGCTCTGTCTTGGTTTTTTATTTGGTCTGAGATAATTTCATACTGAATCTGTTCCATTTTGAATTCGGCTGTTATTTGGATACTGTGCAAAGAGGTACACAATATTGATTTATACCATTCCCCCTCTAAAAAGCTTATTTTATTCACTGAAAACATTGAATAAAAAGCACTTTTAGTTTTGGTGTTTGAATTTAGAACACATCAATATATTCGAACTCCATCTCAATGCTGTACAACCTCCTTGCGAAAAAATACTCGATACAAACTCCGATGTGATTGGTTGACATTTTCGACAAGGAGTTTAGCATTAGAATATAAACGGTTTTGTGTTCTTTGCTGTCATTACTAAATTGGCACTATTTTAAATACTGTAAGTTGTATGAACACAAAGTTTAGTGTTACTTCATAATAAATCGATTGAAAATGCGTTCAAGTGATGAAGAAGATGTGTGTTATAGTAGAAAACTTGCTACCCAACAAATCACGGCTGGTTTACATCAAAGCCTACGATGAGTTTCGCAAATGGAAAAATTAAAATCAAGCTTCTGGAACACTTCAGAGTCTGTTTTCCTAACTTATTTTAATGAGTTGTCAAAGAAAAAGGAGTCATCGACATTTTGGAGTACGTATTCTATGCTACGGTGTACTATAAAAACAAGGCATAACATTGACATAATAACATACTCGAAGTTGCAAGTTCTTTTTCTCGTACTCATGGTATAAAGTATAGTATGCAACTCTTGAATAAAACGGATTTATATCGAGGGCCATGAATCACTCGCGGCGCTCAGGATTCTAACACTTGAATCACTCGCTATGCTCGTGATTCCTGAGTGTGTTCACTTGCTCGTGATGCATCTATGGCCCTCTCTTTAAATCCGTCCATTGCATAATATACTATTTTGTCACTATTTTCTTACTACCCTATAATAACTGATGTTGGGATGTTTGCGGTTAGGAAGCCTTCCCTTCCCTGGGTATTTAAATTGAAGGCACTCATTTCTGTTCGCTCATTATCAGAACTTTTCGATTTCACGCTATGTTTATGTTCTAATATAGTTTGTGCATATATTTGAACCGCATGTTTGTTTCGTACATTTAATGTTACGTTTCACATAATATGTGTATACCCAACATTAGATCAAGCCTCTTTGAAGTGACAAATTGCAAACAATTTATTTTTTCTAGGTGAACATAGCGTGGGAAAGCGAGACAGTGAGCAACATAGCAAGCATCTCAGGCGGGAGCGGTCGCTACGCCGTGGAAGCGCCTAAAGGGGTGTCAGCAGAGATCGAGGGCGGAGCGCTCACGGCTACCGTGCCCGGGCCGGGCTCGTATGACCTGCTGGTCACTGACATGTGTGTTCAGGGAGAGAAACAGTTGATTGAGGTGAGTTGAAGATGATATTCGGACAATAAAATACAGACGGTTTGGAAAATTATCAATAATGAAACGAATAGGAGCAAAAAGCATAATTCCGATTACACACTGGAGACGTCAAGTGGTGGTCTCATTTGCGATAGCAAAGAAGTGGCTCAAGAATTTGTACATTTCTTTACCAGTATCCCACTTACTACTGAAACCTTAAACTCCTCGCCATCGCTCTCTTTTGATTTAGTAAGGGCGAACGTTCCAGCCTGCCTGATTGATTTTAACTTTAAGCATATTAACCCCGTTACAGTAATAAAAGCTTTTAAGCAAATCAAGATCAAATTGACCGAGGATCTTTGGGGAATGTCCATTAAAGTCTGTACCTCCATAATTGAGACCATAGCGCCTTACTTAGTTTTAATATTTAATTTGTGTGTGGATCAAGGAGTCTTCCCGGATTTAATGAAATACAGTAAGGTAATACCACTTTTCAAATCCGGGGACAGTAAAGACTCCAATAATTATAGGCCCGTATCCGTGCTGCCGGTTTTCAGCAAGGTGTTTGAAAAGGTAATGCTGAATCAAATGCTCAATCATTTTAACACAAATAAAATCCTTCACGACCAACAGTACGGTTTCACCAAAGGACGTTGTACGACTGACGCCGGTGTAACCTTATTAAGACACATTTTTAACGCGTGGGAAGAAGCCCAAGACGCCATAGGAATCTTTTGTGACCTCTCCAAGGCATTTGATTGCGTCGATCACGAAACCTTACTCTTGAAACTTGAGCATTACGGACTAGGTAAACTTGCGCTCAGTTTAGTAGAATCTTATTTAAATGATAGACAACAGCAAGTTCAAATAAACGGTATCAACTCACTAGGTTTAAAAGTAAAAATGGGTGTTCCACAAGGCTCGATTTTGGGTCCTTTCCTCTTTTTAGTGTACATTAATGATACTCCATTTGTTAAAAAATCAGCCACACATGGTGTTATTTGCTGACGATACTTCCTTAATTTTTAAGGTAGATAGACGTGCTACAAATTTTGACGAAGTAAATAACGCCCTACTGCAGGTCCAAAATTGGTTCACTGCTAATAATTTAGTATTAAATGGAAAAAAGACTAAGTGCATAAAATTTTCTTTACCAAATGTCAAAAGTAGGGATTGTGAGATTATATTGAATCAAGAGAAACTAGAATTCGTCGATAAAACTGTTTTCCTCGGGATCACGCTCGACTCAAGGCTACAATGGGGTCGTCATTTAACATCTCTTGCAGGACGGCTGAGTTCAGCAGCATATGCTGTCAGAAAAATCCGTCAATTTACTGATGTAGATACCGCGAGGCTAGTCTATTTTAGTTACTTTCATAGCATAATGTCTTACGGTATTTTACTATGGGGACGGGCTGCAGACATCGAGTCTATCTTTATTCTGCAGAAAAGAGTGATCAGAGCCATTTATAATCTACGCAGGCGCGATTCTTTAAGGGAACTGTTTAAGGATATTAACATCATGACGGTACCTTGTCAATATATATATGAAAACATCTTACACGTAAGAAAAAATTTACATCTTTTTAGTAAAAGAGGCGATAGACATCATTATAGTACTAGAAATAGGGACCTATTAGTTCAACCAGGTTTCAGACTGGCTAAAGTAGTGAGTCTACTTTCATGGGGTACTGTTTAAAATGTTACAATAAAATCCCTCCCCACATACTTCAACTGAATGAGACGAAATTCAAAACTTGTATAAAACGCACACTATGTAGGCAGGCATATTATAAGTTGGAGGATTACATCTCTGATAAAAATGCTTGGCTTAATGCTGGTTCTGCTCCACAACCACAACTAACTAATTAACATTCGAAAATGCTGTTGGAGCTGCTGAAGATTGTAAGACTATCTTTGCATTGTATAAACTCAATCTCTCCTTTGTATTATATAATTGCACAGGTGTGAGTACTATGTACTATAGAGCTACCAGTTACCGGGTATTTTGTCTTTCATTGACTTGAATGTGCCCTGGCGGCTGGGAATGTCATGCTCACTCAAATGTCTCGCTGATGGTGGCGTATGTGTTGGATCATTTAGCTACCTTCAAAATGGTTGAGCTGAATGGTGCTGATCCATGCGTCATGTTCGTGAACGGGCGCCGTCAGTTGTGACTGGTCATTTCTTAGCTGCCATGGCTTATTTTAATTTTTGAATTGTGCTTATTTTATAATTGCGTACGCTTTTAACGTGCTTTCTACATTGTTCTCACATGTATAATTTCAACATGAATAATGTAACCATTATATTGTAACAATATTTTGATTTAAAAGAGTGTCCATGGAGTTTCTTGCCCATTCTTCTCCATAGGTAGGTACCTATGGAGAAGAATGGGCAAGAAACTACGCTTTGGAATGGGCAACTAGCTTCATATTTCTGACTGACTGACTCCTTGACAATTCAAAAGTGCTTGTAAATGGTTTAATTGAAATAAATGCTTTGAGTTTGAGTTTATTGAAAATGGTTGGACTTTTGAATCATAAATAGATTAGAATGGGAAAAATATTTCTTGTAATGGTTGTTACGGCCCTACCGCCGCTAGATGGCGCACGGCAGGACTGACTATGGTCTACCTGCGTGCAGCATGCAGCGTGTAGCGTGCAGCGTGTAGCGAGTAGCCATGCCGCCGCACCCGCCTAACGCTTCGGGGGAAACAGCGCGTATGTTATTAATAATGTACCTGCCAACAGGTCCACATCGAAGAAGTTCTAAGCGTGGAGGTATCAACGTCCCGCGCAGTGGGCGTGGGCGCGTGCGTGCCCGTCTGTGCGCTGCTGCGGGGCGTGGCGCAACGCCTCCTGGCGGGCCGCGCGCCCGACTGGCGCACCGCGGGCTACGTCACCGTAAAGGACGGGAACTTGTGCGGGGTCAAAGAGGGCACCGGGAGAGTTAGGGCATTGTTCGCAGGTGTTTGGAGCCCTGAGGTTGAGGTAAGAGTGCTAATAATTGAAGTTTTTATATCCGTCTGAAATTGCACCTAAATTGCAGTCGATTGACGACTAAGAGTCGATATTTATCTCCTCAAAACTATCGATGTTCACAAGGGTGCAAAACGACTGTGGCAAACAGTCCAAGAAAAGTGTCTTGGCAAGTTTTATACTCCAATAAATTACTTACAACTTAGGATCAGTTCACACCGAGACGCGACGCGACGCGCACTTTTTTATGATCGATACAATATCGAATTTATTTACTACACAATAAGATACACGCGCTGCGCAGCACCGCGCATCTCAGTGTACTTTGACACGTGTCAACCCTTGCACTGAAATTATACCTTTTCGTGATGAAAATAAGTTCAATAATTGTTAAAAAGTGAGCGCAGCGTCGCTTCATGTCGCGGTCTGAACTGACCCTAACTGTAACTATTCTTTTCTATCCATTTTAAAGTATTAGGCCCGAATGAGAATGATGTGTATTCATGAATCTCGGTTTAAAAGTATTACATTTCATACTAATGTAGCGAGGCAAGTCGAAACATAAAAAGGGCACGGACGAAGAGTCGTCATTTGCCCAATGCTGACCCGTGAAGTGCGGGCGTTTTGGAGGACTGTCTTATGTAATTTTGGCATTCGAAAAGTGCTGATTCTCAGCCTAGTTTGTTTTTTTTTTTTTTCATTTTGCAGATCCTGGTATTCCCGCCCCTAGAAGTGGTACCATCGAAGGCCCGCGTCCCGCCGGGCGCGCGCCTACAGCTGCGTCACCAGGGAGGGCCCCCCCCTCACCTGGCCGCGTTACAGTACAAGGCTACGTCAGGACTTAGCCATGTTGAGGTACGCATGATATACTGGGTCCAGGCACATATTCGAGGGTTAAAACACGTGATATAAAGTCCCCATCTTAAAATCAGTCAACCATCAAAAAGCGTCAACGCCCAAAAGTCTGACAACCAGTCTTTCTAAGGTGTACCCGGTAACTGGGTTGTCGAGGTCAGACAGGCAGTTGTTCCATGTAAAATACGTATTTGTTGAGAAAAAGTCCAGGCAGAATGATTGATACATTCTCCAGAAGGTCTCAGTATAATAAATATACGTCCTGAGGTTATTTGGTTGGCTGAGATCGTTGATTGCGGTAAGACGGTTATCATTATAAAACTTGTCTGTTTTGTCTTTCCTTCACTGCACAAAGAAAACTTCAACTCTCTACCTATTATATTATGTTGTAAAATTGAATTTATCATAATAATTCAGTACCTATATGAAATTAAATTAAAATGACTCCGTTTCTTGTCCCCGTCATAAATCGACTATCCAGCTTATTTTTCATAATGATTAAAAACGTTTTTCTTATACAGGTGACATCGTCAGGTTCCGTACACGGCTTATCAATCGGAACTTCCCGCATCAAGCTCGTGGCTACTGACATCGCTAATGTTGAGATGGCAAGCGCTGAATCTGAAGTTGAGGTAACGATTTATTACATTTTGATTGCGTTGAGTTTACTTGACTTTCAGAATTTGTTTAATATTGAAAATTTATAAAAAAAATTAGGGGGTGTCACGATAGATTTATAAATCAATATTTCCCAAAAACCGTGACAATGATTTCTATTTCAGTTATTACTATTACAAAACACTCTTTATGGTTATCTCCGCCGGGATTGGATTTCGAATAGAAAATTTTTTCGGCATTAGCAACCCTGAACACCATCAAAATGACACCCATGATGTCAAAAGCCGCCAATTTTTCGACGGCCATCATCGAATTTGATTTTGTTTGATGTCATTCTTGTCTTTCAACGTTCAAGAAGCTCTTCGTGTAGGCGAGACTTTTGTTAACTTATCAAATCGTTTACAGGTAATCCCGATATCAGGGATCCGCGTAAGGGCGGCGACACAAACCCTGCTGGTGGGCGCGCCCGGCCCCGTGTGGCTGGAGGCGCGCGCGCTGGGCGCGGCGGCGCTGGGCGCGCTGACGCCCGCGCCGCGCGTCACGTGGAGCGTGCGCGACCGCGCCGGCGCCAGGCTCTACACTACGCACGCCGATGGTAACTGATGACAACCTTATAAAACTCACTTATATCTTCCTCAAAACGCCTAGCCACCGATATTACCGACGCTAGATATCTTAATCCGAGGAATAATATTGAATTTTGACAGTTTTTCAATACAAAACTGGCAGCCGTACATATTTTCTACAGATAAAAGATAGCTGATGTTGGTTAAATCAGCCCTGAACGTCAGACAGGAGAAAGTTCCAGATTTCAATGAGCATTAGTATAAGCATTGGACGAGTGGATAAGTAATTAATGTAACAATATCCAGGTTTTTCAGACGTCAATTTCAGGTCACCTAGTTTTGGATAAAATTCGGATTTTTGCAACTAAAACAGCTGTGCGAACTTTTTATCTACGCAATGCAATTAACCCTTGATAACATAGCAAATGTTGTCTATAACACGCCTTTTTTATGTATAGATATGCTCGAGAGATCGGTTGCCGAAGGTCTGTCGGTGCGAGTAGTGCCTTTGAAGCCAGGAGTCATTACTATTGATGTTAGAGTGAGGAACATGGGACAGGTGAGTTCATTTGTTTTGATTATAGCAGTTGCAATACTAAATATTGTGAATTTCACATTTATAATACGACTAGCACTTTGCCCGCGACTTCGTCCGCGTGGATCTCGTACTTCCCTTCGAAAGATAGTCCCCCAATCCCCGTTAAGGGGGTAGTTTAGGAAAACGGAAGATGACAATCTTTATAATTTACTTAGATACGTATTCGTGCCAAGTTTCCAGTCTATTAACTCAAGGAATAAGATTTTTCATTCATACAAAATTCCCCCTTTTCACCCCCTTAAAGGTCGAATTTCTAAACACCCTTTCTTGGTTGATGCCTATGTCCTAAAAACGATCTGTGTGCCAAATTTCAGCCCAATCCAATCAGTGGTTTGAGCTGTGATATAAATTACCCTTTTTAACCCCGATAATCCTTATTTCATTAGTTCATAATGTTTGACTTGATAGTGGAGCATTTTATTCGACCTGCGCTCCTTTTTTCTATGAATTGTCTTCTCAAAAACCCATTTTATCTACCACAGGCAGCAGAAACCCGTTCCTGGGACAGCACAATCGAGATTCTAGGTCTATCCGACATCCGGACATCACTCGAGGGTCGAGCCAAGGAGATATCTTCAGGAGACCGGCTTGCGTTAGCTGTTAGCTCTGTGGTCAAGTTGAAATCTTTGCCCAGAGGAAGTTGGAAGGCGTATGGCGATGGAGCGTTTTCTGTAAGCGCTGGAGGTGAAGTGACTGCTGTGAGGCCAGGGTATGGAGTTATAGTGGCACAGCATAAGGATGAAAGGAATAACATTTATAGAGAGTCGGTGAGTGTGATTTGTTTACGTAATGAGGGATAGAAAATGATCTTGGTATTGAATATGTTTCGGTAAAGTAAATTTTTGTTGGAGATAAATATTTTAATCTAAAATCCTGTCAAAATCTGCTGTTTTTCTTTTCGAAATAACTGAGTGTGATCAAATACCAGTCTTTTGTTTTGGCGGGACTCCTCACATTGCGAACAGCATGGTCACACAAATTCATAAAAAAAACTTACATAGGACCAGTATTTTCTTATTCCTGTCCATTTCCCTTTTTACTACGAATCAAAGTTTTACAGACCCGTCCTATGAAATAATTTCACTGACAAGTTGTAGAATGTTTTTTTTTTTGTTTCACAGGTTATTCACGTGGAAGTGGCAGTACCAACATACTGCACAGCGGAACCATCAGGCGAGCCGCACGAGTCCAGCGTGCGCCTGGTGATGAGGAACAGTGTGGGGCGCGCGCTCCTGGCGCCACACGCCAACGTGAGCGCACTCGCACCACTGCCTGCGCACGCGCGGCCCGCGCCCTCTAGCGACAGGTAAGCTGTGTGGGGCGCGCGCTCCTGGCGCCACACGCCAACGTGAGCGCACTCGCACCACTGCCTGCGCACGCGCGGCCCGCGCCCTCTAGCGACAGGTAAGCTGTGTGGGGCGCGCGCTCCTGGCGCCACACGCCAACGTGAGCGCACTCGCACCACTGCCTGCGCACGCGCGGCCCGCGCCCTCTAGCGACAGGTAAGCTGTGTGGGGCGCGCGCTCCTGGCGCCACACGCCAACGTGAGCGCACTCGCACCACTGCCTGCGCACGCGCGGCCCGCGCCCTCTAGCGACAGGTAAGCTGTGTGGGGCGCGCGCTCCTGGCGCCACACGCCAACGTGAGCGCACTCGCACCACTGCCTGCGCACGCGCGGCCCGCGCCCTCTAGCGACAGGTAAGCTGTGTGGGGCGCGCGCTCCTGGCGCCACACGCCAACGTGAGCGCACTCGCACCACTGCCTGCGCACGCGCGGCCCGCGCCCTCTAGCGACAGGTAAGCTGTGTGGGGCGCGCGCTCCTGGCGCCACACGCCAACGTGAGCGCACTCGCACCACTGCCTGCGCACGCGCGGCCCGCGCCCTCTAGCGACAGGTAAGCTGTGTGGGGCGCGCGCTCCTGGCGCCACACGCCAACGTGAGCGCACTCGCACCACTGCCTGCGCACGCGCGGCCCGCGCCCTCTAGCGACAGGTAAGCTGTGTGGGGCGCGCGCTCCTGGCCCCACACGCCAACGTGAGCGCACTCGCACCACTGCCTGCGCACGCGCGGCCCGCGCCCTCTAGCGACAGGTAAGCTGTGTGGGGCGCGCGCTCCTGGCGCCACACGCCAACGTGAGCGCACTCGCACCACTGCCTGCGCACGCGCGGCCCGCGCCCTCTAGCGACAGGTAAGCTGTGTGGGGCGCGCGCTCCTGGCGCCACACGCCAACGTGAGCGCACTCGCACCACTGCCTGCGCACGCGCGGCCCGCGCCCTCTAGCGACAGGTAAGCTGTGTGGGGCGCGCGCTCCTGGCCCCACACGCCAACGTGAGCGCACTCGCACCACTGCCTGCGCACGCGCGGCCCGCGCCCTCTAGCGACAGGTAAGCTGTGTGGGGCGCGCGCTCCTGGCGCCACACGCCAACGTGAGCGCACTCGCACCACTGCCTGCGCACGCGCGGCCCGCGCCCTCTAGCGACAGGTAAGCTGTGTGGGGCGCGCGCTCCTGGCGCCACACGCCAACGTGAGCGCACTCGCACCACTGCCTGCGCACGCGCGGCCCGCGCCCTCTAGCGACAGGTAAGCTGTGTGGGGCGCGCGCTCCTGGCGCCACACGCCAACGTGAGCGCACTCGCACCACTGCCTGCGCACGCGCGGCCCGCGCCCTCTAGCGACAGGTAAGCTGTGTGGGGCGCGCGCTCCTGGCGCCACACGCCAACGTGAGCGCACTCGCACCACTGCCTGCGCACGCGCGGCCCGCGCCCTCTAGCGACAGGTAAGCTGTGTGGGGCGCGCGCTCCTGGCGCCACACGCCAACGTGAGCGCACTCGCACCACTGCCTGCGCACGCGCGGCCCGCGCCCTCTAGCGACAGGTAAGCTGTGTGGGGCGCGCGCTCCTGGCGCCACACGCCAACGTGAGCGCACTCGCACCACTGCCTGCGCACGCGCGGCCCGCGCCCTCTAGCGACAGGTAAGCTGTGTGGGGCGCGCGCTCCTGGCGCCACACGCCAACGTGAGCGCACTCGCACCACTGCCTGCGCACGCGCGGCCCGCGCCCTCTAGCGACAGGTAAGCTGTGTGGGGCGCGCGCTCCTGGCGCCACACGCCAACGTGAGCGCACTCGCACCACTGCCTGCGCACGCGCGGCCCGCGCCCTCTAGCGACAGGTAAGCTGTGTGGGGCGCGCGCTCCTGGCGCCACACGCCAACGTGAGCGCACTCGCACCACTGCCTGCGCACGCGCGGCCCGCGCCCTCTAGCGACAGGTAAGCTGTGTGGGGCGCGCGCTCCTGGCGCCACACGACAACGTGAGCGCACTCGCACCACTGCCTGCGCACGCGCGGCCCGCGCCCTCTAGCGACAGGTAAACAAAACGTCAAAGCGCTGCGCATTAGGTACAGAAGGACGGCTCCATACAACGAGAGAAAACGCACGCACACAGCAACGCGTCTACGTACAGCGAGTACAGGCGTATTTGCCACTGGAATTCGTTTGGTGAGATCGTTGTACAGTCACGAGCACTATTATTATTATGTTTACAGTTCAAAAGCCGTTTTCTCATGGAATAACGTTGGCAACTTTGAGATACCTAGACCTATTTCATAATATTGCGGGTTCCATAATACTTTGTTCGTTACAAAATTTAATAACAATCATTAGGGAATATGCATGTATTTTTTAAATATTTTTATTCGATAGTTTACATCGCCATATAATAGTAAAAGAAACGACGCCAAAAAAGCAATTTAAAGTACTTAATTTTTTTATTTTTAATATCCAACCTACCCGGGCTATTTAAACGCCCTCCATTTGGCGCGCTTGGTGTGGTGACGTGACAGTCTATGACAACACACAAACAAGTGTCAAGTCAATGTCAAACACTCCTACAAAACACATTGACATTTTGATTATTGTCATAGACTGTTACGTCACATCCGCTCAGACCAATAGCGTCGCTTTTCAAATAGGTAGTTGGCACTTTAAAAAAAATAAATCTCGTTCAAAAAGGAATATTATTCAAAAATATTGATAGAGGCATAATTCTGAAGTAATATAGTAAAAAAAAAAAATACAAGTCCCATATTTGAATCAGATGCATATTCCTTATTCATTTTTAAAAAGTTGTTAAGCGTGTACATGTTAGTGCTCATGGACTACGACTACTTCGTGATACGCGTCTTTGCGTGCGCCTGTTTTCGCTCGTCTTGTCTATTATCTAACCATACTCCTCTACAATATTCGTAATATTAAGTTGAAATGTTTTTTTCCCAGTGTCCTCGGAACCGAGCTGTTGATACCAAACCTGGATACGGCGGGAACATTCATGACCTTCCAAGGGTCTGTGAGTGGAGTCACAGTGAAAGACGAAGTCTGGGTCACCGGGACTGATCTGCGAGCTGACAGGGTGGTTGGTAAGTACTGAACTAATTTCTTATGAAAAAAGTCAGTCTGTGCAGTATGTCCACCCAGCAAACTCAAACTCAAAGCATTTATTTCAAATAAACCAATTACAGGTACTTTTGAATTGTCAAGGGGTTGGTCAGTCAAAAAGATGAAGCTAATTGCCCATTCCAAAGCATAGTAGTTTCCTATGTAGAAGAATAGGCAAGAAACTCCACGGACACTCTTTTAAACCAAAATATTGGTAACAGCTAGACAGTCTTCATTCTACTTGGTAGAAGATGTTATGTTCTTTATTAGGGCAAGCCGGATTTTGTAGCTTGTATGAAGGTACCGCCATGATGGTTCAGATTGAATGGGTCAGATTGTTTGCTATTGTTTGCATCCTCCTATATTCATTCTCTCAACATAAACATATTTTAACATCAATATTTTTATGTTTGCAGTGACAGGCAGCTGGGGCGTGTGCCTCGAGGGCGTGGGCTGGAGGTCTCCCGCTGGCGTGTCGGTGTTCGCGGGCAGTGACGTGTCGCTCGCCCTGCTCACGCACGACGCGCCCGCCACGCACGTGCTGCGGCTGGACCGGCCGCACAACGTGTTCACGCTGCATCAGCTGCAGTTGGACAAGGTATGGGAGACGCGGCCGACAAACATTGCTGGAACGTGATGGCGGTGTTCACGTGCCGCTAAAATGTCTTTCAAATGTTGTAACATACGTAACCTTTAATCCCCAGATGGAGTTCCAGGCCGGCTCGTGGCCCGCGGCGCTGGTCCCGCTGTCGTTCAGCGCGGCGTCGCTGCGCGCGGGCCCGCTGCTGTGCAGCGAGGCGCAGCGGTACGCGCTGGAGGGCGCGGCCGTGCAGCTGCCCTACAGCTGCAGGACGCAGGCGCCGCACGGGGCCGAGCCGGTGCTCAATCTTATTACTGGTAAGGAAACGATACGTTTTTAAGAATTTATAAACAGTGACATGTTCATTGTTGCGTCAAGATGCTTGCTCTGGAAATGTTTAATTCTCGTATTTTTAAGGCGGAACATACGGTCTGTTCCCGGCCATTTTCCCGCTAGATGGCGCTGAAGTCAGCATTTTTGGTTTATTTTGTTTTATGTGAAATTGGAGCATTATTACGTCGTAGGAGTAATTCGAGCGATAATCGGCCATTATTCTTTATTGAACTTGGTCATAATAATGCCTCAAAATCCACCCAATTAGACACAAAGGATCCAAATAACATTACCATTGAATATAGTCTTTTACACACACATACGTATTCCCTACGTTTACAAAGATTGAACACTAGATGGCGTGTATTTAAAAAAGTGGCTTGTACTATTTTGTAGGAATATTTTTAGGAAAATAAAAGTTATATTTATAAGCGAAAACTATTTAATTGATAAATAATTTTGGGAAATAAATAATGTCAACAATATGTAAAATAACATATTTAATTTTATTACCTTACACTAATTAAATTAATTATCAAAACAAAACTATTTAAAGTGGCACAATGATATATAATTTATAACATAACCAAGTATTACAATAATTACAGACATTACAAAATTATGTTAGAAACTATATAATTTATCGCCAGGACGCCATCTAGCGCTGCAATTTCTAAACTACAACAAACATGGCGCTATATTTTGCTTGTCAAAACGAACCCACACATGTAAAGAAGTGTCAAATTTTGCCTGGATTTCACGATCGTTTTTCTCAGTTATTAATGTAAGTTATTTCCTAAAAAGGTCCTATGCGCTCACATTTCATTGTAGAAAAGGGATAAAATGATTCGTTTTTAACAAAGAGTGTCTATTTTTAGCGTATAACCACATCAACAAATGTATGGGCGGCCGATCGGAACATCCACCTTAAGAACGTTCGCATTCGCATCTTATTCGCAATCTGTCAAAAATACAATCAATTTACCAACAAGTTTGACAGATTGCGACTTGAATGTGAATGGTTTTATGTACGAGAATTAGCCTTCTGGTTTCACCGTAAACTTGGGAGCACTAAATTAGACAGTCCTGCTTAAATATCCGAATTTTACGCTTTACAGTGCTGTATGGGCACTTTTTGCGCACTAAACCCTGTCATTAATATAATGAATTAATGACTCACAGCAATTTATGAACTACTAGCTTGTCGATAAAAAGTAGCATATATCCTTCCCCGGGATGCCATCTATCTCCTTACCAAATTTTATCAAAACCCTTTTAGTGGTTTAAGCGAGAAAAGGTAACATACAGACAGACAGAGTTACTTTCGAATTTATAATATTAGTATGGATTATATATGCTTTTTTTTTTTCAGGACAAATGGGTTGCAAAATAATCCCAGCTACTCCAATCATAGAGGCTTCAGAAGTGGAACTGTGCGCTGAATGGGGAGCATATAGAGCATGCACCAAAGTGTTGTTACTGCCTCAGATCCGACTGTCAGTAAACAAAGTGTCTCTACTGACCCCTCCTGCAACATTCACTGTGTCCGGTCATCCGCAAGCATTGAAGTTAGTTAGGTTTTCCCCATCGCCCGGATTGAAGTTGGAAACTAATGTTGATAATGGTAAGTGAGAGTATTATATCTATCTATAGTTTGCCTTAGGAATGCGCGGCGAGGCGGGGCAGCGTTGACCAATGAGCGGCACACTTCCGCCCGTCTCACGGAACAGAAGCTCGTTCAAACTATAACTAATTGATCAAATATAATGCTATTATATTAACATTGGACTTGGATCCTAGCGTTAGAAATACGGATATCCCATATCTTAATTTATCATCAATATTATAATAAGTGTGGTGGACACTGCTTCAATGTTAATCTCAAAATACACCTTGTTTCACTGTTGATCACAAACACAAGTATTACAATGACTTCTCATTAAAATCACTGACTTACTTTTTTATTTTTATTCTAAACATTAGTTTATTACCATAGTTTATTAACGCCACCAAACGTATACAAATTCTTTAAAGGTATTTAAAAAAAAAAATGGTTTGCTGACCCGGAAAATATGTTATCTTCAACCATCATAACATTCTTTATTTTTATTCGCAGGTGAAATTCTCGTAACAATAACAAACGAAGCCTCAACCTGCGGTCACGGCTGGGTGACCGTGCGGTCAAAGTTGACCGATCAAGAACTGCGCGTTGACGTGCAGAGAGAATGTGACGTCGCTTGTGGGACGTTGCTAGGCGCTCTGTTCTCTCTCATCAGGCCATACATGTCGACTATAGTGACAGTTGCTGCGGCCGCTTTAGCGTATTTATACAGTAAGTGTGTGAATGAAAAGAGAATGTGTTCGCTTGTGGAACGTTGATAAACTCGAATTATCAATTCACTGAGGTATGATAGCATAATCAGCATATAATGTTCCCACTGCTGGGACACGGGCCTCCTCTCTTCGAGAGGGAGTGGGCTGTAATCTACCACGCGAACCAGTGTAATCTACCTGTGCGGATTGGTAGATGTCCGTGTCTTCGAAGTTTTGGTTGGTTGTTTTCTTTCACAGTTTTGAGAGCAGCGGTGATGAAATTATTTACACAAAGTAAAGCGCCTGACTGGGTTTGAACCCGCGACCTACAACTCGTAAGTCGGAGCCGTTGCCAATGGGCCACAACTGCTAAAATGCGCAAAAAAGAGTGACAAACTCGACCTCTTTGGTATTTTACCGTTTAGTACCCCTACTAACACTTTCAACGTTTATCTATAAAAGTCTAAACCAACAATGTCCTCCACAGTACAACAAAGACTGCAGCGCAAGGCTCAAATCCGTATGCCAATGGATCCAAACGAGACAGTGTTGCCTCCAGATTCGCCTCCCGTACTCAATCGCTCCAGAACTTGGTCCCGAAGTCCATTCGCGTCGAGCGGCCCCACAGCGCCAGTGTACGGCGACGCGAGCATGTTACCTGAACAGAGCTTCTCGCCAAACGCCACGAGAAACTCCATGTTCCTATAGCAGTTGGAAAGGGAAAGGGTTGCCAGGGGAAGAGGGCTCGCCCAATATGTAAGGAGGTTTTTTAGGCTTCTGATTACAGATTTTATGGGTTTTTCTGTTTGGTTTATGAGATGAAGGCCTCTTTGACAAGGCCCTACTGCTGGCACCAAGTAACCGGTAGCAAATGTATGGGTGTGCCGGGTAAATTGTGCAGGTACAGTTCGATTCAAACTTAATGAGTGGCGGCTCGGAAGTGCGCTACTCGCTGCGCAGTAACGCACCCATCACTCCCGTTGACATATGAATTCTTTACTGCGTAGCGACTCTCCTCATGTTCCTTGCCGCCATTAAGTTTGAATCGAACTGTATCAGACTGAATCTTTTCAGCAGTAACGTAATGGATATAAGGGTTACTGAATCGTAACCAGGCAAAAAAACCAAACATTTATAACATCAAGTCGGTCCCTACTTCTTCTGATCTGGCAACCCTACAAGGATATTGTTTCGCCGTATCGGTGTATTGTAATGTTAAATAGTTAATAAGGTGACGTCAGAGGAAAGGATGGTTGTGAGAATCCATACACATTGGCCAATGCGAATCGGATTCGTCCATTTTCGTCTTTATACCGGGTGTCACACGGTTCGATTTTAGTTGAACCAATAGTTGTTCAACAAAGAATACTTTGAATTTGAAATTTTATTTGATTGAAAGTCTGTTCAGACGGTTCAAATCGCTTTCGAATTAGCAGTTGATCAATTAAAATCGAACCGTGTGAACCCGGTATTAGTCTCCGTTCACCAATCAGGACGTACCTATAGTCAACCTCAGGTGAGTATAGTTTTCATCACTCCTAGATTTAGGTAACAAGATCATTTGTAAATTGTGGTTCAAGTAAGTAGCATAAAAAAAAAAATCCTAACTAATATTATAAATGCGAAAGTGAGTTTGTTTGTTTGTTACGCTTTCACGCTAAAAGAAAGGATTTGGATGAAATTTGGTATATGGGTAGACCATGACCTGGAGGAATTAGCATACTTTTCATCCTGCTTCGCAAAAGAAGTCGCGAGCAACAGTTAGTATAGTCATAATAATTTAGTCGACAACATTCTTCTATAGTCTATTCCAAAAGTATTGTATGAACATGTAAACAAATTGATCAGAAAACGTACTTGTTGATGCCAATTTGTAGTTCTACTGACAAATTGAGTGTTGTAATTTGATTATTTCAATCTTATCGAATCACCCCGCATGGTGGCCTAGACAAGTGACAATCGCTTCGAAAGCGTTTCGTATTTCTATAACGACTTTCAACAGGATTGACATAAGCTTTTCGATAGCTTATGTCAGTCCTATAAATTTTTGCCTTTCCCATCATAACTATCGCTGATAGAATGTCACTTTGTCTAGGGCCTAAGAGCTATTACTTTGTTTTCGTTTAGCGTTTTTTCTTTTTGCTCGGCTCCTGGAATCGTAGCGTGATGTTAAATATTCTATAACCTTTCTCAGGAATTGGGCTATCAAATGCATATATTTTTTCAAATCAGACTGGTAGCTCCAGAGATTAACGTTTTCACGCTACGACCTTGGAAGCCGAGCAAATTATATTGAACGGCGAGTGAAACCGCGGGGCACAGCTAATAAAATATCTATATAATAGTAAATGACGTATAGCAATGCTGGTAGGCGATATATTGCCGAATTCTAATGCTCGTTTTCTCCACACTAAGCGAGACATAAATGAATGTCTAAATAAAAGCGTGCTGTTGGATTTTCAACATTCGGCACTGAGCCGAGCGTTGAAAATCCAACGGCGTCTAGTGTTAGAGATGTAGAGGTATGAGGAACAGGGTTTGAAGTTTACTCATCCTCTATAAAAAAGGGAGGATCCTCTGACCAGACGAGTGGTGTGTCTGGTTGATGTCGGGACGTTGTATATTTGCTAGTTGCTCGGTTAATTCTGCTTGCGCGATGCAGGATTTTGCGTGACGTCAGTGTAATCTGTGGATCGTAGACTCCGCCATAGTGAAAAAAAGCATAAGTAGCGATTCGGTCAACTTATTAATCAGACTATTATTTAGTGTAATGACTTACTTAATTAGCAGTTCTTTGCTATTTAAATCACGTCAATAGGTCTTCCTGACTTCAATAGGTCTCTTATTTTTCAGAAACCTGATTATGATCGCTCAATTAATTGCATGTTAGACTAAATTCGAGACATTTGCATTCAAGACTTGCAGATCTTGTTTATACTTTATTTGTTTTAAAATAAGACAAATAAGACCCATTTTAGGAAAGTTTATATGAAATATATTGTAATGTTTTTACCTCCAGCAGGGATTCAACACAATATAGTACTTGAATCTTAATATAACATCCTAGAATAGGATGTCCTAGAAATTAGTCTAAAGAAATGTTAAAAAAGATAATTATACCTGTGTAAGTACATTGCGTTCATTATTATTTGACCCGTGACGCGATTGGAGCACTGAATTTTGCAGTCTGAGCTTCAATACTAAAAGAGTTCAAAATGGCGTTACTACAAATCACATGACTGCAAAATTCAATGCTAACAATCGCGGTCACACGGGTCAGGTAATAATGAACGCACGGTATGTGAATGTGTAGGCCACTATTGTCTATAAGAAATAGAGTATAGTGTCAGGCTATAAAACCGATTCCAGAATTAGTATTACATTATATGTATTAGAAAAAAATAGCAGGAATTGTAAGAAAACAAATGAAAATACTAGTAATTTACGTATTTGCTTTAATTGTTGTCGTGCTATTAACAAAGTTGTGCACATAATTAAATGGTTACATCAAACATTGAATTTCCAAATTGACATAATTATTCTCAAAAAGATACCAAAGTATCGTGATGTTGGATTTTATTATAATGGTTATTAATTGTTGTAGACATAATTGATTGGTTGGTTATAGTAGGTATAATGGTTAATTCGCTTCGCTTTTAGAAACAAGGAAATTTTGTTAAAAAATTAACTAAACTTAGTAATATTTTGACGCGGTTATAATATTAGAAGCTCAGACCAAGACAGCGCTGTCAACAGTAACGTGAGGTCGGTTTCGTAAAATTCATAATCGTACATGTGTGCAAATATGCGTGTGAGCGTGTATGCACAGAGTGGAGGTGTAGTTTTGGCATGCTTCACAGTACTGTTCGCAGCGCTCTGTCTTGGTGTTTTAATTGGTCTGAGATTAGAAATATAACATTAAAATGACGACAGAAAAACTACACCGTAATTGCGTTACACACTTTCAATCACAATCTGAATGATCTTGAAGGATATTCCTAATACATTGCTTCATATTTTCGAAAAAAATCCTGGTCTGCTGATGTAAGTGTGTTATGCAATTATTTACCCCGCTGGACATGATGTCTTAGTGTGCATTTCTTCTGCTTACTCTATACTAGTGTTAAATAAATAAATGTAATAGAAATGTAAATACAATTTGTAAATAAGATCTCAAGGAACTAGAATTAGTTGTTTTATATGATTGTATTCGCATTTCAATGCAACTAACTTTTTGTGACGTATTGAAAATACAAACACATTTTTTTTATAATGAATCCTAAGTCATTTTTAGAAGTCAATGTTTGTTTAAATATATAAAAAGATGTGTTTGTAACCTGTACTCGGTATGGGGTTTCGGAACTTGTGATGTGTGAAATAAAGTATTTTTGTAAACTAAATCAACCTTTTATTCACTACCTACTCAGCAATGCACATAATATTTATAGTTCAATTTCAGGTTTTAAAACGAAAGTTCTTATAGACCACCAATTTGTAAAATTGAGACTGTTTGGCAAGTTCCCTCGTCTGAAGCTGGGTGCAGTATCCATTGTGGACTTATGAACGGACTATTATAATTAAATGCGTATATAAAATTTTGTGTCTGTACTGTGTACCGTAGAGGAGTTCCGTCTGAAGCCAATCCTGCGTGCAGAAGCTAGATTATGGTGGACTTTAGAACGGACTATTATAATTAAATGCGTATATGTATACAATTTCGTGTCTGTACTGTGTGCCATTGAGGAGTTCCCTCGTCTGAAGCCAATCCTGGGTGTCGCAGCCAGAACATGGTGAAGTTTAGAACGGACTATCATAATTAAAGCGTAAATTTCGTGTTTGTTGACCGTTGAGGAGTTCCTTCGTCTGGAGCCAATCCTGGGTGAAGATTCAAGTTATGCTTATCATAAAAATTCATTGTCATCGGAACTGATCCAACATGTAAAATGTCAACTCCATAGGATAAGAGGAAGTGGTTTTAATTCAGCTTGCAAGTTTCGACCTAACCAAACAAATTAACGAACATACAAAGATTGCAAGTTGAATAAAAGCTTGTTAAACCGCCCATTAGGTACCTATAAGGTAATAGTGATAGTGCTATATTGGGTAGGGTGGTATAGCTGCAAAACACCACATTTTTAAATAGTCAACTCATGCGCAGTCTGATGTGGATTTAGAATCCGCCGCGGTAGCGGAGAGCCACGGGGAGGAGGAAATGGAAGTGCACACTGTGCACAGCAGTAAAGATGAGATGATTAGATGAATAAAATATCAGTGTTGCTAGCCGAATCTTGTAATGTGTCCCATTAGTTCGGGAAAATAAGGAGTTTTAAGAAATCCCACTCCACATTTTTTTTATAAAATTACATTGAGTCTCCTATTGTTCCTAACATTTCCAATAAGTCCTCCTGTGGAGATTTTGGAATATCTGGAATAAAAGTAAGATCAGTGTTCTTTATTTTGACACTTGTGTCTATCGTTTCAAATTGAACGTCTGTAGATATTTCTAAAGTTTTTTTTTTTGAACTTGTTGCTCCAAATTCAATGGGCAACTGTAACTCAACTTTATTCTTGGAATGAACATTTTCTATTGAAGCTAAAAGACAGTTTATTTCATTCGTATCAGCACATCGGTTTTCAAACTCTTCAATAGGATTTTTTTTGTTATCGTACTTATAAATATTTTCCCCTAGGTTATGCAAAAGGTTTGTACTTATTGTCGAAGGTAAATTAAAAGTTCCGTCTTTTCTTTGCAGCCCCAATCGCATTAGAACAGAAATTTTTGTGTGATACTCTGAAAACCAAATTGTAAGGGTATTGTTTAAACATTTATAATCGTCGTCAGTGAATTGATGAGATAAACTCTCGAATCGTCTCATAACCTGTTCAATAATACTTTTAGGGAAAAATTGTGGCATTAGCATGGCAACACTTCTCAAATGACGGCGAGTGATGTCGAAAATATTTTGATTTGTTGCTACAGATAATTGCCATTTGAAGATCATAGTCATGAGATCCCACAATTTGCTCATGGAATAATCGTCTAGTTTCATTATTGAAGAGGTGGAAATATCTTGAAGCAGTTGTTTTACGAGAGTGTGAGCAACCACCGGTTGCGGTGTAAATAACTCATCGAGAAGTTTAGGATGAAGTAATACAGTCGCTATTTCGGTGAGTACTGAAATAAACCAATAAACAAATTCAAATATCTTTAAGAAAATAGTTAAATATTAGGCAAAATACTGCTACCAAGTATTTTTTAATGTACAACTACAACTTACCTTTTTCAGATTTGTCCAGTGAAATATTCTGAGCTTTGAGCCTCTGGTCTATTACGAAGACCATCTCACATCCCAAATTAACCGCGAGAAACGGCGTCGCAAAGTGAGACATTTTAATAGCACTGTTCTCTCAGTAACATCCATGGAACACTGAAATAATCAATAATGTTTCCTTTTGATAACCTCAACTTGACTATTGATTCTATTTACCATAAACTGTTGGAGAAAATAGGAAAAGATGGCAGAACACAAGATATTTCTAGACATTTTTTAACCATAGGAGAGACTCATCAGAGAGTATTGTATGTGTATGGTCTCATAAAAATGTACCAACTCTTACCACTTATTCTTAAAGAAGACAAATGTGAATATACGTCTGTACATTACCGTAACCTTGGTAACATGGTATATGAAAGAAAAAATCTGTATAAGGCATGGCAATATTATAACTTGGCATTGATGTATGCACCTATAGATTCTCCAAGTTATTCTTTAGCTGTTTCTAACAGATCAGCAGTGCTTGCAGGTTTAAAACAATATAAGGCATGTTTAGCAGATATTGAAATGGTATTTTCTGTATCCTGCCCATTGTCATTAAGGGATAAACTTATTAAAAGAAAAAACAAGTGTTTAGAAGCTTTACAGGAAGCCCAAGATGGGGATTGTGATGATGAGAATGAACACATAGAGGATATATTTACTTTGAAGGGTTCTAGACATGAAAAATATGTAGCTGCAAGCTCAAAGCTGTCAGTTAAGCATACTCCAGAAATGGGTAGACATGTAGTTGCAGTGGAAGACATTGAAGTTGGTGAAATAATAGTACAAGAAGATCCATATGTGAGCGTACTTTTAAGAAATCAAATCTTAATCACTTGTGCGCATTGTTTTTCAAGGAAATTTAATCTGTATCCTTGTCCATATTGCTGTATGACTATGTACTGTAGCAGGAAATGTGTCATGAAGGCATGGGATGAGTATCATTTTAATGAATGTCCTTTTCTAGCAAGTTTACTTGATAATAAGTTTACTAAACTGGAATTGCTTGCTTTGAGAACTACAATTAAAGCTAGGACTGACTATGAAGCATGGGAAAATGTATTGGATACAGTGGAGAAAGTGGAAGCATGCACTAATGCTGATAATTTAGGATGTCAGCAAACAGAAAATGGCAACTGGGTTTATGCTTCAGAAAATTATGAATCAATGCATTCTCTGGCCACAAATATTGAAAAAAGAAATATTTCAGATATATTTCAAAAGGCAGTCAGTGCTTCTGTCCTCATGCACTACTTGGCTATGAAAAATTTCATAGCATCAGATGACCCTGAATTAAGAAAAAGAATTAAGAAATTCACTGCAGACACACTGATGCGACACTTGATGACAGCTCCAACAAATATGCATGGCATAACAGCTAATGTGGAGGATGATGAAGGCAATTATGTAGATGAATATAATATAGGGAGTGGTGCTTATCCTTTCCTGAGTTTGATCAATCATTCATGTTCACCAAATGTGGTGCGGTATACCAGACTGGGCACTACACAAACGACTTTGTTTGCTCTAAGACCTATTAAAAAAGGAATGCAAATTTTCGACAATTATGGGTAAGTTTTTTTACAACATTGTATAAGTACAGGGTTGCGATTTAATGACCTGCATCATCCATGTTTAAGTCGCCACCCTGTACACATACAGTCTTTTTCCAGCCACGTGGTTCAATCACATTGCTGTTTGACGGCAAGGAATCGTTTTGAGGTCCATGAGCACTTCTATATTACTATTTTCAAATAACAATTGATTGAACAAAAAGGATTCTAAGTGCATGTTTTCAATCTACTAACATGATGACTTGCATGTCTCATATAAATGCATCTTCTATCTTAACACTAGCTGTGCCCCGCGGTATCACCCGCGTAGGTCTCGATCCCGTGGGAATATATGGATAAAACGTTTCCTATGTCCTATTCCAGGTGACCATCCTCTCCTCTTTAGAGTTATAGGGAACGTCGCGCCGTCGTCGAACGGTTCGCGTACTGCATTTGTATGCTCGTGATAACTTCGAAATTAAATGTCCGATTCGAATGAATTAAAAAGTATTTTACTGCTACATAAATACCGTTGATGTTAAAACTATTTATTTAAATAGGAATTAATATTATGTTGATAAAACTCCTTCGCAAATAATGCATTAATTTCGAACAAATTTGATTACCATAAAAAAAAGGTTATAGTGAGTCAATCTTAAAATATAGACATGCTGTCGCGGACTTTTTTTTAGAACTTTTAAAGAGGAACAATTCCATCATACATGATATTTGCGTAACTTAAACCGTTTACGCAGCGCACGCAACGGAAACTCTCAACAGGGAATAATTTCTCCCGTTTTTGCAACATTTTTCATTTATGCTCCGCTCCTATTGGTCATAGCGTGATATTATATAGCCTGCCTCGATAAATGGACTATCCAACACAAAGATTTTTTCAATTCCAACCAGTACTTCCTGAGATTAGCGCGTTCAAACAAACAAACTCTTCAGCTTTATAATATTAGTATAGATGTGTATAAATACAATGCCTTTTAACAATCAAAAACTTGTGTAATTAATAATAGGTACGTCAAGCTGCTTCGATGAGGAGGACTATGGCAATGCAGAGGATCAACAAGTACGCGCTAAACGAATGCGCCGTGTGCGCTGCAATGGCGGCATAGCATCGCTAAAAAGTACCTAGACATATTTTTGGAAACATAAATAATGTCTAGAGCCTTAATGTCGCTTGATCTAACTAAGCATGATCGTGCAGGAAGACCAGACAGGAAAACATGCGCCCGCGACTCGGTTTTGTCTTCGCATTGTCTCGCGGTAAAGCGAGACATGACAATGCGTATACACACACATAAATCACGTTTCGACGACGAGATGATATTGTCGCGCTGTGCATGTTAGCCTGGCTGATTAAGTATATGCCATCTGTTATCCTATGGGTGTTAAAAGAGGCGACTGTGGTCATGTCAAACCTTCGCAGTGCTAGTAGCATTTTTATACAGGGTGTTAGGGTAAACACCGTTATCCTTGAAACCAGTGGTTTGGTGTCATCTATAGAACATAAAATCAATGGAAAATTACGACTCTATTTTTTTTTTTAATTTCATTTTACCACGAGTATTTCACCCTTTCACCCTATGCGCTAGGGCAACGAACTTGCGTCTCAACATGGGTAGGGGGCGTGGGACTACCTGACCGGCCGCGAGCGCGACCCGTCCTTCAGTCAGTAGTCTGTTTCGCTAGCGAGCACGGTGTCGGATAGAAACTTTAAAAAATCTTTTAATGAAAATGACGTTTTGTTTTGTTGTTACTCTGTCATTTATTTTTATATTTAAGTCAACTACCTATGGATTGAGTGACAACGGTGTTT
Source organism: Lithophane ornitopus (assembly GCA_948473465.1). Lineage (NCBI taxonomy): Eukaryota > Metazoa > Arthropoda > Insecta > Lepidoptera > Noctuidae > Lithophane > Lithophane ornitopus. The sequence goes on along the minus strand of OX419632.1, from coordinate 11,095,103 downwards.
ACCCTTACACCCTGTATTAAAACTTAAAGGCTTAACCAACTTTTTAAATGCTACAAAAATACTAATACCATCTACTATTTTGTTTTTAGAGCCCATCATGCTATAAACACCAGGGAAGAGCGGCAAGCCACTCTTCGATCTCAGTACAAGTTCACCTGTGTCTGCGAGGCATGCACTGATGACTGGCCGCTATACCCCAGCTTAAATACCATCCCAGATCTACCGGCCGCTATAGCTCAGAAGATGTACAAGTATTTGAATGGAGATGTCTATCACGAGCTGCAGAAAGCCAATAGAAAGCAAGCACTGAAGCTCTTCAAGCCCTTATGTGAGTTAGCTTCGGCTTTAGAGCCTTTTGTACCTTGCAAGGAGGCGGCCGATTGTCAGGAGGCGCTGAAACAGTGTCTAGCCATACTGTCAGGTGTCCTCGCTGAAGGCTTTACCAATTATGCTGAGTGGGCAGTCCCTGCACCCAGAAGGCCAGGACAGCCCATATCTTCGAGGTTCTATGTTGGAGCTGGTGCACTTGACATTCTTAACGATTAAAATAATTATTAAAGACAGTTCAAATAACGTCTTTAATACTTATGTAGGTATATATATATATTTTTTTTTTTGCAAGTTTCTTTACTTAAAACTATTGCTTTGCGTTTTGTATGAGTTTGTAGAATTCTAGAATATTCTAATACAACAACCGTGTTTGAGAGTTTCCTTATTATATTTGACGCTTCTTTTTTGTTTTTGTTTTAGGGGCTGCGCAGACGACACACTTTTTGTGCGATCGAGTCTGTGGCGCACGCGTTACTGCATAGTAAATTCATATCATTGCTTAGGAGTAACGCGTGCGCCACAGACTCGATCGCACAAAAAGTGTGTCGTCTGCCCAGCCCCTTAACGTGGATCCGCAAAGATAGCCCGCGAAATCAATTTTTCTTTCATTTTTTTGAAAAGTTCCGTGTCTGGTTGCGCTTTGTAGTTGTATGTTGATTAAAATATGATTTACGACCGTAACAAATATGGCTTTACAGAATTATAATCATCAGAATTAGAAATACAACTCCATAAGTTAGAATTGGCCTCAAATGTCATTATTTCATGAAATTGACATTCATAGGGTAATAATGAACTTAGAGAGTTGTATTGATGATTTTTTTGATTATAAATCTATCTTTATATATACATATAATTCTTCTGTACATGTGTTTGTCACCTAAGTCCTAAACGGCTGGACCGATTTGGATGAAATTTTGTGTGTATATTTGAGCGGGTCCCTCGATGGTTTGAAAATACGTTTGAAACCGGTAGGTGGCGCTGTTCGGGCAGGACGTCTACCGGGTCCGCTAGTAAGTACATAAATATTTGATACGGCCGCGAATCATATTAAGATTAACATACAACCTGCAACTTGCAAAAAGTACGAAAATTGGAATTCTGACGGTTATTCTGACGGTTTCCCCTTATATTTTGGTATTTTACGTTATCGTATTATGACATTTTGCAGGCAGGCATTGCTAAGCTAAAAAACAATGTTAAAATAATGTAAGTACCTATTATTTTAGTTTTTCAGTTTCGCACAAAGTACAGTATCCTACTTTATAGTAAAAGTCAAATGTAATATGCTTTTTATGATAAAAAATTATAATTATTTGACTTAGGGCGAATTTGACCAAAGAATCACGCGATCAGCACCTAAACTACGTTTAAGGGCTGTCAGTGTCATTATTTTCTGTGGAATATTCACACTGACAGCTCTTGAACGCGGTTAAGATGTGCTGATCGCGGTTAGTTACATTGGTGAAATTCGCCCTTATTTGACAAACACCGATTTGACTTTGTTTACACGTTTCTAGTCTCCAATAGTATATTATTAGAATAAGGTTTAAATTTTTAAGATTTGAGTAACTATTTATTTAAAAAAATTGGTTGCCTGTAAAGTCGGTATACGGGCGAAAGTTTTACGTGACAACGACTTTGAGTGGTAAAATAATTTTAATGTGAATATTCATTCGTATAGTAGGAAGAAGGTTATGTCTGTCTCTCTCGCTCTTAGGCGGGCTAACCATGCCCGAGTGGAAGGGACGCGTGCCTCTCACTCGCTCTCATTGTGAGCGCATAACGTGAGCGGAGCGTAACGCAGTTTCTTGAAGTGTCACCCGGCAAACCAATTTATAAGACGTTGTCACGTCAAAAGAAAAAAATATAAGATATTAGATGTATCAGGGATACTATATAGCATTATGATATTATGAGAGCTTTGCCTACTCTTAAAGGGTATGAAAACGGATAAATAGTAAAACTATGAGCAAAAATAACCCCATGGGTGGAAATTAATTATTAACACGCAAGTTAAGTTTCAAATAATTCATACGTAAATTGAATTATTCTTGTCTGCATTTGCAATCTCAACAAAAATTGCTGGTGCTAAATGTTGTTATTCAAAATGTCTAATTTGATGCGCGATTTGATCATAATTTTATTATTGTTATACAATCGGTCGGATCACCGGCCATAAATAAAAAAAACACTAGAACTAAAAAAAAAGGGGTCTTTTTTCTCTGAACGACCTTTGTATTGAGATTTGACCGTGATTTATTGCTAATTACATTACGAATGATGTAGCTAAGGAAAGCCTGACGACGTATCATGCTATACGTTACTTGTATAAACTGACTCCACCTCGCATTGAGTTTCCGTACAATAAGAGGTCTACTTATACCAGAAATGTATAGCTTGATATGTCAGAGTGCACCTACTTGAGCCAAGTAGCTGTTATAATATAGTTTAGACAGTCAACGTTTATATAATTATCGTGTGTTTCCTACAACGGTGCTAGTTAGTAGCCTGTTCCATGTTTACGAATAAGTTATATTAATATGTAAGAGCATATTTGATAGAATACTGGAGAACGGAAGCTTACCATCTAAGACTTGGAACAAAACAATCAGATTTTGTATCGATAAAGGAATGTGCGATGTGACAAGTGCGGTAGAGTACAGATAGTGTCATCCACGAAGACGCGCCCCACTCCGTGATTTCCGTACTGTAAGCTGTACTTTAGTACGGAGCGGAGCGGAGTGGGGCGCGTCTTCGTGGATGGCATGCAGACACAATCAATTCAGCCTATAGTAACCAACTGCTGGACATAAGCCTGTCCCAATTTGAGTGACGACAGCCGGGGCTTCACTTTCTGCCGCTTTTCGTTATAATTTCTCCTTCAAAGAATCTCGAAGCGTGGTCGTTCCATAGCGCAATGCTTGAGTTTGAACATATACGGTTCCTTTTATTCAACCCATATTGTTTCCCCCTGTTGGACAAAGGCTTCCCCTGTATCCAAATCTCTAAATCATTTCCTATTTCTGGCCATGTCTGACTTGCAAACATTTCCAGATTGTCACACTACCTTTGACGCAGTCGCTATCGGCCAAGCGTCTATTGAGTGACGATCTTTGCCTGTACACCTTCCATATGAAGGGTTTGGTCGTAAGGCATTTCTAATGGATAGTACTTACTTTTTCTTCTCATGTCACCATGGGCTACTGTGTAACATGAAAACACCTCATGCTGTGATGTACTCTAGACATAAGCCAGTTTTGAGGTTGATTATCACCGTCAGTCGCTCGACTAGGCACTCTAAAGGCTGGAACTCAGCGTGCTCATTGGCCACATTTCATTTCGTTTAGTCACGTCGGGTGTATAGCTTGTCAACTCTGTAATGACGCGCGACACTACTGCATTTTACGTACGCGGCGCCGCGTCGTGTACGTAAAATGCGGTAGTGGGGGCATCATTTCAGAGTGGGCAAGTTTTACTATGAGTACGGCGGCCTGAAATGTCGTCTCTAAGTTTATGCTAACCGATACAGCACCCTAATTGCGTACCACACTTTCTATAACAATCCGAGAGTTTTGAAGGATTTTGAATTCATTGCTTCCTAAGTTTGAAAAATTCGTTTACTCAACAACGTAAATAACGCAATGAGCGTGGGTGAACTGTCAAAATGAAAGCTATTGCGATCAATTGTCAATTTATGTGTGTTACGCAATTACCCCTGTTATAATATAATATGATGGTAAGTTTTCTAATATCCAGTATTTTTTTTTTAGTATGCAAGTCTTAACTATTACCTAAGAATGTGTTATTTGTGTCCAACCTACTAACAAGGTTTAAATTTTGATTTTGGAATGAAGAGGTTGTCTCTGTACCTAAGTGATTTCGTGTGATAGATATAGGTACTGTAACGATTTGTTTTCAGGCGTTTGTTATTATTGTAAGTGATTTGTTCGTATGTGGTCGTTTTATAAGTTTTTTCAGACCCGATAAGAATCGTAAAATTCGGAAAAGCTTGGTAAGATAATGCGTTCTAAGGCTCAGCGTTGATCGAAAGGATCGTAGAGTAAGGTTTCGTAATGACATAGAATAGTAAACTTTATTATCGATGTCATAAAGTGCAAATGGAATCCCGGTGAGTATGCTAGGGGACGCCAGAGGACCGTTTGATTTCTACATCCGTACAACATTGCACTTTATGACACTGATAACAAGGATTTATATTCAATGTCACCAGAAAATCTTTTTGGTCAGAGATTTTGGTCCATCTTCTGGGTTTGAAAAATGGTCTGACTGCACAAAAATGAGCCTAAATTATAAGCTTTTGACATCGTAGATGTTAAAAGTTCGGTGCTTTTTGCGTACCCTAGAAGGGAGTTGGTACCTATTAGTAGTTAGGTAGGTATATGATGAGGCGCATATTCTCACATTCTTACTAACGATGAGTAAGTAAAGAATAGGAAGTTGTATGAATGAACGAAAAAGACAGGAATTAGGAATTAAGGGAGTATTATGACCGAAGTTTTTTTTTCTATTGGCAGTACTTACCTAAAAAGGGTTTTCAAAGAGAAACTCAAACAAAAAGTAGCAGCTTTTAATCTCAAAAAACATACATAATAGTATAGTATATGAATACATAATTATGCATTACCACAATATTTTATAGTCTTTGATGTTTACGAAATAACATTGTCTTTTCCGATCTGTGTTTGACTGTATCTTTAAGTAAAACTTACAGGTAAACCAGAAAGGGTATGCGTTTCGGAAATCTTCGTGTTTCCGAAGTAGTACGACCGGTGAGTGTCGCGCCGCGACCCCCCACTGAGGTAAAGCTTCCAAGAAGGCCACAATCATTTAGCTGCCATACATTTTTGGCTTGAATCTGATAACTTTTTAGAGGAACAAGGGGCACAGTTACCATTTCAGTGCCCCAAGTCAACCTCATCCGCTAGTGGTGCATGCTGAATCGCAAGCCTTCTGATGGTTCACAAACGCAAGTCCATAATCGGGCCCTCGGGGGCCGATTATGGACTTGCGTTTGATACAATTAGATTTCATCTTCGTGCGATTTCTTTTCAGAAGATAGGCGATGGTTGCCGAAGCGCATAGTTTTTCTGGGCGATCTGTAAGTGTTTTTGACGTTTTGTACTTACATTTTAAGAGTATTTGAAATGGGTCTGCCATATTGGCTGTTTTGACTATTTTCTACTTGAGTATTTGACTTCTTCTCAACTATGTTTGGATTATTTATCATTTATCACAACTGCTATCTATTTTTGTATGTCTATGATTAAACGGTGACAACCAAGAATGTGTTTTTTTTTTCTCTTTTGTTATTAAAAATGGTTCCTACTGTATTTGAAATTATATTATTTTGTTAAAGAAGTAGTCAATTTAGTGAATTTACTACTAATGTTGTTTGTTACATTATTAATTAATATGTTCGGCGTCATACCTTTGATGTTTTACGCCTGTTGAATTCTGCAGTGCGTTAGCGTTAGTGTATTATTATAGAAATTCTGCGCATATCCGTCTGGTTTCAGGAACGAAACATTCAACAGTAAGTGAAACAAATAATCATTAAATGGGAAAAAAAAGCTTAAGTACTAAAAGCCTTCCTTTATGTTAAAACTTTTAAATGCAGATTACATGTCGTGTTTAAATTGATTTTAAAAAGAACTGCGGATATCGGTGACTTTCTGTTTCACAATAATCTATGAATCTTGTATTATTTGTTGTCTATGTACTGAATGTACCTACGTTTTGTATCTTATTTTTTTCTGAATAAATGTGTGAAAAATATTAGTTTTTTAATTTCTCGTTCAATTACCAAAATATATCCCAAAAATTCAATAAAATTAAGAATTTCAGTTATGAACTGAATAAATTAATGTTTTTATAATGTATAAAACATTATATGCATGCAATGCATTAAACAATACAGTTATTAATAAAAAAAATACTGAATATATAAATGGACTAACCAAAGACGATGTATACTATAAGTATTTTTTTATTTACGATTGTACTTAATAGAGGTAATGGATTCAAGTTGTCATGCAATTAAGATAAATACTTATCAACATTGTACAAATAAAAACAAAATAGCTCTAATAAACTAATAACAAACGATTATATCACATAATATACTATGTATACCGGTCTGTACCGTGTGGCTCTCTAGCGACATTGCGAAAATACCTTTGCGCACCATTGTCGCTCATGAGCGAAGATCGAGTCACGCTGTTAAAATCTCTATTTCTACTGAATAAAGGGCTAATATCGTCTGTGGAAAGTTACACTACGGGGCCTGATAAATATTTCGTCAAAAAAAGCTTTAAAAACCACCAAAATTCATTCACCATAATACCTAAGTACCTATTACGAAAAAAACATATAATACAAATGAGAGCAGTGAGAAAGCAAATTTTCACGAAGAGTAAATCTTTTAATTTTGTAGGTACCTATATAAGACATTTACATACCTACTTACAAGGAATACGTCGATTTAGTTGTAGTTTTTCCAACTGTTTAAGGCAATTTCCTACATACACTTTCGATTTGTCGATGTTTATTCTTCGCTGCGATTAGATTATTAACACTGGACATATAAACTATCATCTAATTATTATCACGTATTCAACATTATAGTATCAACATTGATTTATCTTATCACCCTTAAAATTCTACACTAAAGTTGCATACCTAAATCGTAGGTATGCAATAAGTAGGAAAATTATATTAAACTGTGCCTACATCAATGAGTATTTGCATAAAAATAAGGTCGTAATTACGTAATACCAGTTTATACTATACTTAGTTGCTGCTGCATTTGAATGCATCTTCCGGCTTTCATTTTTAATGTCAGATGTATATTCTGTAGCTTTGTCTTCATTGAGTACTTTAATTCGACCATCGACTTGCGTATTCACAGGACTGTACTTTCTCAAATAGTATAAAACAGTGTCTATTTCATTATATGAAAGTGTTTTCCTAGGGAGCTCCACAAACATACTGTATCCATCCCCACCGTCAGCTAGGAAAGTTGGCATCATCAATTTGTATTCATATTCATCTTTTATATCCTGCAATTTGTAAAAGCCACAGTTTGAGCACACTGCTTTAGCGCTAACAACACGAGAACCTACTGGTCTCGCTAAGTCGTAAGCGACTTCCATTCCAGAAAATTGTTGGAATTGTCCAGTACTATCTATAGTGCGCCATGTGGACACAGAATGTTCTAGACTCTTCTTGAGTATCTTTCCATTCATTGTGACTATCGCTAACGAGTCCGAAAATGGTAACACACTAATCCAGTCGCCTCTAGTTAAAGTGAAGGGTTTTCCTTCATGGTAAATTGATGTTCGGATCCGTCCTCCTTGCACTATTGCTATATTCACATCTGGATACTGTTCGTGGTATTTCTCCCTGGTGTAGTTCAACATGGTATCAGCAATCAAGTCACCTAAATTGCATTCTCTTAGTCGACAGCCATTTTCATTCAAAAAGACTAGTGAGCTTCCAACAGCTTCGTTGTTTATACGATCCATGTCTTCACGATATTTATTAACCGTTTGTAAAAGTTCCGGATCCCTTGGTATTTCCTGGTCTAACAATATGGGAGTTCCTTCGCATTTTATAATTTCGCCCGCTGAGTCGAAAACTACATGCAACTTTCCCATATATTTAGTGTAAGCATAAGCTTGTACGACTCTCACTATTCTACCGTCTGCTTGTTCTACTTCTGTGGGGTATGGTCCCTCAGGGACTTCAGGTTTCTCTAAAGTACTATCAGCGTTCCAAAGGAATGTATTGGAATGGCCTCCGATTACTAAGTCAATATCTTCGACTTGTCTCGCAATTTCCAAGTCTGTCACAAATCCGGAATGTCCTAAAGCTATCAAAATGTTAACATTTTGTTCTTTGAGTTTTTTTACTTCTCTTCTAATGGCTGGAATTTCATCTTCGTATTCAACATCGTTTCTTGGAGCGAGATCTTTTGTTTTTGGCGTAAGATATCCTATAATGCCAATTTTGACACCGTCTTTGTTAATTACAATTGATTTATATAAGTTCTTTTCGTTCTGCAGTTCGGGAACTTTGTCTAAGATGAGGTTTGCTGCTACGACAGGCGAGCTCAAGTTTCTAATAAATGGTACTACTCCATCCACAGCTTCGTCGAACTCGTGGTTGCCGAGAGACTGAAAGGAAAAGTTAGTGTTATGTTATATTGTTAATACAATACAATAATGGTAAATTCTCTCTCCACTAGAAGATATTTTCGTACCTACTGTACTTTCATACCTTATACTTTGATTTTAAAGGATTAAATAAAAGCTCAATTTTCATAATTCTCAGCTTTTTACGCGTGACTGTACCTTTACGTAACATAACAACTTGGCAGGACATTAAAAATAAAGGTTCTAGTGTATATACCCACCTACATACTTCAATCAGGTTTCAGCAGGGAGAGAATTAAAACTCAGGATAAATAGGTGTAAAAATATTTATTTGGTGGATATGTTGCCCTAACATTCACATATTATTCATTTATGTAGGTACCTATCCTTTATTATTAGGTAGGTACGTAAGTATGTTATTATATTCAAAAATATTTTCATATGGCAAATAGTTTTGGAAGAACAGCCTTACAAAAGTATTCAAACGTCATCTCATATTTGTTAGTTTTATTGGTTTTACTTTCCTAATCTCTTGCGTCTGCGATATCATCATCTGAATTCTACAGCCATTCCTCGTTCCTATTACCGGACCCATTCACGGCCTCGAGCGATGCGACTTGCGTCAGGCCAGGGCCACGACTAGGGCGGTGCGTCTTGTGGTGCATCTTGCGGTGCGTCTTGTGGCGCGGGGCGGCGCTCAAGTGTTCCCGCGCCATTCTCTTCTCCGCAAGACGCACCGCGGCTACTCATGGCACGCTCTAAATAACTTCCATTTGTTCTCGCCGCGGTCGCAGACGCAAAGCGCAAGTCGCGCGGGCGGGGCGGTGATATTTTTTTATTACAATCTTGTTCATTTTTAACCGACTTCTTAAAAAAGGAGGAGGTTCTCAATTCGTCAGTAGTTTTTTTTTTTTTTTTTTTGTATGCTTGTTACGCGGTTACTCCGCCGATTATGAAGTTGGGTAGTTTTTGAGTTAGCGTCAATATTACGTATTTTTCCCACTTAGTTTATCTAGACGATGTTTTAATTTACTCCTTCACTGTTATTTTCATCAGCTAGTGGTATTCGAATTTGTGTGGGGTAGGTACCACTACTAAAAAGTGAAAAATAAAAACTTTTTACAAAAAAAAAAACCGACTTCCAAAAAAAACACTGAAAACTGAAAAATAACTTTAATTTTGGAAGTCGGTGGAAAAAAACGAAAATTGAAAAGCAAAGACACCGACTTCCGAAATTAAAGTTATTTTTCAGTTTTCAGTGTTTTTTTTTGGAAGTCGGTTTTTTTTTTGTAAAAAGTTTTTTTAGCTTCTATCTTTTGGGGTGATGCATTTACAATATTGACAGAATCTGAGTCTTATGCAATTTTTACCTCTTTTAGCGAACCCAAAAGATGACTAAAGAAAGTACCAAGGTTTTTTGAGAGTTTAGTGTTGGTGGTTTCAACCCTAGATGGTATAGATAGAGCTGGTGTAGTGTGAGTATACTTGCTGAGAATGTTTACCTTACTACCTTCAAAAAACGATGTGGTTATATGCAGATTGACTCTGATCAGTAAATCTGCTGCTAAATCTCATGTCAGCGGTTGTAACTAGTTGAATTAAAAAATATTCGCCAATTTAAATAGGTACTTAGGACTCAATAATTAAGGGGTTTATTTATAAACGTTGCATAAAGTTAAGTGACGTTCTCTCACAGAGCGGCGGCTCGTATCCCAGCAATGGGAATATTATAGGCTAAGTGACGTTCAAACGTCGAAATGTACCTATGGTTAAGTAGTCGCTAATCATTACTTAACTTTAAAGCAACGTTTATAAATACTAAGTGTGTTAATTACGTATAACTTTAATATGTTCACTATTAGGTATCCAAAATTGATAACCAAATCGCCCGGTAAAACAAAAGCGCGGGAAGGGACGCGCCCTTGTCACTTTTCACTTTCCAAATATCAGACTAGGCCTAGACAAGTGACAATCGCTTCGAAAGAGTTTCGTTTTTCTACAACGATTTTCAACAGGATTGACATATTATGCTTTTCGATAGCTTATGTCAGTTCTATACATTGCCTTTTCCATCATCGTTCACGCTGATAGAATGACACTTTGTTTAGGGCCTCCTGCTTATAGAGTTGGGATTCGATAAGCGTTCTTCAGAATTCCGGTTTTCAGTATCTACTTACTTAGTTAAAGAATTGGATATGCTTTCAGAGGCAGGCGATGTTTCATTGTGACCACCATTACAAATATTCTTGGCTGTTAGATTGACGACCATAGGACATCTGATTATGTAGATAGATACCTACTTCATTCGAATCCAGGTTGATTTAAAGTAAATAAAAAAAAGTTGAAGAAAATACTTTACTTAATTATAAATAAATGAAAACGTACTTTTAAAAATAAAATTAAAAGCTTTTATTCAAATAATAAGGAAATATGGCACAACTTGACTTAAGGTAGGCAATATGCTTATATCCTTACTACAGAGACTTTAGTATTGGTATATTCTACACTAAAGTTTCCTACCTAAATCGTACCTATGCATTATGTAGGAAAATTAATTAAACTGTACCTACATCAATGAGTATTTGCATAAAAATAAGGTCGTAAGTACGTAATACCAGTTTATACTATACTTAGTTGCTGCTGCATTTGAATGCATCTTCCGGCTTTCATTTTTAATGTCAGATGTATATTCTGTAGCTTTGTCTTCATTGAGTACTTTAATTCGACCATCGACTTGCGTATTCACAGGACTGTACTTTCTCAAATAGTATAAAACACTGTCTAATTCCTTGTATGGAAGTGTTTTCCTAGGGAGGTCTACGAACATACTATATCCACCTCCACCGTTTGCAAGGAAACTTGGCATCATCAATTTGTATTCATAATCATCTTTTATATCTTGCAATTTATAAAATCCACAGTTTGAGCATACTGCTTCAGCCTTAACAACACGAGAACCTACTGGTCTCGCTAAGTCGTATGTGACTGCCATTCCAGAAAATTGTTGGAATTGTCCAGTACTATCAATAGTTCGCCATGTGGACACAGAATGTTCTAGACTCTGCTTGAGTGTTGTTCCGTTCATTGTAACTATTGTTAACGATCCAGAAAATGGTAGTACAATCAACCAGTCTCCTTTCGTCATAGTAAATGGTGATCCTTCATGATATTCACATCCGGATAGTTTTCGTGATATTCTTCCCTGGTGTAGTTCAACATGGCGTCAGTGATTAAGTCACCTAAATTACATTCTCTTAGTCGACAGCCATTTGCATTCAAAAAGACTAGTGAGCTTCCAACAGCTTCGTTGTTTATACGATCCATGTTTTTACGATATTTATTAACCGTTTGTAAAAGTTCCGGATCCCTTGGTATTTCCTGGTCTAACAAAATGGGAGTCCCTCGATTTTATAATTTCGCCCGTTGAGTCGAAAACTAAATGCAACTTTCCCATATATTTAGTGTAAGCATAAGCTTGTACGACTCTCACTATTCTACCGTCTGCTTGTTCTACTTCTGTGGGGTATGGTCCCTCAGGGACTTCAGGTTTCTCTAAAGTACTATCAGCGTTCCAAAGGAATGTATTGGAATGGCCTCCGATAACCAAGTCAATATCTTCAACTTGTCTCGCAATTTCCAAGTCTGTCACAAATCCGGAATGTCCTAAAGCTAACTTCTCTTCTTATGGCTGGAACTTCATCTTCGTATTCAACATCGTTTCTGCGAGAATGATATTTTGTTTCCGGCGTGAGGTATCCTATGATACCAATTTTGACGTTATGTTTGACTATTACAATTGATTTATATAAGTTCTTTTCGTTCTGCAGTTCGGGAACTTTGTCTAAGATGAGGTTAGCTGATACGACAGGCGAGCTCAAGTTTCTAATAAATGGTACTACTCCATCCACAGCTTCGTCGAACTCGTGGTTGCCGAGAGACTGAAAGGAAAAGTTAGTGTTGTGATGAGGAATTTGTTAGTACATTATTAAAGATATGTACCTATTTATTTGGATTGTAACTAGTGAAGCACTTAATAAAAATAACATTAACACAGATACACCTATTATCTTATTATTTAAATGCCTGGATTAGATTGGGTTAGGACACAAAAAGCTATTGTCTACTGCTATAAAATAAACTAAGGTAAGTACCTAGCTATCGCTCTGTACAATCACGCATACGATGGTGATATTGTGAAATTCTAAGGAGATTTTTTTGCCTTGAGTTACTTTGAGTACATAGGTATACAAGGTAACTCAAGGCAAAAAAATGTCCTTGAAAATATAAATTGAATTGTGAATCATCATATCTATAGATATTAGGCAGTGCTAGTAACAATGTCTACCTAGTGTAGTCGGAAATATTCCAAATGCATTATGCACTAGAAGAAAATAAAATTTTAAGTAAAATATTTATTTCACAAAAACAAGTTTAGGACACATTGTAGTCAGTCATTTAGTAGGTAATATACTTAGTGCTATCAATAACACAACATTCAAAAACATTTCAGTCGATATTAATACAATTAAAAAAAAAAAATACTACTACTTAATTTGTACTACATATTAAAGATTAAGCTAGAAATATAGTAAGAAAACCTATCAGAATTGATACGACAGAGACTTTTACAATAGAATAAGAACTATTACTTTCATTTTCACTAACAAAGGTGATCCGCCCCTCGATTTGAGGGTAGATTGGACTATGATGAGAAATATAATATTCAGTAGACGTTAATTCATTGTAATCTAAGGTTTCTGTAGGTAAACCAATGAACATGTCGAATCCGTCACCACCCGTAGCTAGGAAACTGGGCATCAAAACTTTGTAAATATCTTTAGCTAATATTCTTGAATATTTTGGGATGTCGCAAGCCCAACATCTGGCTTCGGCACTGACAATCCTAGATCCACTTGGTTTACTTAGGTCGTATATAACTTGAATACCGGAGTACTGGAGGAATTCTCCGTGTGCTGCCAAATTGTTAAAATGAGCGACTGATTGTTCCATCGTATGTAAAAGGACGCTGCCGTTCACTGTTACCGCTACTGCTTTGCCATCAAAAGGCATTACTGTGAGTAAATCACCATTAGTTATATTTGTTGGCATTTTCGCACGCACTATGGATGTCCTTATACCGCCTGCTTGAATAAGAGCAATCGGGGCATCTGTCCAATGCTCGCCAGTGTATTCCGAGGCGTACTTGTATACCAACGAATCGGTGATCAAGTTACCTATATTGCACTCTTCAGTTTCGCATGGTCTGTCATCTAACATAACAGCGGTGGTTCCAATGACCTTCTCTGTAATATTAAGGACATCGGCTTTGTATCTGTTCAAGATTTTAAGGACTTCTTCGTCTTGTGGCACATTCTGGTCTAAAAGAATAGGATTCCCGTCTGCACTGATAAGTTCACCGAAAGAATCGAATACTAAATGCAATTTTCCCAAGTACTTTGTATAAGCATACGCCTGAACAACAGGAACGCTTCTCCCAGAAGCTTGTTTCACATAAGTGGGATATGGGCCTACTGCTTGTTCTGCATCTGGGCTTGTGCCATTCCAGAGGAACGTGTTTGTGTGTCCACCAATAACTAAATCAAGACCTTCTACTCCTTTTGCTATCTCAAGGTCTCTGGGGAATCCAGAATGTCCGAGAGCGATAATAATGTTAATTCCTTCGGATTGCAGCTTCTTCACTTCTTCGTTGAGTGCTTCGATTTCATCAGAATATTCTACATCATTTGGTACAGCTAATACTTTGGTTTCGGGAGTCAAGTAGCCTACTACACCTACTTTGTGACCAGCAACATCAAGTACTACAGACTTTTTAAGATTCGTTTCCTTGGCAAGTTCTGGTACTTTATTTAGAACAAGATTAGCAGCTAATACTGGACATGTCAGATTTTCGATGAAGGGTGTGAGCCCGCTGACTCCTTGGTCGAACTCGTGATTTCCGAGAGACTGAAACAAAGACGTGTAATGTAGTAAGAATTCAACTTCCTCATTATATGCACTATTTAATAAAATAAAATAAATACCATACGTAATACGTATGTAGGTTACCCAGATAATAGTTCTCTATTTATTAGGGTTAGTTTACGCCTGCGTAATAAACTCGCGGCTGTTTTTCCGGTCACTCTTTGTTAGAATACGCCAACATCAGAATTCAATAGGTATATACATAGGCAGGTAGGTACAAAATTCGAGGTTCAAAGAGAAAATTCACCGCTAGTGAATCCATTGAAAGTTTGAACCACGGGGTGGTTAGCCAGTTTCATACGCGAGCGTGTATGTATGCAGTGCAACATCATTCAATCATCGTGATTACTTTGTTCGGACATATTTTGTGTCGGAGCTCAATTGCAGTTTTATTGATTGGCGGTGCGGTGTATTACTGTAGGTAGTACATAGAACACATGTACAGCCTATGTACTGTCTGGCAACGATTTTTGTTACGCGTCCGCGGACTGACGAATTTATAAATAGCTCGCTGTGAGCTTACTGTGTAGTTTTTTTTTAAACGTATGGATGCTCTATGATGAATATCGTTTTTGTCTTTGGTAGGTAGGTACCTAGAGTGCTCGCAAGATAAGTCTGCACGCGGCTGAAATCAGAACTAATAAGTACTTGTCGTTTATCTATGGTCAAATTAAGTGGTTCTACACATAATTTAATTAATTAATATTAATATAAGATTCATAATATTAAGATTAATTATTAATTATAGATTTATATATATTCACGCCGGCACCACCAGTTGCGTGCAGACATATCTTGCGCGACCTATTTGATGTTTATTACTTAAAGTGTAAAAATATTTGTATAAAAAAGTAGGTATACGTAGAATATTTGTGTAGTTAAACTATAAAATATTTAAATTTTATGGGGTTCCACGTCGAGCGAAAATTAATAATACAAATACATAATCGATACATTTATTGTGTTTTATATGATTAAAATAACAATATTAAAACACAACAATAAACACATAAATAATAATATTGCACTTTGTTTTAACTAGTAAACTAATTACACTAAGATCTCAAAAAAAAAAAATAGATCTATGTAACATTATACATAATAATACTGATCTGGAAAATGCAAAGTTAAGCGTTATTATAAAGGGAATGACTTTTAGTGTAAGTTTCTATTCAAAAGTATACCTAAAAACTAAAATTCTTACCCCTGTATACTTACTCTTTTTCTTGTGCTCATTGCAAGTTTGCGAGTTGAAACAATCCGCTGGGTAATGGCATAACACACTAATAGCAACAATGGCTTTCATTTTGACAGTTCAACCTGTACAACAACATTCATTGCGTTGTTTACGTTGTTGAGCAGATTTTTTTTCGAATATGATGCAATGGATTAGCTATATTTTTAAAAATGATTCAGAATACGATTGAAAGTGTGGTATGTAATTAGGGTGCAGTTGGGTGAACTATCTACGAATTCACACTTAATTTAAAAATTTACCTACGTAAAGAGTGAATTGTTTTTGATCTCGTTAGTGTTTTATAGAACCAAAGTACAAACGAGAATAATTACTGATACTATGGACAATTTCAAATATGTTGCTGAGTTGCGCAATTTCTCAAGGTTAACAATTATGATCCGTCCTTCAACAGCGGGATACACTGGGCTGTGATTCTCAATATATTCAATTGTACAATTTAACTCATCGTAACTTAAGGGAGCTGAAGGTAGACCATCGAACACAGAGTAGCCGTCACCTCCCATCGACAAAAATGCTGGCATCAATATTTTGTACTTCTCCGTCTTATTAAGAACGGAATATTCCGGGTTCAGGCATTCACCACATCGCATGTAAACTTTTGTGACTCTCTTCCCTGGTGACTGACGAAAATCATATTGAACCATCATTCCGGACATTTGTAGAAACTGTCCTGGAGCACGTGTCGAGTTGTATCTCCAAACAGAATGTTCCAGCATCTTCCACACATCACTGCCATTTATTGTTACTTTTACGATGTTACCATCAAAAGGCATGACACGTAACAAGTCCCCTTTTGTTATGTTTGCTGGTGAATTTATATGAGAAATAGAAGCCCTGACTCCACCACCTTGTATTATTGCAACAGGAGCATCACTCCAACCAAATCCTCTGTATGTTGAAGCGTATTTATGTACCATCGCGTCAGCTATCAGATTCCCCATATTACATTCTTTCAATCGACAAGTATGTCCATCTAATATTACTGAAGTATTGCCAATAACCTGTTCCGTTATTTGCAGCATGCTTTCACGATAACGATTCACAATGGCTAGAACTGTAGGCTCTTGTGGTATCGAATTATCCAACAGAACAGGATTTCCATCAGAACTGATGATTTCGCCGTCTGAATCAAATATGATATGTAATTTGCCAAGATATTTCGTATATGCATAGGCTTGTACCGCGGGAACCAATCTACCAGATTTTTGTTTTACTAATGTTGGATATGGTCCTTCGGGTTTTTCAACGTCAGGACTGGTCCCATTCCATAAAAACGTGTTAGTATGTCCACCTATAACTAAGTCAATATCTTCTACTTTTTCGGCTATTTCCAAATCTTTGGTAAAACCAGAATGTCCAAGAGCAATAAGAATATTCACTCCAATACTCTTAAGTCTGGCAGCTTCTTTTTGAATTGCTATTACTTCTTCAATGTATTCTACGTCATTTCTTATAGCTAATACTTTAGTGTCGGGAGTTAAGTAGCCGATGACACCAATCTTAGTGCCATTTATATTGAATACAACAGAGTCCATCAAGTTCTTTTCGGCTTGTAACTCTGGTTCTTTAGTGAGGATAAGATTGGCAGCAAGGATTGGACATGTGAGGTTCTCAATAAAAGGTGTTAGGCCCGATATTCCATTATCAAATTCATGGTTTCCCAGGGACTGAAACAAAGAATAGAATAATGTAGCATGCTGATAACATATTGCCAAGAATCATGCAAAAATCTAAGTAGGCACAGGTATACTTTGTATAGTAATAAATAATACATGCAACAATGGTAGTAAAGTTAGATTAGTGCGACAAACTACAAATGTCAGTTAGTAAAAATATGGCTTATTACAGACTATTGGTACACATAAAATTATTGGTAAATATCTAACAAAGATTAGGTCAAGTTGAAAATTAGATAATTGTGTTACGTGCAGTTTTATTCCAAGTTACTATTTAAAAATTCATGCCTACTAAAATATAAATACTTACAAAACAGTCCTATATTGTCCATAATTGCTAAATTATATTGTTCTCTTAAAACTTTTTTAGGAATTGAAAATTGTTTTTTATGGAGTTTATTATAGCATAGTGTAGCTGAAGTTTATTTTCCTACTAGTGTGTATATGAAAAATGATACGACACACAATGATTTAAAATAATAAAATAAATATTACGTATATTTTTTTAATGTAAATGTAGCAATAATAATAATAATATATAAAATAGAAAACATCTTTCAATCTTGTCTGTTATGCGTATATTATTTAAGAGGTAAGTGTAAGTAAATGTTAAATAAGATGTACTAAAAACCCGGAGTTCCCATGCTGAAGAGATGCTGAATATGATTTTATTTCTAAATTACATTATTGTTCATACTGTTCAAAGAACATAATTATCTTCAGGAATATCCCAAGTTTTTTGTTATTATGTCATATAATAAAATTATGGCACTAATGCCAAGCGAATGTTCCATTCCTGGATTATTGTGGCGAACCGTGCGTGGATATATAGTGGGCTATAACTCTTCAAGTAAGTGCGGCTGACTGGTTTCAGTTGAAATCAAAGTCTTGTTGGATTAAAATTCTATTTTATCCATGACTTGTTTCATGTATTGCAAAAAATGAGCCACATTTTCTTCATTTCATTCCACATAGTTCCACTGTACATAAAGGGGCCACATACCGCGATGTAGTTCAGCAAACCCTTTACTTTAGATCTTAAGTTACATCCTTGTAAATAGTCTAATAAAAGTCATCATTAAAGTTGACTTAAACTAACTGTCGACCACTTCCATGTCTTCCATGTTATGTAATATGATTCGTCCTTCCACAGCAGGATACAAAGGACTATGACTTTTTACATATGCCTCTGTGCATTGGATTTCATCAATATTTAAATGAGTTATGGGTAAGTCATCGAACATGAAGAAACCGTCGCCTCCATTCGCCAAAAATGCAGGCATCAATATTTTGTACTCTTTTGTCGTATTTAGGGGAAAATATTCAGGATATGAGCATTTGCCACATCGCAAGGATACCTTCTTGACCCTGTTTTTAGGAGGTTGTCTTAAGTCGAATTTTACTCTCATTCCTGACATTTGTAAAAACTGTCCCGTGGGGTACAATGGGTTATACTTGTGTACAGAAAATTCCAGCATTTTCAATATAGCATGTCCATATATTTTTACTTTTACTAGGGTACCATCAAATGGCATTACTCGCAAAAGATCTCCTTTTGTGATATTAACCGGTAAATCTTTTTGTCTAAATGAAGATCTTATGCCACCACTGTGAATAATCGCAATAGGAGCGTCTGTCCAACCATGGCCTCTATAGGTAGAAGCATACTTATGTATTATCGCATCTGTTATAAAATTTCCCATATTACATTCTCTTACTCGACATGTTTGGCCATCTACAAATACTGAAGCGTTGCCTAGAATCTGTTCAGTAATTTTACGAACATTTTCATGATAGTAATTTACAAGTTCTAAAACTTTCTGGTCTTGTGGTATCGTATTATCCAAAAGTATGGGATTTCCATTTGAACTGACAATTTCACCGTCAGAATTGAATTTGATGTATAATTTTCCAAGATATTTTGTGTATGCGTAGGCTTGCACTGCAGGAACCAATCTGCCAGATTTTTGCTCAACTATAGTCGGATAAGGTCCTTCAGGATCTTCCGCATCGGGTCTACCCCCGTTCCATAAAAACGTGTTCGTATGAGCACCTATTACCAGATCAATATCTTCTACTTCTCTGGCAATTTCTAAATCCTTTATAAAACCTGAGTGACCAAGAGCAATGAGTATTTGCACCCCTTTGCTTTTTAGCATAGCTGCTTCTTTTCGTATAGCTGTGACCTCATCTATGTAATCGACATCGTTGCTTATAGCTAAGAATTTAGTGTCGGGTGTTAGGTATCCTATGACACCAATTTGAGTGTTATTGATGTCAAAGACAATCGACTTCATTAAATTAGTTTCAGCTTGTAACTCTGGCTCTTCTGTGAGAATAAGATTGGCAGCTAGAACGGGGCATGTGAGATTTCTAATAAAAGGAGTGAGTCCGGGTACGCCGTTATCGAAATCGTGGTTTCCCAGGGACTGAAACAAAGAACGAATAAATGCAGTACATAGTTAACGGGTGACAATCATGCAAACATACAGACATTCACGTATTGAAATGATAACCATTTTTAATTAATCACAATATTTAGACTTTAGTGAGAGCGGATGGAAATGGGTTTCTCATTTTCTTAAACGTTACAGTCAACATTCTTAAATATGTTCGTTTGAGATTATTGAAACATGACAATATGGCGCAATGACAAAAGCCGTTATCGTTGTATGTTAGCCAACATTTACTTTTACGGGATAAGTATAAATTGAGGCTGCAAAAATTCACCCAGTTTATTTAGTCAAGGGCGCTTATGATGTTAATGATGAAATTATTAGTTTCTTCATTAGAAAGGTATCAATCAATATTGGTAAGCACAAGTTTTAATAGTCGCAGCATAAAGCTGGGTATCCACTATGTTGTCGCACCAACCATATCTCGCGCATCTCCTTTGTCGTCGTGGTAATTTTTAAGTATGCCTGAACTACAGTTGGTGCGAGAATGAGCGCTTTGATCATTCCTAAAGTGACGACCTTATCGTGAACGTCCTTATCCATGTCCATGGAAATACGTGCGCATTATAACGTTATTAGGAACGGAAAGCGTCTACATATATTTCCATATATTTGACTTCCCTGTATTATCGAGATGCCGTGGACGTCAAAGATAATATTGTCACGTCAGAAATTATAAAAACGCCCATAATAGTAGATACACAGGCTAATGTTAAAACAAGTGGGTAGGTTTACCTGCGACATTTAGTTTTTACAAACTTGTCCATAGGAATACTGTCTTGTCCTTATTAATTATGAAATGGTTCGGATAAAATATCAAATGGTTCATATTAGTAACAATGACATTCACAAACACGCATTAAAAGACTATTTAGCAACACTTATCTTTTTATTCTGAATGTAAATTAAGCGCGGAACGGAAATTGGGTCAAATCATAATGAACTTTATGTCAATTATGTAAAGTACAAAGTAGATAAGAGCAGAAAAACAGATCGCACGTCTTCCAGAGAATTCTCGCACATTTTCGGGAATTACAGCTAGAAGCTCGAATCTAGTTTGTACGTTAAACCATTGGCATAAAGTTCATTATGCTTTACACAATTTCGTTCCAAAAGTTTTCTTACATTCCGTTTTGCAGTAATGTAAATTAGCAGTAATGCTACAGTTGCAGGTAAACAATAATAAATAATTATAGGTAATTCATTATCAAAGCGTAGATTCCTGATTCAATATTGGCATCGCATGTGTAGGTTTAATATAATTAAACACGGTGCGGAACTGCGGACATGCCAGTTTCATTCTTAATATGCAAATCAATGAATCATCCGGATATGTCATGCTTTTTCAAAATACTTACTACTTTGAATTTTGATGTCTTATCATCACTAGCTATGAGGATATTCTTCTATTGTAATTCACTCCCAATCATCACTATTAAAACAACTTACTTTTACGCTTTCTCCAGGTAAAATGAATAAATGTACAAGTTTGTTTTAAAATGAATATATTTATAAACACATAACATATTTTGAAATATCCATATGTACATGCAACAGCTCATATCAAATGAGTTGTAATTAAGTCAGTTAGTTCAAAGCAAAGGATATTAGAGCAACAAGAAGTAGAGAGGAACTTAGTGCAGCAGAACCGGCGCCGCTCCGTGGCTGAAAGAATATGCGCCCAGCCACTTCTGGGTATATTGGACTTCTCAAATTAATGAATTCTTCCGTGCACGTCACCGCATCATATTCAAGCTCATCCTTTGTAAGTTGAGTCAGAAAAGAGTATCCAAACTGTCCGTCTGCCAGAGCCGCAGGCATCAATACTTTATAGTTCCTACCATCTTCTACTTCATAAAATTCGGGAACAAAACATTCCCAGCAACGGGCGACGGCGCTTATTAACCTGGATCCTGGTTCTCGTTCCAAATCATAAACTGCACGAATTCCAGAAAACTGCAGGAATTGTCCCCTGGAGCTTGCTATATTGTAATCTCTGACAGATTGTTCTAGAACCGACTTGAGGACTATTCCATTCATAGTCACAGCCACAAGATTACCATCTAAACTTAAAGCGGAAAGTAAGTCACCTCTTGTTACATTAGCAGGTCGATTAGTTGGTGCGATTGAGCCTGTAATAGCGTTGCTGTGGATAATAGCTATGGGGGAATCTGTCCATCTTTCACCCTCAAACCTTGTTGCATAATAATACATAATGGCATCAACGACGAAATTTCCGAAATTGCATTCCTCTTTATAGCAAGATTCGCCATCCAAAACAACAGAGGTATTTCCAATGATTTCTGTGTTTCTTGAAACGACATCTGAATAATAAGTATTGCCTATCTCCAGTGATGCTGAATCTTGAGGGACCGACGAATCAAGGAGAATGGGATCGACGTTGTACTCCAATATGTTTCCATTTTGATCGAATTTGGCTTTAACGCTACCAAGGTATTTGTCATAGGCTGTTGATGGAACTATTGGTACTTGCTTTCCTGACTCCTGAGTCACAACTATGGGCTGATGTACATCTGGAGCACTCTCGCCATTCCAGTTGAATCTATTTCTATTACCGGCGATAATCATATCGATACCAGCGACTTCTTTCGCTATTTCTTTCTCTTTTTCAAGAGTCGAATGACCTAAAGCGATTATGATGTTGACTTTTGAAGCTTGCAGTTTTTCTACTTCTTCTGTAAGTGCTAGAACTTCATCGATATATTCAACGTTACCAAAGCTATCCAACATACTGTTTTCGGGTGTCAAGTAGCCTACAATTCCAACTTTAACACCTTGTATATCAAATACGATGGATTTTTTAATATTGGCTTTTCCTTCAGCTGATTTTATGTTTACATTGCTGGCTAGAATAGAGGTTTCTAAGTTTTCTAGGAAAGGTGAAATCTCCAATGTTTCCTTGTCAACTTCGTTGTTTCCGAGTGACTGAAAGGATAAAATACATGTCGAGATTAGTGCTAGTTATGTTATTATTGTTAGTTTTAGAAATTAGTCTTGTTAATCAGCAGTTATAAAGTTATAACAAAAGGAAATAAATATTACAGAAATTCAAGAATTTGGGCGTTATAATATTCTTAACTCCATCCAACACGAAATTACCATCACCAAAGCAGAGAATGATTGCTCACAACAATGACATAAATATCCCAAAAATTATCAAAGTTTTCAATTTTGGTTAGTACAGACGATGTTTAGTAAGGATCTTATTCCTAAGTTATATGTTAGTGATCTTTTCCATATTAAAAAGTACTTACTTACAATATTGTATCATGATCTGGTTCTTTTCGTTTTTAATTCATTTTGTTTCAAATACCTTCATCAAGGCAGGTATCATCTTCTCGGTTCGGTTCTAACCGTTCCTTTAAATCGATTTTGACAAAAGTTCCTAAAGATTTATCATCATCGATAGGTAGGTACCAGGAAAATATAAGATTTCATCCCTTCATCTTACATTGATGCGAATTCTATTGAAGCACTTGAGAACAATTAGGAACATCAAGTTGGTAATTAAGTAGCAGAATAAGTAATCATAAGTTCAGAAAAACCTAGTGGCTGTGAACAAATAAATTCAAGAAGTGAGAGCCACTAAAACTCTAGTTAGGAAGGCTGATAAATATATTTTTTTACTAAACAGTTGGATTCCACTTTGTTGTTTTATTGTGTACATTAAGCAAAAATTCCTTTAGAGAATATAAAATTATGAGAAACGAAACAAAACAGTCGGTATGGTATGATAATAAAATGCAGACAACACACGATTTACAACACAAATAGTGCAACACTTTTCTTTTTGCAAGCTTAAGATTTTATTCCGTATGTGGGCTTAAGCCGAGATCTATCAACGCAACGGACAAGCTTTGAGTTATACATGTCCCTGTCTCTATCTTGCACTTGTAGTTTGACAGAAGTGCGACAGTGACAGGAATAACGCTTAGCAAAAGTGCGTGTTAAGCAACGTTAATAGATCTCAGCCTTAAATCTGGATCGGAGCTTCAAGTCAAAAATTGATTTAGTCAGAATTCAGTCGCTAAACAAATTCCTATTAAGATCTACATTAACACAATGACGTAAAAGCAAAGAGTCACTTGTCTTTTTTATATCATGAACACTGATTTTGCTTTGCCTTTTTGTTACACCATTTTAAGTCCACCAGATTAAGTGGTGATTTCAGTCTACATGCACCTAGGTACCTTGTTACTAAGTCTTCTAAGTTCATATTCACGTAAGATATGAATGAATACACACACGGAGAGTTACGGGTATGTAGTGAAGTTACAGACACACAACGAAAACTTTAAGTATCTCGCAGTAACATTGTAACCTTCATCTACAACCGCACGATAATTTTCATTTTGACGTCAAACAAAACAGAAGCAATTGAAGCCATAAAAATAATGAGTGTCGAAACTTTGATGGAAATCAACGTTTCATAAAGCCGACGGAACGCTAACAACACGAATAATTGACGGACGAAAAAACGTTGATGACATTGGCGTACCAAACGGTACAAAGTTCTTTTTTTAAACGTTTTTTTGGTACTCACAACAGCGTCCGGTTGTAAGGCGTTGACGAATTCTGCGGCTATCTTCCATTTGTATATGGTGAACCATGCTGTGCCGGTGTAAGTGTCTCCCGCGTTGAGGTACAGGACAGGAGGGCCCTGTCCGGAATGGGCCGCTTTCCGAGCTTCCTTTACACTGAAATTGAAAGAGTTTCAAGTCAAACAGAGATTCGACTGGCTTATAAGTATACAAACATTACTAAACAAATATTTTATTTTATTTATTAGTAAACAAACTTTTTTTACAATTAAAGGTAGGTACATGTTCTTTTGAACAGCGCACTATGGGCAGTTAGCTCTATCACCACCTCGCTGCCTGCATAAGTACGGTAGGCCGCAAGTCAGTGGTAACAAAACGTCTGGCTGGCCTCGTATTCTATTGATCTCCTAGGAGGACAATAACAGAGGTAAAGTATTAAGCGATTCTGTATACGTATTATGTCCGTTGCAACTGATGATAGATCTACTGCCGTGAATTAAACTTTCCTGAAAATTATTTCGATAGGGCCAGAATTCTGATGAATTAAAAGTATCATTTATTTGCTAAAAAAAAATGGTATAAAAGATGGTAATGTTAATATTGTGAACAAACATGTTTTGCATAATATAAGCGTGCATAGATATAAGCGTGCAAATTTTACCTACATGCATAACGAAACAATAAGTCATCGTGAGATTTGCGGTCCCCCTAACAATGTAAAAACTATTAGCAGGTAGCCATTTGTATAATTTCGAACAATCTTGTATTTCGTCTATTCTATTGTATCACATAAACATGCAGCTTTTATTATATTTCGGAAGCCTCGGGAGGACATCTAACACGAGCCTGTAGGGGTCGCGTCTGCTGTGAGAATTTACATCACTTGCTTTCGTCAAAAGTTCCCTATGCCTCCACACAAACACACAAACTTCAAAAGTATAAAGGGACGGCATCGGTAACAAATCAAGTTTCTTAAACACCGGCCTGCAAGATTGGCCACATAATGATCTAATGCATCTATTTTGTGCAACAAACTCTTTATTTTGAACAGTGCTGTTACCCCACATAATTAAGCCATTTTCATTGATTCAACATATTATGCATGATATGTTGTTATAGATGTTTTAATGTTTGTTATGTTTTTATTCTAAGCTGGGTACAAAGGTACTTTTATGTATTTTATGCATACTCACACATGAGCAACTCTCGGGAAACCACCGTAGCATTTGCCAGCCTCTCGATCAGCAGTTGTGCAGGTCCCACTCAGCTGGGAGGTCTGCTCGAATCTCGCGTGCATGTCATTGTTGTGCAAGATGAGGAGTTCGAACGTGTCTCCAGGCGCTTTCACCACGCTGCCCGAAGACAACGCCGCCACAGTCAGCACTGCTGTAAGTAGAACTTTCTGAAAAACAAAAAACAAAAATTAAAACCTGGATATGGACGCCGATTCTACTCGTTTATATCCTTTATTTTGACATTTGTCACTATTACTTCATTGGTCACTAAAATTGGCTCATTATGTAAATATAGTCTTATGTACGAATTGTAAACCTGAAGTACTGTCTGTATATTTTTTTTGGAAAATAAAGATAATAATAATTAATTATAAATATGTTTGCTCGTGATTCACGCAATTATGGCATACCAACAACCTACCCTAATAAAAAAGGATAATTATCCTTTCTAGGAGTATTTTCTTTTTCATTAAACGTGGTCATTGTCCTTTTTCCATGTAGCAATTAAGCTGGACAAAGAACAAAAGGTTGCAATCATTAGCAACAGAAACAAGTAATTTTTCGTCTCCCCAAGCCTGAAGATGCGTTCCTTTGCCTCGAAATGAACCTGTTTTTTTAATTGGAATTTTATAGAAGTTTCACCTTGATGTTTTTTTCTTCTACTTCTCGAGTCTACATAATATCGAAGCAGCACTTAGAAGAAGAAACTGGCAGCCAGTTCTTTTTCACAAAAACTTTTAATACAAAAAAATAAAAATAAAACATTACTTAATTTCAGAAGTCGGTGGCAAAAAACTAAAATACAAAACCAAAGACACCGACTTCCGAAATTAAAGTTATTAACCATTTTTTTTGTTAAAATGTTTTTTTTCTTTCACTTTTTATTTGTGGTACCTCTACACAACTTCGTATACCACTACTTGCTAAGTAAATAACAGTGACAGGGGCTTACTATAACATCATTAACATACACTGAGTGAAAAAAAAAACAGTAATATTGAAGCTAACTCAAAAACCCAAGCAAAATTAAAACAATTTATAATTATGTGACCACCGCGCAAGTTTTCTCTACCAAATGAAAAAGAATTTGTCTTCAATTGACGTAAATATCGAAGAAAATACATTTAAAAAAACATATAAGTAACTACAACGTGTTAAAAAAAAAAAATGTCAGTTGATTCTTTGACAAAGAAGGTGAGAACCTTCTTTTTAAAGACGTTTGTTAAAAAGAGAGGGCTAGTGTTTGCAGTCATATAATTTAAGGCCGGTATCTAATAGGTCTGGTATATTGTAGATATTGTACTTGGCTGACAGCTTATCAACGTACATATACATATACGTGTGCCACGAATCGCTTATGTAAAATTATAATTACGGGTAAGTACATAAGCCATTCGCTAATAAATGGCGCAGCTTTATGTAATAGTGAATAGTGATGAGTACGTATTCTGCTAGCTAGCTGCAACTGGGTTCGTTTCGATGTACACACGTCTACACATCAAGCTATACATTTCCAGTTTATCCTGATCTCGCATTTTATAGAATTTCCGTAGCATGCGAGGTCAGCTTATACTGGAAATGTATAGCTTGATGTCTAGCCGTGTGTACCTACGTATTTTTTTTTGTGAGTTTTATGGACACATTCGAACTGTTATCTCGTTAGGGCGGAGCTGCCATCAACCCTGACGTACGTGCGTACGTACGACAATCCATAGTTATATACGTACAGATTTACCATCCGTCCGGACATGTCCGGCTTTTTGGCCCTGTCCGGGCTTTGTCCGGCCTTTTCATTTGCCTGGACTTTTTGAGAGAGTGATCTTTATGTTAAAAGTAAATGAAGGTATTGAAGCAGTCTTCATAATGAAGTAATTTATTTTGATAATTATTAATACCAAGATACAAATAAAGAGCCTTTTCTAGCGGCGTCATTTCAATTAAATTTTCAAAATAAAATAACACTTATTTTGGCATAACTATAATAGCTAGACATATGCTGTCCCGACACTTTTTGTAAATAATGTTGTGTTCTGCAAAGTCGTAGTACATTATTTTATTCTATCATCAATAGTTTTCGCAGCGCACGCGATTTAAAGAATATTTAAGGTAATTTTTTTACACCTTGGGTTACATTATTGGAATTTTAGTAAGGATCCCTAATCTTTTCTAGCAATAAATATAGCCTATGTTACTCAAGGTGAATGTAGCTTTCTAGTGGTGAAAGAATTTTTGAAATCGGCGCAGTAGTTTTTGAGTTTATTCATTACAAACATACACACAAAAATACAAATATTTCCTCTTTATAATATTAGTGTAGATGAAACCCTATCTTTTAAACAGCATATAGAATCTTTAAATAATAGAATGCGTGAGCTAATATTCGTTTTCAAAAAACTACGCTATATTGCAGACCCAAAATTAATCAGGCGAGTTTACTTTGCTCTCTGTCAGTCAATTTTGACTTACTGCATTACCTCTTGGGGTGGAGCAGGTAACAGTTTGCTACTACCTATCGAGAGAGCTCAAAGAGCGATTCTCAAGGTGTCTACTTGCCGCCCTTTCCTTTTTCCCACTAACCTGCTCTATGAATCCTGTGAAGTACTAACAACTCCACAGTTATTCATAATGAGCATTGTATTAAAACAACACGCAGCCATCCCCTACAGCACTGAATTAACTAAAAAGAGACGGAAAGACATAGTTTGCCCTACAAAAAGTACAAAACATGCTTTCGCAGCCAAATTTTTTGTCTTCCTAGGACCATTACTTTATAACAGACTAAATGCGAGTGCCAAAATTTATTCACTTAATTATAATAATTGTAAAAGAACTCTCAAAGAAGCTCTTCAAAGTATGTCCTATGAAGATACAGAGGAATTATTAGTTGTAGGTACTCAAATAAAAATTGTATTTGTACTAATTAAGTTTAGCTAAGTTAGGTTATGTAAGTACTAAGACTTTAGCAAGTAGGAATAATTGTATTTTTATTTTTTGTGTTTTTACACCTTTTTACATATCTTAGATTAGATTTTTATAATTAAGTATGTGATTATTTAGAAATACTACGCCTTGCCTCGCCTGAAACACAGGTGACCTAGTTCAGGCACATAAAATAATTGAATTTTTCGTATTTGATTTAAGCTTTGTATTTAATGTTTTACCTTTTTACCTCAATAAACATTTTTTTATTTTTTTATTTTTAGGACTTCACAAACGAGATGATAACCCTATCTACATATAGACTGCCCTTTCATCTGCCTAGCCTTTTCCCAACTATGTTGGGGTCAGCTTCCAGTCTAACCGGATGCAGCTGAATACCAGTACATTTTACCTGGAGCGACTGCCTATCTGACCTCCACAACCCAGTAACTGGGTAATACGATACCCCTTGGTAAGACTGGTTGTCAGACTTTCGGGCTTCTGACGACCCGTAACGACTGTCAAAGATCCACAAATGACCGCCGGGACCAACGGCTTAACGTGCTTTCCGAGGCACGGAGGAGTCTCGGTGTAAAGATGGTCACCCATCCACGGACCAACCCCGGCAAGCGTAGCTTAACCTGATGGATCGACCCGATTACGTAGCCACGAGCTCCTTCTGCCCTTTACCATATTGAATGCGTAGTGCTTGTTATAATTATCGTCAAAAAATGATAATGGAGTGATGACCGCAACATATATCAAACTGTACCCTAAATTGCGTAACACATGATCAATCACAATTTGGATCATATTGATGGATATTGCTAATCCATTGCTTCATTATGTTCGTTTGTCTGCTCTACAACGTAAATAACGCAATGTATGTTTTTGAACCGTCAAAATGAATAAAACAAATTATTTAAAAAACAAAAAACCCAACTTGAACTAAAACAAAATAATTTGTTTTAGTTCAAGCTTTTTAGTTTTATATAGGTATTTGGAGTTAACTCATTACTAGCTTTTATTTGATACCAATATTGTTGTCCTTCCTCTCCCTTTTTTTGTATTTGCCGATGAAATATATAAAAAATTATATGCCTATGTCACTCCCACAATTAAGACGAACCTAACGATACCTCGTATGTCAAAATCCATCAAGCCGTTTAGGCTACAGAACGTGCCAAAGAAATAGACATACATACATACATACACTCGAAAAACATTACCCTCCGTCTGGGGCAGTCGGGTAAAAAGATTGTGATTAAGCGTGTGTTACGCAATTAGGATGCAGATTACTGAAGGCAGACAGAGGCTTTGCGCTCGTTTTAAAAATACTTTAGAATTATACGAACTATTGCAGTTAAGTTCTTGATAGCCATAAGTACTGCCTCGTTGGTCATATGGTCGCAAGCGCGAGGTACTGGGTTTGATTCCCAGGTCGGGAAAAGTGTTATTGGGTTTTTTATCTTTTAGTCAGTAAATGTCTGACACGGCTGCTCCGCCGAAAGCGGGAGAAGTCATTTGATGATATCCCACTCCCAAAAAAACAAAAACAGGTCGGGAAAAGTGTTATTGGGTTTTTTATCTTTTAGTCAGTAAATGTCTGACACGGCCGCTCCGCCGAAAGCGGGAGAAGTCATTTGATGATTTCCCACTCCCAAAAAAACAAAAACAGGTCGGGAAAAGTGTTATGAGGTTTTTTACATCAGGCACAGGCGTGGTGTCAATTGTGATATTCGTAAATAAGCTGTAAATAGGGGGAGACTACGCAAACACTGTTGCACGTTCTTAGCAAGTCCTTTATGAATACCATAATTATAATGGTCATAATGAATAGGTACCATAATTATTATAACGCAATGTCACAGTATAATAATATAACAGTATTATGTTTCGGCAGTGACCTTGAAATAATTAGGTACCTTGTTATAGCATTAGGTATTTTGTTATAGCATTTAACGCAGTACCCCATACAAGACGTTTGTACTTTAGTTAATCTGAAAAAAGGTCTATCATTTATTTTATTTAAAAGATTTAGATTTTTTCTTACATACATAATATTCTCATAAACGAATTGGCAAGGTACCGTCATAATATTAATCTTTTTAAATAGTTCCCTGAGAGATTCGCGGCGACACAGATTATAAATGGCTCTGACAGCTCTCTTTAGCAAAATAAAGATGGATACAATGTCAGCAGCACGGCCCCTCAGTAAAATACCATATGACATAATGTATTTTGAACCAATTTCGACGTAACTCTTGCCGGGGCACCACAACAAAAAAAAATACTTTGTCACTTTCCTGTACGAATATTTTTTTTTTCTAATCTACTACGCCAGGCAGTACCGCACTTAAATAAGTTGAAAAACAGGAAAATAAATAAAATATTAACATAGGTAATAAATGTATTCTAAAATATGGTCGCATCATTCGTTCTGTGGCGTTCGGTTCTAATACTACTAAAATTCGATCGACTATTTCGGAGACAGCACCTGTTTTCGGCCTTGGTAGTGCTACAAGTCAAGTCGTGCTCGAATCCTTTTCAAAAATTTAAGTGGATACAAATGAACTTTACAATTAATCCTGTTTTTTTGGACCTGCCAGTTTTTTTTGGCTTTAACGGAAATAAAAGTGAATCGATCAAAACCGTGCAAGTGACATTCGCCATGGCTGATAACGAGACCAGTGAATATGGCTCTGCAGTGGAACTTCTAGAGGATGTTCGATCATTAGTGCAAGTGGCGAGAATTATACGCACGATAGTCCTGCTTCTGACACTACTTGCTTTTACATACGGAGTGGCATCATGGTGCATGATAAAGAAGTTCCGTGGATACAGAAACTATGTGTACCTTAACGCAATCTTTGCAAACATTCACTTTATTTACAAGAAACGATTACCAACGATGATGACGAATCCGATCCATCTTTGATAATCTACCTTCTTTCTTTATACTTTCCAATAGCAAAGCACTACTGGTCGTTAGTTATGAGTTATATGTTTTACGTAGACTTTGTAAAAGTTTTCCATGGGTATATAATACGGAAATACTTGAAAAGTAGCATATTTGGTTGGGGCATGCCTTTTATAACAATCGCTTTGTTTTATTTTATGTCTTGGGTAAAATCAGTAAATGATAAGATAACCATTTATGTCGATAGCCTTATGGTTTTTATTATATTTTTGCCTATCATCATAAATTGTTTGTTTTACATTAAAATTTTATATTCACTTTTTCGTAACACGAATGGACATACACCTACTAAAGTCTATACTTATATATATAGTAGTATACTTAGCGACTTCGTATTGTTGTCTCATTTTTTCTTTGTGATGCTACTGAATTTCCTCGCCCCAATAGTAATATTTGTAGAATTGTTACTCTTTCACTTTCCTGTATTAGTATTGGATGTTTTTATAGTCGTTGTAAGGAGTAATCGTGAAGCATGGTATGAATATTATGTAAATAGATTAAGTCAAAGGTCGTCACCTGGAAGGAATGGGGATCATGATATCATCATGGATGGTAGAATTATTCGTGAACCTGATGAACGCCAATGTGAGGTTAAGTGAAGTAGACTTTGGTGGACCTATAGTACACCCACATTTTGCCAGTTGTGTTTAAGTCCCATGTAACAGGGGGCGAGCCTATTGCCATCAAACTGGCACGCATCCAGACTCCGGGCTGCTACTGAGAAATTCCAGATGCAATGACAATTTGTCCGAACGTTTTATTTACCTTCAATTTTATTATATTTTTGGAGCTAACGTACACAAGGCCACGATTGCCAATAAAACTATGTTTTACGTTTCACACGGCTACACCTCAAGCTATACATTTCCAATATAAGCTGGCCTCGCATTGTATGGAAATCCTATATAATGCGAGATAAACTGGAAATGTATAGCTTGATGTGTAGCCGTGTGAAACGTAAAACATAGTTTTATTGGCAATTGTGGACCAATCAATAGATACGAGGGAAATGACTATTGAGTGATATAATAATTGTTGCCAATCAAATAATAATTAGTCATATGGCACGCAGGCATGCGCTGATGCCCTGTTTAAAAAGTTGGCATTGATATATATCTACTTAAGTAGTTTACTTTCGGTTGCCTCATTTATAAGAGCTGTGTAGTTAGTTTTGTATTTAAAAAAATATTGAGTGTCTTCATTTAGCAGTGAAGTGAAGCAAGTGAAGTATCTTTGAAGATTTGCATGTAAAGTTGTTTAGTTTTAGTTTTTTTTATTTTAGTAAAAAGGGACACGTTTACAATAAACACCATAGCAATTTAAAATAGAGCACAGTTGAATATTTGTCTGACTAGGTTGAATCTGGCTAGAAAGTGTATAGATATTAGGTCCCCACCTATGGAATTGGTGTTTTGTATGGGGAATTTTAAGAAGTTGCATTTTTCATACGAACATTTTCTTAATTTATATAACAACCATAAACACTAATGTTTTAAAACTTTTATGGACTAATGTTTAAAAACTAAGATTACGTATGCCACTGAGATTAAGCGACAAAAATCAGTTATGGCTTAGTGGTCATTTCTGCTAACAAAATAAGGAGTCATTTTTAAGGTTATTTTTATGTTTAAAAAACTATAAGTATTATGGTTTTTTACAATTGGTAGTTGTCTATGATGGTCATTATTCGATATAATACCAAGCAGTTGATGAATATTTTAAATCATAGAAGTGACGGGGTTCTATATGTGTGAGAAAAAAAACGCCAATTTCAATACTTATTTTAATAAATTAACAGTGAGTAAAAAATTAAAACTTAGGTACTATTTGCAGACAACAAACCAAGTAACCAAGGTAACCAAGTTGTTCTTTTAAACTCCGCAACGGAGTTTGATGCGGTTTCATCATCATTTAGAGATTTTATTCCGGAAAGATTATGTTTATATATCGCATTAAGATGGTTGAGGCCGTGCTATAGTCATATCCCTAGAGATATAGCTATATACCGTAATATAGTTATATGAAAGCGGTTCATAACCGTCGGAGTGCCCCAATTTTGTTACTGCGACTAATTTTGACGTAGCGCTTGGCGGGCACCACAACAAAATAATTTACTTTGTCACTTTCCTGTAGGAACAATATTTTTTTTCTAATCTACAACGCCAGGCAATGTCGCGTTAGTGCCTAAATAAGTTGACAAACAGGAAAATCAAAAAAATATTAACATAATAGACGCATTCTTAAATATGTGTTTCATTCGTTCTGTGGCGTTCGGTTCTAATACTACTGTTATTCGATCGAAATTCGGAGACAGCACCTGTTTTCAGCCTTGGTAGTGTTTTACAAGTCAAGTCGTACTCGAATACTTCAAAAAAAATAAAGTGGATACAAGTGTTATACTTTACTATTAATCCTGTTTTTTTTGGACCATGGACCAGCCAGTTTTTTTTGGCTTTATCGGAAATAAATATGAATCGATCAAAACCGTGCAAGTGACATTCGCCATGGTTGATAACGATACCAGTGTACTCGCCTCTGCAGTGGATTTTCTAGAGGATGCTCGATCATTATTTCAAGTGGCGATAATTATACGCACGATAGTCCTGCTTCTGACACTACCTGCGTTTATGTACGGAGTAACATCATGGTGCATGATAAAGAAGTTCCGTGGTTTCAGAAATTATGTGTATCTCAACACAATCTTAACAAACGTTTTAATTTATTTACATGGAACGATTAGAAACGCGAACGGTGGTGATGAATCCAATTTATTCTTCTACATTCTTTCTTTATACTTTTCAGTAGCAAAGCACTACTGGTTGTTAGTTATGAGTTATATGTTTTACGTAGACTTTGTAAAAGTTTTCAATGGGAATATAATAAGGAAATACTTGAAAAGTAATATATTTTGTTGGGGCATGCCTTTTATAACAATCGCTTCATGTTTTCTGCTTATTTGGGTAAAATTAGTAAATGATAAGCTAACCATTTATGTCAACATCCTTATCATTTTAATTGTATATTGCCCTCAAATCATAAATTGTTTCGTTTACATTAAAATTGTGTACTCACTTTTTCGTAACAGGAATGGACATACAGCTGCTACAATCAGGCGTCGCTTGTACATTACCACTTTGATATTTATACTTAGCGACATCCTATTGTTGTCTAATTTATTATTTGTATTGCTAGAAGATTTCCTCGCCC
Organism: Lithophane ornitopus; assembly: GCA_948473465.1. Lineage (NCBI taxonomy): Eukaryota > Metazoa > Arthropoda > Insecta > Lepidoptera > Noctuidae > Lithophane > Lithophane ornitopus. Next base: position 11,060,321 of record OX419632.1, on the reverse strand, counting down.
CAATGGTAATATTTGTAGAATTGGTACTCTCTCACTTTCCTGTATTAGTATTAGACGTTTTTATAGTCGTTGTAAGGAGTAATCGTGAAGCATGGTATGAATATTATGTAAATAGATTAAGTCAAAGGAATGGGGATCATGATATCATCATGGATGGTAGAATTATTCGTGAACCTGTTGAACGGCAATTGAAAGCTGGGGAAGGGTAAAAAAAAACAGAAAACCAATTCAACAAAAAAGTTCATAACGAGCTTAATTTTCAAGTAAAACTAAGTGAGTCTCTGTCTTTGCTGTCGCTTAGACGGGTAATAAAGGAGATAAGTTCAAAATGTATACCCGGGATACAACAGGCAAGTCCAGGAACTAGGATAGTAGTGTCCTACTAGCTGCTAGTATACTAACAGGCTAGAATATTTAAAAACTATCCTCATTGTTAGAATTGCAAGCTAGTGAGAATGATTACCTACCTAAGCTATTTTTGATCTAGTCACCACTGATTTTTCTATCCAGTTGCGTAACACACATAAAATTACAATTCATCGCACTGAGTTTCAATTTGACAGATCACCCATGTCCATTGAGTTATTAACGTGGTTGAGCAGACGAATTGTTTAAGGCCGCGTGTCCACGGAAAGAAAAATCGCCGGGTCTATGCAAGAATTCGTGTCATTTCTACACACGATTAGTGTACACTGCGTCGGCGCTGCACAAGACAAAAATCTTGTGCAGCGCATACGCAGTGTACACTATACTCCATTTGAAATAAGATTAGACGTATAGATAAGCCTTTTTTACATTCCGTTCAACCGATTTTGAATTCTATTGCGTTGGTGGTATGACAAATGGCAGCCGCAGTCGATAGTTGGTATTGTGTAACTTTTTTTGCTTTTAATGCTATCCTTATGCCTACGGTATAGAAGTCAAAATCGGTTGAACGGACTGTAAAAGGGTTTGTTTTAATGTCTAATCTTATTTCAAATGGGGTATAGTCGTGTGTAGAAACAGTAAAAAGTAGTGATGGATTAATTAGCATTCGCATTCATTGTTAGCAAGTGATTTCTCATTTAGCATATAGCAAATGAAATGTAGTTGCGAAATTCTGTGAAATGCTAATTTATTCGTAATTATTCATACTATTAAAAGTCAAAGCGTCGACGCACGCAGCGGTAGATATACTTACTTCAATAGATAATACACGCATTGGTGTGTCTACTGGCGTGTATTTATTGCGTACATATTGATGTACGCAATAAATACACGCCAGTAGACGTCCTAAGGCGAACGCACTTTTTAATACGCAATCAATTAACGAAATATTAGCAATTAGCAATGTGCTTAGCAATAGCCATTATCATGCTAAGACTCATGAATTCACATGCTAATGATATTAATACAAAATCGCATTAATTGCCATTACTACTATGAAGCAATGGTTTAGCAAGATCCTTCTCGGATTATGATTCAAAGTGTGATAAGCAATTAGGGTGCTGGCTTGTCTACTACTAGCCTTGTGTGGCCGGTAAAGCTGGCATCCTATAGAATTATTTTACGAGACTAGTGTGCGGGCATTACAAAACAAACGCTTATTTTCTAAGAAGCTTTTTGTGTGTAAGGATTGTGTATTTGTGCAAATCTTTCAGATTATGTGCATTTTATTAAAGTATGCAATTTATTTATGTTTTTTTTTAAATTAAAAATAATGTTGGTTCTTCAATATTCTCACGTGTTTCCTTATTCGTATGTTTCAATATTAAACCTCAATGTTATATACCTAGATAGTTTCCTGAATAAACAACAATTGTTATTTTATATAATCTTCGACGTTACTCAACATAATTGCGCGTTAGTAACCGTACATATCTAGAAATAAGATGAATACAAACAGGAAAATATAATAGGTACATAGTTTAGTGATGAATACTATTTAAATTACTTAGTTCGATCATTTGCTTTGTGGTGTTCTTATTGTCCCATCAACAGTTTCTGAAGCTCCACCATTTTTTTTTAACCTGGCAGTACTTTACGTCAATCTGTTCACAAATAATTAATAGCTATTGTTAATTGAAATTGTATCAATTCAAACTGTTCAAGTGAGAATCGCCATGTTTGATAACGATACCATCGTTCATGGCTCTACAGAAAGTGATTTTAACCAGGAATCATCAACAATTAACGATTTAATTGGAAATATTGTCCACTTCATTGTGTTTGTGCTGACACTAGCTGCGTTAGTATATGGAGTGACATCTTGGTATATAATTCAAAAGTTTCGTAATTATAGAAACTATGTGTATCTCAACATCATTTTGGCAAACTTTTTAATCTATTCATTAGCAACTGTGTATTTCTATGGTGGACTTGAAAATACAATATGGTTAAGAGTTATTTTCCAAATAAATTCATATTTTGTGACAGTGAAAAGCCACTGGTTGCTAGTTTTATGCTATAATATGTTTTACGTAGACATCGTAACAGTTTTCAGTGGGCATATCCGAAGGAGATATTTAAAAAGTAACCTCTTTGCTTGGGGTTTAGCTTTTATTACATCCCAATGTTTGAATAAAGCTTTGGATTTCATAGTGCCTAGAGTCGCGCATTCAGCGGCTTCAGAATATTTCTTTTTATCACTGAGAAGTTATATTTTGCCTTTAATAGTTAATTGTTTCTTGTACATTATAATTGTATATACACTTTGTCGTAGTTTCAACGCGGGCGCAGAAACAGCTACTAACATCTGGCGTCGCTTATATATAGCCACTTTACTATTTGTATTCAGTGATTTCTTATTATTATCTGATTATGTTTCAATGACATCCAATACCGAAATTAGCATAAAAGAATTAATTGTAAGAATTATATTATATTACTTAAATTCAATAGTATTGGACGTGTTTTTGGTCGTTGTTCGGAATAACCGAGAAATATGGTACGAATATTATTTATATAAATTAAATCAAAGGTCGATAACAGTGGCAATGCTTAGAGATCGTGATATCAACATGCATGGAGGAGTTGTTCGTGAATCTGTCGACTTTGAAAGCCCCCCGACTGTTTGTGTTGAAAAAATATAATAAATAACAAATGTGTATTAAAAAATAAAAGTGGCAATGCATAGGGCTCACGATATCAACATGCATGGCGGAATTGATGGACTGTCAACTAGATTGACAGTCCATCGTTCATGGCTCTACAGAAAAGGATTTTAACCAAGAATCATCAACAATTAACGATTTAATTGGAAATATTGTCCACTTCATTGTGTTTGTGCTGACACTAGCTGCGTTAGTATATGGAGTGACATCTTGGTATATAATTCAAAAGTTTCGTATTATTTTTTGACGCAATATTATTTTTATTTTGCTAAATAGTACAAAATATTTCGCCAAAATATTCATAAATATTGAGGTAAATATACCGCAAGGAACATTAGCCTTTAAAATAACTAGCCTATTGTCCAAATCTGAGTCAGATTTGCCTGTTTCTCTACGTCATTTTGCGTCAGACTGCACACGATCATACGAAAACAACGGCACTGAAGATCACGTAATATTTTGTCCATTTTGGAATGCTTAAAGTGGACCATGGGACCCGTATGCGAAACATCCATACTAATAATATTATAAATTCGAAAGTATAACTCTGTCTGTCTGTATGTTACCTTTCACGCCTAAACCACTGAATGGATTTCGATGAAATTAGGCAAGGAGATAGATGGCATCTCTGGGAAGGACATAGGCTACTTTTTATCGACATACCACACGGGCGAAGCCGCGTGCGGAAGGTAGTTTCAAATACATTTTCGGTGTTCATGTGTTATGCCGCACTTACTCAGGTATCAACTTTTCACGCTGTGTATGCATTCTTAAAAACCCCTACCAATATAGGTGTGACTAATGTAAAAAAATCAAAAGTAAATTTTATTTTATTTCTTTTTTAACTTTCATAAAAATTAATTGAATATATTATGCATTATAAAATATAATTGAACCTTTATTAGACACTTACTAAATTATACTGGAACTTTCCTGTTTGTCGTACCTAATATATTTTTTTTTTCCTGTATTCGTAAGTTTTAAAAATATACTCAGTATTCAGTCGACTGCCTGTTTTAAGAACGTGGTGTGAGTTTGTTTTACAGCAAACGGTTCATAAATAATTATAATATACAAATTAAAAGTGATTGAATTAATATTGTGCAAGTGACATTAGCCATGTCCAACAGTAATACCATTGATACGAGTTTAGTAGAGGTTTTTTTCTATGATTGGAAATTAACACGAATTCTCTGTTATTTTATAAAATCCGTTATGGTTGTGCTGACACTAACTACGTTAGTGTATGGAGTGACATCATGGTGTGTCTTGAAGAAATATCGGAATTATAGAAACTTTGTGTATCTCAACGCAATTTTCTCAAATTGTTTACTTTATGTGACCACATGGACGATCGAAGAAGGTCGAAGAATATCGATCGATTTATTTCGAGGATCATTGTTCAAATCTTTATTGTTCAACATAAATAAATACTTATTTACCGTAAGAAACAACTGGTTGGTAGTTATATGTCATATGCTTTACGTAGATGTTGTACAAGTTTTCAAAGAAGGTAAATAATAAAATAAGTTTTAAATACCTTCTTTGAATATGCCTTTTTGGCATATTCAAAGAAGGTATTTAAAAAGCAGCCTGTTTGCTTGGGGTTTGGCTTTTATACCAATGCCTTTCCTTTTTTAAGTAACGATTTAGCTCAGATTATCCTTATAGGATGTCAGTTTTTACCTATGTTAGTTAACTGTATTTTCTATAATATAATTGCATATTCCTTTTATAGTAGTATCCACGAGAGCTCACCTACAGCTACTAACAACTGGCGTCGCCTTTACATGGCGACTTTGGTATTTATATTGAGCGATGTCCTTATGTTGTCCAATTATATGGCAACATTGATAATACCTTTACCCACCCCATTAACAGTACTCCTACGAACATTTTCACTTTATTTTGGCGGATTTGTTTTGGATATTTTTTTGATCATTGTGAAGAGTAATAGAGAACTATGGCGTGAATATTATGTGAATATATTAAATCAACGGTTGTTATCAGCCAGACATAGGGATCACGATGCCAACATGCAAAGAGGAGTTGTTTGTGAACCTGTCGACGTTAACGGCCCTCCGACGGTTCTTGATGTGTAAATAATAAATGTATATCAAAAAACGAAAAATGAAATATTATGGATCTATAAAATGAAAATGTTGTAGATAATGTGTAAATAGTTAGAGTAACAATGTCGTCTACCGTATCTGTGTGTATGTCCTTAGTTCTATAAGCTGCTCAATGGATTTGAAGTGTTGATCACCAATAATTTTAGAGAATTTAATTTATTATTGTCAAATGTGTCACTGTTTATATTTCATGTTAAAAACGTCTTTATAATATTTATAAATGTTTTTAAATATAAATGTGATTGCGTGTAGGTACCTTATGGTACCACACTAGAATAAGTATAAAGTATTTATAAGTGTAAAACATCATTCATTCTGCAATGTTTGTTATGTTGACGATCCTAAATTTAAATAAGTAGGAAATAAATAATATCATTAGCATTTCGGTTTATCATTTTAACGAATCTGTGTGTACTTTACCAAAGTTATGCCTGTAGATTAAATATGTGTTTTTTATAAAAAAAAAATATTTTATTTTTCGAAATTTTTATTAAAATGCAAGAGTTTTACATACTGTTTGGTACGATGGGGGTTCACTAACCCGTTCAAAATGTATAATAGAGATTATGTAAGATAGAGAGCCAGTTCAGTTATCACGTGTAAAAAAAACCCTCCTGTATCCTTATTTTTTAATTGATACTTATTTTTTTTTAATTATACTTATTTTTTTTTACTGATACTTATTTTTAATGTCGCAGTATCATGCTGAGATAAAGCGTGGCTTAATTGGGTTATTCCCGTCTGGCAACGCTCCCGTTTGGCAACTGGACATATACATTGGTTACGTTTATAGATATTATGTATCTGAGCACACGTTAAAGTACAGTTAAAAGTTAAAAAGTTCAGGGCTATCTGGTGTTTACCTTGTTTTTGTACATATTTTTGTTTATTTTATATTTTTATGATTGTGTTTAGTTTATTTTGTAATCTTCCTGTGCGAGTCACAATAAATTATTTTCCATTTCTTCATTTGTGAAATCCGCCATTTGGCTTACCGAAGTAGTCACTGCAAAGGAGTTGCAAAAAAAATTGTGTAAATGTTTTCGAAAAACTCGATGCTGTCAATGTAACAGCATCGAGTTTTTCGAAAACATTTTCGGAATTATTTTTTGTGTTGCCTCAGGCATAACTACGCTGTTATTTTCAGCAACAGATTTTTGTTATGTATCATGTCAATATGGAGGTACCCCGGGATGGGAAGCATGCCAGATGAATCTATGTAATGTAAGTACTCATACCTGTAAATAGGACAAACAGAGAGAATGCTTTCATGACTGTTTGATTTTGATGAGTTGACAGTAGAACATCCGAGGTAATTGGTAAGTATCTAAACTATCTACGAGTAAGATAGTAGTCACAACAGTACATACCTAACTGCTGAACGTAAGGTCTTGGGTTCGAACCCCGGACCGGGCAATGTGTTATGGACTTCAGACTCTGGAGATATGAATTAAGATGTGTATAATAGCGATTAATGGCAATAGGTTCGCCCCTAACAGGTGCATGACGACATAAATGGCGAAAGGTGAGCGCCTACGATTTCGGGACGGTGGTATGTTTTCTTTGCTACATGACGTTCGGAAACACACCGCCCTTTATTTGTTCTCTATTTGAATTTAAGTATGCCGTAATAACAGCCGCATCGGGTCGATCCATCAGGTTAAGCTACGCTTGCCAGGGTTGATCCGCGGATGAGTGACCATTTTTACATACCGCGACTACTCCGTGCCTCGGAATGCACGTTAAGCCGTTGGTCCCGGCTATCATTCGAGGATCTTTGACAGTCGTTACGGGTCATCAGAAGCTCGAAAGTCTGACAACCAGTCTTACCAAGGGGTATCGTATTACCCAGTTACTGGGTTGTGGAGGTCAGATAGGCAGTTATCCATGTAAAATCTGGTATTCAGCTGCATTCGGTTAGACTGGAAGCCGACCCCAACATAGTTGGGAAAAGGCTAGGCAGATTGTAAACGTATTAAGTTCTTTTCTCAAATGTTTTTTTACGTAGGATACTGGCACCTTTTATTTTCTATAAATGCATGATCTAATGCGTGCCATAGACCTTCAAGTGATTTGATCAAACAGTTTTATAAAATTGAATGAATTTGTTTAGGAAAGACCAAAATAAGTTGTCAAATGGCATGAAGACATGAATTTTCGTATATTGATCAAACTGTTTGAACCAGCCTGTTTAGAACTAAAATGTATATGACCCGCATTAGTTATCATTTATTGTGCTTTTGTGTAGTGTACTATTTCTTTTGTTCCTATGCACTAAATAAATGATTTATTTATCTATCTATGAAAATAATATAAGGTCCGCTTGATTAAAAAATTAACCTGTATTTTTTGCTTTATCTTGTAAAATTGCACGTTATGGTCTTTTTTGCTAAAAATAGCACATACCTATATACATAGATATTCCCACAGTATCATTAATGACGGCCATTGCATACCTCTCCAATATTGCGTATGTAGGTATTCTGTAACATTCATGAAACGGAAATTGCAACCACGCAATGGTCGCCGCCCGTTCAGCCAATGGAAATCCCGCGAAAAATCCTTTTTTACTAAATCTATACGCGCGGCCCTCGGATATCGGGCCGCGCGATTCGTTAAACTAATTACTCTTTCCTGCGTTATAAATTGGCTAGTAGATGAACGTAAAATGTGTGAAATCAACTTTTTTCATGGACCTGTGTATGTGTACGGTGCTCATAATGAGGTGTGTATCCGCGATCCACACGAAGTTAATTTATTTGTAGGTGAACCGACAACTCCTCGAATAGAATCGCCTACAGATAAACTAACGTCGTGCGAATCACCTCAAGAAAAAATATTATTATTTAAAAGTTTCGATTCGCCAGTTTCGGGCGAGTAAATTCGTGCGAATCACCAATAAGCTGAAACATCTGAACACAAAAAGCTATTTTCGTGTCTACTAAATAATAACTATCATTGGTCGTGTTAGACTCAATTAAGTTTTCAGCATACAGGGTAAGCCCATTTTAAATTAATTCCTGGTACCTATGTGTGCGAATAGTGCAATTATTTTTACTTTTCCCGCGCAATGTTGACGCGGAAAGTGGATAGTGTGGTTCAGCTCTAATTGAAATTGAGCCCTTCAGGGATTATGGCCGTGATTGTACCTATGTGCACCTATACCCCGCGTATACTCTATATTATAGTACCTACTTACTAATTCCATGCTCGCTGGTTAGCCCCGCGCGTACTGAGCAAAATGAATGTGTGAATGGCGGACTGAATGATTTAATTAATTTGTACTCTGTTTTTCTTTTAACACTTTTGAGGCAGGTCGTGATGTATTTGTACTTGTGTAAATCGACACACTTAATGACTGCGCGCCTGTCATTTTTATGTAGCAACATATTGCGGCGATACAACAACATACATAATCAAAAGATTACTTGCTATTTTTATTAGAACATTATACATGTAGACATTTAAATTCATTTAATAATTTATTAGTTTTAAATATTATAATTATATTTTTATGTAAGTACCAATGTGCTTAAAAATAAATAAATAAAAGAACCGCCTAGATGACAAACAACTGTATCACTCGATCGCTCCACGCTCATTGGCTGGTATTCCCAGCGTTTTAGTCAAATACCAAGTTGTCGTGAGTCGAGTCCATAACGATCTCGATCTCTATCATCTAATTGGTCAGTTTATCTCGATGCTCTCCAATTGTTCAAAGGACTCTGCTTCATCTTTATCTTCTATACTTATACCTACACATTATAAAATTGAGTCGTTTTTCGTGTCTGTGTGTGTGACTGCATTTTTCTTCTAAACTACGTACGTACCTAACGGATTTAGATATTTTCACCATTATTTAGGGATTTTATTCCGGAAGGTGTATAGGTATAATTCATAGGTACATACATTTTAAATTTGCAAATAATAAGGAAATCTCGATGTTTTGTGAAGTTGTAAAAACCGTTCGAAGCAGGGACGGGACGCTTGTTGTAGGTTTAAAATGAAGAGCTACGAATGTCCTCTTTGTGTAAACTGTGATTAATTATTGGTTAAATAAACGTCATGGGTTTTTTATTCGACTAAGGTATTTTTTTATGATTGATTGTATGACTACCAAAGATACATACCTACTTATGTTTTTTCCTTCAGTTACTCACTATTTATTACCTATTATTTTATTAGACCATGATCGTATGACGTGACTTACATACCATTAAAAAGACTAAAATTACCTATGAAAACATTCCATTTATGAATTCGTGTCGCGCGTTTTACTTGTCAAGCGACCTTGCATTGAGATTGTGTCTATTTGTTCAATCAGATGCACTTAGCAAGTGTAACCAATTTCATACAAATGAATAAAAGGCTAATTTACATTGTTCTTACCTACTTACTCTTATTATAATTTGATTGCAAAACAAAGAGTCCCATACACTGATATTATATTAAATATGATATTATAATGATATTGATGTATTATATGATATTATAGTGATATTACAAAGATATTATAATATCATTGGACCCATACTAATGACGAGGACAACACGGATTTATTACATTCAGCTCATCTTTCCACTACAGATAAACAAGGAGATTTTGGCGCGTATCCAAAATCGGAATTAACGCCGCCATCTTGTTTTTTCAATACAATGAGCGTTTTTCTGAAATGGCGTTCACTAGGTGGCAACACTGAGACGTCAGGTCCGGGCACCTGTCAAAAGTGTCAAAGCGCCTATATTTTCTTTAGTCATAATTGATGAACAAATGAATGATAGAGGAGCGAGGAGCTCGTGGCTAAATAATAACAGTCGCACGGGTCGATCCATCAGGTTACCAACGCTTGCCGGGGTTGGTCCATCGATGGGTGGGTCCATCTTTACATATCGAAACTCCTTCTAGCCTCGGAAAGCACGTTAAGCCGTTGGTCCCGGCGGTCATTCGTGGATCTTTGACAGTCGTTACGAGTCGTCTGACAACCAGTCTTACCAAGGGGTATCGTATTATCCAGTTACTGGGTTGTGGAGGTTAGATAGGCAGTCGCTCCATATAAAATACTAGTATTCAGCTGCATCCGGTTAGACTGGAAGCCGACCCCAACATACTTGGAAAAAGGCTAGGGAGATGATGATGAACAAATTAATGAAACGAATGTTCCTTCCAGGTAATCCTCATAGACATTAGTAAAAATTTCAATGCAGCCATTTTATTTACTCTACAAGCAATCCAGAATCCAAACAAAGGAACATTTTTGATCACTGTTTCAACAAAAAGACAATTCAATTTAATTTAACGTTTGAGTCAGCCATCTGTGTAAAACAGTCTCGTACCACAATATAAATATGTGCTTTCACGAACTTTCCAAGACACTTGTGCCTACATTCCCTTAATTCAAATGTTTTTAGTGTACCATCAACATTCAACAATAATAGAAGGAGAATGCTACTAAATGTATAGACCAAAAACCCAGAGTCGATTAAAAGAATTCATGCATGGTGAGGTAGGGCAAACATAGTATGTCAGAAATAAGCTATTTGTTTTCGCTAAAACGATTCCCAAGAGTCTCGGGGTTCTAGAATTACATTCACATCTATGTACAGTACGAAACAACTTAGATGTAGCATCGGCAAAATTCGTAAAACCAATCACCATCCGCACTAAGTGCGTCTTCAAAATCTCCAATCTTTATTACTGCTTTAGGTGAAAATAATCTTTGAAATAAATTAATGCAAATTTTCAAATTTATGCTACATCTAATTTGTGTCGTACTGTAATGCAATCTTTTAACGTAATTCATCAACTTCTAGTTTTCGTATCGAAATGAAACTTTGCATTTTAGGTCGTTTGGATAACAATACTATAATTTGGAATCTTGGAGCTGCTCTGATGATGGAGCTAGGAGGTGGACAGTCGAACTCTTCAGTGGCTTCTAGTAAACACCTCGAGTTTGGGCTCATATTATTCGTTTTTCACAAGTCCAGTAGATTAGGCTTGGTAACGAGGGTCTGGTGATGGAGTCAAGAGATGGATAGTAGAATTCTTCAGTGGCTACTTGTAAACCCCTCGAGTTTGGGCTCATATGATTCATTTTAATGATTCCAATATTTCATTTGTGTCTCGGGCCCTACCAAGGGGTATCGTGATACCCAGTAACTGGGACGTGGAGGTCAGATAGGCAGTCGCTCCATGTAAAATAATGGTAGTCAGCTGCATCCGGTTAGACTGGAAGCCATCCCCAACTATGTTAGGAAAAGGCTAGGCAGATTGATTGATTGTTTGAAGTGAATTGACATTTGTATTTTACGAACTATAATACTAACAGTTTAGTAGGTACCTATATGTGTTTTTGACAGTAAATCTTCCACCAAACCTGAGGTTCCACAACGTGGGAGGTGGGACCGAAGCGGGATTGCCATACAGGGTGTTAGGGTAGACACCGTTATCCTTGAAACTAGTGATTTGGTGTCATCTATAATATACTTTTTCTATGGGTCCAACTTTGAAATCGCAAAAAAACGGCTGTTCCATACATTTTGTCGATTTAAGTGAACACAAATGTATGGAACAGCTGATTTTTTTTTCGCGATTTCCCGTAGAAAAAGTATATTATAGGTGACACTAAACCAATCGTTTCAAGGATAGCGGTGTCTACCCTAACACCCAGTATAAATGTGTCACCATCTGCCTAGCCGTTTCCCAACTATATCGGGGTCGGCTTCCAGTCTAACCGGATGCAGCTGAATACCAGTATTTTACAGCGCCATATAAATGTGTGGTCGTGTTATATGGCGCCCAAGCTTCGGTTTCGCGTCTTACTTTGTGGTCGCACAAGTCTAGCCGAAGTTTAAGACACGTTGCGCCGACCCCAAATATTATATAAATATAAAATGTAAACTTAGGCAATATTACTTAAGTATTTTAAAGGAATGATTGTAACCACTTAATGACCTAAAGATTTTATTAATTGTATAGTATGATAATGAGATAGACTCACGATAGCATAAGTTTAAACCTTAGTGGTTTTTGATTGCTATCTATTATCTAATCCTGTGTTCTTTGTATATATGATAATTAAAAAAAAAAAATATATATATATAAGAGCAGGAGGATTATAATGATGATGATGTGTTCTGAGAGTAAGTAAACTTCACAGGAACTCATTAAGAGATGGTGAAATAGCTCAAGAATTTAGAGAAAAAAAACTATGTGTAGGTACTTAGTTAAATAAAAATACAATAAAGATTAAGAACTCAGTTGTTATGCAATTGAAGCAATTGTCCTAGCCGTGTTTCGGCCCACATTCGACCCTCTGTTATTTTAGGAGCCAGTCAAAGGAAATTGTTCAAATAGCTCTCATTGTGCTCAATTCTATTACCTTTTCATCTTTACACGTCTGTTTGTAATGTCGAAAAGTGCCGACGAAAATGCACTCAACAAGAAACGGTAGTAAAAAATTGTCTTGTACATATTTAACAACATTATTAACCTCCTCAATAGCTACATTGCAGTACAATAAATTTAAAAAAAAACACAAGAACAGCGTCCAAGAACCTTGACTTTTTGTGTGACGTATTATATCTCTAAAAGACGCGACACAAATAGAGCGGTGTCGTCCACAGTGGCAGGAATAGTTATTTTTAAATGGACTTCCTTTACACTTTTGTACATTATTCGTTGAGTAAATTCGAAGACAGAAGGTTTATTACGAAGAAGGTGCGATAAAATAAACTGAATAATCGTAGTCTACCGATTATTCAGTGTATTTTATCGCACCTTCTCGTTCACGTGTTACTAACAATTTGACTTTTTTGATAGCGCCTTGATTTCGTAGAAGTAAGGCGTTTTCGTAAAAAAAGTCAACCGACTTCCAAAAAAAACACTAAAATGGGAAAAATTAACTTTAATTTCGGAAGTCGGTGTCTTTGGTTTTCAATTTGATTTTTTTGTAAAAAGACTTTATTTTCACTTTTTAGTTGTGGAGTTGTAACCTATCCCACACAAATTCGAATACCTGCTATGTAAATAACATTGACGGAGTAACTTAAAACATCATCCAGATATACTAAGTGGGAAAAAATAATACGTAACATTGAAGCTATCTCAAAAACTACGCAAGGAAAGTGAATAAAAATTATATGGGATCAGCTCTGAAGCTTGACCTACCAAACCAAAAAATAATCATCAAAATCAATACAAAATTGGCGGAGTACGATTAATCCGCGTAACAAATATACAAAAAAAAAACCGTACGAATTGAGAACCTCCTTTTTGAAGTGGGATAAAAATACGTGGCGTCGTAGGTACTAACTTACAGATGAAAAACGGAGTGGAGTTTAAACTCTTAATTCTATAAATTATCTAGACTGAAATACTTGACCTACTTCCGGCTATATCTAATTACAATACATTTATATTTTGGTCCTGCAAAAATGTCCCATTTTTTTTTTTTTCTACAGACCGTTCACTTCATGAATGAACGTACTTACAGTACAGTTCACCGTATTTAACTCAAAACGTCAATCACAGGATGCATGTGTTTTTTTTTTGTTTCATACTGTGTCAATGTTGGCCTTGTTATACTGATAAAAGTCCTTTTGTAGCTACACTGTGGTTCAACTTTTTACCTCGCTCTGGAGTTAATAAGTTTCTGAGAATCTCAGGTAGGTTGCGTGAAGGCATCCTTTACAATTAACCAAAGTTTTATTCCGCAGTTCAATGAACGTCAGACGGCTTTTTTGTGCAATGTCTCGTCTCGTGGCCGAGCGTAATTTTGTGAGAATCAAGATCGGTCAACGAGGATTTTGAGTTAGGTACCTACTTTGGAGTGTGGGGTTTTGTTATCAGTGTTACATATGTTATTTTAAATCTCAATTAGTATCCCACTAATCCTAACCATCCTATACATGCGAAAGTCAGCGAAAGTGAGTTTGTTTGTTTCTTACGCTTTAACGTTACGTTTTTTGTTATTTTTGATAACTTTGTATTTTATTATATACATACATAGTAACATGAATATTTACTTTGTGAACTATAATATTATTATTATTTTAATTATTGTGAATTTGAGGACTATGTGGATTATATATTTTATTTATCTGGCAGTTTGAGTACTACAGGCGGCCTACCCAAATGTCCTTTCTTTGGTATTGTTCGTCGAGTCGTTGCGCTCCTTAAGTTCTAAGTTGAGCTACGCGATGACTGACAAATGCGTGCACTGACTGGACAGATCCACTCAAATCTGTATGGTTCTTTCCTCAAAAGACCATCACAGACAAATCTACATGGTCCTCAAATGATCTGACCAAGATTATTTCTGGATTTTATATTCACATTGACATTTTATGTATACCTACAATGACATGAATTATTTACTTTGTAAAGTATTACATTATTTTAATTATTGTGAATGTGAAGACTATGTGGATCATTCTTTTCTTTTTATTATTTATTTTTCCTTAGTTTTAATTATTCACGGTCTGTCAGTTTGAGTAATTTATGCGACCTACCCAAATGTCCTGTTTTTGGTATTGTTCGTCAAATCGTTGAGCTCCTTAAATTCTGAGTTGAGCTGCACGATCACTGACAAATGCGTGCACTGACTGGACAGGTCCACTCAATCTGTGTGGTTCTTTCCTCAAGAGACCATTTCAGACACCAATCTACATGGCCTTCACATGATCTGACCAAGATTATGTCTGGACTTTAAAAGAGACTGTGACCTCTGAGTTTGTTGTAGCCTTTCTTCTCAGAGTAGTCAGATAGGAAACGCCGACCTCATCTAGTTTTAAAAATGTGTTTGACGTGTAAAAGTGTTTGTACAAACCTACTTACAGAAATAAATCATTTATCATTAACGCTAAAACGAATGACTGAATGGATTTAGATAACATTTGGCACATGCGTTGATCGTAACCTGGATTATCACATAGGATACTTTTAATCCCTGTAAACCGACATTCAGCGGGACCAGCTGCTGGATGCGAGTCTATAATAATAAATTTGAAATGATAAGAAGAAGACCGTCTGAAATTCTAATTTCTCGTAATTGACTTATTGCAGTGATCAGAGGCCCTAGACAAAGTGACATTCTATAAGCGATAGCGATGTCGAAAACGCTTTAGAAGCGATTGTCACTTGTCTAGGCCCTCTGAGGGCCTAGACAAATGACAATCGCTTCGAAAGCGTTTCGTATTTCTACAACGACTTTCAACAGGATTGACATAAGCTTTTTGATAGCTTATGTCAGTCCCATACATTTTGTTTCCCTTTACCATCATAGTTATTCGTTATCGCTGATAGAATGTCACTTTGCCTAGACAAAATGACATTCTATCAGCGATAACAGCCTCAGGAGTAAATAAAACTAATTATTTTGTCCGACGAATTTCGCGTAGTCAATAATTTTAGGAGATCATGCGTCACGTGTCAACGCTTTGAGTATTAGTAGGTATATCGATATTTATTGGTGCTTTAATTTCTTAATTAACCTTCTATGATAAGTAGAACAATAAATTGTATTGTATCAGCTTAAATACTTAATTGTTCGGCAGTACTAATCATAGTGTGAACGATAACGATCTTAGATTGGGCAAATACTAAAGATATTGAAAATCTTGTTCTTTGATATTTAAGTACACGATATATCGGCACTATCAGGTAAATACTTAATTGAAATTAATTTGTTTGTAAGTTGCTTATCTTTGCAGACACAGCTGATTGAGAAGTCGAAATTACTATTGTGGCAGCATAGGAACGCACATAAGATACATAGAAACGTAGAATCCTCCAAAAAGATTCTATATCTATCCCTAAAGGTGTGTCCAAAAATTGAGCAGCAATCGTTCGCGGCTGCTGTGACGACTGCCGCGCGCAAACATTCATCAATAATTGTGTTTGGACGAATTATAAGCAGAGCTACGACACACGCTAACGCTTTCTTTTTAGCTGAAGTGCGCGTCGTGTCTCGGATATGCCGCGCAGTACTGCCGCGCAAACATTCGTCGGTTTAGTCCGAACTAGAGCGCGGCAGAAATGTGTCCTGCAAACGCCGCGTGTTGCTGCAGCGCTCTTGCCGCTCAATGTTTGGACACACCTTTACGATAGTGCCTTAAATTAGTCATCCTTCCATCCAAGTCTTGCTTACATGATGTAATGTAAATATATATGTATGTGATGTATGCTTTCAGATTTAAAGATTTTAAAGGTACAAGTCCGTAGCCATCAGCAGCACATGTCGTCGTGATACTTTGGTTTTTATGGTATTTCTATGAAAATCGAATTTCTATGAAGTCGCCTACTGGATGCTTCCTTCACTCCTGCAGTCGGCTCAGCCTTGCGAGACCGCCGCTTTTTGAACTACAAAATCTTGTTACTCTAAGCTTCTAAACATTAGTCCGTTTATTAATAAGCGCGGAGTAAAGTTACAACCAGTGGTACCAACCTTCAGATTAACCAAACTAAGTTAAGATTAAATGTGGCATATTTTTACGTCACGTTGAATGTTAGAGACAAGATGGCCCCGTGTTTCGGGCCCGTCACATTGAAGGCCCCAGAGCACGCGCGTCACCGCTTTCACGTTGTTCATGGTAATTTCTACCTTGAGATCCGTCTTATCTGAACGAAATTCTTACCGTGTGTGGCTGTCACGGCCCCAATATCGATTACTGATAGAAGAATCGTTCGAACTGAACACTGATCGACCGATCCGAGACCGATCGGATCAGACTCGTCTGTTCAGATTGATCTCTCCACGCCTACCTATGCCTCTATGAAAATGACATTGTTTCCGCCGCTCCATAGCCGTTTAGAGTATTAAACGGCTATGGAGGAATTATGGTCGGAAGTTCCATGCGTGACCTGCAATGGTGAAAATGACAGAAATATGCTGGATGCGAGAAGTAAGGATGTGTCGGTGTGGCAATGCTTGGGGGTTGCCTATGTCCACGTCCAGCAGTGGACATCTTTCGACTGAATGATAACGATGAGTACCATCATTCTTATACTGAGCTGCTATATTACAGGCCAACAAATATTTCGTCATCGCCAGTGTATCAGGCGGAAGGCTTGGTATTCCGATAATGTCGTAGACGTCAGCTGATATTGTTAGAATTAATTGATTGATTTCTGTACTTAACAATTTAGGTATTTGATAAAGATTTGATATCTTATCCGTATTGAATTAACTTCATTGTTTAGTGGCATGATCTATGTGTGATCCGGAAATGAAAATTAATGATATTAGTATGGACATAGGTAACCGTTCTAAGGTAATACCGATCTGGTAATGTTCAAGTAGGACTGAACATTGCTCTTTGATATCCTTTCTTAGCATCGTAATTGGGCAGTAGACTATTTAAGACAAAGGCTTCTGACTCGAACGTGGTCTAATTACCTCTGGAAGTTAGGTACTACATAGGCCTAGCCCGCACTGCGATAAAATAGCATCCTATTGTAAATAGTGATGCAGCCTGTTAAAGAGATTCTATTTTCTTTCCAGATTCTTGCAAAAGTGTATCCAACCATGGCCATTTTAAGATGATGTCATCATATTACGACCGAAATTCTGCTAATACGTCAGCATTTATAATCCCAACGATAATAATTCGGTATTTGCGAAAGTGCATGAGTTTGTTTTTTTCGCTTTTACGCCAAAATGGCTGAACGAATTTAGGTAAAAATTTGGCACATATGGGTTAGAACATAGGATAGTTTTTATCCCGGTATTTCCATGGGATCGAGACTTCTGCAACAGCGGTGAAACAGCGGGGGCCAGCTAGGATTGAATAAAAACAAAAGGAGGTATGAACGGATACATAATCTGTCATGAGATTAAGCAAAAATTATTTAAATCCACATAATGATAAGGAGCTGATAATCAGCAATCAAACTATGCATATCACACAATATATACACAACGCAGAAGTCAGAATAAATTAAAAACGATGTTGTAATCGGTTTGATATGACCTTACTTTTGATAAGAATGCAATTCGATGTTTTATTTCAAAATAAAACGTTAAAAATAATAAAATAAGATAAAGCATTTGGTGATAAGAGCAGAAAGAGATTTTGGTGGAGAAAAGCATTGAGTTACTGATCATTTTAATAATAGCAGCTTTTATTATAATCCCAAGTAATGCATTGGAAATATTAAATGCCGAACTCTGAGTCATCACATAAGAATAATCCATCATTTACTTCTTATTGACAGGTTTATGGAACGCTGTAAGTCAAAAATATCACAGATATAAAACATTTCAGTTTTGTTTCAATATTACTATGCTGATTAATTAAAGTTAACGAATGGCACGGCACGCCAGCATTTATGACATCATTCGTCAGGCAATTGTCACCACCGGGGTGCAGAACCCAACGGTTTGGCACGCGATCATCGATGGTAACAGGCCAGACGGAATGACCATAATGCCTTGGAGGTTGGGTAGCCCTTTGTGTGGGATGCAATCTGTGTCGACATCCTCGCGGCATCACATCTTCCTAGCACGGGCTGTGCTGATGCGGAAAAAGTTAATTATTAATAATTTTTGTGACGTTTATGCTAGTGGCGAAAATGTTAACAAATTCTAAATTCGGTGCGTTCCGGAGTTTACCTTTCACAAAAACAAACACACTGTAACCCATAATATTAGCTCAGACTAATTACTACTCCATATTAATATTAGTAAATATGTCGCTAATGATCTGGCAAAGTTCCAGTTAGAGCCCTTGGAAACAGGCGGGCCCCAAACATAATATTTAGGTGTTATGAAATTTTGTTGTTTGGTCATCTTGAAAGAGAATAAATAGCTGGTATTCATGGCTGCATCCGGTTAGACTGGAAGCCAAACCCAACATAGTTGGGAAAAGGCTAGGCAGATGATGGTGATGATGTAGAGAGTAAGTTCAAACAGGCTGACGCTGGACGCGAATTCCACGCGATTGCATCACGTTCGGTTAACGATCGTCTCTGAGTGCGAGAGTAAGATGTTGTCAGTTCGGTAGACATTCTAGGTATTAATTCAAGTCGTCATCCTCACATGACATAACCCACCAACTCAAATACAAAGTATTTAATTAATTTTTGAACTGTCAAAGAGTCGGTCACATAATCAGAAAGTTGAAGTTAGTTGCCAATGGGCAACTAACTTCAACTCAAATCGAAATTTGGAATGCCAAAACGTAGATCTCGATTTGATTTCTAGTGAGAAGAACGGGCAAAAAAACTCCAATTAAAAAAACTCCCTCCTTTTAAACCAAGATATTACAAAATCTTGGGTATATTATTCTTGTTGCTTTTATATAAGGTGTATATATTCATACACGAAATCTCTTAAGGGGTCATTGTACTCATCATTATGAACAACTTTCAATAGTGGGACGCACCCTAATATCGCGACAGATTTTTTTCTGATAGCAAAATTTTTTCATAATGATGAGTACAATGGCCTCTTATGAGATTCGTGCATGAATAGATACACCTTAAATATGAGAACAATGTGAAAAAGTTACATAACGAAACATGTCAAATATAATATTTTAAAAAACAACCTTGGCTCAACTAAAACTAACGCTAATTTAATAACCTGTCCTATCGACGTGACGATCTAATCAGAAATATAACAGCTTAAAATAAATCCATTCCGGGACATATCCTGGCGATGACACTTCCTGAATTCTTAATGTCTTCGGAACGATCAATGCATAGATCTCGAGATAGATCCGCAGATAGGATTTTGCGTAGAATATTGAAATAGGTTTTGAATAGATACGGATCGATACTATATTTGGCAGTGCTGGTTTTTCCTTGTCATGATTATCAATCAGTAAACGTATTTTATAAAGTATTCAACACTATATGTACTGTTTTGAAGAGTCCTATTGGAATAATAATTAATGCGTAGCAGATGGATTTAATCATCTTATATACTTTTTCTTACTAGCTTTAGCCAGGGACTAAACTTGCCCCCGCGGGCATTTCGGAAATTATCCCATAGGAACGTACCGGGATGAAAAGTATCCTGTATCATCCAGGTTAAGGCTCTTACGTACTAGCGCAAATTGTCGCACGATGCGACCCCGCCGCATTGTTCGGCGTGAAGTTTTCTCAGAAATTTTAGTTTTAATGGTCTACCCATTTGCCAAATTTCATTCAAATCCTTTCAGCCGTTTTAGCGTGTCAGGGTCACAAACAAACAAACTCACATTCGCATTTATGTATAATATTATATACCTACGCATTTATAATATTATAATTCGGCCCCTCGCTTGCCTTCCAAAGGTCCGGACCCCAAGGTCCCGAGATATATAAAAATGAGAATATAAAACATTGATCAGGCAGGGGCCATAGTCTTCCCATAGTTCAAGATAATAATTTAATAATAATAATTTATTTATTATTTAAGGACAATTAAAAAAAAAATCTTAGTTTTATAGTGAAGGCATCTGTGTCTGAACTAGATAAAAATATCTGTATCTCAGACATCAGCGGTCTTCCTTATGATGATCATTATAATACTAGCTTAATTAGACATAATATTATTGGTATATTTGCACAGAAAACAAGTTTCAAATAAAATAAAGTAACCAAGCTATGTGGAGTGTTAACCTCTCGGTGAGTAGTATGTGAAAGTGTGTGAAAGAGTGAGAGAGGGTGAGTATAAGAGTTTACTATTTCAATATTGTCAATAAGTTTTCTGTCTCTTCATATGTAAGTTTACTAATATATTTAAAGAGTAAACTTTTACATAACTTTTATTTAGCGGGTATACTTCCAAGTTGTTATTAATCTTATTATATAAGTACGGTCCAAGGAAGGAAAAGTATTTGTTTACGTAAGCATGTCTGAAAGAAGGTCGTTCAATAGTACTAATAACATTTCGTCTTCCAGTTAGATAACCTTTAGAGAATTGTAGTAAAGAGAATTTGAGGTCCTGACAGTTCGCCAGTTGTTTGTATTTCTTGTGGTTCTGAAGCAAGAAATACAAACAACTGGCGAACTGTCACGACCTCACACGACTGATAGACCAGATGGGTTGGGTACTAAGGACGAAAAGTGCTAACTTTTAGAATAGCCCTCTGGGTTATTTCTAGGGGCTTTAATATAGTTTTATGTGCACCTCCCCAAAAAACCCAGAGAGCTGTTCTAAAAATAGATAAAGCAACCCAAATCCATAATACAAATGATCTTTTTTTCCATAGCTTGCAATAGTTCTCCACCAACCGGGCGTTGTTCTTGGCTGCTCTTGCATATTGCGAACAGGGATAACCGTCGGTTGGTGCCTCATTCCATTTAAAATGGTCTAAGGTCCTCTGCTAGTTGGCTTCGGCCCCTCGTACGCCTTCCAAAGGTCCGGGACCCCATGGTCCAGAGATATGTTTAAGACATTTTTTTAAATAATAATAAAGTTAGGATAGGATATTAGTTAGGATACATAACATACCTACATCTTTTGGATTATCCGTGACTCCCATTACAAGTCTATCGTCGGTTTTGGTACTTCCCAGTCTTACCAAGGGGTATCACGTGACCCAGTAACTGGGTTGTGTCTGTCGCCTCATGTCAATTAATGGTATTCAGCTGCGTCCGGTAAGACGGAAGCTGACCCCGAAAAAAAAACTACTTTTGAAAGTGCAGACCCTAGGAATTCTAAATACTCTCGATGCAAGCATTCCATTGCAAAGTCTGCAATAAACCATAGCATTGCTTAGCTAAGTGCAATCAAGTTGAAGGAATACTTTTGTAAGTGCAGACCCTAGGAATTCTAAATACTCTCGATGCAAGCATTCCATTACAAAGTCTGCAATAAACCATAGCATTGCTTAGCTAAGTGCAATCGAGTTGAAGGAATACTTTTGTAAGTGCAGACCCTAGGAATTCTAAATACTCTCGATGCAAGCATTCCATTACAAAGTCTGCAATAAACCATAGCATTGCTTAGCTAAGTGCAATCAAGTTGAAGGAATACTTTTGTAAGTGCAGACCCTAGGAATTCTAAATACTCTCGATGCAAGCATTCCATTACAAAGTCTGCAATAAACCATAGCATTGCTTAGCTAAGTGCAATCAAGTTGAAGGAATACTTTTGTAAGTGCAGACCCTAGGAATTCTAAATACTCTCGATGCAAGCATTCCATTACAAAGTCTGCAATAAACCATAGCATTGCTTAGCTAAGTGCAATCGAGTTGAAGGAATACTTTTGAAAGTGCAGACCCTATGAATTCTAAATACTCTCGATGCAAGCATTCCATTACAAAGTCTGCAATAAACCATAGCAACGCTTAGCTAAGTGCAATCAAGTTGAAGGAATCTCAGGGGTATCACGAGTTACCGCTTCAAAGCTGAAAAATTGTTTCCTCTGAAACTGTGGAATGTTCTTTGGTACAAATTAAAGGCTCTGATTTATTCACTCTCATTGAATTTTTGACTTAAACTGTATTGTAGGAGAGTGCACATTCCTTTGGTAGAGCAATAGTTTTTAGTAATATACTTAGTAAAGTGCGGAGTGTTTGCAAGACTCTGTGGTCGTGGTCTCGCTTCTAGCTAGTCTATATAAGCTCTATGCTCTAGTGGTTGTCTATTAATTAAATTCTTACCCTACTTAAAGGAATGTGAGCTATGGTTTGTACGCAGACTAAACACTATCCGGTTCGATACGAGAGACCGTCTATTTGTTTTATGGTTGTCAATGCACAATGGAATTATCAAAAATAATGACATAAGTACTTAACACGTTGAGCGCCAAGCCCAAAAACCGTGTTTTTAATTTTTTGGACTTTGCATTTTTCTTGTCTAATTTATTTTCAGACATAACTTTTGACCAAAAAGTAGTACAAAAAGTCCACTTAGGCCGAAACAACCGTGGAGGTCAGGGGTATTAGAATTCATAGTAAAATGTATTAAAATGTGTTTCCTGATGGACACATTGGCCTCCGAATAAGCAAAGGCCTGCACTGCCTGTGTTTCCCAAAGGAAACACGCGGCCTCTGAAGATGGTATTTTGTTTTCCGGAAGGATACACAATACACATGGTGGTCAACGTGTTAAGGCACTGTTAGTCAACTTTAGAGTCACGTAAATATTTTTCTAAAGCCACTTGAAGGATGGATGGATGCATTGACATTATGTTTAAACAGGGTCAAATTCAATTAACTAGCGAAACATTTTGATATTTCCTAGGGGGTCAACGACCGCCGGTAAGTGTTGTTACTTGAAGTACCTATGAGTTGAGAAAATCTGTATCCATCCATCTTCATCCATCTTCATCCTGATATCGATACCAATCACTTTCGAGGAGTTAGCCAAAAAAATTTCATGTGAATGCATTAATTACAGTCGATGACCCAATAAAAAAAAACAAATGAATTAATTTTTTCTTTTATCATGTTTAGATATCGGGAATAGGATCTCGTGGCTAAGTAATAACAGCCACAGGGGTCGATCCATCAGGTCAAGCTACGCTTGCCGGGGTTGCTCCGTGACCATCTTTACATACCGAGACTCCTCCGTGCCTCGGAAAGCACGTTAAGCCGTTGGTCCCGGCTGTTACTTGTAGATCTTTGACAGTTGTTACGGGTCGTCAGAAGTCCGAAAGTCTGACAACCAGTCTTACCAAGGGGTATCGTGTTACCCAGTAACCGGGTTGTGGAGGTCAGATAGGCAGTCGCTCCATGTAAAATACTGGTATTCAGCTGCGTCCGGTTAGACTGGAAGCCGACCCCAACATTGTTGGGAAAAGGCTAGGCAGATGATATGTTTAGATATCGATACCCATCGCATATGTAGAGTTTCGCTAGCTAATTTTATTTGGCCCTGTATACCTATTAATACCTACATGCCATTGAACACGCTGTAGACTTGTTCGTACCGAGTATAACGTAATTTGTAAGCTTACTGCCAACGCCAGTCTTTATCAAAATTGAATTCTCCGAACTAATCTTGTAAGCCTAAGCTAATAAGTTAGAATAAGATTCTGTTGCTCGGATTTTCCCTGCCTTGGAAAATTCTAGAGTAAATGAAAGCTAATTAGGAAACTACCTACCCTACCTACCCTACCTACCCTACCTACCCTACCTACCCTACCTACCCTACCTACCCTACCTACCCTACCTACCCTACCTACCCTACCTACCCTACCTACCCTACCTACCCTACCTACCCTACCTACCCTACCTACCCTACCTACCCTACCTACCCTACCTACCCTACCTACCCTACCTACCCTACCTACCCTACCTACCCTACCTACCCTACCTACCCTACCTACCCTACCTACCCTACCTACCCTACCTACCCTACCTACCCTACCTACCCTACCTACCCTACCTACCCTACCTACCCTACCTACCCTACCTACCCTACCTACCCTACCTACCCTACCTACCCTACCTACCCTACCTACCCTACCTACCCTACCTACCCTACCTACCCTACCTACCCTACCTACCCTACCTACCCTACCTACCCTACCTACCCTACCTACCCTACCTACCCTACCTACCCTACCTACCCTACCTACCCTACCTACCCTACCTACCCTACCTACCCTACCTACCCTACCTACCCTACCTACCCTACCTACCCTACCTACCCTACCTACCCTACCTACCCTACCTACCCTACCTACCCTACCCACCCTACCTACCCTACCTACCCTAAACCTCACGGAGCCCGAGACCTTTCCAACGAATGCAAAACCGTGGAAATCGGTTCGTGCGTTCTGGAGTTATAGCGTCAGGAAGGAAAACCCGACTTATAAATTAGGAATTTCTTATTTCCGTACAATGCGAGGTCAGCCTATACTGGAAATGCTTGATGTGTAGCCATGTGTGCCTACCTACTTAAATGATTGTCCTTGTTTGTGCAAGCGTAAAAATACATTGTATTATCAATGTAAATACTATGAAGTATTGTATGTTTAGTAAATCGCATGTTTCCGACAGTTAAATACCTAAGTATGATAATTTCATAATGACACACACTTGACACTGCCTCCACTTTGATAACAGCGATGTTATCAACTGATAACGAGATTATGTAATATTATGTATACTTACTACATTATTTTAATGAGGGAATGTACTGTTGACCACACAAGTCGTTGTACACATAATAATAACAAAATGGCTACCTAACTGTTTTACTTTTAATAGGTAATTATATTTCTGACCTTGGCACGAAAAGGGAAAATGTTTTTCCCACGATTTTCGTTCAATTAAAGATAAGTTATTGCTATCAATTCATCGAACAAGAATAAAATCAATCTGAATTTTTTATAGTTCATAGAGTTTAGTAGTTTATTTTGTATTTTTTTTACTTTTTTGGAGAAATTTTCCAAATTAATCTTATCGCCAAATCTGTTGATTAATAAGTAATCTAAATAGACTGTAAACTGTGTGATGCGGTCTAGGGATGTGCTGAGCGACTTTTGTTGCCGATTGTACATTAAGCAAACGAAATTTAGGAATATTTTATTGTATTTTCGAGGTTTCCGGTCGGTTCAAATATTATTTTTGTTTTATTAAATTATTACTATCTCTAGAGTCTACCTACTTCTCACTTTTAGATTAGATTCGTTAGCAGATTACTCAAAACTAATTAAAACGCAGTTTCTATGGTTAATATTCGTATTTTTGGAAAACCTATAGGTACGGACAACTCAAGCAGCAATAACTTGGCCTGACCAAGATTATGTCTGGACTTTAAAAGACACGTTGACCCGGGTATGTTTCGCCATTTCTTCTCCATCTAGCTTATTTTTTTATTTACAGAATAAACAATTTCATTTCATTTCATTTCTTCTCACTTTTAATTTGGTACATGCAATCTCAGACCAAATATAAAAAACAAGATAGAGCGCTGCGAACAGTGAAGCATGCGAAAACTCCACCTCCGCTCTGTACATACACGCTCACACGCACACATTTACAATCAAAATATACCTCACTAAGTGCACACATGTTTACGAAACCGGCCTCACGTCACTGTTGACAGCGCTCAGTCTTGGTTTTTTATTTAGTCTGAGCTTACAATAACCTTTTCCAGGCACAGTTTTTGATTTCCTGTACCGTCCTGACTGCATTTGTCATTTCTTTCGCTTAAACTCACAGCATACAAACAACATGCAATTTGTGGATGTGTGTCTGCAGTCCATTTCCTATTTACGAACACTGGTGGATGTCATTTCCTTAGTCTGCGGCAATGCAAGATAAGCAGTTTACTGTTCCTTTTCATTTCACTTTATTGTGAACGTGATTCAATGTTTTTCATCTTTTTCGACTTCGGAGAATGTCTCCGTACTTAGTAGATTTTGAAGGGGTGTTATGTTACCAGTTAATAGAAAATTGAAACTATCTAACTGTCGTCGTAGACAAATATAAACTCAAAGTGACATTCTACCTTAGAGTGATAAACCAATTACGGGATCGACTGTACACTACTGCAAAACGAATAATGATACCCTACTAAAAATACCTTTAGGCTCAATTTACATTGCGGGAATGTCCGAAAGGGATACCGGGACCTTGGCAACAGGCAACTGAAGGAACACGGGTGGGATTTAGTCAGTAAAAGTCTGGCACGCCCTTCCGCTCCGCCCAGAGCGGGAGAAGTCATTTGACGATTTAACAAACTCAAAAAAAAAAAATGCTCAATTTACATTGCCGCGTAATGGAATGGAAGCAATTTTTTTTGTACAAAGCATAGTGAACTTTATGTCAATAGTGTAACGCACAAACTAAATACGTGCCAAATAACAGGTCACGCGTCTTCTGGAGAATTCTCGCGCATTCACGGGATTAACAGTAACAAACTCGTATCGACTTTGTACGTTAGACAATTGACATAAAGTTCAATTTGCTATGTACAATATCGTAAGAAACACTCGCTTCTACTCCGATCCGTGGCAATGTAAATTGAGCCTTAAGCTACGTGATACCAATACTAACTGCACAGCACAGGACCAAATAGGTACGCAACACCGATCCTTTCCGACGGCTGAACGATGATATAAACATTCCGATACCCTTTCTGGGTTACGGTGTTGGGAAAGACAGCTTGACAGCCGTGACGTGGACAACACTAGACTTAGCCGGTTAAGCCCTAGAAAAATGCGGTTATTTGCGACGGAAAATGAATAGAGATACTGATAGTGAAGGAACAATTTTGGATTTTGTAATGTGAATGGATTTTTATGAGTTTGATTTTGATATCCTTTACTATTAAAT
Source organism: Lithophane ornitopus (assembly GCA_948473465.1). Taxonomy (NCBI): domain Eukaryota; kingdom Metazoa; phylum Arthropoda; class Insecta; order Lepidoptera; family Noctuidae; genus Lithophane; species Lithophane ornitopus. The sequence goes on along the minus strand of OX419632.1, from coordinate 11,032,876 downwards.
GAGCAATATATATAATATATGTATACAGGATGTTAGGGTAAACACCGTTATCCTTGAAACCAGTGGTTTGGTGTCATTTATAGAACGTAAAATCAATGGAAAATTATGACTGTTTTTTTTTTTTTAATTTCTTTCTACCACTGGAGTATTTCACCCTTTCACCTATGCGCTAGGGCAACGAACTTGCGTCTCAACACGGTAGGGGGGTGCGGTACGTGACCCGGCCGCGAGCGCGACCCCTCCCTCTGTCAGTCAGCAGCTGTTTCGTTAGCGAGCACGATGTCGGATAGAAGCTTTTAAAAATATAAACTTTTTTTATTGTACTCGGTCATTTATTTTTATATTTAAGTCAACTACCCATGGTTTGAGTGACAACGGTGTTTACCCTTACACCCTACAGGGGTACTAATATGAAGTATTAACGCCATCATTATTCCACTGCGAAAACGGGATGTTGCTATCGGCCTTGTCTAGCTCCGTCTCTCTCTCACACTGGAAAAATGGTGGCAATAATACTTCATAATACGGTACCTGTATGTTATCTAACGAAGGGCGTTCCCGTTAATCTGCAACAGAATAGCGCCCAGCCATACATGCAAAAATAATATTGCCATTCAACAAAACAAAAGTTTAGGTATTTTTATTTTTTATAGTAAAATATTCACAAAAAATATTAAATTAATACCTACGTAAAAGAAACACTCTGTACATGCACACTTGTCACACTTGTCTTTCCACGTTGAAAGACAAGTATGCGTGTACAGAGTGTTTCTTTTACGTACCAATTTTTTTTTTTTTTGTGAATACCTAATTACCTATATTATTAGTTTTTTTGTGAACGCCCTTCGTTAGCTAACATACTGTATAACTATATATATTTGTAAGTAATCACGTTCTCGAATACGGCTCATAGATAGAGCTATGACATATATTTAGAGCCATTTTCGAGGGCCGTATCCGTTTCGAGATAGGTACGAGATATAGGGGTTTACAGGGGCGAGAAATGGATCTGGCTAGGTCAAATTTCTGGGAAAATTCGTTCTGGGAAAGGTCGAAAACTAGAGATATTTTCACCCGAGCAAAGCTCCGTCGACCAGGTACTAAACATTAGCAGAAAATAAATAAACATATCGTCAGTGTGTGCATCGAAAAGGTAAACTTCGATTTTGCAAAATAGCAAGTGAAGATTTTTGAAAAGTGATGTGTCACTTTTCATACGAGCCAAAAATCTTGGATGGATGTCTATTTTGATATTAATTTAAACATGTCGTCAATGGCCACTAAAGTGGTAAGCCTTAATACAGAAAAAAAAAAAAAAAAAAGAATAAAGCGTATTCTATCTTCTACCTATCTAAAAAAAATGATATAATCAAGAGCAAGACTTTTATAACCGCCTCTGTGGTCTCGTGGTATGACCCCAGAGGTCGGGTTCGATTCCCGGTGGGGGTAAAAATAATTGCTCGGTTTGGTTGGTGGTAGGGCTTCCTGGCTAGCTAAGTAGTACCGACATCTGAACAGCATTGTTAAGACTGGGAAAAATTCAAGTGTCTACCTATTACAGTACAAAAGATACAGCCTTGTGACGGACGGACGTACAGAGGAGAATAAGGGTTAGTTCAGATCGCGACGTGAAGCGACGCGACACTCCGCGCACTTTTTAACAATTATCGAACTTATTTTCTTCACAAAACGGTATCATTTCAGTGCGACGGTTGACATATGTCAAAGTACGCAGAGATGCGCGGTGCTGCTGCACGTCGCGTCGCGTCTCGGTGTGAACTGACCCTTAGCAATAGGGTCCTGGTTTGTTTTCATGGTTTGGCCTAGGTTTGCACCCTTTGGTTACAGAACCCTAAAAGCCTTCATCAAAGTTGATAATAGTAGTTGAAGCTTTGTCCTTCTGAATTCAGCTACGAAATTATCACCTTCCGCTACATATTGGGATGTACAAATTACTGATGACGTATTGCCTCTAATTGACCAATTAGGTACAGCGTATAATAGTCCAATTATATATCCATAGTCCAATTCAAATCATTTTTCGAGCTGCTTAGTAATTGTGAAATTACGTTTCACGATCTGGCTTGTTTGTTAACTATACATATTAGAATGAACTAAGAATACAGGATGAAATTGAATTCATGGGCATCGTCTTAAGAGGAAATAGGGTCGGTCTTTTCTCCATAAAAAAGTCATAATTCGATGTTCGGCTCTCGTCTATTTTTGCTCCTACAATATTCGACCAATTTGAAAGATATTTTAATAAATTGAATAAGTATGTTTTTATTTTTTCATTAATAGTTGTCTTTGTACATTAGGCCTCTGATGACAGCGGTTTAAACAGCCAATTTTGAGCATTTTCTGATGGTTCTAGTGCTTATACAGATAATGTATCATCAAAACTGAAAACATAGGGGCATAGAACTAGTTGTTATTTATTTTTCTGTAAAAAATCGTTGCTCTAAGGTCATATACCAGAGAGAAAACAGGCGAGATCGTTTGTGTGGAGAGGGACCGACCCTATTTCCTCTTAAGGGGTCATTAAACTCATGATTATGAACAAATTTTACTATGGGACCATACCTGAAATCTTGCTAGAGTCGCGTAGCGCCTGCAGTCGTGTATAGGTATATAAGTACAGGTGCAAATTAACCATAATTTCACGGTCACCACTGACAATGGTATTGACGTCAAACTCATTCATTGGTAAAATGACATTGGATTCACCATTATTATCACTATCACTACATATATAATATTATTAAACAAAGTCCCCCCCGAGTCTATCTATCTGTCTCAACGCGATAATCTCAAAAACTATTGAACGGATTTTCATACGGTTTTCACCAATGGAGTCATGAGGAAGGTTTAGGTGTATAATTCATTAAGGTTTTGTGTAAATCGACTAATATATGACGATGATTGTTGAAGATGTCAAATTATGTAATCAATACATTGATTACCTGGATTAACACGTCATAGGGTATTTTTAACCGACTTCTTCAAAAAGGAGGAGGTTCTCAATTCGTCTGTATGTTTTTTTTTTTTTTTTTTTTTTTTTTTTTTTTGTATTAATCCCGGTAATTCGGTCCCATGGGATATTTTCCAACAACAACGCGAAGCCGCGGGCATAAGCTAGATTAAATATAATTTACCATAACTATTTACTTTTTTTCTATACTGCGACAATGTTATTATTTCACACTATTACTTGAGTTAGTATGGCATAAAAACTGTATGGATTCCGCAATGCAAACATTGTGTGTTATGAGAGTTAAAGGATTATACTTTTTGTACTATCTCATAATAATTATAACTTCTATTGAAAACAAACCTATCTTATCGTGTTTTACAATACCTTGGACAACCTTAGGACATAGAGTAGAAACTATCTGGATAAATCTCTCCGTGGAAAGTAGGTGAAGTGTGAGCTTCAAGAGAGCTGGTATTATGCCACCTGACGCCAATCTATGCTTTAAACTGATGTGAAGTGAGCTTAATGTGAGCAGCACTGCTATTCTGTACCCATCTCACCGTGAAAACTTTAGAGAAGTGAGCTGTCATTATCATCGATACCTACTGAGGCGAAGGCAGTGACATTTCACTTCAAGCTCACTTCACCTAAGTTTTCACGGTGACATTTTTACAAAATAGAGATTTTAATAGAATGACTTTCAACAAATAGTTCCTATGCCGTAATGTTGGCTCCACTATTGTAGGACCAATACGAATACGCTACGTCGCTACAGCCACAATTATAATTTTATATTGTGCTACAGCGCGCTCCCTTATAAATGTAGTTCTGTTTTTAAACCAGCCAACATTACGGCAAAGGAACTATTTGATGAAACGCACTCTATTAACACTACAGCTCACATTAAGCTCACTTCACATTAGTTTCAAGAATAGATCGGCTGATTGAAAAGGAGAAACTGGGCTTTGTGTCGCCACTTAGTTATGTCTGTGGTGAGTCCAGAAGTTATATTATAGAACTTATTTAACAATATCAATTAATCTGGCTAGCTTTTCTCCAGCTATGTTGGGGTTGGCTTCCAGCCTAACCGTATGCAGCTGAGTACCAGTACTTTCCATGGGGCGACTGCCTATCTGACCTCCACAACTCAGTAACTGGGTAATACGATACCCCTTGGTAAGATTGGTTGTCAGTCTTTCGGGCTTCTGACGACCCGTAACGACTGTCAAAGATGTATGTAGAATGACAGCCGGGACCAACGACTTAACGTGCTTTCCGAGGTACGGAGGGATCTCGGTATGTAAAGATGGTCACCAATCCTCACTCAGATTAATTACTGCTGTGATTGACTGACTAAAATAACAACAGCCAATTATATTCCTTGACAAGTTTGACAATCCGTCATCTACGTTTTTATTAGCCTTTGAGAAGCAGACAGTGTTAGATTATTATAATAATATACACAAATAGTGATGTAACACAGTGTGGTGTAGTTACAGGCCATTAACTACAGTTCCAATACAATTTCGATGACATATGAGCTTCCCTATGTATGTAGTTGTGTGAGTAATCGATATAACCACGTCGTTACGATGCTTCGTCTCGTCGCTTTCGGTTAGGGATGTGCCTGTCTTGAGAAATATTATCGATATTATTATAGAAGCACTAGGTATTAATATTAATTGGTAATTACAAATGCCCGACATCAGAAAAATCTACATACTTAGGTATAGGATGATAGTAGCATTTTCCACCTTCTTGGCTTTACATATTATAATGCAAATTAGAACTTTCCTATATAAGATTCAAAATTCATCATAAGTTAAAAGCTAATGATGTTGCATCACGGAAATATTACATGAGGTAAATATTACATTACACAAATATTACATTATTATTTATAAGAAACTAGCTGCGCCCGCGGTTTCGGCCGCATAAGTCTCGATCCCGTGGGAAAATTGGGATGAAAAGTATTCCATATCCTAATCTAAGTCATGGTCTACCCATGTGCCAAATTTCATCAACATCTGTTCAGCCGTTATAGCCTGTAAGCGTAAGAAACAAACAAACTAATTCACTTTTGCATTTAGAATATTAAAGTATGGGACCGGCTGATTGCTCTGTTTACCCCATTAAGGAATAGAAGCATGATGTTATGTTAGAAATAGATGAAGTACCTTTCGCAGTACATTTTCCTTTATAAACTTCATGGCTTTAATAAGCAGGGACAGCCTGGTTTCCTTTTTCCCCATCGAGTATTACCAGCAGGGAAAATCGATTGAGTGAAATTTCATCTCGGAAACTCAAGTCGGTACTGGCTAAGCTCGTCGCTAGCTTAGTTATAGCTATATCCTACCTGATACAAGTCAAAGACACTGCAATACGTCGCGAAGTAGGAAAGGACAGAATATCCACGAAAATAGAATTCTTACGTAATCACTCACTTATGGTGGATGCGCTAGGGTGGCCCGCGAAATTTAAATTTTCTTACGTTTTTTGCAATTTGCAGGTCAGTATCAGGTTGTATGTTGATCTTAATATTATTAGCGGCCGTAACAATTATAAACATTAGAATCAGCAATACAACACTCTAAGTAACACATTCATAATTATGTATTTAGAAGGTATCCACTTTACATATCACCCGCTTTTTCCAACAATAAAGTTTAAATAACATGATTAAATGATGATGAAAAATTTACTATTAAATATAGTTTACTAGCTTCCGCTCGCGGCTCGCCCGCGCGGTATGTCGATAAAAAGTAGCCTATGTCCTTCCCCAGGATGCCATCTATCTCCTTGCCAAATTTTGTCGAATTCTGTTCGGTGGTTTAGGCGTGAAAAGGTAACATACAGATAGACAGACAGACAGAGTTATTTTCGAATTTATATTATTAGTATGGAAGTATGGATAGTAATAAGGATTATGTTACTGCTTGTATGTTCACAACACAAATTTTATTTTAAGTCTATACGCGAAGACTTGTGATTGGCTTTGTGTTGACTATTGTTTCCTTTTTTTTTGGTATTTTTTTAGCTGTAAGTCTTCCATGCTCTAATAAATAAACAAATTGTAAGTTATTGAAAAATCATCTAAGAAAATCGCGGTTATAAAATTAACATCAATTCTCAAATGAAAAACATTTTTCAGGTGATTTTAAATTAGAATTTCAGGTAAGTATTCAAATAATCAAGCGATTTGCCATCCGCAGGTCGACGTCAGAAGGATTATACCTTCTGATCGTCTACGTATGGTATGACTTGGTCTTACTTATGCCAATATTAGTTTCGTGTGCATTCCGTTTACGGCTTATAGGTATGTACGAATTAGAATGACGTAAGTTATAACTTATAACGGTAATACGATTCCGGCTAATCTTCTTGCAATGTCTTTTTTTCTTATTAATTTTGCTTAGGAGTGCATTTTTTTGTTTTTGTATTTTTTCTTTCATTTTAGACACGTTACACATAATATCGTGAAGAAACTGCTAGGTATGTTCTAGAACCATAAACTTAAAAATATGTGACATTTACCAACTCGCTCTGGGCTCTCGTTGTGTACAGTGGAGTAAGCAATTTTTTTGTTATTTTTTTGTCGAGTAATAAAATATTACATTTAAAGTAACATGAATGTATCTTTTGATTCGCAGAACCAGATTTTTATAGCTAGCCACGTAATTTTAGCACAGCAACATAAAAATAAAATGTTTAATAGTATAAGTATAGTGTAATTTTATTAACCATAACTATAAATATCTATCTATCTCTACCTACACATACATTTGACTAACGTGATATTTCTTTAGACTAGAAAACCGAGTGGATTATGGAACTCTTAATTCTATAAATTATCTAGACTGAAATACTTGACCTACTTACGACTTTATCAAGTTAAAATACATTAGTATTTTGCTCCTGCTTACTCTAACTTGTCCCTTGCCGTCATGTTGGCACCAAGCTTGGTTTCGATACTATAATAGAGTTCAAACTCAGACCAAATAGAAAGCTAAGACGGAGCGCTGTCAACAGTGACGTAAGGCCAGTTTTGTAACCATGTGTGCACTTAGTGAGGTGTAGTTTGATTATAAAAGTGTGCGTGTGAGCGTGTATGCACGGAGCGGAGGTGTAGTTTTGGCATACTTCATTGTATTGTTCGTAGCTCTTTGTCTTGGTTTTTTACTTGGTCTGAGAGTTCAAAATTGCGTCTGATAGGACTGATGGCCAAATCTGTCAAACTTATCAAAAATGCAGTTAAATTGATTGTATTTTTGACAGATTGCGAATGAGATGCGAATGCAAACGTTCTTAAAAATTACTGGAATTGCCCCCCAGAGTGTTATGAATCGCGGCACGGGACAAGTTATAATGAACGTACTATACCTACTATGTATATGTGTAACATAGACATATTTTGTACTCGTGTTCGGAAAAAGTCAAATATTTTGTGACGGTGCCCTGTGAGCCTGTAAAAAGACAAACACTCTCTCTATGTAGTTCGAGCCATGTATGTGTCTAAACTTTAATAAAATGTTCATCAAATATTAATTACTGCATTGTGTTCATGTTCATTTTAGTGACATGAAGAGAGAGTCACTAAAAATGAATACGAACACAAAACAGTGCCTACCTACCTAACGCATCAGGTGAACATTTTATTATGAAATCAAAGCATCAGGCACTTTTGAATTGTCAAGAGGTCGGTCAGTCAGAAAGATGAAGCTAGTTGCCCATTCCAAAGCGTAATAGGTACTTCTGGAGAAGAACAGGCAAGAAACTCCACGGACACTCTTTGAGTTTGGTTAAATGTGTTTTTTGTATTTTTCTAACAAATACGGAAGTTAGTCTTTATGTTATACATTTACACGAAAAAGCTGCCACACTGTACTAGAAGGACAATCAGATAAACCTAGTAATTACCTAAAAATCTAAAGTAGTAAGTACATAATGTATCTCTCTTTTAATCCCCCACAGTAGAAACGGGTTTTGTCGACGGAAGAATAGACAAAATGACAGATTGTTGTTATTTATAGGTCTATTCTTCCGTCGAACAAACCCGTTTCTGTGACGGAAGAATAGACCAGATAAACAATCACAATCTGTCATTTTGTCTATTCGTCCGTCGACCGTTTTCTACGGGTTTTCCGTAGAAAACCCATTTCTATGGATGTCATGCTATGCGTGCTGGAAATGGAAAACTGTATACGCGTACCCGCGGGGCGTGGCTGCTGCTAGGTACATAATTAAAGCATATTTCATTTTCCATTTGTAACACAAAACCCGGATTAAGCTTGGTACTGATTTTCCAATATTTTGTTTTAACCAGGTCAGCGGAAAACGGAATGATTCGCCGAAAACTGTCGATAGCAAGCTTTGTTTTATTAAAACCTTTTATTGAGCGAAACGCAGGTAATATCGGATTTATTTTTTGAAAGCCATTTTCCCTGAAGGCATAATTCGAGTACCTATTGGAAATGTTGGAATAAACTCGCAGAACTACGCTGGACCACCATTTTATAATTAAAGTCCGGTTCAATTATCCGTTATTAAGTTCATTATTAAATCCAGCGCGTTGTACTTTGTAGGTACATGTGGGCAGCCATTTTATTATGCAACACAATTTTTAATTTCGCGTACTCGATTTTCCATTGCAATTAGTGTTTATTAGAACTAATTGGATATTAATTTTATTTTCGCAACAGAACTAGTTCATTCGTGAAGATATCTTGGTTTTTAATAACTAGATTACATATACAGTTTCTTAAACATTGCATGTAAGTGAATATGATCGATCATGTATTCCATTGTTTGAATTTGGAAACAAAGAAAAACGTTTAGAATTTAAGAAACAATAGGAACTCAAAGTCAAGGTATCTAACAATTTATAATTACCTATGTTTTGAACCCTCACGCGTTCCGCCTCCTCCTTCGCGAGCATTACTGCTTCGCAGAAGGAGGTGACGGCTTCCCATGCCCTCTCGCTCCGTACCATAGCCTGGACCAGGGCCGGACGCGAGAGGTCATTGCCGCCAATCGCCTCCACGAGGACACGGCGGTGCTCCGCCCAAGCAGGGCACACCTCCACCGTATGCTCCACCGTGTCCTCCGGACGATCCGCACAGTGGTGACACCCGGGCGTTTCCTCCCGCCTAATCCTACACAGGTACCTCCCGAAGCTGTCATGTCCGGTGAGGACCTGCGTCAGGCGGAAGGTGAGGACGCCGTGGCGCCTCTCTAGCCACTCCTCAAAGAGGGGACTTATCGCCGCAATTGTGGCGTGCCCAGCACTGGGTTGCGACAATCGTACTCTCCATGCCGCCATGAGATCCTGCCGTAGCTCCGTCCGCTGTGCCGCGATTTCTCGCGGCAGCGGAGTAACGCCCGGCGCTTCATCTCCTCGCGCCACTCCCAGATGTGCGTGAGGACTTCGCCTCCAGATCGCATTGCGGTAGTCCGGCAAGGAGGCTCGCCGCCTCACGGGAGACCGTGCGGTATCCCTGGGCCAGCCGTATGGCCATGACCCTTTGGGACGCGTTCAACCGGCGGGCTGGCCGCAGCCAAAGGGAACACGCCCACACCGGTGCCCCGTAAAGGGCCATGGACCGCACGACCCCCGCGTAGAGCCTCCGGCAGGAGGCGTTCGGCCCCCCAAGATTGGGCAGGAGCCGCCCCAAGGCGGGCCCAGCCCAGCCCGGTCCAGGCTGGGAGCCAAACGACGGAAGTGCACGACATCCGCCCTAGGAGAACCTAGTGACCTTATTGATGATGTTCTTCAGAAAGATCAGGTGCGTGGTACTCGCAACCGGCGTGCATGTATGTGTGACCAGTGCCCTGTTTATCAAACTTACAAGCCTTGTAGTACCAAATGTAATTATTTAGTTCACAAGCACCTACTTATATTTTGACACTTTTATTCGTGATTTTGTTTATCAAAAAATTATTTGTAAGTTAAAACTTGTAGAAAATCATAACAAATCTGGCGACTCTCTACTCCGTCTTACAAGTTTACAAGTGTCGTGCTTAGTACCGCAATAAATGTTTAAATTCGATTTTATTTTTTTAAATGTGGTCAAAAGATAGAGATGACCTGATGCCCGTGTCCCAGCAGTGGGGACATTAAGGATGATTATGAATATGGATATGAGCTATGAATTTAACGTTAATTAACATTCTAGGTAACTTGTGAACGTGTAGACTTGTCACTTTTGATAGACAGGGCCCTGATGTATGAACGTAAACGAGGTAAAAGGAGTATGTAAGGATGGTAGCAGGTGGCGTTCAGTAGTTTCTGCTTACCCCTATGGGAAGAAGGCGTGAGTTTGTGTATGTATCTACTTTTGTTTATTAAAATACCGAAGATATTCATATGTTAAGGTGAGTATACACTAGAGCATTTTGACGAGCATTTCCAAGTAATGTAACCTTCTTACGAATTGTACATTGCAAAAACTCAATTTAAAAATCATTTCTATGTAATGTAACGTTCCTGCGAATGCTCTACTCTATATTCACCTTAACAGAAATATTATCTTTGCAGAATCGGAATACTTTTAAGATTCAAAGTAAGAAACTCAAGTCAAACTTTCTCTCGACACAAGTCGAAGTTCATACTTAACTCAAAGTCAATGATGTCTTATTTAACAAGACAGTAGCCGCTTCTAAGTTTTCAAAGCAGGAAGCTATCTCCGGCTTCATTGTCATGTCTACGGAGAAAAGTCGGCAAGAAGTCGGATTGATTGCGATCCAATGAAATTGGATTAATGATCGTGGCACTGTTCCCAAGATCAGAATCTGTGTCAAATGTGTCGGTGAACTCTTGATGGTTTTTTGACGATAAGAGTATCTATGAGTGGTTAATAGTTTTAAATAAATATTAAAAAAAAAAAAAAAAAAAAAAAAAACATCCGTATTGATCCCCCTCCTAGCGATAACCCCCTCCTTTTGGAAGTCGCTTAAAAGGAAAGGTATGTAGGTTTACCAAATGGATCGATAGTTTGCATGCCTTGTGAATTATGTAGGCATAAAAGGTTACGTATCTATGGCATTATATTTTGGAGCTCATTTGTCTTTAGAGAAATTGATGTTTTTCATATACTTTACCCGACTACGGCGAAGCAAAAAAGTGGTCTGACATCTCCGAGGCTATTTTGCACAACTTTTTCTATGGGACCAATATTGAAATCGCGAAAAAAAAATCAGCTGTTCCCTACATTTGTGTTCACTTAAATCGACAAAATGTATGGAACAGCTGATTTTTTTTTCGTGATTTCAATGTTGGTCCCATAGAAAAAGTTGTTCAAAATGATGAGTACAATGACCCCTTTTCGGGTTTAGCATAAAGAAAAAATAACGTTGTATATAGATGGCCTAATTGTCGACCTCAGCAATATGCGGGTCGGATGTAGCGTCCATGGTATAAAAATCAATAGTATCAGCTACGCTGATGACATGGCGTTGCTGGCGCCGACGGCAGGTGCCGTTAATGAAATCTTAAGGGGCTGTCAGGCGTCCTATGCTGCCTCACACGGACTGGTCTATAATATTAAGAAGTGTGAATACGTTGTCTTTAAGGCCAGATACTATACCTGACATTACCCTAAATGGCTTGAACATGAAAAGAGTGACAAAAGTCAAATATCTAGGCATTTTCTCACTGACAATGTTGATATTGAAAGGGAGCGTAGGGCATTGGCGGTCCGAGGTAACATGTTGGCCCGAAGATTCGCTCGGTGTAGCATACCAGTGAAAATAACACTTTTAAGGCATATTGCCAGTGCTTTTACACGGGGAATCTTTGGGTTAACTATACCAAAAGAACGCTGGATGACCTACGCGTTCAATATAATAATATTTTTAGGATGCTGTTTAGGAGTGAGGCATATTTATCGTCACAGATAGAAATCACAGATATTTAAAAATAGCAGATAACAGTTGCTCCTAACGATAAAAAATATCTGTTACTTAAAATCACAGCTCCTCAAGACTGTTACCGCGGCTGTTACTGTTAAAACTTCGGATACGATTTTCGACTTTACCGAAAAGATATAAAGAAGATATTCAATTGAGATTTAAATACGTATCTATCATCCGTACAAAATATCAAGCTGTTATTTTATAACAGATACGATACGATTTTCGACTTTAAACCAAAAGAAATAAAGAAGATATTCGATTGAGATTTCAATACGTATTCATCGTCCGTACCAAAATAACGGGCTGCGTATTTACCGTCCGTGCAAAAATAACAGGCTGTGAATTAACAGATATTTGGAGCTGTGATTTTTTTGTCACAGTCACAGTGATAACAGATATCGTGTTTAACCTGTTACAACCCATCTCTAATGCTGTTGGGACTGCCACGATGGTGCAGCGCGTCTACTATGTTTGTGCAAAACCGAAAGGACGGCTACCACGCCGTCATTCGTATAAAAACTGCGTCGCTGTTGTCAAGGTTGCGGGCGAGTGGCAACAGCATTCTAAAAACTATGGCGGAGAGTATCGACTCTCCGATTATACAAAGTTTTGTCGAAAGGACCATCACTAAGCATTAATTTGGGGGTGTCATTTTTACAATATTAATAATACTTTACTTCTTCCCTATTGTATTGTAACTACTAACACTAGTAATAAGTTATATTATTGTTTACTAACACGATGGATCATTGCTGTCCGAAAAAAAAAAAACAAGAATAAAAATAAAGTTAAATAAGTAAAACGTTTTATGAAAAAACACCTACATCATAGTATCTAAATCTAAATAATCTGCCCATAAAAGCAAAAACATAGGTAAGGAAAACTTCTCTCAATTTCAATTCGAAAATGTTGCAATATTACTCGTCTAAACCTCATCTCGATCGATTTCAATTTAAAATCGATTTAATCTTGAAGTAGCATTAGGCGACCTGATGGAAGTCGAGTGACTAGTATAGTATAGTAAGCTAGTATAGTAACTGGGTCAGCCGAGCTAGGTAAGATGCATCGATCTTGCATGTACGGGGATTCTTAAACTGAGTAATGAAATTACACAGAGTAAAAAGTGTTATCGTTTATACCAGACTAACAAACAGACGAATTATAGTGTGATAATAATATTATTTTTGACTGACTTCTTAAAAAAGGAGGACGTCTATTATATAGTAGTATATAAAATACAATAGACGTAGATATATTTAGTAACCTATTCCGCTTGACTATTCTTCAAGAGTCCTAAAAAACCCTGTAAGAAATCGACACGTGTTTCACCTCTCAACGAGGCATCCTCAGGATGGCGATTGACCAATTGCAAACCAGAACGCGACGTGTTACCACACCGAGCGCTGGACGATTGGCCAGCGATTTGGTCAATCGTCATCCTGAGGATGCCTCGTTGAGAGGTGAAACACGTGTCGATTTATTACAGGGTTTTTTAGGACTCTTGAAGAATAGTCAAGCGGAATAGGTTACTAAATATATCTACGTCTATTGTATTTTATAATGGATTTCCGCAAAGTCACGCCTGAATCAATTAACTAGTAGTATATATATATATTTTCAATATAATTAATTATGTTCATCGATATTTTCGTCAATTGTTTTTTCATTTGGAAGCTTGCGCGGTTGTTTTTTTATTAACTTTGCTTGGAACTACTTCGGTATCGGTGACAAAAAACAAAATTACAAAACCAAAGACACCGGCTTCCTAAATTAAAGTTATTTTTCACTTTATAGTGTTTTTTTTAGAAGTCGTTTTTTTTTTGTTTTACACTATACTTAGTCAGATTTTGTTAGTTTTTGTAGTAGTTTTATGACCAATACAATTATTATTGTGTTGATATTTAGCCGATCTATCTTAATGTCAGACATAGTGAAAGATTAAGTCCGGTCTCGATTGGAAAGGCATCGTAGTGATTCGCTGCGAAGTACATCTACATACTGAACGACATATTCCCCGCGGTAGACAAGTAACTATTTTGGCCTCGGGGCATAGCAGTAGGGTTAATAATTTCTAGTAGTGGGTTCGATCCCAGTTAGAGGAACTTTTTTTTGTTTCTGCATTGATAATTTTGCTGTTATTTTACCTTTATTAAATCTATGTTTTTCGGTGTTATTATTAGGTTGTATTTAAGTTACAAATTATTATTAAAACTGTATAAGCTGCTTAATATGTTTTTCCTTCAACAGACAATTAATCGGAACCAAGGTCATCACATTGGCATTGCCATTGAAAATGTGAGAATTTTATTTTGAAATCGAAATCGTTTTAAATAAATAAGTGTATTTTTTTTCTTCTGTGGGATATATACCGAAACTATTGGTGGCAAAGAAGATACTATTTTTAAGGCCGTATTTTCGACGATGTCAAGACAATGACAAGAAGTAAGTAGTAGTATAATATGTATATACTTCTTGTTAAAAAAATCTATCTACTTCTGTCATAGAGAAGTATAGCTAAACGTAGTGAATTACATTATTATCGAATTAGTAATCATGATAACTGTACCTATTCAAACAGACCAAATATTGCACTAGACATATCCAAGCACAAAATAGTAAATAGCTAGTCGATGTCTATGTATATGTACATAAGCGTCTATGTATTTATCTATGTACGTGTATGTAATGATGTCGGAAGACGTTACAAAGTGAGCTGTGTAATTGGAGGAGGCTACATACGTATAGGAGATAGATCTACTGCTTGTATGTTGTGTGTGTATGAGAATTGAAGGGGGAATATCTTGGATTTGATCTACGGTTTATGCTGGGTATATTCGAGTAAGGAACGCAATACTCTTGACGATGTTGTTGTATGGACATGCGTTGATGCCTCACTGTTTGCGGAACCTATACCCCATTTGAAATAAGATTAGACATTAAAACAAACCCTTTTACAGTCCGTTCAACCGATTTTGACTTCTATACCGTAGGCATAAGGATAGCATTAAGAGCAAAAAAAGTTACACAATACCAACTATCTACTGCGGCTGCCATTTGTCATGCCACCAACGCAATAGAATTCAAAATCGGTTGAACGGAATGTAAAAAAGGCTTATACGTCTAATCTTATTTCAAATGGAGTAAAGACTGTTGTAACGTTAGTACCTGCATTGGAAGAGTTTTTGGAGGTATTATAGTTTGTACAATCTTTTTGTTTTACGTCTTATTCACAGTGCCGTAATTAGCCTTTTATGCGCTCGATGCGAGCTGCTATATCCGCGCCCTTGAACTATTTTCTAATCATAACCGGTTCTGACAATAAAATGGATTGTCTTTAAAAATAAATAATAGGTATTGTTAGTGGCCCTGATCCTGGTCATTTCTGCGCTCCTCCAGGGTCTGCGCCCTGTGTCTGGGCAGCGCTGGCACCGCCCTATTTACGGCACTGCTTATTCATGAAAGTGTTTTTGTCTTACGAGTGGTTTTATTCAGATCTAGCTGTTGCCCTGTTAGGATGAAAAGTAGCCTTTTCCTTCTCAGGGTCATGGTCTACCCATGTGCCAAATTTCATCCAAATAAAAATGAAATAAAATTGTTGGGGCTTGGATAAAAGTAGGCATGCTAACTAATATTATAAATATTATTACGCTTTCACGCTAAAACGGTGTAACGGATTTGGATGAAATTTGGCACATGGGTAAACCAGGACCTGGAGAAGGACATAGGCTACTTTTTATCCTGGATCGCAGACGAAGTTGCGGGCAACAGCTAGTATATCTAATTAAGGAGAAAAGTAAATTAATTGATAATTATTTGAAACTTCTATCCAAAAGTGGGACTAAATGCATAGGATAGAATATAATGGTAGGTATTGCTATTGAATAAAGGGCCAAAGTATGAGTCTGCAGCATTTCATCATAATGGGAATCGGTTTGAAACAAATGTCTATCCATTGCTTTATAAGTGCGAAAAAAAATCTGCTCTACAACGTAAAGAACGCAATGAATGTTGTTGAACTGTCAAAATGAAACAAAGTAGTCTTAATCGGTTACGAAAATAAGTTACGCAATTAGATAGCAGATATGTTCGAGCAGGTTTGATGTTCGAGTTACAAAATCTACCATAATGCAACGTCCTAGCTTATAGGTGCGCCATCAAAGGAATGGGTTTGACATCCTATCTGGTTGCTAGGCAACCGTAGGTAGGTGACGAAGAAGGAGGGGGGAGGGTTCTCCCTATATCCACCCTTATGTGCATTATTGCATCGACAGGTTTAACGATAGGCGAACTAAGAAATATTATGCTTGACATTCGAAGGCAGGTTCTCAGAGAAATGTTGGTTGGAAGGCTTTCAATCTTCGTTAAAATATACACACGGCTACACATCAAGCTATACATTTCCAGTATAAGCTGACCCGCATTCTATAGAAATCCTACACAATGCGAGATCAGCATAAAATGGAAATGTGTATCTTGATGTGTAGCCGTGTGTACATACCATAACTTCACGCCCTGTTTCCCCAAAGGGTTGGGCAGAAGTATACCTATAGTAGAGAATTTAACTCTTTATTAGTGGCTTTTGTGGACATGATAATTAATCAGATTTGTTACAGTAATGGCAATCATGTCATTTGGTTTAAATAGGTTTTTTATCATTAGTATCTTATTTATCTTTTATATAGATTCTTTTCTACCTTGTGAATGTGAGAACATTGTAGGCTTAGCCTAACCTACCTGAAACTTTTTGAAAGGCCTACATTGTCCTCCCATAACTATTAACACTGTAAATCAAAAATATTGTAAAAGCCAATTATTATTTTCTTTTAAAAGAGTAACCGTGAAGTTTCTTGCCGGGTGTTCTCTATAGGAAACGACCAATTGGAACCGTGCACCTAGCTTCTGACGTTTCATAAGTGCCCATGTAGGCTTATGTGAAATAAAATATATTGATTTTGATTTTTGAGTAGAATACAATTAGACCTAGATATGTCGCAGCTGCTCTGCGTCCAGTGCTTGGTGTGGTATCACGTCGTGTTCTGGTTTGCGACTGGTCAATCGTCATCCTAAGGATGCCTCGTTGAGAGGTGAAAGACGTGTCGATTCTTAAAGGGTTTTTTATGACTATTGAAGAATAGTAGTGAAATAGGTTACTAAATATACGTCTATTGTATTTTATAATGGATTTCCGCAAAGTCACGCCTGAATCAATTAACTACCTATAATAGGTAGGATGGTACAATTTGGCAGACAACTGTGATAGCCTTTAGCTCGTCCAGACTGGGGTACCTCCAATCACACGTTTATGGTGCAATATAATTCAAAATTAGTTCATCTTTGCACATATAATCTTTGCAATATGTTTGTTATTGTAAATATGCAAATAATTTAAAGTGGAGCGCTGTCTTCGGCTTATCATACCTAACAACAAAATTACAACATAAATATTTTAAATACAGTCTTGTCAAGGTCAACCCGCAAGAAACTTCTAGTAAGTACTGAAGTATAAATATTTTATTCTGTTGAGGTACTTACCTAAGCACATAAATGCAGTCAGAAGGTAGCTACAGGTTTATCTTGCAACGGGATTTGCACCCACTGACTTAAATTGTGTGGTAAACGTACCTATCGGTTCTGGGAAATTTCGAAGTAGGCGTCTGAGCCATAGAAATAATTGGCTACTAACATTTTAACCTTTAATATAACCTATAATATTAAATGAGCAATATTATTATGAGAAATCAGAGTGGTTGACCCCAAAAAAAAATCACCAGATAATTTTTTTTTTGTTTTATCTTCTTGAGATATCGATATACAGGGTGTTAGGGTAGGCACCGTTATCCTTGAAACTAGTGGTTTGGTGTCATCTATAATATACTTTTTCTATGGTACCAACTTTGAAATCGCAAAAAAAAAATCAGCTGTTCCATAAATTTTGTCGATTTAAGTGAACACAAATGTATGGAACAGCTGATTTTTTTTCGCGATTTCAAGGCTTTTTATCTCGATATTCCCACGGGATCGAGACTTACGCGGGTGAAACCGCGGGGCGCAGCTAGTAATAGTACCTATATTAGTATGCTATTATGATAAGAATGGTAACTTTAGCAAGTCGTCCTATAATGTTCCCACACTGCTGGGACAGAGGCCTACTCTCGGTGAGAGGGAGTGGGCCGTAATCCACCACGTGGGTCCAGTGCGGGTTGGTAGATGGCCCAGAGAGCAGTGGTGGCCCAGTGGTAACGGCCGCGACTTAGAAGTTGTAGGTCGTAGGTTCGAACCTAGGCAGGCGCTTTACTTTGTGTAAATATTATTTTATCACCACTGCTCCTAAAAAGGAAACCGGCATGTCCTAGAACCAAAAATTCGAAGACATTGTGATATCCACCTAGTTACCATGCAGTAGCATGATAATAATAACGTAACTACATGGTAACCACACGGTAATTCCACGTACGCATGTGCGCTTTTATAACGCGAAATTTTTTCATCGCGCTAGAGATGCGCGATCTGTTGAATGCTCAACGTTGACGGTTAAAAAAAGGTTGAGAGGAAATAGAGTTGGTCCCCTCCCCATACAAATTATGCTCTCGCCTGTTTTCTCTCTGGTTGTTGACCTTAGAGCAAAGATTTTTTACAGTGAAATAAATATCAACTAGTTCTATTTCTGTTTTGATGATACATTATCTGTAGAAGCACTAGAACCCTTAGAAAATTCTCAAAATTGCCTGTTTAGACCTTTGTCATCAGAGGCCTATGGTACAAATAAAAGAGAAAAACAACATAGGGGTACGGTAAATATCCTTCTTATTGAATTTATAAAAATATCTTTCAAATTGGTCCAATATTGGAGGAGGAAATAGACGAGAGCCGAACCTCGAATTATGACTTTTTGTATGGAGAACGGACCGACCCTATTTCCTCTTAATGAGAACCTCCTCCTTTTTTCTTCGGTTAAAAAAAGCGCCCGTCCGCACGTGCGCAAACGCATTGCGAATGATAGCAGACAGTAGACGCCGCGACCGCGACGGATTCCTTTTATTAGCATTCAATTGTTTTAAATATAGCTTGCACTGTTTGTTGAATCTATTTAGCAACTATCTTTGCCTTCACTAATACTGACTATGCTTGGAGCTAATCGTAAATGTTTTTTTCTCCTTACAATAATATAAAATCACGCCTGTATTCCCCGGAAGGTTAGCCAGAGAGAATTGTGTTAAATTCCCGAGCTTAAGGGGTATGGGCTAAGGTAGCCCGTTTGAATTTCGCGGGCTACCTTATCGCATCCCTCTTAATGCAATTAATCGGATATAACTTGTCTCCAGGCTGTAGCTTAGAAATTCTTTATGATCAAGTTTAGAATGACAATATGCGACTTGAGCATTTAACCCGACACCTCACGCTCAGCCAGATGTTAATGTTTTCAATAAGGTTTACCTGCTCCCGAATTTTAAAGAGAAACAATATTTTTAGCGGCGATTAGAAATAAGTCTTTTATTTTATGATGGAATTCTTCTCAATGGCATTATAATAAAATATTAACCCAAAAAAAAATGTTATGCACGAACTACATTTTCAATTCCATTACTAATATGCCACAGTTCTTCGAAAATCAATTGTTAAATTTTTTGTTTGAATTCCATTTAGTTCCACTAAATGAGCGGTCTGCGTAGCTAAAGCTGGTACCACACTTACATCTGTTGTTCAGTGGTTCAGATCCGGATCGAAGGACCATCAGATGTTGGTAGAAGTAGTAGTGGTAGTTGGTGATGGAGCAACATAAAAAACAAGTTTTTGCACACACAATGAATGGAATTTTTGTCTTTATTTTCATTGAATAGACTTAAAAATCGATCTCAGGAATCCGAAATGAACTCAAAAAGTATAAAGTAGGTATTGTTTGTTTGATGTTGAAAAAATTTCCCGTCACAAGCCTACCTATTATGACACGATACATGCAGACATTATGTAACCAACCATTATCGGCGAGAGATCGAACTTCGTCCCAGGTCAAAGAATCATTGGGCACGCCACAATTGCGGCGATAAGTCCCCTCTTTGAGGAGTGGCTGGAGAGGCGCCACGGCGTCCTCACCGGACATGGCAGCTTCGGGAGGTACCTGTGCAGGATTAGGCGGGAGGAAACGCCCGGGTGTCACCACTGTGCGGATCGTCCGGAGGACACGGTGGAGCATACGGTGGAGGTGTGCCCTGCTTGGGCGGAGCACCGCCGTGTCCTCGTGGAGGCGATTGGCGGCACTGACCTCTCGCGTCCGGTCCTGGTCCAGGCCATGGTACGGAGCGAGAGGGCATGGGAGGCGGTCACCTCCTTCTGCGAAGCAGTGATGCTCGCAAAAGAGGAGGCGGAATGCGTGAGGGAGAGGCAAAGCCTGCGCCCTCACGCCCCTAACCGCCGCCGCTGGAGACACCCTGGGCGTCGGGAATCCCAGGCGGATCCCCGGCCACCATAGGCGCGGGCTTGCGGACGGCGAGCAAAGGCAGGCAACTGAAGGAACACGGGTGGGTTTGCCCTTCCGCTCCGCCCAGAGCGGGAGAAGTCATATGATGATTCCATGATGATTTTCCAAAAAAAAAAAAAAAAAAGGTCACAGAATCATGAAACCACTGATGTGACCACCGCAATATAGCGCGACAACTTTTTAATTACTTAAAACATACGACTCTTTGGCAGACATTGCTTCGATACGATAGATGCTGTGCGGCCTCAGCATCAGTAGGTACAGTCGACCTATCGTAGCTCGGAGTTTCAGCGAGGCCAGTTTATAGTGGTTTTGTGACCACTGACGTGTGGCCTGTTGTACCAACAGATAATATATCTGAATGTTTAAAATAAATCGTTGTCCTTGAAGATCAACTATGGTTGTTTTTTTATCAATAATACTCGTGATTTATATCTGTTCAACTCGTCGACAATGATCTCTGTTGATCGATGAACAATAAAGATCAGTTTTTATTTTATTACTTACCCAGTCAGAAATTATCGCTTTTTATGGTCATCAAATGCTTATCGTGTGCATTACTAACATCAAGATCAAGGCCTTTTTTTTTTTTTTTTTCGAGTTTCTTTTTTGCAATTATTTAAATATTCTTGGAGTTAAGAGGTTAACATGATACAACTACAATATTTTGAAATAGGGTAGGTATGCAAAGTTACATTTTGGTTTTAAGTTAATTTAGTCGATAATTAAAGCCTCCTGTAATTATAGGAGTGTATAAAGACAAAAACATAAACAATTTTTTTAGGTACCTACGTCTTTTGCTGTTTTAAACTAATACTCAATAATTTATCAATCTTGACATGTTTTTTATTTTCATTAAACTACTACTACTTTCACTAGTACAGCGGGTCAAAACGGCCACTTTGGCAGAATCATAAAATTATGAATCATCGTAAAATGCCACAAACTGACAATTTTATTCATAATATGATCTGCGTGCAATTCATATTACGAAATAATTCATCTGTTTGACAGTTTTCTATGGAGATTCATAAAATAGTCCACAAATTATGAATTGCTTTTGTGTCAAATTAGAGGAATTGCAATGACAGCTGGGAATTCAGTAATTAATTGCTTTTAGAGGAATTGCTACTGTGAACGTTTTATACCACCGGTTCTACAATTAATACAATGTTGCAATGTAAGAATACTTAAATAAAATATGACTAAAAAGCGCTACTACGCTCAGGAAAATTCCGGTGTGGGAAAAAATAACAAAATAGAAAAAGCGACGGAAAAAGCGACGGGACATGCCGAACGCATGCCTATTGGTCCCTTTCCCCGCATAAGCCACAAAAAAGACGGAGTTCCCAGGTCCCACTTGTTGAGACCTAAGTGACAACATTGGGACCGCCTCATAGCATCGATGGAATCTAGCACTGTATACCGCAGTCATCAGGGATGGGCAACATCAGTTTTTATTTATTTAAATCAGTTTTTTTTTAACATTGGAAATGTCTTTTTAACAAAAGTGCGACATGCCGATATTTCCGCTATTTCTAAGACAATATGGTTAATTGAGGTGCCAAAATCTACAAAAAAGTAAAATTGAATTAGTCAAAAAAAGGCTTTAAAATGGTAATTTTTTGTTGGGTACCTTGTGTATCCATATAGGTAGTCAAATTTACGAATATTTAAAAAAAATACAACATTTGCGGGTTCAAAAAGGTTCTAGGGATGGTTGGTTTCTTAGCTTTTGATAATAATGATTTAAATCACTCAACCCTGTTTCAATTCAATTGATGCAAACTTCATGGCGATTACTTCCGATCAATTTAGTACCAGTATCAGTTCAACATGTCAAGGACATAGTCGATTAAATAAAGTTCCGAGATACTCAGGTGTCACTTTGTAACATGTCATTATGGGTCGGTTGTAACAGCGTCGTATTAAATGACAATATATGATGATTGATGAATGATGATGACAACCCGTGGTCCGTACAATGGATGCATATATAATTTATATGTATTTATACCTACTGATATATTGGCGGTAATAATCTGCATGGTGTTATACCGAGATATTGTCTTCGGAAATGACAATTTATTAATACCTATATGAATAAGCCATTATTAATATGGATAGTTATGACTGTTTTTTTTTCGTTTCTTACTAGTTTATGGTAAGTATCTGGAACCGATACAATATAATAATAATATTATATTGGAATGTCCTAACAAAAAAAAGTCGCGAGCGGTGTCATGGGACACCCGAATGGAACGAAATTCCTTTCGTTTTTGCAAAGTGTAACATTTTGACACATTTATTACGTGATAAAATTGTCGTGACGGTCAAAATGTTACACTTTTTTCGGTCTAGCTCTCATTCGCCAAATGTGCAAAGTACCTATATCTTGCAATTAGGAGCTTCGTTCCAAAAAGAACATTTAACAAATAATAATTTAATAACTATAATATTGAACATCATTATATAAAAAATAAAAAAAATGCTCATTTATTTCCGCCGTATTCAGAGTCGTTGAAAACGGTTAATGACAATCAAATCTGTTCAACAGGGGTAAAGCTTACAAATAATTTTGAACTTTTGGCAGTTTATCTTAAGTTCATAAAACTTAGTTTTTTTTAAGTTCGTTATACTTCGTTGTATTCTCAAGTTTTTTATAAGTATTCACCAACTTTCAAGGTTGCTTTTGAATTTTAATCAGATAAAGTAGGCAGTGTTTCGTGATCATTAGAAAGTTATGTAAGTAATTAATTTAAGTATGTAAAATACTGTTATTCAGCTGTATTCGCTTAGACTGGAAGCGGACCCCAACATAGTTGAGGAGACGATGATGTACGTAACATTTCGTTTGAAATAGTTCTTATTACATTATCGATTGATATCTTTTATCTTTAGTTGTAATAATTATGTTAGTAGCTATGATTAGATGTTCATTGGTATCGTTTTGTACGGCATTAGCAATTTTAAGTTTTTTATCTAATTTTGTATTGCCATTCTTGAGTTATCTTTTGAATATTATGAATACATTAATATTTCCTGAAGATAGACTGAAAAATGATTAGTAACGATGATGATTGACTGATTGCCCTCAGGATAGGTGGAGCCTCAGACCAAATAAAAAACCAGAGCGCTGCGAACAATACAGTGAAGCATGCCAAAACTACACCACCGCTCTGTGCATACACGCTCAAACGCACACATTTACAACCATTTACAATCAAACTACACCAAAATATGTGCACACATGTTTACGAAACTGGCCTCACGTCACTGTTGACAGCGCTCTGTCTTGGTTTTTTATTTGGTCTGAGGGTGGAGCAACGCGTAATCGGCTGTAAAATATCTGGTATTATTATTCGGGTTGAGTTGGCACGGGCCGAGTTGTCACTGACCCCGATCTTCGCAGGGTGGCTGGTAGCAGCTGGATGAGAGTTGCTGAGAATCGAGCTGAATGACGTGCAATTGGGGAGGCATATGTCCAGCAGTGGACGATGATGATTGATCAAATTAAAATCAGTTTTTTTGTTATTTAGTCTTGTTTTAACAGAAAAAAATTAATTTGAACAATAAAAGCAAAATCAGGTTGGTCAATCGTTGCTTACCATAGAAAAGGTTAAATCTGACTAGTCTCATTATAAAACAATAAAAAAAAATCGAGAGGTAGGTAGGTGTATTCATTGGCGCGTGTCAAATAAAAAAAAACATAACAAGCTTCGGATCTCGACTGATTAATAAATTAATTTTTTTACTCATTCCGAAACATAATCTTTATATATTTATGATGTTTGTGATATGTACTGATAACTAATTTTATCTTAGTCGCAGCAGTTAGCTAAGTACATATTTTGCATATTATTATTATGTACCTACTTTAATGAATTCCTTGAGATAGAATTTTCATGAAACACCTTTTTGAGGAAAAAGTGCTTCAGTCACTTTATTATCATCATCATTGGCACTCTTGTTCCACCCACTGCAAAGTACAGGCCTACTCCCTTTGGTGCCATGCTTCCCTGGTTTCCGCGAGTATCATCCAGGTCTTCAGTCACTTTCAGAAGATAAACCGTATACCTCAATCAATCTGCCTATCCTTATCCCAACTATGTTGGGGTCGGCTTCCAGTCTAACCGGTTGCAGCTGAATACCAGTATTTTACATGGAGAAACTGCCTATCTGAGCTCCACAACCCAGTAACTGGGTAATACGATACCCTTTAGTAAGACTGGTTGTCAGACTTTCGGGCTTCTGACGACCCGTAACGACAGTCAATGATCCACGAATGACAGCCGGGACCAACGGCGTAACGTACTTTCCGAGGCACGGAGGAGTCTCGGTATGTAATGATGGTCACCCATCCACGGACCAACCCCGGCAAACGTAGCTTAAGCTGATGTTTCCATCCGTGCGGCTGTAATTACTTGTGGTGGTAGATAATTTTGTGATAAATAAATATCGCAAACAGGTAATGTAAAAAATTGTGCACTAAAAAGTAGTTCACAGTTTTAATTTATCATTATTGCTAAACAAACGTACTAACTATAAAAAGTCAACAATACAAGAATGAAACTATGTTAAGGTTTACTAATAAAAGAACGAATTGATAAGTAATGAAAAACATACCAGAAATTAGCGCTACATAAAAAAATATAATTTCTCATTTTAATAAAGGTTTTCAAAGAAGTAATACAATGACTTGATTCGATTGGATTATAATGATAACATTGCTACTTAATTATCATTTAAATTATTACAATAAGTATAAATTATTCATTAGTGAAGTGGACCAGAGATTTAAGTGGATTTTCAAGTTAAAGTTGACATTTGCATTAGTTTAGTTTAGGCAGCCGCACGGGTCGATGCATCAGGTTAAGCTACGCTTGCTGGGGTTGGTCCGTGGATATACCAACTATCTACTGCGGCTGCCATTTGTCATGCCACCAACGCAATAGAATTCAAAATCGGTTGAACGGAATGTAAAAAAGACTTATCTATACGTCTAATCTTATTTCAAATGGAGTATAGACTGTTGTAACGTTAGTATCTGCATTGGAAGAGTTTTTGGAGAAGGTAGGTAGATATTATAGTTTGTACAATCTTTTTGTTTTGCGTCTTATTCACAGTGCCATAATTAGCCTTTTATGCGCTCGGTGCGAGCTGCTATATCCGCGCCCTTGAAATATTTTCTAATCATAACCAGTTCTGACAATAAAATGGATTGTCTATAAAAATAAATAATACCTAGGTATTGTTAGTGGCCCTGATCCTGGTCATTTCTGTAGTATAGAATAGGAAAACCTGAACTTGGTTCTCTGAAACAAAGACCACAACAAGACGAAAACAGTGTTTTTGGAGTCATGAAGCCACCATAAACAATCGTTCTCTCTGTGATTAGATGAGGCCGTTTTTTGCAATGGTGCAGTTTGGGCAGTAGCAGTGTTTTTGAGTGGAGGCCGCGAATTGGCAAACGTAAAGTAGGACGCCCTCAGGCTAGGTGGAGCGACGATCTTCGCAGGGTGGCTGGTAGCAACTGGATGAGAGATGCCGAGAAACCACACCACCAACCAGCAGTGGACTGCTGATGTTGATGATGGGCAGTAACTGGGTTGTGGAGGTCAGATAAGCAAGCGTTCCATGTAACATACTGGTATTCAACTGCATCCGTTTAGACTGGAGCTAACCCCAACATCGTAGAAAAGGCTAGGCCGATTGAGTTCGGACTAGTTTGGAATTGTCTCAATTAATTGCGACAACACATCATTTTCGCAACGTTGTAGAATTAGCTTACTTCAGCAATAGATTGAAAAATGTTTATAAGTTTTATGTGATTGATTACCCCTTTTTTGTTACCGCCGCACTCACAGAATGTTCATTAGTGTTGATGTAACATTAACATAGCAATATTGAGCACGTAGTTTTAGGTATGTATCTTGGTGTGTCATATTCAAATAATTATGGGCAAATGCCAAAAGTAGGTATAGTCTCTTACGTCAGTTTGCGAGCACTGACTTCTGTAGAGAGTTTTTATTTTTATTTTAGTTGTTACTATAAAAAAATTGGTCTATTTTCGACTACTTCAATTAATATTACTTGGCTTTGTTGTAGTTTATAGGTACATAAGTAGATAAGGAAATCATGCTCAAATTAAAACTTATAATTAGTACTTAACTGATTAATCCTGACCTCGTGATTTTTTTTACCTTCATCAATACCTGTTTTTTCGTTGTTTAAAAACGACGCACGCGATGCCTACTCAGTGTTTTAGCACATGTCGGCGTTTAGGTACTTACACTACAGGTTGTTTACTTAGCATTGCTTATTATGTATTCTATATGAAAAACGATGCAACTCCACAAACACTTTAAATCATTTGAATAATTTGTTCGTTTTGTTTTCTAATTAGAATTCGAAGCAAGTATGTCCAAATAAATTGCTTAAAAATATTATTTTTATATCTTCGGCTATTTGTATTCAATAAATGCTCCATAAAATATTACCGTGAAAAATTAACATGATTAGTAACATTTCCATGTTTCCATTCGACACGTGGAACGACAGTTTCACTCATAAAAAATAAATTTGTATCAAGGTTTACTGTGTTGTAAAATTGATAAGTCACGACCACATAATGGGAATTGCACGCGATCTTATAAGAGAAGCACTCACCATGATTGTTAACTCGCGTTCTAACCACGTTTTCTTAGAAACAGGAGCGCGCGAAAGACGTGCGGCTCTCGCGACGGCTGGAGCACAACTATAAGACGAAGGCGTGCATTCTACGGACAAAATAAATGCGCCCGCGCAATTTCATTGATAATGATTATGACGAAATGATAACGCTGATCGTATAATTGGCGCTACTCAATCAACTGCCGTCTTGACTACCTACTACTATAGAAATTGTTGAGTTACAAACTTTATTGCAATGTTTTATTATTTTATGTAGGTTTGCAGAATGTTAAACCTCGGTGATGTTTCTCGGTATGCAAATAATATTGATGTAACAGGTAAACTTGCTTTTAAGGAAAATCATCGTTATGTTACTGCATCCTTTGATGACGTATGAGGCAAAGATGAAAATTACACAGGTAGAAACCCAAGGTGAGGCAAAAGTAATGTGAAAGAGCTGCCATTTCGTACAAAATAAAAAAAATGGGTTCTGTTTTCACGGAAAGTTTATTTAAAGGTACCATTTAGAAATGATAACGGTCAAATTACTGAGTTGTTGATGCTTGTTTAACGGCATTTAGAATCAAATGGTTACTCAAAATGGGAGAATCTTCCATCTTTCAAGACTTGCAAGGTTTGTGGTTTGTTGTGGTAAACGCGACATTTCAACAAGGTTCAAAGGAAGAAGTCTGGCGCTGTGAGATCTGGCGATCTACCCGGCCAGTTAAAATCGCCAAAACGGAAGATCACATGTCCCGGAAATTGATGTTTCCAAATCTCCATCTTTGTCTGAGAGGTGTATCGCTCCATTCCATATTGTCAATAAATTCTCTATCTGTCTACAACGGACGTCTACAAAGTATGTGTCAAATCACAATGAAATTATGATTTCATTTGAAAAATATGTTGCACATTCACATTATGACATTATTTTTGCCCCACCTTATAGAAGTAGAATTTCTTTCTTATAGACTTAAGTCCAAACCCAGAAGTCCAAACTCAAGATCTGCCAACGAGCAATGGAGCGCAGTATAGGTACTAGGTGTTAAATAATAAAAACTAAAACCCAACTACGACTAAAAAGATATACTTAAACAAGACACCACGGATAGACAAATTAAAAATCCGGAGTCATACGTGTTTGGGCATGAATCGAACAGATTACGTGTGACTCCAGATTTTTAATTTGTCTGTCCGTGGTGTCTGGTGACCAATATTGTTGTAAGTAATAAAAAAATCTTCTTCATTTTTTAACCGACTTCTTCAAAAAGGAGGAGGTTCTCAATTGGTCTGTATGTTTTTTTTTTTTTGTTTTTTGTATGTTTGTTACGCAATTACTCCGCCAATTATGAATCGATTTAGATGATTCTTCCGCTTCCGAGGTGGTCCCATATAAATTTTATTAACTTTGCTTGCGTAATTTTTGAGTTAGCTTCAATATTACGTATTTTTGCCACTTAGTTTATCTAGACGATATCCTGTTTGACTCCTTCACTGTTATTTACATAGCAGGTAGCGGTATTCGGATTTGTGTGGGGTAGGTACCACAACTAAAAAGAGAAAAATAAAAAAAAAATTCAAAAAAAAAAAACAACCGACTTCCAAAAAAAACACAAAAAAAGTGAAAAATAACTTTAATTTCGGAAGTCGGTGGCAAAAAACGGAAATTGAAAAGCAAAGACTTCCGAAATTAAAGTTATTTTTCACTTTTTTTGTGTTTTTTTTGGAAGTCGGTTGTGTATATGCAGACGAAATCTATTTAAAAAAATATAGCCTATGTCACTCCCATAATTAAGACAAACCTAACGACACCTCGTATGTTAAAATCCATTAAGCAGTTAAGGCTACAAAGCGTGCCAAAGAAATAGACATACATACAAACATACATACATACTCTCAAAAAACATTACCCTCCTTTTGGGGCAGTCGGGTAAAATTAATCCGCTATTTCAAGTTCAACCCATAGTAGAAGTTGTCCTTATTCTATTCATAAATACTTCCAACCCCTCCCTCCGGGAGAATACTAATGAATGACTTGAAAGTTAACCGGTATAACGGGATCAGTATATAGAATACAAATACACTTCTACCTGCTCATTCACGAACCTAAGAGCCATGCCACATGATGCAGT
Source organism: Lithophane ornitopus (assembly GCA_948473465.1). Classification (NCBI taxonomy): domain Eukaryota; kingdom Metazoa; phylum Arthropoda; class Insecta; order Lepidoptera; family Noctuidae; genus Lithophane; species Lithophane ornitopus. Next base: position 11,003,712 of record OX419632.1, on the reverse strand, counting down.
GCGGCGGCGCGGCGTCCTACATATAAAAATATATGGTATGGCACACGGCGCCGTCCGGTGCGCTCCGGCGCGGCACTCAAGCCGTCGCGCCATACGCCGCAACGGTACCGCAAAACGTTGCGGGCGCCGTACTCACCGTGTGGTCGCTAGTCCGGCGAGATGACCTGCGGTGCGGCGCCGCACCGCATCGTGTGGCATGGCTCTTAGAGTTGGGAGACAATAGCTCGAGGTGGGAGAGGATTAAAAATAATATTGCATAGATATAACATCGCCGGTAGGTACTGCACGTCTATGGTAACCCGTTGACCTTGAGATCCGGGGTAATTACGTAACACACTTACAGATGGCTTTTTATTTTGACAGATCAACAAGATTCCTTGCGTTATTTACGTTGTTTTGTTGAGCAGATTCTTTTGTAACATTATAATGCAATGGATTAGCAATATCCTTCAAAATCATTCAGATTGTGATTGAAAGTGTAAAAAAAGGCGATTAGCATTAAAAGATCAGTAAGTTTTTAGAGAATCCATTAATATCTAATAATGCATTACCTACCAACTACATATACGTAAGTAAGTTTTTAGAGAATCAATTAATGGTGCCGATTCTCTTGTCACAAAATTCTCTAAACTAAACTAAAAATCACTAAAATTTAGTTTAGTCCTGTCAAACGATCAAAGTCATTCTGAAATAGACTTTAAATGACACAACTTAACTATAATTTAGTTTGACAGCACTAAGATGGCACTGAGATTAGTTTAGTGAAAATGCTATTCTGAATTTGACTATTTAACCTAAAATTTTGTTCTATATCTAAAATCCTCTTACTAAATCTGACTATATTTAATCGCGATTAAAAATGTGTGGAATAAAATTAGATGTCATGAACTAAAATTCAAACCAACACCTCGACTTCAGTTACAAAAAACAGTACTGTATTTTTTTATTTTCTTTTGCTTATATCTCGAAAACGGTGTGTCCTATCGCAAAAATAATGAAAATTTCGACACCCTTTAGGAAGCCCTTAAACCCCTAATTCTCAACATGTTGGTAATTATTTTTATTTTTTTTCGTTATTTTCCATACAAAAACTGAAAAAATCCATTTAAAACACGTCGAGGCTGCCGTGCATGCGCGCCTCTGGCTCTAAAAAAAAAACACGGTGTAGGGAAAACAAGTACCAATTGGAGGCGCGCGGTTGTCAAATTCGATTTTAGTTGTGTCAAAATAAGTTTTAAATTTAGAGAATTTATTTGGCAGAATAGCTCCAAGATTCCCATAGTCAAAAGTAAGGAATTTTAGAGATAGTTTAGTTAGTTTAGTTCGGTGTACAAGAGAATCGGCACCACTATCTAGTAATTTTTTTATTTTATTATATAATGATATTTTAATACAAAGGTGTTACTGTGTGATGGTGTTCTAAACTAATGTAATAATGCATTACCTACCAACTACATAATCATAAGTTAATGCCTTGTCTTCTTAATGCCTTGTTATTGATTGCACAATTAAAATAATAACATTAAAATAATCTGTTATCAAGTGTTTGTGGCCACGTATTTTTTGGAATTCCCTATACTATTCCAGTATAAGCTGATCTCGCATTGTACAAGATTTCCGTATAATGCCAGGTCAGCTTATACTGGATAATTATGTAACTATAGCTTGATGTATAGCCGTGTGTACGTATTATTCAGAACCCATATCGCGGGGTTATGAACTTGCGACTACGTACTTTGCTTAAAAGATTATGGATCCCTAATTAAAAGATTATAAATTATAGTAATTCGGGACAGTCCCAAAACCCTAAAAGCTGGACGTTGCTTAGATAAAGATTGACTTCTTTTACGTAATATTAAAAAGAAAACTATTAGTTAAAACTAATAGTAAATAATTGGAATGCCTCATTCCTCATATATCTATATTAGGTATCTATATAATTATTTCGCAGTAAGATGGTTAAAGCCGTGATATAGTTACCTATTTCCCTAGGGATAGCTATATACCGTAGTATAGTTATATGAAAGCGGTTCATAACTGTCGGAGTGCCCTAATTTTGTTACTGCAACCAATTTCAACGTAGCGCTCGCCGGCCGCTGCCGCGGCACCGCTCGCTTCGCTCGCTCGGCTCGCGCGTAATTGATACTTATAGCCTAACCTATTTGGTCGGATTGCGCTAATAGTTATAGGTATTACTGGATCGTGCTCGTATCATACTTATATTCCTAGTAAGACAGTTATGAACCCCTTTAATATAACTATTATATAATTTACTTTACGAATTACTAGAATTTTTATACTTTTAATTAGGGATTCATAACCTTTTAACCAATCTGCAAGAACAAAGAAACTCAATGGATACCTACAGTCGGTTCAGTGTGCCAAACATCTAATTATTTCTCACTTTCTTCATTTCTAACATTTCGCGTATTTTCATCATCTTTTGATTACGTTTAGCGTTAAATGTGTCACAATCACAACAATCGAGTGCCATCCTGTTTTTATTTATTTAAACTTTTCGCACACAAAAAAGGTACAAAGGCGGACTAAATGCCTTAGGCATTCTCTACCAGTCAACCAAAGGTGGTGAAGAGATTAGATGGCGGGTGCTCTGATTGAGAGGAACAAAGAGAGAAAAAAAAAGGAAAAATATATATATCATAATGTTTTTAGGCCAAGGTCTCCAAAGTTTGCAAATAGCTGGACGCGGTAACGTCATTCGTGTGTTTAAAATGGTCAGTTGTGCTAAATGCGACCTAATAGGCATCGAGAGAGTAACCATTATTGTTACCAAAAGCAATCTAAACCAAGCTATACTAATATGTATAGTATCCTATGTATAATCATAACTATATATTTTTTATTAATTCTAGTTAATTAATAAAATATTTAAAAAAAATGCAAATATCCTAACTGTAAAATCCTACATTAATATTATAAATGCGAAAGTGAGTTGGCTTGTTTGTTTATTTGTTACGCTTTCACGCTAAAACGGCTGAACGGATTTGGATGAAATTTGGCACAGGGGTAGACCATGACCTGGAATAGGACATAGGATACTTTTTATCCCCATATTCCCGCGGGATCGAGACTTATGCGGGTGAAACCGCGGGGCGCAGCTAATAGAATATATTTTATGTTAAAACAAGAAATTTCACGCGGACGAAGAACGGGCAGAAGCTTGTATTAAAGACGGAGAAACTTGTTAGAGTTTGTTTGTTAGATACAGGGTGTTAGGGTAAACACCGTTATCCTTGAAACCAGTGGTTTGGTTTCACTTATAGAACGTAAAATCAAAGGAAAATTACAACTTAAAAAAAAATGAAAATCAACCTTTTACCACAAGAGTATTTCACCCTTTTACCCTAGGGCGCTTGGGCAACGATCTTGCGTCTCAACACGGGGTGAGTGGCGCCGGACGTGACCTGACCGGCCGCGAGCGCTACCCCTCCCTCAGTCAGTCAGCTGTTTCGCTAGCGAGCACGGTGACAGATAGAAACTTTTTAAAATCTTTTAAGGAAAATAAGGTTTTTTTTATAGATACTCGGCCATTTATTTTTATATTTAAGTCAACTACCCATTGTTTGAGTGACAACGATGTTTACACTTGCTCTCTGTATAATCTCTGGAAGGTTGATCAGATTTAAAAAAATCGCTAAAGGCTCGTGCAAACGGACGTGAAACGCGGGCGCGACAGGCAGCGGTACCTTTGTCGACCAAGGTACCGCTGCCTGTCGCGCCCGCGATTTCGCGTCTGTTTGCACGAGCCTTAATGCGATCTGATAGACAATACCTAGTCTTATTAATGTGCTTGTGATAAATTCTTCTCCATCTTACCCTGATCTAAATTAAGAGGCGTAATTGAGGAAAATAGACACAAAAACTTTGAGATGTTTGTGACAACAATTTGTTTTAGTTTTCCTTATCCAATTAATACGACCTTTACTGGAAAGACAATACTTTTGAGTAAAAAGGTCGTAATTTACTGTAGGGACGTAAAAAAAAAAACTTTTGAACAGTGGCAACAATATTTTACTTAGTCCATATTGCTTCTGAAGAGGATAAAGTCAGTGTGGAAAGTTCTCAGTTAGATTTCCTTTTTTTTACAGAATTAACATACGTAGTACTTAGGTATCCTAGTTCAACTTGGATAACTGCAAATCTGAGGAAATAAATTGAAATAGTATTACAAATAATAGTATATATAGGTACATATACCTACTACAAACGTAAATACATAAAAATACATAAAATTCAAGTGTCTGTTTGTAATGTCAAAATAACAGCTTTTTTCTAAATGCATATGAAAGTAGGTATATACAAAACAATTTTTGTCTGTCTGTTTGTTCCGGCTTTTTTATCCGCTTAGACTGGCGGCCGACCCCAACATAGTTGGGAAAAGGCTAGGCAGATTAATTTTTTTAATAGACCCAGTGTTTATGTCATGAAGTTACTAATAAATTAGACAAAACTAAGACAGCTGTACGCCCAAAACTTAGCTGAAATTCCGTTAACAACAACAAAATTATTGGTTAGTCGGGATTTTGGGAACCCTCAAATAGTTGTCTCGCTGTCATCAAGCTCCTGAGCAGGTTCGAACGGTTTGTTGAAATGAAGCCGCATTGTCTGCACGAGGAGGAAGGGATCGCGCGCATACGACGGCTGCCATAAATCTAAAGTTACGCTAGGGTTGGCAACTTCGTCAACAACTTATGGTCAGCTGAACTGAAAGCCAATTCTCGTAAAAAAACGTTCAAATTCAAATCGCAATCTCATTTCAGCGAGAATCAATGTCAAAAACTTGCCGAATTTTCGTAGAGTCCGCGCCACTACTGAAGTCAGGAGGAAAATTGTGGTACTATGTACAATTTAATGTAATGACATAGACACAAGCGCGAGGAGCTCGTGGCTTAGTAATAACAGCCGCTCGGGTCGATCCATCAGGTTAAGCTACGCTTGCCGGGGTTGGTCCGTGGATGGGTGACCATTTACACATATCGAGACTCCTCCGTGCCTCGGAAAGCACGTTAAGCCGTTGGTCCCGGCTGTCATTTGTGGATCTTTGACAGTCGTTACGAGTCGTCAGAAGCCCGAAAGTCTGACAACCAGTCTAACCAAGGGGTATCGTATTACCCAGTCATGAGTTATTACCAGTTCGTCCGCGTGGATTTCGTATTTGCTCCACAAACATTGAACACCCCTTAAAAAAGGTAATTTACTAATTTTGGTCCGTTAGGGGTCGATTTTTGAAAAGTCCAATATCTTCTAAATTTAGATTTAGAAGATTCGGTCTGCGCGATATGGAACTTCCATACAAACTTGAACATCCCCTAAAATTCCATTGCGGGAATAGGATTTTTCATACAAACGAAATCCTCCCTTTTCAACCCCTTAAAAGTAGAACTTCCAAAAACCCCTTTTGAAAGCGCCTTCACTATAAAACGAAGCCGTGGGCAAAATTTCACGTTCGTAGTTTCAGTAGTTTCGGCTGTGCGTTGATGTCAGTCAGTCAGACAGTTTCTCCTTGTATATAAATAGATATTATTACTATTAGTGTTCACCAGAAAATACATAGCGAAAATAAATAAATTGAACACTACAAAACATACAATGGGCGGCCTTATCGCTTTCTGCGATAATTATTTGTTATTATTACATATTAGTGTTATTGGGTTTTTTCATCAGAAATTTCTCAGTAGCAGCCCGGAGTCTGGTTTCGTGCCCGGTTGATGGCAATAGGCTCGCCCCCTATTACATGGGTCTTAAACATAACTGGCGAAATGAGCTTTTACTATAGGTACACCTTTGCCTAACCCTTCGTGGAATTACAGGCGTGATGTTTTGTTAGATATTATTATTAGGAACATTCAAAATAAGTCCACGTGAATTACAAAGTGTATTTATTTGGTCTATAAAACGCAGTCATCCGCAGCTGCAGTACCTAGTAAAATGTACAGAAGTAGTTTACTTTGCTATCCAATATAGAGCGGTGAGTTAAATAGCCAGGGGCAGGTAAATATTAGTGGCGGCTTCTATTGATCGTCTGTTGATCCGCTATTTTAAATAAATACACAGTATATGTTATCTAACGAAGGGCTTTCCCAATAACCTGCATTAGTATAGCGTACAAAAAAGAAAAAAAAAAAAAAAACAACAACACAAATAATATTAAACTGATACGGATCCGTTGAAATACAAGTATGCGTGTCATAGCGTGTACAGAGTGTTTCTTTTCCATATCAATTTAATATTTTTTGAATATTTCACTACTTATAAAACATTATTTTTATAAAAAATGATGAATACAATGACCCCGAAAAGGGGTAATTGTTTTCATCATTGTGAACAACTTTTTCTATGGGACCAACCATGAAATCGCGAAAAAAAAAAACAGCTGTTCCATACATTTTGTCGATTTAAGTGAACACAAATGTATGGAACAGCAGATATTTTTTACACTTTTTTTTTAGCGTGTATATACGCTATACCATTGTGGGTTAGCGGGAACTCCCTTTGTTAGTTAACATACTGGATGCCCAAATGTACTTCTCGATTACTGCCCAAATTGCCAATGATATGCCAATGATGTTTTTCATAATTATAGCAACGTAAAACTATTTCATTATGTAAAGTCAGGGCGATTACCTAATTGTTTACCAAAATTCAGTACCAACTAAAATTGACAACCGTATGAAATGGCTTTATTACGGCAAATTGACGTAGTGTGTCAATTTGATAAACAATTAATCGCTGACTGTACCTAGGCGAATTTATTAATCGGAAATATTCGTTTCCATGAATATGGTACTTATAAATTAAAAGTTTTTTTTTTTTAATAATAATTATAATCTTCGGCTTTGTAACTCATACCTGTGTGAGTTTCTGGCTAGGCCCAACAAGCCACCGGCCACAGTCATCGATAACTCAACGACAAGCAGTTCACATGCTTTTTCATACGTTTTGTATCGACGCGCCACACACGGTGGCGGCCGGTGGTCAAAGTCAAAGTCAAATCATTTATTTCAAATAGGCACATTAATTTATTAATTTTCTTTTTTAATTTATTAATAATTTTCTTAGTTTTTTTGACGTTCAATAGTGCCTCTATTGAACGTCAAAAAAACTAAGAAATAGAACTGATTCTAGTTGCCCCTTCCAAAAGGTAGTTTTCGTATGGAGAAGAATGGTCAAGAAACTCCACCGTTACTCTTTAAAAAAATGGTTTACAATATTTTGTATACATCAATTATAATTACATGTGAATACGATGCACCTAGAATACGATTACTTTACCACAAATTGTAAAAATAATTAAAAATGGAGCAATGACAAATAAATTGATTAATAAAATTATGTGATAGATACATGGTGCTCACACATTTACAAACCTTGTAAAAGTAGGTACCTATACAATATCATAATATTCCTAACATTTTTACATTACAAAGAATACTAATAAGACTGTGTGAGTTTAAGTACTTGTGGCCGGTAGTTCGTGTGCAGTTACCCTAAAGGTCGAAGTAACGATCGGGTAGATGTACCTATCCTATTTGAATACGTTGCGGTGTTTGACAGCCCTAGTCGCCAGCTCTTAGTACGCAATTAGAATTGAAAATGTTAAGGTCATCCCATCTTTAACTCAGACTCGCTAGGAGTCTGGAACTGACCAAATTACTTGATACACCGTTAAATGTTTAGCTATGCATAATTATTATTTATTTATAGTTTTAATTCGTTTATTTATTTTGTTTCTTTTATATATACATTTTTAAATATTTTTTAAAACTCATTTAAAAATGCTTTATAGTTTATTTTTAGCATATTTATGTATATTAGGTTTCGTGATATTGAGTTCTTCTTTTCGAGAAGATGGCAAAAGTAAAAATATTTTATTACTAGCTGCGCGGTTTCACTCGGGTATGTCTCGATGGGAATATCGGGACGAAAAGTATCATATAATGTCATGGTCAACCCATGTGCCAAATTTCATCTAAATCCGATCAGCCGTTTTAGCGTGAAAGCGTAACAAACTAATAAACGAACAAACTCACTTTCGGATTTATAATATTAGTTAGGATGTTAAATCAGTTGGGCCCATTATGTGGTCAGTACGGACAATCCAACATAATATGGGACATAGTTCGCAGTGGGTGTTCAACATTGAGTGATCACGTTCCCTATACTTAATTTTCCTATTGTTCATTTTACATGTCATTCTTTTCAGCGTCCAGACATAACAGTTTTGTCTATCTTTGTCAGAATAGGTTTTGCAGTACTTACAATATGACAATATATAAGCCTGTTTTGTTAGGATGTTCGCACCATCGTTATTTTCATAGACCTCGACAGTTTTGTCTAGGTCTTCGCGATGCCAAGGTAAAATATTATTTTACGCCTTAATGCCATTTAATAAAAGCACGGTTAAAAGTCAAAATTTACAAGAAAATAGATGAAGCTGTTCACATAATTATCATCGAACTTCACTTGGTAAGTTCGTTTGATTTTTAATTCTATTTGCCCCTTCCAATAGGTAGTTTCGTATGGAGAAGAATGGTCTTTTAAAATGTTTTACAATATTTTATATACATTAATTATATGTGAAGACGATGTACCCACCTACCTAGAATGTTACTAAACCACAGTAGGTAAAAAAAATGAAGCATTGACAGATATTTATTAAAAATATGTGGTAGGGATGTAGGAACGTGCTTCATACAATTTATTGCTGCCCATTTTTAAGTGTCAAAAGAAACCATGGTTGTATTTTTTATTGTACTGGATGATTTTTTAATTAATTTATTTATTTGTTTATTTGAGGGCAACCAACAAAGCATACACCAAAAATACATGTATAAGAACTCATGTTGAATTTAACATTATATAGTGAAGCCTTAATTAAAGGCTGCCACGGCATGCATTAAACATTGCTGAAAGAAAATTCAGTTACAAAACAGATTTTACCTATTCAGATCTATCTAAATAAGTAAAAACCGCTTTGCGCTGCTTTATCTATCCGTTTCTGTGTCCATTACCTGCATTTATATACCAATCTAATGGTATACAAATACAGCCAATCGTTACAATAATCTGACATACTAATATAAATGACAAAGAACACTTTCATAATCAAATCAAAATTATTCAGATTTTTATAAAATTTTTGCTCGACGTTGTGCCAACCAGAAAAAAGAAAAAATAGAAACACTTTTCTCACAATTTTTTACAAACTATCATGACAATGCTGTACGTAGTACAGACTTGACTTTATGTAAAGAGTAAGCCATATCAATATCTACATTAGGTAAGCGTGACAGGCTACCAAATTGAACTTGCATTCTGTTAATGGTGGAAAAATGACCCAGATTTGTATTAAAGCCCTTAGCGCGAAGCAACTGATATCTAGACTTACGAGCACTTACTTACTTAGTTTGTAAGGCACATTTATATTTATTAGACTCAATAACCGCGGACAATCAAAGTGAGTGTTTATTATTTTGTACAGGAACAAATGATCTAGGATCATGCGGCGATTTTCCAGACTCATAAGTTTGAAATGTTTCAAGAGTGAGCTGTAGCTAGTTAATTTTCTGACCATGTTGCAGTTGTATGACAAATGCCAAAGAAATCTTTTCTGCACTGATTCCAGACGACGTTTATGTATTTCGTAGAATGGAGTACAAACTATACTGCAATATTCTAAGCCTGATCTGACAATTGAGTTAAAGATTGCAATTTTACTTGAGGCGCTCTTAAAATCTTTACAGTTACGCAGAATTAAACCCAACATCTTAAACCCTTTAGTAGCAATTTTATCAACATGAATATTAAACCGAAGCTTATTGTCAATATAAACACTACTATTAATAAGGTACTAAGGTTCTAAATTAATAAAATTTAAGGCAATAAGGCGAATAATAAGAAACAAAATAATAGCAGACAAATCAATGTCAACTTTACTTACTTACTTTACATAAACTTTAAATGATATGTCAACACAACTTGTATGTTATTATTACATTATTTACACAAAAGACGTGAAAATAAACGAATTGTGATTAGTTCATTTATAAACCGCTGTATGAAAATTAAATGTAGGAATCTAGCTACTCGTCTATTTGACGACTCATTCATAAAAAAAATCAACTCTAAAATATAATAATTAAGCTTTAATTTGAATCGCCTGTTCCTCTTGGCAAAAGTACAGTTTTGTAGGTAGATACTCAGTCATTTTATAAGATTGTCAATACGCCAAAATCATAAATAGTTTAAAAATAATATCCTCATATTTTAGGGAAAGTGGGCCAAGTAATTATATCACACATATTTAAGATTTATCGAGGTTAATAGACACATTACTATTATATTAATATCAAGTAAGTATTTGATCACGGGTAAAAAAACGTTAAAATCAAAAGTCATTTATTCAAACTACGCTGAGAATCAGCACTTTTCGAACGCCAAATTACATAAGACAGTCCCCCAAAACGCCCGCCCATCACCACTTCCTAGAGCTTAAGCTGGGAAGAAGAAGTGGCGCAACAAACTCCCCAGCAGCACAGCTATCTGTTCAGTTAGAAAAATAAAAACTCTTTTTAGTTGTGGTACCTACCCCACACAAATCCGAATACCACTACCTGCTATGTAAATAACAGTGAAGGAGTCAAACAGTATATCGTCTAGATAAACTAAGTGGGAAAAATACGTAATATTGAAGCTAACTCAAAAATTACGCAAGCAAAGTTAATAAAATTTATATGGGACCACCTCGGAAGCATGACCTACCAAACAAAAAAAGAATCATCAAAATCGATTCATAATTGGCGGAGTAATAGCGTAAAAAACATACAAAAAAAACAAAAAACATACAGACGAATTGAGAACCTCCTCCTTTTTGAAGAAGTCGGTTAAAAAGATTTTATACAATAGTATGCAAAATCATATACGTTACGCTACAAAAAACATAAATCAAATTATTAGCCATATGTCAGCTAGTACACTCCAATATACCAACAAGAAAATAACATCGAGAACTATACTCAAGCAGAAAAAAAAAAAACTAAACGTAAACCATTGACGTAAACATAGATAAATATCGAAATAAAATCCTCCAGGTACAAAGAGCGTGCCCGATTACATATAGCTATTTATAGCTGTAACTGGAAGTCATAAATGATAAACTAGGACCAAAACAAATAAAAATCGAAATAAAACAAATAAAAGTCTCCAGTTGGGTTGAACAGCGTTTGGAAAACTTCGTCAAGTCTTCTTGTCGCCTATCCCGCAATGTTTGAAGCTTAAGGTCTTCAACCAGTGCGTCCTGCCCATAATGAGATACGATGCCGAAACGTGGACCCTGACCGTCGGGCTGGGCACTGTTTATCAAAAGTTACAAATCTACACGTTACCTAGAATGTTACTTTTCGTTATATTCATAGCTCATCTCCATATTCATAATCATCCTTAATGTCCCCACTGCTGAGACACGGGCATCAGGTCATCTCTCTCTTTTGGCCATATTAAAAAAAAGAATTTATTGCGGTACTAAGTACGACAGTTATAAACTTGTAAGACGGAATAGAGAGCTGAATTGAGCTGAATGGTGCTGATCCATGCGTCATGTTCGTGAACGGGCGCCGTCAGTTGTGACTGGTCATTTCTTAGCTGCCATGGCTTATTTTAATTTTTGAATTGTGCTTATTTTATAATTGCGGACGCTTTTAACGTGCTTTCTACATTGTTCTCACATGTATAATTTCAACATGAATAATGTAACCATTATATTGTAACAAAATTTTGATTTAAAAGAGTGTCCATGGAGTTTCTTGCCCGTTCTTCTCCATAGGTACCTACTACGCTTTGGAATGGACAACTAGCTTCATATTTCTGACTGACTGACTCCTTGACAATTCAAAAGTGCCTGTAAATGGTTTAATTGAAATAAATGCTTTGAGTTTGAGTTTGAGTTTGAGAGTCGCCGGACACTCTAAGGATTTGTTATGATTTTCTACAAGTTGTAACTTACAAATAATTTTTTGATAAACAAAATCACGAATAAAAGTGTCAAAATATAAGTACTTGTGAACTAAATAATGACATTTGGTAATACAAGTCTTGTAAGTTTTGTTAAACAGCCGCTGGTCCATCAAGTTCGCTCAGCGCGCTATGGAGCGGGATATGCTCGGACTTTGAAGGATATGATTAGAAATGCATTTATCAGGTAAACATACCGGACATCGCTTGTAGAGTAAGCAAGATAAAGTGGTACTGGGCTGGCCATGTTTGTTGAAGGACTGGTGTTCGGTGGAGCAGACGAGTTTTGGAGTGGAGACCGCGTATCGGCAAGAGTAGTGTGTGATGCCCCCCGGCTAGATGGGCCGACGACTGGGTGGCTGGGACAGACTGGATGTGGAAGACGGAGGACAGGGTGTTGTGGCGCAGCCTGGGAGAGGTCTATGTCCAGCAGTGGACGGCACGCAACACACACACACACACACACGCGCGGCACACGGCGGTGGTGGTGGCGGGTGACAGGCTGAGTTATTTGAACTACCCGAGTGTTAGAAGTACCTACACAGATTTTGTGATGAAAGAGATTGTCACATTTACAGTACACACGGCTACACATCAAGCATTTCCAGTTTATGCTGATCTCGCATTAATTTCCGTACAATGCGAGGTCAGCTTATACTGGAAATGTCGATGTGTAGCCGTGTGTACTAGAGACAAACGACGCTTTACAAAGCCGAAGCTCATTTTATTATCAGACTTGTTTGAAGCAGCATTGTGAGTAGAATTTAACGCTAAAGATATTTGCAAATTCTAGTTAAGTTTAGGACAGGCTTATCCTCTTCTATAGTGAAACGAGGCATGTCGTTGTTAGTGCCATTTGCTACTACATAATTGTGAGTCGGGATTCTCAACATTGCATTGCTGGGACACAGGCCTCCTCTCTGTGAGAGGGCCGTAGGTAATCTACCACGCGAACCCAGTGCGGGTTGGCAGATGTCCCATATCTTCTAAGTTTTTGGTTCTAGGACATGCCGATTTCCCCACCATATTTTTCTTCGCTGTTTTGAGAGCAGTGGTGATGAAATAATTTACACAAAGTAAAGAGCCTGTCAAGGTTTGAACCTAAGACCTACAACTCGTAAGCCGCGGCCGTTACCACTGAGCCACCACAGCTCTACTATTGCCGATTCGCGGTCTCCACTAAATACAAAACTGCTCCAATGACGGGCTGGGATTGGGAAGTTCCATGTTCATTTGTATTTAGAATATTAAACTTTTATGACTGACACTTCACCGGTTTAGTCTAGTCGACTACATCGTACCTAACATTCCATACAAAATAATTCCTAGTAAGAGCACACTGTTGGATTCTCAAAGCCCGGCTCAGCGCCGAGAGTTGAAAAATTAACAGTAGGCAATAGGTACATTTAGGCGTCGTGTAGTGTTAGTGAAAACGGGTATGAATCATATTTCATTGTTATTTATCATCAGCGCTGATCGATCATAAATCAATTTTATAGGTTCCAGCGTGATGTCTAACACAATGTAAATCTAAGTTTCAGGTTACTTAATATTCATCGTACTTTTGTGACATTAATATTCTTTTCCGTGTCTGAAAATATTATGTACAATATACCGCACATCACTAGCATTGACCTTGAGCTTTGCCTAGCGTAGACCTCCAGGGGGGTGCACTCAAGTCGCTTATGGGATACTGGGAGCCCTCGCGGAGGGCTCATTTTAAATGCAGATTTTTCTTTGCGTATTCGGCATTATAAACTGTGAAAATAAAATCAGTTGTAAAATACAACATTTTATTCGTACCCTATACGAGTTGGTTTTGACATTCAAGCATTTTTATTTTTTGGTTCAGGGGTTTCCACCCTTCCTAACATTTATTTGATAGTTTATCATTTATTTATACACAATATTTACAGAACACTACTAACTATTTACATAAAAAATTAAAACTAAAGGGACTAACTGTTTTCATGGTTACAAATATGTATGGCTGCATGGCGTATGAGCTCTATGAAAAATAGGTGGAGTCGAAAGTGTTAAAGTGAGCTGACATTCCACCTAGGGATTGTCACTATTGACGCCTCACTTCAAGCTCACTTCACCTCCGTTGTCACGGTGTTTTTTTTACAAAATAAATCAGCAGGTCTCAGAGTTTCTTTCGCATCTATAATACCTATTATTATACTAGATTTTGCCCGCGGGATCACCCGCATATGTCACGATCTCGTGGGAATAACGGGGTAGAAAAGTGTTTAAGCGTCAAAGAGTAACAAACTCATTTTCGCATTTATAATATTATAGGTAACTAGCTGATGGCCACGGCTTCGCCCGTGTGGATGTCGGTTATTATATACTAAAACCTTACTCGAGAATCACTCTATCCATTGGTGAAAACAGCTTGAAAATCGGTGCAGTAGTTTTTGAGTTTATAGCGAACAGGAGGACAGACAGACGCGGCGGAGGACTTTGTTTTATAATATGTAAGGTTAATATGGATTAACCTTTCTTTATTTAGATAATATTGTTGTCATGTTGCCTTCATTGTTTCTATGTGAAGGCAGAAGATCACGAGTTAACTATTAATATTAATTACTTTGTAAAGTCTTATTTATGACAGTTACAACGATTAGTCGAGGCCAAGCCTTCACAGAGCATCTAAATGACAATAGAACCATGTTTCTGTCAACTACTGATTACTTTATTGTTTAAAATGTTTGTCCCACTGTGCACGCAGAACTATTTCTGTCGTGTCAATCTGCACAGTGCTCAGGGTGAACGATCGGGCCGATCGCAAAAAAACCAACGAGACGCGTGACGTTTCGTTTTACGTAACAGGGTTAACAAACTTTTTTTTTTAATTCTTTTTTTTTTGTTGTAGAGTGAAACGTGTTATTGGCGAATAATTGGAATATTCTGCTCTGCCATGTGAAGCTTTTCTATTTTTTTTTTCATTAAAGCATTTTTTTCAGTCTCTTTTTTCAGTGTCAACGTGCTTTGTGTGTCAAAATGTTAATGATTTATTCATCGTGGTTAGCAGACTGGTGCCAATTGGCGGTTAGTATTAGGTCAGTATTTGGAAATGTGCACTTGTTAACGAAAAAGTCGTAGGTAAGTACCGAAAAAATGACTGCTTGGCTGTTGATCGATCGGTAAGAAATCCATTAATTAGTTAATAACTATCTCAATCATGTTCGAGAGTAAATATAAATATAGATTACCAATCAAAATATCATTAATTAGCGCAGTTTGTCGAAGCAGATTCTCCATTAACATTGCCGAACGATACCGCAGAGATTCGAACGCCTGATATAATTTAATAGCAAATTGACGATCTGCAATATTGAAGCAGATTTAATAAGGCGTTTAACAGTTATAGGTTGTTGATTTTGATAGGTTTGGTTCGTGGTTTGAGCAAGTAATAATATCATTGTTATATACAACATAATGTTTAATATAATTTAATTATCTTTTATTTAGATATTTGATGGGATAACCACGAGGTCCTTGCGCGTGGTTAAGTAATAACAGCCGCATGGGTTGATCCATCAGGTTAAGCTACGCTTGCCGGGGTTGGTGACCATCTTTACATGCCGAGACTCCTCCGTGCCTCAGAATCGCTATCAGTTGGCGCCACTTTGAAAAGAGATCTTCTATTTCGTTAAAATAAAATATATGATGCTGTTCATCATTCGTTCAAATCAAATCGATTTGAACTTTGAAAGTTTGGGCAAATTGAAAGCCAATTTCCTTAAGTGGGTCTAATTAGAGAGATATAATTAGACCATACATAGAATGAGCATAGTGTAGTATATTATATGATTGTTGTTATGTTAATTATAGACTATTTAGATTTAATTTAATATTAATTATTGTACAACTTCTTCATGCATGCGGGGTTTACCTGTAAGTGATTGTTGCACTGTTGCATATACATTTTTACATGTTATTCATAAGCATTCCAGTGCAAGCAATTGTTGGTGAACCAAAATAAAATAAATAAATAAATAAATTCGTTAATCACTCAGTCATCACGACTAAAGAAAATCTTGCTTTGACACTTTTGACAGGTGCCCGTACCTGCCATCTCAGTGCTGCCTAGTGGACTCATTTTAGAAAACCTTCATTGTATGGCCGCCCAATCATAGCTAGGAAAACCAAGAAGGCTAGACCAACCTTATCACGGTCAGACTGCAGCACAGGGACAATCTCTAAGGCTTTTTAAGGCTTTCGCCGCGTTTGCGGGCCCGCAGCTTCTGTAAGATGCGCGGGTGTAAAACGCGTCGTGAAATGTGCTCTTACTTTTTGCATATAAATCTACATTCTATAGAAGCTGCGGGCCCGCAAACGCGGCGGGCGCGGGTGAAAACCGGTCCATGAGTTCTTAGCCTTAAAGTCGTCTTGAATTAGTGCATTTTGTTTAACTTGAAGAAAGATTAAATTGAAAGAAAACGCATCCAACACGTTTCAGAGAACAAAGAAATTTTTTAAATCATTATCTTCACGACTGCACGTCAAAAGTAAATAACAAATTCCTGTTATTTACTCCGAAGGCATGTTTACAAGTACAACGCCAGACGTTGCTTTTCTTTCGAACAATCTTTATATTTTTCTTTTGCTGTCCTCACATTTCAAGGCTTGGAGCTTTATTTCCTTTGCTTCCCCTTTTTCTTTTGATTAAATATACTTTGTAGTTCCGAAAGGAAGATTTTTCTATGTTGACAACATGTGTCCAGTATTCTTTGACATCTATGCTTATGCCATCTTTTCCTTGATTGATTTATATTCTAACTAGCTGATGCCCGCGACTTCGCCCGAGTGGATATTGGTTATTATACTAAAACCTTACTCGAGAACCACTCCATCCAGACAGACGAGGCGACGACAGAGTCAGACAGACGAGGCGGAGGACTTTGTTTTATAATATGTAAGCATTAGATTATTATGTATATGTATATGTAAATATTATGTGTGTGGATCTGATAATCGTATAGGTACCTACTGAGATTCAAGCATAATTTTAAATTGTTATGTAATTACCACAATAACCAACAACAATATCAGCAACTTTTATAGATTTTAAGTTGTTCCTTCTTGTTGTTGTTGTTGTTGTACAAGGAAAATTAAATAAAAATCTTTCGAATCTTTTAAATGGACCTTCTGAGCTGGAAGACCGACAGTTGTCCCAGAATTTTAAGCATTGTTATAAATAGATGCACATAATAATAGGTGGTAACTTATTGCAAAAATATATATCACAGTAAGTACGGTAAGTATATGTGTGGTTTAGCTCTGCAAACTTCCCCAACATTGGTTATGTGTTGGCTAAACCACAGAAAATATTGTAAAGCACATATTATTAGGAAGGTATATAAAGTAAGAGTGTAATAAAAATATTTTACAAAAAAAAAAAAACTTCGGAAGTCGGTGGCAAAAAACGAAAATTGAAAGGCAAAGACACCGACTTCCGAAATTAAAGTTATTTTTCACGTTTTTAGTGTTTTTTGGAAGTCGGTTGTTTTTTTTTTTGTAAAAAGTAATTATTTTTCACTTTTTAGTTGTGGTACCTACCTACCCTACACAAATTCGAATACACTACCTGCTATGTAAATAACAGTGACGGAGTCAAATACGTAATTATTGAAGCTAACTCAAAAACTACGCAAGCAAAATTAATAAAATTTATATGGGACCACCTCTGAAGCATGAACTACCAAACAAAAAAGAATCATCAAAATCGATTCATAATTGGCGGAGAAATCGCGTAACATACACACAAAAAAAAAAAAAAAACATACAGACGAATTGAGAACCTCCTCCTTTTTGAAGAAGTCGGTTAAAAATGGAGCTCCGTACAAAACTATATAGCTATTTCAATTTAGACAGTTTATCTAGCCAGTAACCAGCGTTAGTACATGGAGGTGATATATATTATCTTCAACACAAGCTCGGCAGCTCGACTAATTCATCAACTCGTCCTACGGCCCATATAATTGTATATTTTCTGCAAGTCGTCCTAAATGGGGCAGTGTACCTATAGGTTGGAGTTCCAGTTTTGTTTGAAACTGTACCTACATACCTAATTTATAAATGATTGTAATAATACAGTTTTGTTTGGAAATAATTAATCCTTTCTCTCCCATACCTACTGCTGTTTTCACTATATACCTAAAAATTAATAAATCTGTAATAACTATGTAATTTTTTATGGCAAATTGAAGCATAGCACTGCAAGGTGATAGAAAAGAGCTGAGAACGCAACATATCCCCGTTAATGGATTCAACGGTGAAGATCGAACGGAGCCAACTGGCGGCGACGTCGTAAAAAGATGCCCACCCTATAAATATTACCCGTCTCTCCACTAGTCCATTGCTTACTCAAGGATGCATATCCGGTAGGCTCGCAAATCCTTCCATATCCCGACGGGCACGGTCTTCCCTACCATTACCCGCGCCCTCCGGTCTACTCCTTGAAATGCAATGGCTTCTGTAGCCCCGTGAACCATGAGGCTCCAGGGGCTAGTGGAAATCCTGGGGTTCATTCGATTTATCGAGTCTGGTTAAGCCACGCTGGGGTCGATGCATTTCATTAATTCAGAAAACTTGGCGAACTATGCGCTCTTTCTGAACATTGAACGAAACCGACACGCTGTGACACTGAATCGGATAAACTCGGCGCTGAATCGCATATACTCGAGTCTAGTCATAAGTTGTCACTTCTATCGTGTGCCCTCTGTTTTTACGATATTTATAAGTTAGAGCAGCCGAAATAAACAGGGTGTAAGGGTAAACACCGTTGTCACTCAAACCATGCGTAGTTGACTTAAATATAAAAATAAATGACCGAGTATCAATAAAAAAAAAACTTATTTTCCTTAAAATATTTTAAAAAGTTCCTATCCAACACCGTGCTCGCTAGCGAAACACCTGACTGACTGAGGGAGGGGTCGCGCTCGCGGCTGGTCACGTCCCGCGCCACCCACCCGTGTTGAGAGGCAAGTTCGTTGCCCTAGCGCCGTGAAAGGGTGAAATACTCTTGTGGTAAAATATAGATTTTCTTTTTAAAAAAAAGGTTGTCATTTTCCATTGATTTTACGTTCTACTGGGTGTTAGGGTAGACACCGTTATCCTTGAAACTAGTGGTTCGGTGTCATCTATAATATACTTTTTCAATGGGACCAACCGTGAAATGGCGAAAAAAAAATCTGCTCTTCCATACATTTGTGTTCACTTAAATCGACCAAATGTATGGAACTGCTGTTTTTTTTTTCCTGTATAAATAAAAGAAACCAAACCACTGGTTTCAAGGATAGCGGTGTTTGTTTACCCTAACACCCTGTAGGCCTGGAGTACACAGCACATGTCACAGCCTAACTACATAGCATATTATATTTAGTTACACCGCACAAGTTGCAGTTAGAATATTTCCTGCACATAACAGTGTAGTTTCCCTGAACACGATGACATCCAGGTAAAGTTCCGAGCTGGCTGAAATAACTAGCTTCTGCTTCCGTTATTCCAGTTACTGACATCGTCGAAAAGTTTCTATATAGTTTGCTGGCTTTTAGAACTCCGCTGAGCGGCAGGTTGTTAGGATTTCGGGGAAATTTCGGAGAACGAAAAATCTGGAGTGAACCATTCGATGTGAAAGCAGTCGATTTTTAGGGTTCCGTACCCAAAGGGTAAAACAGGACCTTATTAAGTACTAAGACTCCGCTGTCCGTCCGTCTGTCACCAGGCTGTATCTCAAGGACCGTGATAGTTAGATAGTTGAAATTTTCGCAGATGACGTATTTCTGTTGCCGCTATAACAACAAATACAAAAAAACAGAATAAAATAAATATTTAAGGGGGCTAATACAAGAATCGTGATTTTTGGCAGTTTTTATAGATCATGGTACGGAACCCTTCGTGCTCGAGTCCCACTCGCACATGGCCGGTGTTTTTGTTTGACCTCCAGACCGAACGTGTAAACCTTGCGGTTTGTGTTTTTTTTTTTTGCGATAGTTTGGTCACCTTGCTTCGCGTTGTTTCTTTATTGCTTAACTGTTTCGGCAGTCGAATTTAAAATGTAAATATCGTTGTTTACCCAGCTGGCTGTTTCTGAAGTGAAAACTGCTGTAGGAGCGTTAAGCGATTTTTGGTAGACTAGATAATTCAAAGATAATTAAGTATTTCCTAGAGTTATTTGTGTCACTTGCACGAAAAAAACCAACAATTACTATCTAAATTGTGAGAAAGCTAACTCTGTGTGACTATAAAACAAAACTCTAGTTAAATTCTCTCAAAGCAAAATAATTAAAATGAAGAGAAAGTTACACAGGAACTTGCTTAAACTACTAAGCTTAGTAGATGTTACTGCTTTGTGTAACTTGCGATACCTTAGCAGTTCGTACTTCAACATTTTCGCTGCAACTGTCAGAGTATTATCGTGTTTGTTTTGAATACTGGAATATTTATTTAGGAATTTTCTAGAACATAATTAAACTTACATATTAACCTAAAGTAATTGGTTACTTTTATTATTTTTGAATTAAATTAAATTAATTTTTATTTCAGAAACAGTTCATACAAAAATACATGTGATATTAAAATGTTAGCTAATTAATTAAAAGATTATAATTAGATAAAATTACGAAAGTCATCAATAAATACACAAAAACTTACAATTTTACATTGTCATAAAGAATAAAAATACACTATAATTAATTATTCATCTTAGCCTAAATTTAGGTTTGGATCCGGAATGCTCAACATGCAGCCTGGTGACGGTGTGTCCCACATTATTGGGCAATCCAGATCCAGATCCATCCTCCATGCGAACAGCTGAAGGTAGCTGAAGGTAGCTGAAGGTAGCTGAAGGTAGCTGAAGGTAGCAGTTCCTGCGAACTGCCTCGTATGCGGCGCAACAGGGATTCAACTCTCTTGCGAATAATCCCCACAAATCCATCTATATTTGCGCCCGCAAACATACCTGACCCAATACAGTAGCGAGAGGCAGCTTCATCAGCAGCATCCTGAAGGCATAATTATAGAGTAAAGGTGGGGTGTCGATTTTTTCGTATACTTTATATTTTGGGAGGAGCTTGCGGCTAAATAATACCAGCCGCACGGGTCGATGTAGCCTACGCCTGTTACGGTCAGTTCGTGGATGGGTGACCATCCAATGCATACCCCTCCGTGTCTCGGAAAGCACGTTAAGCCGTTGGTACCAAATGTCATTCGTAGATCTTTGACAGTCAAAAGTCCAAAAGTCTGTCAGTCAGTCTTCAAAGGGGTATTGTGTAACCTAGTAAATGGGTTGTAGGGATTCAAGAAGTGCCAAGAAGTATATTGTATATTATATTTAAATCCTATTGTTTTTTTTTTTTTAAATATCAATATCGAATTAGAATGCCGGTAAAATCCGAAATTAAAGATTATTTATTAGTGACCAGACCAGACCTTTTTGGCTGTATAGATATTATGGGAAAACTACTCGATGTATCTACTCAAAAATAATAAAATTATTTGAACTTTTGAATAAGTTATCTATCCCTGTACGGGTTCTTTTTTTTCATTTTCATATTGCATAAGTTATTTATTTATGCCCAAAGATGAGTTAAAATTAGTGTTGAAATATGGAATTTTGGACGTTCATTACTTCCAAACCAATTTTTTTTTTCTAATTCTGCTTCCATTCAGGGCTAGATAATGACAAGGCAAATTGATATAAGTTTTAGTTTTGAACGTACACCGTCAAACAGACGAGTAATCACCATACTACGTTTGTATGGAAGAATGACCGACTAGCGTAACCTTAAGAATCCTCAAAGCTGCGTTACCACTTGTGTACCAGGCCCGGCGGCGGGTTACTTAGTCCGGCAAATTTGAGACATGCCTGCCGAGAAAGAGTGCTGCTTGAGAAGTGCCTACTAGGGATACAAAAAACCGGCCAAGTGCGAGTCGGACTCGCGCACGAAGGGTTCCGTACCATTATCTATAAAAACGCTAAAAAAACACGTTTGTTGTATGGGAGCCCCCCTTAAATATTTGATTTATTTAATTATTTATGTTTAAAGTGAATATGTAACTAAATATTCTATGAATATTTCAAGCGTCTACCTGTTGTCGTTTTGAATATCGAGCAAAAACGAGCAAAAAAATCATGTTTGTTGTATGGGAGGCCCCTTAAATATTTATGTTATTCTGTTTTTTTGTATTAAATTTGTTGTTATAGCGGCAACAGATATACATCATCTGTGAAAATTTCAACTGTCTAGCTATCACGGTTCATGGGATACAGCCTGGTGACAGACGGACAGACAGACAGACAGCGGAGCCTTAGTAATAGGGTCCCGTTTTACCCTTTGGGTACGGAACCCTAAAAAAGGACAACCCTTTTTTAGGGTTCCGTACCCAATCAGAATCAAAATCGGAGTTCAGATAATCAGGTCAGCCGCTCCATGTAAAATACTGGTATTCAACATAGTTGGGAGAAGTGTAGGCGTAGGCAGATAAGTATCAACAACTTTTATTATTTTCCATGTCTTCAAATAAGTAGAGTAAATAATGTGCAGGATTATGAACGAGATGGTACCTAATTAGATGAATTTCAGGCTCACTATCTTCAAAGGGATAACCATTTATAATGTTGGACTCATCTGGGTATATAATAAATGCAAAAGCATCGACGGATCATTCTGAAATATAGGGACTGTCAAAATAGCTTACGCTTGCAAATTCCACCAAATAATAACTTCAAAAAGTAGGTCTTTAAAACAAACTGTGATATTTCCGACATGTCTCCGGTTTAATGGCGGGCGTCGCGCGTCGCACGGGGCGGTCGGAGACAGCCGCTGCTGACAAAATCGGTGGCCAATACTATCTGACCTACAAATAGTATGTAGTCGGCGATATTTTGTGGAGTGTGTCGATACCTAAATAGCGGCATTGATTCGTCTGCGGTGGTCCTAATTTGGTGGTGGATTTGTTCCGACCAAACAGCTGTGTGTCGGTACTATCTCGTAGTGTCTATTTTTTACCACAAGCCTCAGGAATCATGGGTATATTGTATCTTGATGGTTCAAAAATTTGGTTCAAGAGTGTCTGATACTTTCGGTGGGACATTTGTCATAATCATTCAGTCGAAAGACGTGGTCAGAGGAGCTCGTGGCTAAGTAATAACAGCTGCTCGGGTCGATCCATCAGGTTAAGCTACGCTTGCCGGGGTTGGTCCGTGGATGGGTGACCATTTTCACATATCGAGACTCCTCCGTGCGTCGGAAAGCACGTTAAGCCGTTGGTCCCGGCTGTCATTTGTGGATCTTTGACAGTCGTTACGAGTCGTCAGAAGCACGAAAGTCTGACAACCAGTCTAACCAAGGGGTATCGTATTACCCAGTTACTGGATTGTGGAGGTCAGATAGGCAGTCGCTCCATGTAAAATACTGGTATTCAGCTGCATCCGGTTAGACTGGAAGCCGACCCCAACATAGTTGGGAAAAGGCTAGGCAGATTGATTCAGTCGAAAGACGTCCTCAGGTGGACATAGGTCTAAACATCACCGACTCGACCTACTTCTCGCATCCAGTTTGATTCCCGCGACCTTCACCAGGGGGCCAAGTCTACTAATTTACAAACGTGTCAGTGGTCTCACAATGATGAGTTTTTGACAGATTTGCCATCTGTAGAATGTTGGTTGTTAAGCTGTTTGTTTATTTAACTATATTCCCTTAGGTAGGTACTTAAATACACCCACAATCTTCGTTGCTACGTCACAGACTCACAGTGTCATTTATCAGTGTCTGTACTAGACCTTATCATTTCCTCTAGGCCGAGTCGTTGACCGGTCGCCGTTCTATATTTATTAATAAACAATTATCTTAAAATATAAAAGAATCAAGAACTATCTTCTAATTTAAGTGACTGGTAACATTGTGTATTTAAAGTTACAGGTTAGTAGACCAGTATTTATTGTAACTATACCATCAGCGGATAGAGTTGGTAAGTATATTGGTATATTGAAAGTCGGGCATGCATAAATTCGAGATGTGTGCCCCAGGATGGCCTTTAATCCTAGCTTCTTAGTTCTATTCGAAAAAGCTTTATATTTTAATTAAGCATTATAAAAAATATAAAACGAGTTAAAAAAATATATAAATTATAAAAATAATAGGTATAAACCTTGAAAAAATATATAAAATGTATACATACAGCAGCAGTGGTGGCCCAGTGGTAACAGCCATGACTTACGAGTTGTAGGTCGTAGGCTCGAACCCAGACAGGCGCTTTGTGTAAATTATTTCATCACCTCTACTCTCAAAACCGTGAAGGAAAACATCGTGAGGAAACCGGCATGTCCTAGAATAAAAATATCGAAAACATGTGACATCTACCAACCTGCACTCAGCACTGGGCCAGCGCGGTGGATTACTGCACGTTCCCTTTCATCGAGAGAAGGCCTGAGTCCCAGCAGTGGGAATATTATAGGCTGATTATGATACATAAACCGCCAAAAAATTTCAACCGCCGCGGTTGAAATTTTTTGGCGGTTTAGTGCGTACAATCATGAGCGGTTGCATATTAAACTGGAAAAGCGGCTAGCCACGCGGTTAGCCGCCCCCGCGGTTAACCGCTAGTGCGTAAGGGCGCTTAGCCAAAAACCCGGTCAGAAGCGACCAAACCACGTTTTGTACTAAGACGGAAATAGCACTGTATACAACCACAATGAACCCGTGAAACTGGCTGTTATTAAGCATTGTGGATACCGACAAATAGGATACTACAATGTCGCACAGTGTAACAAATACTGTTCAGATGAAAGGAATATATTATAAAGTGTTAAAATTTTTCTATTCGAATTAGATAGGCCCACAATTTTGTACAGGGTAACGCAAAAGCTAAACTGTGGTTTTACTCAGATTCTTTCAAAACAAAATTGTTTGATATACTATTTATATCTGTATCATAATCAGCCTATAATATTCCCACTGCTGGGACTCAGGCCTTCTCTCGATGAAAGGGAACGTGCAGTAATCCACCGCGCTGGCCCAGTGCTGAGTGCAGGTTGGTAGATGTCACATGTTTTCGATATTTTTATTCTAGGACATGCCGGTTTCCTCACGATGTTTTCCTTCACGGTTTTGAGAGTAGAGGTGATGAAATAATTTACACAAAGCGCCTGTCTGGGTTCGAGCCTACGACCTACAACTCGTAAGTCATGGCTGTTACCACTGGGCCACCACTGCTGCTGTATGTATACATTTTATATATTTTTTCAAGGTTTATACCTATTATTTTTATAATTTATATATTTTTTTAACTCGTTTTATATTTTTTATAATGCTTAATTAAAATATAAAGCTTTTTCGAATAGAACTAAGAAGCTAGGATTAAAGGCCATCCTGGGGCACACATCTCGAATTTATGCATGCCCGACTTTCAATATACCAATATACTTACCAACTCTATCCGCTGATGGTATAGTTACAATAAATACTGGTCTACTAACCTGTAACTTTAAATACACAATGTTACCAGTCACTTAAATTAGAAGATAGTTCTTGATTCTTTTATATTTTAAGATAATTGTTTATTAATAAATATAGAACGGCGACCGGTCAACGACTCGGCCTAGAGGAAATGATAAGGTCTAGTACAGACACTGATAAATGACACTGTGAGTCTGTGACGTAGCAACGAAGATTGTGGGTGTATTTAAGTACCTACCTAAGGGAATATAGTTAAATAAACAAACAGCTTAACAACCAACATTCTACAGATGGCAAATCTGTCAAAAACTCATCATTGTGAGACCACTGACACGTTTGTAAATTAGTAGACTTGGCCCCCTGGTGAAGGTCGCGGGAATCAAACTGGATGCGAGAAGTAGGTCGAGTCGGTGATGTTTAGACCTATGTCCACCTGAGGACGTCTTTCGACTGAATCAATCTGCCTAGCCTTTTCCCAACTATGTTGGGGTCGGCTTCCAGTCTAACCGGATGCAGCTGAATACCAGTATTTTACATGGAGCGACTGCCTATCTGACCTCCACAATCCAGTAACTGGGTAATACGATACCCCTTGGTTAGACTGGTTGTCAGACTTTCGTGCTTCTGACGACTCGTAACGACTGTCAAAGATCCACAAATGACAGCCGGGACCAACGGCTTAACGTGCTTTCCGACGCACGGAGGAGTCTCGATATGTGAAAATGGTCACCCATCCACGGACCAACCCCGGCAAGCGTAGCTTAACCTGATGGATCGACCCGAGCAGCTGTTATTACTTAGCCACGAGCTCCTCTGACCACGTCTTTCGACTGAATGATTATGACAAATGTCCCACCGAAAGTATCAGACACTCTTGAACCAAATTTTTGAACCATCAAGATACAATATACCCATGATTCCTGAGGCTTGTGGTAAAAAATAGACACTACGAGATAGTACCGACACACAGCTGTTTGGTCGGAACAAATCCACCACCAAATTAGGACCACCGCAGACGAATCAATGCCGCTATTTAGGTATCGACACACTCCACAAAATATCGCCGACTACATACTATTTGTAGGTCAGATAGTATTGGCCACCGATTTTGTCAGCAGCGGCTGTCTCCGACCGCCCCGTGCGACGCGCGACGCCCGCCATTAAACCGGAGACATGTCGGAAATATCACAGTTTGTTTTAAAGACCTACTTTTTGAAGTTATTATTTGGTGGAATTTGCAAGCGTAAGCTATTTTGACAGTCCCTATATTTCAGAATGATCCGTCGATGCTTTTGCATTTATTATATAGCTAGAATGGAGGGCCGCGGCCCACTTCGCGGCTAGCTGCCATCTTGTGTATACGCACTGGCGGTCAGTTTGCGGCGAGCCGCCGGTGAAATATGCACGTATTTTGAGTTGCTCAGCCATGAACTTCGACACAGAGAAATTCATTGTTGAAATTCAACAACGAGAAGCTATTTGGAATTGTGAAGGAGCAGTATATAAGAATAGAGATGTAAAACGGATACAATGGGAAGAAATTCCAAATTTCCTAAGAAAGGCCAAATTCGTTGCGTGTTTCTAGTAAAAATAAATAACACAAGCTATCTCGACGGCGTCCATTTTGTTTATGGGCCACGCGCCTTTCGAGCAGTCCAACCATTGAACGCGGTTTCATCGCGGCTGACCGCTATGGCGGCCAACCGCGAAGAAACCGCGTTAAGGCTCGTACAAACAGGCGCGACAGGCAGCGGTAATCCGTAAAAGTACCTTTGTCGACAAAGGTACCGCTGCCTGTCCCGCCTGGGATATCACGCCTGTTTGCACGAGCCTTTAAGCGGTTGGACCGCTCAAACGAACCGCCTAGCGGCCAACCGCTAGTGCGTAAGGACCTTAATAATTTGATTGGCTATTGTTTCTCTGGCCAATAATCACAACAGCTTTTAGTTATGAGCATTGAAAACAGATTAGGGTCCTTCAGAGATTTAATTTTACTTTAAAAAAATTGCCATTTATTCAATGCTCTTTATCTATAAACAAACTAAAACAGGTTTTTTGTTCTGACTCGTTTCTAAGGATTTCTTTATTTAATTACATATATAATTATAATTATACACAATTTTATTTAAGTAGGTATTATTTTTCACTTTTTAGTTATGTTACCTACCCCACACAAATTCGAATACCACTACCTTCTTTGTAAATAACAGTGACGGAGTAACTTGAAACATCGTCCGGATATACGAAGTGGGAAAAATACCTCTGAAGCATGACCTACCTAACAAAAAAAGAACCATCAAGATCAATTTAAAATTGGGGGAGAAATCGCATAACAAACATACAGACAAATTGAGAACCTCCCCCTTCTGAAGTCGGTTAAAAACTGATTTATACCCGTCATCTCATACTTTCAGGTCCGGTTGAAAACAGTGTCATGCACTCAATAGTTGTCTGGCATTTTTGCTGAACTGAGGTCCTAGACAAGTGACAATCGCTTCCAAAACGTTTCGTATTTCTTAATAACGACTTTCAACAGGATCGACATAAGCTTTTCGATACCTTATGTCAGTTCAATTACATTTATGCCTTTTCCATCATCGTTATCGCTAATAGAATGTCACTTTGTCTAGGCCCTCTGGGCGTTTGTGGTGCAGCCGTGAAGCACTCCGTTTGCGCATAACCCCTTTAGTTAGCCGTGCATGAACTTGATAGCATAATATCTTTTCACTATGATTTATATCAAACTAGCTGCGCCCCGCGTATGTCTCGATTCCGTGGGAATATCGGGATAAAAACTAGTCTATGTCCTATTCCAGGTCATGGTCTACCCATGTGCCAAAATTCATCTAAATCCGTTCAGCCGTTTTAGCGACAAACAAATAAACAAACACACTTTTGCATTTGTAATATTAGTTAGGATTAGAGACCGGTAGTAGGGTAGGACGCCCTCAGGCTAGGTGGAGATGGGGTAGGAGATGCTTATGTCCAGCAGTGGACTACTGTAGGCTGATGATAATATGAAATTTCGAATTTCTCGTGCGGATACGAGAGAATACTAGCATTAAATTTTTACCAGTTGTAACGGCTATTACGGCTTTGCGGGTAGGCTACACTACCTAAAATTTAACGGCTTGCGCAGCCTACTTGCAAAGCCCTAGTCTAGTTACACAGTCATTGGAATAGTTATTCAAGATTTCTATTAACTGATCCTAAAATGCTGTGGTTTCATTGCCGGAAACTGCAGGTAAATAACATAATTTATTATAGTTTGAACGGTACCGCTGTTCCGCGGCTTAGGAATGCGCGGCGAGGCCGGCAGCGTTGACCAATCAGCGGCGGGCGAGATGCCGCGCGCCATGAGGTTTGATGAATTAGCGGCCTGCACAGCCCCCCGTCTCGCCGCGCTCATACCTCAAGCGCGGAACAGCGGCTTCGGTCATACTATATCCTCTTACTCCTTATCAACACCATAACATGTATTTACCTCTATAATAACATTAATTGACACGTATTTACCTGTATTGATCGAAGTCATTATATCAGTAATAGAATTTTAGTTGCCTTGGCAGACCACTAACCGCAAGTCTAGATGATAATAGTTAGCTGGTATATCCTTAGGTACATTCAACTGCACAGCAGTCATTTGCTATACGAAAATCGCTTTATAGCTACGACTTATAGGAGCTGTCAATGTCAAAGTGTGTTTACTGTACTTGGTTAGTAATAAGCACGTGTTGAGATTGTCTATCGGTAATACCTACTAATATATGGGTTATTCGGATAGATTTATGTCTCTACCATAATAATTTGAAGGTGCCGTTCTTAGCTGTATTGGATCTATTTTAAGTGAGTGTTGTATTGTAAGTCTATTAATTATAGTTATTTCATACCTAATTCTGATATAATTAAAAAAAAGAAAGAATGAAAATACATTTATTTACACAGACAGTGCATACAACACAACGTAACTACAAGTCAAGAAGACAAGAAAAAAATATATAAAAAGAGACAATTTAAAAGTGTAGGTACTACCGTAAGGAAAAAATAAATAAATAAGGAAGTGTGCCTCGCGATCGCGCCAAATAGGCCCAGTTCAGCAAAAATGCCAGAGAACTAGTATAGAAAGTATCAGTTGTGCTATTCTGTAAAAATCTTATCGTGAAAACTTAGGTGAAGTGAGCTTGAAGTAAACTGTCACTGCCTTAGCATCAGTAGGTATCGATGACAATGACAGCTCCCTCCACCATCACTTCACTTAAGTTTTCACGGTGAGATGGTTACAGAATATAATAGCAATGCCGATCTTATACCATTGTCAAATCTATAGTATATTTAGTATTCTTGAACTTGCAACATTATCATACTTACATCATAGGTCATGAAATCGAGAGATTTTCGCCCAAGACAAATAATACTTCCTACCCACCGAGTTCGATCATATTTTTGTTCTCACTCCACGGTTTATCGGAATTTTACATTTCCCTTCTCCAGAAATATGAAAGACGCGAAGTCTTAAAAAGTTATATACAAAAATGACAGCATGTTCCGATTAGATAATTACTCTTGCGCTTTTCCTCGTTTTTAGAAGGAAAATGTGGTTTAAGGTGACGCAAAAGTCATGAGGTGGTTTTCTATATACATTATTGAGCCGTACTTTTATCTCCAATTTCTAGTGGTGCAAAAGCAATTTTGATTTTCCATTTTATTTACCTACTAATACCGAAGTTGGGCATAGAGTTGTCCCAATGTTCCGAACTTAGAATCCAGCCACTGGCAATAGATCGCGTAACTTCTTAAACTTCTCGTTTTTCACGACAGCAATAACTTTACTGAACTGTATTTTTATGGATGCTTTGACCAGTAAATTCTCTGTCAGAAATGTCGTGTGTCCGACGTCACTTTGAAATCGTTGAAGCATTGAGCTAGGGTTTAGGGGTATGAGGAATAGGGTGTAAAGTTCACTCACATCCTTTAAAGAAAAGGGAGGATCCTCCGACCAGACAGGTGTCGCGTCTGGCGGGCAACTGCCCAACTATCTATTGATGTTAGGTTCTTGTATACAATGTCCATCGCGCGGTAAACTCTAATTGCGCGATACAGGATTTTAAGTAACGTCAGGAATTTGATGCGTAGTTCGCATGTGGCGATATAGATGCGGCCACAGGGTCTTCTAAGACTTCGACTGCGCTACATAGCGTCCGGATTTTACCGTCGCATGACGTCACTGAAACTTTATGTATGAAAGTACTAGCCGTTCAGTTCAAGTAATCAATATCAACCGTTAAAAACAACGGCAGAATTACTACTAACGTTGACAAAAATAATACCTTATTGTTATTTTTTTTACTGTAATTTTTGTAATAAATTATAAAAATAATTTTAATAAATGTGTGATATATGCATGGAAGTAGTAGGTATTTAAAAAGGTGTTTAACAAGTTGGCGGTGCGAGGGAGCGCAGGGGGAGATAACGGCCAATTCGTAGTGAACGGCAGTAAGTAAAGTTGGTGTGGTTTCCAAAGAGAGAGTTTTTTGAAACCGTAAAGTCAAAACCCGCTTTCATGACGGCCGTCACTGCGGCCGTTATGTGGCGGCCACCGCTATTCAAAGAAATTGTCGCTTTACTTTACTGAACTGCATTTTTATTGGTACACTGCTTTAGCCAATAATTTCATGTGACGTCAGAAATGATTTGTTGTTATGACGTCACTTTGAACTCGTTGAAGCGTTATCGATGCACGTCATTGTGTCACTCGGGAAATAGTGAATGATGTTAAATAATAGATTTAGGAAATGACAGGTGAGATGAGCAGGATTTGTTTATAAAGTGTTGTTATTGCTTTGTTTTCAAATGATTGTGATTTATGAAAAAGATTGCAATATGCTATAGAAGCAGAATAAAACAATGTAAATTACCTACATCTATACTCCATTTGAAATAAGATTAGACGTATAGATAAGCCTTTTTTACATTTGGTTCAACCGATTGTGAATTCTATTGCGTTGGTGGCATGACAAATGGCAGCCGCAGTAAATAGTTGGTATTGTGTAACTTTTTTTGCTTTTAATGCTATCCTTATGCCTACGGTATAGAAGTCAAAATTGGTTGAACGGACTGTAAAAGGGTTTGTTTTAATGTCTAATCTTATTTCAAATGGGGTATACGTAATACTGGCTCGTGGAGCTCGTTGGTAAGTAACAACAGCCGCACGGGTCGATCCATCAGGTTACGTTACGCTTGGCGGGGTTGGTCTGTGGATGGGTGACAATCTTTACATATCGAGACGACTCCGTCCCTCGGAAAGCACGTTAAGCCGTTGGTCCCGGTTGTC
The DNA here is from genome assembly GCA_948473465.1 of Lithophane ornitopus. NCBI lineage: Eukaryota > Metazoa > Arthropoda > Insecta > Lepidoptera > Noctuidae > Lithophane > Lithophane ornitopus. The sequence continues at coordinate 10,971,882 of OX419632.1, read as the reverse complement.
ATTCGTGAACCTTTGACAGTAGTTACGGGTCGTCAGAAGCCCGCAGGCAGTCTGACAACCAGTCTTACCAAGGGGTATCGTATTACCCAGTTACAAGGTTTTGGAGGTCAGATAGGTAGTCGCTCCGTCTAAAATACTGGTATTCAGCTGCATCAGGTTAGACTGGAAGCTGACCCCGATATATTTGGGAAAAGGCTAGGCAGATTGACATAGGTCACTTTGCCACCAGGAGTCGCCTGTTGGTATAGCTGCGCCATCGCCACAGTTTAAACCTTTGCAGCTGGTTATGGTCTAACATTGTTTTCCTAAATTGTATTTTTTTTTGTCCCTTGATAAACCATTATTGTAAATTTTTAATCTGTAAGTACACACGGCTACATATCAAGCTATATATTTCCAGTATAAGCTGACCTCTCATTGTTGGGAAATCCTTTAAAATACGAGATCAGCTTAACGGGAAATGTATAGCTTGATTTGTAGCCGTGTGTACAATACATTTACGTTACGTTTAATTCTGCTTCGGTTTTCTAGTAATTTTTTATTGGTTTCTATTAAATATTTTATTTTCTTACTTTTTACGTTTACATAACGAAAAAGTTGTGCAGCTAAACGCGACCATCTCGAATTAGGACACATATATTTGTATTGTTGAAGCGTCCGCCTACAGGATACAGATGAATCTGGAATCTGTATGTTTGTTCGGTCCTGCAACCCTAGAATCCTAATCTAAGGATGCCTATTTGAGAGCAAAGCGATTGGCAGCTGCTTTTATTTCTGAATTTTTCTATTTTCAAAACTTGAATTTCATACCGTCTTTTGTTTTAATTTATGAAGTTTTGGGATCTTTTGTCAGTTTCATTTTGGCCACTTGGAACTACATATTCTTTTTCTAAACCTACATAATTTTATGTTTTGGAGACGTTGGGAATGAATGTATGAAAAAGCATTTTGAACTTGGAAGTTGGGGACATCGGGCATCACCCATTTTGTCAAGTCGTTAGTTTATATTTAGATTTATGTCCTCCACATTTTCTTTAAATCATAATACTTAATTGTTGTAAGTTTGTGACAAAAATGCTCAGAAAACAATGCTCTGTGTGCTATCTCAACCATGTAAAAGTTTTTCTAACTACCTACGCTGCATTTGTAGATTGCAGCGTAGACAAAAAAGTTTGACCGTTCTACGGGTTCTACCAGACTGACGTCACCAAAATTAAATGTTTTTGTTAAGTGTAGGTACTTCTTATAACTTCTTTTGTTCACCTCGCTATCAGTCAAGATTTATTGACTCAAAAGAAATTATCAAATGATGTGCCTTAAAGAGTAAATATGTCAAGAATGACAGAAACAAAGACGTAAGTAATTAAATATTATTATTAAGACGTAATCAAATATGATGAGTGCCTTTTGTTTAAATATATTATGGCGTTTGTATGATGTCATAGAGTAAGACCAGGTGCGCACGAGGGATTTTTTAACGCGACGATTTTATAAGGAGCACAGTAATTTCAACTCTCGGTGTTGAGCCCAGAATTGAGAATCCAGGGGCGTGCATAACAGCGCGTCTAAAAACACACTGTTGGATTTTCAACTCTTAGCCCCAAGCAGAGCGTTGTAAATCCAGTGCGCGATAAAAAATCGCTCGTGGGAATGATGGCTAAGAGAAAATAATGATAGTGAGGTATTTTCCATGAGTAATCATACTTTGCCTAAGTAAGCCCACGTAGAAGATAAAAATGATGCAGTGTTTTGATAAAAATGTATACCACATCTATTTTTGTACGTTAGTTTGTTTATTTTTTACATATTACTTACCAACATTACGTCAATCCAAGTCAAATAATTGCTGCAGAATAAAAAGCCTTATATGATAGATTCATGAGTGCAATGAGTCGATGTGACAACGTTTACCTACAGCTTAATTTTTTGTGAGACCTGCAAATAAATAGGCATTAGGTAACATTGAAAACTGACCTCAACCAACACCAAGATACGAAACAGGAAAATCACAGCATTGCCAAAACTATGCGATCAAAATAATAATAGAGTTAGCCTTGACCACAACTGTACATTTTAAAGTACATTGATGTCACAATACGCTTATAATCCTAACTAGTAATACAGGTTGTTAGGGTAAACACCGTTATCCGTGAAACCAGTGGTTTGATTTCATTTATAGAACGTAAAATCAATGGAAAATGACAACTTATTTTTTTTGTTGAAAATCTACATTTTACCATATTACACCTTTTCACCCTAGGGCGCTAGGGCAACAAACTTGCGTCTCAACACGGGTGGGTGGCGCGGAACGTGACCTGACCGGCCGCGAGCACGACCACTCCCTCAGTCTGTCAGCTGTTTCGCTAGCGAGCATGGTGTCGGATAAAAACTTTTTAAAATCTTTTAATGAAGATAACTTATTTTTTTTAATTGTAACTCGGTCATTTATTTTTATATTTAAGTCAACTACCCATGGTTTGAGTGACAACGGTGTTTACACTTACACCCTGTATTATATGTGCGAAAGTGAGTTTGTTTGTTTGTTACGTATTCACGCTAAAACACGGCAAAGCAGCTACCTAGTAGAACTTAACTGGCGGTAATACTGGGCTGACTCTTCAGCTTTATTATTAGTACCTACATCGATTTACGGCCAATCACTCCTATTTTCTCAAAACATACATAATGCAAAAATAATACGCTTGTTAGACAGCTATTAAAACTCTGGAGGTCATTTTTAAACTCCTATTTATACTTCGTTGCTATGGGAACGAAGTATAAATGATTATTTTCCGTAGTCCACGGTCAGTCTTGCGAAATTCTTTTGTTTTCTATTACGCTGTGTCAATGACTCTGATCCTCATGGCCTCGTAGCACGTAACGCTATCTGTACAGACAAGCGCGCGTACTGAGTTTCAATAGAATAATGGCGGACAAGTTATCGGTTAAAATTAAACCCTTGTATCTTTATCAATAATGAAGCAAATAGCTCAGCCTTTTAGAATAGTAGTTAATGAAGTAGCTATCACTGGTAAAATTAGCTTACGAATCTATGTAAGTAGTTATTTATATGCCCAGTTTGGCAATAAAACCATTATATACCATTAGTAAGTAAAATAAAAAAGCGGAACTCGTGGCTAAGTAATAACAGCCGCGCGGGTCGATCCATCAAGTTAAGCTACGCTTGCCGGGGTTGGTCCGTAGATGGGTGACCATCTTTACATAACGAGACTCCTCCGTGCCTGGGAAAGCTCGTTAAGCCGTTGGTCCTGGCTGTCATTCGAGGATCTTTGACAGTCGTTACGGGTCGTCAGAAGCCCGAAAGTCTGACAGCCAGTCTTACCAAGGGATATCGTATTACCCAGTTACTGGGTTGTGGAGGTCAGATAGGCAGTCGCTCCATGTGAAATACTGGTAATCAGCTGCATCTGGTTAGACTGGAAGCCGATCCCAACATAGTTGGGAAAAGGCTAGGCAGATTGATTGGTAAGTAAAACAATTTGTTATTGTTTCTAGGAACCGAGCATAATAAGCTAGCACCACTGATGTGCAGCTATAAGTAGGCGAATACCAAATAATAGTTTTTTACGCTTACTCACCCGATTTAATGGATGGGTGATGTAAATAATTATTCATATTTTATGCTTGTAAGTACTATTTACAAAGTTTTGTAATAATTATACTACTATGTGTATTTAAGACGCTGACAAGATCTAAAACGCCGTCACTGTCGGACTGCATAGAAAAGAAACAGAAGTATGATGAACTGATGACACAACGCTTGTAATTAATTGCAAAATAATTATGATGCAATTATCTATTTACTCAAAAATAAGTTGAGTTATCAAAATCTTTCATCTTTTATATAGATTATTTTCTATTTTGTGAATGTGAGAACTTTGTAGGCTTATTGGACTGTAGATTTATTGAACATCTATTTGGTTAAGTACCTGGTACTTACTTGTTGAAAGGCCTACATTGTTCTCCCATGCCTACTAACTGTCATTTGAAAATATTGTAAAAGCCAATTATTTTTAAAAGATTAACCGTGGAGTTTCTTGCCGGCTCTTCTCCATAGGAAACGACCAACGAACCGTGCACCTAGCTTCTGACGTTTCATAAGTGCCCATGTAGGTTTACGTGAAATAAAATATTTTGATTTTTGAAAAACAAAAAAAAAAAACAACCAAGTTCTGCAATATGATGGACTTGTTATTAATTAAATAGCAACGTTTAAAAATATAAATATTTTAGATTGGAAGTCAAGGTAAAAGGTTAGTAACCTTTAATTTGTATAGAGTATTTTTTTCTAAAGATGTTTTGGCAACAACCAAGTTCTGAGAAATAATTTCGAGACGAGCCTACTACATTTGCCTCTTATCAGCGCCTTAAGTTGAAATGTTATGTAATTGGTAATTAAGTCTGATTGCCTTGTTTGAATCCAAAATACACACTTAATTATTTTAATTGTTTTTATTATCTGACAATTCCCGTTTTGGGCACAAAAAATGGCAACAATTGAAAACCGTGTTAACTTTGTTTTGATAAACTTAAGAAATATTTCCGGGCTGACATATAATAAAATGCGATAGTCAACAAAACAATATTATTTATTGAATAGATTTACAACGTAAGTATATAACAGCCAAAGTTACTTTGGAATAGCTTCTAATTACTATCACATAAGAACTATATTTACTTAATTCGAGGACAATGCAATCTGGGTAAATATTATTTACAAAAGTAGGTAAGTAGGTACAGACGACAGAATAAGTTCAATATTATTTTTTTATACATAAATATAATTCTTATAATTCTTGGAACGTGTCAGAACTCAGAAGTAATTAACTAAACAGACGCGAATTCCATAGTCTGGATCCAAAAGTATTTCATGAAAATCACCTGTCTTCGGATTTTTTGTTCAAGGACATGCCATTTTCTAACGATGTTTTCCCTCACCATTTTGAGAGCAGCAAGGCGTTTTACACAAAGTAAAACGCCTTGTTGGGTTCGAACTCAAAACCTACCTAACCTAAGTCGGGGCGGTTACCACTGGGCCACCACTGCTCAATCAATACACATAAGTCCAAACAAGACCGAGGCAGAAAATTGTGTTGTTTAACAGACAAAATATATACAAGTATAAATTTGCAAACGCCACATCAACAGAAAAAAAAAGCGACCACAAAATTGTGGTATCGCAAAATAGTGGTCAAAGCGACATTCATGCTGTGGTCCTATTGACACCCGACCACAAAACTGTCTACCAATGAGACGAGACCACAAACGCACCGTATTAATTTAGCGGGTGGTAATTTAGGTTTTTGTTAATAGTGGTAAGTTTTTAATTTGGGAACGTTGGATTTAGAACCTTGCTGTGTTGAATTTAGGTGCGAGGTCGTGTTGGCGATATCGTCCTTATACATGACAGTTCTTGCTTTAAGTAGTAGTGATTATCTCTTATATGCTATAGTGTACGAACGATAATTCCAGTCCTCTAGATATAAAATAAAATAACCTTTTCTTTTAAAATAAAAGAACCTTTTCTTTTAAAATAAAAGAACCTTTTCTTTTAAAATAAAAGAACCTTTTCTTTTAAATTATATCTAGAGGATTTTACATGCAACTATAGTCTAGCCTTTTAATCTGGTACGATATGAGCGTTTTCGATAATGTAACATTCGTTGTATAAGTAATCATTCTTTGGAAATATTATTGATAAAAAAAATACAAAAGACTTTGTAGAACAGTCCATTAAAATCAGACCTTGTGTTAAAAGCGTGTCTCAGATGGATCATTATGTAAACAGCCGTAACACTGAAGCCACCGCTGAACGTAAGATGTGCCATTGTCTAAAGAGCCTACTGAAGTCACCGTTGAATGTCAAGGCAAGCCTTCTACAGAAGACAGTTAATCTGGCATCAATGAAACGATGGTCGATAAAGACCTGCTATTTTACCTTGGTAAGCTCATAAGCTGACTTGGAGAAGGTACTTTTGTGACCCATTTCTCAGTATTGAAAACTTAGAAATGGGTCACTTTTGGCGGTAGATACATTTTGTTGATCCAACCGATTACCTACGTTATCCATGTTTTTCTTATCGACTCATCCTCCGTCATTCCAGTCCTTCTGTCATCTAAATAGTTATACTAAATTATCACATACATTTTGGTCACAAACACTAGAATCTCAGTCTTTATTATAATACTGAGTAAAACTTCAACTCTCTGCGAGTGTACCCGCAAGTTTTCCAGCTGTCGTTACCGTGCTATACAAGTGGAAGAATAAGTACAGGAGCAATCCAACACAGAGGATGAAAAATACTATGCAGAAACACACTATACATTCTGAGAGATAGATCTTGATCCTTTCAGTTCGGCTGATGTGAGGTCCAGGAATGTCCACACTCGAGTAGGTCCACATTGATACAGTCGCGATCACTCCTGAAAATAATAACGCTTCAATTAATTCGGTTTCATTTCGCTGGATAAAATGATATTTTAATGAAGCTCCGTGGTTATTGATTTTGGACGATGACATAGTTCGCGTCTGTATTCGACTGTATATAATGTATTACGGTATTTGTATATATGTACGTATGTGTGCGCGGTTTTATTATGTAACGGTTTATTGGAAATGTGAACAAATTGGGGTTTAAACATATCACAGGTACTCGATATTCATTAAAAAGGGATTAGCATTTCTGCTTTTGTTAATTTGTAAACTTTCAGGCGAGATTTATGTCAAATAGGCATTTATTGGAATCCTTACTATGTATAATAATTATTATTTTATATTATAAATTCGAAAGTAACTCTGTCTGTCTGTATGTTAGCTTTTTACGCCTAAACCACTGAACGGATTTCGACAAAGAAGATTTGGCAAGGAGATAAATGGCATACGTGACTAGGGTACTTTTTATCAACATAAAACGCGGGCGAAGCCGCGAGCGGAAGCTAGTTTTATAATTATAATAATATAAATGAGTTACGCTTTCGCGCTAAAACAGTAACACGGATTTGGATAAAATTTGCATGTGGGTAGACCTTGGTATAGGATATAGGATGCTTTTTTCCGGATATTCCCACGGGATCGAGACTAACGCGAATGAAACCGCGGGGCGCAGGTTGTATTAAATAAAATGTGCCTTTATTTAGTTCAACCATTTGAAACTAGAAGATTTAACAGTGAAAATTAGTACAGATAAAATCAGAATACCTGCATAGGGTACCTTCAATAATTCTAAAATAGCTCTCAAATAAATCTGTCTAACCTTTTCCCAACATAGTTGGGGTCGGCTTCCAGCAGCTGAATACCAGTATTTTACATGGAGCGACTGCCTATCTGACCTCCACAACCCAGTAACTGGATAATAACCCCTTGGTTAGACTGGTTGTCAGACTTTCGGGCTTCTGACGACCCGTAACGACTGTCAAAGATCCACAAATGACACCCGGGACCAACGGCTTAACGTGTTTTCCGAGGCACGGAGGAGTCTCGGTATGTGAAAATAGTCACCCATCCGCGGACCAACCCCGGCAAGCGTAGCTTAACCTGATGGATCGACCCGAGCGGCTGTTATTAGCCACGCGCTCCTCAAAATGAAATAGCTCTCAAAATGAATTATATTTGAGATTTCGGTTTGCTTCTTTTACTCTGCAAAAATACTACAAAAGTCCTTTGTGTCTGAATAAAAACTTACATCGCGGACCATTCGCGCTAAATGAATTTTTTACTTTTTATTTTTTACGACGCCCGAGTCTTTCACAGTTTTTGTCACGAACGACTTTTTAATTAGCAAAGAGTTTCTGCTCAACATCCCCTGAACGTAATATCCAAGAAAAGGAAGGAGAAGGGATTATCCTTAGAGAGTGCACTCTACCGATGTTTCCATGGTTACGGCAGTCTGTGTAGCTTAGCTGTAGCCGCTATTAGAGCACTATAGGAGTGCTGGCTGACTAGATTCTCTCTCGTTAATAAACTTTGCGTACGTTTTATGAATACAATTTATATAATGTTTATCCCTTATAAACCGCATCGGAAGGACTACTCAAAGCTTTCATGTAATTTTCATGTCAGCGAGCAATCAAAACAAAATATCCCAAAGATAAAATCACATTATGTATAATTTTTGTGAGTAAAAAAATTCGTATTTTTCATAAAATACAATATTTTCGGTATTGTACGGTTATATGGATAACCATTGCAATAGATACCTAGATCTAAAGACCAATTCTCTTATTTGAAAAACGTTCACATCTCATCAAACTTTGATTGTATTTTTGACAGACATAGCGAATGAGGTGTGAATGTGAAAGTTCTTAAAAATTACGGAAATTGCCCTTCAAATGAAACCATCAAAACATAGGATAGGAAAAACTTGAACGAAGAAGTCAGCTCAAGATGGGAAGGACCAATAAAGCTGGAGTCTTATGGAAATCCCAGGAGATGTATAATATCCAACGGTACGCAGAAAGGAATGTAAAGAGAAAGAGATGCTATACACGATATCGATAAGTCTTTGTAGGTACTGAAAGTGATTTCAAAATTGTAGGTACACACTAAGTAATATTATAAATGCGAAAGTAAGTTTGATTGTTTTTTTGTTACGCTTTCACGCTAAAACGGCTGAACGGGTTTGAATGAAGATTGCCACAGGGGTAGACCATGACCTGGAATAGGACATAGGATACTTTTTATCCCGATATTCCCATGGGATCGAGACTTACGAGGGTAAAACCGCGGGGCGCAGCTAGTTCTATAATAATTATAATTCTATGCACAGACTATTTGCTATTGAAAACAATTTAAACAATGTTGGCGTCCACACTCGCGATAAAACAGTCTCACAGTCAGAATGAAAAAGTAAGGCATAGTGACGTGAGGCCGTTTCGTAAACATTTGTGTCTTTGCCGGAGGTGTAGTTTGGTTGTAACTTGTTAATGTGTGCATGTGTGCGTGTGAGCGTGTATGCACAGAGCGAGGTGTAGTTTTTGCATGCTTCACTGTATTGTTCGCAGCTTTATGTCTTGGTTTATTTTATTTGGTCTGAGGTGTACACTAACAATTCAATTTTGAAAATTCATCAATATTCATTGCGTTTTCAAACCTATGAAGCAATGAATTACGTATTTTCCTTCAAAATACTTCCGATTGCGATAGAAAGTGTGTTAGGCAATTGTGTTACGACAAAATTTGTTTTGCTTCCAGCGTGTACTCTGTCTTATGATTGTATCGTATTGAAGTAACAATTTGTATCGTTGTAAGATTGCTTATCAATCTGTTCGATGTTATTGTTTTGATTTCGGCCGGCGTGTAGTACTAAGGCTAACGCCCGGTTCAAATATGTAAATAATGAATAGTTTTCCTGACGTACGGATGGTTAAAAAAAAAGCTTGTTTCAAGAATAAATTTGGAAATCATTATGCCCTTGAACACTTAAGTATATTCTTCTAAAGAATGCATACAAAGCGGTCTATAAAGATTTCGCAACATCATTTTCACAAAACAGATTTATGGAACGCAGTGTAAACGAACAACAGTCGGTAAGTTATAGAAACAAGTTAATCGGAAAATTTTGTAAATTGTGGTGAACACTAGAACAATATTTAGCACATTACTTCCTGATACTGTTATAAATATTGCCGATAGTCATACGGGTGTTAAGTTAGACTTGAAAACCATGGAACCACACACAATGAAAGACTACGATGACGAATGACATGACACAGAAAATCAGACTGAATACGTTGACATTTTGTTATAAAAAATAGCAAAGAAATCTTACATTTATGTAAATCCAAAACACTAGCACTATTTTATTTCCTCTGCTTGAATTTTCCTTTAAAACTGTTCGCATGTTACACCATTGATTTCCAATTTTCCACGTCGTTATTCACTAGTTGCTTTAACACGAGTTTTCTTCATCGACGGCATGCGTACGCGACTGTCGTTTGTCTCAGTTTGTAAACGTATGCCTCTCACAACGTGCGACCATTGTCATGTACAATACACAACTAAAGTTCACACCTTATCGAAACGGCTCACGCCAATATCGTCCTTACTCCAAGGACGCACAGTACTTAATGGTATATAATTTTTTTTCTTCATTACGTTAATTTCCTCGTGTAATTTAGGAAACTAGTTTAATGTGGTTTCGTGTTCAGGCTATTTTAGTACGTCTGTGAATGGTTTACGGATTATAATCGCCTGACATTGTAATATCTTTATTGTAAATATTTATTATGTTTTTGTGATAAGAAGTTTATAATATTTTATTGTTTTACGGTGTTGAATAACTCATTTTCAATTGTTCTGAGATTAGATGTTCTTACCAAACAGATTGCATTGTTAGCGCATGTAAATATAATATAATTATCTTTTTTAGAAAAAACATTTAGAAAATCATAAATATATACAGGGTTTTAGGGTAGACACCGTTATCCTTGAAACTAGTGGTTTGGTGTCATCTATAATATACTTTTTCAATGGGACCAACGTGGAAATCGCAAAAAAAAAATCAGCTGTTCCATACATTTTGTCGATTTAAGTGAACACAAATGTATGGAAAGGCAGATTTTTTTTTGCGATTGCTCTACAACGTAAATAACGCAACGTGAATGTTTTTGAACTGTCAAAATGAAAGCCATTGGTACTGTTAGTGTGTTACGCAATGACTCCAAAGGCTAGTCCAGGGTCGGACTGGCCATATAGTCGAGGTGGCTTTTGCCAGCCGGGCCCTAGCCTGCGCGGGCACCCCGATAGGCTGGCGGTAGGAAGGAAAAGTAGATAGTTATGCATACTAGAGAAACACAAAAATAGTTGACTCTGAGCAGAGGCAATCCCTGAAACTTGCTATGGACATGTCTGAACGGCGATATTTTTTGTACGAAACGTATTTATCCAATCTCATTTTTCTGGAGAAACGGAATGCAAAAAGTCTTCGCAGTCTTCGCTTCTCTGTCTTCGCGTCGGATCTAATCAAGAATGACGAGCATAGCAGCTTTTACGATCTTAGCTGAAAATCTTAGCAGAAATTATTGACAGCTTAGCTGAAAGTTTTCGAGTTAAAAAAAAAATTGGTTGGCTAGCTTCAGATTTCTTATATTAAGTAATATTTGGAACTATATTTACCTAATAATATATATACATTATTTTCCGATACTATCCCATCTACCATTATCGTCCCGGGCCCCAGGCTTGTGGAGAGCCACCCGGGCCCCACACGAAATCGAGTAAAATGTATGGTGGTGACCAACGTTCCCACGATCGATAGTCTAATATCAATCCAGCTACAAACTAGGCTGTTTATAAAGATTGAAACACAATGAAACAGAAAACAATAGATCTGATTGGATTGTTGAAAGAAGATGAAGACAGTATTTACAATCTCAAACAAACCAAAATGCGATTAAAGCATTACGCACAGAGCAAATCTAGATTTGATCGTTATTATCCCTAGGGATAGCGAGACCGCTTTCATATGACTTTATTACGGTATATAGCTATATCCCTAGGGGTATAACTATATCGCGGCTTCAACCATCATACTGCGACATATAAATAAACTCACGGCTTTTCCCCATGGGAATAGGCAGAACTACAAAACGCCATGAGCTGTGAGTTGTATTCCTTGCATATCTTTTGATTAATTTACGTTCATACATCTGTCGGTCTATTTTTTAAAACTGTCACCGTGAAATTTTAGGTGAAGTGAGCTGTCATTCCACCTAATGCTAGGGATTGACACTATTGACAGCTCACTTTATACAGGCTGTTAGGGTAAACACCGTTATCCTTCAAACCAGTGGTTTGGTTTCATTTATGGAACGTGAAATCAATGGAAAATGACATTTTTTTTTAAAGAAAATCTGGTGTATCTCGTCTTTTCACCCTAGGGCGCTAGGGCAACGAACTTGCGTCTCAACACGGGTGGGCGCGCGGGACGTGAACTGACCGGCCGCGAGCGCGACCCCTCCCTCAGTCAGTCAGCTGTTTCGCTAGCGAGCACGGTGTCGAATAGACACTTTTTAAAATCTTTTAATGAAAATAACGTTTTTTTTATTGTTACTCGGTCATTTATTTTTATATATAAGTCGACTACCCATGGTATGAGTGACAACGGTGTTTACTCTTACATCCTGTATAAGTTTTCGCGGTGACATTTTAATAGAATCGACCGGCTGGTCATACATGCATGCCGGTGTGCTAGTACTATGCATGTGACCTTTCTGAGGAAAATCACCAATAAGTCAGTCTTAGGCCTTCTAGGGCCTCCCTTCCCGGTGCTTACTTATATGATCTGAGAATTAGAGGAAATGAATTAAAACGGTTAAGTGAAGGGGGTCGCTTTACGTGGCCCACATCAGTATCAGACTGATGTGGGCCACGTAAAGCCGGGCCCATTCATAAGGCAGCTAACGAATGCCGCCAATAAGGATAAATGTTAGATTAGTATCAGTTTTGATTTCAAAGAGAATTGAGGAAAAAGCAAATGAATTAATATTAAATTGGAGTATAAGGAAGAATTTTTAATAACCATAATCTACATTCAGTCAATCTACATACAGTCGTTGAGCTCCTTAAGTTCTGAGTTGAGCTCCACCATTACTGACAAATGCTTGCATTGACTGGACAGGTCCACTCAAATCTGTGTGGTTCTTTCCTCAAAAGACCATTTCAGACTCAAATTTACATGGTCCTCATATGGCTTGACCAAGATTATGTCTGGACTTTAAAAGAGACTGTGACCTCTGAGTTTGTTTCGGCCTTTCTTTTCAGAGTAGTCAGATAGGAAACGCCGACCTCATCTAGCTTATTTTTAATATTTTTTAATATGACGTGTAAAAGTAATTCCAATATCCTATTTACAGAATAAACAATTTCATTTCATTTAATTTCATTTCATTATTGAAACGAATAATTTGTTGTAGCGTCAATATTTTAATGATCACCTTGAAGATATTTTAACATTTCCTTACTACCTATTTATTTAATAATTGAAGCCCACGAATGTACTGAGGCGGACTTATATACATGTTCTTTCTTTACCTATTAATATCATTTTTAATCCAAGAATCAAAGATTTGAACGGAAAAAAAGGAATTAAAACTGGTGTGCCACAGGGGTGTATCTTAGGTCCGATCTTATGCGGCCAAGCACGGAACAATTTGAGTATTTGCACGTACGATTTTTGAAATCACTTTTTTGTTAAATTGACTCAGCACTAACCGCCTTATTCATAAACGCTGCATAAAGTTAAGTTAAGAATTAGCAACTGTTTAACGATACATTTTCGACGTTTATACGTCTCTTTAACTTTATGAAACGTTTATGAATAAGAGGGTTAGTATTAAAATTATAAAGATCACAGGAGACTAGTCCGTAATATTTACTTATAAGAAAAAATATTGTAAGAAGGAGCGTTAATATTATGCAATTTTCAAATTTTCAATGCTTTCTCACATAGCGGGCGTTCCTGGTACCGGTTGTGGTTCGGTGCACCCTTGTAAGTACTGTCTTTTATCAAGAGTACATGAATAAATTCGATTTAGAATTTAACCCTGTTCTAAACAAAGCTTTATAAAATAGGACCGTTTTTTCTAATAGTTAGGGTGGTTACAATAGTTAGACACGGGTCTATGGGCTTGTTATGCAAATCCTTTGTGACTACGATTGACAGAATCCTTCCATGCGCGTTCTAACCACGCGTTCTTGTTGATATTTTTATCCGACGTTCGTGACTATTCGAGGGTTCCATTTTTAACTTGTTTTCTTTGTTCTAACGGTTTATTTTTTGAACAATGTTCTATTTTTGAATCATGACGTGCAAAAGGGTAATTTTATGCAATCATTTAACTTTTGCACAGTTATTTTTGTGCGTGATTAAATTGGATATGGGATCTAAACATAGAGTATGATCTAAAGAATAAATGGGAGTTTATAAAAGCTCGGTAAGTTTATTTTTCAACCTTTTATTTATGTTGTTTAGCATCATAATTAAACCTTTGGCGTAAAACAAACAGAAAATGTACTGCGATGCATTTCCTCTAATTAGCCAACCAATACATTAGAGCTCCACTAGAAACAGGAAATCCTGATAAACTCAAAAAAAAAGGAATCTCTTTTGTGATATTCGTTGCAATATCATTCATTTTTGAAGCTCGAGTACGCTTCATTCCAGTTTAGAGCGGATCCGACGGGCTCGCCACATGCCGGGGTAAATCACACAAATGGGGCCAGCCGGCTACCAGATGCACCCCTAAATATATCACCCCACACGAAAACAAACCTTACCACCACCGAATAAGGTAGATTTTGTAATGGCAGTCAGAAACCCGGCCTTGTTGAAAAAAAAAGGTGGACTTGAATGACTCTGACGGTCTTTCCCCGGCATTTTGTCGACAGTTCGGGTGCGATTGAAAGCTCCGTGTGGCGTGTGTGTTTTTTCTTGTAATTTTAAAGGTGTAATCGTAAGGTTTGCGCAAGATATCGCGGAGGGGCGCCGGTGGCAAGGTGTTCTTTTTTCTTTGGAACCCCCAGCTGTGACGACAAGTGAGTCATTCAACAACATATGTTTTCATTAACAGGTTTCCCTTCTTTCATACGAGTTTGTTCGACTAATTTATTTATTCATTTAATTCAAGCAACAGGGCTCATAGACTCATAGTGTTATTAAAACATTAACAACAACATAGAAATAATTTGTGACATCACCGCTGCCAGGTGACAGGACCAGCCGATACCTTGCAGCAGTGGCTCACAAACGCAATGGTGTAATGGTGGATTCCTATAATTTACGGACCGTTATTGGTTATAATTAGGATTAGGACTCTTGTATCTTTCCAATAATGAAGCAAAGACCTCTTAGCTTTGCATAGTAGACCCTCCCGTATGAAAGTAGCTGTCACATGTTTAAACGAATTTATTTATATGCCCAGTTTGGCAATAAAAAAAAAACAACCGACTTCCAAAAAATACGCTAAAAAAGTGAAAAATAACTTAAAGTAATTTTTCACTTTTTTTGTGTTTTTTTTGGAAGTCAGTTGTTTTTTTTTAGTAAAAAGTTTTTATTTTTCACTTTTTAGTTGTGTTACCTACCCCACACAAATCCGAATACCACTACCTGCTATTTAAATAACAGTGAAGGAGTAAATAAGGATATCGTCTTGATAAACTAAGTGGGAAAAATACGTAATATTGATGCTAACTCAAAAACTACGCAAGCAAAGTTAATAAAATTTATATGGGTGATCCCATATAAATTTTATTAACTTTGCTTGCGTTTGTTTTTGTTTGGTAGGTCATGCCTCGGAAGCATGACCTACCAAACAAAAAAAGAATCATCAAAAAAAAAACATACAGACGAATTGAGAACCTCCTCCTTTTTGAAGAAGTCGGTTAAAAAGCAAGCATACCGATTCGTTTGTGCTTATAGGAACTGCCGATAAATTGTTAGGTAATTAAAAATCGTTCTTTATAAACTGCTTTTTATTAATTATTGGAATTTCTGTAACAAGTACGCCTATTACCGATGTCATATCCTCATTTTCAGTCCTCTTATGTCAAAATTAATCGTTGTGCGAAATTCTACTTTGAGTTAAAGAGTATATAGTTCAATTTCAAAACTAGCGTGTTTATTATGAAAGTACAAATATGAATTTTGAACATTTCTCCATCGCTGGCAGTATGCGTTCAGTCATGAACGAAAAATTATCTTTTGATGCAAAAGTACGGCGAGGCAAGGGTAAATACACACTTGATCGCTCATGTTTACGTAGTTCAGTTGACTGAATGTATTTATTCCAGGAATTGGACTGTTTATGGGCTACAGTTTGAAAGAGAGATGAGTAAATTGAAAATGACGATTCTGTATTTCTGTAGCGAACGTGCAAACAACACCTATGTATGGTTTGTTCTAAAAGTGTGGAGGTCTATCTGTGGAGGCCATATTGTAATGCCACTTTCAAATTGAGTGTTCGATTTGATTACTTGAATATTTAAAACAGAAATTCTAAATCACATTAAAGATGTTTTTCATTTGACAGTTGATATAGACTATAATTTTATATTTACAATTTTCGTCGACGATTGTTCAATCATAATTTAAAAAAGTTATTCAAACAATATTTGTTGGCAAAAGGGTTGAGATATAAAGTTGCAACTTTCTAAATACAGATGAATTTGTTCCTAATACCATACGCTAATAAGTGATTGCGTAAGAATTTGACCTTAGCAGGGTTTGTTTACAATTTCATCAGATACTTTTTGTACAGACTATAGTAAGCATTGGATTAGAACAGCCGTGCTGTATTGTCAGTTTAACATGAATTTTCGTGTAATCTTCGTAATTTTCACATACTCAAGAGTTGACACATCGGGTTTATCATGACACGCTAATGCCCTGATGCGTATGTGAGTGGGATTGACATTCTAAGACGATTGATAGTACGTATCAATGAAACCTTCACAAGCTGATTAGAACATGCTCATAATATGATAATTATTAGAGGTTGGTGACCAGTCGGCGACTAAAAAGATCGAGCAGCTTTAAGTAGGTACATTTTTATTATAACTAGGAGCTCGTGGCTAACTAATAACAGCCGCTCCGTTAAGCTACGCTTGCCGGGGTTGGTCCGTGGATGGGTGACCATTTTCAGATATTGAGACTCCTCCGTGCCTCGGAAAGCACGTGAAGCAGTTGGTCCTGGCTGTCATTTGTGGATCTTTGACAGTCGTTACGAGTCGTCAGAAGCCCGAAAGTCTGACAACCAGTCTAACCAAGGGGTATCGTATTACCCAGTCACTGGGTTGTGGAGGTCAGATAGGCAGTCGCTCCATGTAAAATACTGGTTTTCATTCCGGTTAGACTAGAAGCCGACCCTAACAAATTGGGAAAAGGCTACGCAGATTGATTGAATGTAACTTGTCAGGAAATCAAACAAGACGCAACATATTATCAGTATTATGTAAAAGGTATAAATACCTCGCTAGTAACTGTAATTATATACTAATTCGTTTCGTAATGTCACTGTGAACGACCAGTCTGTGCTGTTCACCATAATTGGCACGACAGTGCAAATTATGGCTCTACAGTGCAGCAGTCTTGTTCCCATGATCGATCGCATTTTTTCTGTAAGTACTAGGTAGTTCTCATTACGTATACATAAGAAGGTATGTACCGTAGACCTTTGTTTAGCAATAGATAGTTGGTTAAACACAAGTCATCATCATCTGCGCAGCCTTTTCCCAACTCGTTGGCTTCCAGTGTAACCAGATGCAGCTGAATACCAGTATTTTACATAGAGCGACTGCCTTTCTGACCTCCACAACCCAGTGATGGACGGCTTGACGGATTTTACAGTGCGAGTTGGCTAGACACCTCACACTGCAAAATCTGTGAAACCGTTTAGACTATATACATACACCTAAAGAGCGTAGTTTAACATTATACAGTTATTGTTTGACTTACCTAAACTAGAACAGTAGCAGCCCGGTATCTGGATTTGTGCCGCCCGTGCCCGGTAAATGGCAATATAATGCTCCTATTAAATGACACTTAAACATAACTGGCGAAATGTGGGAGTATAAGGTTCACCTCTGCCTAGCCCTTCGGGGAAACAAGGCGGGATGTTATGTTAGATTTTTTCATACCTGTCGGGTGTCGGTTCTGGGTTTACTAATGTTTGCCATAATTTCATATGCCATAATTTCATTAGACATAACGCTTCATTTGCCATAATCGTCAAATGACATAAAATCATATTCCATAATTTCATTGGTCATAATCGATCAAGTGTCATAATATTTATTTGCTATATTTTTCAGTTTCAATAATGTCGTTTTCCATACCATTTATTCATATCATAATATTAATTTGACAAGCGCCCGCAATTTTGATGTTATGTAAAACTGAATAATTTTGCAACATATATTCATAGAAAATTGCTTTATGCTGCAAGAATAAAAAGGCACACACAAAAAAAAAAATGCATTAGCCATGGTTTCTGTCACGGCTCCGGCGCCGCGGGGCTCCGGCGGTCCCACGCGAGCTTATCGTCGCAGATGGTTTAACGCTCACCACCGCAGCTTCGTCTTGATGGCCGGCGACACTCTAGGAGTAGGGCATACAAGACTGCGTAGAGTCGGATTTATAGCGATGCGTTTCTGTCACTAAAACCTATTTTTTTTGCAAATTAGGTTACTTAGGTGATTAACATTCTATACATAGCTAGGGCTATACAAAAAATAGGTACTCCCTACCAATTTTTTGTACAAAACCATAAACGCTTGAAAGTCATGATTATGACACATATGTTGATATGACAAAAGTTATGACTAATATGTTGATATGACAAACGTTATTAGTACAAGTGATAAAATGGCAAGTAAATATTATGACTGAGGACGATTATGGAAAACAATATTATGGCAAATGAAAATATGGCAAGCAAGACAATACCGTCGGTGCTGACCAGGCCAAGACCTAGCTTCATCACGAACTTATCAAAATCTCATACATATAATAAGTAACAGTAACGAAGTCAAAACTATACCTACATTGAATATTAAAAAAGAAGTAATTACTACGAGGTGTGGGAGAACGAGTGTGATACCGAAAATATAGATAGGTTTTTGATTTTTTGTCCGTGTTCCGGATTGCCGCAAAAACAAATGAATGGATTTAGATAAAGGGAGACAGTTTAGAACCCGGATTATAGGGCACTTTTAATCCTGGTAGTAAGTTCCTATGGGATATTTTCCGGCTTACACGCGCGAAGCCGCGGGCAAAAGCTAGTACTTAATTAAATAACTCGACCACTTTTATATGTCATAAAACCCCTAAAGGTCTATTCACACATATCAGTGAAGCCACAGTTCCGACACAGTGCGAAATCTTTCATACTTTCTCTATGAACACATCCCCCCACTTGTCAGTGACGAGTGTGACGACACAGTGCTCTCAGTGTCAGTGCCGATACCGGCATGACAATGTATGAAAAAATAATTATTTTTAAAGAATACTTAACTTTTTATACGAAAGTAGAACGTAGTTATTGAATAATCTGTGTCTATACAGTATACATTTCTGCATTCGCTACCAACCACGTTATCAAAGGCGCCCAGGGAAGCAGGACTTCCTCCAAATAGACGATATACATAGGTTCACCGTACGCTCTGTGGCTAGAACCCAAACAAAGTAGCCTATGCACCAATAGGTAGACAAACTCGACCGCGTAGCAAGAGGGACGGGCGAAAACGTCGTTACTGCAAGCGACAGGCGGTTACCTACACAGTGTTATGTGTCCCTAGTACCATGGTGACGTGTTTCCCTATTAAATAGGTAGGGTATGTAGGTAACTGAAGTTTTCGTTGCCTTTGGCTTACTTAGCTCGTAACTGCTACTAGATAGTTTCGCTTTGGAATGAAAGAGAAATCCTACCACCAAATCTCTGGAAAAGTAAGTGGCTAAGTAATAACAGACAAGCAAGCTGAAGTGAAAATGGGCCGGCCATATTAGCCGTAGAACCGATGACCGTTGAGGTAGACGTGTTCTTGAGTGGAGACCTCGAATCGGCAAACGTAAGGTAGGACGCCCTCAGGCTAGGTGGAGCGACGATCTTCGCAGGGTGGCTGGTAGCAGCTGGATGAGAGCTGCCGAGAATCGAGCTAAACGGCGTGCAATTGGAGAGGCCTATGTCCAGCAGTGGACTGCTATAGGCTAACGATGATGAAGTAATAACAGCCGCTCGGGTCGATCGACCAGGTCAAGCTGCGCTTGCCGGGCTTGGCCCGTAGAATGGTGACCATCTTTACATACCAAGACCCCTCCGTGCGTCGGAAAGCAAGTTAAGCAGTTGGTTCCGGCTGTCATTTGTGGATCTTTAACAGTCGTTACGGGTCGTCAGAAGTCCGAAAGTTTGACAACCAATGTTACCAAGAAGTATCGTGTTACCCAGTAACTGGGTTTTGGCTGTCAGATAGGCAGTCGCTCCATGTAAAATACTGGTATTCGGCTGCCGGTTGGACTGGAAGCCGACCACAACATAGTTGGGCAAAGGCTAAGCAGATGATGATATTTCTCTTGGAGTCCTGTCATATTGACATCATAATGAATAGCTACGTTGAAAGCGTCACCCAAAGGCGCCATAATTATCCTCTTGTGGATGAATGCTGACGAAACGAAGTCGTGAAAAACAGCATTGTCTGTTTAGAGAGCAGCTATTTGTTCTCTTAAGTAAATGGTTCGAGCGCGGAGTTCGATAAAATACTCAATTATCCTTTTGACGATCGCAACAGCGAATGAAATCGAATTAATTTGCTGTTTTTAAAATGTTCTCTGTTGTGAAATCTAATTACTTATTGCAGAGTGTACACATGTACTTACCTGCAGCCTTTTTGTAGGATGTTCACAAAAACCAGTTGTCTTAATTATTATCATTGATCACCATTGCACGCTTTCCCATGATCTGTACATAATTTCATTCAGGGTTTTGAAGAAAATTACGAATCCTTCACAAGTTTGAAAAATTCAGCTGCTCAACAACGTTAATAATGCAATACGTAATCAGCCTATAATGTTCCCACTGCTGGGACACAGGCCTCCTCTCGATGAGAGGCACGTGGGCTCAGTGCGGCTGGTAGATGTCACTTCAATTTTTTGTTCTAGGTTTTTTCACGATGTTTTCTTTCATCGTTTTGAGAGCAGTAGTGATGAAATAATTTACATACAGTAAAGTACCTTGGCAAGAGGTTCGCACCTATGATCTACAGCTCGAAAGTCGGTTACCACTGGGCTACCACATAGAAACGATAATCATTGCTTTTCAAAGCATATTCTAAACAACATCACAAATTGCTTAGCTTGATCCTCCGTTATGTCGAAAATACTGCAGCATTAATTCTGAAATAAATTTGTATGTTAAGGTTGAGGATTGATGCTAGACGAAGACACGTTTACATAAAAAAAATCTCTATAGAAAAAAACCAAAGTTACCTCTAAACCGAACTATAAATCGCTGGTATTCAAAAAACTTAGATCATGAAACTTTGCATAATAACTGAACTAACTATAAAGCAGGACTTATGTTTTTAATTACCTTTATTTTCCCTGTATAAAAAAAAATTATCTAAACTTTTCGAGGCTTGGAGCCGCCAGCACCCCACTCCGTCCCGCTCTCACTCAGTCCGCGAGTAGTATGGTGCGAACAAGATGTAAAGTGAATTTAAGCTGAAGTAGTACAGGCTCTTAATAACTAATAACTAAGGCTTTTCTAAAGGCCACATTGCCAGTGTTTGTATTTCCTAGAGATAATTTAATTGTTTACCTAGAATCGGTTCTTTGTAAGTACTTTTCCTTAGAGTGGAATCCACAGTAATTGTATTAAAGTAAGAGGTGCCACGAACTGGAAGTTTTGTATCGACTGAGGTATAAAGCAGTGTGTGTCTGCACTTAGGGAATAAAGTGTATTACGGAGTAAAGTGATATTTAGTTCGAAAGAGGTTGGTAGAACCTTAGGTGGAGCTCGTGGCTAAGTAATAACAGCCGCTCGGGTCGATCCATCAGGTTAAGCTACGCTTGCCGGGGTTGGTCCGTGGATGGGTCACCATTTTCACATATCGAGACTCCTCCGTGCTTCGGAAAGCACGTTAAGCCGTTTGTCCCGGCTGTCATTTGTGGATCTTTGACAGTCGTTACGAGTCGTCAGAAGCTCGAAAGTCTGACAACCAGTCTAACCTAGGGGTATCGTATTACCCAGTTGCTGGGTTGTGGAGGTCAGATAGGCAGTCGCTCTATGTAAAATATTGGTATTCAGCTGCATCCGGTTAGACTGGAAGCCGACCCCAACATAGTTGGGAAAAGGCTAGGCAGATTGATTTGACACGGCTACACATCAAGCTATACATTTCCAGTATGAGCTGACCTCGCATTGTACGGGAATCCTATACAATGCGAGATCAGCACAAACTGGAAATGTATAGCTTGATGTGTAGCCGTGTGTACATCTTTATAAACTGTACCTACTGTTGTACCTAGTTAATTAATAATACTAACCCTTAGTTGATAAGTTTATTGTTGTACTAACCAGTGGATCAATGTTGTCAAATTAAATAAATAAATAATAAAAAGGGCGAAATGCGAAAAGTGTAGGTATTTCGATATCATCTCTCGTGTCAACAAAAACAGTATGAGAACAGGTACATGCCACGGTATTAAAAATGTATCATTATATTAAAATATAATATATTTAAAAGTGACCTCTGAGTTTATTTCGGCCTTTCTTCTCAGAGGAGTCAGGAAAGGCCGACCTCATCTAGTTTTTAAAATACAGGGTGTAAGGGACAGCCCTTACTAAGACGACCGGTTTATGAAATTATTTCAGGAACTTTATGTGAATCCAATAAACCTGATTTGTTTTATTACCTCACACGCAATGTATCGTTACCGTGGCACAATACACGTAGCCGCACTTCCCGTGGCGGGAGGGCGCGCTCGCGACGCATGATTTATCAATGTAAATTCTGAGCTTCACGCGTCGTTCGCATTTCAACATCCATTGCTGGTTGCTGATTTTTTTTTCTTCTAGCTATTTTATTTGCATAAATGGACTGCTGCGTACAGAGAATGTAATTTTACATTGAAATAAAGGAATAGTAACTAAAATATAATAAAAAAAATGAAAATTTACCTGAGAAAATTTCCGGTGGAATATGTTTCAAAATAAACTGAATTCCCCCTGTTAATTTGAGGAGGGCTGTCCCTTACACCCTGTATGATTGACATGTTTATGCTTGTACAAACCTAGTTACAGAAATAATTTTATTTCATTTATAATGTATACTGAATTTACGTAAAATATTGAATCTAAATATGGAACCTTCCTGAACACAGGTACTAAAATAGCCCCTCTTTTATTCCAGAATGATTCCGGAGCCCCACAGTGACATACGCAAAGGTCAAGTCTTGCCGAAGCCGACCAAGATGGCAGCCCACGAGTTTCACAAAGCAATACGAAATGTGTTAGTTAACAAAGTTGGTTGGTCGGAATCCATGACTGAAGAGGAAATTAACAGGCTGCTACAAGAGTTTGCGTATCGAGGTTGTGATATAAGATACAAAAGTCCTACTGAATAGCTGAAATATGTATACTTACAATATAAATAGATAATTATTTATTAGTACAATAGTAGTTTAGCATTATTAAATAACGTAGGCGTTTAAAAAAATCTTTTTCGATACATTTACTCGAAAATTCGTTCTTATTACACCAATTTTTGGTTCAAAATGCGAAAATGCGGTATTTGGAGAAAAAAAACAGTTGTTCTTTACATTTTGACGAGCGAACAAAAATGTAGGGTTTTTCCCATACCTAATGAAAGTTATTCATAATGATGAGTACAATGACCCCTTAAGGGGATGCCTATGAATTCAATTTCACCTTGTATAGACGCTTCTAGGGATTAAATTTATTTATTTTTAACCCTCGACGGAAAAAGAGGGGTTTTATAAGTTTAACGTGTGTATCTGTGTGTCTATCTGCGCCATCGTAGCTGCCAAACGGCTGAACCGATTTTGACATTTTTGGTTTTGTTTGAAAGGCGACTTGATCGAGAGTGGTCTTAGCTATAAAAAAAAAGATTTATTAGATGCTTTGTTTTTGTCGAGGGTTTAAAAAAAAAAAACACGGTACTTGTGTTTTAAACGCCTGTAATTTCATTTATTACCTAGTATTTGTTTTATTTTTACTATATTGTATAGTTGTAGTGCAATCCTAAGATCTGTAACGACACCAAATATAATGGAATTAAGTTAACTACATAATACTCTTTAGTATATTTTTTATTATTTTTATTAATCTTCTAGTCCGTAAGTTAAATATTACTAACCAAAGTCAATACTCATTCATTTAATAAATATTGTATATCATAAATAAACTATCTATAGATCTATTGAACATTTTTTACATTATTTTAATTTAAGAATTCTGTAACGATTTTTTTCTCCTTATCCTACATAATATGGACAAGTAAGTAGGTGCTATAAACCACTTCAATAAAAACGGAGATCAGAAAAGTTGGTTCTCAAAATACCGATTACACCGATTTACATACCTATCTGTTCCATTATTATTAAATTAGATAAAGGCACCGAACAAAAATACTAGTGGGCTAAACCCTCAGGTTTTTGAAAAAAATTATAAATTCAACTAACATGCTGTCATACTTATAGAGAAAAATAACAATTCTTTCAGCCAACTAATCTGAGACCCTGGTCAAAGTGACTTTCTTTCAGCGATATCGATGATGGAAAAGGCAAAAATGCATAGGACTGACATAAGCTATCGAAAAGCTTATGTCAATCCTGTTGAAAGTCGTCGTAGAAATACGAAACGCTTTCGAAGCGATTGTCACTTGTCTAGGCCCTCTGAGCAGTTAACATGAGATATGACAGCATAATCAGCCTATAGTGTTCCCACTACTGGGACACAGGCCTCCTCTTTGTAAGAGGAAGTGGGCCGTAATTTTTTTAATGTTACCCTTACTGTTCACGACACTAGTTTCATAATGTAAACTCTGCTTTATGTTATAATTAAGTATGTTACAATAATACGTTTTTCCATATCCATTTAAGTATGTTATCCATTGCAATGCATGTAAAAAACACTCCAGGACTACAATTTCTCTTTGATACAAATATAACCGTTTCTCTACAAAAGTACTTCAATTCGTCTTATTACAATCCTAGTCAAATCAAATCCTCATTTATCAATAAACTGAATACCGGGCTACAAACCCTGTTGAGCTAATTGTCTGAAACAAACCCTCCACTGCTCCAGGACAAAACAAGAAATATAATTAAGTAACGCTATTGGTCGGGAGTAGGATGCTCAATTTTCGTTACTAGGCAACTAATCCTCTCCCGCTTCCTATCGGAAAATTCCCCCTAGAGTTCTAGGAAAACGGCTGAGGCTACACTAAATACTACTACAGAGATGAGCTATGTTCAGAATCAATTTAAAAGGTCAGTCGAATGTTTTTGTTTGCTTGCGTTCATTCGTTTTTGTAACTGAGCTTTATTTCGGCTGTTATTCGTCTGTTTGCTGAAAGTTTTCCGAATGTATCCTTCGCTTAAAAGTGATGGTTACAAATTGATCTGCATGTAGATGCCAATACATCCGTCAAAAACACACAAAACAAAAGAATACGTATTTTTTATGATTCCGTAGTTAACAAGGAACCCTTATTTGTTTTTATTCGGAGCTAAATCGAAGTCAAACACAATATTTGTTGGTAGATTCAATTCTGGGGGCTTAAAACGGTCACTTTAGCAGAATCATAACATGAAAATGTTATGAATCATCGTAAAATGTCACAAACTTACAATTCATAATTATGATCTGCGTGTAATTCATATTACGAAATAATTCATCTGTTTTGTAGTTTTCTATGGAGATTCGTAAAATGGTCCACAAATTATGAATCGCTTTTATGCCAAATTAGAGAAATTGCTAATGACAGCTGGGCAGCAGTTCATTTCCTGAATAAACTGCTTTTAGAAGAATTGCTAATGTGTCCGGTTTAGGCTCCCTGTAGTTTCTTAGTACCAAAAAGTACGAACTAAAAGGAGTATGTAAGTATCGTAGCAGGTGGCGTTCTGTGTGTCTGCCTACCCACCGTAGGAAGGCGTGAGTACCTATATGTATATATACAATGTGGAGACGACAATACAACAATAAATAAAAACACTAGCAATACTAATGCATAAGAGTATTTTGGAACTATCAAATAAATCGTAACATCGAAATTAAAAAAGTCATTTTTCCAAACAAACTAAATAGTAGTGATGGGCTGACTATGGGATTTGCCGATCTTTGACGAGCTATCGTAACTAAACTATTGGATATATTTGATTAATGTTGTAGATACGGAGTTAAATTTTTTGTCGTATTGATGTCTCCACCTTGTATAAATGCCAGAAATGTCTAATTACCAATCTATATTAGTTTCATCCAAAGTGAGTCCAGTAGTCAAACGTTTCGAACAGATAGACTGAAATATTTATTTTCGCTTAAAAAAAAGTTGACACAATGTTATAGAGATTATATTGTTGCTAGCCTAGATCCTGTTTCCAGTATTGATTTTAACTTCCGGTCGCAGAATATAAATATCGATGCTATTTTATCTCGGGATGAACATTATGACAACGTGAAAAAGTTGAGTAGATTGACGTATTTCCGTAGTGGAGGAAAAGTGGACTATTTTAATGTTCTGTTACGTCATGCGATTTTGAACAATATTTGCGCTGTTTCAATATTACCATAGGATAGATTTTAGTAGAAAGTATTAAAAATACCTGCAGGTGTAGCATGACGGTTTCTAACTCTACGAAGAATAGACATAGCTTTTTCTGTACAAACTGACATTTCGTTTCTTCATTTTTGACATCGCACCGTAGAAATCTTTCTACAATCTGTCATTTTGTCTTTCATTTCTAACGATCTTTGTCTAGGTCTTTTTATATGTAGACTATTTCGGAAGAAAGTTTTCTACTCAAACTGTCAAAATCACACTGACAACTGACATTTGTCTATGGTAGTGAAGACAATTTGATTTTGGAATCGCCAGTAGAAAACTTTCTACTCGACGGCCACAAAGTATAAACGGTTATCTACATAATCATGATTTTACAAGGGAGCGTTTTGAACGAGAAATTGTGATAATTAATAGAAGGACAAAGCTATCTTCTGCTATTTTACATCATTTAGTTAATAATAAGTAGTTATAAGTACCAAGAAAATAGTTAAGGCCAATATTACTGTGAAATTGTTTGATCCAAAATACGGTACTTCGATACTTTGAGAAAATATTTTGTAGTTGACTTAATCAGTAAAAATTGAGAATTTAACAGAAAAAAAAATCCTATGACAAAACAAAGAATTCTGAGTCGAATTATATAAAAGAGTAAATTTCGTAAAAAGTGCAGTTGACTCTTTCTACTTTGCTGCCGTCGTACTGTCTACACGAAACGTCATTTTTGTCTAGTCTTTCGTCTACAAAACGGTGCTCATGCTACGCCTGCTGGTGGTATTGGATCTAGTGAAGGCCGCGGGAATCCGCTGGATGCGAGAAGCACAGAACCGGTCGAAGTGGCGGTGCTTGGAAGAGGCCTATGTGTGTGTAGGCCTCCTCCAAGCACGTCCATAGCTGGCTGTGGACGTCTTTTGGCTGAAATGAAGATTCTGATCACACTCACCTGTATTAGTAAAATACAGTACAAGAGAAGAAAATAAAATAAAAGTCAATACAATAGTAACGAAGAATGTTTGTCCGTTTGTCTGGATGTATATTGGCGCAAAAAGGGCTGAACGGACACACAGATATTTTATACCTGAATTAACATAATATGCCTACTCTTAATCTCGTTGGTACGTTCCCATAGGGATATTTACCGCGCCGTGGGTAAAAGCTAGTTAATACAATAAACAAGAAGAAAATAAGGTAAAAAAAACCTAAATATATATGCGCACTTCGTAGCAGCCGCCTTTTGCCATCAACTGGACACAGAGGAATTCCTAACCTTTTAATTGTGAGCGTAATAACTTTTTCCGCTGACACACTTTTATGAGCGATGTCAAGGACTGACAACTCAATCCACGTACAACATTGTTTAAAAGTATTGTCAAGTTGGGTGCCTGTATACTACATCTAATACATACCTACTTACCTCTTTGTTTGACTGTATATAAAGCTACATTTTCCCAGCTTTATGTCCTGTCCATTACAGTCCCCTCGGTAACCCATTTACTTCTTAAATTCTCAGAAATCTGTTCGTTTCAATTACACTCCCGGTTTGTTTTTCACAATACAGGGCCGAGTTCCTGTCATGCCCATTACTGTCCATTGAATGTGGAATGTGTGTGTCGATAATTGTATTGTATTCTTTGTTATATGAGGATGGAAACATTATTTGCAACCGTATATTATGTCTATTGTAATAAACTGTACTGAATAATGTGGGTATATGGTGTTAGCACAGTTGGAAAATGAAGACCGCAAAAGCTAATAGGATTATACTTAAAAGTAAATCATCAACATAACATAATACCACCACGCCTTTAATCCCCGAAGGGTTAGGCAGAGGTGTTCCTATAGTACCTACAGCCATATTTCGTCAGTTATGTTTAAAGGCTCTTACATACTGGCGCGACTCGTCGCACGGCGCGACGCCGCCGCATTGTTCGCCGTGATATTTTCTCAGAAATTGTTTTTAAAAAGTCGCGTCGCGTTACAAGTCGCACCAGTATGTAAGAGCCTTAAGTCCCATGTAAATCAACAAGTTAACAGAAAAATAAAACGTATATCTAAAGTAAATAAAAATGCCGAGTTTATACCAAAGAATAAACATTCCTATAACGCCTATAAACCAACGGTGTGAAAGTATGGAAAATTCCGTGAAATCTACGAGTAAAAGCTATGGAATAATACAGAAATATTTATTTTTAGATTTTGAGCTCCCGCGGGCTTTTTCGAGCGTCCTTGGATATTATGAAAATAAGATCATTTACTTTACTTGATATAATCCATAGGAGTAATTCTATGTTAAATACCTACTGGTATTCAGCTGCGTTGGAAGGCCTCTCAACTCCCAAGCCCGCAGGAATCCGCTGGATGCGGGAGGCACAGAACCGAACGAAATGGCGATGCTTGGGGGACGCCTATGTCCAGCAGTGGACATCTTTCGGTTGTAATGATGATGACGATGATGAATTCAGCTATATCCGGTTACACTGGAAGCCGACCCCATCATATTTGGAAAAGGATAGGCATCCAGTTTAACCGGATGCAGCTGAATACCAATATTTTACATAGAGCGACTGCCTATCTGACCTCCATAACCCAGTAACTGGGTAATACGATACCCCTTGGCAAGACTGGTTGTCAGACTTTCGGGCTTCTGACAGCCGGGACCAACGGCTTAACGTGCTTTCCGAGCCAAGGAGGAGTCTCGGTATGTAAAGATGGTCACCCATCCACGGACCAACCCCGGCAAGAGTAGCTTAACCTGATGGATCGACCCGTGCAGGCTGTTAATAGTATTACTTAGCCACGAGCTATTTTAAAATACAATAGACGTAGGAATATTTAGTAACCAGAACACGACGTGTTGCCACCGAGCGCTGGACGTGTGGCAACCCTTCGTGTTCTGATTTGCGACTGGTCAATCGTCATCCTGAAGATGCCTCGTTGGGAGGTGAAACACGTGTCGATTACTTACAGGGTTTATCTCTAGAAGAATAGTTAAGCGGAATAGGTTACTAAATATATCTACGTCTATTGTATTTCATCAAACTGACCTCACCTTTTTTATACATGCTGTAAGACGTCTCTTAAACATACATAAGTAGGATCATTACTTCTACTTACCTTTTTGTAGCACACAGTATCAATCTCCGAACATAAATGTTTTCTTACTTTCAAACGAAATGAATCGTAGGCGCGTTGTCAGGCAACCGATATGAATCAGAAAAATCCATACGACTGCCTTCGATTGTCAACGATGCTTCTTTGTTATTTTTCAGACGGCTAAGGCCCTTTCCTCTCTGATCAGTACGTCAGCGCGGTGCGGGACCGGTATGCTTGGTACTGAAAGCTTACCGAGAGCCTACATTTCAATGAGCGTTTTCTGATTTCTCGGTATACGCGGGAGCAGGGCGGGATCGTTTCGGTACCGCGTGAAGTCACGCGTTTTTCTGCATGCTCGGTACCGAAAGCTTACCGAGCGCCTTATAAATATATCATCTAGACTAATATTATAAATGCGAAAGTGAGTTTGTTTGTTTGTTAAGCTTTCATTCTAGAAAAGCTAAAAGGATTTGATTTATTATACCGAAACGATACCGCACCGAACAATGAGGAAACGTTATCGGTGGTCGTGGTATCGTTTCGATATTATACCGAAACGATACCACACTGCTTTCGTTTCGTACTGACCAGTGAGGAAAGGGCCTCAGGATCTGAAATACTTGCGATTTTTAAACGCGTTTGTCGCGTTCGCTCCGACAGCAGGTAATAATCATGTTTAGATTTTAGATTTCCGTTGCCATTAGGCGTCCGATGTCTTCCTCGATATTTTGTCATACCAGTGATTTTAACGTGGAGCCAACTATTCGGAAATGTACCATCGACTCGAAAAGAAGAATAACTGGCTTGCAGTTTTTAGTCGGGACCTGTTTATACAGGGTGTAAAAAGACAAATTAATGTATAGAATGCGTATTTGACGGCTATGTGATGGGCCTTTTGTAGTAACAGTAGCGCAAAAATAATTGCTGAGAAATGAATTTTATTTTTGGTGTGAAAAATCTCTGTTTACGGTAGTGCGAAACGTAACGCACGCAAAACATTGTGTTTATGGGTGCATGCAAGAGTTCAAAGTTCGTGGGGATATTTAAAATTAAGTTATAACATTGAAAACTTGCTTTCTTTAAAAGTGTCTGAAAAAGTTGGAACTTTGACCTTCAATATCTCCGTAACCAGAGGGTTTCCAGGTATGGTACAGACGAAAAAAATAATCACAATGACGGGAATAACAAGTGTCTTTCGGCTTCGCTAAGTGTCTTTTTACACCCGGTATAACTTATTTTGTTGCCAGAATTTCAAAATTCAGAGCACACAAAACACGATTATGAGCTTATATCCAGCGTATTTCTACTACAAAATCATTGAGGATAGCTGTTCTGGGTTCGCCTTTTAACCGACTTCTTCAAAAAGGAGGAGGTTCTCAATTCGTCTGTATGTTTTTTTTTTTTTTTTTTTCACGGAGGAGTCTCGATATGTGAAAATGGTCACCCATCCACGGACCAACACAGGCAAGCGTAGCTTAACCTGATGGATCGACCCGTGCGGCTGTTATTACTTAGCCACGAGCTCCTCATGGTCTATCCATGTGCCTTTAATTAAAATCTTATTTTTTCAGTCGTCTAAGCGAGAAAGCGATACAAACAAACAAACAAACTCACTTTCGTATTTATAATATTACCAGCTGATGCCTGCAGCTTCACCCGCGTGGATGTCGGTTATTATATACTAAAACCTTCATCGAGAACCATTCTATCCATTGGTGAAAACAGCATGAAAATCGGCGCAGTAGTTTTTGAGTTTATCGCGAACAGAGAACAGACAGGCAGACAGACACGGAGGAGGACTTTGTTTTATAACATGTATGTAGTGATAAGTTAGGACAAGAAAATATGTTTTCCATTTTAGCTAGTAGCCACGAGATGTTTCTAAAACGGGTATAGTGGTCGACGAACAACGTATTAATACCTCCAATATGGAAGGTGTAGTAGGCACAGGCGTAGCTCTGTTCACTAATATTCTAATGATGACGCCGAAAAGAATGCCTTCATTAAGAACTAATCGGAGTTAGAAACACGATGAGCAGCATGAAAGGGAGGCGTGAGGGCTATAATTAAGCTGAGGGACAATACAGATTGATTATGAAAACAATTCTATACTAATATATTTAGTGCGCAGTAAACACACCCAATTGCAGAAAAACCTACTGAAAACAAGATGAAATAAACTAATAATTAATATGCTTTAACAAAAATTATGAAACGCAGTTAGCGTATAGGATGTAATGCCAGTCAGAAACTAGAAAGTCTGGCAACCGGTTTTACCAAAGGGTATCGTTTTACCCAGTTACTGGGTAAAACGATATTACCAGTTACGGGTTGTTTTTTAAGTTCAGATAGGCAGCCGCTCCATGTAAAATACTGGTACCCAGCTGTATCCAGTTAGACTGGAAGCTGACCACAATATAGTTGGGAAAAGGGCAGGCAGATGATGATAATTATAGGATGTACTGAAATTAATGGAAAGCCGGTCTTAAAAGTAATGTATGCATCATCTTGTTTCAATATTTTCAGTAAGTTTTTCATGCATAAAGTTTTATTTTTATTAAAAAATTAATTGTTATTAGCAGTCCGTGTTTGCAGTCAATTAAAAAGATTAAGCTGAATATCATTTTCCAACTGTCAAAACTGCTACTTACAAGATCCTAAAAGGGTATACAAGGAACCCAATCGTGGAACAGAACCGAAACCCTGCGGCCAGCAAATCTCCAATAAGAACAAATTACTGTCGCGTAGTGTCTATGGTATAACGCAATATTGTCTTTGGTTCCTGTCATTGACATCAACCAATAAGACACAGACTGTCAGTTATTTCTTAATTTTAATGAAATTAATTATATTTATTATAGTGGATAAATCATTTTACTATTTGTGAAATCATAGATCACACTTATGTTTTAGTACTTGAGTGAGATACCTGAGATACAGGTTTATTCCTAGTTCAGGTAGAATCAAATTATTATATACCACCTCTAGTTTAAGGCCCTATTTTGTAAAATATTTATGTAAATCAATTATTTCAATAAACAATTTCAATTTCAATTTCAATTTTTTTTTTTTTTATTGTTGTAATGTGCGTTTTGTTTGTGCAGAATAAACAATATTTCTTTATTTTCTACTAAAATAGCAAGGCTAGGCAAGGGAAAAACTGCAATTCAAAATGCTTCTCTAATCTTTCTTTTCATCTTATATGCAACGTGTAATCGGAAATTTAAGCCGACTTTAAACTCAAATGGCTCAAATACAAAGTTCGGTTCCCGCCATCGAGTAGCTTAAACCTCGAGTTGCTAGGCAACTAGCCAGATTTTTGCTCGCCAAAACGGGAAAATCTTCCGCATTTTCCATATTGCGGATTCTGATGATTATAATTCTGTGAAGCCATATTTGTTACGGTCGTGAATCATATTTTAATCATCATACAATTTTACACTGACCTGCAAATTGCAAAAAACGTAAGAAAAGAATTTCGCGGGCTAGCTTAGTGCATCTCCCTTAAGGCGAATTCGACCAAACTTTTATCCCTAGAATACAACTTTTGACAGATTTTCTATACAAATACTGTCAGACTTCAATTTTATTCCCCGAATAAGAATAAAAGATATCTGGCTTTGGTTAAATCAGCCCGTAATATTATAATCTTTCCCACTTCTATTGTTTCAATTCAAAAGATTTAATTCAGCTTCAAATGTTGTCTAGTTGAATACTCAGGCTAATTTTGAGCTTACACGGCCGGTCCAAGCATTATGTCTGGATTTAGTTAGCTCTCCCATGTATGTTATTTTCTCTACCTATTATCTGCAATTGGGCTGAAGCTGAAGAGGATTATGTGCTTTAAATGTTTAGTATTTTAATGTAGGGTACTAACCAATTTCTTTGGATTTTAGAAACTACTTCAGTAGATGCGAAAATTCTCCATCCGACAGTTTTGAAGTACCTCTATATTTCTAATACATTGCTTCATAAGATTCATAAATTCTTCTGCACAACAACGTAAATAACGTAATGAACGTTGCTAAACAGTCAAAATGAAAGAAATTACTATAAATTATCGTTTTATGTGAAACTGAAAACAGGGGTCATAAGTTATTACTTGTAGACACCCGATTGAAATGACGGCCGTCCGCGCCCCATGTAATAATCCTGAAAATACCCCATTTAAAAAAAAATGTGGCGATTTTTTTTTTCTGTTTTCCTGTATATTACCACGTTAATAGACTCTCAGTACTATTCTTAACAACACCCTCACGGTTCGGACAAGGTTTTTTTTTTACATGCTGAATAGGTACCAAAAAGTTTACTAGGAACATTTTCGGTATAACTTATTAAAAGACATGAAAGAAGCTGCAAAAGTAAAAAAAAACCGCGGCGCAGTTATCAACGCCCAGAACAAAATAAATGGGAGACACTTGTTCCAGACTTTCACTTCTTTAAGTCTTATAATAAATTAAGAATTACAAAAGGAAAATTCACTAAAAGTGTGTGTAGTGAACGTACTTAAGTAGACTGGAAGTGAGCGTGAGAATGTCTAAGTGTGTGTGTGTGTGTGAGGGAACAGCTTTCTAAGGAAACCGCAGCTTATTAGTCTTTTATTTTATTTCTAGATGTCAAATTCATTTAAATGTTTGTACGCACATTATTCATGAATTGGATGACTGTGGGAGTGTGGGCTGATGTTGTAGCCAGGGTCAGTCTTATGTCATTGTATGCTTTAAAACTTAAGTTTTTATTAAAACTTAAATTCAATTCTTACTTTAAAACTTAAGTTTTATTACCACTATCAGTGCTTAACGGACCTTTGTTACGTGCAACATAACCGCATGGTACACTACTTATATCTTTTAGACCACAAGAAACTCTTTATTCGACGCTTGCAATGTTGCAGCTTCTGCACGTTGTTGCACTAATGGTGATCATTTTGAGAGAAACTACTTTCACATTGGATATCTACCTTTGTATACCAAGTACTAATGTTCATAGGTAATAAGTTTTTTTTATCGACACTGGTTTTTTAGGCATTCTCCTTTGAAAAAGATGTGGGATCCTATTGATAATTTTCTTTCTAAATATAAGTTTTTAAATAGAAAAGTAACTTAGTTAAATCTGCTTTAACACCCTAGCTCCTTTGTCTATATTGTCTTTAATTCAATCAAATAAGTTAACTTTCGCAAAGTTTATTAAACTTCGGTTAACTTAACCATCACTTAAAATGGTTGGACGGTTAAGCAGGTGCTGCCGTGCACCCTCAGCTTTATAATAAGTGTGTTATTATGTCCCCTATGTTAAGGGGTGAACTATTAATAATAAGAGTGACTAACTGTTACTTTTTTATTATTAAAAGTTTATATTCTTACTGAGTTTTTATTTTATTTATCTCTGTAAGTCTTCATTCATTATTCAGTAAAAATATACTATCATGTTTGAAAGGAATATGCTTTTTAATTAGAAGCAAAGAGAATTTAAATACAGCTAGTGTTTCACCGGCGGTGAATTTCATAAAATGTGAAGCATTCATGTTATTCGCTCAGCTGGTAAGCAACTATTCATTATGTGAATGCCAGGCTTTATATTACGAGTGTGTGTGTTGTATGAAAGTGTTTCAGATAATTTTATCTCTGCTAAAGTATCTATGAAACAAAGAAATGTCGTAAAAAAAAAAATCTGCTCCTTTTGAAATTAGAACGTTGAGTGTTTGTTGTGTAAATAAAACTTAACTTTTTAATAAACTAAGATTGAAGAAGACCTTTTTGAAAATTGTTTTTAAGCCAATTCAATTTTGTGTTTTTATTTTGTTTCTTTTGTTTTTGTGTTGTCTATTGTTTATTTTGTTTTAATGTTATGATGCATAGAAATACTAAGTTATGATGTGAATAAGTTAACAGTTTTCGCGCTTGCACAAATGAACTTGAAGTGGAGAGAAATAATTTAACACCAATTTTATATATGACGATTTATTTCAATCGTTAGACATTCATAGATTAAAATTTTCTTAACATAAAATTTGACTAGATAGTGACTAGAACTCCCAAGCGGGACACCTGTTGCTTTGAAACGCCACAATACGCATAGAGTCTTTATTTTGACTGGCTTTAGTCAATTCCCGAACAAGAAGGTAGAAACAACTCCGGATAAGAAACGTCACGGGGGTCACAGGGTTAAAGAAACACGAGGAATAGTGATCCGAAACGAAGTGGTCCGAAACGAAGAGATCAGCAGGAGAGGTTTACTTGCGGGTGGGCTCAGGGCCCAGCAATACTCAGGCAACACCGATCTCGCTGATCCCCTGCAGCAGGCGCAGGCGGAGATGGTTGAATACCGGGTGCTGGTACGAGATGCCGAGCCCGTTCAAGAAGCGCAGAGTCTCCTGAGCGCACACCAAGAATCCGAGTTGCTCCGGATCCATGTCAGCCGGCACGTCCTCCACCAGAGAGTTCTCGTCCTCCTCCGACAGCAAGTCGTCGTACTCTAACTCCTCCTCAGGGTCCGAGGCCGGACGCTGATTCTCTTCCATGTCGACGGCGCAAATTCTTCCAAACAAACGCCTCAGCGCCTCACGCTTCTCAGCGGGCACCGTATCATTCCTCAGCGGCTCGCTGTGAGAACGCTTTTGAACACGCTGTCGTTTAGCGCGCCGGTCGCGGTTGTCACCAGCCGCGGCGGCGGCGGACGTATCCTCGCGTTTACGTTTGTTCATCATTATCAGTTTGCCCGACGGCATCGAAACACAAACTGCGAATGGGCTATGCACTGGGAATTGAAGGGCCCCGCGATTACAGCGAGACTTGCTATCCTTGTCTAGCGGTGGGGCGGAGCGTGTGTTAGAGTGAGACGGCAAGGTCAGCTGCAGCGGGAACAGCTGGGCGAGCAGATGCAGGGCGCGGGGCACGCACGCTTTGTTTGATAAAGTTTATTCGGGGAAATAAAACTGTTAGCCGCGATTGCGCGGACCGCGGGAGGCGGGGGGCGGGGGGGCGCGGGGTGCGCGGGGCGAGAGGACTGGCCCGGCCGGCAGCTGCGACGCATCTGCCGCTCAGGTGGAGCTACATGCCTCGTCTCAAGGTGCCGACTTCGCGTAATTAAGCTTCAGATCGGCTCGAATGTAAACAAAACAATAGGTACGTCTAACTCGTGTAATCAATGTCCTGTAGTCCATTGTCTCTCAAATTATATAGGATATACTTGCACACGTCTTAGCTCCTAATCTGTTAGTACGCCTTACATGACCTACCTTTACATTATGCGTTAGGATAGGTAAGTTAAACAAAGAGATTGCAACAAAGCGGTCGTGAACGACGGGATAAAATGTGAATGTAGGAACAATGATAGTTTTAATAAAGCAAATTCCAGTAACATTCTCGACTTAAAGCCCCGACAAGCGTACTATGAGATTTCATCTGAACAAAAACTGAAATATAGACAGTGGCTGTTTCATTTTACAGTTCCATTTACGAACTGAAAAATGAAACAGTTTCGAGGCTCATCGTTTTACGGACAGTTCATGCTCGAATGTAAATACATAGGCATCTATGTAAAATGTAAAAATCAATACTCAGGTTTATGTACTACCGGGAAACGAGCTGTCGACGATCGTATGTATCAACTACTAACAGATGTACAGCTATCCATGTAGTGTGTTCAGAGTACATAGTATGTACACTACCTACCTGCTACCTAGGTGTATGAGATTTCCAATAATCCGCTTCAAAGTCGGGTCCCATCGTCTCAAAATAAAGGCGAGTACCCATTGTATGTGCATGCAGGTTGCAAGATGCACTGGCAGGGTACACAATGGAAACTTGAGTGGGTACAGAGCGTGTGCACTTGCTTGTATCGGGCGGGTGTCGCCTTCGGAACTATGCGAAGTATTTGGGAGGAGAAGAGAATGAACTGCTACAGTATCCTTTATTGATGCTATGTGATTCTAAGCGAAGAATTCTTAATTTATGGTTAACGGATTTAAAAAAATTTACACTATGTTAAGATGTTCATCAAATATTTAATTATTTTGATGAAATTATTCCATTTGAAAAGCCTTGGTTGAATGGTAAAGTGTTTTTTTTTACATTAGAACGTGTCTATAATTCCAGTAGTTTGGGCTGCTACTGAGCGATTCCTAACTTAAAATCCCAATTCCGGTTTAATCGACTTTCAGAAGTATCGAACCCAGGACACCTTAGCAGTCGAGCGTATTGAAAATATAGGTACTTACCTATCATTACCGCAAGAGAACGTCGAGTATATATACAGTATGTTATCTAACGAAGGCATTTACCCGTTAACCTGCAATAGTTTAGGGTCAATAGGTACAAGCTAAAAAAAATATAACCATAAAAAAGTTTATTTTTATTTTTTTATAGTAAAATATTCACAAAAAATATTAAATTGATACGGAAAAGAAACACTCTGTACACGGACACTTGTCACACTTGTCTTTCTTCGTTGAAATACTAAGTGTGCGTCTACAGTGTGTTTCTTTTACGTATCAATTTAATAGTTTTGTGAATATTTCAATACTTACTTTTTTTTTGCATTTATGGACTCTTTACTATTTCAGGTTAATGGGGAACGCCTTTTGCTAGTTAACAAACTGTATACCTAACTATAAAATTCACTTTTATTTTAAATGCGAAAGTAACTGTCTGTCTGTTTCTTTTCACGGCTAAACCACTGAACCAATCGTTATGAAATTTGACAGATGGGTACCCTGCGACCTGAAGGAGAAAACATTTTTTTATATTATTTTGGAACAATAATAAATTGACATAATTACAATGGAAACAATGATAATTACAAAAGTTAAAAACTGTATCGCAGCTATCAACGCCCGTCTAAACATAAAGAGCCACATTTTTCCAGACTAAACTGTGACATAGGTACAGTTTACCTAACTTTGGTATTTAAATAAAAATCGTAAACATGCAAAAATCTAAAATAAAAGAAGAATACAAGACATAAAGAACGTAGTAGTATAACACATAGGTTACTTTTCATCATAAAGAAATAATGAAATACACTCAGACGAATTCGCCGGCAGCTATAGATTGGTCAAGAGAAAGTTTTCAAAACATTTTTGCAAGAGTCGACCTAAACATACATCAAGTAAAGGTAAACAAAAGTATATACTAATAATGTTATCAATGAAAAGCCGGCCAAGTGCGAGTCGGACTCGCGCACGAAGGGTTCCGTACAATTATCTATAAAAACGGCAAAAATTGTCACGTTTTTTGTATGGGAGCTCCCTTAAATATTTATTTTATTCTGTTTTTTAGTATTTAGTAGTTATGGCGGTACGCAACAGAAATATATCTTCTGTGAAAATTTCAACTGTCTAACTATCACGGTTTATGAGATACGGCCTGGTGACAGACGGACAGATAGACAGACAGTGGATCTTTAATAGGGTCCCGTTTTACCCTTTTGGGTATGCAATCCTAAAAACCGGCCAAGTGCGTGTCGAACCACGCACAATGAAGTAGTTGGGATGAATGTATCCCAAGAACAAACTTAAAACATTGTATTTGAAAAACTTGTTCTGCATGTTTTTGTAACTGCAAATGTAAGATGGTCAATTATTACTCGATAACTTGTAGAGCCTACTTAGCTGTGATAATTTTCCTTTTAATTTCGTGATTTATTATGTACACCCATACCAAATTACCACTTTCTAGTACTATGAGTCTCTGAGCTAAGCCGCAGACAGACAGACAGACGGACAGACGAACATGGCGAAACTATAAGGGTTCCTTATTGACTACGGAACCCTAAAAAATACACTTAAGGCATCGTAAGGTCCTTTAATTCCATTTAACGTAGAAAGCCACTTTAAAACGCCGTCGTCTAACTAACGATATTTCCAACGTAGCCGGTTGATCAAGATACCCGTACATCGGGGGGTTCCGTAATTGACATAATTTAAGTGGCTATTCCGGTCCTGAGGAGTCTCTAGTCCATTCTGTAGGGAAAAATACAGGCACGGTGACATAGCATTATGGTATTACTAGGTATCAAAATAAACTCGTTTATAGTGAAGGTGTCGGAATTTGGAATTAGCTTCAGTTAACTTTTTATAACGCCTTGTTCATAGGTCTCGAGTTCGAATCCAAGCCACGCAGCTCTGACTTTTTGGATTTATGTGCGTATTGTATAATTATCACTTGTTTCAGAAATGGTGAACGGTAATAAAAATAAAAACCTATTGTCACCAAATGACATTATTGCCACTACAACTGAAACAAATCTAATTTAATAAAAACTTTTTACAAAAAAAAAAAAACAACCGACTTCCAAAAATACACAAAAAAGTGAAAAATAACTTTAAATTCGGAAGTCGGTGTCTTTGCTTTTCAATTTTCGTTTTTTCCACCGATTTCCGAAATTAAAGTTATTTTTCACTTTTTTGTGTTTTTTTGGAAGTCGGTTGTTTTTATTTCTGTAAAATGTTTTTATTTTTCACTTTTTAGTTGTGGCACCTACCCCACACAAATGCGAATACCACTACCTGCTTTGTAGGTAAATAACAGTGACGGAGTCAAATATTAAATCGTCTACATAGACTAAGTGGGGAAAAAATAAGTAATATTGAAGCTAACTCAAAAACTACGCAAGCAAAGTTAATAAAATTTATATGAGACCACCTCTGAAGCATGACCTACTAAACAAAAAATAATCATAAAAATCGGTTCATAATTGGCGGAGTAATCGCGTAACAAACACACAAAAAAAACACATAGATGAATTGAGAACCTCCTCCTTTTTGAAGAAGTCGGTTAAAAAAGAAGTAGAATATTGTAAGTTTATGTACCTACCTAGGTTATTAAGTAATCGTTCCGTGAATGGTCACTTTCTCAGATAGTTACCGATTGAGACGGTAAGCTTACTAGCTTTAGCATGTTGGCATATAGGCACATAGGTTGGTATATACATACGTGCTAACGTTATCCGATTAGTGTCAAGCCAAGGCAGTAGATAACTAGCGAGAATTGCTAATAGTATCACAGCCTTCCTAGGAAATGATTCGATCATTTAATTTAGGGACGGCAGACTAATGTCATGAACGGCGGGAATAATGAAACACGTAAAGGTGTGTCCAAGAGCTCGGCAGCCACACGCGGCGTTTGCAGGACACTTTTCTGCCGGACTAAACCGACGAATGTTTACGCGGCAGTACTGCGCGGTATATCCTACACATACCACGCACTTTAGTTGGCATGAAACCGGTTGCATGAGTCGTAGCTCTGCTTATAATTCGTCCAAACACAAATTACTGTCGAATGTTTGCTAGAAATGTTCGCGCGCGGCCGTCGTCCAAACACAGCGCTGCAGGCCGCGCGCGGCAGCCGCGCATGATTTTCGATCAATGTTTGGACACCTTTAGGAAATTGATCGCTGGTGAAAGTGAGGAATATTGCGTAAAATCACGCCTGTATATTTTGAATGGTAGACAACTGTGTATTTTTATTTTAACATCCACATTTGTATCCGCATGTAATAGTAAGCTTATTACCATTAACCGCGTACATATCCAAAGTCCGGGATGATACTGAGAATATCCAATTAGGAATGCCAAATCCAGGACCTCACGATTCTGCCAGGGTTGCGGAATAGTCCGAAAGGGATACCGGGACCCTGGCAACAGGCAACTGAAGGAACACGGGTGGGTTTTAGTCAGTAAGAGTCTGACCCAGAGCGGGAGAAGTAATTTGATGATTTCCCACCCAAAAAAAAAAAAGGACCTCACGATCAACAGATTGCAACTATAGACCAATGAGGCAATCAAAATTCAGGAACAAAATCGAAATAAATTAAAAAATCTAAAGTGTGTGTGTAACTTTGATGTAAACTGTGAGAACAGCAAGCAATAATATATAAATAAATAAAAGTGTTGAAAGGGATGTTTTAAGTTATTAATGCAACCATATCAAGTAGGTACAAATTACATTGTTCCAGAGTTTTTCTAATATGATCCAACATGTTGATTGAGTTTTTTAAACAAATCTACAACTTCGTTCATACTGCCACCATGGCAAAAAAATTACGAGGTCTCCATAGTTTGTAGGCTTATAAACCTACATGTTTATGTCGCAGTAAGATGGTTAAAGCCGTGATATAGTTATATCCCTAGGGATATAGCTATATTCCGTAATAAAGGTATATGAAAGTGGTTCATTTATGCGTTTTTGATAAACAAACACCTTAACATCTCCACCAACATTCAAATTAGTCGGAAATCAGTTTCATACGGTAGAAGGTCACAGGGGAAATAGCTATTCTCGAAATATCACACTTAGAATTAGAAACTCGATCGATGTCGAGTAGAGGTGAGAATTCGCGATGATTAACTTTAGAAAACAAATGAGTTGCTTTCGAACGGTCTAGCCCTATAACTTTTTAAGGATTTTACTACAAATTCCAGGATCGGGGCTACAAAAAATCGAGGCTACAAAGTTCTGAAGCTCCTCGTTCTGAGCCACCTTAGAACTCGAAAATTTGCCGGATGATATTTAAAAAATAATACGATTTAGTAGTACATAAGCGTAATCTCTACAAAAAAAAAATGGGTTTTGTACGACTGAATTTGGGATAGCTACAATGCTTTGATTTTTCATAAAAATCCATAAACTTCACCGCGCTGTTTCTCGGAAAGTAACCCACCAATTTGCAACAAATTTTTAGTATAATTTAGTAGTAAATGAGTTTAAAAGAGACGTTTCATTTTTATATGGGA
Organism: Lithophane ornitopus; assembly: GCA_948473465.1. Taxonomy (NCBI): domain Eukaryota; kingdom Metazoa; phylum Arthropoda; class Insecta; order Lepidoptera; family Noctuidae; genus Lithophane; species Lithophane ornitopus. Next base: position 10,929,745 of record OX419632.1, on the reverse strand, counting down.
CTCCGGCCATAACATGTACACTTTTTAAAACCTGGAAATCGAACCCCTGAATACAGTAAAGACATTTTTTTAAATAATATCTGATATTTTTTAGGCACTAATGATAAACTGAAAATGTTTGACGTTAAACGACCATCGACAGCCAGTCATGACAAATTGGTTGGACAGATGACTTTTACATTTTTTTTAAATAGGGTTGAGGAGATGTATCGTAACAGATAGAAATAACAGTTTAAATAGTTCCTAACAATAAACCACACCTTTTACATAAAATCACAGATCCTCAAGACTGTTACCGCGGTCTTTACTGTTAATACATTATAACAATACCTACACAAATTGTTACCGTGGCTGTTACTAACGTATTTATCGTTCGTAACAGGCTTTTATTTAATAACAGATAGATACGATTATCGACTTTAAACCAAAAGAGATATAGAAGATATTCAATTGAGATTTAAATACGTATTTATCGTCCGTACAAAAATGACAGGTTGTTATTTAATAACAGATATTTGGATCCGTTATTTTTTTGTAACAGTAACAGTGATAACAGTTATCGTGTTTAATCTGTTACAACCCATCTCTATTTTAAAATCTAGAACTGTCAAAGATGTGATGTCTACAATCCTCCGTTTAAAAAAAAAAATGATGAATCACACTTTATAATTCATCAATAAGTTGTTTTTAAGGTAGCTATATTATTATCTTATCTTAATAGCAGAGAAATACATGCCTTTCGTATTATTTAAATAACGTCCACGTGATTTTATTATGTTTAAATGTAACATGACTTCTGGACGAAAGTATTGTGTAAGTAAGACGACGCCATGATCAATAGAATATGGCAATAATTAGATAAACTATTATTTTTTGTTCCAAAGAAATCAGGGGAATATTCAAGAAAGAATATTTTTCCTCAATTCGTGGAATTTTTTCCTTTTTTTTCATTAGCGTACACTTTATGGCCGAAAATGTAACATCTCCTTTGTAGTATAAAAATAAAATGGAAACCTATAATATAACCTAACCTTCGGTGATACAACGCATTTTATGTGGCTCCTTGGTTCTGACGGTCTATAACAAGTATATGTTCGTAGCTACTAAAGTAGTTGATCAAATCGGATAACTATAGCGCCAATATTTAGTAGCCTATTTATGTCAATTTAAGTCCTACATTACCTTAAGAGGTCTGCGTTTTTGAGCCCTTCTTGCTCGAAATCTTTGGAGCCTTTATTTATATTTATTTATGGCCAAAATCCTTACAATTGTAGGTACATTATATTCGTTATATAACCCTTGCTAATATAAAACACAAATATATAACATAATATTTCCAAACAATAAAAGCTTTGTAGAACATAGTAGTAGTTCGATACATTTTCCTTACAATAAATCCATAATATCTCCTAAATGCGTTGACCGATTTTTACATGTTACAAGTGTCATTATTTAGTTCACAAGTAGGTACTTATATATTTTTACACTTTTATTCGCGATTTTATTTATCAATTTTTTCTTTGTAAGTTACAACTTGTAGAAAATCATAGCAAATCCTGAGAGTGTACGGCGACTCTCTGTTCCGTCTTACAAGTGTCGTGCTTAGTACCGCAATAAATGTTAATATTCGATTTTCTTTTTTTAAATTTGGTTAAAAGAAAGAGATGACCTGATTCCCGTGTCCCAGCAGTGGGAACATTAAGGCGGAGATGAGCTATGAATTTAACGAAAAATTAACATTCTAGGTAACTTGTGAACGTGTAGACTTGTAACTTTTGATAAAGAGGGCAAGGTCTATTCTGTAAAAATCTCACCGATACATAGGCAGTCGCTCCATGTAAAATGCTGGTATTCAGCTGCATCCGGTTAGACTGGAAGCCAACCCTAACATAGTTGGGAAAAGGCTCGGCAGATTGATTGGCTATGGAAATAAAGGCTATATTAAATTATTATTTACTACAAAAGAAGTCATAAAAGTATACCTTCAAAGCGTTTTTGTTACTGATTAATATGTTCAATGATCACGCTTCTAAGTAAACGGCAATCCTCTTAGGAGCTCGTCAAATTACGTTCACTGGAAATACCTATTAAAACTTAGACGGTATTCCTAGAACCACGTTGCCATAGCTCAGGCTTCGCAGTTGTCGAGTAATTTTGTATGCGTAAGGTTTCAGAACTTTGCAAGATTTACTGAACAGATTTTTTTTTGTTATTTCTGGCTTACAGTCTAATGAAAGTTGGGAAAGAGATATCTTAGTAATGTTGAATTCAAATTGTTTTTTTTTCTAGTTTAGAATTGTGTATATACCGAAGAAATTAATTTCTAAAAACTGATTCTTATTTTACCGTCCGTCATTTGTTCTGGACTCGTTTTGAGTGTTTTTATGGATCAGGGTCGCGATTTAGTGACATGCAGCTGTCAAAGGTGTGATTCTACCTGTCATACTAAACAATTTTTTTTATGAAACGTCATAAATCTCGAGTTCTCGAGGTCTCGAGTTCGAACCCAAGGCACACACCTCAGAGTTTTCCAATTCATGTGCGTATTGTATAATTATCACTTGTATTAAAACCGGTGAAGGAAAACATCGTGAGGAAACCGGCATGCCAGAGAGTTATTTCTCGACGGCATGTGAAGCCAAGTCAGAGACCCAAGGGCGGCTCTAAAACTCTAACACCCAGGTTAGTCACTAACCACACGAAAAGAAGGGGGCGAGCCTATTGCCAGTCACTTGTCTGTCTATCGGTTTTTAAATCGTTTATCCACGATCGCTTTTAATCTAAACACAATATTTCGAGTGTCTTCCACGGATAAAATCGCTTACATTTCTCTGAAACGAAAAATTCAATGTGAAATCTAAACCGTATCTACAGTTCCCTTTCAGAATCGCTGAAATAATGAAACCTAAAGGATTGACAAAAGGATTGGACAGACATTTTCAAATGTGAAATAAAAGCATTCCCTTTTATACGATTTCATCGATGTCCGACAAGATAAATGAGACGATTCGTTAAAATTAAATGGAGAGTTGAATGTTTTACAAATAATGCTATTCAATAATTTTGGAGTAGAACTATACTGGCCTTCAAAACTTAGTACCACACTTTTAAAATTGCAATTTCTTCTATATTGTAGAACCCTGAGTTTTAGAATAAAAAACGTTCTATAGCAAATTTCATCAGCTTTCTTGGAAATTATAGTTATACATAAGTAACGTTTTTAACTTAAACCAAAAAATTGCCATTTTTAATTTACTGGCAAAAAACTCAAACAACATTTATAACTATAGTTTTACGCCTTATTTACTTACATTTTTTTTATGACACCATATATGGGTTTTGAATCAAAATTCATTGATCGATAAATAAATGTGAAAACAAAAAAAGGAACAAAAAAACTTTTCACAAAAAAAAAAAAACAACTGGCTTCCAAAAAAACACTAAAAACGTGAAAAAGCGCAAGCAAAGTTAATAAAAAATTTATGGGACCATCTCTGAAGCATGACCTACTAAACAAAAAAAGAATCATCACCATCGATTCATAATTGGCGGAGTAATCGAGTAACATACACACAAAAAAAAAAAAAACATACAGACGAATTGAGAACAACTCCTTTTTGAAGAAGTCGGTTAAAAAGAGTCAAAAGTAGCAACAATTTGAAAATGATTGTTTTTGTTTATAAGGTTTTTTTAGCCATTCCCTAAAAGACGCTTATCGGCTATAAAGTTTTTACATACAAAATTAAATTATTTTTGTAATCCTTTTTATTTAGAAGAAAAGAAAGAAAAATTGTTTATTCTGCACAAACTAAACGCACAATACAAAATAAAGAGTGACATTCACTAAAGGTACAAATTAGCCAAAAGCTTCATATTTAGAACAAGAAATTATAAAAGTTTGACAATTTTTGTCTATTGCTTGATGAGAGCAATATACAGTTATCTGTGGATGAAGGCCAAAGACAATTTACTTGCGTAATGTGTTGCGACATTACCAAATTAAAACAAACAAAACAATCACAAATTAAACGAAATGCCGATTACTGATACTGATTATTTCGAAAATATATCCTGTGTAATTTAAAAGATATTGCAATTTTAGAAGTGTGGTACGTGTGGTAAGTTTTGACGGCCTGTATTATCTACTGTCTTTTTTTTGATAACTTAGTTATCGTACACCAGCCTTGATGTAGGAACAACCTAACTGGGACGCGTCCAGTTGAATACAGTTCCAAACTTCTGCTTCCAATCTGAATCAGCATCGGTATCGTTCACTGAAATGGGACCAAGAGACAATGTTGGGACGGGTGGGACACACGACGGACTAAGCTCTAGGGGTGAGCCTTGGTTTGATATGATACGAATGGAAATAGAGTCTTGCACCTGAGTGTTAAGTCGATATTTTGTTATAACTTAAGGCCAAGCCTCGTATATAAAAAACGTTCAAATTTAAGTCGCAATCTGGCAAAAATGTTGGTATATTGATTGTATTTTTGACCGATTGCGAATGAGATTAAAATGCGAACGGTCTTTAAATGACGGGCATTGATTTTTTGGGTAGTGTTTGAGTTTCGTTGGAAAAAGAAGTTTATAATAGAGAGGTCTTACTGGAAGGAGTAAAATAACTGTGAAACGACTGTAACCCAAGTATGTATCAGAAATACAAAAATATTTCTTGTTGTAACCAATTTCCTCGTCAATTTCAAATAATATGTATTTACAAAATCATACCTACTATTCCACAAGAAATTGTAATGATAATACAAGCACTATTGATCAATCAACGAAGCCTACGTACGTACTAAATAAACCCTAAAAAAAAACAAAAAAAATATATATTGTCATTTTACAAGTCCGCTACGAATTTTCGTAGCAGTTCATCTGTCATGCTACGAATGCGTAACCGCTACGCCGAGCTACGTAATGATGAGTGATTTGACCAGCTACAGAAAGAGAATAGAGCGAGCGATATTTTGTGACACTGAATGACGTAGGGTCATAAAACGTGATCGCAGTAAGCACCGAAGTCCGAAGTCGAATGAATGCTTATTACGTGAAACTGTGACAAATGCACTTTTGATTCATCGGATCCATTTTATTTTTCGTTTTATTTAACCATTTATGCACACACATATAAATACAGACAACAAGAAAGGAACAGAAAAATACGTACAAAGGCAATGCTTATTTCTAAAGAAATCTCTTCCAGCATACCTGCGAGGAAAGTAGATAGAAGAGATGTAGACAACGTGTGTAAAAGTAGAAGAGAAACAAAATACATAAAATAAGAAACAATATTCACTAATTTAAATATAAACATACTATATGAGAATATACTTACATACATACTCCTAAAATAAATATCACAAAAAATATATATATAATTACAATGTACTTTTTTTTAATTTTTTTTTTTATGTTAGCCTAAACTGTCCCACTGCTGAGCAAAGGCCTCCCCCAAATCTTTCCAAACATCCTTTTTCAGGGCCATCTCGATCCAACCCTTGCGGTACGCGTCTAGATCGTCTCGCCATCTCTTCCTGGGCAATGTACTTAATGACCTAAAATTATAACCTTATGTTATTGACCTAAAATTATTTTAAACTCTGAATAAAAAATTGTGTTTTTTTTCTCTTCTTTTAGTTTCGACGGTAAATCTATATTATATTGTTTGGCCTCACGAGGTGGCCTCGTTTATAAAAATGGTTATCTGGTTGTTGCTTTGTCCTTTCTGTTAAATAATAAGCCATGTCACACAAAGATAGTCTATTATGAATAGAGTTTTGTTATTGTTTCTATCTAACAAAGCTTTCCGCTTTTATCTTGACAATAGTTAGGCCGGACAGAAATAAAAAATGTGAAACGCTAGTTAAATTGCATAAAAAAAAACCTTGTCCCGTACTTCATTTGAATTCTTTGTGAGCGACAAGTATGTTTACAGCATGTAACTAAAACCCGTCCAATCAGAAAGGGGTACTGCACATAGGTACTGCAATAAGATAACTAGAAAAAAAAAAAATGAAAATAAAAAAGTTAAGTATTGCAATTTGAAATTCCCATTTTTAGTACCAAAATTACCCCAGCTTCATTATAAATTAGCAAATTTTCTGCACAGGTCATAAGTTATGACTTGTAGGCACCCGCTAGAGGACTGCCGCCCGCGTTCCATGTAATAAATCGGTAAAAATCGCGATTGAAAAAAATAAAAACGGCGATTGTATTTTTTTTCTTGTTTCCAAAAAAAAACTACATAAATAATACTCTCAGTATGATTCTTAACAACACGCTTACGGATCGGAGAGGGTTTTTTATGGGTATATATGAGTTATTCAACACAGTTAATTCCGCTAATTGTTTTTCTCTTCACGGAATTTAATAAAGTCACAATTATGTCTACCGTGAAATGAACTTAAAGAATTTCATTACAAAATGTACATGTAGTTATGTGCAATCAATCTTGCTGGAGAACAAAGGAAAATAAACTCTATTGTTTCGAAGATATGTTTGAAAATTGAGTGCTCGAAATTGTAATAGGAGATGAATCCAGTGCGTAGGTAGTCCATGTTGGAAGTTTAAAAGGAACTATTTTCAGTTATGTAACATGAAATACATAGGCGTTGAATGGATGAACATTTCAGCTGAAATGAAAGCAATAAAGGCTTTTAGGAAATAATAATGATACATTCCTGAGTAAAACACACAGTGACGTTTCCATGAAAATGTAAATTAAAATTTTCGCTGAAAACGTGGGATTAATATTCATAATAGTTGTAGTGAAAATAACTGCGGGCAGAGTATTGATCGTGGCTTAAAACGAGTCATGTACTGTTGTATATATGTGAGCCTTTGATAGGAAGCCCGTGATCATAACTATCCATACTTCCATACTATATTATTATAAATTCGAAAGTAACTCTGTCTGTCTGTATGTTACCTTGCACGCCTTAACCACTGAACGGATTTCGATAAAATTTGGCAAGGAGATAGATGGCATCCCGGGGAAGGACATAGGCTTATCGACATACCACGCGGGCGAATCCGCAGGCGGAAGCTAAGTAATATTAAAAACGCGAAAGTGAGTTTTTTGGTTTTTGTTTGTTACGCTTTCACGCTAAAACGGCTGAACAGATTTGGATGTAGACTATGACCTGTAATAGGACATAGGATGATTTTTATCCCGATATTCCCACGGGATCGAGACTTACACGGGTATTCTATATTAAATATTTTAAATTAAAGTCGCTTTTCGTGTTTGTCTGTATGTCCACGTTGTTCTTCTAAACCACGCAACACATTTTGATGAGGTGTTTCACCATTGCTTACATTTGTTGTTAAACTGCAGAGGAGCTCGTGGCTAAGTAATAACAGCCGCACGGGTCGATCCATCAGGTTAAGCTACGCTTGCCGGGGTTGGTCCGTGGGTGGACGGCCATCTTTACATACCGAGACTCCTCCGTGCCTCGGAAAGCACGTTAAGCCGTTGGTCCCGACTGTCATTTGTAGATCTTTGACAGTTGTTACGGGTCGTCAGAAGCCCGAAAGTCTGACAACCAGTCTTACCAAGGGGTATCGTGTTACCCAGTAACTGGGTTGTGGAGGTCAGATAGGCAGTTGCTCCATGTAAAATACTGGTATTCAGCTGCATCCGGTTTGACTGGAAGCCGACCCCAACTTTGTTGGGAAAAGGCTAGGCAGATGATGATGTTGTTAAACTGTACTGCGAAACAGCGGCCTATTCTGTAAAAATCTCACCAAGATAACTTAGGTGAAGTGACCTTGAAGTGAGTTGTCATTCCACATGAGGCTAGGGATCACAGCTTATTGACACTATTGACAGCTCACTTCACCTAAGTTTATATTAATATTAGCTTCCGCCCGCGGCTTCGCCCGCGCGGTATGTCGATATAAAGTAGCCTATATCTTTACCCGGGGTGCCATCTATCTCCTTGCCTAATTTTATCGCAATCCGTTCAGTGGTTTAGGCGTAAAAAGGTAACATACAGACAGACAGACAGTCAGAGTTACTTTAGAATTTATAATATTAGTATAGTGTATAACCGTGAGCTTTTGGTAGGAAGCCCGCGATATTCTATATTATAAATTAAAGTCGCTTTTCGTGTTTGTCTGTATGTCTGCATTGTTCTTCTAAACCACGTAACAGATTTTGACAAGGTGTTTCACCATTGTTTACATTTGTTATTAAACTGCACTGAAAACAGCGGTCTATTCTGTAAAAATCTCACCGAGAGAACTTAGGTGACGTGACCTTGAAGTGAGCTTCCAATTCACATGAGGCTAGGGATCACAGCTTATTGACACTATTGACCCCCGACGGAAAAAGAGGGGTGTTATACGTTTAACGTGTGTATCTGTGTATCTGTCTGTTCCATCGTAGCTGCCAAACGGCCGAACTGATTTTGTTTTGTTTGAAGGGTGACTTGATCGAGAGTGTTCTTAGCTGTAATTCAAGAAAATCGGTTCAGCCGTTTGAAAATTATCAGCTCTTTTCAAGTTGATGAATGGATGTGAGCATCTTCCACAGGTCCCAACGATTCGAAATTTAGAATTCTGTTACTTCAATGATATGAGAAGAATACAGTAACTTTGAACTGATGCTGCAGCATCACCTGGTATTTACAGGATACCCAACTCCCTCACCACCTTACATTAAACCTTACAGCAGGTTGGGCTCATAGGCAAGGCCTCCAAAAATTAATTACAGATGGATGATGATGAGGGTCTGATGATGGAGTAGGAAAGAGAAATAAGGAAATATTTTTGTCGGAGGTGCTTAAATTTTTAATTTATGCATGCTTTATGCTTGTGTTGGCGAAAAGGACACGGTTATTTCCCAATATCATCTGTCATGTCCTCCAGTTACTGGCACATTTCAGATTCATTGGATGCAAGCAACCAACGCTACAAACTGGCCGTCAGTCACCTGACATTGTGTTGATTACATTTGTATGTATGTAAGTGTGAAACATACAAGTATGATGTTGCGATTTTCCATAGTATTGATCCATTTTATCTACCAACCGGGTTATGATATAGAGATCTTCGTAAGAAAAACAAAAACTGTCCCTTTTGTGTATCGATACGATCCAAATCAAGATATAAGTCATTACCCGCATAAAGAAAATTTAAAACATATTTTTTATTTTCTATTCATTGAGTTTCTCTTTCTGAAAATGCACCACACACATCCGCCATTATGCATTTGACTTCCTTTCAATACCGAGCCACCGAGGGTTGGACGCAAAACACGTCACTTCCCGTTGCGTCCAGCGCTCGGTGTGGTAACACGTCGCATTCTGGTTTGCAATTGGTCAATCGTCATCCTGAGGATGTCTCGTTGAGAGGTGAAACACGTGTCGATTTCTTACAGGGCTTTTTATGACTCTTGAAGAATAGTCAAGCGGAATAGGTTACCAAATAAATATCTACGTCTATTGTATTTTAGTCCATGGCGATCCATCTCAGCGGAAGCCAACCTTCGGCGCAGGAGATATTATAGTGCACAAGTGTGTGCGCAGACACAGGTGCAATCTCTCTTCCCTCACTCTCATTGTCCGATGGGACGGCAATCCGACATGACCAGATAGAGATCAGGCGCAGGGCCAACGGCTTAACATGCTTTCCGAGGCACCGGGGTATCACACCGCGAATTTCGAAATTCCGGACTGTTTCCTTAAATATAACAAGAACCTGAAAAGCTAAAACTGAATTAGGCTTTAGGAACAATTTTATTCATATCTCATATTATTAATTTCTTAGTTGAACCAGTTAGTTTTAAAATCGGAATTTGTGCCCGGTTGATCACAATAAACTCGTCCCCGTGAGGGTGTACTAAATACACCGCTATCCTTCAGGAGTGATGTTATGCACGTAATTCAAAAAATGTCTCGCCCAAACACGTACATATCCACAAATTCCCCTCAACATATCCACCTGAGCAAGGACACAGATCACAAGGCATTCCTGACATAATCGCAGCGCAGACGACGCATCAATCTCAGTAAGATTGCGTACGTGACTCCGGTGATCCTTCATTCTGCCAGTTACAGCCTCATAGTTGCCGTGTCTGTCTTGTTATTGTAGTTAGGTCCTGATCTTACATGTAGGAGGTTGGTTTAGTTAGAAACTGAAGATATATTCTGTAAAATGTCACCATGAAAATTTTTGTAAAATGAGTTCCACCACTACAATATTTAGCAAAAAACACCGAAAAACCCGTTTCTTGTTTAATCAGGATTTTTAGTATGAACAAAAAAAACCTGGTTTTATTTTTTTAACTTTAATTTAATTTTTAACCCTTTTTAATTTATTTTATTTTGGGAACCATAAAAATATTGTGCTTAATATAGGTGGTACGGAACCCTTAGTATGCGAGTCCGACTCGCACTTGGCCGTTTTTTAGTTTTCCATCATTGTTTGGTATCGCTGATAGAATTATCATTTTGTCTAGGTGCAAGGTATATAAAGAATTTGCGAGGTGGTTACTTGCTAGTTCGGGAAATTGAAATCATTGGTTTTCATAAAAATGTCAAAAATACACATGTCACAATACTGTGTTATTTTTTAAGTAAAAACGAAAAAAAATAAGCATGTAAAAAAAAAGGATCAATTTTAGTTGTGTTTTTTATTTTGTTATTTGTATTTTGTGTTTCACGAACTGTGTCCTATTATAAGTACGACCTCCTATAAGTAAAACCTCCTGACGACATTATTTAAAAACGGACTAATTAGAGGGAACCAGACAGATTAACAATTAGCCAGAATAGATATTGCTTTTTGCACCTGCATAGTTTCGAATTCATATGCTATGCCAGACACGACACGTCACGCCATCTGTCGGGTGTATCAGGAAAAGCTTTTAAATAAAATTAAATACCGTAGTATAGTAATTAATGGGTTTAATTTGTTTATCTCTAAGTTAGAAGGCAATTATTTATTATTTTCAAAAGTTTGGTTTTCAAAATGATTTTGTTTTATCTTTTCTGTAAAAACAGTTTTTGATAGGAATACTTACAAGTTTCGTAGTTTCGTTACGACAGACGCATGTAGAGTATGGAAAAAAGTGGCAACATAATAAGAGATTATGAAGCTTTATTTTTTTGAGAGAATTATGATCTAAAAGCCAATTTATCCATACTAAATTGATTTTTAGATCATAGTTTTAAATTGTCAAAGATTTCTTTAAAAGTACCTTTTAGAGTTTGAGTGTTACTTGGCTACTTGATTGTCTACTCAGCTTTTTGGCAAGTGAAACAGTAAGTTAAAGTGCGATTCTGTGCTTTTTGATAAACACCTTAGTATTATCAAATCTTGTCTATTTCGTAAAGCTTGCTACTTTTATTGTGTTCTAAAAGTGTTGAGGATAAGCCCCATGTTGTTTAATAAGTCATTATTTTAAGTTTTAGGCTTTTTAGTACCGACCTAAAATGTTCGGGTTAAAATAGTCAAATACGAATAAACATAACAAAATAAATCATGAATTTTTTGCTGAAAATTCATCAGGATAGGTAAAAATTAAAAATTCCAGTAATTTTCAAACTGAAATAGACTAGTTAAGCTGGATTAACGCTGCAATGTATAAAATAATCCGACCCGGAGTGCTTCGTGTTCGCACTAAAGCCTAAAGCTCTGAAACACGGTCGAAATTAATCGAGATTTTCAAGCTCGATCGGGGTAGCAACATATTCAATAAACATAGCATTTATTTGTGTGGAAAACATTAGCATAGTATACATCGACCCGGTAATAGACATATCCTTTATAAAAAAAAACATGCGGGGCAGTCTTTGGAATCTTTGGGGACTGCCGATAGAAGTGAAAACTAAGTAACATTCATTCATTTCTTCAAGCGTGATGATGACGCGAGTTCCATGATTTTTGTGCACCCAAAAAGTGCTCAACGCGCCTAAAGAAGTTTTCACTTAACATTCATTAATTTCTTCAAGCGTGACGATGACGCGAGTTCCATGATCGTTACAAGAATGATTGGGTATTATTGGAGTATCTATAGTAAAGTTGTTCTGACTCTGAAGAGGGAAGTGTTAGAATTTTGAATCTTAATGGTAGCGGTCAACCGCGCTCCAGTAGAAACACTTGAACAGCGAAAACTTACTTTCAGCTGCTCTACTGCTACAAAGTCAAATTATTACCAAGGATGGTTCTGTACTTAGGTACCGTTAACCATCCTTGGAAACAACTATAGGTACTTAGGTACTTTATATCAGGACATGCAAGGCAAATGTTTGTGCATTCGCATTTTGGTACTACATACCAATTTTTTTAATAAATTGAAATATTATGTTAATTAGTAGTGAAATTATGATAATATCTATACTTATATACAGGGCATCCCACGGATATGCCACATAGAGGGAAAGTACCTTGAATATTGTAGATGGAACATTTTACGGAAAGAAGACATTATTTGAATTTAATAAACAATTTGCATTCATAGTTATTTTAATAATTACATGGTTGAACCGGGAATCGAACCATGAATGAATGAATTTTATCATTTTTAAAACAAAATGAATGATAATGACAGTTGTATGTCCTAACGGCAATGTCAGCTTTTCATTTTTAAATTTCACATCAAATGTTAAAATTCATGGTTTTCATTTTATTTGTGACACTATGTTATTTAGCAAAAAATAATACTTATGATGAAGCCTTTCGATCGGTATGATAAAGCTACAGGATGATTATTTTTCTCATGTAACGGGTTCGATTCCCGGTTCAACCATGTTATTATTTAAATAACTATAAATGCAGTTTCAATTGTTTTTAAAATTCAAATAGTTTTCTTTAATTTTGTAATTGGTCTGAAGAAGATCATTTACTTAAACTGCCGTACTGGGTTCAGTTTTTTTTAAGTAACAATTATTTATGTCGTAAGTAATAAATACCAAATATTTAATTTATAATAAAATACACCAATGATGAAGTTGAAAGACTATCATCAAAGCTACCACTAACGCCACCTAGCGTAGATTACCGAATGTAACCTACACCAGCTGTCCGCCCGCCGTATGTCTGTTTGTATTAGTTCTAGAATCAAAGCAGAGAGGTCACTTTGTACAACGTTGCAAATAATAATTGGTACTGTCCGCATATGCTAGTAATTAGCAAGCACCGTTAGAAAAATAATATCAATACCTACATACTAAGTAGCCCAATTTATGTAGAACTATTATGTGGTGTATTATCATACTTATTATAACATCAATATCGATCCCGTGGGAATATCGGGATAAAAAGTCATGCTCTACCCTTGTGCCAAACATCCAGAGCCGTTTTTAGCGTGGAAGCGTAACAAACAAACAAACTCACTTTCGCATTTATAATATTTGTAGGATAGGATTGTAAAGACAAAGACAAAGACAAAGACATTTATTCGTAGGATATGGTATGTACAAAGATGGATAATAAAATTATAGTCCGAACACATCCGCCACTAAAAGCGGCATACGAATATTTACAATAGATATGTATGTAATCTCACTTAATATTACATTGGTATTACTTATATTCTAATAAACACTAAAACTAATATTCTAATAAACAATAAAAGCTAAGTATAGACAAGTTAGTTCTTTAAGTTTTAGTGTTTTATGTAAATAGTTAGTGGTGTTACATACTAACTTAATTTATTATTATTAACTTAATTTATATAACACAGTATAGACATAAATATACTCTATTTTAATTATAAAACTAAACAAATTAAATATGTATTACCTATTTATCCTTAAAATCAAAAAAATCTTTTATTGTATAAAAATTATGTTGGAGAAGCCATGTTTTCAGATTTTTTTTGTAATTATGAAACGGGAGTTCTCTTATTACTTTAGGAATGTGGTTATAAATTTTTATAGACATAAGGTAGCTATTTCTATAGTGGAGAGTACTGTTACAAAATTGGTTTTTTAACTTGGTAGGGTCTCTTTTTGTAAATCTATTGTTTTCGGTTACTGTGGAGAAAAATTTTGCATTTTTTCTAACAAATATGGCAATTTCCAAAATATAAATAGAAGCTAACGTTAAAACCTTTAACTTTTTAAAAATTGGTCTACAGCTCTCATATGGAGGCGCCCCAGTTATTGCCCTCAAGCATTTTTTTTGTGCTATGAAGGCTCTTTCTATTTGGGACGAGTTACCCCATAGAAGTAAGCCGTACCTCAATACGGACGCTACATAGCCGTGATAGGCGTTGAGTGCAGCTTCTTCGTTCGTTGTTTTGCGTAGTTGTCTAAGTGCGTATATAAATCTGTTTAATTTTTTACATACATGTTCAATGTGTATTCCCCAATTACAGTTTTCATCTAGAGTAAGGCCTAAAAATTTTATACTATTTTCTCTGTTAATTATTTCACTGTTATGGTTTAAATCAATTTTTGGGGGGTTTTGTTTATAGTTTGCGAATTGAATGAATTTTGTTTTAGATAAATTTACTTTTAAGTTGTTTTCATTTAGCCAATTTATTATATTGTTGATTGTTTGATTTACTTCTTGTTGATGTAATGTTTTGTTATATTCCGGTATTATTACTGATACGTCATCTGCAAATAGCACGCACTTATGGCTTGTTATATTTGGTAAGTCGTTAATATATAGAAGGAAGAGAAGAGGCCCAAGGATGCTTCCTTGGGGTACTCCAGACCCATTGTGTCTAAATAAAGATTTGTATAACTTTACAACTAGTTTATCATTAATACGGGACACTTCAACACACTGTTGTCTATTGCTGAGATAACTTTTCAGCCATTCTAACGCTGGACCTCTTATGCCGTAGCGCTCACATTTATCTAGAAGTCTATTGTGGTTAACGAGATCAAAAGCCTTGCTCATATCAAGGAAGATTACTGAAACAGAGCGTTTTTTATCAATATTATCTGTTATGGACCTGACTAGAGAGAATGCTGCGAGAGTGGTTGACTTACCTTTTTGGAACCCATTTTGTTCTTCGTTGATAATTTTATGTTTGTTTATAAATTGAACTAAACGACTATGCATTATTTTTTCATAAATTTTTGAGAATATTGGAACCAGAGTGATAGGTCTATAATTAGTTTTATCTAGTGTACTCTTGCTTTTATGGAGTGGCTTAACTATAGAAACTTTTAATTTTTCTGGGAAGATTCCCTCAAATAGAGATAAATTGATTGTATGGCACAGTATTATTATGATTTATTTTAAGGTTTACATAATTGTTTAGTGCCAAAGCCAGTGGCCATTTATTATGTACTAGTAGGCTGTAAGTTTTCTATCGTCCATGTAAAATACTGGTATTCAACTGCATCCGGTTGGACTGGAAGCTGACTCCAAAATAGTTGGGAAAAGACTAGGCAGATTAATTGAGGCTGTAAGTTTTTTATTATTATTAAGTTTTCTTAAAATTAATAAATTAAATGCAGGATTAAGTACCTAGGCATTAAATTCGCCCAAAAACTAAACGTAAAATCTTTTGTAGTTTGTTTTTGGAAACTGTGCGCCTTTGTCGTGCGTGTGAAGCATCCCAAATTGCCACAAAAATAACAATTTTCTTATAAAATTGAATTGTAATACGTAAGAACTTGTTATAAAACTTTTTGTTTTAGATTAAGTACGTGATGTTCGCCAAAATCAACTGTAATTTATAGCATCTTCGTTTACAGAACATTAAGAGTTTTTACTAAGTTTGCCAAGTGGAAAGTTTTTGTTTTAAGTGCAATTATTTTAATGGTTTCTTAGTTTGGCTCACTTGGCAAGAAAAAAAATTAGTGTATGGTGAGAGTACGCTCAGCGGCATAAGTCGATTAACACTGCTACTTTTACACCTTATTTAAATTTGTACAAAACTATTCGATACTTGTATTCCAGCATTTCGTGTATCAGCAAAGCGTTAATATTCGAAATATTTAACTTTTATTTTTATTTACACCAAAGTCTTAAAAGTCGTCTGTTCCAATTTTAATTTATATTTAGCTCAATCATCTGCCTAGCCTTTTCCCAACTATGTTGGGGTCGGCTTCCAGTCTAACCGGATGCAGCTGAATACCAGTATTTTACATGGAGCGACTGCATATCTGACCTACACAACCCAGTAACTGGGTAATACGATACTCCTTGGTAAGACTGGTTGTCAGACTTTTGAGCTTCTGACGACCCGTAACGACTGTCAAAGATCCACAAATGACAGCCGGGACCAACGGCTTAACGTGCTTTCCGAGGCACGGAGGAGTCTCGGCATGTATTAGATGGTCACCCATCCACGGACCAACCCCGGCAAGCGTAGCTTAACCTGATGGATCGACCCGTGCGGCTGTTATTACTTAGCCACGAGCTCCTCCTATTATTATATTTAGCTCAATAACTAAGATAAAAAAAGAAGCGTTTATCGATGTTTATCACTGAACATATCATAACGAGCGACTTTTAGTGCAATATGAAAAATTGGAAAGGCTTTACCTAAATCAAGTCCGAGATTTCTCAAATTAATTAAAGAATTCGCCCCCCTATTACTTACATGGGACTTCAAACATGACTGGTGAAATATGGGTGTACTAAATGAGTATTTAGTTCACCCACAGGCGTCTTGTTATTTTGCTATCGTTGAAGTAGTTACATAGTACGTTGGTAATGGTGTGCAAATGTCTATAGTAAAGGCTTGTGTTTGACAAATATCTCAGCAAGTCCTATAATAATGATGTGGTTGACAATGGTATACCTACCTACATTTTTTAGGGATCCGTACCTGAAGGGTGCCAAAAGGAACCCTAAAAGCCTTACTAAGCCTCCGCTGTCCGTCTGTCTGTCAGCGGGTTGTATCTCAGGAACCGTGATAGGTAGACAGTTGACATGAATAACTTGAGTAAGGGATCTACATTCTCAAAAAGGTTCCTTTGTGAAAAGCCTGAAATCCAATCCAATCATCCTAGCCTTTTCCTAACTATGTTGTGGTCGGTTTCCAGTCTAACCGGATGCAGCTGAATACCAGTATTTTACATAAAGCGACTGCCTATATAGCAGAGGTCTATTTGGTTAAAACTTAAAAAAAAAAAAAACATTCTATCAGCGATAACGATGATGAAAAAGGCAAAAACGTATAGGACTGACATAAGCTATCGAAAAGCTTATGTCAATCCTGTTGAAAGTCGTTGTAGAAATACGAAACGCTTTGGAAGCGATTGTCACTTGTCTAGGCCCTCAGAATTTTACATGGAGCGACTGCCTATCTGATCTCCACAACCGAGTGAAAAGCCCACTGATAGAAATACCTACAAAATGTCCTGCTAGACGACTCAAAGGCAATGTCAAGTCAGTCAGCCGAATATTTAATTATTTAAACTTTTCGCACTCAATACAAAGGCGGACTTAAAGCCTAATGCTTAAGGCCCTACCCTACCTCAAATTGCTTCGCATGATCCTCCGTTATGCCGAAAATACTGATGCATTAATTTTGAAATAAATATACGTTAAAGTTGAGAATTGATGCTAGCTCCTATGTTTGACGACAACACGATTACGTAAAATTTACTCGATAGAAAAAAAAAAACAATATTACCAACCGAAAAGTTAGTTCCGAACTATAAACCGCTGCTATTAAAAAAATACTTCAAATTAGATTATAAAATATTGCATAATAACTGAACTAACTATAAAGCAAGTTTTATGTTTTTTAGGGTTCCGGGAAAAGGGTAAAACGGGACCCTATTACTAAGACTCCGCTGTCTGTCTGTCTGTCTGTCTGTCCGTCTGTCACCAGGCTGTATCTCATGAACCGTGATAGTTAGAAAGTTGAAATTTTCACAGATGATGTATTTCTGTTGCCGCTATAACAACAAATACAAAAAAACAGAATAAAATAAATATTTAAGGGGGTTCCCAAACAACAAACGTGATTTGTTTGCCGTTTTTATAGATAATGGTACGGAACCCTTCGTGCGTGAGTCCGACTCGCACTTGGCCGGTTTTTTTTTATTACTATTATTTTCACCGTAAAAAGCAATTACGCAAAAGCACCTAAACTATTCGAGGCTTGGAGCCGCCAGCACCCCACTCCGTCTCACTCTCACTCAGGCCGCGAGCAGTATGGTGCGAGCGAGATAAAAAGTGAATTTGAGCTGAGGTAGGGTAAGCCCTTAATAGTGAATATTAAGCTTAGTTAACGAACTCGTGTGAATTTGTCACTTGTTTTAAGCAAAAGGTTTTCCGAATAAATACTTATCGAGTTTCTTCCGAGGCGAGGGAATAATGTAAATTCAATTTTCGTTTCGTTTTGAATCGACACGTTCGAAAAGTTAGCGACAGCGGGTGTACTGGAGTCGCACATCTTTTGTCGATGATTTTATTGTAGGTATTATTCGTTGCAGCCCGCGGCTTCACCCACATGTATCCTAATTGTTTTTCTAAAATAAAAGTAGTAAGTTACTACTCCTTATAATATCAGCAACCTGCCAGTGAAAGTCCCGTCAAAATCGGTATACTTATAATAAGATGAGCGGCGCAATTTTTTGATGATATTTTTCCTTCTTAATCTTTTCGCTTTTATGTTACCTACATTACAGAACTGCTCTTCTTCTTTCAATCATTCTGTTTCGAAATGTAGAAATAACTAAATAAGTTTCAAGAATGATACAAAAAAAAAAGTTACCTTCCTAACATTTTTTTTCTCGTCCACGTTTATTAAAGTAATGTTAGCAAATATTTAACTTAGTAACTAAGTTAATCGAAAATTCTTAACTAAAACATTTTTTTTTTCACCTTGATTTTCCCTAAAACTCCGGAAACTATTTCGATAAAGCAATACTATGTTCTTAATAAAACAATAGTTTTCCTAAAGTTCAGTAGAGCGCGGTTTGTTAGGTCCAAATAAATCAACTACACATTCACAACCATTCGACAGGCTTCGGAATCGAAAATGACACATTTTCGGTTACTTGATTTACTCTCCGACAGCAAATACCTGTCGGAAGAATGGCTGTCGTCGATTAGGTTTAAACTTTAAAAAAATCAGGTTTCGATTTTGTGAACAGTGTTTAGTGGACTCCTTCGATAACATGGATTGATGTTCGATTCGACACGGAAGAGCTTCAAGTTTTTGTACATAGCTATACTGGTTTGGGACAAATAATGCTTGTACTGGCCTAATTAAGTGCCCAATTTGCCCCAAGCAAATATTAAGGGTAGGGGATCGGCCCAAAACCTCGTAACATAAGGGTTTCCTGTGCTATATTGGTACCTAAACTTACCTCACTGTTTTTTTGCGTTGCGTACCTACCTTGTCATGTAATTTAGTTTATAGGCTTTTATCTTTTATTTTTATTAAAGATCTTTTCTATTTAGTGAATGTAAAAACGATGCAGGCGTTGTAAACTCACAAATGATTTTTTGACCAAATGATTGTCCAAATGATTTTTTGAAATTTATTGACCATTTTTTATTTTGTTAAGTACCTGGTACTTGTTGAGAGGACTACACTGTCCTCATACCTATCATATAAAGAGGAACCGTGGAGTTTCTTGCCGGCTCTTCTCCACAGGAAATAACCAATTGGAACCGTGCACCTAGCTTCTGACGTTCCATGCGTACATGTAGATTATGTGAAATAACATTTATTACAAACTGAAAAAAAAAAATGTTCATAGGGTAAAACAACTTTCTAATAAATCATGCACGGACATTGTGAATGATAAATTAGAAAATTGCGTGAAGTACTTCATAAAATCGTTTTGCAAATTCCTGTAATTAGTTGACTCAATTGAGGTCTGTTAAGTAAGTACAAAATGAGTGGTGGCTGGTGGTGGGTAGAAAGTGATTTTTAATCGTTGCATTAGTAACTAGGTACTATGTATTAAGTACATAAAAAAATATACCTACGCTAAAAAAAATATTAACGTCAAAACGGACTTCTTAGATTGTCGCGAGTATATCGCGACAATCTAAGAAGCCCGTTTTGACGTTTCGTTCTCGTACTTGTAATACAACGTTATGCCTTGAGAATCAGTTTTAAGCAATATAGACAAGTCGTCGATTACAAACTCTTTAAGTATGTTTAATCGCTATGTCTCGAGAATCAGTATACAACGTGCCGCTACAATGGCGACATTAATTTAACACACGTATACGATTTCGCGTATTCGTTATAGGAAAATATTTAAATTTCATTAAACGTTATTATTTATTGATTTATTTACAATTTTCTAAATTACCATCCTGGAGCAACCTGTACTTAAAGAACTGTATCGAAAAGGTCATTTGCCGGGGTCACGGATAATATGGTAGGCGAATAGAGGAAAGCCGCGCAATTTCTTAGAAGTTATGCCGACAACAAAGCATAGTACCGAAAAGCCGAAAGAACGTAAGCCAGCTGGTAGGTAGCTTCATGAGTGAATCTTTTACACAGAGTGATCTTAATTTTGGTTATGTTTTTGTTATTTAGTTTGTTTGAAAATTTAAATTTTTCAATTTACGAATTATTTTATTTTATTATAATTTTTATGTTTACTGGCCCTACCCGTGTGTTAAATTAATGTCGCCATTGTAGCGGCACGCTGTATATGAAACCAATTTTTTTTTTCATCGCTACCCAAAGGATTTTTATAGCTGTCAAAATGGACTTCTTAGACTGTCGCGAGTCTAACCTGTGACCAAAGAACAGACTTATTCACGGGCAGCAATTCGATTCGAGTAGGTATTTGATGTTCCGGATAGTTCCATTGCACTGGTGAAACAGCTGGACGACGACTATCCTGTCCCTTAAAGCCCTACCCTACTTCAAATTTTATCTCGCTTGCACCATACTACTCGCGACCTGAGTGAGAGCGAGGCGGAGTGGGGTGCTGGTGGCTCTCAAGCCTCGAATAGTTTAGGTAATTGATTTTTAAGGTGAAAATAATGATAATAAAAAAAAACATATATAAGTAAACATAGTAAGCAAAATTTCGTGATCTAATTTGAAGTATTTTTTTAATACCAGCGGTTTATAGTTCGATTTAGAGATAACTCTGGATTTTTTTCTATCGAGAAAATTTTCAACTTTAACATAATAATATTTATTTCAAAATTAATGTTGCAGTATTTTCGGCATAACGGAGGATCATGCTAAGCAATTTGAGGTAGGGTAGGGCCTTAATGGTCACATCCTTGATACCCTAGAGCAGGTAAGTCCCATGTCACACCTTAGACCTTACACAAATACAATTAATGTCTCGTCACAACAGCAAACACCAGTTAACGATAGAATAATACCCTAGGCCCGGCAAGACTAGTCCTCCACAGAGCCAATTATTAACCAGTTAGCCTGATAATTACAAATCAAGATCATCAAACGCCTCATGAATATGCGACCGACAATTAATTACTGAGAGACACGCCAGGGTTGGCCTTCATTCTGATTAATTAGGCCTCAGGCCATACTATATACAGGCACTTGATTGGAAGATGTATATAACATGGCATTAGAAAGGAGAGAATTTTGTAAGTTACATTTTGTGTTCCCCTATAATTAATTTCATTATCACGTCATGTTCTAATATCTAAAGATTAACATAAGTGGGTAATATTCAAACACAGAAAGACCGACTCTTCATGTGACCAGAGGGCTGGGGTATTTTGTGGCCAAAGAATTAGCATTGCCATTCAACTTGGCAATGCTGCCAGTCTTCTGGGCACGTTTTCGGATGACAGCGATGCGGACGAATACTTCGACGCCTAAAGGTCCCTTTGTTTTTATATTTATTTAGTTAGTCCTTTTAGATTTAGTTTTTTTTTATATAAATAGTTAGTAGTGTTATATAAATATTGTGTACAGTAATTTTAATATTGAATTAAGTATTTTAAGTCTGTAAGATTTTAAATTAGATTCATTAAAAAAACAAAGGAAACATAAAACTTAGGTAAATACTTAGGTACTTATGTCATGACATATCTTCGTAACGTAACTAAACATTTTTTGATGTAGGCACCTCAGACCAAATAAAAAACTAAGACAGAGCTCTGCGAACAAATACAGTGAAGCATGGCAAAACTACACCTCCGTTCTGTGCATACACCCCACGCACACATTTAGAACCATTTACAACAGAACTGCAATCAAACTGCACCACACTGTGCACACATGTTTACGAAACCGGCCTGTTTTTATTTGGTCTGAGGTAGGCACTAAGCTTTTCCCGCGATAATTATCCGACGGGAACGTACAACCGGGATAGCAACGTACCTCAGAGACTGATCTCTGAACTTTTTCGTGCTTACACCTAGGTACATTATCCTTTTGAACATGAAAAGTCTACCACGTCATATTTATCCTTACCTAATGGTAAGGATAAATGAGGCGTGGTAGACTTTTCATTCATAGGTAGAGGTAATCCTCTAAACCCAGGCTGCGACCTCCAGCATCTTCTAACATAGCAATCTAAAACAATTTGTGGAGGATTATAACTTTAGTTTCAAATTAATATACCTAGCCTTTTCCCAACTATGTTGGGGTCGGCTTCCAGTCTAACCGGATGCAGCTGGATACCAGTATTTTACATGGAGCGCCTGCCTATCTGACCTCCACAACCCAGTCTAGGTAACACGATACCCCTTGGCAAGACTCACTCAGACTTTCGGGCTTCTGAGTTCCCGTAACGAGTGCCAAAGATCTACGACCGACAGCCAGGACCATCTGCTTAACATGATTTCCAAGACGGACGGTATGCTATGGATGATCAACCATCCACGGATCGACCTCGGCAAACATTGCTTAACATTGAAGATCGACCCGTGTGACTGTTATTATTTAGCCACGAGCCCATGCACTTTGGTTTACAAATGGCAGGAATAATTTCATGCCAATTTTGTTTCGCTAAGTCCCCTCCCCATTCCACTGACTTCTACTCCTACTCCTTCACTGTGCACGCGGTGCGCTTATGGAATTCTCTTCCGCCTGACATTAGGGACTGCTAAACTGTTGCAGTGTTTAAAAGAAGAGTAAAAGAACACTATCTTTCCACTTCGTCATAGTTGCGTATGTATTTATTTCTTAAATTACATCTTAATTAAAGATATATGAATATATTTATGAAGTAGTTAAGTATGTATATTTGTATGTAAGTGTATGATTATATTTTTTTTTTTAGTTTATTAAGTGAATTGTTTTGATTATATGTATTCTACTTTCTCACGAATTTTACACACGGTGTCTACACCTCTTATCTACTTTCCTATCGCAGGTGTGCTGGAAGAGATTTCTTTAGAAATAAGCATCACCTTTGTACGGTTTTTCTGTTCTTTTCTTCTTGTCTGTTTATTATGTGTGTACATAAATTGTTAAATAAAATAAAATAAAGCTTGAACAAAAGTGTGTAATTGATTCGCTTTCGAGAATACTTTACGGTCAAACTTTTGTACCTAAAAGACAGCTAAGTAAGTAGACCAGTTGACTATAAGAAACTAGAATTTGGTGTTTAATTACTGAACCAAAAATTCCTTTGAAGTTGGTAATTGTATGCGTGAATAATTCCTGAGAAGTCCTTTGTGAAAGGCTGATGATTTGAAAAGTTGAAGATGGGACCTTTATAGGCATCCTCTTATCCCTTAGTCCTTAAAATTTGTGCTGACTTTTACGGTTATACGGTTAATGGCATCGATTATGTAAGTATTAGGGTGAGCAGAAATAGTCCCTTTCAAGTACATACCACATTAAAAGTTTTATACCCATAATCCATGTTAGGCAGTGGCGAAGGCTGATTTTTTGGGAGAGGTAATACGGAGCAAAAAATGCTTACCTAGGACAGCCGTGGCGCACGTAGTCCTAAGTCCAGTTTCTTAAAATCTGTGTCTTGTGTCTGGCTTTCTGACTTCAGTGTTGTACAGGCTAGCAGATGTCTTCAGTCCACCTTGGTACCTTTACTATACGTGTAAGCACTGATAGATTGAAACAGTGTCTTGCAAGAATAATAAAAGCATAGAGATATAATATAGTAAATTATATCTATCTATCTACAATAAAAGTGATTGAAACAATGTCTTGCAAGTATAATATACAATCACTTGAAAGTCCAGAAAATGCGGGATTCTAAACTGAAGAACACAGTTCTAAATGCAAGTTACTCAGATATAACAAGGTTTCGATATAGTTACCACGGTTATCGAAATTCGGACTTTCATCGTGGCCGCGAAAAGCTACTTCTTGTTTACCTAACAGAATAACGGTGTCAATAAACGTTTCATTAAATTCCTATTTCGATCTACTTTTCTATTATGAGCTTCATGAAAATTAGCGAAAAATGATTCTATCCTACTAGTCCCGAACTCATGTAACTCCAAACAGCTACGAATATGTTTTTCAGTCTGATCATGATTTTTAGATGAATTCGTCAGATTATTAATATCTGTAAAACCCCCTTTATTCCATAAACTACTAGAATCGGAGAAAAGTAAATACGGGAAACAATACATTTTATTTAATTTACAACTGCCAGTCAGCCATGGATATTTATCGTAAAGGGAAAAATTAAAATGTTTGAAAAAGCCATCACGAATTCACGACGTTTGTATAAAGTCATAACTGGGCGAGCACGGCCTAACGTAATGATGTGTTTCTTATTTTCGAAACTTAACCTTGAAAAGCATGTTTCCTCACAAAGCAAATAATCTGTTAAACAACAATCTAAAGCTATTAATGCCGCCATCCTGATCCTACTGATCGTACTAATTACTTCTACTTACCCCAAATACTTAACTACAACGTAAGTACGCTTTCACTAAACTCAAAACACTGTATTCACTGTTTTATACCAACAAACAAATACTACTACTACGATACTCGTACTGATAAACTAATGATTTCAATTAATAATACGAACAAAATGCAAATTAACTGCTATTGTAAACAAAATAAAATGTTATAATGCGATTACGTCAAACATCAACCAAACAATGTCTAGCGTGCGTGTAACCGAACTCCGAGCCGAACGCATTACGAAAACTACCGACGGACCGATATCCCCCATCTCAATCACGCGCACGCAATTTTCGATCGCTATAAGTACCATAACTCGTCTTGCGCCGGCTTGCTAAGGCCCATACGAAACCGGGGTGTCACGTGACCAAAGTGACGTCATGACGCCTTGATTTATGAATGATCGTAAAGCCGATCGAGGCGCCGAGTTATATTAGAGAATTTTTTTTTGCTGTTGGGAGACAACTCAAAACATTGAATGTAGGAGTTTTGTATAGTTTTAATTTGATGGTGTATCTGTATTAAATACCTATAGTGTGATTATTGAACAGGCATTTTAACACTACTGACTGTGTCATATTTCAATGACTATTGACTGGTTTTAGGCGTGATGGCCCTGATGTAAGGCGATATTCTAAAATGTTTTAGTATAGTCTTAACTCTCAGTTTAATTTTTCTTTTAAAATAATTAATCATAATAATTAGTAGCCCAAAGTCTGACAACCAGGGTATATTACCCAGTTACTGGGTTGTGGAGATCCGATAGGCAGTCGCTCCATGTAAAATACTGATATTCTGCTGCATCCAGATAGACTGGAAGCCAACCCCAATATAGTTGGGACAAGGCTGAGCAGATTGATTTTTTAACCGACTTCTTCAAAAAGGAGGAGGTTCTCAATTCGTCCGAATGTTTTTTTTTTTTTTTTTTTTTGTATGTATGTTACTCGATTGCTCCGCCAATTATGAATCGATTTCGATGATTCTTTTTTTGTTTGGTAGGTCATGCTTCTGAGGTGGTCCCATATAAATTTTATAAACTTTGCTTGCGTAGTTTTGAGTTAGCTTCAATATTACATATTTTTTCCCACTTAGTGTATGTAGACGATATATTGTTTGACTCCGGCACTGTTATTTACATAGCAGGTAGTGGTATTCGAGTTTGTGTGGGGTAGGTACCACAACTAAAAAGTGAAAAATAAAATCTTTTTACAAAAAAAAAACAACCGACTTCCAAAAGAAAACATAAAAAAAGTGAAAAATAACTTTCAATTCCGGAAGACGGCAGCAAAAAACGAAAATTAAAATGCAAAGACACCGACTTCCGAAATTAAAGTTATTTTTCACTTTTTTAACCGACTTCTTCAAAAAGGAGGAAGTTTTCAATTCGTCTGTATGTTTTTCTTTAAATCTTTTTTTTGGAAGTCGGTTGTTTTTTTTTGTAAAAAGTTTTTGACAATATGGTAGTCGAAAACTCGTCTTACATGCCTACGGCCCATTAGGACGTTCTTTTGATTTTCTGCAAGTCTTCCTAAATGGGCTGTAGGCATGTAGGACGAGTTGCCGAATTTCTCTCGGATCAAAATATCCTTAGTGGATATTTTTTTCAAAATGGGTGCATGTTTGTCAATAAACTGGTTCCGAAATTATGAAAAAATCTAAAAAGCACGTCACATTTCTTTCATTAGTTAATTCTATTTTATCGGGGCTATATAGTGAATGAAAGAACTTTAGGTACTCCCTAGCAGCACATTATTTCTGCCTGTCACATTATACATAATTAATGTTAAATATTACTCTAATTTGGTTAATATTTGAGTAACGATATTAGATATTTCAAACTTTGAGAACATTATACCAAAATAATGATGAAATATCTTCTTTAAGTTAACGTTTTCTTAAGGGGGATGCGCTAGGGTGGCCCGCCAAATTCAAATTTTGTTACGTTTTTTGCAATTTTCAGGTCAGTATCAGGTTGTATGTTGATCTAAATCTTATTTGCGGCCGTAACAAATATGGATTTATACAATTATAAACATTAGAATCAGCAATACAACTCTCTAAGTTCATGTAAGTGCATTGAATGACGATTTCATTAAATTTTCATTCAATGCACTTACATGAACTTACTAGCGCATCCTCCTTAACGTGAAGATTGAGGATAAACCCCAGAAAAAACACCATGGTCCGAAATTCCCGAGTTATCATTTCAAAATAATAAGTCGTTTTATGAAATCACTTTTCAATCACTGACACGAAAATGAAAAGTTGGGAATAGAATCTCGTTAAGGCCGGTCGCTCGTCCATGACAATGTCATTTGTGAGTAATCTTTATGTAATTGTCAGCTGAGGGCAGAGAACAGTTTAAGGTGAATGCGTTAAGGTAGCCTGCGAAATTCAAATTTTGTTACGTTTTTTTCAATTTGCAGGTCAGTATCAGGTTGTATGTTGACCTAAATATTATTTGCGACCGTAACAAACATAGATTTACAGAATTATAATCTTTAGAACCAGCAATACAACTCCTTAAGTTCATGTAAGTAAGTGCATTGAATGACTATTTCATGAATTCGTCGTTACCTTAGCGCATCCCCCTTAAAAGAAGATTTTTTGTAGTTATGTATCCATTTAGCTTTTTGGAATCTTCATAGAAAAATCAGAAAAGATGCCGTTAAAAATAAAACTGCCCCGTTGGTCTAGTGGTCGCAAGCGGTACTGCTGGACTTGGGTTCAATTCCCGGGCCGAGCAAAGTTGTTATTGGGTTTTTTAATCTGGTTTTTTTTTGTAGCAGCCCGAGGTCTATTTGTATTTGTGACCTGCGGTTGATGGCAATTTAATACGCCACCCGCGAAATGTGGGTGTAGGTACACCTCGGCACACATCTGCTTAACCCTTTGGGGAATACAGGCGTGATGTTATTCATTTTCTTAAAGAATACGGCACAATTTATAGAATGCTGTCATCGTATAAATCGTTTTTATTCAACATTATGTATCTTTAAACACTTTGGTGTTATTTGCAAATGCCGCGCATAATCTATTTTATTTTCTGAGGACCCTCATAGTTCAGTGGATGTTGTTCTAGCCTAGACTACTTGAGAGGGCATCGACCTCCCTAAACTTGGATAACCTTATCGTACTGTATTTGTGTTTTATTTTTTTATACTGTTGATTATTAATCTTTATTTCTCAATTTTTATTAAATAAAATTAATCTAAACACTAACTCTAACAAAACTAACTATTACTAATATTAATAAAAACTAACTATAAAAATAAACAATTAATATCTAAGATATGGCGTCGAAAAATTCCTCCGCATCGCTGTCGGCTGGTAATGTACCCAAGAGACTGGCGGCATTGCCACGTTGAATGGCAATGCTTAGCCTCTGACCAAAGTAAAAGCCAGCCCTTGGGTCACGGGAAGTGTCAAACAGCCGTTTAGAGATTTCATTAGATTTCAGTATTTGATGTTTCTACATGATTAAATTACATCAGCCGGTGTAACTGATTAAGTGTTCATCCATTATGTATTCCTGGTGGTCAAGATTTAATCGAACTTGAAGGATTACCTACTATGGTACTTGAAAGGAGCTAAATTAGTAATTAGTTTAGCACTCAGTACTAAGGCACAAAATATAACTCATCAAGCATGAAGACCTTCCGTTAAGACTGAAATATCCAACCTTCCTTCATCATGTTTGAAATATCTTCGCCGGCCACGGTTCATTGACCTATTTACTAGTGCCTACCTATTTATCAGGTGATTACTCTATGCATTTACATGATGTTGTTAAATATTAAAACCAAAGAAAAATGAATGTTACACATAACATAGTTAATTGATTCAGGCGTGACTGACAGGCGTCCTTGCGGAAATCCATTATAAAATACAATTGACGTAGATATATTTAGTAACTAATTCCACTTGACTATTTTTCAAGAGTCATAAAAAACCCTGTAAGAAATCGAAACGTTTTTCACCTCTCAACGAGGCATCGTCAGGATGACGATTGACCAATTGCAAACCAGAATGCGACGTGTTACCACACCGAGCGCGTCCAGCGCTCTCTCTCACTCTTGAAGAATAGTCAAGCGGAATAGGTTACTAAATATTATAATAACATAACATCACGCCTGGATTTCACGAAGGGTTAGGCAGAGGTGTACCTATAGTACACCCAAATAAAAAAAATATAAAAAAAATTGTGTTGTTATATTGTTGTTGTTGTTGTGTGGTGTTGTTGCTAGAATATTATTTATTTTATTTTATTGTGTGTGTTTAATGAACGGTATTGTGTAGGAATCTGTAGGACAAGCTATACGGCTGTTTAAGCTGCATACCTAATTTCATGAAACATGCAGAGCCATCAAAGGATTTACGACTGAAATAACTCACTATAATGATGCATCTTGTGATCTCAGTGTCACTTTCCTGAACAAACTCAACACGTCGGGACTGTAGTTAATCTACAGTGACACAGATGGCGCCATCTATAAAGAACATGAGCATAGTCACGATTCATTTATTACATTACCTTTCTTAGGGAAACACATGACACAAATATAGTTTGCTAGCTTTTGCACGCGTACTATCGGGAAAAAAGTATCATAAGTCGTTCCATGTTTTGTTAATCGTCGATACTGTCATTCCTTAACTCCTTTGAGAGCATAGTCATTTGCAAACATAATATATGTATAATACCTATTAAGGTTTTTTCACACATATTTTTGAGTTTAGAAGTATATGTACATAAAAAAATAATAGGTTAGTTTTTAAAATTTATTTTATCGAAAATATTCACAAAAAATAGTACATTGATACGGAAAAGAAACACTCTGTGCACACACACTCGTCACACTTGTCTTTCTACGTTGAAATACAAATGTGCGTGTACAGTACAAAGTGTTTCTTTTACGTATCAATTTAATATTTTAGTGAATATTTCGCTAATTATAATAAATAAAAAAATAAAAAATTGGTAATATTTTTTTTAGCTTGTATGGACGATATCGTATTGCAGTTTAACGGGAACGCCCTTTGTTAGTTAACATACTGTTTAAGGTGTATTCATAAACGAAACATCTTAAGGGTCATTGTACTCATAATTATGAACAACTTTCATTATGGCACCATGCCAGAACACGCGAAAAAAAAATCTGCCGTTCCCTACATTTATGTTCGCATATTCGCTCGTTAAAATGTAGGGAACAGGTGATTTTTTTTCGCGGTTTCAGGGTTGGTCCCATGGTGAATGTTGTTCATAATGATGAGTACATTGACCCCTTAAGAGATTTCGTGTATGAAAACATACACGTTTTATACACGGAAAAAAGGGTTTTTCAATAAACACACTCTTTTAGAACATAAATAATAATAAAACAGATTGTTCTTGTTAAATGCGTCAATCCAGCTATTTGGACAGAGATAAATAAGGGTCCCGTTAGGGTGCGAAGGGACAAACTGATCTTGGTCAATATCGTTATGTAACAAAATTGGGGTACATGGGTTCAGGAGAATTAATCAAACCGTGGACCACTTAGGAGTAAAGTCATTGTAGATGAGTCAGTAAACTAGCTGGGGAATCTTGTGTGTACAATTTTTGGGTACAGTTAAGTGACTTTCTTCCAATATAAATATTGTGAGCACCTTTCTTGACATAATAAATAAAATGTGTATCATTTTAGGAAAATAAAAATGGTAGTTACTAATTTCCATTTTCTTAGTTTTTTTTGCCTAGTTGTTTTTTTTATAGAAGCACAGAACCGATCGATGTGGCGGTGCTTGGGGGAGGCCTATGTCCAGCTGTGGACGTCTTTCGGCTGAAATGATAATGGTGAGTTTTTTTTATAACTCTTTGTTTTTTACATATGATATCGTTGATAGAGAGTCTATCAGAAGAAATTTCACAAAAAACTGAGATCCCATGTATCAGTGACGCCATCTAGCATAATTTAGCAAAATTACATAACGATGCACTTTTACCGACGCCAACCTTTGATTACCGACCGACAGAATAGTTTGAAGTAGGTATCTAAAATGATTTATTTAGGTAAATTCTACTAATCCTACTATCCTACTATCCTACTCTCCTACTATCCTACTATCCTACTATCCTACTATCCTACTCTCCTACTATCCTACTATCCTACTATCCAACTAATATTATAAATGTGAAAGTTTGTGTGTTTGTGTGTTTGGATGTTTGTTACTCAATCACGCAAAAACGGCTGAATGGATTTGGATGAAATTTGGCAAACAGATAGTTTATAACCTGGATTAACACATAGCATTAACACTTTTTATCCCGATATTCCCACGGGATAGAACTTACGCGGGTGAAACCGCGGGGCACAGCTAGTTATAAAATATTAACGAAAATGAACCGTAATTAAGTCTAGTAATTTATCATTACGAGGTTTGCAATACTACAATATTAACATTATAACACAACGGAACCGTTTACCTAGGATTTTAAAGTTTGAGATCCCGCCGCTTTTCCCCGTACCAAATAAATCCGTGTCATTTCAATAAATGCTCTTGGGTATTTGCCAATGACCAAGCATATTACGACACCACATTACTCAAGTTCCTATGTGATTTTTCCATGACTTTTTATACAAATCTCTAGAACATTGATTGATGAAACCTGTCCTGTCGATGAATTGAATTCTCTGGGGTCTTTTTTCTTTCCTTGACTTCCCTAGTCTTTCATTGACTTGAATGTGCCCTGGCGGCTGAGAGTATGTCATGCTCACTTTAATGTCTCGCTGATGGTGGCGTGTGTGTTGGATCATTAAGTTCCCTTCAAAATGGTTGAGCTGAATGGTGCTGATCCATGCGTCATGTTCGTGAACGGGCGCGCCAGTAGGGACTGGTCATCTCTTAGCTGCCACGGCTTATTTTAATTAATTTTAATTTTTAATTGTTTTGTTTCTTTTTTATCGTTTAATTACGGACTCTTTTAACGTGCACGTTTCTCTACATTGTACCTACTCACATGTATAATTTGAACATAAATGATGTAACCAATATATTGTAACAATATTCTGATATAAAAGAGTGTCCGTGGAGTTTCTTGCCCGTTCTTCTCCATAGGAACCTACTACGCTTTGGAATGGGCAACTAGCTTCATCTTTCTGACTGACCGACACATTGACAATTCAAAAGTACCTATAATTGGTTTATTTGAAATAAATGTTTTGAGTTTGAGTTTGAGTTTCCATTATTTTCACACTTGGTCAGATATTTCGAGGTTTCCTTGGGCGCTTTCTTTTACTCACACTAGGAAGTGATGAAGGGTGGGCGTGAATTAAATTTTTCACAGCTGTAAAAGTGTTTCAGTATATTTTTTTGGGAGTGCCTCCGCTGCCGGCGCCGCCTCCCAAAAATAACGCCATTGGGAACCGGCAGTAGTGTCGGCATAATGGACACCGGCGGGGCGGCGTTTATAGAAACCCTTCCAGTATTCAGAACCCACCCCGGATTCAACTAACTAACCGTAACTAAAATATGTTTTTCTGCATATTCTAGTCGTTTTTGGCGTAGGGGGTCACAGTTCTAACCTAACCTAACCTTTTTTGCGATTAAAATTATTAAACCTAATCTTACTAGTTCGGTTTCGGGTACTACTTTATGACTTTATTACTGGAATATGGAAAAAAAAATTGCTCTATTACCTACATGTTTTTTAATTATCCCTACCCTGCCTATCTCCTCACGCCAAACTGACAACCAAAGTCAGCGCCGGCAGCCAACTCAGCAATCGGCGGAGGCAGCGGAGGCACTTCCTATTTTTTTACGTTTATAAATGTTACTAGTATGAAATACGAGCATACAAGTATAACAAACATCGCTAGGATAACTTCAACATGAAAAGCTAAAAATCAAAGCCATTTCGACTTTTACGGTAGATGGCACTTTGAGCATGAATTCCTTACAAGTTGTCGACACGTGAATACCTAATGTATGTTCGATTTCCCTAAAAGGAATTGGATGGGAATACATTTATCAAGCTCTGTCCTATAATTGGATATCATTTTTAGAAATGGCACTCGGTTGTACGAAGGAAACGCCGAAAAAGAGTTTGTTTTGCTTTAGATAGGAGCAATGTTTAAAATAAAATGCAACATTTTTTAATAGTTTCTTCCTAACAAACTTGTCCCTTATCGGAACTCTCAAAATGCACTTCTCATCATCTGCCTAGCCTTTTCCCAAGTATGTTGGGGACCAGTATTTTACATGGAGCGACTGCCTATCAGACCTCCACAACCCAGTAACTGGGTAATACGATACCCCTTGGTAAGACTGGTTATCAGACTTTCGGGCTTCTGACGATCCGTAACGACTGTCGAAGATCCACGAATGACAGCCGGGGCCAACGGCGTATCGTGCTTTCCCAGGCACGGAGGAGTCTCGGTATGTAAAGATGGTTACCCATTCACGGACCAACCCCGGCAAGCGTAGCTTAACCTGATGGATCGACCCGTGCGGCTGTTATTATTTAGCCACGAGCTCCTCAAAATGCACTTCTACTTAATAAAAATCTTCAGACTTTTATCATACTTGAAATACCGCAATAATCACCTGTTTAACGCTATCTTTTGAAGCCAGGAACAGTCTTCCACACAGTTTGGTAATGACAAAATTTTTGCAATCTGTTCTCGTTCTTATTACGATAGCAGTATAGTTGTATGTACCGTGCAGTATAAGTTTAATGGTTCGTGTTCGTGGATTTACACTCAAGGATCCTTATTCTCTTGGGAAACAAAAGGACCTTTTCTATAGTATTAGTTGTCAGCATATAATGAGGAACCACAAAATCCCGAACATTATTAAGAAGAAAGTTTAATGAGTTAGCTTTTCAGAGATTAAATAAACCCTTCGATGTTATTTATAGTCGAACGCGATTTGAACCGTCTTAGTAGTTTTATGGCATATTTTTATGGCTATTGGGCTGCAGGGCAGAAACCTTAAAAAAGTTCGGTACCCATTCTCCTTTCAAATTCAAAGTATTTTTTGTTGAAACACCAAAAGTTGTTAAACTAAATTTCGATTTAGTTTAACAACTTTTTGTGTTTCAACAAAAAATACTTTGAATTTACTAATTACTTATTTACTAATTTATTTAATTTTTTATTTTGAATTTTTATATACTGGGTTCACACGGCGAACAGTGTTGGAGGTTGGATGTCATTTACACGTCATAAAACAAAAAGGTATTTTTGTTTGACTATGTGACAGTTTGTTAGTTTCAACCTACGCCACATGCGAACTACGCTTGACACTGACGTCACGCCAAAGCCTGTATCGCGCAAGCAGAATTTACCGCGTGACCAGCATATATACAACATCCCGACATCAATCGTCGGGCCTACAAGACACAACACTAGTCTGGTGAGAGAATTCTCCCTTTTCTAAGGAGGATGAGTAAACTTTACACCCCGTTCCATAAAACTCTTTAATATCCCCTTTATTTTTCAGTCCATTTAAATAATGGTAATCTCATAGCGTTTTACCAACTAGGTCTAGGTTGGCGAGTAGGCTAACTTGATGCGGCTGAGTAATATCAATATTTTACATGGAGTTATGCCTTCTGACCTCAGCCTTAAGTACCCAATTACTGGATTATCCCGACGTTCTAAGACTAAAGTTAGTTGTCAGATTCTACCAACCGCCAACTATTGTAGCGACGGTTAGTGAGCTGGGGGCTTAAAACGGCCACTTTGGCAGAATCATAATAGGAAAATATTATGAATCATCGTAAAATGTCACAAACTGACAATTTCATGATCTGCGTGCAATTCATACTACGAAATAATTACTCTGTTTGACAGTTTTCTATGAACATTCGTAAAAGGGTCCACAAGTTATGAATGCTTTTGTGTCAATTTAGAGGAATTGCTGCTGATGACAGCTGGGAATTCAGGAAATGAATTGCATTTAGACGGCTAATGGCGCGATATCGCGCCTGTCTGGACGGGCCTTTAACATCGCGTCTTGTTTCCCCGAAGGGTTGGGCAGAGGTGTGTATACAGGGTGTTAAGGTAGACACCGTTATCCTTGAAACTAGTGGTTTGGTGTCATCTATAATATACTTTTTCTATGGGACCAACTTTGAAATCGCAAAAAAAGAAATCAGCCGTTCCATACATTTTGTCGATTTAAGAAAACACAAATGTATGGAACAGCTGATATTTTTTTGCGATTTCTCGGTTGGTCCCATAGAAAAAGTATATTATAGATGATACCAAACAACTAGTTTCAAGGATAACAGTGTCTACCCTAACACCCAGTATAGTACAATATTTTGCCAGTTCTGATTAAGTCCCATGTAATAGGGGTCGAGCCTATTGCCATCAACTGGGCACAAATCCAGAGTCCTCGTAATAACACTTTTCCCGGCCTGGGAATAGAACCCAGGAGGCACGCTCAGCAGTCGCAATTGCAACCACGAATCCTACAGGGCAGTTGCATCATAATGATGTACTTTTTTTATTTTAGCCACCTCAGACCAAATAATTTGGTCTGACTTAGCCCCATGTTGAGCTTTTTCTTGCACTGCATATTTTCTTGCATAAATGATTAATGAGGGGTTTTCATGAAAATTCACGCCACCAGTTGGCGCCACTTTGACAAGAGGTCTTCTATTTCAAAAGTGATGATAAATTATAGTTATGATGACGTTCATCATTCGTTTCATTCATTCGTTCATCATCAGTTACGACTAAAGAAAATATAGGAGAAAGGTTAAGATACCTCAAAAATATACCGGTACCGGTTTAAAATAACGGTTGAGCTATACCGATACCATTATGAATAGAGGTTGGGCTAAACCGTTATGTAACCTTTACACGATTTCGGTACAGAAAATCATGTGAGATTGCGGGCACAAGACTAAATAAGAAGCAGACTGTAAGCTTCATACTAACGTCTCGAGCGGGAACACTACTACACGCACAGCGATGTGTGCGTGGCCTGTCACGGACAAGGCGCGCGGGGGGTACAACGGCGCCCGCTAGAGGGCAAACCAGTTTGAGCCAGCTCAGTGAGAAGGCAAAGCGCAGGGGTATGCCGTGTGCCAGCGGCAGCGATATGTACGACGCGGAAGTTTCGTTTTGTCCCACTTGCCCGGTTTTATTTTATTTTCAATAACCGAGTGACAGCCCTATGAAAGTAGGTAAGAATTTTGAGCTCTGTTAGGAAGCTTTCATTCTGCTCTTATTTATTCTGTGCTGCGGGTGCGCGGGGTTCGAACACGTTAGAACTTGTGTATTTTGTGCAATTGTGTGTCGCCGGGTCGAACACGTAAGGCTCAACTCACACCAAAAGAGCGTCGAAGCGCAGCGAAGCGGAGCGCAGTTTCAGTGTCATATGAATTTTAACTTTATTTTCATTACTATAATACTTATTATCGCATGAGAAACTCGAACGAGTCGCGCGGATGCCCGCGGCGCCGCGGGAATTCAATCCGCGCGCCTTCTCTACCGAGCGGGTCGCGGCGCTTCGCTGCCCTTCGCCGCTCTTTCGGTGTGAGTTGACCCTTAGTATTTTGTGTAATTGTATGTGTTGTACTCTTGTACTTATCTCTTTGATTGTTGCCGACTGTGTGCCGGTGCGTCAAAGAAAACCTCTATTTATTAAGGTTCTGCTACCGATACATTTATAAAGGTTAAGGTAATGCTACCTAATATACCGGTATGCATTTCCAACCTCAGTTTTCCGCTACTGAAAAAAGAACGGTATCGAAATACCCTTGCGTACCCTTATTTAACGGTATGACGTCATACTGAAATTTAAAGGTACTACCACTGGTGGTAGCTGCCACCTACAATCGTCATTTCAGATAACCCTCATTAATCTCTCTATTTACTTATCTTCAGATAGAGAACGCCAGTAATGATTAAAAGTCATGTTTGTTCTTTAAATCTGATCTTAAGTTTTATTGCCTTCGTTCTTTATAATGAGGTCCATTGTAATGCTGCTCAGCCTAATTGCGTAATACACGATCAATGAGAATGAGGAGGAGCTCGTGGCTAAGTAATAACAGCCGCACGGGTCGATCCATCAGGTTAAGCTACGCTTGCCGGGGTTGGTCCGTGGATGGGTGACCATTTTTACATATCGAGACTCCTCCGTGCCTCGGAAAGCACATTAAGCCGTTGGTCCCGGCTGTCATTTGTAGATCTTTGACAGTCGTTACGAGTCGTCAGAAGCCCGAAAGTCTGACATCAGTCTAACCAAGGGGTATCGTATTGCCCAGTTACTGGGTTGTGGAGGTCAGATAGGCAGTCGCTCCATATAAAATACTGGTATTCAGCTGCATCCGGTTAGACTGGAAGCCGACCCCAACATAGTTGGGAAAAGGCTAGGCAGATTGCTGTACGATCAATGAGAATCGGAATTGGGTTGAAACAAATGTCTATACATTGATTCATAAGTTCGAAAAAAAAATCTGCTCAACAACGTAAATAACGCAATGAATTTTGTGACTGTTAAAATAAAACAAATTAGTCTTAATCGGTTACGAAAATAAAATAAGTTAAGCAATTAGATAGCTATTTTAAAACTACCGGTACTGGTTTTAAAATGATAAAAAAGTAGTTAAAAGTTTGTGTGCCGTGTGCTAGGCGAGCCAATTTCCATTTTTATTGCCACGAGACGAATCCTAGGCTACCTTTAAAATAAATATGGAATACGTTACGGAGCTGAGAATCCTGAGGTAACCTTAATCACATTCTAACTGTGAAATACACATTTTTAACCAACTTCAAAAAACGAGGAGGGCGCTCGGGTATTTTTGTTTTTCAAAAAAAATCCGTCTTCAAAATAACCACTATTAAGTGAAAAAAATAAATAACTTTGTGGCGATGGTGGCACCTACATCGCCACAAGCGAACTACGCATAAAAATCCTGACGACACTCAAAAATCATGATGTCACACAAAATCCTGTATCGCGCATTAGAGTTTACCGCGCGATCAATATAATTTATACAAGATTCTAACATCACTGGGCACTGTTGCCCGCCAGACACGACACCCGTCTGGTCTGAGGATCCTCTCTTTTCAATAGAGGATGATTTTCGAATCGATGATGAGACAACATTCGCAGTAAGGAAGACAGTAATTAACAAAAAAAAAAATTCAATAGATTTTTCACCTTTTAGGATTAATTTTGAAGTCGTTTTTTTTTTTTACGTAATTCAGACAGGAAAGCCAAATTAAAAATCTTTCCTCAAACATCACTCGCCTTTGATTTATCATGACAAGAAGCTTTTAACAGCGATTAAAATTTAATTAATCTTTAATCTTTTTCTTTTTAGGGTTCCGTACTCGAAGGGTGCCCCAAACGGAACCCACGTCCTCCTGTCTGTCAGGGGGCTATATCTCATGAACAGTATTATGTAGACAGTTGAAAATTTCACAGATTGTGTATTTCTATTGCCACTGTAACAACAAATAATCAAAATAAAATAAAGTTTCTAATGATTGATGTTTTTCAAATATTTTTAGTAAATTTTAATTTGTAATAATCAGCTAGATTTACACACAATATTTGTACGCTTCCTGGCATAACATAGCGCTCTGATCATCAAACATAAGATCTGTATTTCGTCACCTATGTTAACAAATAAATTAATAATAAATGGGTTCATACAAGAAACGTGTGATTTCGGCGATTTTGCTGAATATTGTGCGGGGTGGTACGGAATCCTTCGTTCTCGAGCCCGACTCGCACTTAGCCAGCTTTTTTCGTGTTAATTCCTCGATCTATTATCGAGAGAGCTTGGCCAGCGAATCAAGTCGCAATACGCTTGGTCGATGGCACACATTTGGGGAGTTTTTACTTCAATTTGGACACCCGTCCGGTAAAAATCCTTGGCAAATTCAGGAATAGGCCAACGAAAGTCGATTGTTGACTGGCATATTCGGCAAAGTTCACTTTTTGTTCACGGTGGTCCCTTATAAATTGAATTAACTTTGCTTGGGTAGTTTTTGAGTTGGATTCTATAATACGTATTTAACCCACCTTGTGTATCTTGATGTCACTGTTGTTCATATAGCAAAGTAGTGGTATACAATTTGGTTTGGGGTAGACTACCATAACTAAAAAGTGAAAAATAGAAGTCGGCAAAAAATTAAAATACAGATCCAAAGACACTGACTCCCGAAGCTTTTTTTTTTAAGAATTTACTTTTTTTTGGAAAAAAACCAAATTCTGAGTGGCGATTTATCGAGCGAGCGCATTGTTCAATCTATGGAGGGTTAGGCTAATATTACGACACTTCACTTGATTGGGTAGTCAGTGGTAGTCAATTGGAATTCACAACTGATTTCACTTTCAATCTTGTTCGTTTTAATTTGATTTGACGAGTTACCTACACTTGGACTTCAGGGCGATTTGTCAGGTATTAAAATTACACAAAAGATTCTCATCGCATTAAGGCTAGGTGTTATTCAATTTCGATGACGGCAAATAATTGGCTTTTTTTGTAGTTTATTTTTACTGTTCTTTTTTATATAATTTGGAAGTCGGTATGAATATTAGGTACTTAGATGATTATAGTTTTAAAAGGTTTAGAAAAATTACCAGTAATGGCAGTAATTCTTTATGTTCTGTGAATGTTTGCGGTTATACAAGGCATAAGGCATGGTTGTCGGCGAAATAAAAAAACAGACGCATGAGTTTTACCTTTGTTTCAATGGTTGGCCAGTCATCGCCACATAAGTATCCTGGTGCATTTGCCAGGCATCGGTAACTATTTTCCGTGATAGTTTTTGCAAGCCTAATAGGTGCATAAAGATGAGTACACGATAACTTCTGACAATATTATTCACGTTTCAATAAACATAATAGCCTTGCTTAGCATCCCCCTCGCAGTGTAATCTCACCTTAACATAAATATGTTTTTAAAATGTTTTCCGTTGCGATACATCGAAGCGACTGTGTGTAACGATGTAGTGATATTTTTCGCGTCATCTCCTTAAGCTCTTCGCTTTGATAAGTCGTTTTTCCTGTAAGTATCTGGAGTATGTGAGCTACTTGAGGTGTTACATTAACATACTTTGAAGCACTTTATACGCCGACAGTACAAGTTTATAAAAACTAAAACCCAACTACGACTAAAAAGGTATAAACAAGACACCACAGACAGACAAATTAAAAATCCGGAGTCACACGTATTAGGGCATAAATCGAACGGATTACGTGTGACTCCGGATTTTTAATTTGTCTGTCTGTGGTGTCTTGTTTATACCTTTTTAGTCGTAGTTGGGTTTTAGTTTTTATTATTTAATTTTTTTTTAAACTATTTTTGGGTTATAATATATATTTTTTTGAAATGTGCTCATTAAACACTTTCATTTG
The DNA here is from genome assembly GCA_948473465.1 of Lithophane ornitopus. Classification (NCBI taxonomy): domain Eukaryota; kingdom Metazoa; phylum Arthropoda; class Insecta; order Lepidoptera; family Noctuidae; genus Lithophane; species Lithophane ornitopus. The sequence continues at coordinate 10,889,655 of OX419632.1, read as the reverse complement.
ATACCTAACATGGTACGATTATATATTTTTCAAGTTTCTGACTTTATGTCCTCTAGAGGGCGCCATTTTTCAACGCGGACGATCAAGAGGCTTCCAACGATACCTCACTTGTCAAATTGTGATGAGTGGTTTAGAAGATATGAGGGAACAGAGGAACATACATACATACATACATACATATATACATACCGGTCAAAATCATAACCCTCCTTTTTGCTTCGCCGTAGTCGGGTAAAAATAACGTTAATACGTCCCAATTAGGACGTTTTCGAGTCTTCACGATTGCGCGCTCACAACATATCTGTTTAATATAATAATTATCATTGTCGTTAAAGAAGACCAATATTATCAGCTAGTTAACCAAAACCACCCGTAGGTATGCTCCAGAAGGAGGTAAATATTTCTACAGTCTTCTTCTTGTCGTTTGGTTAGTGACTAACCTGGTGTCAGAGTTTTAAAGCCGCCCAAGGGCCTCTACGATGATTCATAATACAGGGTGTTTGGCAGAACGTTGAACATACGAAAATGGTGGATAGGTGGGGTCATCTGCTACTTACTCAGCCCTAATTTATTTGGCCCTGGCCCCCAAAATATTAAAAAAAAATGTTTTTGCTTTCTTCTAGTTTCACCAGTTTCTCAACTTTAAAGGGTAATTAAAAAAAAAATACAAAAAAAGAAAAAAATCTTGCCTGTTTTACCCATTTTTAATCAAAATTACACTTGAAATAGAAGTTACACGTGAAAATAGAAGAAATAAAAAATAAAAAAAAACATCCAGGGGAGCAGGGCCAAATAAATTAGGGCTGAATAAGTAGCAGATGACCCCACCTATCCACCATTTTCATATGTTCAACGTTCTGCCAAACACCCTGTATTTTCCTATTATGATTCTGCTAAAGTGACTGTTTTAAGCCCGGTGATCTATGTAGGTTAAACAAAATGACACCGTTTAAAAGATGGCAGAGATAGTAGGGGCTCGTCAAGACAGGAAGGACGGGGTCGGTATCTGCGTGATTACCCGCCACTTTCCACCTACTTATTATATACTTATTTTTCCAACGACTCGAATGATTTTGGATCATAAACATAATAATATTACTGTAAAAACAGAATAGCAGTGATAGCCTAGTGGTGTGATCAGATTGCCAAGTCATAGTTCTCGAGTTCGAACCTAGGGCACACACCTCTGCCATTTCGGATTCATGTGCTTATTGTATAATTATCACTTGCTTCAAAAACGATGAAGGAAAACATGGTGAGGAAACTGTCACGCCTGAGAGATATTTCTCGCATGTGAAGCCAAGTCAAAGGCTCCATGGGCGGTATAAAAACTCTCATCTTATGTACCATGTCATGTTAACCATGATGGGGCTTGGCATTGATACGAGGACTGCAGACGCTATCAGGTAATTATTTTGTATGTAAAGGTAGTTTATAGTACTATAAAGGGATGAGGAACAGGTAAAAAAGGAACAGGTGTAAAGTTCACTCATCCTATGTAGAAAAGCGATGATTTTCCGACCAGACGGGTGTTGTGTCTGGTGGACAACTGCCCAACGATTGATGTCGGGAAGTAATAATAGGTCTTTACCTATGAAATTGCCGTTTTGTATGAAAAAATTTAAACGAATTTTTTTCATGAATTTTTTATTTGTATTAATCGAAGTAATCACCCATGCAATCAATGCATCTTTGCCATCGCAGTGGCAGTTTATTGATGCCCTTCTTAAAGAAATCAGCTGGACGGGAGGCAACAAATTCTTCAAAGGCATTTTGTACTGCCTCTCGGGTATTGAATTTTTTTCCCGCCAAGAAGTTATCCAAATTCTGGAAAAAGTAGTAGTCTGTAGGCGCAAGGTCTGGTGAGTAGGGCGGATGACGGAGAGCTTCCAACCCCAGTTCTTGCAACTTGGAGACCGTCTGCTGTGCAGTATGAGGTCGCGCGTTGTCGTGCAGGAGCAGCGGAGACGAGCGATTGACCAATGCTGGTTGGAGATGCGCCAGCTTCTCCATCATTGTGTTCAGTTCTTCACAGTACACATCTGCAGTAATGCTCACCCCGTTTGGTAAGAAGCTGTGATGAATCACACCGGCGCTAGACCACCAAACAGTGACCATCATTTTTCTAGGGGTAAGTTTTCGTTTAGGGCATTGTTTAGGTGCTGAACCAGGATCCAACCAACTTGCTGAGCGCTTGCGGTTATCAAACAGAATCCATTTTTCATCGCAGGTAACAATGCGGTTCAAAATTGCTTCATTTGTGTGTCTGTTGAGCAGTGCAAGGCACGTCTCGACGCGTACTTCGCGCTGGCGATCATTGAGTTCGTGGGGCACCCATTTGTCAAGCTTTTTTACCTTGCCAATTTGACGCAAATGGACCAATATTGTTTTGACGCTAACGTCGAAAGCTGCTGCTAATTCAGCCGTAGATTGTGTATCATCAGCTTCCACAATCGCCTTTAATTCGTCATTGTCGACCAAAGTCTTCGGACGACCGCGAGGTTCATTTTTCAGGTCGAATTTCCAGAACGGAAGCGAGCAAACCAATAACAGGTGGTGCGTTGGTTTGTAGTGTTAGCTCCGTAAACGTCGTTGATGTTGCGTGCCGCTTGTGCCGCGTTGCTGCCACGACGGTACTCATATTCCATAATTACTCGAATTTTTAACGTATCCATGATGACGAAAAAGATTGAAATGCGATGAAAATGTAACACTAATCAATAAAGAAATGACTACTTTTGGAAAAAAAAATCCATGTTTTTAAAATAAAATTAATTTGAAATTAGAATTCTTAGCCAAACAAAAATTATTTTGATTTGAAATGGCCAGTACTGCAGAACGGCAATTTCATAGGTAAAGACCTAAATGCTGATCGCGTGGTAAACTCTGTTTGCGCGATTCAGGATCTCGCGTGATGTCAGTGTGATGCGTAGTTCGCATGTTGCGATGTAGATACCAACATACCTAAATCTAAAGGATGAAGAATAATCCTAACTAATATTTTTAATGCGAAAGTGAGTGTGTGTTACGCTTCCACGCTTAAAAGGCTAAACGGATTTGTATGAAATTCGGTACATGGGTAGACCATGACCTGGAATAAGACATAGGATACTTTTTTCCCGATATTCCCACAGGATCGAGACTTACGTGGGTGAAACCGCGGGGCGCAGCTAGTAGATATCTAATTTCACAAAATATTAACAGTTACTTCAGACTGCGAAAACAACCTATTTTACGTATAATACCTTATGCTCAATAACCAGAAAACCCTATAGGTAATCTTTCAAACTCTTGTTGAAGTCCATGTTCAATTTTCAGCAGTGAAAGTATTTAGTACGTTATAACAATTCTACATAACTTCAAAACTCTCATATCTATACATAATTATAAAAAGCCGTTTTTCTTATTTGTCTGTATATCCATGTTGTTCTTCTAAACCACGCAACAGATTTTGATGAGGTTATCACCATCGTTTAGAGAATTTATTCCGGAAAGTTTATGTGTATAATACGATAATATTAAAGTTACATGTAAGTAACTAAGAAATCTCGATGTTTTGTCAAGATGTAAAAACCGTGCCAAGAAGGAGCGGGTCGCTAGTAATTAATTTATAATATTATAAAGAGGAAAGATTTGATTGTTTGTTTGTTTGTTTGCGTTGAATAGGCTCCAAAACTACCGAACCGATTTGAAAAATTATTTCACTGTTGGGAAGCTACACTATTCCCGGCTGACATAGGCTATATTCCTTACGAAAACTCCTATAATGTAACCCAAGGTGTAAAAAAAATACCTAAAATAGCCGTAGATAAGTACTTAGTGCTACCCGTGCGACGCCGGGGCGAGCAGCTAGTAATTAATAAAATCATATTTCTCGTAGGCAAAGCCACGGCCAAATGCTAGTTTGGATATAAGCCAGATACTAAGAATAAGTTAAGAATAAGTAGGCTCTAAGTTGACATGTAATCGAGCACACGTGGCACATCCTTCCTCCTTCCTCCAACCTGCTACATTCTCCGAAGCGGGGACAGACCCAGGAGGAATGGATTTATGGGAAGGGGAGGGATATATAGGAAGTTTATTTGGATTTCAGTCAATATAACTTCATTTTATTTTATTTATGGTGCTTTTAGAAAGCTGTTTTTGGAGTAAGGTTGTGAATGGTAATGGTGGAGTTGATGTGAAATGAGCAGAAATTATATATACCAAGTGTATTTCAAATGCGGGACTAGAGTTTCAGGTTGGTATTTAATTTCTTTAAATAAAATGTTGTAAATGGTCGCAATATGCATATTATACATCCTTACGCTAATAATCCTAACTTCCGAACTACATCCTAACTTAAACACTACTTATTATAAAACAAAGTCCTCCACCGCGTCTGTCTGTCTGTTCGCGATACACTCGAAAACTACTGCACCGATTTACATGCTGTTTTCACTAATGGATAGAGTGGTTCTCGAGGAAGGTTTTAGTATATAGTAACCGACATCCACGCGGGCGAAGCCGTGGGCTAGTAATATTATAAATGCGAAAGTGAGTTTGTTCGTTACGCTTTCATGCTAAAACGTCTGAACGGATTTGGATGAAATTTGGCACATGGGTAGACCATGACCTGGCAAAGGACATAGGTCATTTTCATCCTAGTCCGCAGACGAAATCCCGGGCAACAGCTAGTACTTTGATAAATCAAGAATTGTATTAATATCCTGGATGCAAATTATTGAAAAGATTTGGCACAAACCTATGTACAACACGAAATATCGTAATTATTTTACCACATCACATGATGCAAGTCAAAGTCGAAAAAAGGTCAAAAGTTCAGAGATACAAAAGGCGACTGAAAACTCAGAGCGATTTTAAATAAACCTCTAATCTCCGGAAGGTCTAAAGATTAAGCTTCGTTCAAAGCAGCTCAATATACGAGTATCTGAAACATAAGGCTGTGTCCAGACTTGAGTAATTTTAATTATCATGGTAACTTTCATCTTTAGCCAAACTAAGTTGTTGAGTTCACTCCATGTGGTAGTTATTTCCTGCATTCCGTTAGACTGGAAGCTGACCCCAACACAGTTGGGAAGAGGCTAGGCAGATGAAATAGCTACCATCAAAAGACTATAGTTATGGAAAAAAAATATGGCACACATACTCGCAATAAACCTGGGGGCCAAGTCTACTAATTTACAAACGTGTCAGTGGTCTCACAATGATCAATTTTTGACAGATATGCCATACAAAATCTGTCAAAAACTCATCATTTTGAGACCACTGACACGTTTGTAAACTAGTAGACTTGGCCCCCTGTTCTGTCTACAGACTTTATTGTCACTATTGTGCACACTGTCTAAAGTAACAGTAATTTTCTTAGCCATTTCACGTGACTGCGCGTTGTTGAGTGTATTGCGGTTCAGAATATTCTGACGTTTACGAGATAACGTTCAACCCTTTTGTCGAAAATCGTTTCTATGCGAAAGGTTGTAATGGAGTTGTTCGGAGCTCGTCTGTTAAGGGGATGCTCTTGACTCTCGTCGATGAAAAATATTCGACAAGATTTTTTTTGTTACTTGAATCTTCTTTCTTTTTCGTATGGTTAGTGACTAACCTGGTTCGTGGATGGCTGACCATACATTAAATAGAGACGTCTCCTTGCCTGGGAAAGCTCGTTAAGCCGTTGGTCTCGGCTGTCATTCGTGGATCTTTGACAGTCCATACGGGTCGTCAGAAACCCTAAAGTCTGACAATCGGTCATATCAAGGGGTATCGTGTTTCCCAGTAAGCGGGTTGTGGAGGTCAGATAGGCAATCGCTCCATGTAAAATACTGGTATTTTGGTAAGAGTGGTTGTCAGACTTACGGGCTTCTGACGACCCGTAACGACTGTCAAAGATCCATGAATGACAGCCGATACCAACGGCTTAACGTGCTTTCCGAGGCACGGATGAGTCTCGGTATATAAAGATGGTCACCCATCCATGAACTAAACCCCGGCAATCGTAGCTCAACCGATGGATCGACCCGTGCGGCTGTTATTACTTAGCCACGAGCTCCACAAAATAATCAACATTTAAATAAGAATAAAACAGGAGAGAAGTCTTGGAGATCTTTCTGTCGTTTGGAAAACACTCACAGACAAAAGAACTTCGTGATAAATTGTCCCTCTATCGAATAGGACTGAGATTCCTTTTCATGAAATTCTTAATATTTCAACGTAGTCGCTTCTGAAGGTAACCTCAATCAATCAATATGTTTAGACATTCAGATCCATACTAATATCATAAATGTGAAAGTAGCTCTGTCTGTCTGCTATTTAATCACGATTTAACCAGGGAACCCATCGTTTTGAAATTTTGCAGAAAGCCTGGGACCTAGAGAAGGATAGTTAGTATTCATCCTGGATATTTGAATAGAAAAATGATGAAATAAACACGCAGACGAAGTCACGGGCAACAGCCAGTCTTTTAGCCTCCTATTGGCAAAAGACAGTTAGAATTTTTCCTTTTATTGTTGGCAAATCCTTCTTTTTGTACTTTGAATTTGGAATACCACCACGTAGTTAGTGATGACAAAGAGTAATGATGGTACAGAGCGGTCATTATAACTTGACCTGTGACGGGATTGGTAGCACTCTTTGCAGTCTTAGTTTTAATACTAATAGAGTTCAAAATACTGATACCATTCACAAGACTGCAAAATTAGAAGTTAGAATAAGATAGACCAACAATAAAAATAAAAATTCTAACTGTGTAATAGAAGGCTAAAAGACTAATTCACACATAAGTAACACTTCGCAGTGAACGTACTATAGATAGAAATCTGAGACGCTTCAATGGACAAGATGATAGTGTCAGGTCACCTGAAGAGAGGAATCTATGAGGTCTTCATAGAACGTGACTGTTATTCAGTAGAGCGAAATATTCTCGAACACGTTTGCGAAATATAGGAACTTCACAGCAATCTGCAGGCCTACCACGAGCGCGCGGAGTAAACGATACGCACAGTCTTGTAATGGAACTCGCTCGTCTTGTAATGGACGTATATACGTGTCTAGTTCTATAAAGAACTGAAATCTACAATGCGTATTCATTGGTTTTCATACAAAAAGAAGACTAAAAAACCGGCCAAGTGCGAGTCGGACTCGCGCACGAAGGGTTCCGTACCATTATCTATAAAAAAAAAAACACGTTTGTTGTATGGGAGCCCCCTTAAATATTTATTTTATTCTGTATTTTAGTATTTGTTGTTATAGCGGCAACAGAAATACATCATCTGCGAAAATTTCAACTGTCTAGCTATCACGGGTCTTGAGATACAGCCTGGTGACAGACGGACAGACAGACAGCGGAGTCTTAGTAATAGGGTCCCGTTTTACCCTTTGGTTACGGAACCCTAAAAAGAATGCTTTGTCATTGTTAAAAAAGTGAAGAATTATAATCCTAACTAATATGTATTATAAATGCGAAAGTGAGTTTGTTTGTTTCGCTTTCACGCTAAAACGGCTGAACGGATTTGGATGAGGTAGACCATGACCTGATTAAGGACAAAGGATACTTTTCTTCACGGTAGTACTTTCCCGTGTCATAATTTCCGAGGTCCACGCGTGCGAAGCCGCGGGTAATAGCTACTTATTCCTAAAAAAATAAGTTATGTTACAAGAAAAGTTGTTGTGGAATAATGAAGCTCTCACAAATGTTATCAGGGTACTTAAAAAAGAGCAGATAATATATCAGTGTACTCTGATTATTTATTTGCCTTCAATACTTCTTGGTACGGTTCAATCATAAAGTTCACCTTACCTTACTCGTACAACCAGTTTCATAGTTTTATGTGATGATCAACAACGTATTTATGTATGCAGGATGTAAGCTCATCGTGCTAGTGAGGTAACTATCCTATTTCCATAATTAACACTAGAAACTTGCTCAGAATCATAAGTAGTTGTTAAAATTTATGTTTTTTTTCTGTAATTCCTGTATTCAGAGAGCTGTGCTGCTCGGGAGTTTCGTGCACCAGTTTTTGTTCCCACTACATACAGTTCTTGCACTAGGAAGTGGTGAAAGGCGGGCGTTTTGAGAACTGTATTGTAAATTTGACGTTCAAAGTGCTGATTCTCAGCCTAATTTGAATAAAATGACATTTTATTTTAGATTTTTTGGTTTTTGATTCGCATGAATTTTGTTTTAATCTGGGTGCTATTTCTTCGTTCCACTTTAAACGTCGTGCAGACAGGTGCGACGCGATACCGGTAATTTTTATACTGTGAAGTTTCCTTAAAAATTGTTTTGTTAGAGTCGCGTCGCGCTTGTCTGCACGAGGCTTTATTTAGCACTTTTACTGGACAGAGTTGGTATTTTTTAATGGACTATTTCTTGTATTTAATCGAACCACAGCTATGCTTGGAGTATCTCTGAGAGATACAATCCGGAATGAGGTAATCCGGCAGAGAACCAAAGTTGTTGACATAGCTCATAGAATAAGCAAGCTGAAGTGGCAATGGGCCGGCCATATTAGCCGTAGAACTGATGACCGTTGGGGTAGACGTGTTCTTGAGTGGAGACCGCGAATCGGCAAACGTAAGGTAGGACGCCCTCAGGCTAGGTGGAGCGACGATCTTCGCAGGGTGGCTGGTAGCAACTGGATGAGAGCTGCCGAGAATCGAGCTGAATGGCGTGCAATTGGAGAGGCCTATGTCCAGCAGTGGACTGCTATAGGCTGATGATGATGATGATGATGAATCGAACCACAAATAATGACAACTTTGCTTTCCTAAAAATATTATTGAACAGTCTATTATAATGAATGCGCTTTTTTTGCCCTCTTATAATTCCTATTATTTGAGCTCGTAAAAATATTCAATAGCCAAGAAACTGCGACCAACTTGGATGTAGTATGACCAACGCGGTTGTTCATAGTTCTAAACTAACCTAACCCATTTGGTCGGAGTGCCCTAGCTAAGTTACTGCGACTAATTCAAGTAGCGCGTGGTTAGATACAGTTCTAACCTACCCGGTTAGTTTGAGCTTAGTTACTGTGACCAACTGTGGGAAAAGGTCAGAAATTTAAAATAGGGTCTTTTTACCCGACTACGGCGAAGAAAAAAGGAGGGTTATGATTTTGACCGGTATGTATGTATGTATTTTCATCTGTTCCCTCCTATTTTCTAAACCACTCATCACAATTTGACAAATGATATCGTTGGAAGCGTCTTGATCGTCCGCTGGTTATAGGCTATGTGACGTCACATTAAATTAAAAATGGCGCCCTCTAGAGGAAATAAAGTAATGAACTAAAAAAAAAATTGTTTAATCTTACCATGTTGGGTGTCAAATGAAAGGGCTTAATGAGCACATTTCAAAAATATATACCCAAAAACATTTAAACAAAAAAAGTAATAAATACTAAAACCCAACTAAAAAACTAAAATATGAAGCAAATTATCACAAAAGAAAATATTTAAATGAACCTCTAAAACCTTATAGACCATCTAAAGATGTTTTTTTTTTTTTATTAATGATCCTCTAAAAACGTTTCTGGGCTTCTAATATTATACACCTTTTTTAATATAAAACCCAACTACGACTAAAAAGGTATAAACAAGACACCACAGATAGACAAATTATAAATCCGGAGTCACACGTGTTAGGGCATAAAACGAACAGATTACTTTTTTATTTTTTTATTTAACCATTTATGTACACACATAATAAACAGAGAAGAAGAAAAGAACAGAAAAAAGAACGTACAAAGGTGATGCTTATTTCTAAAGAAATCTCTTCCAGCACACCTGCGATAGGAAAGTAGATAAGAGATGTAGACACCGTGTGTAAAATTCGTGAGAAATTAAACTACATAATAATCAAAACAATTCACTTAATAAACTAAAACAAATAATATGATCATAGCTACACTTACAAACAAATATACATACATACCTACTTCATAAATATGTATCTTTATAATAAATAAATACTCGTTTTTTCGTAAATTACGTGTGACTCCGGATTTTTTACTTGTCTGTCTGTGGTGTCTTGTTTATACCTTTTTAGTCGTAGTTGGGTTTTATATTAAAAAAGTGTATAATATTAGAAGCCCAGAAACATTTTTAGAGGATCATTTATTTGAAAAAAAACATTCATCTTTAGATGGTCAATAAGGTTTTAGAGGGTCATTTAAATATTTTCTTTTGTGAATAATTTTCTTCATATTTTAAAGTTCTTAAATATGATATCAGCTGGCTTCCCATTTTACGCTGGGATAAATATTCACAAAGGGCGCAAAATCTTTGCACAATTTGTAATAATGTACATAAAACAAAGGATATAAAAGTGATGCGTGATTTTCCAAAAAGAGACAGAGAAAGACATTTGACTGTACATATGTTGTTGTTCTCTCCTCCAGATACAGAGTATGATTTCAATCTGGATTGTATGGGATTTTTTTTTAGCAGTTTCGAAGTAAATCAAGTATGTGTACTTTAGTGATTTTGCCACAAAGGCGTAGTGCTTTTTTCAGTACGTCTCATGTTTGTAAATAAGGTGTTCAGATGAAGTTGAACAAGCTTAATCGACGATTGCGTTTTGGTCTACGTATCTTGGGAAAAAACGTTTTTAAGGTCGTGAAATCTGAAGTTATAATTTATACAAGTTATCAACATCTGCCTAGCCTTTTCGGCTATTATAATTTAGATAAGTATTATTCATGCGCCATACAACGTGGCAATGCCGCCAGTCTCTTGGGGACATTACCAGCCGACAGCGATGCGGAGGAATTTTTCGACGCTATATTTTAGTTAATTGTTTATTTGAATAAAAGTTAGTTTTATTCAGTAATTACATTTAGTATATAATGTAAATAGTATAGTTTGTTAGTTTAACATTATTTTGATTGCTAATAAAAATAGGTAATCCTCATTCATGCGCTATAATTTGTGTAAATTATTTCATCACAACTGCTCTCAAAATGGTGAAGGAAAAGATCGTGAGGAAACCGACATGTCCTAAATTGAAAAATTCGAAAACATGTGACATTTACCAACCCGCACTGGACCCGCACGATAGATTAATACACCCACTAATATTAATACGCCCACTGCCTCTCGAAGAGAGGAGGCCTGAGTCCCAGCAGTGGGAACATTATAGGCTGATTATGCTATGTTATGCATCATCATCAGCATCATCGTTTCAACCATCCGTGGTTTCAACCGAAAGTCACGTGTTACAATGGCGAATCGAATAAATTGCACCGTTTTTCGGGGTTGGTACATTTTATTTAAAAAAATCCTATTACGTAATTGTGGAAAAGAAAAGAATTAGTATCTTGTTTTAGACACTGTCCTTGCGCGTTTATCAGTTGTTTATTCTAAACACCTTTTAAACACGATATTTCTGTATGGAGTTTGACATAAAACTGACATTAGACACGCGTTGAATAAGTCTCGTTAGTTTTTGTGGTAAGACCCTACCCTAACTTAATATTATAAATGTGAAAGTGAGTTTGTTTGTTTGTTTGTTACGCTTTCACGCTAAAACGGCTGGATGGATTTGGATGAAATTTGGCACAGGGGTAGACCATGACCTGGAATAGGACATAGGATACTTTTTATCCCGATATTCCCGCGGGATCTAGACTTACGTGGGTGAAACCGCGGGGCGCAGCTAGTAGAAAATAATTCAACGTTAGGTAGGTACAATTTAAATATGAACATACCTAAGTTCAGGCACTGGAGACATACAACCGAATTACACTCGCGACAATCTAAGAAGTCCGTTTTGACGTTTCGTTCTCGTACATGTAATAAAACGTTAAGCCTTGAGAATCAGTTTTTATCAATGTAAATAAGTCGTAAATTACAAACTCTCTAAGTATGTTCAATCGATATGTCTCGAGAATCAGTTTTTAAGAAACTATTTTTTTTTTCATCGCTACCCAAAGCATTTTGATAGCTGTCAAAACGGACTTCTTAGATTATCGCGAGTCTACATAATACATAATAATAATTATGCAAAGTCTGAATAGAATAGAACGTTTATGTGCTTGAAATGAGTTAAGATACAGGTGGCATAAATTATAATCAAACTAGCTTCTGCCCGCGAATTCCATCGCGTGGAAGTCTACTAAAAGTAGTTGGGCCACGACAAAAAAGTTAACTAAAAAGGTATTGATATCGTTTGACTTCGGATATTTAATTTGTCTGTGGTTTTAGTTTTTTATCTTTTTTTTTTTTTTTTTTTTGCATAATCAGCCTATAATGTTCCCACTGCTGGGACACAGGCCTCCTCTCTGTGAGAGGGAGCGGGCTGTAATCCACCACGCGGGCCCAGTGCGGGTTGGTAGATGTTACATGTCTTCGAATTTTTGGTTCTAGGACATGCCAGTTTCCTCACGATGTTTTCCTTCACCGTTTTGAAAGCAGTGGCGATGAAATAATTTACATAAAGTAAAGCGCCTGTGAGGGTTCGAACCTACGACCTACAACTCGTAAGTCGCGGCCGTTACCACTGGGCCACCACTGCTCACTAATTTTTTTTGGGGTTATAATATACGTAATAATATATATATTTGAAATGTGCCAATTAATCCCTTTTATTTGAGACCCAACATGTCTTATAGAAGGCGCCATATTCATTTAATATGACGTCACATATACGCACCACATCACCTATAACCAGCGGACGATCAAGACGCTTCCAACGATACCTCATTTGCCAAATTGTGATGTAGTAGTTTAGAAGATATCAGGGAACACATGTACATACATACATACCGGTCAAAATCAAACCCTCCTTTTAGCTTCACCGTAGTCGGGTAAAAATAAAAGCCACATTTCCTGCCTGCTTACTTCGTTTTGGCTTAGCGCTCTTTCTTGCTTTTTCCGACTCCGACTGATAGTTCCAGAGATTAGCGTGTTCAGACAAACAAAACGAGCTTTGCTATATTACAGTCCGGCCGCCGAGAGTTGCGTTCTTGACACCTGTCAGTTTCATACTAACGAATTTGTGTTTTGCGAATTTGATCCTTACTACTACCAACTAGCAGATATCAGGAACGCATTCTCTATTATATATATCATATTCGGACTGTAGTACAGTTAAGGAACAGTCATTTCGGCTGATTGACTTGCAATATGTTGCAATTATGTGTTTATGTACATACGCTGTAAACAGTTAATGTGCTAATTACACATTGTTGCATATTAAAATGTTGTAATGTAAAACGTCATAATTTGGTCGATGTAATCATCATCTACCTAGCCTTTTCCCAACTATGTTGGGGTCGGCTTCCAGTCTAACCGGATGCAGCGAATACCAGAACTTTACTTTACCTATCTGACCTCCACAACCCAGTTACTTGGTAATACGTTTCCCTCTTGGTAAGGCTGGTTGACAGACTCCCGGGCTTCTGACGACCCGTAACGACTGTCAAAGATCCACTAATGACAGCCGGGCACGGAGGCACGAGTCACGGAGGAGTCTTGATATGTAGAGATGGTCACCCATCTACGCACCAGCCCCGGCAAGCGTAGCTTTACCTGATGGATCGACCCGTGCGGCTGTTATTACTTAGCCACGAGCTCAGATTGATTTCATATAAAATTTATAAAAATGCAACTAAACTAAAAGGTGAGCGATGATTGTCGTTCAGGGAGTTTTCTATTAATTCATAATACGACATTATTAATAGTTAGCTATGTTATTATTATGATATCAATATTTTATGAATGAATGAATGAATGCAATGCACCGACCCCAGCGTGGCTTAACCAGACTCGATAAATCGAATGAACCCCAGGATTTACACTAGCCCCTGGAGCCTCATGGTTCATGGGGTTACAGAGGCCATTGCATATCAAAGAGTAGACCGGGGAGCGCGGGTAATGGTAGAGAAGACCGTGCCCTTCGGGATAAGGAGGGATTGCGAGCCTACCGTATATGCATCCTTGAGTAAGCAATTATTATATGATATCAATATTTTAATAGTTTTATTTAATGTGACTAAGTATTGACAATTGCATGAAAAAACAGCAACCATTTATCATTTTCATAACTTTTCTTGCGCTTGATTCCTCATACCTACCTACTAAACTATTCAAAAATCATACGTCAAACATACATAAAGCTTCTAAAACATTGAATTGCCTGTAATTTCCATTGGGACACGTAATCGACCAGTTTCACCGAGGTAATATAAAGAACGCGTAGAGTTTTGAAGAAAACTCATGTCCACCTCGTAGTGAAAGGCAGTACCTACTTATATTTTGTGTCCAGCATTAGAAATGTATAAGTATTTTTTAATTTACTCTGTGCTTTTGAACAAAGTGTTGAGTGAACCGTTTTTTCACTTAGAAGGTAATTGTTATTTATTATCTAAGACATCTAAGTACATTTATTTATTATATTATTATGTAAGTTTAATGTTAACGAATTACGCTCATAAAAAAATCCGGAATAAATTCTCTAAATGCTGGTGAAAATCGCATCAAAATCAGTTGCGCAGTTTAGAAGAACAACGCGATCGCATAGACAGACACAAAAGCGACTTTGTTTTATATTATTTTTATTAATATACAAGGTCAAATTAAATTAGCTAGTGAAACTACGCAGAAGTGATGGGTATCAATAGGAATATCAGTTTAAAAAAAACAGTTTTCTTTGTGTAAACTTCACAGTCGTGATCAATATCCAAACACGATAAAATAAAATTGAAGATTTTCTCAACTCAAACTTCAAGTAGGTACCTAACAATACCACCAGAGGTCGTTGACCCCATTCAGATAACATTAAGAAATCGTCTTTCTACTTTATGATAACAATCCCCGAAATGATCAATTGCAATCAATTTCAATTGTATATAAAATTTTGTATTGTGTATAAAAGTAATATTGACAATCGCTTCATCTAGTATACATTCATATATTAATATTGTCTGTCACTTCATAGCTACGTATGTTCGCATAGCTCGTCAAAATGTAGGGAACAGCTGATTTTTCTTCCGCGATTTCAGTGTTGGTCTCATTGTAAAAGGTTTTCATAATGCTGAGTACAATGATCCCTTAATTAATTATGTCCATGAATTCAATTTCAACTTGTCTATTAGTTATGATTAGGATTAATTTGTTTATTAGGGTTCCGTACACAAAGGGTAAAATGGGACCCTATTACTAAGGCTCCGCTGTCTGTCCGTCTGTCTGTCTGTTTGTCCGTCTGTCACTAGGCTGTATCTCATAAACCGTAATAGTTAGACAGTTGAAATTTTCACAGATGATGTATTTCTGTTGCCGCTATAACAACAAATACAAAAAAAAACAATAACATAGGTATACATTTTTATTTTTCTAACGTTTGTGTTCATTTTCTTTAAAGTTTCTTAAATAATTACTCTAGTATTATAACGCAAAGCTTTTTCAATCTCACAGTAATTACAAAAACTAACAAATATATTAGGTGTCGCTTAAAAATTCTTAGAAACTTCTGTAGAAGTCTTCATTAAAAATAATTACTTGAAAATGTGGCAATCAAAAATTTACACTAGGTTTATCAAAGTTAATTCCAAGACTCAACTATTAAAACTTAGCCTTTATTGTTTATTCTTATTGTTAAGAGCCATGAATAGTTTAGTTTTTGTTTTATTATTAATATATACTAATAATAAAACTGAAGAAGGAGGAGCTCGTGGCTAAATAATAACAGCCGCACGGGTCGATCCATCAGTTTAAGCTACGCTTACCGGGGTTGGTCCGTGGATGGGTGACCATCTTTACATATCGAAACCCCGCCGTGCCTCGGAAAGCACGTTAAGCCGTTAGTCCCGGTTGTCTTTCGTGGATCTTTAACATTCGTTACGGGTCGTCAGAAACCCGAAAGTCTTACAATCAGTCTTACCAAGGGGTATCGTATTACCCAGTTACTGGGTTGTGGAGGTCAGATAGGCAGTCGCTCCATGTAAAATACTGGTATTCAGCTGCATCTGGTTAGACTGGAAGCCGAAGCCAATATAGTTGGGAAACCCCTTGTTTAGACTGGTTGTCAGACTTTCGGGCTTCTGACGACCCGTAACGACTGTCAAAAATCCACAAAAAACAGCCGGGACCAACGGCTTAACGTGCTTTTCCGAGGCACGGAGGAGTCTCGGTATGTAAAGATGGTCACCCATCCACAAACCAACCTCGGCAAACGTAGCTTAACCTGATGGATCGAATCGTGCGGCTGTTATTACTTAGCTATGAGTCAACTACTTACACAACAACTACAAAAACAGGAACGTCAACGAGAAACAGATGACGATTCTATAGTAAATGTATTATCGCTATTTCGGCGTTGTCATCAGAATTCTATTTCTCTTTGACGTTCCCGTTCCCGGTGCGGTGGACAAGCGGCCTTAGTAAGTAGTCGTGCATGTCAACCTAAATCAATCAATCTGCCTAGCCTTTTCCCAACTATGTTGGGGTCGGCTTCCAGTCTAACCGGATGTAGCTGAATACCCGTATTTTACATGGAGCGACTACCTATCTGACCTCCACAACCCAGTGATTGGGTAATACGATACCCCTTGGTTAGACTATTGTCAGACTTTCGGGCTTCTGACGACTCGTAACGACTGTCAAAGATTCACAAATGATAGCCGGGGGACCAACGGCTTAACGTGCTTACCGAGGCACGGAGGAGTCTCGATATGTGAAAATGGTCTCCCATCCACGGACCAACCCCGGCAAGCGTAGCTTAACCTGATGGATCGAATCGTGCGGCTGTTATTACTTAGCCACGAGCTCCTAAATAAGGATCATTATAAGAACTTCCATTTTCGTTTCAGAAAAGCCGATTTTCTTCTGTTTCAAAGTGTGTCCTCTCTACTGTTCGCATCGCCGGAGTGACGAGGGTAAGACTTAGTTATCACGCAGTGTCGAACACGTTCCCTTTAATTTGTACTAGGAAACTGTTTTGTAAGGGTAGGCTGGTTATAACACTATGTGGTGCGAAAAACGATTTATAAATTCCTGATTCGGCATTACCTTTATAGGAATATCACGCTATTATTACAGCTGCGCAATTTTTTTTGCCTTTTGTGAATTAAAACTTTTTACAAAAAAAAAACAACCGACTTCCAAAAAATACACAAAAAAAGTGAAAAATAACTTTAATTTCGGAAGTCAGTGTCTTTGCTTTTCAATTTCCGTTTTTTGCCACCGACTTCCGAAATTAAAGTTATTTTTCACTTTTTTAGTGTTTTTTTTGGAAAAAGTTTTTTTTTTCACTTTTTAGTTGTGGTACCTACCCCACAAAAAATCCGAATACCACTACCTGCTATGTAAATAACAGTGAAGGAGTCAAACAGGATATCGTCTAGATAAACTAAGTGGGAAAAATACGTAATATTGAAGCTAACTCAAAAATTACGCAAGCAAAGTTAATAAAATTTATATGGGACCACCTCGGAAGCATGACTGACCTACCAAACAAAAAAAGAATCATCAAAATCGATTCATAATTGGCGGAGTAATCGCGTAACAAACATACAAATAAAAATAAATAAAAAAGAAACATACAGACGAATTGAGAACCTCCTTCTTTTTGAAGAAGTCGGTTAAAAATGTAACTTTGCTAGTTATGGTTTCGATAAAACTGTGTTCGTAACACCATAAAATGTTTATAAATACTTTAGGAGAAAAAAAAACTAATTGGTGTGGGTTAAGCACCTTAACTAAAAAGTGAAAAATAAAAAAAACATTTTTACCAAAAAAAACGACCAACTTCTAATAAAAACACTAAAAAACCCAGTTCTGTATTCAAATCAATCCGAACTGTCAGAATTATTGGGTTATATTTCTTATTGTTCAGGGTTTGCCATCATGAGGGCAAGGTTGTGACTGTGAGTCGAACTGTCAGAGTTTAATCTATCGATATATAAATAAATAAATCAATCATTTATTTGCATTAAACATGGTATACAATGGTGTTAAAAGATAATTAGAATGAAACAAACATGTTTAGCTAGGATACGACATAGCAAGCAAAATTTTAGGGTTATTGACAATATTACAACAAACGTCATTAACATTTTTTATCCATAAATTATTTTAAAGAATAGAAGCTATACTCATTCGATTCGATAGTGAGTTTTGCAGAACACCAATGCTGCATAATCAGCCTATAACGTTCCCACTGCTGGGACACAGGCCTCCACTCTGTGAGAGGGAGTAACCCATACGTAATCCACCATGTACATCGAATGTGGTTTCTAGGACATGTCTGAGGGCTAGACAAAGTGACAATCTATCAGCGATAACGATGATGGAAAAGGCAAAAATGTATAGGACTGACATAAGCTATCGAAAAGCTTGAAAGTCGTTGTAGAAATACGAAACGCTTTGGAAGCGATTGTCACTTGTTTTCACACGATGTTTTCGATCACCACGATAGCAGAGGGCCTAGACAAGTGACAATCGCTTCGATAGCGTTTCGTATTTCTACAACGAATTTCAACAAGATTGACATAAGCTTTTCGATAGCTTATGTTAGCTAGCTTATGTCAGATTTACGATAGCTTGTGTGCTTATGTGGTAGCTTATGTCCTATTACATTTTTGCCTTTTCCATCATCGTTATGGCGGATAGAATGTCCCTTTATCTAGGGCCTTAGTGGTGATGAAATAGATAACACAAAATCAAGTGCGGGTTCGAACCAACGACCACGTAAGTCAAGGCCGCTACCACTTTTTTGGGTTGGAAATCATCATATGACTTCTCCCGCTCTGGGCGGAGCGGAAGGGCGTGTCAGACTCTTACTGACTAAACCCACCCGTGTTCCTTCAGTTGCCTGTTGCCAGGGTCCCGGTATCCCTTTCGGACTATTCCGCAACCCTGGCAGGATTCCGCAACCCTGGCAGGCCGCTACCACTGGGCCGCCAATAATAAAAAAAAACTGCTAGTTAAGTAAAAACCTGATTATAGTTTTCTATTACAGATGCCGCATCTCTAATCTACCTCGAAGACAACCCATACCACTTTGGGCCTAACGTTTGGATCGATGATACCCCGACTTTCACTCCATACCCATACCACTACGGCCACTACCTATTCTGTAAGCCGAAGCCTACAACTACGACATCTGCGCCCACAACTACTACAATGGCTACGACCACTGAAGAACCGACCTTCATTTGTATGGTTTGCAAGAAGAAATGTAACTATCCGAAGAGCTAGTCTGAAACAGTTGAGTGTAGTAGAGGTATCGTTGTAGGAAAATAGTTTTTAGTCAAGATCACGAGATTTCGAATTAA
Organism: Lithophane ornitopus; assembly: GCA_948473465.1. NCBI lineage: Eukaryota > Metazoa > Arthropoda > Insecta > Lepidoptera > Noctuidae > Lithophane > Lithophane ornitopus. The sequence continues at coordinate 10,870,387 of OX419632.1, read as the reverse complement.
GACCTTTTATTCTTATAGTTGTCAACGTCGCAATAACTGTCAAATATTAACCTGGTTTGATTAATTTGGCAATATTACTGTATGGTACATGGAAATATGATGGCTAGACAACTGTCTAAAACATTGATTATGAATTGCAATTATAACACTGAATTTAAGTTGTAACCGGTTTTAGGTGTAAAAAAGGCATTTGGAAAGTTTCCAAATCCTTTTTTTACAACTAAAACTAAATATTCGGTGTTACGATGTTATTTATTGAATTTCATATTCAAGATTTTACATAGTTGTCTAGCCATATTTCATATTGCCAAATTAATCAAAACAGCGAAATATTTGACATCTATTTGCAACGTTGCCCACTTTCAGCATAAACGCTCTTTACCGTCTTACGTACGTTTATTGGATCCGGATTTAATTAAATTGATCCAAAATTATTAATAGCTAATAATTAATGTTTGGCGTGCTTTAATAAATGTGTACTTCGATATTTGTATTGTGACTAAAATTATAAACTCTTAACTAATATTATAAATGTGAAAGTGAGTTTGTTTGTTTGTTACGCTTTCACGTTAAAATGGCTGAACGGATTTGGATGGAATTTGGCACATGTGTAGACCATGACCTTGAAAACGCCATAGGATATTTTTATCCCGATATTCATACGGGATCGTGACTTATACGGGTGAAACCTCGGGGCGCAGCTATATATTATATAATATACTAGCTGCGCCCCGCGGTTTTAATCGCACACAACTTGCCTGTATTTTCATGAAAACAGTTACGAGATATAGAAAGTTTTGGTAACTTTCCTTGTCAGGTACTACAAAATCAATCACTCTGTCAATGCGTGAAAGTTGTACCGTTTGTATTGTATTAGTATAAGTTGTGTTGTATTGTTTTGGTTTACACACGCGTGATTAACAACCCTTTGTTTGTAGTTAACAAGGTTCGAAGATTATTTAATAATGTTTAGCTTTCTTGTTTGTAATTGTCGAAATGAAGGGTTTAGAGTGACGGTTATAATAAGCAGTGATAGCCTAGTGGTGTGCCCGTCGGATTGCCAAGTAATAGGTCTCGAGTTCGAACCCAAGGCACGCACCTCTGACTTTTTGGATTCATGTCGTATTGTATAATTATCACCCACTTATCTACATAAAGAAAACGTGAACATTTACAATTGTAAGTACTTTATTTCTTGTAGTAAATATTAAGAACTAGCTGATGCCCGCGGCTTAAATTATATACTAAAATCTTCCTGGAGAACCACTCTATCCATTGGTGAAAACAGCATGAAAATCGGTGCAGTAGTATTTGCGTTTATCGCGAACAGACAGGCAGACAGACGCGGCGGAGGACTTTGTTTTATAATACCTACTATGTAGTGATCATGGTACAAGTTTACAACTAAATTAATATTCACTACAAGAGGATACTAACTGACCTTATAACGGTGAATGAAGTTTTTTAATCATTACAAAGTACTTCACCAATATGTGGAAAAATTAATAAAATGACGACATCAAAAATCCTTTCATCATAATCTATTAAAATCTACACAGATATTATGTAAATTATATGTAGCTGTAATTCTCACAGAACCAGTGACACGGGTTACAAGTCAAGAACTGGTGTTTATGCAGGTATTATTAGGCATGACTTCAAGATTATCTGGATGTAAGGAAAACTTTCTTCTAACAAGTTTTTATGTAACTGTTGTAGTTCTAAAAGCTTATCATTGAGGTAAATACGTAATTTCTGCGGTGAACCGCAAAATTTGTAAGTTAATTTTATGTTGCAACGTAGTCGTATGGGTCTAATGTCTGGTTTCTGAGGTCCTCGTTACCAGTATCTACTTTTATCCTACGAGTATGTATGTATACAGGGTGTAAGGGACAGCCCTTCGTAGACTGATGGGATGAATTCAGCATAATATCATACAAAGACGACCGGTAGATACATGAAATATTTCAGGAACGTTATGGGAATCCAACAAACCTGATTTGTATTATTACCTCACGCGCAATGTATCGTTACCGTGGCAAGACCCACTTAGCCGACCTCCCCGTGTCGGGAGGGCGCGCTCGTACATTTTAACATCCATTGCTGGTTTCTTGATTTTAGCTGTTTTATTTACATAAATAGAGTGCTGCGTACAGAGAATGTAATTTTACATTGAAATAAAGGAATAGTAACTGGAAAAACGATTAAAAAAATTAAAACTTTCCTGAGAAATTTTCCGGTGGAATATGATTCAAAATAAGGAGCTGAATGCCCCCTGTTAATTTGCGGAGGGCTGTCCTTTACACCCTGTATTTATACCAAGTTACTAAGAGAACGTTTCGCGCAATAAATAGGGATCAGTGAGACAATTCGGCTAAAAGGATTTTAGTGGTCGTCATAAACCACATTATGCTTAATTGTCTAAAAACAGTCGTATTTATAGGCACTTTATCAACCACTTTATTGTTGTGGTGTTTGAAGAAAGCTCCTGAAGAAGTAATAAAAAAGTTGTTGCGACCGCGATCGCTTCAGGATTCGATTGCCAACTCGAAAATATGTTGACAGCACCAATTTTCAATGCATATCAAATAACTTTAAAAAAAAAACTGCCTTCGTTTTGAAAACTGCTTTTGTTTTATAGTACGAAGTGAAAATTTTCTTGCAATAAGCGAAATTGTTCACGGCATAGATTCTTTATGGTACAGCGCGTAAACCGAGCCGTAGAAAGATCATGTGACCCTGTTTATGGCATGGTTATGTGCTATACGGCGACGGCGTTGTGCCGTAGTGCCGCCGTGTTATCAACAAACTTTCATAGTGATCCATACAACACTGACGACCGTGCCTAGACACGGCGAATAAACCGTATAGTTTTTCACGGCAAGAAAAACGAGTGTGTATAAAGTGCCTTACCCCTCAGGTTACTGATATTTTCAAAGTTCGCAATAGTATTAGAGGTACACCACATTTTCATCCGAATTCTCAATAATATCTTCGAATCTATTTTCATCTAACTCGACAAAGGAGACGTGTTTGGCTCTCAATCGGGTCACGCTTCGGAGATCAGACCTCAAATCTTAGTTGATCCTAGCCTACCTTTACGCGTCATTGCGTATTTGACATGGAATTCGTGCCACGGCTCCTGATATAGTTTACCCTCTTTTTACCCGATTACGGCGAAGAAAAAAGGAGGGTTATGATTTTGACCGGTATGTATGTATGTATGTATGTTCATCTGTTCCCTCCTATCTCCTAAACCACTCATCACAATTTGTCAAATGAGGTATTGTTGGAAGCGTCTTGATCGTCCGCTGGTTATAGGCTATGTGACGTCACATTAAATTAAAAATGGCGCCTTCTAGAGGACATAAAATCAGATACCTAAAAATATTGTTTAATCGTACTATGTTGGGTATCAAATGAAAGGGCTTAAAGAGCACATTTCAAATATATATATATTGTAACCCCAAAAGAAATTTTAAAAAAATAATGTAAAAAAAACTAAAACCCAACTACGACTGAAAAAGTATAAACAAAAACAACAAATAAAAAATCCGGAGTCATACGTAGGCTGTTCGATTTATGCCCTAACACGTGTGACTCCGGATTTTTAATTTGTCTGCCTGTGGTGTCTTGTTTATACCTTTTTAGTCGTAGTTGGGTTTTAGTTTTTATTATTAAACAGCTGTGCCATACACTTTGGAACAGTAAGGTAGGTAACTTTAGTATGGAAAAGCAGTATTTTTTAGGGATTGGTGGCAAAAGTTAATCAGTTCGATGGCCTAAGCACCCCTTAAAGTTTGTAAATAATATAGGATAGGATTTAAAAAGCTCCTCTAAAACCCGTATTCATCTCCTCGCATTGTCTACATGGCCATTTTTTTCGGATTTAGGTAGATACTACAATCCTTGTAACGTTGGGAGTAATCCCCGAATCGTATTTACGTTGTAATTTACGGGGTTTTACGGTTTTTACAGCCCCGTTGCCATGCAACGGCATTTCATTAGGGACACCCACACTCCTGCAAGACCGTATGATATAGAGGCGTGGGTATCCATGTCTACTACCTACTTTTTAGATGCGTATAGCCTTCGTATGTAATATTATTAAAAAGAGGTAAAAGTGAGTTTGTATGTACTTACAGGGTTCTTCGGAACTATTGATCCGACTCATATTTTCACTTATTGGAAAGCTACAGTATTGCCAAATGTTATTGGATATTTATTTTATGTTAAAATAAGAACTGTGACGGTATCGCTGGCAGAAGCTATAATAGTTGCAAGATATAATCAAATCTTTTATCAACTTCGTCTGACGTGTTATTTATCAAACAAACAAATAATCATAAATGATTAAACAGCTAGCTTTTTGACTAGACATACACATAAACTTACATATACGACGGCGCAGTAAGTGGCGCTGGCGCCGCCATGTTGTTTTACGAAGTTACTGGAATAACCAAAAAGGTCGGTTAAGAGTGACATTGTCTGGTGATAGTTATTCTAGCAGAGCGTCGCATCGATGGTTGCGTGGCGGCTGTCTTCTGCATTTCATAGCTACAGGAGCTTGTAGAGCTTATGGACAAGCTGAACGATATGTTGCCACCGTATTGAATCTTTTGGCTTGCGAAATGAGTCGCGGGTCAGAAGTGGGATTCCATGAAAACCTGATAGCAAGCCGGTGTACACCGGGTTACGATAGAGACAGATATAGAAAAATGCGTCAGCGACAACGAGATAGAGGAATATTGCACATTTTATTTAGTTTTCACCTGGCCTTAACCGGCCACATTAGCAATTCCTCTAAAAGCATGTCATTTCCTGAATTTCCAGCTGTCATAGGCAATTCCTCTTATTGGCACAAAAGCAATTCATATTATGTGGACCATTTTACGAATCTCCATAGAAAACTGTCAAACAGATGAATTATTTCGTAATAAGAATTGCACGCAGATCATATTATGAATTGTCAGTTTGTGACATTTTACGATGATTCATAATATTTTCCTATTATGATTCCTACCTGTGCCAAAGTGACTGTTTTAAGCCCCCTGTTCACGTGTATTTTATTCGATTCTATGGAATATATAGAAATTAATAATTTTAAAATAATATTTGAGTTTATTTCTGTAAAAAAATTAAAGTTATATTAAGCGTCTGTTTGGTTCTAATACTTGGCGATAGATGGTGTTAAATTCAGTTAAGAAAAGTCTTTAATTAATGTTTACTTTATTCATAAGTAAGTAAGTTCAGACAGGCACCGGTTCGGCTTCACGCTCATAAAAATTGACCCCTCGCCGCTGCCTGATGCCATATCACGGGTGCGTTTCCTAGTCTATCCAACTGGTTTGTTGTTGCTGAATGTAAACAATATCGACAAGAGATGATGTCAGGGGAGTCGCTATAGTACCACGTCAACGGCGAAGTGCTATATTTCGCCACAATCCTGATGATAAAGCAGCTGCTGAACCACTAATACGATTACCACTTCTGGTAAAGGCTATCCTGCGCGCCGTTACGTAAATGAGCCTTGATTTTCAGTCCGTGACACAATGACAAAGGTAATGAGCGCGTGGTTTTTGCTGACGTGTATTTTGGAGTGTTAATAATTATGATTTTTATGGGTACACCGGAACTGCAAAATGTTGCGTGCTGTTTTTGTTTATTTAAATTGTGTTCTCCATATGGATTACGACAATTTTTTTTTGTCATTTAGTTTATTAAAAAATATTGGCCACATATTTTTTTTTTTTCGATAACAGGTTTAAAATGTGTCAAGACGTCACGAGAATGTAGATTTTATACTTAACGGCATCATTTATATTGTTGTGTTTAAAAAAAGATCTGTCTTGAAGAAACTGTGGCTGTTAACGTAAACAACATGAAGTAGGGATTTATATATACACAAAATGTACAGGAAACAGACACTTTGTCGCAAGATCTTTGTCTTGTTTTTCCTTATGTTTCACTATTTTGCTTTACTTGGAGTAAAACTGTTGGTTTGCTTGTTTGTTGAAAATAATGTGGGTTAACTTTGACTTCCAAGAAACGATATTGCAATAAGGATCACTTTTTTACTATACTGTGGCGTTATCTACATCGCCACATGCGAACTACGCATCAAAGACCTGACGTCATCCTGACGTCACATAAATCCTGCATCGCGCAATTAAACTTTACCCTGCAGTGGACATATATCCCAACATCAACCGTTGGGCAGTTGCCCACCAGACCCTACACCCGTCTGGTTGGAGGATCCTCCCTTTTCTATGGTGAATGAGTGAACTTTACACCCTGTTCCTCATACCCCTAAAATACTATTAGAATCACTTTTTCAAGTATTTTTTTTACAAAATGACGACACGGTTGGTGCAGTGGCTGAGCGATGGACAGCTGCGCAATGTGTGGCGGGTTCGATCCCCGCACGGAACAAATATTTGTATGATCTGAAAGTAGTTTTAGACCGGTCGGGTCTGGGTGTTAGTGTATGTGAGTTTCTATGTTTGTAAACGCAACCACGATACAGGAAGAAATTCCTAGTGTGGGGCAACGTTTTTTTTTAAACAAACAAATTATTTACCTACTTGGAGTCGGCATTTCATATTTATTTATTTATTTACTATGGATGACTTATTTGACCTTTAAGAAGAAATAACTTTTTAAAAGCTATATGTTTATTGGAAAAATCGTAGCATACAGACAGACTATCAGGCTTCCATAAAATAACAAAGTTATATTTTTATTTACCTATTTGGGATTGTGTACATCACGATTGAATTTGTCTGTCGAAAAAATAAAACTTTCAAAACAAAAACAAATAAAAAAAAAACACCGAGCGCTGGACGCAAAGTACTACTTTGCGTCCAGCGCTCGGTGTGATAACCCGTCGCGTTCTGGTTTGCAATTGGTCGATCGTCATCCTGAGGATGCCTCGTTGAGAGGTGAAACACATGTCGATTTCTTACAGGGTTTTTTATGACTCTTGAAGAATAGTCAAGCGGAATAGGTTACTACATATATCTATGTCAATTGTATTTTATAATGGATTTCCGCAAAGTCACGCCTGAATCAATTAACTATTTCAAAACAATGTCAATATTAAAATAAAAGAAAACTGAATCTAAAAATACAATACTGTTTCAGTATTCCACACGATACTCCAAAAACGGAACACTTAAGGCTCGCATTGTCGACAAAGGTACCGCTGCCTGTCGCGCCCGCGAAATCGCGTCTGTTTGCACGAGCCTTTTCGGACTTTAAAACCGAAAAAATGGCTACTCGAGTGTTCGCCGGCAGTTCCAAATCTTTTTATTACTCCACGCTATTCCAAGCGGTGCTTACACATTCATGGCGATACGCTCGGACGCTCCGGAGTTTATCCACTGAAATAAGGAGGAAGCCTATTTACTGAAATCGACAAGCGGCAATCCGAGATTCGACAATTTGACAAGTTTTCTTTCATAGTTAAGAGGAAATAGAACGGTCATTTCTCCATACAAAAAGTCATAATTCGAGGTTCGGCTCTCATCTATTTCCTCCTCCAATATTGGACCAATTTTAAAGATATTTTATAAATAGAATAAGAAGGATATTTACTGTGCCCCTATGTGTTTTATTTTTTCATTTATAGATGTCAAATTTGTACAATAGACCTCTGATGACAGCGGTCTAAACAGGAAAGTGCTTCTACAGATAATGTATCATCAAAACGGAAAACATAGGGGCATAGAAATAATTGATATTAATTAATTAATTTATTATTTTACTGATAGATTATTTTACTGTAAAAAATCATTGCTCTAAGGTCATAAACCAGAGAGAAAACAGGCGAGAGCGTTTGTGTGGGGAGGGGACCGACCCTATTTCCTCATAAGGATGGTATTCCGTAGCCGACCGCAGGCGACATGTCGCCGCGACGTGTTCTCTATTAATTTCTATGAAATACCTTCCGTAGCTAGAGACACGTCAGTTTCATAGAAATACATAGAAACCAGTCGTGTCACGGCGACACATCGTCGCCTGTCTGTCTGTCTGTCCGTATGTTACCTTTTCACGCCTAAACCACTGAACGGATTTCGACAAAATTGGCAAGGAGATAGATGGCATCCTGGGAAAGGACATAGGGTACTTTTTATCGACATACCACACGGGTGAAACCAAGTGCGGAAGCTAATATAATTAAATTCGAAAGTGAGTTTGTTAGTTTGTTACCCTTTCACGCTAAAACGGCTGAATGGATTTGGATAAAATTTGGCAAACAGATAGTTTATAACCTGGATTAACACATAGGATACTTTTTATCCCGATATTCCCACAGGATCGAGACTTACGCGGGTGAAACCGCGGGGCGCAGCTAGTAATATTATAAATGCTAAAATTAGTTTGTTTGCTTGTTACCCTTTCACGCTAAAACGGCTGAACGGATTTGGATGAAATTTATCACATGGGTAGACCTTAGTAGGTAGTAGTAGTTATATTATAATTTTGTTGTACAGTAAAGCACATTCTATCTTTCTATATTTGACGAATACAGAATATGTTCAAGAGTCATCGAAAGTTTCATAGGAAAACTACAGCTCGCAATTTGCGACACTGAATACTGTTCAATGTTTGCACAAAACTTGAATCTAGTCAACCTAGTTACATATTATATGTCAGTTACATTACACCAAAAACTAACGATTGTTAAACAGACCAGTCGTTGACAAATACTACGAGTGATATGGTGTGCGTATAGGACAGTAATAGGAAAGGATAAAGTAGCTTCACAGCTGACAAAGTAAATAAAACTCAAACTAAGCATTTATTACAATTAAACCATTTACAGGCACTTTTGAATTGTCAAGGAGTCGGTCAGTCAGAAATATGAAGCTAGGTGCCCATTCCAAAGCGTAGTAGGTACCTATGGAGAAGAACGGGCAAGAAACTCCATGGACACTCTTTTAAATAAATAAATAATGTTACAAAATATTGGTTACATCATTCATGTTGAAATTATGCATGTGAGAACAATGTAGAAAGCACGTTAAGAGCGTCCGTAATTAAACTATAATAACAAAAAACTGTTCTAAAATTAAATTGTGCCATGGCAGCTAAGAGATCACCAGTCACAACTGACGGCGCCTGTTCACGAACATGACGCATGGATCAGCACCATTCAGCTCAACCATTTTGAAGAATTTTAACATTATGATTATTCTAAATACTACGCCACACAGAAATATAATAAATACAGAGAGTGACATAATCGTAACTGTTTAGGATATAAATGTCCACAATTTGCCGTATAACAATAAATTACATTATGTTGTAACAAGGGACATTTTTATTTATGTCCTCAACAGTAACTTTATAAAAATATTATAATAATATTATAATGTAATATATAATATTATTATACTATAATATTTAATATCCAAACTAATATTATAAATGCATAAGTGTGTTTGTTTGTTTGTTTGTTACGCTTTCACGCTAAAACGGCTAAACGGATTTAGATTATATTTGGTACATGGCCTAGATAAGGACAAAGGATAAAATTTATCCAAATATTTCCACGAGATCGAAACTTACGTGGGTAAAACCGCGGGGCGCAGCTAGTTATCAGTATATATACAGTATCATATATCAAAAACCTCTCTCTTAAACCTGCTGATGGTCAGGTTTACTAATACATTTTTCAGGCATGATGATATTATTATGATTCCTATGTCTTGCTGATCTTTGATTTAACTTATTTACATAAAAATCATACCATAATTGTCGATTACTCCTAAAAAAGTCAAAAATAACATCCAATACTAGTGTAATAAAATGTATATACATTTCAAAAAATGTAACTAAAATTCTTGAGAAATCTGCAAATATTATGATGGCATATGGAAGTGACAGTGTGACGTCACTCAACATGAATATTAAACTGACTATAAACAAGCAACGCCTGTTGTTAGTAGTATGTGCGGTCACTGAATATACAATAATAACGTGAAATGTATAGTTAACCATTAAAAGTAAAATTAAATAATAACATATTAAATAGAAATAATCTGATAAAAAAGGATAAAAATAATCAGACGCTACCTTAGTTATTATAAACATTAAAGCGACACCCCAAGCAAAAAGGCTGCTTTTTAGATATCTTCTTTGGATATTCACATTGAAAACTTTAACAAAGTCTATATAAAATATATAACTTAAAACTACCAACCAGTTGTGCCTTACTGCGGTAATGTACCAAAATAGATGGTAAAATGTCTCGTGAACATGTTGGTGCTCAAGTATAATTAATAGACTAATAAAAACATTAGTTAGTGTTGTGTTGAGAAACACATAGTTTCTGTAATTTCGAAACTTCTGTATCATGCACCAGCTTGTCACTCCGTATACCAACGTAGCTAGTGTCAGCACAAGTATTATGAAACCAAAAATAAAATAAAATTCCAAAGCCCAAGTTCCAGGTGGTACTTCTGTAGTTGGGTTGTCTGCAGAGACGTTTAGGTTGATACCGAAATCAGTCATGTTGAATTTCAGTCAAACCAGTTTTACGTAGCTGCATGGATTGTCTGCAGAGACGTTTACGTCGATATCAGTCATGTCGAATTTCACTTGCACTTTTGATTGATTTACTTTTAAACGATTGTTTTGTGAACGTCTTGTCGTAAAGCACCTGCAACAGTGGTGTTGATTCCAAAACTGACAGAATAATATTCGATAGAACCAGTCGCTGCAAAACGTATTAATCTTTTCGATCATTATTATTTCTTAGGGTTCCGTCCAAATGAAAAAACGGAACCCTTATAGGATCACACGTGTGTCTGTCTGAATGACTGGCTGTCTGTCTGTATGTTCGTCTTGCAAACTGAGCCGTGTGAAATACTTAATAATAAAAATTAATTATTAAATCCTACTATATATATATATAGTAGCATTTAATAAAAAAAATATTAAGTATTTCACACGGCTCAGTTTGCATTAATATAATTAATTTTAAAATTAATTATGATTATTCTAAAGACTACGCCACACAGAAATATAATAAATATAGAGAGTGACATTAATAATTATTTTTTATTATTAAGTATTTCACACGGCTCATACTAATATTATAAATGTGAAAGTTTGTGTGTTTGTGTGTTTGGATGTTTGTTACTCAATCACGCAAAAACGGCTGAATGGATTTGGATGAAATTTGGCAAACAGATAGTTTATAACCTGGATTAACACATAGGATACTTTTTATCCCGATATTCCCCAGGATCGAGACTTACGCGGGTGAAACCGCGGGGTGCAGCTAGTATTATATATAATTGGCATTTACCGCGCGATCAACATATTCAAGATCCCGACATCAATCGTTGGAATGTATGGGAGAACATGTTTTTCAACTACAATGTTAGTTTAGGTACATTTGTTCTTGGTATAAAAAACATGGTAGATATTATATTCATCGTACGGAACCCTCACCATACGTGTTCAACTCGCACTTGTCCTGTTTTTAAATGTTATCTGCTAATTATTATCAAACTTGAATTAAGAGCTTTATATTTTTGGAAATCACAAACTAGGTGTTATACATGATAAGGTTCAAATTTCATTGGAACCATAATTTTAATCACGACCATTTTACAATGTTCACTCAAAAATCAACGTAGTTCAAAATACGCTAAAGCAAATATTTGATTATATATGCAATGTCAGTACTATTTTTATTCAGAACTATACCCCATTTGAAATAAGATTAGACATTAAAACAAACCCTTTTACAGTCCGTTCAACCAATTTTGACTTCTATAGCGTAGGCATAAGGATAGCATTAAAAGCAAAAAAAGGTAAACAATACCAACTATCTACTGCGGCTGCCATTTGTTATGCCACCAACGCAATAGAATTCACAATCGGTTGAACGGAATGTAAAAAAGGCTTATCTATACGTCTAATCTTATTTCAAATAGAGTATAGTTGACCCGGTGAATACAATTTCATATTTATTTATTTATTTCGTATAAGGTAGCTTCACAGCTGACAGTAAGTATAACATTATGATTATTCTAAACACTACGCCAATTATTATAAGTTCACAGAAAAATAAGAAGAGCGACATAATTATCAAATAAATTTAAAACGTCAGCCAATCAGAGAAGGTCTCGTTTTGGGCACTCCGACCGGTCAATCAGCGTTCTTATTTCATAATAGCTAACGTTTCGTTTCGCAATATTACTAGAGCAACTCGTGTTTTTGCAAAAACCCTATCTTTTTGTAGAATGAAAAATGTTTTCACCAATTTTCTAATTATCCGGGTTTTCACAATATCTCTAGGGTTTTCGCGAAAATACGAATGATCACAAGACATACAAGATATATCATAAATATCAATAATTTGGTCATCCATGGGCATGTGGCGATATAAGTGGGGTCACTCACAGTGTTTTCTCTCTTCTTAAAACTAAATACCTAACCGTCGTACCGTAACCGTAAGCCGGTGGGTCGTCCGCCGCACTCGGCGGCCTGTAGCTCATTGTGACTGTGAGTGCACCGTGCACACTTCTATCTAAGCACTAAAACAAACAGGTTTTGCTGGGACCGTTCTTGTTGTTTTTGTAATTATATATATATATTATTTTTTATTTATTTTTTATTAGATACTAGTTTATTTATACTATGACTTATTATTTATTAAGTATGTTGAAACTGTATGTACTTCCCGTCACTTGTCCATAAGGGTTCATTAGAAAACCAGCGTCAGACAGTATATTCTGTCTAGCATTAATGCTGGCCTTTTTGGCGCAGCCGTGAGGCACACATTATAGTTGTAAAAACATTATTTATTCTTTATTTTGATATTTGTGTTTTGTGTTTCATGAACTGTGTCCAAATAAACGTTATTCTTTCTTTCTTTCTTTTTAAATGATAGATGATAATCTGGCCAATCGACAGTTTCAGGGTTATCCATTATTTACGCCACACCCTGTATATAAAAAACCTCTAGCTCTTAAACCTGCTGATGGTCACGTTTACTAATATATTTTTCAGGCATCATGATATTTTTTTGATTCCTATGTCTGGCTGATCTTTGATTTAACTTATTTACATAAAATTCATACCATAATTGTCGATTACTCCTAAAAGAGACAAAAAAAGCGTCCGAAACTAGTGTAGTAAAATGTATAAACATTTCAAGTATTTTATCTACAATGGGTGAGTAACCTGTAAGTGATTTGACATAAGGAAGTAACATTATCACGTCGCTCAGTATGAATATTAAAGTGGCTATAAACAAGCGACGCCTGTTGTTAGTAGCAGTATGTGCGTTTACGTTACAACTTCGGCAAAGTGAATATACAATAATAATGTATAATGTATAGTTAACTATCAAAAGTAAAATTAAATATACTGTAAAGAAATACTCTGATTGTATCGGATTAAAATAATAAAACACCATCTTTATTAGAATAAACATTAAAGCGACACCCCAAGCAATGAGGCTGCTTTTTAGATATCTTCTTTGGATATTCACATTGAAAATTTTAACAAAGTCTATATAAAATATATAACTTAAAATTACCAACCAGTTGTGCCTTACTGCGGTAATGTACCAAAATAGAAAGTATATTGGCTCGGGAAGTTCGTTGTAAATTTTGTGTTCGGTAATCAATGAACACATAAAAACATTTGTTAGTGTTGTGTTGAGAAACACATAGTTTCTGTAATTTCGAAACTTCTGTATCATGCACCAGCTTGTTACACCGTATACCAACGTAGCTAGTGTCAGCACAAGTATTATGAAACCAAAAATAAAATAAAATTCCAAAACCCAAGTTCCAGGTGGTACTTCTGTACTTGGGTTGTCTGTAGAGACGTTTAGGTTGATACCGAAATCAGTCATGTTGAATTTCACTTGCTCAGTTTTGTTTGATTTACTTTTAAACTTTGTTTTGTGAACCACTTGGCAAGCACCTGCACTTGGGAACCATCTCCCTAAAAACAGTGGTGTTGATTCCAAAACTGACAGAATAATATTCGATAGAAGAAAGACGCTGTAAAACAAATTAATCTGTTCAATTATTATAATTTTTTAGGGTTCAGTACGTCCGAATGAAAAAACGAAACCCTTATAGGATCACTCGTGTGTCTGTCTGTCTGTCATAGCCAATTAGCTCGGAATCTTTAACTGGACCAATTTAGTTGAAATTTGAAAAACAACCGTGTGACATAATGATCAAATGAAAGGGTTTATTTAATATAAAATGAAAACTTATACTTCTACTTAACTTATTTAATATAAAACTACTGAGCCAAAAATATTGAAAAAAAATGTGAGAATGGTTCTTTAGTAATAGATTACAGGAAAACCTATAAGAAGTCTATGGTCTTAAAATAAAATAACATGGAAAATCTCTATGTTTGTGCGTACAAATTTACATTTGCAGTTGCAATGTATGGGAGAACATGTTTTTCAACTACAATGTTACGTACATGTTGGGTGTATCCTTAACATAAGTAATGTGAATGCAAATGTAAAATGTCAAATTTAAACTTAAATGCAGAAAATGTCAGTGAATGCTCAACGGGATGAATCTAAATAAAAATGCAAGTTGTCCGACTCGAACCACGTCTAATTGAACACTAAAATGTAATATACAATACATAAAATGCATAGAATAGTGCAATATGTCAGTGTCAGTGCACTGCAAAATGTAGGTCGCGTCCAAAGTGCAAATACGCGAGCCTACTGGCTAACTTATTATAATAAATACATTTTTAAAACCCATGTACGTGCACCGTACAGTACATTTGTTCTTGGGATAAAAAACATGGTAGATAACACATTTATCGTACGGAACCATCACCACGCAGTTCAACTCGCACTTGTCCTGTTTTTAATTAATGTTATCTGCTTATTATTATCAAACTTGAATTTAGAGTTTCACGTTGTTTGAGAATCAAAAACTCAGTGTTATACAAAATAAGGTTCAAACATTGGAACCATAATTTATAAAATAGTTAATTGATTCAGGCGTGACTTTGCGGAAATCCATTATAGAGCAAGCGGTGGACGCAAAGTGAGTTTACTTTGCGTCCAGCGCTCGGTGTGGTAACACGTCGCGTTCTGGTTTGCAATTGGTCAATCGTCATCCTGAGGATGCCTCGTTGAGAGGTGAAACACGTGTCGATTTCTTACAGGGTTTTTTAGGACTAGGAAGAATAGTCAAGCGGAATAGGTTACTAAATATATCTACGTCTATTGTATTTTATAATTTATAAACACGAACATTTTATAATGATTACTCAAAAATCAACTTAATTTACAACACGCTAAAGCAACATATTTCTGCAAGTGAATTGTTGCTGTTTTGCAATTTCGATTACTTTGCTCTTGTGCCAAGTTTCATGCAAATCCGTTCAACCATTTAAGCGTAACAAACAAACTGTCTAATGTTATATGATAAGTAATGATAACTTGATCACTCTCGAACCCTTGCCGAACCGTCTGTAACCTTAGGTCACATGGTGCAGACATCCTGAACTTATTTATACAGGGTGGTCGGAACATTGTCCCTCGTATCGTGGGGTATCCGAATCACCCGCTGTATGTTCCGCGACTTTTCATAGTTTTCGAGTAATGATTTTTTTTCTGAATTTTAAGAATTTTCAAACTGACCAATTTAAAATTCGTTATTCGGATACCCCACATTACGAGGGAGCCCACATTGCGTCCAAAAATAAAAATAAAATTTTGTTTTTCCGTCAATGTTCCGGCCATCCTTTATATTTATTTACTAGGTAGAGTTAGGTTTATAGGGCTTAGACTCGTAGTGACTAGGCTTGTAGGTCTTAGTAGATTCCTTTAAACTTATCGTATATTTTCATGTACTATCACACCAGTATTGCGGCCTTACATGACGTTTATAAAGGGTGGATGTACACAAACAAACTCACTTTCGCATTTATAATATTAGTTAGAATAGCAAAATGCTACAAAACTAATTACCTAACTATATTTTATCAACATGAATTTAATTGGAAATAGTAGAAATATTTGTCATATCGCATGTTCATTAGGAAAAAACACAATTATGAAGTACCTAGTTAACATAATTAAGTTCATAAGTTAAAATATATGATTAAATAAATTGACATATTTAACGTCAATTATTACCTATGTATTTTTATCCGGCATGTCCTAGATTAAAAAAAATCGGAGACACAAACTAGCTGTTGCCCGCAACGTAGTTTGCAATCCAGGATCAAAAGTAGCCTATGTCCTTCTCCAGGTCATGGTCTACCCCTATGCCAAATTTCATCCAAATCCGTTCAGTAGTTTTAGCGTGAAAGCGTAACAAACTAACTCACTTTCGCATTTATAATATTACTAGCTGCGCCCCGCGGTTTCACCCGCGTAAGTCTCGATCCCGTGGGAATATCGGGATAAAAAGTATCCTATGTCCCATTCCTGGTCATGGTCTACCCCTGTGCCCAATTTCATCCAAATCCGTTCAGCCGTTTTAGCGTGGAAGCTGTTTAGGTTTTGTAAACAAAAAACCCGAAAAAAATCGGTTTTATTAAACAATCCGGTTTTTGCATGCCCGTGGTAGGAGCCGTATGAATTACTTCTACGACCCATTATTTCTAAAAGAGAGATTTTTATTACCCATAATTCACTTTTTGTTGTCTACTAATAAATAACATATTTTACAAATAAACTTTATAATTAGGTTTAAACTTATAACATGACTACAATCATCTTAGTGCAATTAATACTTACCTTCAAACGTTTGACAACCCCCTGTGTTGGCTGTCAAAACAACGTAATGCTCAATAAGGCGCGTGTTAGCGCGAGCGACATAGGTCCTTTCTCGGGCGCGACTGGCTGCATGCGCGACGTACATCAACTTGCGTACATCAACAAGGCATTACATTAGAATATTGTAAAAAAAAAATGTGAAGGTAAAAAAAAAAAAATATAGGGAAGGTAAAGTCATAAACTTATGCATAACTTTTTATTTTTATTTTGCCATTACCCTATGTTTAAAAAAAAAAATTATTGCATTTTAGATCAATATTGCTTTTCAATATATTTTTTTTGTTGCGTCGATTATATTTTTATCTCGATTCTAATCAATCTACGATCTTAAGGACTATATGACCAGTAAATATGTTTTTTTTTTAAGATTTTACCTTACTGCCACTTTGATAAAAAAGACAGGGAAAAACGTAATGTTTTACGTTTGTTCGAAATTGGCTGTCGGAACATTACTATTTCTCGAAAATTGTACATTGTTATAAAAATTCTAATCACTCTACGAACTAAAACAAAGTCGGATTTATGATTCTTCATCAAAATAATATGCCATTATTTTTAAATAACCAATATCGAAGACCTGAAAATATACGTATTGTTGGTTAAACGCCCAAAATATGTGAGCGCGCTCTTAATGCCTAAAATAATAACAGCGTCTTCTTTACAGAAACTTGACAATATTTAGAGATATACTGTCATCTTGACAAGCAAAAGGGCCTCGTTTATCATCGGCTTAAGGGCCCATTGTTTGAGTAGCATCCACACACACATGCATCTCCCTTATGTCCCAAGATGAGCGTCCCTTAGACCGCAATGTATTATAAATCTTGGAAGCTGATACCTTAATACCGCAAAACATCTGAGAGGTTTAAAATATACATTTCGTTAACCGTTTCGTTTTAGAAAGCACGCACTTTGGGTGCGAATTTATATCGTATGTAAACGTAAAAATCGTTGTCGTTCGAATACGTTTTTCTCCGTCAAATATGTAGGTAGTGTGTTCCAGTGATATCGCATTCGTCCTCCTTCGGCCTAAGTTACCTATTGTAGCTTGCTTACCTGACGGTTCGTTGAATATACTGCGATGGTAATTAAAGAATACATACATCTACATATATCTTGGTGCTATGGTCGCGAACAATGGCAGCTGCGTGGATGAGGTGAAACGGCGTATGGCTATGACTACAGGGGCAATGGATAAACTTAAAAAAATATGGAGGAATCGCAATATAACTAAAGCCACTTAGATCAGGCTCGTCCGTACACTTGTGTTCCCCATATTTCTGTACGCAGCTGAAACGTGGACATTACGAGAACTGTAAAAGAAAAAAGTTGACGCTCTAGAAATGTGGTGTTGGAGAAGAATGCTTGGGGTATCATGGACAGAATTCCGCACAAACGTCTCCATACTCCAAGAACTCGGCATCAAACAGCGTCTAACAACACAAGTACAGTCTCGAATACTGAAGTTCTTTGGATATGTCTCTAGGCGGGATAATGACTCCATAGAGCGTCTAGTAGTGCAGGGCAGAGTGGAAGGTAATAGGCCACGCGGGAGGTCACCGATTAGATGGACAGTACAAATAAAATCCGTGGTTGTAGACCCTGTAAATGAATGCGCCAGACTGTCATGTAATAGAACCAGATGGAGAGAGATCGTGAAGCGGGTAACGACTACACCTGCGATTGGACAAAGTTCATCGTGACCACGACCGCTCTGTCAAGAGCGAAGCGAAGAAGAAGAAGAATTTTCTTTTTGTAGCGATGCTGTCGCGCGTTATGTAACAGCTCTTCTGCATCGCTACTATCGCGCGTTGGTCAGCAACAGAAATGTATCGATACACAATAAATGTGCGACAGCATCGCAACAAAAAGTCACCGTGGGTGAGGCCTCTTAGTAACTCGGTGGGGGATTCTGTATCTCGAAACGAAATGGCGTGAAAGAGAGCACATTGGCCACTATAAATAGTGAGGTGAACACGAATGTGGACAATAATGATGGTGATGTGTAAGCAACGGAAAATTATAATACTTACTCGTAATGATATTATAATGAAATAGAGCTAGATAGGTTAGCTACCCTACATTCAATATTCAGTCAAAAACGACACAATTTGTCACACTATATCGTTCGAATTTACGTTACGTTATTTAACTTCACGAGTTCGTGCTAGGCGGACTGGATTCATATATCTAGGTACCAAACTGTAGATAAAAATACTGCCAACCTATAGAAGAACCTACACATTTCTAAATACATTTTTGTTGTTGTACATTTTATGAATAACTAGTTGCTGCACGCGGCTTCCCCGCGTACGCCCAAATATTTTTTTTCTTTCTAAAATAAAAGTAGCCTAAGGTACTCCTTATAACATCAGCTATTTGCTAGTGAAAGTCCCGTCACAATCGGTCCAGCCGTTTCGGAGATTAGCCGCAACAGACAGACAGATAAAAAATAAAATAATGTTATAAGTACCGTATACATTATTATACTTTCATATACGTATAGTAAAAAGCTGTTACTTCGACATTACAAACAGGCACTTCAATTTTATTTATTTGTATGTATGTACAGTACGACTATTTTCTTAATGTCCCTCGAAAATCATTGCATTTCCGAATACAAACGAATGCTAATTTCCATATCCATCAATTATTAGATTTATCGTGTATAGTAACCTAATTTGATTTCGGAAGTAAGTACTTTATTGTTGTTTTGTTTTTATTTCCGTGTGAACTATATAGAGCTGTAAAACTAATTTCCTTAAACTATTTCGTCCCATTTTTTGTATAAATTACATTAAGTTGAACGAGTACGATTAACAATTCTATATACTTCCAAGTCGATTGAGAGCGTCCGCTCTGTGCAAAGGGCAACTGATAGAAATCCGACGACTGACGAAACACGAAGTTTGCCGAGGGACATTAAGAAAAAAGTTGTACTGTAATGTCTATGTCTATGTAAAAATCAGCCAAATAAAAAAGTTATACTTACAGCCTATTTAGCTAGTGAACACAGTGTTTGAACGAGACTCATAAGCCCGCTATTGGCATACCCGTCGTGTCTGGCGTGACAGATAACACAATATTCAAAGGATAATAATTCCGACCCTTCACATCAAAAGCCATAATGCCGCGGTCATATAATGAAGGCACGATACAAAGGTTCGCTGGTTTTCTATAGACTGGACCAATTTTTTGGGCTTAACTTCAAGTCTGGTATCATTATTTAGATTACTTTGCAGCTTAGAAATTTGTATTTTTTACGGATTTACGTCCTTGCACACAGGTATAAGTACGATTTTAGCATGGCTATGTTTGTAGATAAGTATTTCAAAAGATTCACAAAACATATTTTTATTTTGCTAAGTAAAGCGTTTCATCCGACCGTGTACCATGCAATTAATGTACATAATACGTATAAGTGCATGTGAGTAATTGTCATACAAATATTAACATTATACAAATAATGTCTTCTTCTTAGCGTGGTGATGGCAAAAATAACTCATCTGAGATTCAATTTATAAAATATCTTTCAAATTGGTCCAATATTAGAGGTGGAAATAGACGAGAGCCGAACCTCGAATTATGACTTTTTATATGGAGAAAAAGACCGACCCTATTTCCTCTTAATGAAAATTGTCAACGTTTATTGTTTTCACTCTCATACCAATTAATGAAAGCCATCCTTTCGGGTCCAGTAAATCTGAATAATCCTTTCACATTTATCTCATATTTAGTTAGATTGCTTTCAAAAGTTCCAGCCTATGCTATCGTGTTTTAGGGCTGACCTCACAGAAACTCCAATTATCTGGACATCTATACAAATAAATAAAATTTCATGTGTCTGTTTGTAATGTGAAAATAATGTAGGTATATTTGTCATTTTGTCTATTCTACCGTCTTAAAGATTGTCATAATAATATGCATAATCAGCCTATAATGTTCCCACTGCTGGGACACAGGCCTCCTCTCTGTGAGAGGGAGCGGGCCGTAATCCACCACGCGGGCCCAGTGCGGGTTGGTAGATGTCACATGACTTCGAATTTTTGGTTCTAGGACATGCCGGTTTCCTCACGATGTTTTCTTTCACCGTTTTGAGCCACCATAATAATATGAAAATATATAATAAGGTACTTTTACATTCAGGTCCACGCGGGCGAAGCCACGTGCAGCAGTTAGTTTAAAATATGTCCCTTCTCTTGTCTACCTTAAATTCTAAACTTTTAGTCAGGTACTAGAAATTCTGAGTTTATACCTGTCGACATATGTCTCATTTGGAAATGTATCGTTAGTAAAAGACCATTTCATAGTACCATGTTAAATTAATTCGAGAACATGTTTGATTCATAAACTGCTTTCGGTTTTCATTATTTTACTATTTATTTATTTACTGGGTGACCCGACATATGTGTTATCCTATCGTTTCAAAATTCCCATAAAAGAATATAATAAGTACTTAAAGTTTTTCCGAAATAATCTTTAAAAAATTTCGAATTAAGAACCTACTATGAACATTTTAAAACAATAATTTGCCAAATCTGTCCAGCCGTTCTGAACTGATGCGCTTACCAACAAACAACATTTAATTTTTATTATTTATATAATTATGTCGATAATTATTATATTATATCACGATGTTTTCCTTTACCTTTTTGAGCAGTGGTGGCAACAGAATTAACGGCCTCGACTTACGTGTTGTAGGTTATGGGTAATTTCATCACCACTGGTCTCAAAACGGTAAAGGATAGCATAAACGATTATTCAACTTTTGGGTAACCAATTTCTACGTATAACTTTACCTCGTGTTTGATAATATAATTAGATGTGACGGATCATTTCTCCCACCTTGATAACAAGGACACGCCTTGTGAATATTCAACAGCACCACGACACTTGATTCCTATAACCACAGTATAGTACCTACAGAAGGTCAGCTCCACACAACAAACGAAAACGCACGCAGTATAGACACGCTTTACGTATAGCGAGTGCAAGTGCACTCGAGACTGGCATTCAGCCGAGATTCATTGAGATTGCTGTAACAAATGTCATCAAAACGTCATGACATGAGGGGCAATACCCGTATTTTTTAAAAACGTTCGCGTTCACAATCTGTCAAAAATAAAGTCAATTTACCAACATTTTTGAAAAGTTTTGCAGATTACAACTTGAATGTGAACGTTTTTTAAGTACGAGAATTGGTCTTCTGATCAAAATGTGTACAAATGGATCACAAAGTACCTGTGGATCCCAATTTGTAGTGCCAAGTTACAAGTTCAGTGCTTTGATTTGGTTATTTGAATACTCAAACCCGAAATTATAATTATAATTCAACTTAAAGATGTTTTCGTTGAAGTTATTTCAATTAAAATATAATAAATGTTATTCAAACAATTAATTAACATTTATTGGAAAAAGTCGTAAGTTATAAAGTTGGAACCAAAGTCCCCTTTGTGAATCAGAGGGCCTAGACAAGTGACAATCGCTTCGAAAGCGTTTCGTATTTTTATAACGACATCCAACAGGCTTGACATAAGCTTTTCGATAGCTTATGTCAGTCCTGTATATTTTTGGCTTTTCCATTATCGTTATCGCTGATAGAATGTTACCTTGTCTAGGCCCTCAGATACTTTTGGGACAGACCATACGCGTCTATTTAAAGAAAGAAAGAAAAATATTTTATTTGGGACACACAGGAAATACAAACAGTACTTAGATACCTACTGTCTGTATTGCCTGTGTGTGTACTTAGGTAATAAATAAAAAAATAAAATTAATTAATTTATTAAATACCTTACCTTCTTACCTTCTGTACTACATTCTGTGCTACAACTCTAAAGTTAATATCCGACGTTACGAGTTTGATATTATCTTTGCTTTACTTACATGTGAAATGTCTCCGCTTTATCTTTGTCGCTGAAATTCACTTTATTGTTGTTTGCTACAGGCTCTTTGCACCCGTTTTGATAAATTTCGATTTGATGTCCCTTAAGATACTAACTGAAGTTATTTTTGGAAGCTGTTGCCCGTAGTTTTTCTCGCATCCTTGAAAAAGTAGGTAGACGGATGCAGGTGACTAAATTGCCACCCTGTTTTTTTTAAATAGGTACCTCATTCGTCCTTTTGCGCAATTTGCCTTGAAATTGTCAGCAAATGGTATAAATGGTACAGTTTAAAATACTGTTTAGGCAAACGAGCCATTTAAAGTCTAGCACTTACAGAAAATTGTCGTTAAAACGAAACAAACTAATGGGCGGAAACTGAAAACAAATGTTTGAAATTCAGCCAATCTAGGTTATTATTTTCCTCAAATTGCTAACAAATTGTCGTAGAATGTGTTTAGAAACTTTCTAAAATTTTGTGGTTACCCTGGGCCTGTTGCGGGAAAGTCCGAAAGGGATACCGGGGCCCTTGACAACAGGCAACTGAAGGAACACGGGTGGGTTTTAGTCAGTAAGAGTCTGACACGCCCTGCCGCTCCGCCCAGAGCGGGAGAAGTAATTAGATGATTTCCTAAACGCAAAAAAAAAAAAACTATGTTGCCAGAGGCACGGTATCCCTTTTGGACTTTCCCGCGACCCCGGTAGGCATCGGCCCTAGCGGATCCCGTCAGTTGTGCTGACATCTCTTTGAGGCGCGCGTGGAACACAACGCGCCATCGACCCGGGCCTGGTCCTTATCTGAGGCGAGCTACCCATTGCTGACCGACCGCAAGCCCGCGCCTACGGTGGCCGGGAATCAGCCTGGGATTCCCAATGCCCATTGCGTCTCCTGCGGCGACTAGGGGCGTGAGGGCGCGAAATTTGCATCTCCCTCACGCGTTCCCCCTCTTCCTTCACGAGCATTACTGCTTTGCAGGAGGTGACGGCTTCCCATGCCCTCTCGCTCCGAACAATGGCCTGGACCAGGGCCGGACGCGAGAGGTCACCGCCGCCGATCGCCTCCACGAGGACATGGCGGTGCTCCGCCCAAGCCGGTCAGACCTCCACCGTATGCTCCACCGTGTCCTCCGGGATAATTACTAGTCCTGAATATAGAAATTTATATATCTAGATATAACATCTAAATAGGCACGCGGGAAAAAGAAGAATGGTTACACTGTATGTCGTATTCGTAAGAGGTAGGTAACACTTCTATGGGGTAGCTATATGAGTGATACACCTACTTTATTTAAAAGACTAGCGATCCACCCCTTATTCGCACAGTTATTAACAATTTGACAAAACATCGAGGTTTATTTATTTTACGTAAGTTTAATATTAATAGGTTATAAACAAACATGAACCACGTTTAACCTTTTAGAAGAAATTCTCTACATGATGATGAAAACCGCATCAAAATTCGTTGCGGAGTTTCCAAGAAGAACGCGATCACACAGGCATATACGAAAAGCGACTTTAATTTATAATAAACTAGCTGATGCCCGCAGCTACACCCGCGTGGATGTCGGTTATTCTATATTAAAATCTTACTCGAGAACCACCCTATCCATTGGTGAAAACAGCATGAAAATCGGTGCAGTAGTTTTTGAGTTTATAGCGAACAGACGACAAACAGACGCGGCGGAGGACTTTGTTTTATATTATGTAAGGATAGGGATGTATAGATAAAGATATCAAAATCAGTTTGATACAGTCACAAACAAACAAACGGGTATCCTATTCCCTTAGTTAATGTTCAAGTTATCGTATTGTAACCTACATAATACACTCCATACTACACACCTAAACCCAGTATAATCCCTGAGGAAGCACTGCTAACTACTAACGTGATTAAATCGCTACATATTTCAGTCTTTGTGTCCTGTTTATTCTCGGTCAGATTACTATGACCCGACTCGGAACTTGAAATTGTATTTTATTGTATGTAATCTTGTGGATCAGCTTTGATATAATTTTGTCTCTAAATCAGCATCCTAATCGCGTAATATACATTGAGACTTACGCGGGTGAAACTGCGAGACGCAGCTAGTTGCTTCATAAATTCAAAAAAAGTACTGCTCAACAACGTAAATTACGCAATGAATGTAGTCACAATCGGTTACGAAAATAAGTTACGCGATTATATAGAAGGACAAGATACATTTTGATCCAGATTACTTTTAGTCAATCAATCAACTTAGCCTATCATAGATCACTGCTGGACATTAGCCTCTCCCAATCTGCGCCACAACACCCTGTCCGCCGCCTTCTGCATCCAGTCTGTACCAGCCACCTTTTTAAGGTCGTCACTCTAGAAATCGTCTGCTCCACCAGTCATCGGTACTTCGACAAACATGGCCAGCTTAGTGCTACTTCAGCTTGCTTAATATACATAACTGGCAAAACGTGGGTGAACTAACTCTGCCCCATCCTTCGGGAAGTATAAGCGTGATGTTATAATGTAATTTTACTTTTAGTATGAAGTTCATAATAACATGTTTCTGAAATACAATAGACGATTGATCGACGATTTGATTCACTTTGCGCAATTGATCAATCGTCATCCTGAGGATGCCTCGTTGAGAGGTGAAACACGTGTCGATTTCTTACAGGGTTTTTCGGACTCTTGAAGAATAGTTAAGCGGAATAGGTTACTAAATATATGAACGTCTATTGTATTTTATAATGGATTTCCGCAAGGTCACGCCTGAATCAATTAACTAACATGTTTCTGTGAAATGTTTCTCCCAGAAAGAACTCACTAGTACTGCATAATTTTGCCACCAAGCAACATTGCTGTGTTCTAGTTTCAAGGAGCACATGTGGTTTTTCTATTATGTTTGTGAAAAACATTATTTTTAATCACTACGAGGGTTGGTTCAGTACGCTTTAGCTTTAGCTTTTAAAATGGGGAATAGTTTAACTGACGGTTTGCCTTTAAGGCTCGTACAAACAGACGCGATATCGCGGGCGCGACAGGCAGCGGTACCTTTGTCGACAAAGGTACCGCTGCCTGTCGCTTCCGCGATTTCGCGTCTGTTTGCACGAGCCTTTAGAAGTCGATACCTATATTTTCTATTTTTATTTTTTTTAAGTACCTATCTGAAACTTTTTGGAAGGCCTACACTGTCCTACCATAACTAATAACACTGTAATTCGAAAATATTGTAAAAGCCAATTATTTTTAAAAGAAAAACCGTGAAGTTTCTTGCCGGCTCGTCTCCATAGGAAACGATCAATTGGAACCGTGCACCTAGCTTCTGACGTTTCATAAGTGCCCATGTAGGCTTATTGCACTGAAATATTTTGGTTTTGTTTTTTTTTTTGATAACATTAAAAATTCTATTGTGTCTCGTTAGTGAAAGTTACATTCATAAAGCAGCGTCAGTGAGGTAACTGAAAAAATAAATTATTTCGTAATTTTCCGCCACACCTACTCACTGTACGTTCTCTAAAAAAGAACAAATTATGAAGCGATTTTCGTATCTCCAAAAAGGCCATTAGGTATAAACTCCAATACAAACACAATCAAGTGAAACTCGACAGAGAAAATGGTCACAAAAGAGTACGAAACGCGACGTTGGGACGTTAATTTACGATACGATAATTGTCTAACTTTTGACGGAAATGGATACTTTCTCGGCGACATTTTGATGAAAATGTTAGACAATTGGAACTGTTTTCTTTAGAAATAAATACAGTGAGGAGCAACTTTTAAGAGATTTGTGAGGTCCTCGTACTGTGTTGATTGTAATTACACATTACGTTGTTACGAACATAGTTCTAGGTATTTTGGAACCCATACTGAAGTATTGATTTTTATCTCAAAGTTGCAATCGTTATTTCACGAGAAAATCGCTTTGGTGTTTTTTTAAGCTTGTCGACATTTGTGGTAGGTAGATCGTCTTAAAACTTGTAAAGACGAAAACATGACCACCTGAATATTAATTTTCCCAAGCAACAAACAATTTCCCTTAAATTTAATCTCTCATGGAGACGAAAACAATAAGAACTAAGAACCACTTTAAAATTCTGAACACGGAACGCGTCATGTCCTGTCAAAAGTTTCGACTGTGCGAACAAAGTTCCATCGTAGCGACATTTATTACTCGAGAAGCTTCGACGAAAAGATGCGAATAAAAAACAAATAAGGAAACAGAAACATAATCTGATGGTTTGGAAGTTAATAGAGATACAAACAATGTTTTGTTGAGATTTGTTTTTTTATTGTCGTCAGGTCCCATAGGAGGAGGCTTTTGAGAAAAATGGTTAGATTGTGGAACGATATGTAAGAGAAGGCAGTGAATGATAGCGTGACGGTTGGCATGGGAGAATTGAAGAAGAAAACGTGTTGCGCCGATCCCAAGTAACATTGGACAAGGGCAGGAAGAGGACCCTATGTATATGTAATCAGCGTTTTGTATGGAGAATTTGAAAGAAGTTGCATTTTTCCTACTAACATTTTCTTAATTTATTTAACAACCATGAACACTAATGATTTAAAACTTTTATGCACCAATGTTTAAAACCTAAGATAACGTAATATGCCACTTAGATTAAGCGACAAAAATAAGTTTTGGCTGAGTTAAAACAAATATTGGTCATTTCTGCTATAAAAATGAGGAGTCATTTTTAAGGTACCTACTTTTTATGTTTAGAAAACTATAAATAATGAGCTTTTTTACTATTAGTAGTTGTCTATGATGGTCATTATTCGATATAATACCAACCAATTGATGAATATTTTTAATCATAGAAGTGACGAGGTTCTCTATTAGTGAGTTAAAAAAAACCCAATACTTAATTATAAATCTGCTGCATAGAGGAACCTGATGGACCCAACCAACCAGGCACCTAAAGTGCTATCCTCTAAAGTTTGCTTCGAACCACATTCAATCGATTATGCACACACACTTTTCGAAAGCAAAAACAATTCCTTTTTTAAAATCTGCAAAACATCGAAAGAGTATAAGTATGAAAATGTTTCCAACTTTATTTATAGAATCTCAACAGAGTAAGTAGGGAATGAAAAAAATGAGCAAAAAAAATATTTTAAAAGTGGTTTCAGTCCAAACACTTAGTCTGCGTCAACTGTACTGTAAAGTAGAATTAAATAAAAGTACGGCAGTCGTTTGGTTTCAGTTTTATTTCAATAAAAATCCCGCGAACTACGAACAGATGTATTTACGAAATATAAAAATATTTTGCTGGTTCTTGTTACTATTCGAGAAAGTATTTTATTTAGTTTGGACCTCCGTTTAAAAGTACTCACCTAGTTTTGCGTTGCAATAAAATCTTAAGAAATGCGGATAATTACGGATTCAGAATTACTTTTCTGACTCCTGCTGATTAATCAGAGACGGATCACCGCAATCTGTTACACACCTGATGCATACGACAATGACTATACCAAATATTATAATTCTAACACACAGTTGGCAGAAAGACAAACATTAATGCCCAAATACGTAATGGATCATTAAACACTAATGATTTCATTAATTTCATCAAAGAATCATTAAAATCAAGTCTAACGTTGCTTTCTGCAACCAGTTAATGGAAGATTTAATGGCAGTTTTAAAAGCTAAAGTTTCTGCAACTGGCTGTTAGACATTATTAAAAAAAAAATTTTTGAGACAAGAAATATCTACCCTTCTTACTGACAAATATTTTTACCACGGCAT
This sequence comes from Lithophane ornitopus, assembly GCA_948473465.1. Classification (NCBI taxonomy): domain Eukaryota; kingdom Metazoa; phylum Arthropoda; class Insecta; order Lepidoptera; family Noctuidae; genus Lithophane; species Lithophane ornitopus. The sequence goes on along the minus strand of OX419632.1, from coordinate 10,841,981 downwards.
ACGGCATGGCAGGTTAATTAATCATTGTTATACTTATATTTTAAATAATACCCCATGATATTCTTTATGACTTACCTTAAACATGAATGTAAAAAAGTGCTGGTAATCTCAGACCAATTTTATCGGTCAGTCGCCCAGAATAATTTAAATTAAAGTCTACTTCATCGGTCTGGAACAAAAGGTTTTCACACAATGTCTATGCATCCAGCGAGAATATGCTAATCAAAATTAGTTTCTCGGTTGAGCTCACTAACGGATTACAGACAGTACGGGCGAATAGTGTCCAATCAGGGTACAATGGAATCATCAGTTTAGCTGGAGCTGAAATTCTTGATTAAGGATGTTGACGTCCGTGCGTCATTGTAAAACAACGGCGCAATTCTTCGAAGTAATCTATTCTTATCTCTTTACATAATATTTATGGTTATTAATGACTAACCTTTTTTCTTAGGGTTCCGTGCCGAAAGGTTAACGTGGGACTCTATTACTAAGGCTCCGCTGTCTGTCTATCTGTCTGTCCGTCTGTCACCAGGATGTATCTAATGAACCGTTATAGTTAGACAGATGAAATTTTCACAGATAATGTATTTCTATTGCCGCTATAACAACAAATACTAAAAATAGAATAAAATAAATATTTAAGGGGGCTCCCATACAACAAACGTGATTTTTTTGCTCGATATTGATAACTGCAACAAGTAGACGCTTGAAATATTCACAGAATATTAAGTTATATATTAACTTTAAAAATTAATACTTAAATTAAAATAAAACAAATATTTAAGGGCTCCCATACAACAGACATGATTTTTTTGCCGTTTTATAGATAATAGTACGGAACCCTTCGTGCGCGAGTCCGACTCGCACTTGTTTTTTATTGAGGGTGGGAAATCTTCGTATCCCTTTCGGTCTTTCCCGTAACTCTGGTAGATTAATTACTAACTTGGTGTCAGAGTTTTTATGCCGCACATGGGCCACAACCAGTGTTCAAATGCTCTAGGATGAAACTGTGTGTTATTCTTCAGTTCCAAGCTACCAATCTGTGAATTGTACCATAACTCCATGCCAAACATACCTACGACTGAAAGACTTATGCATATTTTAAGATACATCAGTTTTTAAAAGCCTCATTGCAATCAAACAACCAACTAAGTAGCTGAAAAGGTACCTCCTGTATTTCAAAGACTGCTGCACCAATAAATCGAGAGCGAATCAGCCAAGCAAACCTAGTTCTCCTGAATCATATTGCTGCTAGATTAGAAACCACTCCGGCGATCCTACACAATAGGCGCGTCATCCAATCAGAGGACAATGCGCGGACAACTTATTTTTAATCTCGCTCGCATCTCAATACTACGAGAACATTGCTTAGTTTTCCGAGATAAAAAAAGTTGAAAGTCGTTTAACCCGAACTTAAAAAATAGTTTTTTTAGGCTAGAGCCAATTCTCTTACTTAAAAAACATTCACATTCAAATAGCAATCTGTCAAACTTGTCAAAAATGATGGTAAATTGATGGTTTTTTTGACAGATTGAGAATGAGATGCGAATTCACGTTCTTAAAAATATGGGAATTGCCCCGCTGCCGGCTGGTCGATATTATACTGATGAACTAAGTTTAGCGAAGACAAACCTTTTGTCGGATTTAGCCGCAGTACATCAATGAAAAACCATAATGTTTGGATCCTTAGCATGATCGCTAGTCGTCTGGACTGTGGTTACATCGGTCACTCGTCGGTCATTGCTGCGCCATTTGTCATGGAATGGCGCGGTAATGATTGTTGAGTGTACTTTATAAATAAATAAATATGTTTTTGTTTTGGGTAGTTTTAAGTTTTACTAACACTAGTCTATAAGAACATTGTTACTAACAAAATGGACACCATGGTCTGAAATAAAGTAATTTATTTATTTATTTATTCAGAACCGGTCGTGACTAAAGAAAGTTTAAATAAAGTTAAACAAAATCTCATATAGAATGCCGCCCTAATCGACGCCCTCTAATCCACCTGATTTCGATAACTTGACCCAACAAAGTAGGTATATTTTATATATCAACTTTCTCAAAAACCCTTACCAAAGCCACATTCCTCCCACGTATATACCTAGTGAGACATATTAACGACTTGTCAAAGGAATTTCGCGGGCGGGTAGCGATGATGCTGTCAATAAAATGGCGGTGATCAGGCAAGCCCGTCAGAGCTTACCGATGGGTAGTAAGCCGACTGACGGGTTCTCACGGCTGATGTAACAAGATAATTAACTTGTTATACCCCTTATTTTCTGGATAGATGGAGAGCAAAGGGATGTTTGGCGGAATACATTCTGGTTGAGTTTGCCTAAAACTTATGAAAGCAAAATTCAACTAATATTATATGAGGTCAGTTTGTTTACTTGTACTGAGCCGAGTACAAAAAATGTTTCACTGTTAAATAGCCACACTATTGCCAAACGCCATCAAACATCGTGAGGAAATCGGTATGCCTTTTTTTTTGTGCGAAATTATCAAATAACTTCTCCCGCTCTGGGCGGAGCGGGAGGGCGTGTCAGACTCTTACTGATTAAAACCCACCCGTGTTCCGTCAGTTGCCTGTATGTTCCCAGTGGCCTCGGTATCCCTTTTGGACTTTCCCGCGACCCCGGCAGGTATCGGCCCTAGCGGGCCCCGTCAGTTGTGCTGACATCTCTAAACCGGCATGCCTGAGAAATATTTCTCGATGACATGTGAAGCCAAGTTAGCCTTTGGGCGGCTTTAAAAGCCTGACACTGCAAGTTTTAAGAGGGATCCCGTTTTAAATCGTACTAATAATGTGTCAATAAAATATTATGGAAACTGGAAAGTGTTGCCTGTCAAAAAGCTGTAGCTTCAGGAAAAAAAAAAACGAGTTTCAGAGTATATGATTATTTGCGGTTTCAATATATTTTCAAATATTTCTATACAGTATAATGAATACTTCCTAAAAAACAGTATGTAACATCCTACATTCATAAAATTATAATTATCGTATAGTTTAGTATAAGGCGCTGTGCAGTCGACGGACAATTTGGAATCATATGGAAATCCCGGCATTTTGTCCGTGTACGCGTTAGATTTCCATACGATTCCAAATATTGTCTGCGGGCAAATTGTCTATCGTCTGCTCAGCACCTAACGAGCTGGTGACCGCAACTCCACGTCCACGCGCGTGTTTTGCGTACGTATCATCTAACTAAAGTCTGTTTTTTTAATCTCGTAGACTAATTTGACATTACAAGTGATTGCTGTTTGTTTTTTCAACATTTGCACCTGTCAAATTAGTCTAGGAGATTAAAAAACAAACTAAACTTATTATCGAATAAAAAAATCGGCAACTAGATACAAACGCCAATTCGTATTATATTTTCCTGATATAATTATTATAAATTATTCAGGCGGTGGAGTAGTAGTAGTGCTTGTAGTCGTAGTGGTGGTAGAAGTCGGAGTAGTCGTAGGCAAAGCGGTCGTAGTCGATGCAGTTGTAGTTGTAGGTTGCGAAGTAGTTGACGACACGAGACACGATGGATTGAGTCCTTTGCAGAGCAGGCATATCAACTGTGAAATGAATAACATGAAATGAAATTGTTTATTCTGTAAATAGGATATTGGAATCACTTTAACACGTCATATTAAAAAATATTAAAAATAAGCTAGATGAGGTCGGCGTTTCCTATTGACTACTCTGAGGAGAAAGGCCGAAACAAACTCAGAGGTCACAGTCTCTTTTAAAGTCCAGACATAATCTTGGTCAAGCCATATGAGGACCATGTAAATTCGAGTCTGAATTGGTCTTTTGAGGAAAGAACCACACAGATTTGAGTGGACCTGTCCAGTCAGTGCAACATTTGTCAGTAATGGCGGAGCTCAACTCAGAACTTAAGGAGCTCAGCGACTCGACGAACAATACCAAAGAAAGGACATTTGGGTAGGCCGCATAAAATTCTCAAATTGCCAGACCATAGACCACACCAGATAAAATTAACTGAGAACGAAAAAAAAAAAAAACACACAGTCCTCACATTCACAATAATAAAATACTTTACAAAGTAATCATGTCATTTTGTATAGAATATTCAATAATGTCAATTTGTAAATAAAACTGGTAGATATACTTTGATGATTTTCCATATTATTCAAAATGTTACAATGCTTAGCAGAGCGAGCAGCTCAATCCCATGCTTTTTTGTCTTCTAGATAATCTGAAATTTTATAGTACCCTTTTCTACAAAGTTTGGTTTTAATACAGCTTTTAAATCGTTTAATGGGTAAGTTTCGAATGTCAATGGGAAGTTTGTTATAAAAGCGTATACATTGACCCATGAACGAGTTGCCTACTCTGTGGAGACGAGTGCGATGTACAGCAAGATTGTGTTTATTCCTGGTATTTAAACTATGAATATCGGATATTTTCTTAAAATTAGATATATTTTTGTGTACATACAATAGGTTTTCAAATATATATTGTGAGGCTACAGTCAGAATATCTATTTCTTTGAATTTTTTTCGAAGGGAATCTCTCGGACCTAGGTTGTAAATGGCTCGAATAGCTCTTTTCTGTAAAACAAAGATAGCATTAATGTAGACAAGACAAGTAGACAGTAGAGAGTAGAAGTTGATTGAGATAAAATTAAAATAATTAATTATTAATTAATTATGTCGTATCTATATATTATGTATTTTACTGTGTGTACATTAATAATAAAATAAATAAATAATTCAAAATTCATTAACTGCATGGGTTCTTCAAAGACGATTTCTTTAAGGCGCTGATAAGTGGCAAATTTAAAGAATGTAATGTAATGTAAAAGAAGTGGTAAATGTCGTAAGTAGGCTTATCTTAAGAAAAGTAGTAGCGGAAAAGATATATAATTATGTAAATCTTGAACATATCTTAGAACTTGGTTCTTACAAAAAGACGTTTTGAAAAAAAAATGTTTCGATTTAAATTAACGGTAAACGAACCTTTTACCTTGAGTTCAAATTCAAAATATTTGCATTAAAATACCAACGTCTTATTTGAATGCAGAATTTAACATGGTTGTTTTTTTTATTTTGGACTAATATTATAAATGTGAAAAATTTGAATGTTTGTGTGTTTGGATGTTTGTTACTCAATCACGCAAAAACGGCTGAATGGATTTGGATGAAATTTGGCAAACAGATAGTTTATAAACTGGATTAAAAAAAAATACTTTTATACCGATATTCCCACGGGATCGAGACTTACGCGGGTGAAACTGCGGGGCGCAGCTAGTGGCTTCATATTTTCTTATTTTGTGATAATAGCGTCTTGGCAGGTCAATAAATAATGTAACAGGGCATGTCAACCACCCACCATCGCTTTTGTATATGGTAGGTACTTCTAAGGGTAGCTTCTTCACATTATGCGTAGTCACCATTATGACATTATAAATAAGATGGATCGTAGTTGGTAAGTAGAATCATAAAAGCGTCCACGTTTTTTTTCTCCAAACTTAAACTTTCTGACTTGGCAAAGCATGTTTTTTGTTGGGAAAAAAAAAAACAGTTGTTTCTAACACCTTTTAAATCATCATCTGCCTAGCCTTTGCCCAAGTCGGCTTCCAGTCTAACCGGATGCAGCTGAATATCAGTATTTTACACAAGCGACAGCCTATCTGACCTCCACAACCCAGTAACTGGGTAATACGATACCAATTGGTAAGACTGGTTGTCAGACTTTCGGGCTTTTGGCTATCCGATATCGACGACGAGTGTAACGACTGTCAAAGTTCCACAAAGTATGATAACGCAATTGTTTACTTACTAATTTAATAAAATGATGTTTGGACAAACCTTTTCACTGCGAATAAATTTAAATCTGTTACAGACTTCACCAAAAGTTGGAGCAGCTGCTTTGAATCCTAAAAAGATAAAAAAGAAAGATAATAAAGTGCAATGGCTGGGAACCAAATTTAAAAGCCTCTCACTTACCATTCCCCATCTGAACCGTATCATCGAATCATATATGCTTAACTCAATTAAAAAAAAAAAACAGAATTACAGTATCAAAGATATAAAGATAGACTCAACATAATTAATTAATTTCCATAATGTGTCTCAAACATTATGGAAATTATACTATTAAAATGAAACACTAATTTGTTACCTCCAAATCCACGATGAGATCCATAATTCCAACCAACAGACGATCCTAATAAACAAAGACATAATAATAAACTTTCATAACTGTATCAACCGCTAAATCAAACAATTACAGAAGTCAAAATAATCCTAATGGATGTTAGTGTTATCTTACTTCGGGCCCTTGGATTTAAACCAGAAATAACAGCCCATTCATCGGTTAGGGACCCAAACAGAGTTGAATTAAATTGTTCAAAGGTTCAAATAAAACTTTGTCACGGTCCATTTGAAGTGTAGTATTTAAAGTTTCAGGAAATTTGAATTTCGTCAACACGATGACGGTTCTGTATAACATCAAATAACATCTGTTACACATTGTAACAGTAACCAATTTTCACGTCTCCCCTTAAGACCTAGGCCAGAGGCCTAGATATATAGTATAAATAAATAATATATATTAAAAAAGAAAGAAAGAAGAAGAAGAATATAACAAAAAAAAAATCCGCGGAATTTAAATTCCCGAGTTAAAGCTAATAAAAAAATACAAAATCAAAAATAATGAAAGGACAGAGGTTACCATTGCTTCCGCAAAAACTTTTTACAAAAAAAAAACAAGCGGCTTCCAAAAAAACACTAACACGTGAAAAATAACTTTAATTTCGGAAGACGGTGTCTTTGCTTTTCAATTTTCGTTTTTTGCCACCGACTTCCGAAATTAAAGTTATTTTTCACGTTTTTAGTGTTTTTTGGAAGTCGGTTGTTTTTTTTTTGTCAAAAGTTTTTATTTTTCACTTTTTAGTTGTGGTACCTACCCTACACAAATTCGAATACAGTAAGTGGAAAAAATACGTAATTATTGAAGCTAACTCAAAAACTACGCAAGCAAAATTAATAAAATTTATATGGGACCACCTCTGAAGCATGACCTACCAAACAAAAAAAGAATCATCAAAATCGATTCATAATTGGCGGAGTAATCGCGTAACATACACACAAAAAAAACATACAGACGAATTGAGAACCTCCTCCTTTTTGAAGAAGTCGGTTAAAAAATAATCACAAACAGACAAGAACAGAAACGTCAATAGTGCTCACAAAAGATCCACTGATATTCAGATATCAGAAAAACACAATTAAAACTCACAAGGAATGGAAATAACCACTATACTAATTAGAATTCTCATCAAACAGGAAACCATGAAAGCGCAAGAGTTGAAGCTACAGCTAATGAAACAAAAGACCGACCTTCAGTTCTTCCAATAGAAATGCAATGTGATATTGAATAAAACAGAATTGAGAACAGATAAAACGATGTCACAAATAAGAATGCCATGACTGAATCTACGACTGTCGACTCGGGTAATGACAAAAAATCTGTGGAGCGGCGCTTTAGGAGCTTATATTGTCTGAAGTCGTTTGCGCTAGGGATGTGTGGATACTCCACGGTATTTTTTTCTTTTGCTGTTTCAGTTTTTGTGGTTTCCAGGTTTTGACTAGGGAGAGAGAAGTGTGGGTGGAATAGCTTTTTGTTGAATGTCAAAAAAAAGACGTTCCGTAACAGATCAATAGAGCATAAAAGCAAATAGTATCTAAATTAATAGTCATGTAAGGTATAAATACTTTCCACTTTTCTGTAAATAAAAAAAATGGCCAAGTGCGAGTTTGTCCAACTCGCATTTGGCTTTTTTCGAGTCTTCGTTCCACCGTACACCACATAATATTTACCAAAAAAACGCCGAAAAAACACGTTTCTTGTTTGTTTGTTATTTGTTTTTAAAGCGGCAATTGAAATACACTATCTGTGAAAATTTCAACTGTCTACCTGTTACAGTTTATGAGATGACAGACAGCTGACGGACAGCGGAGGCTTACTTGGGTTCCGTTTTTCACCCTTCGGCTACGGAACCCTAAAAACTAAGACAGTTATTGTAAGTTACAGCTACAAGACCTTTATGTGTGACCTTTGACCAAGATTTCTATCTAATCACATCAGTTTATTGCAAACGTCGTATAGAGGTTGGAATAGATTATAAGTTTCAAACATGCACCATGTAAGGGCACTGCAAAACAAATTAATAAATTACATTACATTATCCTTTACAAATTCCTCGTCGAAAAAAAAACGAAATCCAGAATTTAACAAACCCAACACATTTGCCTTTATCTATTCAGTTTAACTCCTTAGTAGGCGTACCATAAATTTGATGGCTAATTTACCTGGCCCAGTCGAATCAGACCTGTACTTCGTAAGACTTGGTTGTAGACGAGGGTTCTTTGTAAACTGGTGGTGGATCCTAACGATTCAAGGCGACTGAGCCCATTGTACAACAGGTTGTCACGCACTTCTGAGATTACTTGTAATTTTATTTTTATTTTATGATTCAAAATGCTAGCTTGAAACTGGGTCTCGTAAATGGAAATCGCTTTAGTTGCCATGATGTTTATTTGTTTGTCACGATGTTTACTGCTTGAACATTGAAGTGTTATCTTGTAGATATCGTATAATACTTTAGTTTGCTAAATTAAATGGCCCTATACCACAAAACCTTAAGAAGTTACAATTTTGTACATAAATCTTACAAGTGTCTGTAATAAAAAACTCTAAGCTAAATCATTTTAACGGTAAACCCTTACAAATTATGTAAATTGTAGTGACAATTCTACAATTTATAATTTCATATCATATTTGTAATTTCTGTTTTACGCAATCATATTTGTAATTTCTGTGTTACGCAATATTTTAAATTATTTAACAATTTTGTAGAATTGTAGACTTCAAACCTTTGTCGTATAGGACCTGGGTCCTTATTATTACTACATCCATACTATCCGTACTAATATTATAAATTCGAAAGTAACTCTGTCTGTCTATCTGCCTGTCTGTCTGTATGTTACCTTTTCACGCATAAACCACTGAACGGCTTTCGACAAAATTTGGCAAGGAGATAGATGGCATCCTGGGAAAGGACATAGGCTACTTTTTATCGACATACCACGCGGGTGAAGCCGCGGGCGGAAGATAGTTTATTATAAAACAAAGTCCTCCGCCGCGTCTGTCTGTCTGTCTGTTCGCGATAAACTCAAAAACTACTGCACCGATTTTCATGCTGTTTTCACCAATGGATAGTTCTCGAGGAAGGTTTTAGTATAAAATTTGTCAAGCAGGCATCAGCTAGTGAAGTATAAATGCCATCATGATTCCGTTGCGAAAGAGGGATGGGGCTATTAGTCATGTATAACTCCGTCTCTCTCTGGCACTGGAAAAATGATAGCGTATCAATTTTAAAGCAATATGTTATCAGAGTGCGTTTTCTGTAGTCGGGAAGCTTCGTATCAGTATGCATCTTGTGTTTTCTTTATTGAATTGTCTCCTTACTTTCGTTGAATTGTCAATTGAATGTAAACTAACTTCATTGTGAAATAATTTCGACTTTGATGCAACTTGTCTTATCCGTATCAATTCCGCTCAGCACCGGAAGTTGAATGCAGCATCGCGATTTTATTTAGGCGTCGCTTAGTACGAAAACGAGGATTAGTACTCGTCTAAGGCCGTTTGTCCACCGCACCGGGAACGGGAACGTCAACGAGAAACAGCTGACGATCTCGAAGTAGTGGCAGTACATATACTATGGCTGACTATGGCATCGTCATCTGTTGCTCGTTGATGTTGCGTTGTGTGCGGTGGACGAACAGTGTAAGGATTGATTTTTAACGTTTACCTTAGCTGCGAAAGTAGAAAATCCAACAGCGCGTTTTTATTTAATTCATTCAAGCGTTTCAAAAGTACAAATTCGTTGGTCTAAAGACCTTTACGATACTTTAATAAATAAGTTAAGCGACAAAGGACCAAGATTATTAATTGCTATCGAGACAGAAGTTACTAATCCTAATAGTGTGTCTATAGTTTGTCAAAATTCATTTTTTACAATAACACCAACTGTTAACTCCTTAGAACCATAAATAAATCAAGTCAAAGTAACTCCGAGTGAAACTCAAACAAACCCTTGCATAGGAGAATCGTTTGTGATGCAAATTAAATCCGATTCACTGAAATAGCCTTATTTTGATTCAATACAAGCTTACCCTCTTTGGTATACCTTGAAATGTCAAAGCTAGAGTTAACTGTGACCGGTTGCAGACCCTAAGTAAATTTGATTCGGGTTCAAGGATTGGTGCTCGTAACAGCTTCGCTATACAAGTTACGATGTGAATCTTAAACGAAAAGTTCAGGGACGGATTATAGACGAGTTAAATTTATGTCATTTCCGACGTTAAAATTAAATCGGTTAATTTAGATCGAAATTTTTTAAGTACACTAGATCCCAAGTCGGTGGTAGCTAGACGAGTAAATTTTTTGTTATTTCCGAAGTTAAAATTAAATCGGTTAATTTAGATCGAAATTTAAAAAAAGATCCCTTGTAGCTAGGTACCTAACGCTTTGAATGTTAACTTGCCTAGCGTCAATAAAAAGCGAAGCCAGCTTATTTTTGGTTTTTTCTAACCGCAACGGTGAATCTCTTGGCCTGCATCTCATCTGTTGGTAAGTCACCTGGTAGTCAGTGGTAACTAATTTTGTTACCAATGACGTCAGCCTACTGTACGAGAATTGGTCCTCTAGTTCTTCCACCGCAAAAAGCCGGAAGAAAGGAATAGTCTCGGGTTTGAAAGTATAAATGATTGGAACCAGGCCAGTTATCCTGAAGGCTGTGACGGCAAATACTTCCTCCCCCATAATAAGGCTCTCACAATTTCGTCTTTACTTTAAGTTACTAACAATAAGTTACTAATAATTTTAAATGCCTGTTACTAACAACTTATGGATCTCTAATTTGTCCGAATTGATATTATTTTATTTTATTTATTTATACAGGGTGTTAGGGTAGACACCGTAATCCTTGAAATTAGTGGTTTGGTGTCATCTATAGTATACTATGGGACCAACCTTGAAATCGCGAAAAAAAAATTAGCTGTTCCATACATTTGAGTTTACTTAAATCGACAAAATGTATGGAACAGCTGATTTGTTTTTGCGATTTCAATGTTGGTCCCATAGATAAAGTATATTATAGATGACACCAAACCACTAGTTTCAAGGATAACGGTGTCTACCCTAACACCCTGTATACCTCGATTTACAGACAATTTAATCACTTTGAAACGCCGGGAGGGGACGCCCTGGGACTTATTATTATAGTGACATTATTGGTGATGTTCTTCAGGAAGGTCAGGTGCCCAGCATAAATTGGAAATGTATAGCTTGATGTGTAGCCGTGTGTACTCCCGGCGTGCGTGTATGACCAGATGTATGAATGTAAACGAAGCAAAAGAAGGTATGTATGTAAGGATCGTAGCGCGTGGAGTTCTGTATTTTTTTGCCTAACCCCATGGGAAGAAGGCGTGAGTTTGTTTAATAACTTAAAAAAAAAACGAAATGTAAGATTAGTCTTCGAATATGAGTGATCAAAGACAATTTGTAGTATCACCAGGTTTTATTCTTCTCTTATCAAAATTCCGGCCAACACACCCGATACGATGAGTTCAGGGGGCATGCGGCTTTCAAAAAAATCCTACAAATCAATGTCAGATTGCGTACAGGTTTGAAAACTAAAGTTTTAGCATATAATATCAATAATCATAAACAAACATCATTAGTCTTTGTTCTAAACTTTCATGAAATGTGAGTTAGGTGTCTTTTATTCAAATATGAGTCCAAAAACGAATTCTTGGTAAATAACTACGGGCCAACCTATAAAAAGAATTCTCTAGTTTTTACGATCTACAATCTTAATCCGCTGGCTATGTGATAACAGCCGCACGGGTTGATCGATCAGGTTAAGCTACGCTTGCTGCGTTCAGACTGTGGATGGGTGACCATCTTAACATACCGAGACCCCTCCATGGCTGGATAGCACGTTATGCCGTTGGTCCCGGCTGTCTTTTTTGGATCTTTGACAGTTACGGGTCTTCACAAGCCCGAAAGTCTGACAACCAGTCTTACTAAGGGGTATCGTGTTACCCAGTAACTTATAAAAGTAACTAAAAAAAAAAATATTATAAAAAAATATAATAACAACGCCTTGTTCGTTTTTGAGACAGTAGTAATATATATCATGTATTTTACTTTTTTTTATGTGCCTGAACTTGAACAATGTAAAATCCGTTATTTTCTACGCGCAGTTCGGTCCCGTTTCCACCAGTTAATAGATTTTAGTGCAAGAGTTTTAAAAGTAAACAAGTTTGGCAATGAATTATTAACTTATAAGAAGTTATTTTCTTTTCATGCTTCGAGGAAAAGGGTTTATGTGACATTTTTGGACGAAAAATCATTGCTTTATTTTGTGACTTACCTTGAAGTAGTCTAGTCTCGAGCTCCTGCAGACAGGCGCGACGCGACTAATGTAAAACAATTTCTCTATTTAAAATCTTCATGAAAATTGTTCTTCTACCAGAATCGCATCGCATCGTCGTGTCACGACTGTCTGCGCGAGCTGTTAACCATATCACCCAGTTTCTGAATTGAGAATTTGATGTTGAGAACTTGTCAAAATCTACTTTAGCTTTTAAATAATGTTGCGGGCTTTCACCTTAAATTAATTAAGGTGATAGCCCGCCAAATATTAAAAAAAAAAACCATAAAAACATAATTTCGCAGCCTACCTACTCTGAAGAATTTGACAAGTTTTCAACTTCAAATTCTCCGTTTAGAAACCGGGTGTTAGTGTAATAATCATTTATGTCATAATAATGTTAGACCATAAACTTAAACTATTGAACATGGGCTTCTAACGACCGCCTCGGCTGTTGTCCTAATTACCACACTTGCCAAACAGATACGCGACTGTAATATGTTAATTTATTAGGTTCTGTTAATGCCTGCAATAGGTAAGTCCCTAATTGCCTTTAAGTTATGTAATAAAGGAAGCGGTGGACAGACGACCTAAGGTCGTAGAAAAGAGTGGCAATCGTCTTCAAAGCCTTTCGTATTTCTACATCGACTTTCTTTTCGGTATAGCTATGTCAATCCGACACATTTTTTACTTTTGCCTCATTGTTATCGCTGACAGAATGTCACTTTGTCGAGGACTTCTGGTGAAAGTCGTGGGTCGTTGGATATAACATAATCAACCTATAATTTTACCACTGCTGGGACACAGGCCTCCTCTAGCTATGTCAATCCGACACATTTTTTACTTTTGCCTCTTTGTTATCGCTGACAGAATTTTACTTAGTCGAGGACCTCTGGTGAAATTCGTGGGTCGTTGGATATAACATAATCAACCTATAATTTTACCACTGCTGGGACACAGGCCTCCTCTAGCTATGTCAATCCGACACATTTTTTACTTTTGCCTCATTGTTATCGCTGACAGAATTTCACTTAGTCGAGGACCTCTGGTGAAATTCGTGGGTCGTTAGATATAATATAATCAGCCTATAATGTTACCACTGCTGGGACACAGGCCTCCTCTAGGTATGTCAATCCGACACATTTTTTACTTTTGCCTCTTTGTTATCGCTGACAGAATGTCACTTTGTCGAGGACTTCTGGTGAAAGTCGTGGGTCGTTGGATATAACATAATCAGCCTATAATTTTACCACTGCTGGGACACAGGCCTCCTCTAGCTATGTCAATCCGACACATTTTTTACTTTTGCCTCATTGTTATCGCTGACAGAATGTCACTTTGTCGAGGACTTCTGGTGAAAGTCGTGGGTCGTTGGATATAACATAATCAACCTATAATTTTACCATTGCTGGGACACAGGCCTCCTCTAGCTATGTCAATCCGACACATTTTTTACTTTTGCCTCATTGTTATCGCTGACAGAATGTCACTTTGTCGAGGACTTCTGGTGAAAGTCGTGGGTCGTTGGATATAACATAATCAGCCTATAATGTTCCCACTGGTGAGACACAGGCCTCCTCTCTGTGACAGGGAGTGGGCCGTAATTCACCAGACCCGGTGCGGGTTGGCAGATATAACAATTGTCTTCAAATTTTTGGTTCTAGGACATGCCGGTGTCCTCACGTTGTTTTCCTTCACCGTTTTGAGTTGAGTGTGTTGAATACAAGTGGAGACCAGAAGTACTAGCACTCCAATTGTGTAACACATGATCAATCATAATCGAAGAACAGGGAGCTTAAAACAGTCACTTTGGCATAATCATAATAGGAAAATATTATGAATCATCGTAAAATGTCACAAACTGTCAATTCATGATATGATCTGCGTGCGATTCATATTACGAAACAATTCATCTGTTTGGCAGTTTTCTATGGAGATTCGTAAAATGGTCAACATATTATGAATTGCTTTTGTGTCATATTAAAGGAATTGCTAATGACAGCGGGGATTCAGGAAATGAACTTCTTATAGAGGAATTGCTAATGTGGCCGGTTTAGGCCCCCAGTTTTGCAGTAGCCATCCGGCTGATAAATGAAAATGATAAAAGTTACATTCTTTACCTATTGGTAAAGAATGTAACTTTTACCACAGCTCAGTTTTCTCACAGAACTACAAAATTTTAGGTAGTATTACAAAGAGGTAACATTATTTGTTTGTTTGTAAGAGGTAATCTCTCGACGTAGAGATCCGGTTACGAAAATTCTTTAATTGATAACACTATTGCGGAATGCCCTAGTTTAATGGTATAGTTGACTTTCTCGCGGTCGTGGTCGCAGGCAAAAGCTAGTTTATAATAATAACATGATCATCATCCATTCATTAGCAAGTAAGTCTATACAAATAATCTATACATTACATACAAACATAAAAATAAACTAAATTAAAGTGTTTGTTAGCAATTTCAAAAACATAACATTAAAAAAAAAATTGTCTGTCTGTTTGTTCCGAGTAATCTCCGAAACGGCTAGACCGATTTTAAAGGGACTTTCACTAGCAGTTAGCTGATGAAGAACTAAGGCCAACAGGAAAAAAAGAACACAAGCAGTAGTTAGTCCAAAAATAAAGCAGAAACCCGGGACAAAATAATAATTATAACATCTTTACTATTTCCCATCATCTTCTTTCATTAAACTTACGAACACTCGTACATAGTTATGACTTAGTTACAGTTAGAAAGCATTCCTTAGCTCCGGTAAGATAGTTGAGAGAAGCTGTCGCTTACATGCAAACACTCTGATTACTAACACGCTCATGCGAGAAACGAGGGTACCACTAACACCGCAATCAATCTAAAATAAAGCTAACTTAACTAGATTTGTATTTAAAATTAGCTGTATTACCGCAAATTTAAAATGGCCCCGATACACGAGAAGTATAGGTCGTGGGATAGAACCCGGGCATTTTACTTTGAGCAATTTATTCCAATTTTAATTTCAAAAATTTCAATTTTTATCACCAATGCTCTGAAACTGTTTGAGTCGTTCTTTGTACAATTGCCATTCTTGATTTCCATGGTTAAACACTGTGAATTTGTTGGCCGAAACTGTAGCAGATACTTTTACCATATTAAGATACAATAATTATAAGTACGCGTAACTTGTACAGAATTATAATAACGACGAATAAGACGAGTACAGGTATATAAAAATAATCTAAAATATTTGCAGATAAATAATACTTACTTAAATAATATCTCCTGATTTTAATTATATGTAAGTTAAAACTTGTCCCCACAATACTCCTAAAACAAGGCTTCCTCTCTCCTACCCTTTGGCTGTGCCCTACAGGGTCCATAATGATCTAAATTTAAAGTTACCACCTAAGTAAACATTATGGTAAAGCAATAACGATATTGAGTATTGAGTACTTTGACCTTTCGCCAACTGTTAGGTATAACCAAGGTGGAGATGAAATAACGCAACCGTAACGAACAAGCTCATATACACTGACATAGAGTGACGCAGCACTCGTTAACGTTTTAAACTAATTCTCTAGTCTACCCTACTTATTGTTAATTGTATATATATGTACCCTCATAACAGCTATGTAAAAACATCGTGATTAAAGTGGCGTATCATTTGACCAAAAAATTCAGATAGATATGACTTGATTGGTGGACTGGGTCGTCATTTCAGCCGAAAGACCACTGCTGGACATAGGATTATGTTACCTGTAGTTCCTACGAGTACAAGGACCCCTGGGCCCTAGACCTAGAATGTTAATTTTCGTTAAATTCATAGCTCGTCTCCATATTCATAATTATCCTTAGTGTTCCCACTGTTGGGACACGGGCATCAGGTCAACTCTCTCTTTGGACCACATAAAAAAAAAGAAAATCGAATTTTAACATTTATTGCGGTACCTACTAAGCACGACACTCGTAAACTTGATTTTCTACAAGTTGTAACTTACTTAACAAAATCACGAATAAATGTGTAAAAATATAAGTGCTTGTGAACTACCTAAATAATGACACTTGGTAATACAAGGCTTGTAAGTTTTGATAAACAGTTCACTGTTCCATAAACATTTAAGTTTCACCTTGTACTTATAGTTTATGGTATGTATAAGTACCTGTTAGTACCGCTATTCAGAAGTGCAGCAGTGCTCTTATAACATCCTATTATTGCGAATGACTAATTTCCCTAAGGGGCGGGAGGCGACAGCTACTTCATTTTAAATAACTGTCTTTCATGATAAATGGAAGATTACGTGTAGGGAACACACGTACATATATAAAAAAACAGATGTTCCCTACATTTTGATGAGTTATGCGAACATAAATGTAGGGAACAGCTTTTTTAACTAGGTTTTTTTTTCTTTGCGATTCCAGGTTTTGTCCCATAGTAAAAGGTGTTCATAATGATGAGTATAAAAGCCTCTTAAAATATTACGTGTATGAATAGATACAACCTTATGGTGGTAGAGGTTTATCATGTTTAGATATCAATTCTCATCAAGTCTGCGGAGTTTGGATAGTTAATTTAATTTGACCCTGTATTTGTCAAAATATTACAAAATCGTCACATTTTCACAACAGGTGATGTGATTATAGCAGAAAAAAATATTGGATAGTCGCTCGACAGTTTTATTAAATAATAAAGTAATAAAAACTAAAACCGAACTACGACTAAAAAGGTATAAACAAGACACCACAGACAGACAAATTAAAAATCCGGAGTCACACGTGTTATAGATAAATCGAACAGATTACGTGTGACTCTGGATTTTTTATTTGTCTGTCTGTGGTGTCTTGTTTATACCTTTTTAGTCGTAGTTGGGTTTTAGTTTTTGTTACTTTAATTTTTTTATATTTCTTTTGGGTTTATAATATATATATTTTTGAAATGTACTCATTAAGCTCTTTCATTTGATACCCAACATGGTACGATTAAACAATTTTTTTTTTTAGTTCCTTATTTTATGTCCTCCAGAGGGCGCCATTTTTAATTTAATGTGACGTCACATACGTCGTCTCAGCCTATAACCAGCGGACGATCAAGACGCTTCCAACGATACCTCATTTGTCAAATTGTGATGAGTCGTTTAGAAGATATGAGGGAACAGATTAACATACATACATACATACATACATACATACCGGTCAAAATAATAACCCTCCTTTTTTCTTCGCCGTAGTCGGGTAAAAAAGCGGCCCCTCAAACCACAAGATTATCAATAAAAATACTTTTTTACGACCAGCCAATACATTGGTACCTACACAGTCAAGGAGCGGAAAATGTTAAGCAATTTTCGAACACATACCTTTTTCGCAATGTGCAGTTCGAAAAATAATAACGCGCAAGTAAAAATCACCTTAAGATGCTAAAAGTTTTTATTCCTTGACTGTACATAATACACAAAGCATTAAGTATCTTATTCATTCATTTTCTTCTGGTGAAGGAAAACTTTTCCGAGCCCTGAAAAACCTTGGTTCGAATTAGACAAAAAATCACAAAAAAAAAAAACAGGCCATGTGCGAGTCGGACTCGCGCACGAAGGGTTCCATACCATTATCTATAAAAACGGTAAAGAAATCACGTTTGTTGTATGGGAAAAAAAAAAACATTTAAACATTTGTTTTTTTTGTCACAAACAACAAATATTTAAACAAAAAAAAAACAAATATTTAAGGGGGGCCCTTAAATATTTGAATGAATGTTTAATTTTTTTTTTTTAAATATGTAACTAAATATTCTGTGAATATTGCAAGCGTCTACCTATTGCCGTTATCAATATCGAGCAATAAAATCAAGTTTGTTGTATGGGAGGCCCCTTAAATATTTATTTTATTCTAATTTTTTGTATTTGTTGTTATAGCGGCCACAGAAATACATCATCTGTGAAAATTTCAACTGTCTAACATGAGATTCAGCCTGGTGACAGATGGACAGACAGACAGACAGACAGCGAAGCCTTAGTAATAGGGTCCCGTTTTACCCTTGGGGTACGGAACCCTAAAAACCATAGTCAATTACAATTTGACAGCTACATACCATTATCCACAAGTGCTCTACAGAGCTACTTTATAACAATGACGTCACAGCAATTAGCCGTTATCACCAACAGACTTGTAATTGAACGACCGGCAAACTATACGGGCCCTCAAGTTAAGTGGGTTTATGTTCTGTATTGTTTGATGTAGTGGCTCAAGACCGTCTTGAGGAACCCTGATTCATAAGTAAGGGTACCAACCCTCGTTAGAAGCTATAAATACCTATCAGTGATTTTTTTGCTTTGCAACAACAAGCAATATTAATTTTAAGTTGTAATGTTGTTAACTTACGCAATTATCAAATCAAACTCAGACTATCTATCTGCCTAGCGTTTTCCCAACTATGTTGGGGTCGGCTTCCAGTCTAACCGGATGCAGCTGAATGACCAGTATTTCACATAGAGCGACTGCCTATCAGACCTCCACAACCCACCCAGTAACTGGGTAATACGTGGCTAAGTAATAACAGCTGCTCGGGTCGATCCATCAGGTTAAGCTACGCTTGCCGAGGTTGGTCCGTGGATGGGTGACCATTTTCACATATCGAGACTCTTCCATGTCTCGGAAAGCACGTAAAGCAGTTGGTCTCGGCTGTCATTTGTGGATCTTTGACAGTCGTTACGCGTCGTCAGAAGCCCGAAAGTCTGACAATAGTCTAACCAAGGGGTATCGTATTACCCAGTTACTGGATTGTGGAGGTCTGATAGGCAGTCGCTCCATCTAAAATACTGGTATTCAGCTGCATCCGGTTAGACTGGAAGCCGACCCCAACATGGTTGGGAAAAGGCTAGGGAGATTGTTTGTAATAGAAGTGCTTAACCTTTTCAGATTGCGTCTGTACAATCTATCTACTTATAATGTTTAAATTCAAGGTTTCCAATAATTTAATTTATACTAACATTCACCTACCTATATTCAAAATAGAAACCCAGTAACGGCCAAGAAGAAAGTACTATTTACAATTAATTACGAAATCGCTTAATTACCCCCGTCTGTTTGAGTATTTCCTCTGCCCCGCTTGTCGAGGTTTGCGGTTAACCTCAAAGCGAGCCTTGTCTTAGGGTTGAACGGGTTTTAAACTAACTTTGGAAGGTTTAGTGTAATCTCGCTTAGGTTTTTTTTTAATGGGGAATGTTAAGGATGCATCGCATTTTTAATTGAAACGTCTAGTCTGTTCCGAAGTATGTAGACAAATGGTTCAATATTTGGAAAACTGTAGGGTTATTCTATACTTTACTATAAAAACTAAAACCCAACTATGTAATCTGTTCGATTTATGCCCTAACACGTGTGACTCCGGATTTTTAATTTGTCCGTCTGTGGTGTTTTGTTTATACCTTTTTAGTCGTAGTTGGGTTTTAGTTTTTATTACTTTTTTTTTTTTTTTTTTTTGGGGTTATAATATATATATTTTTGAAATGTGCTCATTAAGCCCTTTCATTTGATACCCAACATGGTACGATTAAACAATCTTCCCATTACCAATAAAGTTTTAAAAGTCCCCATCGATCCTATGTGTGCAACAAAAGTTATTCGGGGTCAAACGTCAAAATTTGAGGTTTTTTGGATTTTTCTTGAAAACGGTAAGTTTTATCAAAAAAAACCTCAAACCAAAGTTGTAGATCTTAAAATTCTCTCCAAAATGGACTTCATGATTTTTTTCCTAAGAGTTAACATTCCTGAGATATCGCGATTCCAAGAGTCACATTAAACATGATATGCACACATTTCCACGCCACCTGTGAGGTAGTGTACTCGGCGCGTTTTTTTTACCGTGGTTACCCCTGTAGGCCTACTCCACTAACTGTCATGACAATTTTAGGATAATTTAAGGGAACAATACCCGTCAAGTTCTAGATATTACCTTATTATTGATAGTGATTATTGATATTGCTATTGATTATTGGGTTAACTATTGTTTTGATTTCTTTAGTTATTTTAATCAGATTCATTCTCTTGAAAGTCTACTTCAACAGTCATGTCTTCTTCGATTTCTTCTTCTTCCTCTTCCTCTTGCTGGATGTTCATAAATTGTTCGAATGTGGATGAGTTATTGGTCTCTTCATTAAAATCACAGGAATCTTCCTCTATTGTACTCAACTGGACATTTGAGCAAGACTGACCTTGGCAATTGGTACACGCTGGGGAACACAGCAACCCGACTTTTTTACAGCCACATTTGGCACTACAACCTTTTTTGCAATTGCAAAAAATAGTGTTGAGATTTTCTGGAGCAGGTGGGAGTGGAGTAAAGTTTGAATCGGTTCCAGAGTATTATCTATCAATTTCCAACCCCAGTCTTCTGGGTTCAGTTGATTACCTAGCCATGTTTGAACTTGATAATAAACTCGATACAAGTGTTGAATAGCAAATATACGCGAAACAAGAAACAAGTACAACTATCAAGTATTCCTTCAACATCGGCATCTGCTATTCAACACTTGTATCGAATATACTACCAAAGAAAACAATCATGAAGTCCATTTTGGAGAGAATTTTAAGATCTGCAACTTTGGTTTGAGGTTTTTTTTTATTAAAACTTACCGTTTTGGAGAAAAATCCAATAAACCTCAAATTTTGACGTTTGACCCCGAATAACTTTTGTTGCACACATAGGTTCGATGGGGACTTTTAAAACTTTATTTTTAATGGTAAACCCCAGCTCTCCACCAATATTTGGCTCTCCGGGAATTATTGTTATTTCAAATGTCTATATTGGCCGGACTAGTGTGTGGCGGTTAAGCCTCTAAATACAAAACAAAACACAATCGCAATGTGTTCGAATATCTATCCTCACGTTGCGGATCATTGTTTTTGGGTGAGACATCGTAATAATTTATTTATTTTATTTTATTTCATTTCACCAAAAGCCCTTATATTATTCATATAACTATATTATTACTATATTCATATAACTATATTACTATATTCATATAACTATATAGTTATATTATTGATATAACTAAAACATAGAAAGGCTTAATACAAAGGCGACTAACAATAAAGGTTACATCTCTTCTATCTACTTTCCTATCGCAGGTATGCTGGAACAGATTTCTTTACAAATAAGCATTGCCTTTGTACGTATTTTTTTGTTCCTTTCTTGTTGTCTGTATTTATATGTGTGTGCATAAATAGTTAAATAAATAAAATAATAAAAAGGTTTTAAAGAAAATAATTACGAGGCAGATGTGAATGGAAACGCCGGGAGGGATCGCCCAAGAAGGACCTAATATACTAACCTTATTGGTGAGTTCTTCAGGTGCGTAGTACTTGCAACCGGCGTGCATGTATGACCGTAAATGAACGCAAAAGGAGTATAGAGGAGATATTATGTACGGAATACGGATCGTAGGAGGTCGCGATCTGTAAGTTCTGCTTACGCTCATTGGATAGAGACGTGAGTTTATGTATGTACTTATGTATGAGTATAGGCTAAAGGGCCTTTAGCCAAAGAAAACAGACTACTCTATTCTCAAAGTCAAAGTCAAATAATTTAGGTATTTCAAATAGGCACATAAAAGGCACTATTGAAAGTCAAAAACAAAGAAATAGAACTGATTTTAGTTGCCCCTTCCAAAAGGTAGTTTTCTTATGGCGAAGAATGGGCAAGAAACTCCACCGTTACTTAAAAAAAATGTTTTACAATATTTTGTATACATCAATTATATAATTATATGTGAAGACTTTTTCTGAAGAATTATTCTTACCTATATACTAACAGCTTTCTCATTAATAAAAGAAAATTGCACAAAAATATTGCCTGATTAGTAGTCTCCATATAGATCCATTTCACTCACACGTAATGTAAACACTCGAGCATTCATTACGCTGTCGCGTCGTTTGATAAGCGCATCAGTAGCGACGATTCAATATGTGCTGTAATCATTAGGGATCGATTGATTACGTATGGCGATAGAGATTACCATTTGTGAAGTATATTGAGTGTTTGATGAGATGGAAATAGTTTTTTTAATAATTATAACTTATAAGAGACAAAATAAAAATAAACATTAAAAGGTATCTGCTAATGTATTACCGAAATGCCACGACCTGCGATTTTGTGGACGGACACCGAAGAGCCCGGTCGATGGACCGTGGGAAGGTGCGGGGTATCGCAGGCATCGGAAGCTCCTCGGTGCGCGGTGCATGGCGGTCTGGCGTGCGTGTCCGACTGTAATATTGCCGATCGTCGGATTCCACCATATGAGATATGACACTGAGAGAACCAATGTTAAACTCAAAAATGTTTGGGTGGTCTTAGTCAGCGTTCACGCTAAACGTATTGTCAGCCGCCAACTGTGAGCGAGGGTTACGCAGTTTACGGCTTTTCCATACATATTCAGCTTTTCCTTTACACTGAACCGACAATACGCTAGTCTGTCTTCTCGTAGACAATGGGCTCACAGTGAGCCTGTTCGCAAGAGACGGCTGACTATACGTTTGGTGTGAATGCTGTCTTTGCTGTCATTGTTTATAAGGTTTTTATGACGAACTGAAACCGAGCTCTTCGAGTACCGAACAAGGTTCACAGGCTAACACCAATTTGGGTCGACATGAGTAGTTTATAAAATATTACTTACTAGCTTCCGCCCGCGCCTTCGCTCGCGTGGTATTTCGATAAAAAGTAGCCTATGTCCTTCCCCGGGATGCCATCTATCTCCTTGCCAAATTTTATTGAAATCTGTTCAGTGGTTTTTGCGTGAAAAGGTAACATACAGACAGAGTTACTTTCGAATTTATAATGTTAGCTGTGCCCTGGGTGGCCCTGGTCACATCTACGCGGGTGAAACCGCAGGGGGTTTCACCCGCGTAGATGTCGATCCCGTGGGAATATAGGGATAAAACGTATCCTATTTCCTATTCCAGGTCATGTCTACCCGTGTGCTCATCCTCTCCTCTCTAAAGTAGGGAACGTCGCGGAGGCGCAGCGCCGGCGTCGAACGGTTCGCGTATTGCATTTTTATACTCGTGATATGTTCGAAATTAAATGTCCGATTCGAATGAATTAAAAAGTATTTTACTGCTACATAAATACCCTTGATGTTAAAACTGAATAAGAATTAATATTATGTCGATAAAACTCCTTCCCAAATAATGCATTAACTTCGAAAAAATTTGATTACTATAAAAAAGGTTATAGTGAGTCAATCTTAAAAGATAGACAAATGCTGTCGCTTTTAGAATTTTTAAAGAGAAACAATTCCATTGTACATGATATTTGCGTAACTTAAACCGTTTACGCAGCGCACGCAACGGAAGCTCTCAAAAAGGAATATTTTTTCCAGTGTTTGCAACATTTTTCATTTATGCTCCGCTCCTATTAGTCGTAGGGTGATGTTATATAGCCTATAGCCTTCCTCGATAAATGAACTATCCAACACAAAAATAATTTTTCAATTCCAACCAGTAGTTCCTGAGATTAGTGCGTTCAAACAAACAAACTCTTCAGCTTTATAATATTAGTATAGATTATTTGCCAGTGAGACCCAACTAGACTATAAGTTTGTATCTCTGGGCTCGGGGTATAAATTCCAGAATGGAGACTAGAGAGGTGATTTCAGATGTGGTATAGTGTGTGTGTTGTGTATGTGTGGCGAGTGTGTGTATTTTACATTGAGCAAGTCAGTTATTAGGTAATACAATACCCCTTGGTAAGATTGGAAGCTTCAGACGACCCGTAACGATTCGAGGATAAGATTCACGAATAACAGCCGGGACTAACGGCTTAACGTGCTTTTCGAGGCACGGAGGGGTCTTGGTATGTAAAGATGTTCATCCATCCATGAACGAACCGCGAAAAGCGTAGCTTAACCTGGTCGATCAAACCGTGCGGCTCCATCATCATCGCGTAGGTAATTGATCTTTTTTTTAATGTCAACATTTTGTGTACCTATTATAAATCCAATACATTATAGAAATAAATGGTTCTTGAAAGTCCTTATTATTTCTCAAGAACTTTTTGCTTACTATTGCTATTGCCATACGTAATGAAACCCTTGCTATGGTGACGTAGATAGGATGTGTCGGTGTCACTGTCTAATCTGAACGTGGCAGTCACGACGAATGGGTTTAGGCTGTTTGCAGACTACGCGGCTTACTCGCAATTTTGAGGTAGACCAATTAGCATGTTCGTGTAGTGGAAAGCCTCACTTAGCTTTAGTCTGCAGCTTAAAGATAAAATGTGCTAACATTTAGATTGGATGTTCAAACATGCACGTTTTCACACCGGATATTAAGGCACTTTTCATTAAAAACATACATAACATCACGCCTATTCCCTGAAGGATTAGGCACAGATATACTTATAGTACACCCCGCACATTTCACCAGTTATGTTTAAGTCCCATGTAATAGGGGGCGGCCATCAATAGGGCACAAATCCAGACACCGCGCTGCTACTGAAAATTCCTGATGAAAAAACCCAATAAAACTTTGCCTTATCCGGGAATCGAACCTAAGACGTCACGCTTAGCAGTAGCGCTTTCAACCACTTGACCAACGAGGCTTTTGATTAGACATTAGTAGGTAAGCAATCTCTCTCTACTGCTTACACAATGGCAAGTCAGGACATTTTGAGAATGAATGCTCGTAAATGTTGAGTTCTTTGTTATAAAGACGAGGCCCGATGATACGAGAGTTCACGAGACGCTACTGTATCCTGAGGGCTTAGACAAGTGACAATCGCTTCGAAAGCGTTTCGTTTTTCTACAAAGACTTTCAACAGAATTGACATAAGCTTTTCGATAGCTTATGTCAGTCCTATAAATTTCTGCCTTTTCCATCATCGTTATCGCTGATAGAATGTCACTTTGTCTAGGGTCTCTGTTTCGTGAACACTTTTACCTATGCATTCCAAAAACCGGATGAAAGGAAATCCGATGTCCTTATCGATACTTAATACCCTCCATTAGATAGCTACCTACCGTAGGTATCTATGTCAGTGTCAGTTCGTATAATCTGCAGTAGCGTACTTATCTACGTGCATAATGCATAAAGTAGATAATCCTCGGTGAGATGTCCACGAGGGGCTTTCTGGTATGAACTCTGCGTAATTTAACTATAGATTGATTGAGTGTTATTACACCATGGCCACGAGCGCGCTTAAGCGACACGAGTCTTGTGACAGCGATTGCGGAGAAAATAAATGAAAGAAGTTGTTTAAAAAAAAAAAAAAAGATATTTCATGGGCACTTATGAAACATCAGAAGCTAGGTGCACGGTTCCAATTGGTCGTTTCCCACGGAGAAGAGCCGGCAAGAAACTCCACGTTTACTCTTTTAAAAATAATTGGCTTTTACATTATATTTTCAAATTACAGTGTTAGTAGGCATGGGAGGACAATGTAGGCCTTTCAACAAGTACAAGGTACTTAACAAAATAGAAGATGTTCAACAAATCTACAATCCACTAAGCCTACAATCTTCTCACATTCACAAAATAGAAATGGATCTATATAAAAAACAAATAATCAAAAAGTAATAAAAAACCTATTTAATCCAAATGGCGTGATTGCTATTACAACTGTAACAGATAGAATAATTATTATCATGTCCACAAAAGCCACTAATAAAGAGTTGAAATTAAATTGTAGGTAAGTATATCAATAACTTGCGGAGCGATGCGTCGGACAGGAACAAGTGACGTGCGCGCGTGTCGCTTGACGCTAGTCGCATCGCTCGTGGCCGTGAACGTAGCCTTATTGTTTTTAGTGATAACGGTGACAATGATTCATTTGTTTTGCTTGTTTACTATTACAAGTACTCAACTATGAGTACTATAGCTCGTGTATAAGTTGGCTTTTCACGATTTTCCACAATGCTGAATCGATAAAAGGGAAATTGCCAGATGAAATGAGTGTCATTTTGTGGTTAAAGTTATTATAAATAATCCCATGGAAATAGTTTTCTATATTATCAGGATTTTGCGTGTGAAATTCTAGAGTAGGTATACATTTCAGTATAGTCATTTAGATTACCGTTTTTGTCTTGGTTTTAATTTACTTAGCAGTGATCCGAGTGCTCACTAAGTTTTTCAAGACATCGCCAAGTCACGTGAGTCCCTCAGGCAATCACGTCAGTCCTCTGATCACGTGGAGCCTATTTTTTTGGGTAAAGAATCAGAATTGCTATACCTACAACGTGGCAATGCTGCCAGCCTTTTGGGCACTTTTCCTAATGACAGCGATGCAGACAATTTTTTTGATTCCCTATGATTTTTTCCGCCCCCTTTCTTAATATACTTGTTAGATTAGATTCCATAAACCAATAAAAATATTGCCTTAGCAATTTTTTACAGTAGGCGCGAACATCTTCATGAATTTTTCATTAATTCATCAGCTTTTTTCGAATAAGAAAGTAGGCAATACGGGGGATATTTAATGGAAAAATATTTTCTCGCAGCTTAGTCGTGGAAGTTAGTAGGAATTTCAAATCGGTTAGTTATTCTTGACTTAAGAGGAGAATGATAATGGATTTTTGTCTAAGGAACCTGTCCCACTGCCGGCGATTAACGAGAAGCGAGTGGAGTAAGCAACTAAAAACGAGTTGGCGAGCAATGAGCAGCTAGTGCGCGACGGCGACGAGCGATTACTCGCTGGTATGTGCAAAGTTGGACTGGGCTAGAAGGGCCCGGGTGGCTCTAGATGGGATACTATCGGAAAATCTTTCTCTCGTTTCTCTAGTATGTATTATCTACTTTTCGTTCCTACCGGCAGCACCAAGGGGGGCCCGCGCAGGCTTGGGCCCGGCTGGCAAACGCCACCTCGACTATATTATTATGGCCAGTTTGACCCCGTATGCGTATGTACAGTCACGAGCAATTACATAGAAACGCCCTTAAAATTCAAATTCATGTAGGCAACATTAAATCGCAAAAATAAGTATGCTAACTATGCCTAATAATTATGTTAACGTTAAATTGTGTCAAAATTACCTACACATTTTTATCTAATTTTCGTTAACAATAGATTACCAAAAAATACTATTAACTTTTAGATACATAATTATGTACCCAAGGAAGTTTCAAAAACATGTATATAGTACAGTTTCGAAATTATGTAAACAATTACAAAGCAACAGTTTCAAGCAGCTTGAGCTCGGATATAAGTCGTAATTTTGTTCGTTAGAATCCTGAGCACAGCGAGGGATTTAAAGACGAGATTAATGATGATTAGAGTAAAAATTATTTTTCTCTAAGTTTCAAAAAGTATCCATGTAATCTTTACTTTAAAAGCTGAATGCAAAAACTGGGTATACATTGGTATCACAATAATATAAACGAAACAAAACCAGTAAAAAGTTGACACTTTCAATTTCATTTTAATGTATCCATGACAATTTCTATAACACGTTCGTTTATATTATTGTGAAACCAATGTATACCCAGTTTTGACACAGTTTGCCGGTTAGGTAATTTAGAAAAAAATATCGTACACATATTTTTGGAAAGGTAGAAGTTAAGATATTTTAGAAAATGTGACAATGTATACATATTATTGTTCGTGACTGTACCTAGCGTGAGTCTCTCAGCGAGTTTCATGTTCTGCCCACTACAGTCGTTGAGCGAGGATTCTCTTTTTTAGCTCTTGTCACTGCGACAAACGAGTACTCGCTTGCGGTGTGAGCTGTCACCGATCCGAAAGTTACACGGGACCTACAATCTCAATCAATCAACCAATCTTACTCGTTTCATGAACAAGAAAATTGCTGATAATGGTGCCGATTCTGTTGTTCACAAAGTAAACTAAATTTAAGTTCAGTGCATCTTTTTCTTTCTATTTCATTACGAAAAGGAAAGAAGATAAATTTTAGTTTAGTCCTGTCAAATTAATCAGCACCTGACGTAAATTGACGTAATTTTAGTAGGCAAGTTTTTAATCGCGTCTAAACTTCTAAGGAGTAGTGACAGTTTGACAGGACTAAACTAAAATTTATCTTCTGTCCTTTTCTTAATTAAATAGAAAGAAAGATGCACTGAACTTAAAGGTAAGTGGGCATTTTGTTCAGACCTGTGACCCACCAGCGACCACTAACGAAACTAATCGGAGTATGTTAAATACTATGAATACTATCCAATGAGATGAGTCACATTCCTCAAAAGTATGGGAAAACATTTATAAAACATAATTAATATAAAAAAAATGTATTTTCGTATGTATCTTTCTAAATATATAAAATGCGTACAAAAATGCATAAAGATCTTCCTAAAAGGAACAAGAATGTTTAGGAACTTTTCTATCTTGTTCCCCGCAGTTTCTCCCGCGTCATTACAAGCACTCATTTATAAAAATACTAGTTTATGACAAATCCCCGAACAAACCTGAAAACAGTTACCTACCTACATTATTTTTGGAGAGTGTAGGATAATGAGAAGTAAAACACTTTTATTTTATTTTTACAAGCTTTATATTATTAACTTGCTCTGTTCGCAACGCAAAACTGTGATAATTCATAGAAGAACAAAGCTATCTCCTGCTATTTTACATCATTTAGTTAATAGGGCGTTACCAAGGAAATGGTTAAGGCCAATATTACGGTAATATTTTTTTGTGCTAAAATACGGTATTTCGACACTTTGAGATTTTTTTTTGTAGTTGACGTGACTTAATATCAGTAAAAAATTAAAATCAAACCCTAAACCTTCAAAACAAACCACATTTCAGTAATGGACGCGTACTTCGAGGCACTGCACCGGGACAAAAATGCCCATAACTTATTTTCCCCATACATTTAGATTAAAATAAAAACATTCCATGAAATGTTAACCCTAAACCTTCAAAACAAACCACATTTCAGTGTTGGACGCGGACTTCCAGGCACCGGGTCAAAAATGCCCAACAACCTTTAGTTTAGTTTGTGAACAACAGAATCGGCACCAGTAGCTTCCTCGCGGTGGGCCAGGTGCCTAAAAAACTCCACACTAAAACCTTAATGTGAATGTGACACGGCGTTGTGCCGTCACCGTCGGTCGTTTTAAGCTTTTGTTTTGTTTCAGAGCGCAACGTACCGATCCTGGCTGGATTTTACATCAAAATGATAATTAAAATAAAGTACCACAACCGTGTTCTCTGTGTGAGAAAAGGCCTTTGCCGAACACTGGGTCAGTTTCAAGCTGATATTATAAACGCCTTTGTCGCATCGCGTTCTGAGTGTAGAGCACCTTAGACTCCCAATAAACACAAAATCCGGTCAACATTGATCTCAAAATAGATCTACCTAGATCCAATTTATTATTTAGATTTAAGATATCTTTATTTTGTGCCTTACTGGTTGGCTTTTATCCTCAAGCGATTTTTAACGATTAGAAAATGGAAACTTAAATTCCATAAAATATTAAAACAGGTTTTAAAGTCTGTTTTTTAATCTCAGAGAGAAATTTGACATTTCAAGTGATTATTGTCAATTAGGAGTTTGACATTTGCACCTGTCATATTAGTCTCCGAGATTAGGTAAAAACAGAATTTAGTTTTAGTTTTTTATTAGAGAGAGTTCTATTTCTGATTCTAATGTTTATAATTTTGTAAATCTATATTTGTTACGGTCGCGAATCATAATTTTTAATCAACATACAACTTGATACAGACCTGCAAATTGAGAAAAACTTAATAAAATTTGAATGCCGCGGGTCACCTTGAAGCTTTCGGCATAGTAAACAAAACATGTGATTGACTAGAAAGAATTTAAAATTTATTTTACGAGGCGAAAATAAATAAATATTTACATACATATTTCCTGTTTTCTGGAAGCATTCATTTGTTGAGTAGTACCACTTTTTGACTTACGGAGGCTAAATTTTTCCATCAAAGTAATATGAAATTGAGTAGTCGTAACTTCCGGGTCACCTAGACATTTTATTGAACCAATAACTTCTATAGTAAACATGTTTTTCACACAAAGAGCAATTCTAGAATAAGATAACTCCGATTTCATCTATACCTAATTCAAAATATCCGGGTCACAAGGAATTTCATCTTAGTTCCAAACACAATCTAATATTGAAATCACAATTTACATTTTCAATTGATTTTTTTCTTAGAAAACAGTCGCTTGGGAGAAATAGAAGACGTTATTGGAAGTTTTTATCGTCTAATATTTTTATTTTAAAAGTTTTATTTCTAGTTATTTTTCTTTATCTCCACTGTTTTTAGACAAAGAACCTCTACATGATAATGTCAACACGACAGAATGA
This sequence comes from Lithophane ornitopus, assembly GCA_948473465.1. Taxonomy (NCBI): domain Eukaryota; kingdom Metazoa; phylum Arthropoda; class Insecta; order Lepidoptera; family Noctuidae; genus Lithophane; species Lithophane ornitopus. Next base: position 10,811,273 of record OX419632.1, on the reverse strand, counting down.
TGTGTTTCAATCACTACAGAGGCCAAGTCTACTAATTTACAAACGTGATAGTGGTCTCACAATGATCAGGTTTTGACAGATATGCCATACATAATCTGTCAAAAACTGATTATTGTATGACTACTGACACGTTTGTAAATTACAAACGTGACAGTGGTCTCACAATGATTAGGTTTTGACAGATATGCCATACATAATCTGTCAAAAACTGATTATTGTGAGACTACTGACACGTTTGTAAATTATTAGACTTGGCCCCTAGTCCGGCCGTCGAGAAAATGCGTTCTTGACGTTCTTGACCTGTCAGTTTCATACTAACAAATAAGATTTTGCGAATTTGATCCTTATTACTAGAGCGCGTTTTATCAAATAGTTCCAGAGCCGAAATTTTGGCTCCTCTGTTAAATTTAAAAACCGGGCAAGTGCGTATCGTGCCACGCACACTGAAGGGTTCCGTAGTTAGGATGAATATCCCAAGAACAAATTTAACTTTGCAGTTGAATAAAATAGCCGAGAAAACATAGATTTTATTTTTCATGATTTTATTTTACCACTTTGTTGGCGTTATTTATATGTATACACATACCAAATTACATCAGCTTTCTACTACTAAAGGTCTCTGAGCTAAGCCGCGGAGAGACGGACATGGCGAAACTATAAGGGTTCCTTGTTGACTACACGGAACCCTAAAAATGGACCTATTAGGTAGCGCTGTAGCAACGTATCGTATTCGTATTGGTCCACCAACAGTACATTACCGGCTCAGGAACTATTTGATGAAACACACTCTACGCATTCTCTCAACGAACGGACTGTTAGTATCTATAATGCCATTTAACGTGGCAATGCTGCCAGCCTTTTAGGCACTTTTGCCCATTGACAGCGATGCGAAGGAATTTTTTGATACCCAATGAGTACTTCCCCTTTTTTTCTTTTTAAGTATGTTAGAGTATATACAGGGTGTAAGAATAAACACCATTGTCACTCAAACCATCGGTAGTTGACCTAAATATAAAAATAAATGACCAAGTAACAAAAAAAATATCGTTATTTTCAACAAAAGATTTTAAAAAGTTTCTATCCGACACCGTGCTCGCTAGCGAAACAGCTGACTGACTGAGGGAGGAGTCGCGCTCGCGGCCGGTCAGGTCACGTCGTGCACCACCCGCCCATGTTGAGACGCAAGTTCGTTGCCTTGTGGTAATAAGTAGATTTTCTTTAAAAAAATACAAAATACAAAATTAAGTACTTTTTTGATAGATAGATACTTAGATAGATAAAACGTGTATTTGGTGCACACAAAAGAAAACACAACATAAAAAACATGGTTAAATAATAACTATGCATCAGCTCATATGTGAGCACTATGTACTTACCTACCTTAAAGCTACCATTTACTAGGTACGTCGTTCATTGACTTGAATGTGCCCTGGCGGCAGAGAGTATGTCATGCTCACTCAAATGTCTCGCTGGTGGTGGCGTGTGTGTTGGATCATTAAGTTCCCTTCAAAATGGTTGAGCTGAATGGTGCTGATCCATGCGTCATGTTCGTGAACGGGCGCCGCCAGTAGGGACTGGTCATCTCTAAGCTGCCACGGCTTATTTTTAATTTATTTTAATTTTTAAATTGATTTTTATCTTTACGGACGCTTTTAACGTGCACGTCTCTTTTTTTTTCTTTTTTACATTGTTCTCACATGTTTAATTTCAAATGAATGATGTAACCAATATATTGTAACAAAATTTTGATTTAAAAGAGTGTCCGTGGAGTTTCTTGCCCGTTCTTCTCCATAGGAACCTACTACGCTTTGGAATGGGCAACTAGCTTCATTTTTTTTGACTGACCGACCCCTTGACAATTCAAAAGTACCTGTAATTGGTTTATTTGAAATAAATGCTTTGAGTTTGAGTTTGAGTTTGCTCAGATCATCAGATTTCCTTTTTTTTTAAGATGTAATTTTCCATTGATTTTACGTTCTATAAATGAAACCAAACCACTGCTTTCAAGGATATCGGTGTTGACCCTAACACCCTGTGTTATAATTATGTAAATACTATGATTAAAATATAGCAAATAAAAGTGAGCTAGGTACGTATTATGAAGGTAGGCTTTACCACCCAAAAAAAAAAAAAGGCCTTCCCATCCTCTCTGTGCGATTGCCTGGAAAACTTTATAAGTAATCTAATCATCATTTTTTTCCTTTAAAAATACTACCTACTCTGAGCATAAGCCTATCCGCAGCATAACTATTCTTATTGGGTACCTATTTTAAATTTCCATGCTAAAAAAATAACTTGCGTTTCATGATTATATTCAGAGTAAACAAGTTTTTGCAAGTAAAACATAAGAAACTATCGAAAAACTATAAAGTTTCATCTTATCATAAATATTGCACCATACCGAGTTCAGTCACTCTTGTTCAATAAATACCAATTCTTTCAGAAACAGCTGCACTTTCATACTCTTCAGAAAATATTTGATGATAACCATACAAATGGTCAACATTTTTCTTTCGATACTTATTTAAAGTTCTACACTTTATTTTGACAGTTCGATTACATTCGTACACTAATGATCACATCCATCACTTTGAAACGTGTTAAATGTTTCAAGATAGTTTTCAACGGTCATTACCGTCATTTCAGTCAACGCCCGACCGATTCAAACGTTTACTTAACCTTCTAATATAACGACCAGATTTATTATCGGCAAAGGAATTTTGCTGAAAACTTTTTTTTTTTTGCAAACGGCTGGCAACAACGCTCGGCTAATCAGCCGCCTTGCATTACTACCGCACTGGCACAATAGAAAAGATGCATTCACGGTGAAAGCCTTCCCCGTTTTTCTTCGCTTTTTACCCCGGATTATCTTAGTCCCGAACCATGCGCATTAGTCCCATTTTGTACCGAGTACGAGTTGTTAACTCCAGTCTATACTGTGAGACTCGGCAGCGTGGCCGCCTCCATACTGTCTCGTCAGAATGTTCGCAACTTTGAACGCAGCGAGTCTTCGCTTCTTATTTTGAAAATATCGAATGTATTTGAATTTAAGTTCGGAATATTGCGGAGTATTATATAAGATTCAATAGATCAAAAAAAATTGAATGAATAAAAATAGTGATGTGCGTGTTGTTGAGTGAGTGAAGTTTAAAAAAAACTTTTCCAAAATAATTTCAGTACAGTACTAAAATTTATTTAAATCTTTGATCTCGTAACTGAATATTAATTGAAAGTACTTTAATTGCTATTTTGGTTGAAGTGCGGAGAGTTTGTTGGCTTTAGATGATTTATGATGCGGACGACTTCACGGACTCGGCGGTTCGGAAAATTTTAATGCTTCGTAATTGACGTGACTTTCGGTAAGTAACAAAGTCATAAAGGACTTACAAATTAATTGTTGGAATTATTAATTTGACAGGATTTGTAATTTTATCTTCGGATTTAAATAAAAGGGTGACTTAGAACTGCGTCATCGTCGTACATTTTGTATAGATTTAGTTATCTAAAAACGGAATTGTGCAAATATTCACGATACAAATTATGAGTAGGTAGTACTAGCCTACAACTTCGTAAAACACGTTACTTTTTCAACAAATAAAATAATATACTCATTCGTTTACAATGTATTGCAAATCACCATTCCCATTGATAACTTCATAGCAATTTATACCACATTCTTAACAACATTTATTTTTTTATCACTGAAGATATCAATAAACATGTCTAAACTACACACCAGATGCAGAATAAATAGCGACTACACTGCTTACTATCACAGTATTTAAAATAAAACGTTTAAGAAAACATCTTTTTTCTTTGCACTGTTTGAGACGGGGAGCCTTGCACTTGGCCTACTTTGCATTGGGATTGCCTCGCTCAGTGGAACGCACTTGGAAAATTATTTTTTGTAGGGATATTTTAGTTCTTTCGAACTAAAGGAGCACTACTGGAGAACTACTGGCTCAAATGATAATTGATGCCAAGATAATTTATTATTTGATTTCATGTATGTTTAGGAGGCAAGAGTGTTTAAGGGATTGACAAAATAATTGAAAACTATTTTAGTATTATATTTCAAAGAAGCTGTTTGGTTAGCAGTGTGATATACTTCTCAACCGGCACGCAAGCGGATTCAATTGCATAACAATAAAAATTGTGACAGTTAAAAATGGCCAAGTGGATTTAACTTCACAATAATTTATAAGCATACAGCCTCAAATACAGCAAAACCTGGGTTAGTTTTATATTGTATTTTAGATTAAAATTTATTCAGGTTTTGCATTTCGATAAAGTACTTATGTACACCCGATGCGTATTTTCGATATTCTGTCTCAATAAATCAATCAACTCGGTTCATCGTAGACTTAAATGCTTGCTACATTTTTACCTAAACAAATAATAGATGGATAGGTATTTCCATAGTTTCCAATGGAATTTGATTGAACATTTAAAATTCCTGTTCGTAATAAACAATAAAAATATTGTAATAATTCGCTAGGGACATCACTACACGTTGAAAAAACAAATGTCACTGAGCGTTCGATCATCATTCTATTTTTTGAATAAGCATTCTTCTGACGTGCATTTAAACCCTACACTTTTTCTTTCCAATGATTTAAAACTCTCGGAAGATAAAAACACATAGTAGGTACTTACCAAACGCTCTCGCTTTGTTTGTTTTTCAACCCGGAATCTCCTCGTATTTTACCAAGATTGTTAGGATCGGTTCAATGTTACCGTTGCTAAAGTAAGTAATCGCTATTTAACTCTCGTAATACCTAAATATTTTATAATTATGTAATATCTTTGAGGATGGTACTGACACCGAAGATGTCAGAATGTTACCATCATTCGCCACTACTGTAAGGCTAGTTCGTTTTTTAGGGTTCCGTAGTCAACAAGGAACCCTTATAGTTTCGCCATGTCCGTCGGTCCATCTGTCCGCGGTTTAGCTCAGAGACCGTTGGTACTAGAAAGCTGTAATTTAGTATGGATATACCTTATAACGACGCCAACAAAGTGGTAAAAAAAAAATCGTAAAAAATATTTTTGTTTAGGGTACCTTCCCTACACGTAAAGTGGGGATAGTTTTTTTTTTCTAGTCAATCCCATGTTGTGGGGTATCGTTGGACCGACCTTGGTTGGATTCAGGGATCCGTTTGCGGAATATTAAGCTTTAAAGTGCTAATTTTTAACCCCCGATTGAAAAAGAGGGGTGTTATAAGTTTAACGTGTGTATCTGTGTATCTGTGTATCTGTGTGTCTGTCTGTTCCATCGTAGCTGCCAAACGTCTGAAACGATTCTGTTTTTTTTTGTTTTGTTTGAAAGGTGACTTGATCGAGAGTGTTCTTAGCTATGATTCAAGAAAATCGGTTCAGCCGTTTGAAGATTATCAGCTCTTTACTAGTTGATGAATGGATGTGAGCATCTTTCGCAGGTCTAATCGATTGGAAATTTAGAATTCTGTTACTTCAATGATATTAGAAGAATATAGTAACCTGAACTGATGCTGCAGCATCACCTGGATGCAGGATACCCAACTCCCTCACCAACTTACAGCAGAGGTATCGTGTCTGGTCTCAAAAAATAGGTTACAGATGGATATTGATCATGAAAATAGGAAATTAACTGCAGCTATCCTTTCTACAATAGCATATATTCATTATTCCTAGTGTATGTTGGCATTATTCCTAGTGTATGTTGGCGTTTTCATTAGCCGTCCCCCGACGCGACGACGCTTGGATCAAAATATTACCTACAACTTTTATATTAAACTTAAAGGGCCAATACATATTATTTTTTTACTTTTTAAATGCTTTGTTTTTGTCGGGGGTTTTTTTGTTAGAGCCAAGTGTCCCCCCCCCCTTTCCAGCTAAATGTTTGGGTTTGTATTTGTGAAAAAAGTCACGGCAGTAGTATATATAACGAAATTAAAAGGAAAACTATCACCGCTACGTAGGCTCCACAACTTACCAAGTAATAATCGACTAACTTAAATTTGCAGTTGTAAAAACATGCTCTCCCATACATTCTGTATCGGAGAACAAGTTTTTCAACTAAAATGTTATGTTTGTTTTATACATTCATCCCAATTACGGAACCCTTCATTGTGCATGGTACGACATGCACTTGGCCGGTTTTTTTAAATATTTATTTTAGTCATTATTCAAATAAAAAATAAAAAAACCAGTGGTAACAGCCCCGACTTACGAGTTGTAGGTCGTAGGTTCGAACCCAGGCAGGCGCTTTAATTTGTGTAAATAGTTTCATCACCACTGCTCAAAAAACGGTGAAAAAAACATGTCGTGGGGAAACCGGCATGTCCTAGAACCTATGTGAGCCTAGAAAGTATGTGTCATCTACCAACCCGCACGGGGCCCGCGTGGTGGATTGCGGCCCCACTTCCTCTCGAAGAGAAGAGCCTGTGTCCCAGCAGTGGGAACATTATAGGCTGATTAGACTAATAAACATTTATAATATAAAAGGAACATTCAACAGTAGGTAACTTCCATGTAGGAGTAAGGCGATTATCACACTGCCACGCATCACGCTGCATGTTGTGTGTCAACGCACCGCACCGCACGCGCGTGGATGCATTTTCTGTGTGTTGGACTGTGCATGTTTTCTATACAAACGGAGATACTTACAAGCAACGTTAGAACACGCATTCATGCGCTACGCTGCGTGATGCGTGGCAGTGTGTTAATCGCCTAATTATAGTTTCTTGGTAAAGCAACTACAAACAGATTGCAGAGATTGGATGGCAATCGTTCTCTGAAATTCATCTCATCTAAAATTCATTTGCATCTGGTTACGTTTGTAGTCGATCTAGATATTCTCGACTAATCAACCACGTCACAGAGGTATCGATTATCATCTAATTTAGACGAGACTGTGTAGTGACTATTTCAGACACTAATCTACATGGTCCACACATAATCTGACCACGAGTAGTGTCTGTCTGAGTTTGTTTCGCCGCAGTTCTTCTCTGGGGTAGTCAGATAGGAAATGTCGACTCCATCTAGCTTTTTTTTATTTTTTATTATGACCTGTCAAATTGATAGTAATAGATATTATTTCATTTTCTTTTCAATTTCAATTTCGATTTCGATTTCGATTTCGATTTCGATTTCGATTTCGATTTCGATTTCGATTTCAATTTCAATTTCAATAAGAATTTCAATTTCAATTTCAATTTCAATTTCAATTTCGATTTCAATTTCTATTTAAATTTCATAGTCAATTTCAATTTCATTTCCATTTCAATTCGTTTTCAATTTCATTTCAATTTCATTTCGATTTCATTTCATTTAAATTTCACACAACTATCTTCCAGCAGGAGCTACTAGCTACTAGCTTCCTGAGGCCTTTTGCACGGCGTATAAACCGCGCCGTAGAGAAAAAACGTGTATGTCAACAAACTTCTATAGTGATCCATAGAACACTGACGGCCGTGCCTACACACGGTGAATTGACCGTAGTTTTGCACGGGATGAAAAACGTGTGTGTACAAAGGCCTAAAGGCACCACTTCTTTTTGTTCTGCACTTTAAAATATTAGGCTGGATATCAGTTTCACAGTCAAAATTTGATCCTATGAGAATTGACACCATCATTCATAGCTATCATCATCTGCCTAGCCTTTTCCCAACTATGTTGGGGTCGGCTTCCAGTCTAACCGGATGCAGCTGAATACCAGTATTCTACATGGAGCGACTACCTATCTGACCTCCACAACCCAATAACTGGGTAATACGATACCCCTTGGCAAGACTGGTTGTTAGACTTTCGGGCTTCTGACGACCCGTAAGGACTGTCAAAGATACACAAATCCATCATAGCTATATTACAGCTAAACTTTGGGTTCAGTGCGGTACCTTCACCCCTGCTAACCCTTCGGGGATCAACACGACATTAACGGTATGTTGATTACCTAGTATCTATAATTAGTTCTCGAGGGAAATTAGGTTGATGTTTCTTTTATGTTGTGAGAAAAAGCCAAAAGGCTAGGCAAATGATGGGTATGGAGAGTGCATTTCAGTGTTAAAGGTGACAGTTTCAAATCGGACACAATATACCAATCTAAGTCGGTCCACTTCTGTAGTTGTTGTGCTATATTTAGCAAATGAAACTTCGAAAAGTGTGGGTATAAAGAAACCTTTACCCAGCAGTAGGATATAAGTTTAAAATAAAAACAAACACTTCGAAATTCGAAAGGTAAGTTCGAAATAATTCCTCAAATAAATCCAACGGTTGTTTGCAATTATGAATAACTCATGAAAACATTCCTTTTCGCAGAAATGTTATTATTACCCCAAACAAAAAAACATATCAGGCCACCTGAAATTACTTTCAACAGGTATTTATTTTCGTATTTCAAAGATTTAAAATGAAAACCACATCATATGGAAGAAAACATTTAATAATACATAGTTAACAAAGAATTACATCGGTCGTAGTTCAATAACACATGACATGACATGACAATAACTGATAATACCTAAAAAAAAGTATTTATTTACCTATTTGGGTAATTAATACTTTTTTTTTTTATTTTTATTTATTGCTAAGATAAAGTAATGACACCAGGTTAGACACTAACCACACGAAAAAGAAGATCCTGGAAATTTGTATGAAATAAAATAAAAACCAGCCAAGAGCGAGTTGGACTTGCGCACGATGTTCCGTACCATCTATAAAAACGACAAAAAAACACGTTTGTTGTATGAAACCCCTTAAATATTTATTTTATTCTATTTTTTAGTATTTGTTGTTATAGCGGCAACAGAAATAGGTACATCATCTGTGAAAACAACTGTCTAACTATCACGGTTCATGACATACAGCCTGATGACATACGGACAGACAGACAGCGGAGTCTTAGTAACAGGGTCCCGTTTTACCCTTTGGGTACGGAACCCTAAAAAGAGTAAGTATCCAAATAAATGAGCACTTCTGCTAATGACAAGAGACGTTTGAAATCCTAGTTTTTACTTTTTGTTTCATCACCTGTTTAGAAACCCCTCCCTCGAAAACTTAAAACTAAAACAACGGACTTAAAAAAAAAAAAACTACAAAGTGAAAAAAAAAATATTTCGGATATTGGTGTCTTTGTTTTAGAATTTTCGTTTTTTGCCACCGACTCCCGAAATAAAAGTTATTTTTCACTTTGTAGTTTTTTTTTTTAACAGTTGCTTTTTGGAAGTCGGTTAAAAAGGACAAGGAATAACTTTCCCACAGGAATCCAGATATCCTTCAGTCAACAAAACCAACAAGTCCAATCTTTTTAATTTCCCTTAGGGAGTAACCAACAGATTCTAATCGAGAAAATTATATCAATCAACGTCATTTCTCTTGTTCGACGTGTTCGATCGATGAACCAGATTGCGTCATCAAATACGCCTAACGTGATAAAGTTTTTACCGCATTATATTTGGCTTTACTGGAGTTACGACATAGGAAAACAATTCTTATTCAAAAACCTATTTTGGTACAGCAATTTTATTCTATGTACATCGTCTTCACAATGTAATTTTAATAATATAAGTAGCTAATGTAGCCGAGTGTGATAATAGTATCACATGAGTGTTTTAATACCTAATTATTTACAGTTGCATACAAGACTTTTATCTACACCCATGATATGAATCCTCTATAAAAGGTTCTTTGCAATACTAATATCGAACAAAAAATGGAGGGATACGACACACGTGAATTCGAATTTTTCGAATTCGAGTAATAGATGCTTTTTTGTTTTAAATTACGGTGCTTTGTTAGTAAAACGCGCCTGCATGACAATGTTCTTTTTTTGAAATGAGTTGCATTATGAAATTTAGTACAACATAATAACACCCGTTTGGATGATATTATGGTTACTATGACAACATTAAAACAACCAGTATTTTAATGTTGCCAATAAGCTAACTGTTTCAGAAACTTTTATAGAGGATTTATAGCATGTGTGTAGATATTTTTTTTTGTAATACATTTTAAAAGAGTAACTGTGGTTTTATCAAGTTTGGTGCGACGCACCCAAAACTGTTACATTGGACGTTCATCTACATTTCTACATAATTATGCCGATAAAAAGGTTGTGTTTGAGTGATAGCTTCCTCAAAGCTCGATAGATGGCGTTGTACCATTTTCTAAATCTCGCTGTTAAGAAGAAACATTATTGGAAACTTCTGTCAGAATGTATTTTTGCATTGTGAGTAAAACGCTTTAATAGGTTAAATTAATTCTATTTAATGTGTCTACACGATAAAATAAAATTATATATCACCAATTAAAAACCCATAAAAAGGTTATTTTAATCGGTCCAGCAGTTTCGCAGAATAACACTAACATCCTGACTGACAGACAAATATAATTTAATTATCCGTTTTACAGAGTGATCTAATAGTCGCATAGCTCAAATAAGTTCATAGTTTGACGTAAACAAAACAATAACATCAGAATTACTGCAATAAATCAAATATTATCATCTAATATTTCAACGTATTACGACTCTGTGGCCACAACTCATTAAGGACCTAAACCAATCAACCTCAAATTGCTTAGCATGATCTTCTGTTATACCGAAAATACTGCAGCATTATTTTTGAAATAAATATATGTCAAAGTTGAGCATTGATGCTAGGTCCTATGTTTGAGGAAGACACGATTACATAAAAATTTCTCGATAAAAAAAAATCAAAGTTACCTCTAAGCCGAACTATTCAAAAAATACTTTAAAGATCATGAAACTATGCATGATAACTGAACTACCAATAAAGCAGGTCTTTTTTTAATTTTTTTTTAAATTACCATTATTTTCACCGTAAAAAAGCAACTACCTAAACTATTCGAGGCTTGGAGTACCTAGCACTCGTATGGTGCGAGCGAGATAAAAATGAATTTGAGCTGAGGTATTATTAGGCCCTGAATTGGTTAAATTCTAGTTGACAAATTATTTCCATTTTATGGAGATTAAAAGTGCGGTTTACGTTCAGCCCAATAAAATTATAACAACAATTATCAATATCTCTAGCCTCTCTCTCCCAACTATGTTGGGGTCGGCTTCCAGTCTAACCCGATGCAGCTGAATACCTCTGGAGCGACTGCTTATGTGACCCCCACAACCCAGTTACTGGGTAACACCGGATAAACTGGGATACCCTTTGTTAAGACTGGATTATCAGACTTTCGGGCTTCTGACTACCCGTAACGACTGTCAAAGATATTATACGGATGACAGCCGGGACCAACGACTTAACGTGCTTTCCGAAGCACGGATGGTTCTATGTAATGGATGGCACCCATAGACGAACCAACCGCGTCAAGCGTAGCTTTACCTCCGATCGACCCGTGCGGCTGTTAATTATCAAGGAGACACGATCCGCTTAAAAAAAAGTATGACAAAAATAAAAATACTTCAAAAATATTATTTTAATCGTTTCAGCCGTTTTGTAGCATAACACTAACATCCGGACGGACGGATAAAAATACTATCATTCACAGAACGATCAAATATTTCCGTGGCTCAAAATTATCTTATAGTATATTTACTGTAAATAAAACATTAATGTGTGAATTACTGTATCTAATAAATCCACTTGATCATCTCATATTATTTAGGTTTTGTATTCTGGAACGAATCCATAACATACCAAGGACCCTCCGTGCCTCGGAAAGCACTTTAAACCGTTGGTCCCGGCTGTCATCGTACCTATACCCCATTTGAAATAAGATTAGACATTAAAACAAACCCTTTTACAGTCCGTTCAACCGATTTTGACTTCTATACCGTAGGCATAAAGATAGCATTTAAAGCAAAAAAAAGTTACACAATACCAACTATCTACTGCGGCTGCCATTTGTCATGCCACCAACGCAATAGAATTCAAAATCAGTTGAACGGAATGTAAAAAAGGCTTATCTATACGTCTAATCTTATTTCAAATGGAGTATAGATCTTTGACAGGCGTAAGGCCAAAATTCTGTCAACCTCAATATATCGTATCGTATTGCTTCCAGTTAACCGGATGCAGCTGAATACCAGTATGGTTCATGGAGCGTCTGCCAATCTTACCTCAAAAACCCAAATACTGGATGTATTTGGGTTGTGAAGCTCAGATTCAGCTGCATCCGGTTAGACTGAAAGCCGAACCCAACATAGTTGGAAAAAGGCTAGGCATATTGATGACCTAGAACGAAACGAAACATTGGAAAATTTGAAAATGGGTCAAACTCCCAAGTAGATTCTATTTCTATAATATTATCTAAGCGTTTTCGGAAGGGTCTGCAAACCTTTTTGGACTTAATTGCTATTTAATCGCTTTGGTTACTGGTAACGTGTACACAAGCTTTTATCCTTTTTTATTTAAATGAGTGTTCATGGAGTTTCTTGCTCGTTTTTCTCCACATAATCCTACTACGCTTTGGAATGCGAAAGTAATAGCTTCATCTTTCTACCTGACCGACTCCCTAAAAATTCAAACCTGTAATTGGTTCAATTTCATTGAAATAAATGCTTTTAGTTTGAGTTTATCCTAACTTCAAAATAATTTATTGGTTTCTAGGTAAACCCGTTATCAGTTACTGAAAGGGAAATATTTTTGCAGAGAACATGATATTTATTATTTCTCAGTGGCAACCCGGAGTCTGAGGTGATTTTGTTCCCGGTTGATGGCAATAGGCTGGCGCCCTATAACATGGGACTTAAAACATAACTGACGAAATGTGGGTGTACTATATGTACACTTCTGCCCAACCCTTCGGGAATACAGGCGTGATAATTTAGGGGTATGAGGAACAGGGTGTAAAGTTCACTCATCCACCATAGAAAAGGGAGGATCCTCCGACCAGACGGGTGTAGTGTCTGGAGGGCAACTGCCCAACGGTTGATGTTGGGTTCTTGTATTTATGTCCACTGCACGGTAAACTTTAATTGCGCGATGCAGGATTTATGTGACGTCAGGATTTTTGTATGACTTCAGGTCTTTGATGCGTAGTTCGCATGTGGCGATCTAGATACCGCCACAATATTATGTAACATGATATTATGAAACTTAAGTCGTATGGTATTTTCATGTACTTATTTTGTTGGAGTTTTGATTTGTGCCCGACTGATGCCAATATGCTCGCCCCCTGTTATATGGGACTTAAACATAACTGGCGAAATGTGGGTGTACTAGAGGTGCCCCTCTGCTTAACTGGGCGTGATGTTATGAGTTATTTTAGTATTTTAACATAATTATTATTCAAGTTTCAAAGGTCGTATGTGCTGAATATTGTATAAGCAGTTAGCCTAGAATGCTGAATGATGAATTTTTAATTAATTTGATGCCTCCGCAACTATCAGACAATAAATTATAGTATTGAAATATATTTTTACCGCTATAATGATAAATGGTGTTTATTCTATAAATTGTTTTTAATAAAAAAAAATACTTTTTACACGTTTTTTTTAAATGTATGTGTACGGTGTTTTACAATATAAAACTCCTCATAGATAGAATCATTTTTTTCTAACTGATCAGCAGGCGTAGCTTGAGCACTTGTTTTGTCGACAGAAGAGTAGAGAAAAATAACGTTCCGTGTAGACAGTACGACAGCAGCAAAGTAGAAAGAGTCAACTGCACTGTTTACGAAATTCACTCTTCTATATAATTCGACTCAGAATTCTTTGTTTTGTCATAGGATTTTATTTCTGATATTGATTTTGATAGTTGGAATAGAAGAAAACTTTCTTCCGAAATTGTCTACATATAAAAATACCTAGACAAAGATCGACAGAAACGAAAGACAAAATGGCAGATTGTAAAAGGATTTCTACGGTGCGATGTCAAAAATGAAGAAACGAAATGTCACTTTGTATAGAAAAAGCTATGTCTATTCTTCGTAGAAATAGAAAGTGTCATGCTACGCCTGCTGAGTGATCAGACAGCTGTGCTGCTGGGGAGTTTGTTTCGCTACTTTTTCTTCCCAGCTAAAGCACTAGGAAGTGGTGAAGGGTGGGCGACGTGGGCGTTTTGGGGGACTGTCTTATGTAATTTTAACGTTGACGAAAAGTGTTGATTCTCAGCCTAGTTTGAAAAATGGCATTTGATTTATGATCCATTTTTGAACAATTTAATATCATGGCTGAAGCATTAAGCCCCAAAATACAGTCCCAGGCCTGGTTTGGGAGTTAGCATCAGGTTTTTTAAAGGTTAGTAGCATAGCTGCGTGCCCGGTAAGGTAAAGGGAGATGATTAATTTTACCTTGCACATCATCTGCATTACAATTAGGAACTAGAACTAAAATAAAAATTAGAAACTCACGCAACTGCCATCTAATCTCTTCACCAACCTTAGTTGACTGGTAGAGAATGCCTTAAGGCATTAAGTCCGTGTTTTTACCTTATTCTGAGAGAGAAGTTTAAATAAATAAACTAGACATCGTCATTCATTATTTATTCAATAAAACAGCTTTTTCTTGGGAGATTAATTTTTAAGTAATTTAAATTTTTTAGGGCCGATTTTTCAATGCTGCAATAGATATATTTATCCGAGGAATAGTTTTGAATTTCTGTCAGTTTTTCTATACCACAACTGTCAGAAAGTTCGACTCCTAACGTGACCAGAGGGCTGGCCTATTTTTAGCCCAAAGAATCAATATTGCCATTCAGCGTGGCAATGCTGCCAGCGTTTTGGGTACTTTACCCATTGACAGCGATGCGGTCAAATTTTTTGATGCCCAATGAGTTCTTCCCCTTTTTTTTAATTTTATTTTTCATAATTGTAGGTACATACTAGTCGTATTTCTTTCTATGTATAATTATTTAAGTTCCTAGAATTTGTATATTATGTAAATAAAGTGTAAACTAAAAAAAACTGTCAGATTTCAATTTTATTCCACGGATGAAAGTGAAAAAATCTGCCCTTATTATCAGAATCGAATCAGAGTCGTTATAATAGCCTTGTTTCTCTTCACAATTTTAGAGGTTACTGTTCCCTCATTCGTGTGTAAAATTCACCTGAAAAGATGAAATTCTTCTGCCCAAATATCATTGGAATTCCAAATTGGGAATGGGACTCGGCTGTGATGAGGTTCTATAAAACTGAAGTAGGCTTCTCAATGGATAGGATTTTTCTAAAGATAGAAAGAATATTATTTATTTTTACCGGACTACGGCGAAGAAAAAAGGAGGCTTATGATTTTGACCGGTATGTATGTATGTATGTATGTTCATCTGTTCCCTCCTATCACCTAAACCACTCATCACAATTTGACAAATGAGGTATCGTTGGAAGCGTCTTGATCGTCCGCTGGTTATAAGCTATGTGACGTCACATTAAATTAAAAATGGCGCCCTCTAGAGGCCATAAAGTCAGGAACTAAAAAAAAAAATTGTTTAATCGTAGCATGTTGGATATCAAATGAAAGGGCTTAATGAGCACATTTCAAAAATATATATGTTATAACCCCAAAAGAATTTAAAAAAAAATTAAAGTAATAAAAACTAAAACCCAACTACGACTAAAAGGGTATAAACAAGACACCACAGTCCACAGTCACCAAAATCCGGAGTCACAGGTAATCTGTTCGATTTATGCCCTAACACGTGTGACTCCGGATTTTTCATTTGTCTGACTGTGGTGTCTTGTTTATACCCTTTTAGTCGTAGTTGGGTTTTAGTTTTTATTACTTTCATTTTTTATGTAAGTAATCAAGATAATATATGGAGTGTTACAAAGAACTCATTATCGCTGGTAACGATCTCTAGCAGTACAATATTGTCTAATCCTATTAAGTATAGTGTTTTTAATCAAGGCCTCAGTAAAGTGGTCCCTTATGTAATTATTCTAATAATTAATAATAATTTTAGTAATTTATTACCTACTTTCAGCAAGATAGTAGCATGACATTTATCAAATCAATAATTACAACATCTACGTACTTCATGGCTATAATGTATCTGTCCCACCACCGGCGATTAACGAGAAGTCGATTATGTATACGTGTTTGTGTTTAGAGAAGGGGATACTTTGCCAAAATGTAATGCGAATTTTGTAATGCATGAACATACTGATAGCTGCGGGGCACCCACGTGTGACGCAGATATGTGTTCTGCGTCTGGTTGTAGAACCGGCACAGATTTCTACGCGACGCGTTTTGTTCTGTGCTGCGTTACCTGCGTCTCAAAAACAAGTGACGACAAGCTTTTTTTTTGAGGGTGCGAAATCTTCAAATGACTTCTCCCGCTCTGAGCGGAGCGGAAGGGCGTGTCAGACTTTTACTGACTAAAACCCACCCGTGTTCCTTCAGTTGCCTGTTGCTAAGGTCTCTGTATCCCTTTCGGACATTCCCGCAACCCTGGCAGGCATCGGTCCTAGCGGACCCCGTCAATTGTGCTGACATCTCTTTGAGGCGCCATTGACCCGGGCCTGGTCCTTATCGGACGGCGAGCTACCCATTGCTCGCCGTCCGCACGCCCGCGCCTATGGTGGCCGGGAATCCGCCTGAGATTCCCGACGCCCAGTGTGTCTCCAGTGGCGGAGGTTAGGGGCGTGAGGGCGCAAACTTTGCCTCTCCTTCACGCGTTCCGCCTCCTCCTTCGCGAGCATTACTGCTTCGCAGAAGGAGGTGACGGCTTCCCATGCCCTCTCGCTCCGTTCCATGGCCTGGACCAGGGCCGGACGCGAGAGGTCATTGCCGCCGATCGCGTCCACTAGGACACGGTGGTACTCCGCCCAAGCAGGGCATACCTCCACCGTATGCTCCACCGTGTCCTCCGGACGATCCGCACAGTGGTGACACCCGGGCGTTTCCTCCCGCCTAATCCTACACAGGAACCTCCCGAAGCTGCCATGTCGGGTGAGGACCTGCGTCAGGCGGAAGGTGAGGTTGAAGGTGAGGCCGTGGCGCCTCTCTGACGACCAGCTGTCAGTACGTTCATGCATTATAAAATCTGCTCTGCCCTGCGCTGTGTGGAGCTACGTCACCTGCGTCTCAGCATACGCTTAGCCTAATTCCTATATGAAAGTTTGGCAAGCCAACTCCACGGTGACATTTTGGTAATGTATCCCCTTCTCTAAACACAAACACGTGTCTCTCGTGAATCTCTTTATGAAAATTGTCTGTGGTTACGTCGTAAATAGCCTAGGTAAATACGTCACACAGATTAAAGACCGGAGACACGGTAATACGCACTAGGTCTTGTAATTTTAATTTTCCTAGATAAATCTCTACAAAAACACATTAAAATTACTTTCTTGTTTTGAATATGGCAGCTATTTTTAGGAGAAATAAATATTTTTTAACATTCTTGGAAATTCGAGCATTATTTTGACAACCTCCTTCAAGATAAATCGAAATTGCTGTACTTGTCAAAAACAATTGACGGTGCGGCCGGCGATGTTATTATGAAAAGCCATCTGTCGTGTTTAGCGGCCGGTCTTAACTGTCGTGTTATTTAATTAAAGTACTCCGGATTTTTAATTTGCCTGTCTGTGGTCTCTTGTTTATACCTTTTAGTCGTAGTTGGGTTTTAGTTTTCATTACTTTAATTTTTTTTGACGTGACAACGTCTTATAAATTGGTTTGCCGGGTGACACTTCAAGAAACTGCGTTACGCTCCGCTCACGTTATGCGCTCACAATGAGAGCGAGTGAGAGGCACGCGTCCCTTCCACTCGGGCATGGTTAGCCCGCCTAAGAGCGAGAGAGACAGACATAAAAAGTTACGTATGTATGTGTAAAGGTAAAAATAAAATTTTGTTAATATGAAATTCAGTGCGAGATTCTTTGTATAAATTAATGTTTTAAATATAATTCTTTGTATAAATAAATGTTTTAAATTGTTACTATTATTTCATCCTTCTTCCTACTATACGAATGAATATTCACATTAAAATTATTTTACCACTCAAAGTCGTTGTCACGTAAAACTTTCGCCCGTATACCGACTTTACAGGCAACCAATTTTTTTTTATTCTTTTGGGTTAATAATACATATTTTTTTGAAATGTGCTCATTAAGCCCTTTCATTTGATACCCAACATGGTAAGATTAAATATATTTTTTTTTAGTTCCTCTCTTTATTTCCTCTAGAGGGCGCCATTTTTAATTTAATGTGATGTCACTTAGCCTACAACCAGCGGACGATCAAGACGCTTCCAACGATACCTCATTTTTCAAATTATGATGAGTCGTTTACAAGATATGAGGGAACAGATGAACATACATACAAACATACATACATACCGGTCAAAATCATAACCCTCCTTTTTTCTTCGCCGTAGTCGGGTAAAAATGGAACGAACTTTTTCCTTTTTTCTATTCTCAGTCGGTTTTTCAATCGGGAACTTCTCAGTAGCAGCCTAGAGTCCGGATGTGTGCCTTATTACTCCTCTACTCAACCGTTTGCGGAAACAAGGCGTGATGTTATGTTAGTTATACAGGGTGTTAGGTAAACACCGTTGTCACTCAAACCATGGGTAGTTGACTTAAATACATCCTAATTTTATTCGTCAAATCCGAGTGAGCAAACAGTACATGCAATGTGAATATGAGGTAAGGCGAGTGGCATACACTACAAGTAACTACGTACGGAAAATTTTTATAGACCACTCAAATTCCATTCACAGGTAGCTTTATAGAACTGAAAGTATTTTCCAATTTTAGAATTGTAGCTTACGAATGTGTAGTTTCATTGGTTTGGAATATTTGAATTTTACCATTCTCAAAAGTTCTTGGATAGTAGAACTGTTGGACTGTAGGTATTCTTAATTCAGTTCCGAAGAAGGTAGACAAAAGTGTTCACTTTTGCAGATTTTTTTTTAACTTTACTTTGTTATGTTTGAGAAAAAATGTTCACGATTCATTTGAATACTTCTTATCAACTTTTACATAATTTTATCCGAAAAAAAAAAACAAAATCCGTAATCTGTCCTTATCAGTGTTTTATATTGGTGTAAGTACGTTATGTAACCTCCAAATTAAGGGGCATGCGCTAAGGTAGCCAGTGAGATTCAAATTTTTTTACGTTTTTTGCAATTTGCAGGTCAGTATCAGGTTGTTTGTTGATATAAATATGATTTGCGGCCGTAACAAATATGGATTTACATAATTATAAACATTAGAATCGACAACTCTCAAGTGCATTGAATGACAATTTCATGAAATCATGACATTGGCACTTATATGAACTTAAGGAGTTGTATTGCTGATTCTAATGATTATAATTCTTTTAATATTTTTTACGGCCGCAAATCATAAAGATCAACATACAACCTGATACTGACCTACAAATTGCAAAAAACCTAAGAAAATTTGAATTTCGCGGGCCACCGATGAAAGTCCCATCCCTAGCGGAACTGTGACTAAAACCAGCTATCAGTAACTACATGTTCCGGGAAGGGAACTTTCGTAGGATATACATTACGCTCTGACAATGTTTGTGGTGCCCTACATAAAGTTCCGATGGGTTGTAACTAGTACTTGAAACTTGTATGGTTTCACCCCATTACAAGTATAAACCGGTAAACTCTCGTAAGTTTGAAGACCGCTATAGTGTTGTGATTGGTTGACCACAGTTATAACAACCATTACACATTCGCCCCCTATTACAAGGGACTTAAATATAACTGACGAAATGTGGGTGATATAGATGCACCTCTGGCTTACCCTTCGGGACCACATAAGTGATGTAAAGTTATACAGGGTGTAAAACACCGTTGCCACTCAAACCATGGGTAGTTGACTTAAATATAAAAATAAATGACCGAGTAACAATAAAAAAATTCCTTATTTTCATTAGAAGTTTAAAAAATGTTTATATCCGACACCGTGGTCGCTAGCGAAACAGCTGAGGAAGGGGTCGCGCTCAGGGTCAGTTCCCGTCCCGCACCCGTGTTGAGATGCAAGTTGGTTGCCCTAAAAAAAAAACCGTTCAAGTGCATTTAGAACCACGCACAATGTAGGGTTCCGTAGTTGGGATGAATTTATTCTTTTATTCATTTATTCTAATATACTTAACATTGTAGTTGAAAAACTTGAGAACATGTTTTTGCAACTGCACATTTAAGTTGGTCGATTATTACTCGGTAATTTGTGGAGCCTACGTAGCGGTGATAATTTTCCTTTTAATTTCGTTATATATACTACTGCCGTGAATTTTCAACACACAAAAATCAAACATTTAGCTGGCGGGGGACGACGACACTTGACTCTAACAAAAATTAGCACTTTAAAGCTTAATATTTCGCAAACGGATCCCTGAATCCAATCCACTTTACGTTTACGGGAGGTACCCTAAAAAAAATATTTTTTACGATTTTCTTTTACCACTTTGTCGGCGTGATTTATATGTATATACCAAATTACAGATTTCTAGTGAGTTCCAACAGTCTCTGAGCTAAGCCGCGGACAGACGGACAGACAGACAAACGGACATGGCAAAACTATAAGGGTTCCTTGTTGACTACGGAACCCTAAAAAGGGTGAAATACTCTTGGGGAAAAATGCAGATTTTCTTAATTTTGTTTTTTTAAATTTTCCATTGATTTTACTTTCTATAAATGAAATCAAACCACTGGTTTAAAGGATAACGGTGTTTACCCTAACACCCTGTATAACATTTGACATTATTGACATGAGATTTACCAGAATAATTTTAATTGAAAATGCCTGTCTCGATGGTGTTGTCGTATGCGCGATCGAACCCCGGGTAAGGCAGCGTTCATTTAGATTTGCCTCGCTCTCGATGCCTGATATAAGTTCTTTAGTAACTTGTTCTACCATTGTAAGAACTTTGTAACCATATTTATCTGCAAATAAATATTTGACCTTGACTTTGACTTATAACATTCATTTAGAGTTAGTTATTCGAAGTGGAAAACACAGGTGTTATTAAGTATTCTAGGACTTATAAGATAATGTCTTATTCATAAACCGGCCAAGTGCGAGTTGGACTCCCCACTGGAAGGGTTCCGTACGATCGTACAATATTTAGCAAAAAACGCAGAAAAAAAACACGTTTCTAGTACCCCCTTTTAATCTATTATTTCATAAAGTTACTTATAAATTACATTTTTAATTATTAGAATATAAAAATATTTAAAAATATAAAAATAGTAGCCCACTGGTATCGGGAACATACCCCCTTTAATTATTACCTAACTTTCGTTAATTTTTTTATTATTTGTTGTTATAGCGGCAATAGAAATACACAATCTAAAAAAGAACGAAAAATATTTTATTTGGGACACGCACAGGAAATAAAACAATAAACCAAATATTAAAACTAACAAAACCAATAAAACAAGTAATAAAAAATAAAAAACAACGTGTTAAAGGACAAGAAAACCTGTGCGAGACCCAAAAAGGCTCCTATCTCAGCAATCTGTGAAAATTTCAACTGTCTACCCTATTACGGTTCATGAGATACAGCTCGCTGACAGACAGACGGACAGCGTAGGCTTAGTAATAGGGTTCTGTTTGGAAACTTTCGGGTATGGAACCCTAAAAAAGATTTTCAGAAAAGCGGAAAAATATATCATTTCTGTCTCGTTTAGTATCAAAATATTTAGTCCCTGACAGGCTTTTTATTTATGACAAGTATCCCATAAAATTAGGCAAGTCGTAAATACTAGCAACTCTAATCTAGTGCTTAGCTTGCCTCTCTCGTTTGACGGCTATATAAAGACATGTTTTATAGTTACAGCCAAAACCCACCATAATAATTATTACTGTATTGTATACAGTAAGTTATTGCATTCTTGTATGTGGTCATGACGTCATGTCACCACCATTATCTGCCTGCGATTATGAATAATATATGGTTTGAAGATCCATAGATTATTTATTATTTTGGACGTGGTAATGAACATTTATGAGGATATTTATGGAGCTTGTGGCTAAGTAATAACAGCCGCACGGGTCGATCGATCAGATAAAGCTACACTTGCTGCGGTTGGTCCGTGGATGGGTGACCATTTTTACACACCAAGACCCACTCTGTGCCTCGGAAAGCATGTTAACAACTCTATATACTTCGATAAGTCGATTGAGAGCGTCCGGTCTGCACCAAGTGCAAAGGGCAACTGATAGAAATCCGACAACTGACGAAACACGAAGTTTGCCGAGGGACATTAAGAAAACAGTTGTACTGTACTAAGAGAAGTAGTTACTGACAAGGTCCTGTCCGAGCTTCAGTTGATTAAAAGATACGGTAAATAGGTCAATGTGAAGCCATTTAAAATACGCCTGTTAATGAAAGTTTTGTGAACTTTGGCAATCGTGATATAATTCTATTGATCAGTTGCTGTAAAACTTAGAAGATATTAAAAGCGAGGTTCGCAAACATGATTTCTTTGATAAATCAATCTGTCTAATCTTTTCCAAACTATGTTGGGGACGGCTTCCAGTCTAACCGGGTGCAGCTGAATACCAGAATTTTATATTATTGCCTATCTGACCTCCACAACCCAATAACTGGGCAGGTAATGCGATACACGTTGGCGAGACTGGTTGTCACTTTCGGTCTTTTGACGACCCGTAACGACTGTCAAAGATCCACGAATGACAGCCGGGACCAATTATTAGCTTAACGTGCTTTCCGAGGCACGGAGGACTCTCGGTATGTTAAGATGGTCACCCATACATGGACCAACCCCGGCAAGCGCAGCTTAACTTGATGGATCGACTCGTGCGGGTGTTATTACTCATGGCCGATTCCTATATTTTACCGACCGTAAATGGTTAAACTTAAGACGTGTATCTTTAACAATAATGAAGCGAATACCTCATAGTTTTGCATAGTAGACCCTCCCTTATGGAAGTAGCTATACCAGCTAAAAGCTTATGAATCTATTTATCTCAGACCAAATAAAAAACCAAGACAGAGCGCTGTCAACAGTGACATGAGGCCGGTTTCGTAAACATGTGTGCACATATTTTGGTGTAGTTTGATTGTAAATGGTTGTATATGTGTGCGTTTGAGCGTGTATGCACAGAGCGGTGGTGTAGTTTTGGCATGCTTCACTTTATTGTTCGCAGCGCTCCTTCTGGGTTTTTTATTTGGTCTGAGCTATTTATATGCCCAGTTTTGGCAACAAAAAAAACCTAGCACTGGTAAGCAAAACGACTCGTTTTTGTTTATAGGAACCGAGTATTAGCCACGAGCTCCTCATCAAACCCAAAGCGAAACATGATTTCTTTGATCATCAAATTTCAAATCATTCATGTTAAGATGATAAAAACCCCTTACATCCAAATGTTCCACATACGCTAGTCTACTCACATAACTCTTACAAGGCAATAAAAATAATATTTGTCACATTACATTCTTGCCCAATAAAGATGACAATAACCACAAACTGCCACAAGCAATAAAACTATAAAATTGCCTACGTGTCTATGAATGAAACGATAGATGTATGGGAAGATAGAGATGGGTATACTATATGAGTGAACGAGGGCGTAAGAAAGATAAAGACAGACATATTTCCCAAGCTTCGAGTTATGGCAGATTTATTACTTTCGGACAATTTAGAATGTATTCAGACTCGTAACCACAGCAACGTGTTGTGTATTTTAGCGAACAAAATGACCCCAAGGAATGGGATAAATGGATTTGTCTTGTCCTAAGTTTGAATTTCATAGTTAGGGAGTCCAATATGTGACCGCGGAACTAAAACCATCAGTTTCAGAACTTTTGGTATCAGTTGAATAAATCTTGGGACAAAACTATTTGTGTTATTGCTAAAGAGGACTTATGATGTTAAGGATATGTTACAAGTTTTATCCAATCAAGTGCCGGCCGCCATTTTTTTTTGGCAATAGTCCAACTGTCATGCCTCTTACGGTTGGTCGAGTAACCTGCGGGGCAATTCCCTTCTTTATAAGAACGTTCACATTCGCATCTCACTCGCAATCTGTAAAAAAAAACCATCAATTTACAAACATTTTTGACAAGTTTGACAGATTTTCCGACTTGAATGTGAACGTTTTTTGTGTAAGATAATTGGCCGTCTGATATCGAGTTGAATTTTAACTGTCGCGCCGCGTTAACTTTTGTTTAGTTTTACTTTTCTAAGACTCCGCTGTCCGTCCGTGTGTGCGTCTGTCTGTCAGAGGGCTGTGTCTCATGAACCGTAATAGGTAGACAGTTGTAATTTTCACAGTTTGTGTATTTCTGTTGCCGCTTTATAAAAAAAAAATAAGAAACGTGTTTTTTTCAGCGTTTTTTGTTAAATATTTTTCGGTGGTACGGAACTCTTCGCGTGCGATGTCAACTCCCACTGGCCGTTCTAACTATCATTGCCAGCTTTAGTTACCTTTCCAAACACGTCTTTATGAAATGATGTTATAGTAAAATCGAATAGGTACTGAAAATCTTTCAGCACATTGTTTTCATAAACTTTGGTCATGATGTGTTTTCGAGTATTTTTAGGAGTTTCTTCTGATTATTTAAATAAAATGATGGCCGCTTTGTCTCAGTTCCATTGTAGTAAGAAACATAACTTCACGACTGAATTCCCCGGGTTAGGCAGTGGTATAACTGAATAAAATATTACCAATACTCGTTGTTTCTACTTGCTCTCTTCTTCATTGACATTATAACTAACATAGAAATCTAGTATGTATAAATGGGGTACGTAAATACTGTACTTAGGATTTAATCATACGAAATGAAAGCACACAAATTCTATGCTATGATCCAATATAAGAGTAAGCTTCGGTTTCATTGCCTCAGTAAATTATGACGTATCATCTGGCGACAATCCTGACAACCATATAGAAATGTATTACTAAGGAGTAAGACTGAAAACGTCTCAGATATATCTTACTCAATATGTATGTCTTATCATAAAGTACTACTACCGATTTTATGCGCTTCGGCAATCTTCATGTTTCGTAAATACAAACTTATTTGGGAATACAAATAGAGTTGGTTTTCCCAGTAATTGATCATTTTGGTGTGTTATTTTTTTTTATTAAACAAAATAAATAAGATCAAAGTAAATCATCATCATCATCTAAATTTCATCTAAACTGGCGACTATACTATAAACATTAATAAAAAAATGTGCGTTTGTTTTAAATGTTGGTTTCAGCAATTTAAGTAATGATTCTGGCCATCGCATGTTCGTCAAAATTTTTTACTCTGATTGGTAAGGCGCATTGTTTAAATCGTAGTATTGTTACTAATAGAATTTCACTTCTCTCTTTCTTTTTCGTGTGGTACACACTAAAGTGACTCAAGTCATTATAGTTACTAACCTATAGTGTATATGTATATAACCTATAGTGTATATATGTCAAGTCGCTATAGTGACTAACCTGGTGTCAGAGTTTTTATGCCGCTCATGGGCTTCCGACTTGCCTTCACATGCCTTCGACACATATTTCTCAGGCATCATCATGTCAGGCTCTCGTTTTCGTCACGATGTTTTCTCTCACCGTTTTTGGAGCAATAATAATTTGATAATTATATTGGGAAATGGGAAATTGACGTTTTTTTGTCACACATAGATAACCTCGTCACTTCTATGATTTAAAATATTCATCAATTGCTTGGTATTATATCGAATAATGACCATCATAGACAACTACCAATAGTAAAAAAACCTTATTACTTATAGTTTTCTAAACATAAAAAATACCTTAAACATGACTCCTCATTTTGTTAGCAGAAATGACCACTATTTTTTTTTTTACTTAGCCATAACGTATTTGTTTCACTTAATCTAAGTGGTTATCTTAGTTTTTAAACGTTAGTCCATAAAAGTTTTAAAACATTAGTGTTCATGGTTGTTATATAAATTAAGAAAACGTTAGTATGAAAAATGCAACTTCTTTAAAATTCCCCATACAAAACACCAATTTCATAGGTTACAATAAGCACACGAATCAGAAAGGTCAGAGGTGGCTTGGGTTCGAACTCGAGACCTATGATTTGGCAGTCTATCTGACGGTCACACCACTAGGCTATCACTGCTAATTCCACTGACACTCGCAGATACGTCACTCAGCTGTTCCTAGATTGATTTGTAGAATATAGTTGGTGCGCGGGAAAGCTGAGATTACGGACGCTTCTATCCCTTTGTCCAGTTGAAATGCCTATCTGTCACTATATACCTACCTTAGTAGTAGATTAGATTTCAAGATGAAGTGACTGATTTGTCTGTTGGAGCCATTTGTAGTCAATCTATAAATCTGCCTAGCCTTTTCCCAACTATGTTGGGGTCAGTCAAACCGGCAGCTGAATACCAGAATTTTATATTGCCTATTTGACCTTCACAACCCAGTAACTGGGTAGGTAATGCGATACACCTTGGTGAGACTAGTTGTCAGACTTTCGGGCGGTCCGTTACGTAAGCACTGTATAGCGATGAAGCAGCTTATCTGGTTGCAACACAGCACACATTTAGTACTAAAACTTGAGATAACTTCGACAAATTGTCCTCAACTCCAACGGGAAGCGCCAGTCAGTTCCCTATACAATATTCATCGGATGTAGTACACAGGGTGTGGTGATGTGATAAAATGTTGGTTGGTTCTAATTAACTTTGCTGCCACAGTTTTAGTTTTATAGGGCTTTTAGCAGTGTTTTGGAGTATTTTGAGAAAAGGTGATTAATGGATATCTCCGTCTGTTTTTTAATACTGTAGACTAAATTGAAATTTCAAGTGAAAGTCACTTGAAATTTTATTTGTTTTTTCAATTTGAAGTTTGACATTTGCACCTTGCAAATTAGTCTACGATATTCAAAATCAATCTGCCTAGCCTTTTCCCAACTATATTGGGTTCGGCTTCCAGTCTAACCGGATGCAGCTGAATACCAATATTTTAGATGGAGGGACTGCCTGTCTGACCTCCACAACCCAGTAACTGGGTAGGTAATGCGATACACCTTGGTGAGACTGGTTGTCAGACTTTCGGGCTTCTGACGACCCGTAACGACTGTCAAAGATCCACGAATGACAGCCGGGACCAACGGCTTAACGTGCTTTCCGAGGCACGGAGGAGTCTCGGTATGTAAGGATGGTCACCAATCCATGGACCAACCCCGGCAAGCCCGGCGACCCGTGCGGCTGTTATTACTTAGCCACGAGCTCCTCTATTTGTATTATTAGTTGATAAGTTGTTGAGTTTATGTAGGTACGTACTTAGTTATCGTAGTTTGCGTTTATTGTATAACAGATAGCACTTATTTATGTCTATTTTGGATACACTTTATTTTGTAGATAAAGTACACAGTTATGGACGGAACATTTTCATGTTTTTGTCATACCCCCATATTTCTGTTCATTGCAGTAGAGTTAGAACAATAGATACCTAAACACTATTAATGAAGAAACTTAGCTTAGAACTAAAAGCTCTGCAAGGAAGGACTCGTCTGGTGTACTAATATTCCTGAGGACACCCATTTGCGAGCAGTGGAGGCCCAGTGCTATTGAACTAAGCCAGGCGC
The DNA here is from genome assembly GCA_948473465.1 of Lithophane ornitopus. Classification (NCBI taxonomy): domain Eukaryota; kingdom Metazoa; phylum Arthropoda; class Insecta; order Lepidoptera; family Noctuidae; genus Lithophane; species Lithophane ornitopus. The sequence continues at coordinate 10,783,831 of OX419632.1, read as the reverse complement.
TTTAATTTTTGTAAATAATTTCATCACCACTGCTCTCAAAACGGTGAAGGAGAACATTGTGAGAAAACCGGCATGTCCTAGAAAATTCGAAGACACGTGACATTTACCAACCCGCACTCCCGCGTGGTGGATTACACAGCCCACTCCCTCCCGAAGAGAGGAGGCCTGTGTCCCAGCAGTGGGGACATTATAGGCTAATTATGCTTATACCTATTTCATAATCTGCTTAGCCTTTTTCAAACTACTTAGGGTCGGTTTCCAGTCTTACCGGATGCAGCCAAACACCAGTATTTGACATGGAGCGACTACCTATCTGACCTCCATAAACCGTTTACTTTCCCCCTATAATTCCCACATAGTGAGAAATATCCTCATTAAGTATCCTTGTGTAATGGTATGCAGAAAAACTTGTGAACTCAAGTACCAATGACGTAACACGACTCACACGTCCGTTAGTTTGAAATCAGAAATCGACAGTCGCTAGCCGCCACTCGCATCACTTGAGTCCTTTTATAATCATTATATTTGTATACCGTGTTTAGTTATAGTTTAGGGGTATGAGGAACAGGGTGTAAAGTTCACTCATACTCCATAGAAAAGGGAGGATCCTCCAACCAGACGGGTGTTGTGTCTGGCGGGCAACTGCCCAACGATTGATGTTAGGTTCTCGTATATAAGTCCACTGCACGGTAAACTTTAATTGCGCGATGCAGGATTTATGTGACGTCTGTCTGACGTCAGGTCTTTGATGCGTAGTTCGCATGTGGCGATGTAGGTACTGCCACAATAGTAACTTTATTATTAAACTCACTGTGTAATACCCAATGAACATTTAATTTCATTACACTATAGAGCCTGTAATCACATTCTAACAAAAGTTCTATACTTGTTTAGAACTCGTAATTACATAATTAAAAATAGGTACCTGAATACACGATGGTTAACAGACTTCGAGCATCTACGCAATTGATTAGTATTTTCTCCTCGCATACGGTACATTTCTATGCTTTGTATTCGTATTCAACGTACACATTGATAAAAGCGAAAGCACATGCGATTGATACGTCGATTGATAACCTCGGCTGGATTGATTGGCGTGAATGATTCATCGAAGCTAACAAGGGAAATGTATTGCTTTGGAGTTACTTTCTTGTTTTATGTAACGGATAATGAAGCCGTTAATTAAGTATGTTTAGCTGTTTATGTTTTGAGTAAACATTGAACTTTCTGAAATAGGTTAACGTTATAATTCTGATTTTGTTGATCTCTAAACGTAAATATTTTGCGCCGTTTGTGTATTCATGCAAGTAAAATACAATAGAGGAAGATATATTTAGTACCTAACCAATTCCGCTTCTACTATTCTTCAAGAGTCTTAAAAAACCCCAGCGCCCACTGCGCCCAGCGCACAGCGCGCTCTGCGACCAGCGCTCGGTGTGGCAACGCGTCGTGTTCTGGTTTGCGACTGGTCAATCGTCATCCAGAGGATGCCTCGTTGAGAGGTTGATACACGTGTCGATTTCTTACAGGGCGTTTAATGACGCTTGAAGCATAGTTAAACGGAAAAAGTTACTAAATATATCTACGTCTATTGTATTTTATAATGGATTTCCACAGTCACGCCTGAATCAATCAACTATCTTTCATGCAACACGAGGTCCTGGGTTTGTTTCCCATATCGAGTACAGTGTTATTGGGTTTTTCCATCAGACATTCCTCAGTAGCCGTCCGGATTCTAGGTAATTGCCCGGTGGATGATAATAGGCTTCCCCCCCCTATTTCCATGTGAAATGTGGGTGTACCTGCTGCAGGTTAATTGAAACTTCAGGTTACATTTAAAAGTATAAGTTTTCAGAAAATAGCATCACGCCTTTTTACACCGAAGGGTTAGGCACAGGTGAGCTCTAGATTCTAGGATTAGAGGAAAATATAGTGCAATATCCTATACTTACTATTAAATGACCAATATTTATAAATTACCAGCTACTCCCCGCGGTTTCACCGGCGTAAGTTTCGATCCCGTGGGAATATCGGGATAAAAAGTATCCTAAGACCTACCATCTTATTCCAGGTCATGGTCTACCCATGTGCCAAATTTTATCCAAATTCATTCAGTCGTCATAGCGTGAAAGCGTAACAAACAAACAAACTCACTTTAGCATTTATAATAATAGTTAGAATTTTTGTAATCACATTCTCGAAAATGGCTCTTAGGATTTCGATGAGAGTTGCAATATAAGGGTGCGAAACACGCGAAAAATCGATCTATATAGGTCTCATATCTGGAAAAAATCGTTTTCTCTATTTTCACCCGAGAATGACTTGGTCGCCCAGGTACTAACTGCGTAATAACGCAAGTCACAACACAGATACTTCATCGCAACTGCCACCAACGTTTGTGAAGAGCAAATATTTTTCTTTGATTCAACATAAAGGCTGTAAGGGACAGCCCTCCGCAGACTGATGGGACGAATTCAGCATATCATGCTAAGACGATCGATACATCAAATTATTTCAGGAACATTATGGGAATCCAATAAACCTGATTTGTATTATTACCTCACGCCCAATGTATCGTTAAAGTGGCGAAACCCGCGTAGGTGCACCACAGAAGTGGCCACACTCCCCCGTGTCGGGAGGGCGCGCTTGAGTATTTTAACATCCATTGCTGGTTTTTATTTTATTTTAGCTGTTTTATTTACATAAATGGAGTGCTGCGTACAGAGAATGTAATTTTACATTGAAATAAAGGAATAGTAACTGGAAAAACGATTAAAAAAATTAAAACTTTCCTGAGAAAATTTCCGGTGGAATATGATTCAAAATAAGGAGCTGCCCCCTGTTAATTTGCGGAGGGCTGTCCCTTACACCCTGCATATTTCGAAATCCCATAAATTACTGTTGAACTAAAACGAAACTTCGATATAAAACCAAAGTCCTAGCTGAAAGAATTCAGAATTTCAGATCTTACATAATTAGAGCACTAAACCACATAACGTCTGTGGGTCCACTAACGTCGAATTTTACAATAAAATTAAACAGAGGAGAGTAAAAACCGGAACTAGGTCAAATACCAGGAGATTAGAAATACAGTGGAGTTGCTACTATCAGAACTATTTGAAGGGTTAAATACTGTTTTTGTTTCACAACCTTCTTCAATTACATTCAAGGATCTTCAGTTGAGACGGGATTAGAAGAATTCAAAAGCGGATTCAAAAGCGGATTTTATGGTAAATTCTTACTTGTCTTAACTTTCTGATACACCAATTTGTTAGCTTATTAAAATAAAACAGAATACCCGTAAAATTTCGCCATTTATATTTTTAATTCACCTCTTTTCCTCATGAGTTATCCGAATATCAAAATATATTTGGCCTAGGTATTGGCGTGAAAATTTATTTTCTTTTACAATAGACATCAGCGGTACGCAAAATTTGGAACCAATTTATAAGATTAATGCCAAACAAAAACGTTCAGTTATTTATAGAATCTCGCCATATAATTAGCCACCTAAATCGTCTCTTTTAATTGAGTACCTGTATATTATATTATTATTTATGAACAGGGGTTCTTTAATATATTGTAACCGCCTTAGTGTAAATACCTACATTCTGAGCAAATAAATATTCTATTCTATTCTATTATTAATTAGGAGATCTAGGAAGCGCCGCACTATCATCAGATTAGTAATACTGGTACCGAAACCGGTAGATCAAATGTCAGAGTTTCAGAGTTTTTACTATTCTATTCGAGTGACATAGTAAATTGTTAGGCACCGATGGCTTACTACGACATACACAGCTTACCCTATTTTGTATTGGTATTGGTACCTATACGTATTGGTATCGGTGCCTACACGTATTGTATTGGTATTGGGCAGTCGATTCCATTTTATTGTCTCTTTCGCGTCATTGTGTTTCATGTTTACTATTTCCGGGAACATTTAGGAGTAATTACTATTTATTACTTGTAGTCCATGTCAAGTTACTTGATGTTTTTATTTTGCGAGATCCCGTGTCGGGATACGTAGTAAAAAATGTTTATCGTTGTTTAAAAATAGTTCGGTTTTAGTACCAAGGTGAAGTCCACCGTATGTTTATTTCTTTCCAACGTTTTTTGGTTCGTTCAGACTTGATTACCTACTATTGATAGTATAAACTATTGAAAAGAAATCGCTATCTACCAAGGAGCCTGTTTCAATGTTATCTGCACCAGCATTGCATAGGCTCTCCATCTATGGTGTGTTGTATTTCATGACCACAATTTTACATTTTGAGAACATAATTTTTTCTTCATAAATTTTTTGGAGTCGGCGTTATATTAACATAATTATTATTCTTCCATTTATCTCTTACAGCTGTCAAGTCAGTGTTTTCTTCCTTCAATGCTCTATCACCTCACAATCCTTCATAAAAAAACTAGCTGTTGCCCGCGACTTTCTCTACGATCCAGGATGAAAAGTAGCCCATGTCCTTCTCTAGGTCATGGTCTACCCATGTGCCAAATTGCATCCAAATCCGTTCAGCCGTTTTTGCGTGAAAGCGTAACAAACAAATAAACAAACGAACTCACTTTCGCATTTATAATATTAGTTAGGATAATTCAATAAATCCAATCAATCAATTAAATAAATTTTCCATAATTTTATCATCTGTGATTATTTAACCGTCTTCTACGTTAAGATTAAAATCCGCAAACATCGATTTACAAATGGAAGTCTCAGTACCAATTATTTTTCTCGAAAATTCTTTAGCATTTCATGGAAAAAATAAAATGGAATCCACGCGTTTAATTCACGAGTGATGTCTTCCCAGACATGACGGAGATTCTCGATTTTTCCTCCTTTTCTTCACAAAACAAAAGTGGGTGATTCTTCTTCAACGTTGAGCGAAATAAAAATGTTCTACAAACACCGGATTGCTTTCTTAAGTCCATAGCTTCGGAGTTAAGTTTAATTTAAGTTTTACGAGTAGAGGTATGTTACTGCAGTCTGTTGGTACTTTGAAGGTTTGATCCGTGTTTTCAAGAAATCTTTTTACGGTTTTAATTTTATGGACTTACATGAAGGTATCTTTTTTTCCGTTTCTTATTTTCTGGTACAGCACACCTATTTGTCTAAAATGTAAATCATCGGTCGGTTCGTGTTTGTTTGTTAAAAAAACTTTTTACAAAAAAAAACAACCGTTTTTTTTTGTAAAAAGTTTTTATGTTTCAGTTTTTAATTGTGGTACCTACCCCACACAAATCCGAATACCACTACCTGCTATGTAAATAACAGTGAAGGAGTCAAACAGGATATCGTCTAGATAAACTAAGTGGAAAAAATACGTAATATTGAAGCTAACTCAAAAATTACGCAAGCAAAGTTAATAAAATTTATATGGGACCACCTCGGAAGCATGACCTACCAAACAAAAAAAGAATCATCAAAATCGATTCATAATTGGCGGAGTAATCGCGTAACAATCATACAAAAAAAAAACATACAGACGAATTGAGAACCTCCTCCTTTTTAAAGAAGTCGGTTAAAAAGTAGCTTTAAATCATATCTTAAAAAATAAGATAAGTATAGTTTGAAATATAATGTAGAAACAAAACATTTATAGGTAGGTACTAACAATAAATTCATCTAAAACAAAACACTGACAAAACATTTTCTATCAATTTATTGTCAGTAAGATTTAGGACCAAAGTGATTCATCCTTCAGTAAAACGAACATTCAAGGGTGTTCCATTTCATTTGACCGATATTTTTTATAGTGATGTCCAATTATTTTACGATGTGTTATATTTTATTACGCCTCGTAAGATCCGTAAATATTTCTTTGATATCTCGCTGTTTACGATCATTGAAATATTTTGGTCGTAACGGATGTAGAAGCAATAAATATTTTTTGTCGAATGTTCTGCTCAAGAAATATTCTTAATATTATTTTAACACTTGCCTCAAACTTGAACGGCAGTAGTGTCTCTAAAGGTTAAAAAAATGTAAACAAATCGTTGAAAGGGTTTTTTATAGTTGACACTTTCTTGTTTAAAAATACGTTATAACAAAATTAAATTTATTTTCGATCACGGGATAGTTTCCTCTTTTATTATATTATGCTAAACTTTATCATTTATTCTTAAACTACTCTTCGTAGATATAACTGCTTGAACATAATTTTTTAGTTAGATTTATTATAATGATATAATATTTTGTAATCTGTCTATTGTAAAGAGCCCAAAAAGACAGGTTCCCCAAACCTTTTCGAAAATACAACGAATTAGATAACGTTGCTAAATTGAAGAGTACAACTGTGACGTAGTTTGGCAACTGAAGGGGCAGGTATTACGTTTAGTCGGTTAATCAGACGCCTTTGTTGACAGCGCTAAAAGAAGAACAGAAAATGTTTAAATTAGACAAAATACTTGATGATACCACTGAACGCTTTATTATTAATGTAACAGATAGTTCATCAGATTCCAATTCAAAATAGAGCCTATTAATATGTGAGTCTATATAATATGATTGTAACATTTGAAATAAGAGGTTTAGCATCTATGAGTCAAGTTGTTTATTTTTGTTTACCCTTTTTTAACTACCTAAACCTATGGAGTATAGGTATATCTTTTATGTACACAGCACAGTAGTCACACACAGTTTTGTAGTCCCAAGCATTAAGATCTACCTTACATTTGTGTAAGATTCAAAAAAAAATTCTCCTAAATAATTGATAGATATGTTATGGTGTTACGAACGTATCGAAAACATACTACAACTAAATAATTTAATGTCTTTGCAAAGTCTAGGGAACAAGCAAGCCAACTATAGCACTACCTGAACTATAGATATTTAATACATTTTTACTTTTTCACTAACAACCCTATGATTTAATCAAACACTTAAAATTTGTATTGAATTACGCTTCCATTGAAATAAATTAAGTTAAATAAAAAGCGTTAAAATTAAAATAATTACTATGAATGCCCTTGTTCCCTAGACTTTGTTGAGTGTATTATGAAATTGGTATTTTCTCAAAGTTGAAATTTTTATTTCAGGAGAAAAAAGCTTGTGAATTTCGCGTAACTGTAAGGTATTCTATACTCATGACTATATTTTAATTATAATCATTCTTTGAGCTACAATTCTAGTTATTTTTGGAATGCGGTTGTATATACATAGTATGACGTTGCAATATTTACTCCATTGGTTTTGACAGCTCTTTTGTCACGTTGTTTTATTTGTTTACTTTTAGTTAACTACCTAAACCAATGGAGTATGTACACACGGCTACACATCAAGCTATACATTTCCAGTAAAAGCTGACCTCGCATTGTATGGATATCCTATACAATTCGAGATCAGCATAAACTGGAAATGTAAAGCTTGATGTGTAGCCGTGTGTACAAATTAAAAAAAATATAAGTCCAAAGCCCAAAACTAAATCCAGGAGATTTTGAGTTAAGATTTAATTAATAAAAAAATTACAACAACTTTTATTATATAATTATTTTCAAGATAGTTTATCATAGTCATTGTTATAATTTATCATGTCTTATTGTTAGTTTTTTTAATGCTTTTAGCTGGTATTATCATAGACATGAATAGCGATGTCAAATAAACTAAGTGAAAGCCTAATGGATGAATTTTATTTCATTCAGTAATGATAAAAAGCTTTTGACTCCGAAAATACGAACATTGCGGATCATTAATCGGTAAGTTACTTTAATTGATTGTAAAGTATGTATTTTATTAATAAAAACTAGCTTTTGCCCGCGGCTTCGCCCGCGTGGATGTCGGAAATTATCCCACGGGAATGTGCTACCGGGATAAAAGTATCCTATGTCCCATAACCCACGTGGTCTGTCTAGGCGACCTAGGCGTTACGGCGTAAAAGTAACAGACTTGAGACAGCCAGTCTGTAACTTTATATATTAGTGGTAGTCCATATCTATATTGTGGTGATAGTGTGGATAGTATGGACAGCAGTATGAAACTGTCGGAAAGATTAATGAAAAAATATTGTATAAAGATTAATGAAAAAACTATGGCATATTGTATGGAAGATGGAAACTAAGGCGAAAGCTTTGGGGGAGCCTGCGATATTCAAATTTTCTTATGTTTTTTGCTTTTTACAGGTCAGTATCAAGTTTTATGTTGATCTAAATAATGAGTCGCAGTTGTTTCAAATATTTATTTATCTAATCTAACTAATATTGCAGGAGTTGTATTCCTGTATCTAATGGTTATTATTCTGTAAAGCTACTATTTGCTACGATCGCGAATCATATTTTAATCATATTGACATTCGAAACTTACCCATTAAACGATTTAAAAGCTGTATTAAAACCAAACTTTGTAAAAAAGGGTACTATACAATTTCAGATTATTTAGAAGACAAAAAGCATGGGATTGAGCTGCTCGCTCTGCTAACATTTTGTCATTTTGGCATTGTGACATTTTGAATAAGTGAAAATCATCAAAATATACCTACCAGTTTTATATACAAATTCACATTATTGAATATTATATGTAGGATATTGACAAAATGACATGATTGCTTTGTAAAGTATTGTATTATTGTGAATGTGAGGACTATGTGGATGTTTATTTTGTTTTTATTCTTATATTTTTTCTTCTCAGTTAGTTTTAACAATGGTCTGGCAATTTGAGAACTTGATGCGGCCTACACAAATGTCCTTTCTTTGGTATTGTTCGTCGAGTCGTTGAGCTCCTTAAGTTCTGAGCTGAGCTCCACTATTACTGACAAATGCTTGCAGTGACAAGACAGGTTCACTCAAATCTGTGTGGTTCATTCCTCAAAAGACCATTTCAGACTCTAATCTACATGGCCCTCATAGGGCCTAACCAATATGCCAATATCTGACCTAGGTATGTCCGGACTTTAAAAGAGACTGAGTTTGTTTCGGCCTTTCTTCTCAGAGTAGTCAGATAGGAAACGCCGACCTCATCTAGCTTAATTTTAATTTTTTTTGATATTATTACGACGTGTAAAAGTGATTCCAATAACCTATTTACAGAATAAACAATTTCATTTTAACATACAACCTGCCTGACACTGACTTGCAAATTGCAAAAAACTTAAGATTTGAATTTCGCGGGCTACCGGCGCATCCCCCTTAAGAAAATCGCATCATTTGCACAACGCCATCTATCGAGTAAGTACTCACTGGTAAACTCAAACTCTTCGTTCCAAGCCAAGAGCCAAGTAGTAATAACTTTTGATTGAGTGGACAGATTCTCAAGATACGGACTATGACTATATTCTCAATCCCTTAACGCTCTTGAAGAGAGTCCCGCAAAAATGTCAATAATAAGTACTTACATGTGAATTTTAAAATCAAGAGGGTAAAGAAGGGTTTTTACCCTCATGAGGGATGATTTTAGAAAAACGTAACTCTTTGTTAGTTACAAAAAGCATAAATTTTCACAGCCCTAACTTAAAAAAAAACCGGCCAAGTGCGTGTCCAACCATGCACAATGAAGGGTTCCGTAGTTGGGATGAATTATTTTATCAAACAAACTTTCGCAAAGTTTTATTGTTATTACGTCTATGGGCGTTTACTGTCCCTCAAAGTGTTAAAAAACTTGTTCTCGCATACAGAGTGTTTGGGTTTTTGCAACTTCACATGTAAGTTGGTCGATTTAAAGTTTTTGAGCTAAGTCGCGGACAGACAGACAGACAGACGGACATGGCGAAACTATAAAGCTTCCTTGTTGACTACGGAACTCTAAAAATGATAGGTTTCCCATAAAAACTTTCATCCCCTATATCCCCCCCCCCCCTTAAATTTGTTTTTGAGAAAATAATTGCCTATGTTCTTCGCCGGGATGCCATCTATCTCTTTACCAAATTTTATCGAGATCCGTTCAGTGGATCAGGCGTGAAAAGGTAACATACAGAATTACAGACGGACAGACAGACAGAGTTACTATCGAATTTATACTTTTAAGCATTAATTAGTATGGATTATGTGTTCAATTCAAAATGAGCCAAACGTTCGATAATTATGAATTCGGCGAAAGTCATTCTTCTACGGAGACTCTTAACACCGCGATTCAGAAAATGACGTTAAATGAACAACGCCATCTATCGAGCACGAAGTGATACTGTCAAAATATATGGGAAAACGTTTGAACACTCTGTAAGCTATGTAGAAAAGACGTAGGGTTCCATGACTGACTTGACTTGACTTGACTTGACTTGACTTGACTTGACCTGACTTGACCTGACTTGACCTGACTTGACCTGACTTGACCTGACTTGACCTGACTTGACCTGACTTGACCTGAACTTGACCTAACTTGATTTGGATTGAGTTGAGTTAACCTTGAGCAGGTATATTTTATCGCAGCAGGTACATTGGTAGTTGAAAGAAAAGTAGATTACATACCTTGCTAAAGTGAGTAATTAATGCACTCGTGTTTATTTAGTAAGCGCATTCGTGCCTTAATTACTCACTTTTTGCTCGATGTAACAATCTACAATTTAAAAAAAATTAAAATTTATCACCATTTTTTCATGATTAATATTTGTATCATGATTTAAAAGATAGATAGCGCCACCTATGGCACTACTACCAAACAATGGATCTGGAAAACTTGAATTAACCAAACTTTAGATTGGGTAAATTCACAATGTATCGCATTATGTTTCCGCGCGAAGTATGTGAACATATGATGATTATGATCGTGTGTTACACACGTTCTCACAAACCTACCTGATTTTACGCTAGTGTCACTTTACGACAATAGATGTCGTTACGTGTATCTACATTACGTACCTAATGAAAATTTCTTCTTGAATACTTTAAACTCTTATATCTTTTGATATTTTGAAGCGATTGCGATGAAACAAAGACTAAATGAAACATCGAGTTACACACAATATTTGAGTGTATAAGTTAACCATATTGATTTCGTACTTTTTACGTGATACTGGAACAATCAAACAAACGAACAGACAAACAGACAAACAGACAAAAATTCCAAAAATGGTAGAAATGGCATCTGTTGGTTATTCTTGGACACTCTACCTACGTTTTTTTTTTTTTTTTTCATTGTACAGAAACGCCTCGTCTACAGATTTATTATATTTTTTTTTTTTTTATTAATAAAAATTAAGTGCGTGCATTCTTTTTTTATATTAGGTCTTTACCTATGAAATTGCCGTTCTGCAGTACTGGCCATTTCAAATCAAAATAATTTTTGTTTGGCTAAGAATTCTAATTTCAAATTAATTTTATTTTAAAAACATGGTTTTTTTTCTCCAAAAGTAGTCATTTCTTTATTGATTAGTGTTACATTTTCATCGCATTTCAATCTTTTTCGTCATCATGGATACGTTAAAAATTCGAGTAATTATGGAATATGAGTACCGTCGTGGCAGCAACGCGGCACAAGCGGCACGCAACATCAACGACGTTTACGGAGCTAACACTACAAACCAACGCACCACCTGTTATTGGTTTGCTCGCTTCCGTTCTGGAAATTTCGACCTGAAAAATGAACCTCGCGGTCGTCCGAAGACTTTGGTCGACAACGACGAATTAAAGGCGATTGTGGAAGCTGATGATACACAATCTACGGCTGAATTAGTAGCAGCTTTCGACGTTAGCGTCAAAACAATATTGGTCCATTTGCGTCAAATTGGCAAGGTAAAAAAGCTTGACAAATGGGTGCCCCACGAACTCAATGATCGCCAGCGCGAAGTACGCGTCGAGACGTGCCTTGCACTGCTCAACAGACACACAAATGAAGGAATTTTGAACCGCATTGTTACCTGCGATGAAAAATGGATTCTGTTTGATAACCGCAAGCGCTCAGCAATTTGGTTGGATCCTGGTTCAGCACCTAAACAATGCCCTAAACGAAAACTTACCCCTAGAAAAGTGGTGGTCACTGTTTGGTGGTCTAGCGCCGGTGTGATTCATCACAGCTTCTTACCAAACGGGGTGAGCATTACTGCAGATGTGTACTGTGAAGAACTGAACACAATGATGGAGAAGCTGGCGCATCTCCAACCAGCATTGGTCAATCGCTCGTCTCCGCTGCTCCTGCACGACAACGCGCGACCTCATACTGCACAGCAGACGGTCTCCAAGTTGCAAGAACTGGGGTTGGAAGCTCTCCGTCATCCGCCCTACTCACCAGACCTTGCGCCTACAGACTACTACTTTTTCCAGAATTTGGATAACTTCTTGGCGGGAAAAAAATTCAATACCCGAGAGGCAGTACAAAATGCCTTTGAAGAATTTGTTGCCTCCCGTCCAGCTGATTTCTTTAAGAAGGGCATCAATAAACTGCCACTGCGATGGCAAAGATGCATTGATTGCATGGGTGATTACTTCGATTAATACAAATAAAAAATTCATGAAAAAAATTCGTTTAAATTTTTTCATACAAAACGGCAATTTCATAGGTAAAGACCTATTATCTTGCTCGGTCGACATTTATAAAAGAAAATATTTTGATCAAAATAGACCTTAGACCTTGTGGTCTGCCAGGGTTGCGGAATAGGCCGAAAGGGATACCGGGACCCTGGCAACAGGCAACTGAAGGAACACGGGTGGGTTTTAGTCAATAAAAGTCTGACACGCCCTTCCGCTCCGCCCAGAGCGGGAGAAGTCATTTGAGGATTTCCCACAAAAAAAAAAAAAAAGACCTTGTGGTATCGGCCCTGATTGGAGTCGAATACGGTCGAAGTTCGAACCTAAGAAGGCACTTTTCTTTGTATTATTTATTCCATCACCACTGCTCTCAAAACGGTGAAACCGGCATATCCTAGAAATAAAAAATTCGAAGACATTTATTGGTGTTGTTTCAATTATTATTTTTGTTATATGTGCCGAATATACTTTCATAAATAGGTAATGCATTTAGTAAAAAGCTGTTATTTTGACATTACACTTACGAGGATTCCCATGAATTTGATTTCACCCTGTATTTGTAGATGTAGCTATGGATAAAAATTATTTAAAAAGTAAGTAGGTAGGTAGCTCAGTCTGGTACTGTCCCACTGCAGTGCCAATCATACATACCACGACCACCACCCCTTCTGACTGCATGTTTGCATATCATTAAGACCAGGTTTCCTCGCAATGTTTTCCTAGTCTGTGGTACCTACCTCATTAAGCGAGAAAATATTATGTTATCGGAAAATAACGTTGGTGTAAACTAGCGGAATGAAAAGGTTTGTCGTTTTTCAGAAACTTCCTTTTCGTGAATTTTAACTACATAAATAACATAATTATAAATGCGAAAGTGAGTTTGTTTGTTTGTTACGCTTTCACGCTAAAACAGCTGAACGGATTTAGATGAAATTTGGCACAGGGGTAGACCATGACCTGGAATAGGACATAGGATACTTTTTATCCCGATATTCCCGCGGGATCGAGACTTACGCGGGTGAAACCGCGGGGCGCAGCTAGTAATATTATAAATATGAAATTCATGTTCGTATATTTGGATGTTTGTTACTCATTCACGCAAAAATAGGACGGATTTGAATGTAATTTGTCGCACATGTAGACCATGGCATGTGGATTTTTTATCCCGGTAGTACGTTTCCGTGTTATGATTTCCGACGTTACTTAACTATGAATGCTAATAATAAGTTTCATGCACCTTACAAGGTAACAAAATTCCAAACATTTTTATTCTGTCACTATACAAAATGTAACCGTTAACCACCGGGAAGGTTCGTAGAATTTCAGAAAAATATTATTTAATTTGATGCGAACATATTTCCCCATAATAACAGTTATCACGTTTCCCCGTAAAATCAACGGGCATAACATCGAGGGAAGGGATTATTTCGCATCGATGGAAATTCAAGCTCCATGAAATATCAACAGCTTTCTAATTTTCACATTACGTGAAAATTTATAAGTATCTCATCACAGCACAGAAAACAAGCAACCGAAATGTGCCTAATATTTTCATTCTGTGATTGTAAAAAATGGATCCGTTAACCACCGGGAAGGTTCGTCGAATTTAAGACCAATGTTATTTAATTTGATACCAACAAATTTTACCTGATTACTAGTTACCAACTTTTCGCCGAAAACTCAATATTCAGTGGGCAGAGCGACGAGCGAAGGGATTATTTCGCATCGACGGAATCAAGCCCCATGAAATATAATAAATCGACAGCTTTTTAGGTCAGATTTGATTAGATAGGTAGGTACTTTGTGGTATAACGAGCTGTCTATCTATTGTATACTTTCCTGTAATTTTGTAACACAAAAAACTAATAAATATTTACGAATTAAATTGTTTTTGATAGAAACTCAAACTATAAATCATTGCAAGTATGCAATGACCAAAGTTTTTAACTTCACTATTTCCATTTATTTCATTTTTATTCGTGAAACTTCACTTCCACTGATAAACACAATTATATTTTAATATATTTTATAATATGCCAAAAATCTAAAAAAATACACTTTCAGAACATCTTAATCCTTTCCTTAGATATGGCATCAACATCCTTATCTAATTCTCGCGTCACTCACACGATGAAAGCCTCTTCAATAACATTATAGGGATAATGAAGTCATGACGTCACTAATAAATACGTCTAAGTGAACTTCCCCATAAATTAAAACAATATACACACTAGTTTAGTAAGTAAATAGGTTAGTAAGGCACCGTCCTACCCCCGACGAGGAAGCAACTATACTCCATTTGAAATAAGATTAGAAATTTAAATAAGCCTTTTTTACAGTCCATTCACCCGATTTTGAATTCTATTGCGTTGGTGGCACGACAAATGGCAGCTGCAGTAGTCAGTTGGTATTGAGTAACGTTTTTTGCTTTTAATGCTATCCTTATGCCTACGGTATAGAAGTCAAAATCGGTTGAACGGACTGTAAAAAGGTTTGTTTAAATATCTAATCTTATTTCAAATGGAGTATAGCTATCAATGATTTTGTCCCTCGCTTGGCGGGCAGAGGGCCTAGACAAGTGACAATCGCTTCGAAAGCGTTTCGTATTTCTATAACAACTTTCAACAGAATTGACATATAAGCTGTTCGATAGCTTTTGCCTTTTCCATCGTCGTTATCGCTGATAGAATGCCACTTTGGCTAGGGCCTCAGAATACTCATGCAGAGACTCACGCTTGGTACGATCACTAGCAAAAATATGTAGGTATTTGTATACACTCAGCAAAGTTCAATAACGATTTTCTCATGGAATATCGATAGCAACTTTGAGATGATACCTATTTCATAAATAGGGGTTCCAAAATACATGTTCGTTATATCATAAAATTACAATCAATACAGTAGAATAAAATGAACTTGCTAAGTGTATACATATTACTGCTTGTGACTGTACATACGCATACCAGCTAGTTATCGCTCATCGCCGTCGCGCACTCGCTGCTCGTTGCCGTCGCGCACTCGCTGCTCGTTGCCGTCGCGCACTTGCTGCTCGTTGCCGTCGCGCACTCGCTGCTCGTTGCCGTCGCGCACTCGCTGCTCGTTGCCGTCGCGCACTTGCTGCTCGTTGCCGTCGCGCACTCGCTGCTCGTTGCCGTCGCGCACTCGCTGCTCGTTGCCGTCGCGCACTTGCTGCTCGTTGCCGTCGCGCACTCGCTGCTCGTTGCCATCGCGCACTCGCTGCTCGTTGCCGTCGCGCACTTGCTGCTCGCTCGCTGATACTGACCTTGTGCATGTGCATAGGCAAAGAGCTAACACAAAAAGTGGTCGTATTTGTCAACCTTCACGATTAATAAGAACTGACGTAAGTTGATATTGCTTTTTATAATATAGGTTGTTGTGATAGTGTAGTCTGTACGTGGATTTATCACTTTACAGGTTTCTCTTTCATGGCCATACCTGCCACTATACCTTGAAAGATGAAAATGTGAATAAAAACGTCAATAAATTTTATTTTTAGTGCTTTAAATGGCCTAACCATTTAACTAACATCATACTATATTATAGTCCGCGACGGCTAATAAAAACTGTTTTTTTTAATCTCGTAGACTAATTTAGAGGAGCTCGTGGCTAAGTAATATCAGCCGCACGGTCCATCAGGTTAAGCTACGCTTTGTGTTAGCATTTGTGGATCTTTGACAGTCGTTACGGGTCGTCAGAAGCCCGAAAGTCTGACAACCAGTCTTACCAAGGGGTATCGTATTACCCAGTTACTGGGTTGTGGAGGTCAGACAGGCAGTCGCTCCATGTAAAATATTGGTATTCAGCTGCATCCGGTTAGACTGGAAGCCGACCGCAATATAGTTGGGAAAAGGCTAGGCAGATCGATTTTGAATATCGTAGACTAATTTGCAAGGTGCAAATGTCAAACTCCAAATTGAAAAAACAAATAAAATTTCAAGTGATTTTCACTTGAAATTTCAATTTAGTCTACAGTATTAAAAATAGTCTACAGTATTAAAAAACAGACGGAGATATCCATTAATCACCTTTTCTCAAAATACTCCAAAACACTGCTAAAAGCCCTATAAAACTAAAACTGTGGCAGCAAAGTTAATTAGAACCAACCAACATTTTATCACATCACAACACCCTGTGTACTACATCCGATGAATATTGTATAGGGAACTGACTGGCGCTTCCCGTTGGAGTTGAGGACAATTTGTCGAAGTTATCTCAAGTTTTAGTACTAAATGTGTGCTGTGTTGCAACCAGATAAGCTGCTTCATCGCTATACAGTGCTGCAAGTGGCTACACGATTTTATCGGGACTCGAAGTGCAGGTGGAATAGAAATTGCAAATGTTTGTACATAGTTCTGTTTGAGTTTGTTTTGTATTATTTCGGAGGTCGATGACAATGGTTCCTTGGTTTGGGATTCAACGTTTGGTCTCGTTATTTCCTGCCCAAAAATGCGAGAAGTTTAAATATACATTATGTTAACTAACAAACGGCGTTCCCGATAACCCGCAAAAGTATAGCAAACATGCAATGTCCATACATGCAAAAAAAAAAAACACTTTTTTTTTTACCTTGTTTTTTCGCTATACTTTTGCAGGTTAACAACGGGAACGCCCTTTGTTATTTAACATACTTACCTTTTTTTTTTCTAGTGTGGGAAATCATCAAATGACTTCTCCCGCTCTGGGCGGGCGTGTCAGACTTTTACTGACTAAAACCCACCCGTGTTCCTTCAGTTGCCAAGGTCCCGGTATCCCTTTCAGACATTCCCGCAACACTGGCAGGTAACATACCTAATGTATGTTTTATTAAATTAAAGGTTTATTAATACTAACAGCATGCTGAGTGATTGTCTGCGTGGTAGATTATGGCCCACTTCCTCTTTGTGTCCCAGCAGTGGGAACAACATAAGCTGATTATGCTTTGCTAATAGGAAGAAAATTGTCCTTTTGCAAGTCAAAGATCTCTTCTAACATAGATATCAAACATTCATCAATTACCACTTGGTTACTACGTGTTAGCAATTTCACGCCCCGCGTTCTATTTAAAAGCGATCGTCGTGCGTGAATTCGCGATCATCGCGTTTATATGTCACTTTTTGTTCGGTGAACCTGAATGCGTGGTCGCGCCAACAAAAAGGACATGAACTTAGACCGGGTTTTTCTCACATAGTTTTTCTTCGCCGTATAGCCAAAGACTTCGTAAACAAAAAAAAAGTGACAGAAATGCAAGTCACATTGGATTTTGTAAAATAACGGGTTTGTTTAAAAACCCGTTATTTTTGCCATTAGCTTAAGAGACCGTTTGGTCCATTCCCATCGCGTCCCATATTATACTATAATAGCCATAGGATTTAATTAGACGACCTATTCATAAACAGTACCGCGCACGGGAAATTATACAGATAGCATGAATTCCGTACCACATACTAGCCTGAGGTCAGCGGGCATTGGGTATTCGGGTGTGACTCTATCGGAAGGGCAGACGTGTGAACTAGATTGAATAAGAGAAGGTAAAAAGTATTAAATATAGTGTTGAAAACAATCATTATCTTTCATTGCAAGACATTATAAAAAGGATAGCCGGATCCAGGAGAAGCTTTTCAGTTCATACGTTAGAAATGTGGGTAGTTAAGTGTACATTTAATCATGTTGGGACTGTGATAGATGTGTTCGATTGATTTATGGGAAAATAAGCCTTCGTATCGACGAGCGAGGAACCTGTTTCCTACATCTATCAATGATGGTGATAGATACTAGATTCAATTGAAAGGAATTTATACCAAGTTCTGTTTCACTTTACAATTCTTTCTTTGTAAAGTGAAACAGAACTTGATATAGGAAATATAGGTTTATTTGTCACAGAAACACGTGCATACAATAAGTAAATCGAATACCTTATAAAAAAAAATAAACAATATGGATCTATGATCACGAGCATAGAACAGAAATAGTCTGCAGCGTTACGTCGCCGCATCGTAACTCTGGCAAGAAGCCTATAGTTTGACCACAACCCTGTACTGCGCCTTAGGTACGGCGCGGTGAGACGGGGGAGGTAGTGCAGGCCGCTCATTCATCAACGCTCTCGGCGTCCCGCCGCTCATTCGTCAACGCTGCCCCCCACCGCATCCCGCATTCCTAAAACGCGATAGGTGCTGTACTATGTGGTCACCCGAAAATGAAAATTTAATTACTTTTGGAGTTATGGCTAAGGAGACAACAGTGTGCGAAGTTTCTTTTGTGGTTTGTAAAGTAGTATCTACTTTAATTCACAAAGATCCAACCCATCGCTTTGTCGATTAATTCAATTCGATTTCAATCAGATCTATGTGCAGCTGTGAAATGAAATTCTACCAGCATAGCTTAAACAGTCTGTCTTTTTGTCTCGTGGATCGAGTTATACTTAGTTTGAAACAAGCGCAGTGCAAAACAGCATTTTAGGTACAAAACGGACGAATATTACATTTATTCAAAAGGAACTAGTTTATTCTTCGTAAACTGGTACTAAAATAGCTTTTTAATCCCTAGAAACTAAAAGTTATTTGAATGTGGATATTGTAAATAAAAGTTCCAATCACCAAAGAGATCAATCACGAACATTGTATGAACAAGAAACAGGCTGTATGATAAAGTAACTTATTTTCTCTCTC
Organism: Lithophane ornitopus; assembly: GCA_948473465.1. Classification (NCBI taxonomy): domain Eukaryota; kingdom Metazoa; phylum Arthropoda; class Insecta; order Lepidoptera; family Noctuidae; genus Lithophane; species Lithophane ornitopus. Next base: position 10,764,773 of record OX419632.1, on the reverse strand, counting down.
TTTGAATCCCTCGCTGCACTCCGGATTCAAACACTCTCGCCTTTCAAATATGGTTGCACCCTGGGCAAACAATCTACTATTTGCTTATTTCAAGCAAATGAAATAATTCTACCTTAGTACCTACGACTGTACGATATTTGACATTTTCTACAGAAACAATGACATTCTTCCTAAATTCTTATCCTCGAAGTAATAGAAATAACAAAAGATAATATTAGAAGGATCTCCTAATAACGGCCACGATGTATGGACAAATATATATTGCCATAATCTGAACGCGTGACGGAGGGATTAGCGGTCGCAGAATATTGTTATTATCACACAAAGGGACGCGCTGGCTGTAGACATAATTCTATCATTAGTTTCATAATATATTGAAGCATTTGTTTTCGCGATAAACTATACTTCAGTAACTGGGCATTAGTCACTAAATTCTTATAGCAGCAAATCATTCATACTATCCAATTTGTTTCGTTAGTTTGCTTGTTTGTTTGTTAGGCTGTCACGCCGAAATTGATGAACGGATTTGGAAGAAATTTGGCACATGGTTAGACCATGATCTGGGTTAGGACATAGGATACTATTATGCCGGTCGTGCGTTCCCGACCTCAACGTAGGCGAAGCCGCGGACAAAAACTTCTCTTTTTATATGACTTTTCTCAAAGAAAAACCGATTACATTTGAGCCTGGCGGTAGGATTAAGCTAACCGTAGATAGCCGCGCATTGTGGTGGCCGCACCGCAAGTCCGCTACGCAGTAATTGTTCAGAATACAAATTTCGAATTTTAATTCCACTCCAATGCAATGTAGCTCGCGCTCATTTGGGCTGGCTGCAACGCAACGCATTACAATAATCCTTCCTAGATCTCTTTGTACATTTTGTATTAACCTTCGCACACGCACACAACAGCGCTGCATCGCAACGCATAAAAGCGTCCGCAAAAATACGCCTGGCGAACGATCCCCCAGTGCGTTGCAGTCCGCCCAAATGTGCGCGATGCTTTACGAATATTAATATTACCTACACATACAATGTTACTTTTCACCTTGCCAAACACGTGAAAATAGGAATTCATTCCATTCCATTTCGGTTATATTCACCAAAAACACGCGTAATGTTTTCTTTTTTATAAGTACAGTCACAAGCACCAATATGTTTACACTTTGCTACTTTTAAAAGTGATTTTCTCTTACTGTATTGATTGTAATTTTATGTTATAACGAACATAGTATTTTTGAACCCCTATTATTATGAAATAGGTATCATCTTAATTGAAAATCTCTATTGAATTTTGCTGACTGCATACATATTTATGCTCTTGACTGTACGTATGACTTGTCGGTTCGTGGAAATTAATTGTTTATGTCTTGTTATAGACGTTTCATACAGCAGTCAAAGAAATAGAGTCGGGATTCGAATATGCTCCTGAATAAATAATAATAGCCGCACGGGTCGATCGAAGGTTAAGCTACGGTTGCCGAGGTCGATCCGTAGATGGATGACCATCCATTACATATCGATAACCCTCCGTGCCTCAGCACGTTAAACCGTTGGTCCCAGCTGTCATTTGTAGATCTTTGACAGTCAATTGAAAATCCAATAAAAAACTACGACTATGTAGATTGTATTTTACTTTGACAGTCGTTACGGGTAGTCAGAAGCCCGAAAGTCTGACAACCAGTCTTAACAAGGTTCGTATTAACCAGTACCTAACTAGGTTGTGGAGGTTTTTAGGTACCTATAGCTTTTTATACTGAAAAGAGAAGCACATAACCGGTCGTAGTGGCGGTGCTTGGGGGACCTATGTCCAGCAGTGGACGTATTTCGGCTGAAATTATGATGCCGATAGCTTTTTATATACAGAATACACAATAAAGGCGTTCCGTTCAAACGTAAACGTTTACAGTTTATATTAACTGGTTGGTTCGCGTGACGCTGCCCATATAATAAAAATGGTTGCTGATTGCTTCTATTTACGGGTTTATGATACGAGTAAATGGGGCTAGTTAGTACCGTAAAGATATATAATGTGCCCACTGCTAATCATAATACAATTGTTACTGTTACGGCGGTGGGACCTGTCCCAGGTGGTATTTGTACCTACAATAATACCAAAATACCAAAAAAGATGTCAACAAGACATCACAGACAGACAAATTAAAAATTCGGAGTCACACATTGTAGGGCATAAATCGAACAGATTACGTGTGACTCCAGATTTTTTTATTTGTTTTAGTTTTCTAACTTTTATTTTTAATCATTTTTTTTTGTGGATTTATTTCATATTTTTTTAAATGTGCTCATTAAGCACTTTCAATTGATACGCTACATGGCACCAATAAAATAAAAAAAAATTGGTTCAAGACTTTTGTCCTCTAGAAGGCGCCATATTCAATTTAATGTGAGGTCACATAGCTATAACCAGCGGACGATCGAGACGCTTCCAACGATACCTCATTTGTCAAATTATGATGAGTAGTTTAGAAGATGAAAAATGAAAATACATACATACAAACATACATACATACATGGTCAAAATCATAACCCTCCTTTTTGCTTTGCCGTAGTCGGGTAAAAAGGTAGGGTTCCAAGTCTCATGGCTAGAGAACAGTCTCGTAGATCAATCTTTGTCGTTCATGGGTGGATGAGCATTTTAATACATCGTGACCCCATCGCGCTTCGGAGAGCACGTTAAAACGTGGATCTCGATTGTCTCACGATCACGAATGTGCGTTATACGTGGTAACAGGTTGTTAAAGCCTGAAAGTTTAAGCTTGTCATATAGGTGGTAAGTTTTGGGTGCTTATAATGGCAGGAATTAATACATTTCCCTGTATAACTATACTCCATTTGAAATAAGATTAGACGTATAGATAAGCCTTTTTTACATTCCGTTCAACCGATTTTGAATTCTATTGCGTTGGTGGCATGACAAATGGCAGCCGCAGTAGATAGTTGGTATTATGTAACTTTTTTTGCTTTCAATGCTATCCTTATGCCTACGGTATAGAAGTCAAAATCGGTTGAACGGACTGTAAAAGGGTTTGTTTTAATGTCTAATCTTATTTCAAATGGGGTATAGGTTATGTATAAAACATGCGAACGGACTATTAAGAAATATTTAAATTAAAAAAGTGCAATTTTTGGTTATTACTTATAGTTAAGTTTAAATTTAAAACATTAGCAATTCCTCTTAAAGCAATTCAATTCCTAAATTCCCAGCTGTCATTAGCAATGCCTCTAATTTGACACAAAAGCAATTCATAATTTGTGGACCATTTTACGAATCTCCATAGACAACTGTCAAACAGATGAATTATTGCGTAATAAGAATCGGATGCAGATCATATTATGAATTGTCAGTTTGTGACATTTTACGATGATTCATAATATTTTCCGATTATGATTCTGCCAAAGTGACTGTTTTAAGCCCCCAGCACGCAGATCATAATATGAATTGTCAGTTTCTGACATTTTACGATTGTAATTCATAATATTTTCCTATTAGAATTAAGATTCGGCCAAAGTGGCCATTTTAGACCCGCTGATTGCACTCGTTACATGAAGAATTCAGCTTTACAACTGAAAACTGATTCGGAGATTGTTCGCAATTCGGGGGCTGGTAAGATTAGACTACCACTAATGACGTTTTCATCTTGGTAACGAACCTCTATCAGTACCTCGTGAATAACTCCTTGACTTGTTATTTATAACAAACTAGTAACAGAATAGGCTTATATTCTCGGTTGAATATTTATTAGATAGACGTGAGACATATTGGGCCTTCATAACTCTAAAACTTAGGGTGGTATCAATAATACCTACTCCTTCATCCAATTTCAGGTACCTATCTAAATATCATTAAATATTATACTTAACGAAATGAAATATCTATAAATAAATTTCAATAAACGGGAAAATCTCACACAGGTTTTCGTTCCAAAGTATAATTAATATCCTTAGCAAATAAGAATTAAATAAAAGTTTGTATGAAAAACTATTTCGTGAAAAAAAAATAAGAGAAAATAATTCTCTTTGCTGTACTTAATAGTTTATAGGTAAAAATATGACAAATAATAGTAAAGCGTTTGAGAATTTCTACTAAAAACATTTTTTCGTTGTTTTCTACAAAAGTTATTACTCATCATAACGTGTTTAAAACGTAATGTGTTTCAGCAGTGGGTATTCTACCGGATTTGTTCATTGAAATTGAATTCATTAAAATCACTGGATTTATATGGAAAACCATCTAGGGATCATTAATTAATTTTAATTACAACATAGTTCGTAATACAACATCCAAATTAGTGTAGTAATTACAATAATAATATACAAAGCTACAATAGTCTATTTGAATACAATATTTTGACATTGACATAACGTTTATTGATATTGCAATCCTTTCAAACAAGGGTTTTAGAGGTCAGACGTCTCTTGTTTATGTAAATTATGTATAATTCATGGTAGACGGCTAAATACTACAAAAAGCAAGTCAACAATAAAATTGTTTTTGTCAGGATATCACTATTAAGCAAGCTGACAGGATTTCAATTACGTATTTTCTTACCTAGTACAGTCATAAGCACTAATATGTATACACTTAGCAACTTTTAAATGTGATTTTCTCCTACTGAATTGATTGTAACTTTAGGTTATAACGACCATAGTATTTTGGAACCCATATTATTATGAAATAGGTATCATCTCAAAGTTGCAATCGTTACTCCGCGAGGAAATCAGTATTGAATTTTGCTGAGTGTATACATATTTAGAGCAGTGGTGGCTCAGTGGTAACGGCCACGACTTATGAGTTGTAGGTCGTAGGTTCGAACCCTGACTGGCGCTTTACTTTGTGTAAATTATTTCATCGTCACTGCTCTCAAAACGGTGAAGGAAAACATCGTGAGGAAACCGGCATGTCCTAGAACCAAAAATTCGAAGACATGTGACATCTACCAACCCGCACTGGGCCCGCGTGGTAGGTTACGGCCCGCTCCCTCTCAGAGAAGAGGCCTGTGTCCCAGCAGTGGGAAAATTATATGCTGATTATGATTATGATGATACATATTTTTACTCGTGACTGTACATACTTAAGTATGTACAGTCACGAGTAAAAATATGTTTATCTCCACTTTTACACCAAGGTACTGTGTTACTGTTTTCGTTTATCGTTTTCATCTAAATCAAGTTGTAAAAACTATTTCATGTGGTTAGTGACTTACCTAGTGTCGAGAATTTTTATGCCTCTGACTTGGCTTCACATGGCATCGAGAAATACCTCCAGTTTCTGAAGTTCCAGTTTTCAGCCTTATAAATAAATACCTACCATTATTACTGTGGTGATCAGTTGACCGTAATATCAACTTTATTGATAAAATTGAAATGGCTGTCTGAACCCGGGGTTAGTGGTCTGTGAAGGCATTAAGTAGAGTTATGACGGTTTGCAGGTTTACCGCGCACTTAACGCAACAAGATTTTGTCCTGAGATTTTGGCCTAAATCTAAATGATTTCATGATGTCATATATGCGGAGCTCGTGGCTAAGCAATAACAGCCTCACGGGTCGATATATCAGGTGAAGCTACGCTTGCCGGAGTTGGTCCGTAGATGGGTGACCATCTTTACATATCGAGACTCCTCCGTGCCTCGGAACGCACGTTGAACCGTTGGTCCCGGCTGTCATTCGTGGATCTGTGACAGTCGTTACGGGTTATCAGAAGCCCGAACGTCTGACAACCAGTATTACCCAGTTACTGGGTTGTGGAGGTCAGATAGGCAGTCGCTCCATGTAAAATACTGGTATTCATCAATTGCATCCGGTTGGACTGGAAGCCGACCCCAACATAGTTGGGAAAAAGCTAGGCAGATTGATTGTGATGTCATATATGAATTACTAGCTGCGCCCCGCGGTTTCACCCGCGTAAGTCTCGATCCCGGGGGAATATCGGGATAAAAAGTATCCTATGTGTTAATCCAGGTTATAAACTATCTGTTTGCCAAATTTCATCCAAATCCATTCAGCCGTTTTTGTAACAAACATCCAAACACACAAACTTTCACATTTATAATATATAGTAGGATGCCTCGTCTTGTCATATTTAGGTATAAGATACGTATAAAGACGTGTATACGTATAAGATACGTGTGAGCAGTGGTGGCCCAGTGGTAACGGTCTCGACTTACGAGTTGTAGGTCGTAGGTTCGAACCCCGACAGGCGCTTTACTTTGTGTAAATTATTTCATCGCCTCTGCTCTCAAAACGATGAAGGAAAACATCGTGAGGAAACCGGCATGTCCTAGAACCAAAAATTCGACGACATGTGACATCTACCAACCCGCACTGGGCCCGCGTGGTGGATTACGGCCCACTCCATCTCACAGAGAGGAGGCCTGTGCCCCAGCAGTGGGAACATTATAGGCTGATTATATATACGTATAAAATATGTAAGTATAGATACGTAATAAATGCTGGAATAATTCTTGTATTACATTACGTAAATTTAAGTTGCGGAAGAGTGGAGTTTCCTAATACAGGCATTTATTTCCTTAACACACTAATATCACCAGTTAAGTAGCACAAAACTTGTTAATGAAAATAAACTATTTGTATTATTTATGGTGCTTAATGTAGGTATGTTTCTTTGTTGCAGGGTAAGCTAACAAAACACAGTAAAAGAAGTTTGTGGAAGTATTCAGACCGCTGAGACTGTATCTATGGAAAAAGGTAAACTAGAACTAACTAGAAGATTATTATTATATTTCCACCTTTTGAGGTGTTATTTTATAAGCTACTAGCCCGCGGCTTCGCCCGCTTGACAAATTATATACTAAAACCTTCCTCGAGAATCACTCTATCCATTGGTGAAAACAGCATGAAAATCGGTGCAGTAGTTTTTTGAGTTTATCGCGAACCGACAGGCAGACAGACGCGGGACTTTGTTTTATAATATGTTGTGATGTTTTTCAAAAAGTAATTACGGTTGCTTTATTTAACGGTTCAGAATACGAATCATGCGAATTCTTATTTCCGTAAACCACATAACCGCATCACTATTCTACGGCGGCGTGCAATAGATTTTCGTTCCAATATTTAAAAAAAAATGGTTCTTTAACAATTATTGCAAAAACAGTATATCATTAAGTACTTTTACTCTTTAAAAATGCAGGACAAAGCCTAGTATCAACAAAACTGTCCTCACTAACTCCTTTGAATGCGTCAGAGGCACGAAACCACTCCAGTCAAGCACCGGTGACGTTTAGTTCAAAGACTTCTTTACCCCTGCCTGTGTGCGAGTAACCACAGAGAGATGGGTCAACGCTTTTAGGCTAAGCAATAACTTCCCACTGACTTATGACCCCCTGGTACAATAGACGGATATAGAGGAGGCGATAACACTGTTAGAATTTAACCTCCATGGATCAATTCACTGGAGATTGATGTACGACTTTCCGCTCCGATAAAACTATTGAAGGAACTAAAGATATGTAGTAGAAAGAGAATCCATCAATACTGAAACTAAAGAGTGGATTAAAAATTCATAAAACCACCACAGTTTAAAAAGATCGATTATATTGAAAAGTAGCTTCCGCCCGCGGCATCGCCCGCGTGGTATGTCGATAAAAAGTAGCCTATGTCCTTTTTCAGGCTCTAGACTATCTGTGTACCAAATTTCATTTAAATCGGTTCAGAAGTTTTGGCGTGAAAGCGCGACAGACAGACAGACAGAGTTACTTTCGCATTTATAATATTAGTAAGGATAGTTAAACTGGTGGTTAAATATTTATAGCGCCTAAAGCTGTTGGTTAGATAATTACTCAAATTAATACTTTAGGCGACAATCGACCTCGTTAAATGTCAAACATCTGGATAAAGCGTTGAATATTGAATGTCAGAATGCTGGCTCTTATTAATTTTAATAATTCCAAGTAAAATACAATAGACGTAGACATATTTAGTAACCTATTTCGCTTAACTCCACTCTCCTCGCTCTTTAGTTAAGCGGAATAGGTTACTAAATATATCTACGTCTATTGGCTACGGATTTCCGCAAATTCACGCCTGAATCAATTAACTAATTCCAAGTAATCTTAAGTGAATTGGGAAATAAAGCAGTTAAATTAAGCAGTCTCTACAGGGTGTAAGGATAACGCCGTTGTCACTCAAACCCTGGGGAGTTGACTTAAATATAAAAATAAATGACTGAGAAAAAAAAATCACGATATTTTCATTAAAAGATTTTAAAAAGTTTCTGTCCGACACCGTGGTCGCTAGCGAAACAGCTGACAGACTGAGGGAGTGGTCACGCTCGCGACCGTTCAGGTCACTTCCCGCACTTCCCGCCCGTGTTGAGGGTGTCGCCAGTTCGTTGCCCTAGCGCATAGGGTGTTAAAACTAGGTGAGATCGGTGTTTCCTACTCTAAGAAGAAATACCGAAAAAAGGTTAAGCGCATAGCTTAACCTTTTTTTTTTTTCGAGCAACTGTTTTAGGAGAAGGTACCTACTTTGATGGATAGAAAAACTTCCAATATGATAAATGAAGAATTATTATTGATTGATAGTAAAAGTTACAGATAAAAGTAATCCGTTTGAAAAATGTTTATGAGATAAAGTTTTTCTGCATTACAATCAATTTGATAGATCACCTTGTGGTTGACTTTTGAAAAGTTCAGCAGTAATTTATATTCATAACAACACGTTTACAACGACTACGAACATCAATCATTGATATGGTTCACATGAATAGTGTCCAAATGCCTCAAAAAAGTCCTAAAATTAATTTGGCTTTAGTCGTCGTCGTCATAGCAAAACGACAATTCAACTTTTTTGGATTCAACATTTTTGCGAATTCAACATTGTAGGCCAGAAGATTCAAATCGACACTGTTACTTAAAAGTGCATGAACGTTTCTCCAAGAAACTGCATCGTTTGCATCTTGATTTGTCAATGAATTATGTGGGCCGATCCCGGCGGCACTGCAATGCCGGGCCGACCCGCGACGGGAGTGGAGCGAGCCCCGAACATCCCGTCAGCTTACAAAAATCAGTTTAATATACTGGTCCCTCAGTGAGGGAACTTTCAGATATTAAGCTGAAAAGAACAGATACTACACTTTGATCTTAGCCAAAAGGCCGAGAAGCGATACCAATGATCGGAAAAATTGGGGTGGTCATTCACTTGCGGATAATCTAAACACCGCGATTCAGAATCGTGACGTCAGCGCATAGCGCCATCTATCGAAAAAGGGAAGAACTATGTATCAAGTAGGTCACCCGCGTACTCTGCTCGTGCTGTTTATCAGCGTGCCTAATAAAATGGAACCCATAGTAAAACCTACTGTAACTGTTGGTATTAAAACGAATGCTCCGAAGAATAATCTCTTCCTTATTAAAGAAATAGAAGCGTATTGAGTTTGAAATAGACTTCCCTAATTAAAAATAATAAGAGAGGCAACTTGATTATAGAACGTAGAAAATAAGATCACCAATTTTTGAAATAATTCAACAATTTGCCAGAATAAAATGAAATTTTAGGTAGGTGGGTGTTTGTGTTTGTTGGTGTACAAATTAACAAAATAATATCAAACTCATAAAGATGACATTAACGGTCAATTAATAAAACCCTCGTTGGAAAGTAATCTTTTTAATAGCTTACACAAACAAAATGGCACCTCAGACATGAATTTTATGTCCAAGATTTATCGTTTCATGATCGATAAAGTAAACTCTATTTACGACAAGATCGTTTACAAGTGCTCTCCAGTTTATCACTCATTGTGTCCTGATTCTACCTTAGTAGTCATTAAAATAAAAATCGATTTCAGAATCGAAGCAGACTACGGCCCTATATATTTTTTACAGACAAGAAACTTTTAAATGAAGGTGATGAAATTGAACAAGATAAATAATAATGATGAATTGATTGTTTTAGCAGAATTTATATTTCGATAAATATGCTTGCTTCATTGGAAAATTTTGAAGATTCTTCAATTTTTTTAGGTTTTAGTTGCGGCTAATATAACAACCTTTCTACGTTTCTTTTTTTAAATCAGTCTACTGAAAATACTATTAAAACCTGTTACCATTGATTAGTAAAAACACAGGAAGGGCTATCTGTTTGCCATTCTTAATACTTGTCAAAAATATCAAACAAAATATTTCCCATTCCTGTTGTGTTTACAGTCTTTCATTTCTATCATAAGAATTAGGTTATCTATTTCTTCATAAATAAATGTCACAATTGAATGGAGACCAGTATTTGTACACCAATTATCTCGTTTAATAGAATTTCCGGTATCAGTACTTACCGACTGTTGTGTCGGTCAACACCATTTTTGCAGAGCAATCAACCGGGGCTGAGCAAAACACTGCAGGCGCGTTTTAATTTAATTTTTATTGCAATTTTATTTGATATTCAAGGTCTTTTCTGTTAGGATAGTTCAACTAAACAGATACAACCTTGGCGGTACCTACTGCAAAAACTAGTTATTTTTATCCCTATGTACAGCTTCGTCACATAAAATTGCAGTATCTAACCCAGATATTCCTTTCTTTGTCAATGAAAAGAATATCTGGTTTTATCACTGCATTTAGAGCTTAACGTTGAAAAGTCTCTCACAGAATACAAATAATATCTATTTATTTACTTATTACCCATACGTTACTTTATTGTTGGAATTCAGTTTTATTTCTGTCTTACTGATTGATTTATAACATCAACTATAAAATGGCTGAATAGATATGGTGCTATCGCTATTGAAAGTTCGTTGCGTCGTTCAATGGCTGCATGCCAGTTGGGCTACACACACAATTGCGGTTATCGCAGTCGTACTATTAGTGATTCTTTTGAAGCGAGTTTTGTACTACTTTTTTATTTTGTTGTTGATTAAGTGTCCACATCTGGATATAGGAGTCTTTTAACAATATTGGAAGGCACATTTAAAGATGAGACTGTTTCATCGACCGATTCTAATTTATGGGCAATTTCGTATACAAGTTATCACATTAAAGCATGTTATAATTTATGTTAGGGTTTTTATTTTCAAGAATAAAATGGATAATTATTATTATTTTAGATAATTGAGTTAATAATTTTTACCTCTAATTAATCAATCTTCGCAATCATTAAAAGAATATTCACATTTCCTTAAACGACAGTAGGCATCAATATTCTTTGCGCATTTTAATATTTTCAGTCCATTAATATTATGAAAGAAACAAGAAACATTAATTTCGTTCAATGTTTATTATTTAAACTAAGTGAGGTAATTATTTTAATAACTCAGGCAAATTCTGTTAGATGTTTTTGAGTTTGCTACAAATATTAGTTCGTTTATAATATTATACAGTTTCTTAGTAAAAGTGGAGGCGAATCTTTTATAATTGAGGTTATTTTATACAAAAGACGAGATTACGATAGATTTTTGTTCTGTTGAGGAAATGCTGATGAACTTCAGAAGCATACTTCTATAGTTCAAACTTTCCGTACTATTAGCTTTGATATCGTTACAATTTCTGAAATATATCGCACCTTGCATCATATTTCATATATGACGATGCGAATTTACGGTGTTTTTCCACGATATATCCTTTGATATACGTATGCGATCAATCGGATTGTTTACCTTAATAATCTGTTTTGACATTCAGGGTTTTGAAGGCAAAATCCATTTGCTGTAGCTTTTTGAAGACCTTACCTAGATCTGTCGAACTAGGTAAGTCACACTTCATAATCAGCCTATAATGTTCCCACTGCTGGGACACAGGCCTCCTCTCTATGAGAGGGAGCGGGCCGTAATGTACCACGCGGGCCCAGTGCGGGTTGGTAGATGTCACATGTCTCCGAATTTTTAGTTCTAGGACATGCCGGTTTCCTCACGATGTTTTCCTTCACCGTTTTGAGAGCAGTGGCGATGAAATAATTTACACAAAGTAAAGCGCCTGTCAGGGTTCGAACCTACGACCTATAACTCATAAGTCACACTTACATTAATGATTATCTGCCAAGCCTTCTCCCACTATTTTGGGGTCGGCATCCAGACTAATTGGCAGCTAAGTACCTATTCCAAGCCCAGCCTAGTCGCTCGTAAGTGTAACACTTAAAAAAAATAGCTTTCATTTTCCATACCGGGCCCTATCAGAATATCACCACTGGGGTAATTATTTTTTTAAATATCGCGGCATTACGCTGAGATAGGAGCCTTTTAGTCGTCTCACGGGTATTTTTTTTTTGTTTTATTGTTAATTTAGCTAGTTTTAAATGCTCCTTTTTCACAGTTTCACAGAATGCTCCTTTTTTCTAGCCCAGGAGTCAGGGTTTCCTTATATGAATGTAACATACTTTTATGTGAATAAAATATTATTTATTAGTTTGTAAGTCCTCTGCGTGTCCCAAATAAATTATTTTTCTTTCTTTCTTTAACCATCTTATCGACACAATCGTTTGGATCAGATTACCGTTTTTCGTGTACACTTCTTTTTTTTTCTATTTTTAGCATCTTTGTTGGGCAAGCTGTTGACTTTCATAATAATATCGGCTTTCACATCTCGCTAATGCTTTTCGGCTTTATAGGGTCCAACTTGGGATACCATTAGGCCAGAATACACGGTTTTGCGTGTGATATAATATTACGTACACATACCTACTATTAACATCTTTCCTAGATGATATTACGAGACATTGGTAAAAACATTAATTTCTTATATCGTTTTATTTATTAGTTGTATTGGAAAAATTACTTTCGTCATTAATCTGTTTTAGTAGTAATAGAAGAAATATATCATTAAAAAAAACTTTAGATATAGATCATCTTCCGTAGGTACATTAGTTTGGTACTTTTGTATTTATTTAAACGAGAGGCAAATAAATTTATTGAAACACTACCTTAAACTCGTTCAACTAAGAAACTATTTTTAAAATTGCCTTGGCTGTTTATACCTAAGTATAGTTGTATCTAAATAGCTGTGACACTGTTGCAAGTTTCACAAAAGATCTTTACAATTCCTGATCCTCAAGGGGCTTTCCACGAACATTATGCAGTATAAAAATCTGCCACGTTTGCTTTATAAACAACCCTGAAATCCGAACAAGGTCGAGCAATAAATAGGATAGTATAAAAACAGGCCAAGTGCATGTCAGACCACGCACAATAAAGGGTTCCGTAGTTGTAATGAATTAATACCAAGAACAATAGGGATTTATGGACAAAAGTTCACAAATCCCCATTGGTGGGGATTATCCTTAATTTATGGGTTATTCCACTAATCCCTAGTGAAAGCCACAATCACCAAACCTGTAAAACTAATGTTCTATAGGATTGACATTGTAGTTGAAAAAAATGTTCTCCCAAATTCCTTGGTTTTGCTGGAATTTATATAACTATTTTTTTCAAAATTTTAGGCTCGCTATTTTAAAAGAGAATGGTCAATTTTCTTCTTTTTTTCTTAAAAAACTATATATCGTCACATTATGTTCTTTCATATGATATGTTACACGGTACAGTTTGCAAAACTTACGTTACGATATGTTACACGGTACGGTTTGCAAAACTTACGTTACGATATGTATGATACGACACGTCCGTGTTTGGTTCACAGACATTTTTATGTGTACAAAATTTCAACTTAGTCAGTCCATTAGATACGGAGCGAATTGACTGTCACAGACGGACAGACAGACACGCGTGATTCTATATGGGTTCCGTTTTTACATATGGAACCTTAAAAATGGATAGGTAATTAATTGAAATAGATAGGATGTTTTTCTTGTACATGGTTATGCTTATTGTTTACGTTAGGTTACGTATTAAAATACCACATAATATAACATAAAATGTCATTATTAAGTAGCTGCCAAATAATGGCGGAAATAATTTCACAAAAAAAAATTCGGAGAGGTAAAAAAAAATCAGCTGTTCCATACATTTTGTCGATTTAAGGGAACACAAATGTAGGGAACAGCTGTTTTATTTTCGCGCTTTCAATGTTGGTCCCATAGTAAAAGTTGTTCAAAATGATGAGTACAATGACCCCTTTTCGGGTTTAGCATAAAGAAAAAATAGCGTTGTATATATATAAAGGCGGGAGAAATAAACCAAAAGAATTCGTGGTACAGGAGCTGTAACATTTTTTCACTCCTAACGAAATAGCGGACGTAGGTAATTTTCTCGGTAAATCGACCAAAGACTTTGCTCTTGTTGTACAATCGAGGAAGTACTTCGAATAAAGTTTTAGAATAGGATCAGGTTTCATGTGAGTATTGTTTCTAAGAGTAATATTTGGATTTCCAGGTAAAATCGTTAGTACCACATGTCATGTAGGTTTTGTGTACCAGTACGTGTAACCCGATTCCTTAAACTCAATTCCATTTATTCTACTAACGAGCTTGAGGTAAGTTGTAGGTTTTTGGCTGTAGTTATTTCCAAAAACTAATGACAGCAGTGAAAACACGGCTTATATTTTTACCACAAAATTAACAATAATTTTAAACGAAAATGGTGCGAGAGAAGGCAGGAAAAATGCGTACCGAGTACTTACACAATCAATTAAACACAACATGAAGTATTAAGCCTACTGTCGGTATACACCAGCCAAGTTTGGTACCGGTACACGAGGAGTGCGTATAACACTCTTCGTGTAGTATAATAATGCTTACCCGGCTATGATGAACTTGCCCTGGCGATGTAGTGCGACTGACATGTTCGCCGAGAGCAACGTTACCGACTTTTCCGCGCTGCTAAGTAAGCTCAGAGTGTCATTCTACACAAGGGTAACCCTGAGTAAGAATGAAATTATAAAAGCTGTTTACCGTGTCGTCCATCTTGCAAGAGAGGCTAAAGACTTTTATTATGTATACGAGTCTACACTTTTAGTTATTGTATTTTTATATTCTATCTGTGTTATTATTTTAAGAGTATGTGTCTGTATGGTATGGGTTTAATAATGCCTGCCTGAAATAAATGATATATAATTTAAATTTTTAATTAATCAGTACATTTTGATTTTTTTTTTTAGAAAACTTATTTTTTTAACCTGCAGCTTCAAATAAAATAAATATTTGCAAGGAATGCACTGCAATTTATCTGGGTATTGCAGATGTCTGTTGGCAGTGGTGACCATTACGGATTCACATTTACGAAACGAAATTTAATCTTCTTTGCATGATGCATTGTGTCCAATCGCAGGTGTAGTCGTTGCTCGCCTCACGATCTCTCTTTATCTGGTTCTGATATAATTATGCTAGTCTGGCGCGCATTCATTAACAGGGCTTCCAACCTCGGATATAATATGATAAAAACATAATTTAAAAAAAATCATACAACTAAATAGTTTCTCGGATAAAATCAAATATGAGTAACTCTTTTGATTTTCTACTTTTCCTCCAAGTTACGATGGTATTTTCCACCCTAACAATCTTAAAAGAAATGAAAACAATCCCATGGCACTCGTTGACGCGTCCGTATTGATGTAGCGGCAATCAAAAACGTATCAGAGACTTATCCTTACGTCAATAAACCAAGTGGTCAATATTCTATCGGACACGAACTGTTTCAAGTACCTTATTGACGCACGCCATTTGCAGTTCTATTTTATTTATGTTTAGAGCAAGCGTACTCTATAAAAGTGATGAATCTAAAATAGGATTTATACTTTTGTATAAAGATTGGGGGCGGTTTAATTCCCAGATCTGCCTTAGTGATATTGGGTTTTTAAGTCAGGAAGTTCTCAGTAGCAGCCCGGAGTAAGGTCTTGGGCCCTATGACATATGATTAACAAATAACTGGCGAAATAAAGTATGGTACCATAGGTAGACCTTTGCATTTCCCTTGGGGAAAACTGGCGTGATGTACCGCTGGATTCTGGCTGTAATGATGATGATGGTGATAAAGTTTGAATAGATTTTACTTATAATGATTAAACATTCCAAATTCAATTATTAATTGGCCTCATTTAACTGTATAATTTGTCAGGAACGAATGAGGAAGGAAGATAATATGTAATAATTCTGTCTGTGGTAATGGCCATTTGTAGCCAAAATCGTGTTACATATTATGTGTAATGTTATTTTTACCTTCAAAGATAGATATGGGTGAATATCCCGGAGGCAAATTATACGTGTCCACGTTGAGAATCGAGGTGTTAAATGATAGGATGTTTTTTTTAATAGTGTACTACGTAACTTGGTTTAATTAGGGCCACATTTTTTTTTAAATATAAGTGTATGTAAATAATAAGGGGAAAAAAATTCGCCTTAAAATTAAAGTTGGGTGGCTTGTCCCAGCTCCATTTTTTTATATAATTGCGATCACCAAAGTAACAATTTGAGATACAATAACCAATAAAAAATTTCGTTATTATATGCATAAGACACATTATCTAAAAACAAGAAAATCTAATTTAAAAGCACAGGATACTCGATCAAAGTTTGTCCAAGCAAAAATCTAAATTTTGGTGGCACTTGTTCAACTTACTATAACATACATACAAGTTTCGTGCGTGTGCGTTCAATCGTGTTTATTATTTCTCATGTCTCAGGCGTGCGCGTAATAGAGGTGTGATTAGTGCTGTGATTTTCCGCCAAAAACGTAAGTATCATCTTGGGTGGCACGGGGGACAAGAATTGTTCAATTTTTGGTGGATCGATTTGCTATTGATTTTAAAGTGTTTTAATAGTAAGATACACGTATAGATAGTGATTAGGGTTACGCATAAATCAGTTATATTCATTTCTTTGTAACTTAAAATTATGAGTTTATCAGACAAATCATAATAAATAATATGTTTTAATAATAGAGAGTTTTATTAACTTATGAATGTTATTGATAAATCCCGAGAATTTGTAAGATTGGTTACATTGAGCTTTATTAATTAGTGAGATTGAGGTTTGTGACAGGGAAATCCAATTTTGGTGCCACTGATTTTCAATTTTGGTGGGCACTTTCGATTCAATTTTCAATTTTGGTGGTCACACTAGACTTTAAACTAAAATATCTCAAAAAGTTATCGAGATATTCTCAGACCTCTTGAAAATCCTTCTAGCTTGAACTTTCTACTCTTATACCTGGTCTTTATTATTCACGAAAACAGAAGAAAAAATTTCGCCACCATAATTGAAGAAAAATGCACTTTGTTGATATTGAACCATGTGATTTCGATGGTCATAAAATAGCTTTTTCTAAGTAATAAACTAAGTAACATTGAAACTATTTTTGAATGTCTTCGAATACAATCGTTATTAACAATTCCAAATTGTGCTGGTAAAGGGTAGATATTCACAAAACGGCGAAGATTTGGCAGCCAGCTTAGCATAAAATTACAATAAAGGTTCTGACGCAGACGTTGTGGATAAAAAAGGGTAATTAGGGCCCAACTCGTTAGAAGAAGAGTCAAATCTTGCAGTCTTGGCAAAATGGCGGATTAGATACAATTTATTTCGAGAAAAGATCTGTAGGCATTTCGGATAAACAGACTATTGGTAAAGGAGATGAGAGTATCCGACATTCAAGTCAACAACATAATATCAGGTCTGTTTTCCCGAAGGGTAAGCAGAGGTGTACCTTGAATACCCACAATACATCCTCCTACATCCCATCGAGTTAGATGGCGTGCAATTGGAGAGTTATTCTTCAAGCAGTGAACTACGATAAATTGGTGAAGATGTGGCAATCTTTAGCTAAATGAATCAACGACCTTAGCAAGACAGCCGACACAGTCAGAATACGAAAAGTGGAACTGTACTATACTCCATTTGAAATAAGATTAGACATTTAAATATACCTTTTTTACAGTCCGTTCAACCGATTTTGAATTCTATTGCGTTAGTGGCATGACAAATGGCAGCTGCAGTAGACAGTTGGTATTCTTTAACCTTTTTTGCTTTTAATGCTGTCCTTATGCCTACGGTATAGAAGTCAAAATTGATTGAACGGACTGTATAAAGGTTTGTTTAAATGACTAATCTTATTTCAAATGGAGTATAGGTATTGAGGCGCACCGGAGACAGCAGTTGACTGCGAAATGCCAAATTGATCTAAAACACTTGATCAAAATACTATAGCAGATGGGAGAGCCATCATAATAACAGAAATAACAAAATGACTATCGTTACTATCAATGTAATGGATTTTATATCGACTACTTTGGCGATATACGGATACGGTTTTGACGTCATGGCAATGTTAGAAACCCAAGGTCAAGATTGCTATTAAAATCCTGTCTTGTTATGAAGAAATAATTTGATAATGGACTACAGAAGTTCCCTTGAATTGTAGTCCATTATAAAATTATTTATACACTTTACCATGACGACAACAGTCACTATTGAGACCTCATAATTATGGGAATGATTATGAATCTTTATAAACAATGTGTCACATTGGAAGGAGCCCCTCTTTTCCCCTATATAGTCGCCCTGATCTTAATTTAATCCATGGTTTGTTTGTCTGTTTGACGCCAAGTATTAATTGATTGGAAAGCTTCAAGGTTAGGCGTATCTACCTTAATATCACAGAGAGCAAAACGTTTTCAATTAGAAACATCAAACCGTTCAAACCGAACCGTTTACGATTGTACTGCTTGCCATGTTTATCTTTATGCTCATGTGTATGGAAATGTTCGCCATTTGCATTGAAAAAATAAATACGAAATGGAATTATTTCCATTAAGATAAATGTGCGTTGTTCTGTAGCTTCGGTTTTGGCTGTGGTCGTGTTTCTGTCCTGAGTGACATCAGTCATATTTTTTCTTACTTTAACGATGTCAGCGGAATGATTTATGACCGTACATGACTCTATTGAATTCACAAGTTTTATTATGACCCATTACAGTACAACACAACTTAGATGTAGCATTTTGAAAATTTGCATTCATTAATTTCAATTTTATGAATGTATTTGGTTATATTATGACTTAACGAGTTATTGCGTTTGAATTATGTTTTCAAGACACTATCTTAGTATTCTGAAGAATATCATATATTTTTCTGATTTTGTTTACTGCAGTGTATCTTATACTTTTTGGCATTATAAAACTTGAGTTTAGCTCCAGTAGCCCCTTAAAAACTTACCTTTTCATAAGACTCTGCAAGCAAAGCAAAGATTTAACAAGAAAAATATAAAAGGCTGCTGTTATTGTACTCTTGTCTGCATCTGGAAACTAAAGATGCTTCATATTTTATTCCTAGCCAAGCCTCGTTGCCTGATGACATAATAAAATTCATCTTTTGTTAGGTTGGTTTATTATTACTGAACAGAATAAAGATTGGGTAGGAAGGAAATCCTAACTAATAATACAAATGAGATAGTGAGTTTATTTGTTTGTTTGTTACGCTTTCACGCTAAAACGGCTGAACGGATTTGGATGAAATTTAGCACATGGGTAGACAATGACCTGGCTTTGGACATAGGATACTATTCCGATATTACCACGGGATCGAGATTTATGTGGGTGAAACCGCGGGATGTAGCTAGTCTTAAATAAAGACAGTGAAATTAGTCCGTATAACCTACATTCAAATAGCATCTCATTCTTTGACAAATGTCTTTCTATGAAATGACAATAAAACTAGACGTAGGGTGTAAAGGAGATTGGGCGTTTCTGCCCTGGAGCCCAATAGCGATAAGATATATACCAATGGAAAGATCTCATCAAAAATAATATTTCTTACTATGAAGACTTCTCTTGATCGTTAGTACGAAAGGAGCTACAGAGCTTTAAATGTGAGTGATTAAATATTATTGGAATTCTGGTATTTTAGTCAATTAAATAACTTTTAATGATTCAGTGCCCTGCAAACATCATCTTTGAAGCCTATAAGCGAAAATTTTAAAACATTGGTCTCCAATAGATGCCACTTTAGGAACTATGTTTTTAAGAGTCGGTCGACCGGACGGATCGTTAAGCCTGACGGTTACCCCAATAGAGTTGAGATATATGCCAATGGGAAGATCTCTTCAAGGCAAATATTTTGTGATAGCACGCTTCTCTTACGAAAGGAGCTACAGAGCTCTAAATGTGAGTAATTAAGCATTAGTGAAATTCATCATCTATTTAGGTCATTAACTCTGAACTGACTTATAATAGGCAAAAGTCGTGTTTGTAGCAAAGGTTATCCCTGAAAAGCTCTTTTCAGTGGTATATGTCTTATGGCTATTGGACGCCAAGAATTCCTTAATTTCGGTGCGCAATTTATTACCTATTTAGGTCATTAACTCCAAACTGTCTGACAATTAGCAAAAGTCGTGTTAGTAGTAAAGGTTCTCTATGGAAAGCTCATTTCATTGGTCTATATCTTATGGCTATTGGGCCAAGAAAATTCCTTAACTTCGATACCGAAGTAGTAACCTATTTAGGTCATTAACTCCAAACTGACTTACAATTAGCAAAAGTTATGTTAGTAGGAAAGGTTCCCCTTGAAAAGCTCTTTCCATTGGTATATATCTTATTTTTATTGGGCTTCAGGGCAGAACCCAATAAGCAGGGGCCCATTCTCCTTTCCAGGGTTGCGGGAAAGTCCGAAAGGGATACCGGGACCTTGACAACAGGCAACTGAAGGAACACGGATGGGTTTTAGTCAGTAAAAGTCTGACACGCCCTTCCGCTACGCCTGGAGCGGGAGAAGTCACTAGTGACATCCAACCCTCAAAAATAAAAACGGTGTCATTTTGTCCCAATACAAATCTACTCGACCCACACATTTGTTTGGGTCGAGTAGATAAGTTTGATCCTTTTTTCGCGATTACGCTGTTCGTTCCATGCAGAAAGTTGTTCAGTTTGATGGTCTGTACCCATCCTAAAATATGACACACACCTTTCGGTACCATGCTGTATTTTTGAGTTATTTAAACCTTTAAATCAGCTAGCAACTTTATAGGAAGGCAATGACAAAGAATGTTTCACTGCCCAAAAAGGAGTATAATGTTTTCAGAGTTCATGTATGTGTGTGTGTGTATTTTTTTTTTGTTCCAACATTTATATTGAATATATGAGCAGATTTGGTTAGAATCCTTACATCCTCCCGAGTGACATAGGCTACATTTGTCTTTGAAAAAAATAAATATGGCGGCAGTAGATACGGCTCCATTTTCAAATGTGAAAAAAAAAATGTTCAATTGCATTATGTCTTTTACATACTATAATACTTATATTTAGTTACTTGTGCGTCAATTATTTCCTACTGTGGAAGTCTTGGGAAGCTGTACAAAATCTATCAGCATCAATAGGTACTTCAAGTTTAAACTTCCTGATTGAAATGAAACCTTAAAACTGATTTAAAAGGTCAATAAATAAATTAATTTGTTGTTATTTTCTATCCATTGTTTCTATATGATTGTCTATGTATCTAAATATATCATACGACATTATTTAACAATCTAAGATTATTGTTATATTTTTTTACTATAAAATAGACCAATACATGATGAATAAAACTTTATAGACACACAGAGCGATATTTCATAAATTATCTGTAAAATTTCATAACTATCGGTTCAGTGGTTTAGGCATGAAAAGGTAACAGACAGACATATAGACACGTTTATACTAAATAATAACGTCACAATAATCGATATCGTTTTTCATAAAACATACGCATAACATACATTTCAATAAAAACAAATTGAATAATAGTGAAAACTGGTGACTAAAAATAAAATATTGCGGAGTTACATGTAATTTCTAAACCAATTTCAAAGTTATCAAAACCAGAATCAAAAATGTCAAGTCACCAATCGACTGATTGTCATGGCGCGTGACAATTCAGAACAGTCGAATATAAAAGTTTTCATTGAAAAACGGTTTTATTACAGCTAAAACCTTTGTCATACGAAACACGTAACATATCAAGTTGTATGCCAATTCAAAATGCCACAATTATACCGTGGCACCGAAATGGACTCGTTTTTTTTTGTGGTTTCAACCTTGTAGGTTGTCGGCTGCTTAGCCGTGCTATCCTATGGGTACCTTAATAAATTAAGGGCTCCTCCGGCAGGCCATAAAACTAAACTAAACTATGCAACTACACGCTAACGGCGTCCCTTGGGGAGAGCGGCAAGGGACAGCAGTTCTATCGGGTATCATGATATGTATCATGAGTTAACTGTTTGGTCCCTTCTCGCTATGAAGTGGTATAGCATTAAAAGAAACAGAAGAAAAGAAAGTAAATAAAAAAAAACAACTGCAAAAAAATGAACTAAAAAGTAATTAAAAAAAAAAAAAAAGACCCGGTTGCAAAAGCACGTACTTAACTGAAAAGAGATAAACAAGCATTATTAATTGTAGAATTTTGGTATCGCAGGCGTGACAAACAAAAGTTACACCATATTTCAGGTTATTGGTTATTGGTATGGTCGAAATCCATCCAGCCGTTTTGAAGATACGAGGTAAAAAAAGAAATTTACAAACATAACCCTTCCTTGGCAGTCCGGGTAAAAAACAAGTTGATAAAATTGTCATTGCAGTCGGGGGACCGTTTCTGTAGAACACTTTTTAATCAAAGAGGTCCCCCGACTGCAATGACAATTTGGCTTATGTCACTCGGGATGATGTATGATTGTAACGGTACTCCATACATCCAAATCCGTTCAGTCATTTTAAAGTTATGGTGGAATAAAGAAACTTACATAAGTCATACATACAAACATACATGAACCCTGAAAACATTACACTCCTTTTTGGGCGGTCGTGTAATAAACTGTTGTTTAAAGAAAAAGAAAAGGAGTTCCCTATGACCTTATATTGCTATGAAATGATAAAATATGTTCATTCATAATAATTCTTATTTAAAAAAATATAATACAATAATAACGTTTATTTGTACTCCATAAAATATAGCTTAATACAATTGTTTTATTATTACTGAACTCCTAAATTCCAAACCAGGTAAAAACCTTTATCTTGGAAACCAGTACTCTTAGTAGTAGTAAGTAAACTCACAGAAATGACACTTCTAATAATAAATATAGACTGTAAAAGGAGTGTAAGAAAAAATAAGAATGCAGGGTAATTATTATTCATTTCATCATTTCTCTTTAAATCCCCAGTCTCCTGTAATTGTGACTCGTCTGTCTTAATGAATTGTCCACTTACCTTGAATATTTATAAGAAAACAAAGTTTTGTTATTTGTGTCACCCTACCATGTTTTTTTCAATAGGTACATTTCTGTCAAACCCTCAATTCAATGACAATTGAAAGGGTATTACTGTAAGGGACAAACTTAATCTCAACAATTATTATAAACGAGAATATCCGGGGTTCGCAGTTTCTTTTTTATTTTTAACTAGTTGAGCCCCGCGGTTTCACCCGCGTACGTCTCGATACCGTGGGAATATCGGGATAAAAAGTATCCTATGTGTTAATCCAGGTTATAAACTATCTATTTGCCTTTCATCCAAATCCATTGAGCCGTTGTTGCGTGATTGAGTAACAAACATCGAAACACACAAACTTTCACATTTATAATATTAGTAGGAAGTAGGATTCATTTTTTTATGGCACATATCATGAGCTATCCGGAAAGTTAAAATAAATATTTGGCATGGGTCGGCGGGAAAATTGATTCGCTGTTACAATGTGAGTATATTAGATAAATGTCCATGGTTGTAATAGAAAAGAATATAATTGTAACTGTGGTAATTTCTACGCAGCTGTAGAAATTAAAACCTACCACTTGAGAAGTAATAGATTTTGATTCTATTCTAATAAATGTCGAAACAAGGTCGTTTCATTTTAATTCCTAGATTGGCATACAGATTTTAATTTAATTGTTTCACCAGAAGCATTTTATTAAAACTTGGAACACTTTAAGAATTTATAAAAGCGATTGTTTGAAGAAATTATGGTAGCATCCGAAGTTTAAGTAACGTTAATGGAATTTCCTAAGCTCGTTATTGTTCTCAGGTATTCTCAGCCCCGAACAATGTTTCAGAGGGACTCGTAGTTAAACGGTTAGTTCGTAATAATAGTTTGAAGAGAACTTGCTAAATATACTATGCACCTTTCTTTGGAACCACTTTGTGTTTCCTGCAGGAAGACGTTGAACTTCTTGCTGTAATGACCATTTTATTATGCACCTTTACCATCATTGGTGCCGATTCTCTTGTACACCGAACTAAACTATCACTAAAATTCCTTACTTTTGGATATGAGAATCTTAAAGCTATCCTGCAATAAAAAATCTCTAAATTTAAAAATTATTTTGACATAACTACTCGAATTTGACAATAGCAACTCCACGTGGTAACTGTTTGCCCTACCCCGTGAATTTTTTTTCGAGTCATGAGAAACGTCCAATTCAGATTATCTAAATTTCCATTTTCACTAAATTAATAACTCAGTGCCATCTTAGCTAAGTGCTGTCAAACTGAAATATAGTTAAGTTGTGTCACTTTAGTTTTATTTCAGAATGGGAAATGGTCGTTTGAAAGGAATAAACAAAATTTTGGTGATTTTTAGTCTAGTTTAGAGGCATTTGTGACAAGAGAATCGGCACCATTATCATTATATTCTATCGTAATAATTCTAATGCTGGCCTTTAAACTACCACTTACACTTTTCTAGTCTCCCAAATCTTTATTTCAGCTAATGAATTCATCATCATCAACCTAATCTTTTACAAACTCTGTTCGGGTCGGCATTATGCATTCTAACCGAATGCAGGCAAATACTAGTATTTTTAATTCATTACATCATTTCTCTTTAAATCCTCAGTATCCTGTGATTGTGACTCGTCTGTCTCAATGAATTGTTCACTTACCTTGATGATTTATAAGAAACCCAAGTTATATTATTTGTGTCGTCACCCTACCTTGTTTCTTTCAACAGGTACATTTCTGCCAAACCCTCAATTCAATGCACAATAGAAGCTATATCGCAAAGGGGTTCAAACCGTCAAAGTGCGTTAAAAGAGTATGTTCATTGAAGTTTTTAGTTAGTTTAGCTAAATACATTCTCATTCTTGATTATAATAAGGTATCCTTGGATTATAAAATGTCAGTTATCTTTATTTATTTGTTCACATTAACTTATTTGTTCTGTTTTACAATGATTCAAATATTTTATATTGTGCAATTATTACTGCTTGGTTCATTATTTCTCGGCCATCTGCTTCTTATTTATCTTTGTTACCTTACAAATATATGTAATCTTATGCAGAAAAAGCTTTAATTGTTTAGAATTCCATCATTGATTTTAAAAAATTCCTCGCGGTTATTGATTTTGCTTCCATCAACAATGTTTATTTTTATTGCGCCATCACTGATACCAAGTGCGTCAGCCACTTGATATTTAGTAGCTTCGTTGACCGATAGATGTCACTGTGCGCTGACGTCACGTTTCTGAATCGCGGTGTTAAGATTCTCCCCGAGTGAATGACCACCCCGATTTTTCCGATTATTGGTATCGCTTCTCGGCCTTTTGGCTAAGATCAAAGTGTAGTATCTGTTCTTTTCAGCTTAATATCTGAAAGTTCCCTCAATGAGGGACCAGTATATTAAACTGATTTTTGTGAGCTGACGGGATGTTCGGGGCTCGCTCCACTCCCGTCGCGGGTCGGCCCGGCATTGCAGTGCCGCTGGGATCGGCCCACATAATACTTGTAAAACTTGATTATTCTCTCTAAGAGGAGACATGGGACACTATCGGATGAGTTGTAGCGTTAACCAACATCTAACCTTTCGACTTCGTTGAATATGCTCTACTAGTGCAACACAATCTTATTAAACTACGTTTTTATTTTATTGAATTTATTATGAAAGTAAACTAAATGTAAAGACTTGTACCATTCAAAAATGTTTTAGTGGTGTCTACTATTTTTGACGCACAAAAGAAAATTCCTGAAAACCCTTTGTCAAATACTAATACTAATATTCAAACATTAATTCAAGTACCGACCTATTTGTATATTGTTACATAATTTCAGCGTATATTTGGGTTATATTACAGTATGGTTTAATAATAGAAGCGTTATTATATATTAATAAATATAGTACTTAGTCATAATTGTATGGGCGAGACTGTTGTAAATTATTTTGAACCAAGGGTTTGTTTGTGGAATGAACAAGATACGAGTGGGTGTTAAAATATTTACTTTATTATAATATCAACTTTTTGTTTGCTCCTACAGAATATTTACTAAAATAACAAACAAATATTTGACCTACGTGTCATGTAACTTAAGTACATACCTTTTATTTTTAATGAATTTGGTTGTATCACAAAAATCACTAGATAAAAAAGAGTTTAATTATACTTGAAAAATTATGAGATAATTTACCTATGTAAAACAAAATGGATCTATAATGGTTACTTACAGATAAACTCCAGATTCACGTAAACGTAGGGATATACTCTAAAAACTTACTTTTTTATTGATCATGATAGGTATTTATTCTTTCTCATTCATTTTTTATATTTTTCCTTTGTATAAGTACTTGTACATATTTTAGTGTTAGTGTTAGCTTGTATATTATATATTGTAATTAAGGTTTATACCTGAGTAAATAAATAAAACTTACTTAAAATAAATGTTAAAAAGCTAGAATCTATCTTTTCAAACGGACAAAAGATATTGGAATCGTTAAAAGACATCGTTGAGTCAGACAGTCGGACCGAGCGAAGCATGGTGAATATCTCTTGAACGTATTGTTAACTCCTTTAGTGTTCCTAGACATTTGCAGAATATTATTCTAGTCACGATTCCACCTTTGTGATCATGCTAGACTGATGTACTAGCTTCTGATCTAGGTTCAATGAAATAGGTAATAGATGTAACCTATTTTTTATTTATAGAAGACGACTAGATTCTGCCCTCTTTTCGTCCGCGTCCAACCGATTATCCTTTATGCTGGGGCACATTGTTGCGATAAGGAGAACTTACTTTCGCGCGCTCTCTCTCGCACACAGCTCGACGTCTCGCCGAGCAACAGAGAGCGCGCGAAGTATAGTTCACGTTATCGCGACTGTGTAGCCCTATACCCCATTTGAAATAAGATTAGACATTAAAACAAACCCTTTTACAGTCCGTTCAACCGATTTTGACTTCTATACCGTAGGCATAAGGATAGCATTAAAAGCAAAAACAGTTACACAATGCCAACTATCTACTGCGGCTGCCATTTGTCATGCCACCAACGCAATAGAATTCAAAATCGGTTGAACGGAATGTAAAAAAGGCTTATCTATACGTCTAATCTTATTTCAAATGGAGTATAGTATTAAAGTTTAAAGTTCGCGAGCAAGAAGCTGGCAGTATCATCAATTCATCACAATGGTAATGTTTTCCCATTGTTTGTCTTATTTGTTTTAGTTTATTCGTGTATTTATTTGTTCTTATATTTATGTATATTATAATAATATATTATAGTTTTAATAGGTATAGGTATGTCCTTATATTTAAATAAATATTTAAGTATTCCAGAATTTTTGATATTGCACCTACAATTATTGTTTGTTTGTCATCACCCAGAGGTTGACTGGTAAAAAAATCCTATGGCATTAAATTCGCCTCTGTACATTTGTGTGCAAAAAGTATTAAATAAATATCTACCTATCTAAGTAATAAATAATAATCTATGACATTAAATATATTAAACTTATTTCAATATTAGTGAAACAATTTTCGAAATCAGATCAGTAGTTCCGAAGATTACCCCTCTACATACAAACTCACAAAATTCTACTTTCTCATTAATAAATATTTAATTTTATATGACCACCGCACAAGCTTCAAGTGCTTTTCCTCCACCAAATGAAAAAAAAAATCAAAATCGGTCCATAGTTGACGAACATACATTAAAAAAAAACGTAATGACGAAAACAGAACCTCCAACTTTTTGGAAGTCGGTTAAAAATACAACAGAGTAAGCAATTCACAATAAAGAGGCTTTTTATTAATATCAGTAGGTCGCACTTCAGTTTAAAAAAAAACAGTTTTTAAGGTGGACGATGTCATGAAATAGTCATTGAAGCACTTACATGAACTTAAGGAGTTGGGAGAGATTTCTTTGCCTAAAACAAAATAAGCAAGGCAAGGTTTGGTTAGAAAAAAAAAAAAAAAACCTTGCCTTGCCTTGGAACCAAAGAAAATCATATTTGTTACGGCCGCAAATCATATTTATATCAACATAGAACCTGATACTGACCTGCGAATTGCAAAAAAACCTAAGAAAATTTGAATTTCGCGGGCTACCTTAGCGCATGGTTCTAGCCCTGCATTATGTTGAAACTCCGCCCCAAGTTAGTCCAGCTCAAGTCAAAGTGTTGCCACGAAAGACGTGTGGTCATTTATGGAAGTACCTTGGTGTTTGTCCCTCGGGTAGGTAGGTGGATCAACTGCATGTGCATCAAATACTAAACTTATCACATGTCTACCTACTTACATTTGGGGTACGACAGGCGCCCTGGGAAATCAGACTCGATACTATACTTAACCTGGCTTGTTAGGTAATCTTTATACGACGCTAGCGTGTATTCTTATAACGCTCGGCAGCGATATAATACGAACATTTTGTTAAAAAACCATATTCTGTTGAAAGTCTAACTTTTTTTTTTTGATATTGGTAAATCATCAAATGTCTTCTCCGGAGCGGGAGGGCGTGTCAGACTTTTACTGACCAAAACCCACCCGTGTTCCTTCAGTTGCCTGTTGCCAAGGGTCCCGGTATCCCTTTCGGATTTTCCCGCAGTTGAAAATCTACGTACGCTTCAAAATTAGTATTGAGTACTATTGCAACTAAGGACTAAGTTTAGTCGTACGGTCAGCAACAAAATTTCATATAACATAGTTTGTCCGTCATCACATCAGTTTTTTTAAAACCTAGCAAAATATTATACCGTTTGTAATACGTATCGCCCCGCGGTTTCATCCGCATAAGTCTAGTTCCTGTGGGAAAATCGGGATAAAAAGTATCCTATGTCCTAACCTAGATCATGGTCTACTCATGTGCTAAATTTCACCCAAATCCATTCAGCCGTTTTTGCGTGAAAGCAGGAGAAACAAACACATTTTCGTATTTATAATATTAGTAGCTGCGCCCCGCGGTTTCACCCGCATTAATCTCGATCTCGTGGGAATATCGAGATAAAAAGTATCCTATGTCTTAATCCAAGTCATGGTATACCCGTGTGCAAAATTTCATCAGCCGTTTTAGCGTGAAAGTGTAACAAACAAACAAACAAATTAATAAACCAAAATCACTTTCGCGTTAGGATTTAGGAAGGTTTTCCTAATTACCTCTGTGGCATGTTTTCAGATAAAAATCTCGCAACGCTTGATTTATGCAATCATTTGGTCCCGGGCAGAGATTAAGGCCACTCCCTAAGCGCAGTAAGCCACTCGCTTAACTTTTAAAAGGTCGAAGTTATCTTTGGATTTCATTATGTCATCTTCTTCAGCGCTTTGTTTCAGTGGGAAGCGTTTGATATTACTTCGGAGTGGTTTCTTCATTATGCTAGTAGTTAAGTAATATAAATATGATATCTTTACTTCTACACTTAACTATAAGGCTGTTTCTTTCTTAGAGGGATATTACACTATCATAAATCTAGGATCTATAATTATATATCATATACTTACCTACCTATCTACGAAGCTCACAATTTACCCATAATATGTCTTTTTTACAATTTAATTATCTATGACTCATAGATCAATGATCATAGATATAATAGTGTAATGTAAGATATAAAAGTGTAATAAATTTCTTCGAATTCAAACGCATTTCGAACTACGGTTCTTCGGTTTTCGGGTTTCAATCTTAGTCTTAGTTTTAATTTAATTGTTTAGTTAAGATTCGTGCGTGAGGAGCTCGTGGCTACGTTCGTTATAACAGCCGCACGGGTCGATCCATCAGGTTAAGCTAGACTTGCCGGGGTTGGTCCGTGGATGGGTGACCATCTTTACATACCGAGACTCCTCCGTGTCTCGGAAAGCACGTTAAGCCGCTGGTTATGCGGCTGTCATTTGTGGATCTTTGACAGTCGTTACGGGTCGTCAGCAGCCCGAAAGTCTGACAACCAGTCTTACCAAGGGGTATCGTATTACCCAATTACTGGGTTGTGGAGGTCAGATAGGCAGTCGCTCCATGTAAAATACTGGTATTCAGCTGCATCCGGTTAGACTGGAAGCCGACCCCAATATAGTTGGGAAAAGGCTAGGCTAGGAGTAAAGATTCGTGCATAATCCACAAGAACCTACTGCCGAAAAATTGTTTTGTAGGAGTCATTCCATTCTAATACCAAAAACTGGTATTTGTTCAACTCATATTTATTTTCTATTCCGAACGGATACCTTTGTTTAAACGAATACCAAAACAAGTTTGAAGATATAAGGTACAGTCAGTAAAAATGATTTGTATGTAATTTAATTTTTCGAAGATGTAAACGATCAATCTACTTATGAGTTGGGAAACTTTACGAACAAGATATTAAGTGATAATGAAAAAAAATAAAGTAATAAAAACTAAAACCCAACTACGACTAAAAAGGTATAAGACACCGCAGACAGACTATTTTTTTTTCAAATTTGTCTGTCTGCGGTTGTTAATTTTTATTTTAATTATTTTGGGGTTATAATATATATATTTTTGAAATATGCTTATTGAACCCTTTCATTTGATACATAACATGGTGCGATTAAACTATTTTTTTTGTTAAGTTCCTGACTTTATGTCCTCTAGACGTCGCTTTTTTTAATTTAATGTGACTTCACAAAGCCTATAACCAGCGGACGATCAAGAGGTTTCCAACGATACCTCACTTTTCAAATTGTGATGAGTGGTTTAGAAGATACGAGGGAACAGATGAACATACATACATACCGGTCAAAATCATAACCCTCCTTTTTCTTCGCCGTAGTCGGGTAAAAAGTCAAATTCTTGATAAATATTATGGGGCCTTTTTTCCGGAAGACGCATATCAGAATAACATGTGTTTTACATAAGCAACTACTTCCAGTTATTTTCTGTTTTCCTGATAGGTATAATAGGTATAGGACATTATAGTTATAGGTAAGTATAGGAAAGTTTTAAGACTTCTATCGATATAGTGAATAATAAAGATTTCTTAATATTCCTCTTTGTGTTTAGTCGTTGGTTGTTGTGCAACTTAGTGAGATCGTTTAGCCGCCTATTTTCTTTTCATTTCTGTCACCCTGGCACTTTTCAAAACAACAAATGATTCAATTTTAATACCTGTATTTTTACCATTATTAAACTAAGTAGTAATCAGTCGCGTAAGTACCTAGTTCCAGTTCATTTCTGCTTTCCTGGTAGTTTGAATAACTGAATAATTAGGACGGTTGAATTGTAAAACGTCTATCGATATCATCTCTATATATTTCATCGTGGGTGCGTTTCGAGGAATACTTTAGTTGCGCTTCGTTGGTTGCATTTTGACGAATACCCCAAAAAACCTTTGTAAAAATATTGGAATGAAGCGTATTTGGATAGTATTTTATTACGAACAAATAAAAATATTAGAAAACAATAATGTGATTAGGTTTGACGGAGCTAACTGTACCAAGTTCAAGTTGTTGGTATTCGTTTGCACATTAAATTTAATTATTTATAGAGTGCTATCGGTTCGGAATAGAAAATAAATATAAGTTCCAACAAATACCAGTGGTATTCGTTTTTGGTATTAGAATGGAATAACACTTTTGTAGTTTCGCAGGTGGTATGTGAAAATAAAACTCCTAGATTATGGATTAAATAATTTAAAAAAAACCGGCCAAGTGCGAGTCGGACTCGCGCACGAAGGGTTCCGTACCATTCTCTATAAAAACGGCAAAAAAATCACACACCTGTTACACACTTCCGTCCCTTTTCACAAAATCACTCCCACAGATTGGAGGAAAGCGAGAGGAAAGATGTTAGACATCAGATATCAGATTAGATACAGATATAAATAATCTGTAAGACCGAGCTTTATCCGAAGAAGTTTATCTAAGACTAGAACTAGTTCTAAATCAATAAAGTTAGTTGAAGTATCTCTGTTATTACATTTAACTTAGCCAAGTACAAACTAAATACCTAGGTAGTTGGGTACTCTGATAGTAAGGGAAATTAAAGTTTACGCAACTCCAAGGTTCCAAGAAAGACTTTAGAATCACATTCTCTTTGGTTCCAAGGCAAGCCAAGGTTTGCTTTTTTTTTTTTTTCTAAAGAAGAAAAAAATAAAAAAACCAAACCTTGCCTTGCTTATTTTGTTACAGGCAAAGAAATCTCTTTGTAAGTATTTGTACGTACTTACCTAGAACCTTTCACTAGTCGGTAAAAATCGCCTCTTTCACTAGTCGGCTCTTTATGCTTAAAAATCATCCTAGATTGAAATGAAATCGTGTCTCGTTCCTATACTGTATGAAATTGGAGCCGAAAAAAAAATGTTTATACCTATATTATTTTTATTTGTTTAAAAAAAACAACGCCATTTTTTGACCGTTTGGGTTTTAATATTATAATCCTACCGAAACCATAATGTGTATTTTTTAAATTTTTACTTTTGCGATACTATAACTATTTTCGTATAAGGGTAGGCTTATTACCCCTTTTGGAGACACCTTTAATTTTTCATTTTTGTCATTATTAGTTACATAATACAAAAGTCATTTTCAAGGCGCCGGAAGGTCATGGGACCATGAGTTCTGTGGATTTTTAATCTAGGAACAGGAACTCTTCCTTTAGTAGTCAATAATTGAATTTAAATCCAGAAATAAAGATTTTAACAAAAATATAAATTAATGTAATTGCGAGCACAAAACACATAACCGAAACTGAAACAGAGCCGAAACTCTAAACTCCACCAAAAGCAATGATAATAATGGTCCCAGTAGGTGGCCAAGTTGCCGTTGATTGCATAGTCTCTAAAAAATAACTAAGTAGGTAGAGCTACCTTGAAACTAAACTAACTAACACGATTAGAAAAGCGATTGTTGATTTTGTATAAAACCTTTTCACTTTTCCTTTGACAAAACCCACAAGTGCACTACATAGATATTTATCTCCTTAACCTTAATGCAGTTGCTGCAACGAACGAACGAATGTAAGTATAACCACAGTATAAATAAGTTACAGTATTATGTCTTCATAAAAAAGGGCGTAACGACGCAATTCGAAATCACAGTGTATATCAGTACACAACAGTCACAACGCAGAAAGTTTATCTACCAAGCAGCCGTAGGTAATTATTTCAAGGTCACTGCCGAAACATAATACTGTTACTTTAGTTTACTGTGGTATAATGTAGCTTTATCGAAGCGATTTGAATCTATGCGGATACTATTGACCTAAACAATCTACTTGTAGCATAGTGGCGTGTGGCGTTGCAAAATAGTTTGGTACTACCAATGAAAGAAGTAGAACTTCTTTGACACTGAAAATACTTTGAAATAATCTATACATAATATTATAAGTCGTTTCTGTGTCTATCTGTGTGACCGCGTTGTTCTTCTAAACTATACTCCATTTGAAATAAGATTAGACATTTAAACAAACCTTTTTATAGTCCGTTCAACCGATTTTGACTTTTATACCGTAGGCATAATAGGGTGGCATTAAAAGCAAAAAGATTACACAATAAACTGTCTACTGCAGCTGCCATTTGTCATACCACCAACGCAATAGAACTCA
This sequence comes from Lithophane ornitopus, assembly GCA_948473465.1. NCBI lineage: Eukaryota > Metazoa > Arthropoda > Insecta > Lepidoptera > Noctuidae > Lithophane > Lithophane ornitopus. The sequence goes on along the minus strand of OX419632.1, from coordinate 10,731,158 downwards.
AAATCGTTTGAACAGACTGTAAAAAAGGTTTATTTAAATGTCTAATCTTATTTCAAATGGAGTATATATATACGGAAGGGATTTTGCTGTCGTTTTCATCATAATATATTCCGGAAGGTTTATGTGTATAACATTAAACTTATGTACAATGTAATACAGAAATCTCCTAGTTTTGTCCAGTCGCTTGTCGGTACGTGGGAGAGGAACCCTTACCTAACCTATAGTTTCACCATGTCCGTCTGAAATGAAATGAAATGAAATTGTTTATTCTGTAAATAGGATATCAGAATCACTTTTACAAGTCATATTTAAAAAAAAAAAAAAAATAAGCTCGATGAGGTCGGCGTTTCCTATCTGACTACTCTGAGAAGAAAGGCCGAAACAAACTCAGAGGTCGCAGTCTCTTTTAAGGTCCAGACATAATCTTGGTCAGGCCATATGAGGACCATGTAGATTAGAGTCTGAAATGGTCTTTTGAGGAAAGAACCACACAGATTTGAGTGGACCTGTCCAGTCAGTGCAAGCATTTGTCAGTAACCGAGAAGCTCAACTCAGAGCTTAAGGAGCTCAACGACTCGACGAACAATACCAAAGAAAGGACATTTGGGTAGGCCGCTAAAAGTACTCAAACTGCCAGATTAAAACTAAAGAAAGAGAGAAAAAGAGATAATAAAAATGATCCACATAGTCCTCACATTCACAATAATTAAAATAAAATAATACTTTACAAAGTAATAATGTCATTTTGTATAAAATATTCAACAATGTCAATTTGTAAGTTTATAAAACTGGTATATTGTAATGATTTTAGATAATAATTAAAATGTCAAGTTCTAAGGTTTGAGCAGAGCAAGCAGCTCAACCCCATGCTTTTTTGTCTTCTAAATAATCCGCAATTTTATAGTACCCTTTTTTACAAAGTTTGGTTTTAATACAGCCTTTAAATCGTTTAATGGGTAAATTTCTAATATCAATGGGAAGTTTGTTGTAAAAGCGTATACATTGACCCATGAACGAGTTGCCTACTCTGTGGAGACGAGTGCGATGTACAGCAAGATTGTGTTTGTTCCTGGTATTTATACTATGAATATCGGACATTTTCTTAAAATCTCTGTCTGTCTTTCTGTCTGTCTGTCTGTCTCTCCGCGGCTTAGCTCAGAGTCTCTTAGTACTAGGAAGCTGTAGGAATTTGGCATGGTATACAAATTAATTTAAAAAATAAGTTTTATAGGGTACGTACATTCCTTGCACGTAAAGATATTTTATTTTTCGTTGTCTATCCCATGGCGTGGCGTATTGTTAGATAGATCGTTCAAAAATATTACAGTTAAGTGACAACCATTTTTTTGATTCAGGGAAGAGCTTAATTTAATGTTTTTCCTTGTGTACTTGTACATATATTATAGTGTCAGTGTTAGCTTGTACAATGTAATTAAGGTAAATAATTGTATTTGAAACTCAATAAATTAGGAAAATTTTAGATCTAAACTAATTTGAAAGTGCTCTTTTTGTTAGGTCTCCAAGTGACACTTGACTCTGCCATCTAAATGGTTGTATTTGGGTGTATGAAAAAAAACACGGCAGTAGAATACTTATAAACCCTATAACGAAGTTAAAAGGAAAACTATCACAGCTAAGTAGGCTTAACAATAACGATTAATAGTCGACTATACCCCATTTGAAATAAGATTAGACATTAAAACAAACCCTTTTACAGTCCGTCCAACCGATTTTGACTTCTATACCGTAGGCATAAGGATAGCATTAAAAGCAAAAAAAGTTACACAATACCAACTATCTACTGCGGCTGCCATTTGTCATGCCACCAACGCAATAGAATTCAAAATCCGTTGAACGGAATGTAAAAAAGGCTTATCTATACGTCTAATCTTATTTCAAATGGAGTATAACTAAGGAACATTTGCAGTTGGAATGTATGGGAGAACATGTTTTTCAACTACAATGTTAAGTTAGTTCTTGGGATAAATTCGTCCCAACTACGGAACCCGTCATTGTGCGTGGTTCGACACGCACTTGGCCGGTTTTTTATTTTATTTTCGTTGTAATATTGACCTAGGGACACTTTTTCAACAGGAGTTGATATCACAGTCATTTTCTCCATTCATTTTAGACATAAACAGATCAGGTGAACACATAACCTACTTTTATTTCTGCGGATGCTGCATTTCTTTTTACAAGTAAACAAATCACATGGCGGTTAGAATTGTTTATTGCGTTATGCATTAGCATGCCAAATATTTATTTTCAACCATAAAATTACATGACGTCAACAGATCGAAGTGTTTTGAAAACATAAATCAAGTAACGTACCTGAAAACTTTTTTTAACGCTCTTAGTGCAACCAGTTCTGACTGTGAGCGATATCAGGTCTAATGAAAACAACAAAACAATAAAAAAATCAATTCATAGAAATCAATCAGTCTTCAATTTCCTAAAATGCTTTAATCAATTAAATAAGCTATAACAAACATTTGCTTAATTTTTTTTTTATCGTTGTAGGGCCTAAAATAAAATCCCGACTTCCGAAATTAAAGTTATTTTTCACTTTTTGGAAGTCGGTTGTTTTTTTTTGTAAAAAGTTTTTATTTTAACCTTTTTAGTTGTGGTACCTACCACACAAAAATTCGAATACCACTACTTGCTATGTAAATAACAGTGACGGAGTCAAATAATATATCGTCTACATACACAAAGTGGGAAAAATACGTAATTATTGAAGCTAACTCAAAAACTACGCAAGCAAAGTTAATAAAATTTATATGGGAAAATTCAAAATCGATACATAAATGGCGGAGTAATCGCGTAACTTAAACACAAAAAAAAAAAAAAAAACTTAGACGAATTGAGAACCTCCTCCTTCTTGAACAAGTCGGTTAAAAAGACAAAAATGTATAGGACTGACCTATAAGAAAGAATTTTTATATTTCTATGGGACTGCTGAAGCTGCTTTTGTCAAACATCCTGTTGAAAGTCGTAGAAATACGAAACGCTTTCAAAGCGATTGTCACTTGTCTAGGCCCTCAGGGTTTGATTCCCGGGTCGAGAAAAGTGTTAATTGGTTTTTCCATCTGGAATTTCTCTGAAGCACCGCGAAGTCTTGATTTGTGCCCGGTTGATGACAATAGGCCTGGTGAAATGTGGGTGTACTATAGGTGCACCTCTGCCGAATCCTTCGGGGAATACGGGCTTGATGTTATGTTAATTTTTAGGGTTCCGTACCCAAAGGCTAAAACGGGACCCTATTACTAAGGCTCCGCTGTCTGTCCGTCTATCACCAGGCTGTATCTCACGAACCGTGATAGCTAGACAGTTGAAATTTTCACGTTGTATTTTTGTTGCCGCTATAACAACAAATACAAAAAAACAGAATAAAATAAGTATTTAAGGGGGCTCCTATACGACAAACGTGATTTTTTTGCCGTTTTTATAGATAATGTTGCGGAACCCTTCGTGCGCGAGTCCGACTCGCACTTGGCCGGTTTTTTAAAAGTTAAATCTAGACTACACGTGCGCAGTCAAAAAGTAATTTTTTGAAATAGTCTACTATAAACTGCTTTAAAAATTGTACGTGTTTCTTTCGAGTGCGTTTACTTAGAACGACTAGTAATTTATTCAAACATAGAACTAAAGTACCAAGAGGATATATTACACAGTTACAGCCTTCTCGTTTACAAGAGTAAAAGGCTCAACATTTGCGAGATAATCTCGTTTCAAATCACGTAGCAAATTGTTACAGGCTACGCTGTTAAGAGCCCATACTACTCAGCTCAAATTAACTTTTTATCTCGCTTGCACCATACTGCTCTCGGACTGAGTGAGAGCGAGAGGGGTGCTGGCTTTTTACGGCGAAAATAATTATAATTAAAAAAAAAAACATGTTCGCTGCTTTATAGTTAGTCCAGTTATTATGCAAAGTTTCATGATCTTATTTGAAGTATTTTTTTAATACCAGCGGTTTATTGTTCGGGTTGGAGGTAACTTTGACGACACGGTTGGCGCAGAGGCTGAGCTATGGACTGCTGCGCAACGTGTCGTGGGTTCGTTTCCCGCACGGAACAAATATTTGTATGATCTGCAATTAGTTGTTCAGATGTTGTTAGGTCTGGGTGTTAGTGTATGTGAGTTTTTATGTTTGTAAACGCACCCACGATACAGGAAGAAATTCCTAGTGCGGGGCAAAGTATTAAAAAAAAAAAAAAACTTTGGATTTTTTTCTTATTATAGAGTATATTATTTTCTTTCTATAGAGAAAATTTTATGGAATCGTTTTTTCGTCAAACATAGTACTTAGCATTAATCCTCGACTTTAACATACATATATTCATTTCAAAATTAATGCTGCTGTATTTTATAACGGAGGATCATGCTGAGCAATTTGAGGTATTATAGTCCCTTAAACGATTCTGTTTCTTGAATACCTCCTTTAATAATAACCAGGTACAAGCACTTCTTCTCCTTTTCGTGTGGTCCGTGAGTAACCTGGGGGCCTAAACCGGCCACATTAGCAATTCCTCTAAAAGCAGTTCATTTCCTGAATCCCAGCTGTCATTAGCAATACCTCTCATTTGACTTAAAAGCAATTCATAATTTGTGGACTATTTTACGAATCTCAATTGAAAATTGTCAAACAGATAGAATAATTCGTAATATGAAATTACAGGCAGATCATATTATTATACAATACGCAGATGAATAAAAAAAGTCGTGTCCAAGAGGTGCGTGTCTTGGGTTCGAACTCGAGACCTATGACTTGGCACTCCGACGTTTTAACACCACTAGGCTATTACTGCTTATGGTGCTTGCACTAAATACAAAGAATTAAAATATGTAGGTATTTATGAAACATTTTTTACCATAGCTTAGCTTCTAATTGAGAAAGAACAACGGAGTAATTGCGTGACACACTCACAAAGGCAAAGGCATTCAGTTTGACATTTCAATAACCATTAATCGCGTTATTTACGTGGTCGAACATACCAATTTTCCAAACATTTGACCAAAGATTTAAATCGTAGAGTTGCTCACACCGTACTAAGTCGCGCGAAAAAGTGTCCATACTGAGAAATCTGAGGGCCTAGACAAGTGACAATCGCTTCGAAAGCGTTTCGTATTTCTACAACGACTTTCAACAGGATTGACATAAGCTTTTCGATAGCTTATGTCAGTCCTATACATTTTTGTCTATGAGTCATCAAGCTTCAGGTTTCATAATCTAGTCTAAGAAACATCTAAAAATATCCAGACATAAAATGTGACATTTATGAACCCGCACTGGCTCCGCGTAATGGAAATCGGGCCACTCCCTCTCACCAAGAGGAGGGCCTGTCCCAGCCGTGGGAACATTATAGGCTGATTATATTCTCACATAATACCCTAGGGGCGTCCATAGAAACACGAGTTACTATCATAAATAAAATAAAATTCTTACAGAATTGGCAAAATATCAATACGCAAGCAAGACGTACATTAGAGAAAATGAGGTAAAAGATGATGATAAATCATCTAATCTACTTACGATTCATTGAATGGTAATTACCGACACTTCATTTAATCTCCTCATAAAAGATTAAGAATGGTCCCTTGTGAAGAATTAAGTCGAAGTTTTCTTTCGTGAAGCGGTAAAATAGGGGAAATAAATAATAAATGGGGGAATAAGGGATGACTACACAGAAAATGACATTCATAGGGATCCTCTTAGGGGGGTCATTGTACCTACTGTTTAACAAATTTCACTATGGGACCTACCCTCAAGATTTCAGAGTCGGTTTATACTGAACCACTGGATACGACTGGTTGTCAGACTTTCGGGTTTCTGACGACCCATAATGACTGTCAAAGATCTACAAATGACAGCCGGGACTAACGGCATTACGTGCTTTCCGACAGTCGTTACGGGTCGTCAGAAGCCCGAAAGTCTGACAACCAGTCTTACCAAGGGGTATCGTATTACCCAGTTACTGGGTTGTGGAGGTCAGATAGGCAGTCGCTCCATGTAAAATACTGGTATTCAGCTGCATTCGGTTAGACTGGAAGCCGACCCCAACATAGTTGGGAAAAGGCTAGGCAGATGCAGATGATGATTAAATTTACATAGGTATAATAAAGAAATCGCAATATTTTGTCAAATGCAAAAGGGGCGGGTCGCTAATTTATAATACAAGAGGCTTTCTGTCTAATTAAACAATATACTTAACGTTATTTATGCGTAGGATATAATGAAACAAATGAATGAAAAATAAGAAGGTGCCTATTGTCTACATTTCTTTCCCATTTCTCCTTTCGCAGGTCTGCTGGAAGAAATTTCTAAAGAAATAAGCAGTACCTTTGTACTCATATTATAATTATGTCGTATCTCTAAGTATTTTACTGTGTGTACATAAATAATAAAATAAGTAAATAAGTAAGGTGAAATTCTGCTGAAGGTGAATTATGTTAACAACCTATTATTTTCTTGAATCTATCTATTTTGATGATAAAGAATGTTTTACCAGCAAGACAGAGCATGCAAACATTTTCTTTAATTTTTTCATTTCGCATCTCTGGTCAAAAAGTGTCACAACTCAAAAAAAAAAAAACCTTTTTTTACTGTACCATTCGTTTCAGAAAACTTCAAAATCTTATCTCAGATAGTGTCATACTTATGGTTTAAATATTTATCCCTAGATGGCACTAGTGTCATTATAATGTTAAATGAAAGTTTCTTTGGAAAGCACTAGTGTCATTATAATGTTAAATGAAATTTTCAATCACTTTTTTCTCGAAAGTTTGATTTTTTGACTAACGACACTATTTGAGCGGAAATTTAACTTCACATTTTATTTTAAAAGAACTTCGAATCATCAATTATATTTACTTCAAAGTTTTTATGAAAATAGTAGTTTTTATGATAATGAAATGTAATAAAGCTGACAAGCAAAAGGCTTGTGAAATATTGGTTTGCATGGCTTTGTTTCGGGGTTAGCATAACCGTGCGTTTGCACTGGCGAAACATTCACGACAAAACATGTTAAAATCTCTATTTTCTGTCAATGTTCCATACAATTTTTTACAGGAACTAGAGATTTATACATTTTTTGTTGTAATGTTTCGCCAGTGCACGGTAACATGAATGTTCTTGTGTCACCTCTTATCTACTGTACCTGCAATCTATGCAAATAAATGTTTACTTTACTTGTATTTTTTATTTTTTGTGTTTTTGTTTTTAATAATTCTATTATGATTTTAGTGACTTTATATCTGTTATTACATCTTTAAATAATGCAAGTAAGATAAGCAAAAAATGTATCCTAAACCGCTATATTGCGTAACTTAGTATCGTAACCGATTAAGACTAATTTGTTTCATTTTGACAGTTCAACACGATTCATTGCGTTATTTACGTTGTTGAGTAGATTTTTTTTTCGAACTCGTGAAGCAATGCATTAGACATTTGTTTCAACCGATTTCGATTCTGATTGATAGTATGTTACGCTATTAGAGTGCTGGAAAGCATGCAGATCAATTCTATATGTGAATTGGGGTGCAGGTACATTCAGTCGGGTTGTGTTTGCTGTGTGGGTGGAATAGAGTACTTTAAGAAATTATCCAAACCCTTAGACTCAAGTTCTACATAAAAGGCCTTATAAGAGAACTAAGAAATGTCAAGTACGTAAACTGCCCACTCTGGAATTGTAGCGGGAAAAGATAAGTAGGTACAAACGCTGACATTTGTGGTTGACCACTTTTCACCCTTATGATCTCAGTAATAAGATTGAAAACCGCTTGGTTGGTCGCGGTTGGTCGCAGTTGGTCACCGCCAGTCTGTGAGTGAAATACAAAATCTGTGAAAATTTCAACTGTCCGCCTATTACGGTTCATGAGATACAGCCTGCTGACAGACAGACGGACGGACGTGGAGGCTTAGTAATAGGGTTCCGTTTGTCAGTTAGTATTAAATGTGCAATTAAATGGCATCCGCGTGTCGCGATAGTTGAATACATGGTTGACCCAGTTGGGTATTACCCAGGTTTTTACCGGGTAATCAGCTACTCTACCACCTTGCTGACTGGGTAACATTTTTACCTCGGCATGAGCTGTTCTTTCGTGCCTATATAGGGTTATTTTAAATTGCCTAGCTAAACTCCGCAGAGGGGAAGGTACCAATATCTAAAAGATAAAACAAACGTTAAGTAAGAAAAACTGTTTTCTTATGTTTGTTTATACACCTAATCGATACCCATCGTGTCTGTGAAGATTACACAAAAAAACTTCGTCTTTTGACGTCATAACAATAAAATTAGATTCGCGTTCAAACTTCTGAACCGATTAAAGGCTCGTGCAAACAGACGCGATATCGCGGCCGCGACAGGCAGCGGTACCTTTGAATAATTCAAATGAATACAAAAACTGCGGTCGAGGACCTCTTAAAAAATCATCAAAATTCCTTTTCTGTTTCTTCATGTTACGAATATCGATACCCATTGCGTCCGCTGGGTTTAGTTAGCTAATTTAATTTAACCCTTTAAGAGAGAAGATTAATAATGTTACTATGCTATATTAGTACCTTCTCTTTTTTAATAACCGTAATTTTGCTGCAATTATTTCTCTAAACTTCAGCATAAATTCATATTTTTTTTAAACTTGACGGAGTGAGATCCTTCAATACTGATGCGGCTTTACTCCCAAATTAAAAACCTCAGCTCTGTAGTTCAACGTATCAAAGGAGGGAAATTTTCATTAAAAAAATTCGTTTGTTACCCATACAGAGAAGTTGTAACAAGTTGCTTTTAACAACCACTTCGTATTAATTACGCAATGTTTTTTAAGTATCAGATAATTTTTATTTTAGGGAGTTCCTCCGCTGCCGGCGCCGGCCCCCAAAAATAATGCGTAGGGAGTCACAATTTTAACCTAACCTAACCTTTTAGGCGAATAAAAATATTTAACCTATACTCGCGACAATCTAAGAAGTCCGTTTTGACGTTTCTTACTCGCACTTGTAATAAAACGTTATGCCTAGAGAATCAGTTTCAAGCAATGTAGATAAGTCGTCGATTCTAAGAAAGTTTTTTAAGAAACTCTTTAAGTATATTTAATCGATATGTCTCGAGAATCAGTATATAAGAAACCATTACCAAACCATTTTATAGCTGTCAAAACGGACTTCTTAGATTGTCGCGAGTCTAATCTAAATATTTAGTTCGGTTCCGGGTAGTACTTGATTCCTACTTGAATATGGAAATGATTGATTATGGAAATATATTAATAGAAAAATAAAATTATAATAAAAATTCTCGTGTCACAGTGTTAGTTGCCATACTCTTTCGAAACGGCTTGACCAATTTTTATGAAATTTTCTATGTAGGTATTTTGGTAGGTCTGAGAATCGGTCGTAATCTATTTTTCGACCCGAGATCGAGACTTACGCGGGTGGAACCTTAATTGTACCTACCCCGCCTATTTACTCCCGCCAAATTGCCAACCCCATTTTCCGCTTTTATTTCCAAAGTCAGCGCCGGCAGCCAATTCAGCAACCGGCGCTGGCAGGTAATTCAACAACCGGCGCTGGCAGCCAATTCGGGATACCGCGCAGGCAGGTGAGACACTTCCTTTATTTTAGCATAATTTTGGCACAGGCAAATTAAAAAGAAAACTTCGTCTATCCCTATAATATATAATCGTATATGCATTATTGTCATTTTCTTTTTATTTCATTAATCACTCTTAAAAAGTCCCTTTTTTTTGTAGCTGCCACAAAAAAAAATGTTTTACGAGTAATTTTTAAAATAGCCACGTTAACATTGTCGGATGTTGTCACAACCGCCAGTTAACAATGACGGATATAAATACGCGACAAAGTTTGCGGGGCGCGCGCGGCGGCAGTCCGTGCGGGTTGTGCCAGTACGGGCCATGTTGCAATAACTAGTTACAAAGATATAAAAAAATAATGTTTTATTTATAATTTCGATTTAGATACGACAGACATTGGTCTAGGATTTACTGTAAACAGTGACGTATGGCACTTCCTACAAATAATCAATTACTTTGTACACGTAACATTATCGTATGTGGCACTTCCAACACATAGCCAATTAGTTTGTACACGTAACATTGTCGTATTGGGAGATCCGACAAAATACAAATGATTTGGTACGCTTAAAAAAGTCATTTCTGACTTTAAACATGCTGTAAAAAAAGTAAAAAAAGTAGTTTATTACCATGTAAGTAAACTCATAAACATGTATTAAAATTCTGTTAATTTTTGTTAACCTGGCTCGTATATTAAAAAAAATATCAACAATTCAAATTTTGACGCGCTCTCTTGTAATGTTGCCGATTTTCACATCCGACAATGTTAATAGGGATAGGCGACTTGTACCTCCCAGATTTCCAATATCTTTTAACTGGTGTTATTTTATGTTATTGTATTTTATAACATCGCTGTTTCTGTACGTATTAGACGTAATCAGTGTGATTATGAATTAAACAATCCAAACTAATAAAATATTATAAATGCGAAAGTGAGTTTGTTTGTTTGTTACGCTTTCACGCTGAACGGATTTGATGAAATTGCATATGGGTAGACCATGACCAGGGCGTTCCCGTGGGATAATTTCTGACCTCCGTGTGGGTGAAGCGTTGACAAAAAGCGTTGCGTTCCTGGTCTCTCTATAAAAAATAAAAAAGATCAAGTTCCTTACCACAAAAACTAACGAGACTTGTTCAACGCGTGTCTAATGTCAGTTTTATGTCAAACTCCATACAAAAATGTCATGTTTAAAAGGTGTTTAGGCTAAACAACTGATAAATATGGTTTTATGATAATACGGTACGTGTTTTGCCTTTTTTACCATAATTCACAAATAAAATACAAGTAATTTTATAGTTCGCATTTCATAATAATTATTGCTTCCGCTGGTATTATGAGTTGTGCAACGGATAAGTCAAAATTACCTGACAGGATGAGCATCACAATTTTTCCGCAGACAAAATTCCGGAAAGTCTATTAAATTATAGTTCTAAACAAACCTCTAATTATAACATCTCTACATAATTTGATACGATATCACATTCCACAAGTTTGAGCCCTGAAACTAATAATTACGAAGGAAATTACACTATTAACTATTCCTTGTGTGAATACGAGGGCACGTGATTCATCACAGATCTCCCTTAATATGATTAAAATTCACACCTAGTTATCAGCGATATTATTCACATTGACTTTAGTATAAAGATAATTTGAGTAATTAGTTTTGAAGGTTTTAAATCATTTTTTACTCATCTTCACCATTATTATGTCAGCCGAAAAATTTCCACTGCTGGACAAAGGCCTCCGCCAAACACCACCACTGCGGCCGTTTCTGTGCTTCTCGCATCCAGAGGATTCCTGCGGCCTTCACAAGGTCATCGGTCCCCCTTGTGGAAACCTCCAACGCCACGGGGTCCAGGACCTTTCGGCCCCATCGGCCATCTGTTCTGCGAGCAATATGCCATGCACTCTTTTCCAAGCTTTTCGCTGTTGCCAAGGGCCCCGGTATCCCTTTCGGACTTTCCCGCAAGTGCCCTGCTCTCTGCCACTTAAGTTTGACAAATTCTTCGGAATATGTCGGTTACCTTGGTTCTCTTCATTTCTGTTTCGGTCATGTAAATAAACTCCGAGCAGACATCTCTGTCCTTTGTATTTTTACTGACAGGTAAAAAAAATATTCAATAATAACGAAATGTCTGTACCTATGTGATTGAACCCACTGCTTTCGATTGCGTTAGGACTATGATCTGCTAGATAATGGTACCTAGAGGTAATATTAAACTACAATATACAAGAGTGAACATAATGAACTCACATAAATAAGGAACTAAAAACTACTGAAAGGCTTAGGGTACAAATAACTATGAGCTTACACGATAACACCAGCCGTCAAACAATTTCAATTTAGTAGCAAATCCAATAAGTATTACTAAACAAACCTAATTATCAACACAAGTACTTTATTAAACTATGTGACTGTCACACTCACTGGGAAACAATGTAATGATACATTTAATGACTAAAACAAAGAATTTTCAACCGTATTACCACTGAACAATGTTCGAAGTTTCCTTTTTCACGGTATTATTATTGTCACCAAATAGTTTTTCCTTAATGGAGTCACTGCAGGAATAATGAAGCTCAGTATTTAGCTAATATGCTCGGATTTACACGTTATTCAGCAAAATGGAGTTATATTATATATTTATTATAATAAGTGTTCTAACTAGTGCCAGTTCTAAGGCTTTCACTATTATTTCTCATAATATAACTAAGGAAATGCCACAAAGTAAGTACCACTTTTTTAAAATAAATATTGATACTGTTTCTCAATGCACCCAGTGAAGTTTTCCCGATTCTGTAATGCCTGGCTTGTGTCTAATATGAGACAAAGTAACTGTAGATAGATAGGCATCATTTAAATTATAATTTATAGGGAAGATTTTAAAACAGAACCAGGCAAGTCGAATATGGGTTATGTATAAGTGTGGAAATCCAGCACTCATGGGTGTAATGCCATCATCAATTTTATTTGATAACTCAAAAGAGAAAATCATCTCAATTTATTATTCGTATGGTGAAGTGCTAAATTACCAGTTAATAAAGTCTACTTACAATAATGTAATGGAAACACCATTGAAATAATTTAATAAAACACATCAGAAATTGATGATTAGAGTAGTAATTTACAATCTTTATTCAATTTCAGGTTTATCTCAAGTCAAACGACACGTGGGCGAGTATAAGGCAGACACTTGTGTTGATCAAAGGAAGGGCTACGTATCATTACCGACTTTTTCAATTTATCTTATTGGATTCTCAATGTTGATCATGTTGATAGCCATAGTTGTCCTAGCGGTGGCCTTATACAAGTTAGTTTGGAAGAAGAAATCAATTTTTAAATTCAATGCTAGCAATGAACAGTATGTCAGGCAAGAGTCGACAGGAGTTACACCATTGTACAATACCAATTACGATGAACAAAACAAAAACAATGGAAGCACATTAACTGTGAACAGCGGCATCATAGAAATAAGTGAGCCTAGAGCTAGCGACCCAATAACACCAACCCGCCTAGAAGATTCCAAAATTGTTTTTGCCAAGAGACCTCTAAGACCGATAGTCCCGTTAATGAATAAAGGGCAAATGGACGCATTATGTCAAGAAGTACTGAGAAAGGTGCAGAAAAGTGATTCAGCAAGTTTCAGGGATCTGAACGAACTCTTAAAGTTTGAAAAAAGGGACGATAATTTTGGAATGAATAGTGAGGACGTAAAAGAATCTGAAAAAGAGAATAAAAATGAAGAAAAGACAGAATTTGAGTTACAAATGTTAAAACTAAAGAAACCTGAAATCAAGAAAGAAACTCAAAAGGAAATCAAATCAGAAACACAAACCGAAAACAAAACGGAAATCAAAGACGAAACCAAACAAGAAACAAATAATGAAACAACAAGCGAACCCGTAAGTGAACCAAAACCTGATGAAAGTAAAGACGTACGAATTGAAGTAGATAAAGTAGAAAGTAACAAAAACGAGGATGACAGCGATTCACAGACCGAATATGATACAGTTCCTAGTCCAATCAGATTTAGGCATTCTGGTCCTGAACCTGATCAGGCCATGTATGACACCGTTCCAAATCCAATGAAATATAGGCATTCTGGTCCTGAACCTGACCAGGCCTTGTATGATACTGTTCCAAATCCAATGAAATATAGGCATTCTGGTCCTGAACCTGACCAGGCCATGTATGATACCGTTCCAAATCCAATGAAATATAGGCATTCTGGCCCTGAACCTGACCACTTGGACCAGTCCATATACGATACCGTCGCTAGTCCAAAAAAAAAAAGGAATTCTGGAGCAGAAACTGACAATGATATCGATGATATGCCTCTTTACGACCTTCCGCCAACAACGCAAAGCCAAGATGGCCCTCCTAGGAATGTGATACAGATGGACCCAGAAAGTCACTACTTAATGCCAATTTCACAAGAAAAAACAGATTCATGTTATGTAAACGCCAAGAGACATTCATTTAAATCACCTTAGTCAACACTTGTGTTCTACGAGGTGACTTTCCATTTATTGGCAATCCTTTAGGGAGCTATTTTCATCCTTTGAAAGAATCCTCATGAATATAAACCACTTACTAAGGGATCAACTTTAAGGTGTCATAAGAAAGAGCATAATATAATTATGTCATTGACTTTGATTGGATACGTAAACATTTAGTACATTTTTGGAAGAAATAGATTTTTTTGATTCCAATAGCAATAGTCGTTTGTGTTCATGAGTACTGTCACCATCTAAAAGATTACCACTGAATTTCGCTTTTGTTTATAATACTGTACTAATTGTATTTATTGCAACAACGTTTACAAAAACTGTAATAACTGCTTCATTTACCGGGAAATTATTAATGTTACCTTTATCAGTTTGACGCACTATGGCAATGAAAAATAAATCAATGTGACGACTCTTTGTAACATTTGTAAATATTTTAATATTATGTAGTTAGTCTTTTTAGAAGTTAATCTTTAGCAGAAGTAATAAAATTTTAGTAGACTAAGGCCCAGTGATTTGCGATGCACATGCATTTGCACCACAAATCACTAAATGCTAAACACTAAACGTATTTCAATATCATTTCATTTCTGTCATCTTCCAACGATTGGCAGATAAAAACGATGTTAAAAATTTGTTTAACGCTATGCATGCATTTAGTGATAGTGTCAGAATCAATGTAAATAATTTTATCGTTAATTTTAATAAATTATGTTTGCACTGAATAACTCCGTTCAAATTATTTCAAATCAAAGAATACAGACGTAATGTTGTGATATGTTAAGTTTACATGCATTTTTGTTTGTAGGAAATGATGCGAGTAATTTTGTAGGTCCCTCCAGTATCCTATAGATAATAATATGGGTTTATTTATGTCCTTAGGTACATTGGTAATGCGTAACAACAAATTATTTATTTTTCCTTGTTCTCGTTGTTACAATGATTATAAATGTGGAAAGCAATAATATAAGGAATATTAAATTAAATATCCTATTGTTGAATTGACGACAGAGAATGACATAAACGTTAATTTCAAGAATTGAAACCTAATGTTTTTTGAAATTCCTTCCATAAGTGACTATAATATAATCAGTCACTTTATATTTTATGACTGCAGAAAGAAATATATTTAAAAAAAAAGCGCCTTACTGCTGTACCATACATTTTTTAACGTTTAAGGTACCGAATAAAGTTGGCGAAGCTACTTGGATTTCAACCAATCAAAACCAGATCTAGACTATAATTGACAGTATTAGGGTTATACGAGGCCAGTGATGTCATTCCAGTGCTGATTTGCGACTGGGCTCATGTAGACACTGCCTCATGTCCCCCGCCTGACATAGGTACTGCCGATCTTATCTACGTGAACCCACTGACTGCGTCTGAAATTCCGAGTCATTGGGTCCAGTCACTGCCATCGTATAAACCAGGATAGTAGACTTTGAGGATCCAGAAGGGCAATTGCCGTATTGCTTAGGAAATCTTCGCCTCCTAATCTCAGTCTTACTTTTGACATAGATTGTTGCTGAGATGAGAGTGCGACTCGAATTTGAACGTTTTTTAACCTTTGGTATACGTGGTACGTGGTGGTACGTGGATCTCGTTGAGAAACAATGGATTTTTAATTGTGTCTGTAATTATGGCATACGACGGGTTAAGTACCGACGAGAATTAATCGTCTGGTTGAAAGTCATGACGTAGAACAACTCATTCGTCACAAAGGTACAAACGCAGAGAATTTTCTCTAAAATTTAGCAACGAATAACTGAAGTAAATTATCATTTTTATGCCAAAAAACCATAGCTTTGTGTAACCATTGGAAACATAAATCATAAAACAAAATCAGGCTAGATCGAAGTCAAGAGAAGGCCAAATCTGAAAAAAGAAATGTACGAAAAACATTAATTGCTAAACATAGGACATTCCATAGTGGGTATCGCATGCAAAAATCTCAATGACACTTGAGATTTCGCTCTTGGCAACAATATCAAAGGAACACTTTGGAATCATAATGTTTAGCATAATCAACCTATAATGTTCCTGCTGGGACAAAGGCCTCCTCTCGGTGAGAGGGAGTGGGCCGTAATCAACCACTAGGGCCTAGTGTGGATTGGTAGATATCACAAATGTCTTGGAATTTTTGGTTTTAGCATATATTATTACAGGGTGTTAGGGTGAACACCGTTGTCACTCAAACCATGGGTAGTTGACTTAATACAGGGTGTAAGGGTGAACACCGTTGTCACTCAAACTATGGGTAGTCGACTTAAATATATAAAAATAAATGACCGAGAAACAACAAAAAAAAACGTTATTTTCATTAAAAGATTTTAAAAAGTTTCCGTTGTGTGCTCCAAGCGAAACAGCTGAGGGAGGGGTCGCGCTCGCGGCCAGTCAGGTCACGTCCCGCGACCCCCACCCGTGTTGAGACGCAAGTTCGTTGCCCTAGCGCTTAGGTGAAAGGGTAAAGTTCTCTAATGGTAAAAAGTAATTTTAAAAAACGTCGTAATTTTCCATTGATTTTACGTTCTATAAATTACACCAAACCACTGGTTTCAAGGATAGCGACCCTAACACCCTGTATAATGTCGATTTTATCACGATGTTTTCCTGAACCGTTTTAAGAGCAGTGGTGATGAAATAATTCACACAAAGTGAAGACCCACACACGGCGTTTCATTTTGTATGAATTTCGAACCTACGACCTACCCCTCTTAAGTCGTGGTCGTTACCACTGGGCCACCACTCTGCTTTCGGGTATGTTTGCATCGGATTATCAGAAGAAAACAAAGTAAAGTAATTTTAAGAGATGCTCCTTACAAAATAAACCGGAATTACAAAAATGTCAGTAACAGAACTTTCAAAGTTTTTTCTTATAATAAAAATTAATTTACACGGTTTAAAAAAACTCTAGATGATGAGCAATTTAAACTTTTTTGTTTTGCGTTGCCCAGTTAAGAAAACTGGAGTAGCTTCATTAATTAAAACTGAAATACAGTGTACAAACAACCTTTTTTATTCATCTTTTTACTTGAATACTCTAATTTCTTGTATAGAGTTTGACATAAAACTCACATTAAACAAGCGTTGAACTAGTGTCTAAGATTTTGTGTTAATGCCTTTAAAGTTAAAAAAAAGTTTTTTTAAATACCTACCTGGGAGGAATATCAGAGGTTCTCCGCACTCAGCAAATTATCGAAGTCCGTACTAATAAAACCGGCCAAGTGCGAGTCGGACTCGCGCACGAAAAGTTCCGTATCTATAAAACGAGCCAAAAAACCACGTTTGTTGTGTGGGAGCCCCCTTAAATATTTATTATATTCTGTTTTTTAGTATTTGTTGTATAGGCACAACAGAAATACATCATCCGTGAAAATTGCAACTGTCTAACTATCACGGTTCATGAGATACAGCCTGGTGATAGACGGACAGACAGACAGCGGACCCTTAGTAATAGGGTCCCGTTTTACCCTTTGGGTACGGAACCCTAACTAGGTACTTCTACTAGAATCTACAATCCAAAACTATGGGAACTGTAAGCTGTTATGATTTTGGAGATATCATGAAGAAACCTGGACTTATAGTTGATATAAGTCTGACTGCATTGTTGTCTTCTAAGTGTTTTCAAGAGAAAAATATTAAATAAAACAGCCGCTTGGGTCGATCCATCAGGTTAAGCTACGCTTGCCGGGGTTGGTCCGTGGATGGGTGACCATTTTCACATATCGAGACTCCTCCGTGCCTCGGAAAGCACGTTAAGCCGTTGGTCCCGGCTGTCATTTGTGGATCTTTGACAGTCGTTACGAGTCGTCAGAAGCCCGAAAGTCTGACAACCGGTCTAACCAAGGGGTATCGTATTACCCAGTTGCTGGGTTGTGGAGGTCAGATAGGCAGTCGCTCCATGTAAAATACTGGTATTCAGCTGCATCCGGTTAGACTGGAAGCCGACCCCAACATAGTTGGGAAAGAGATAGGCAGATTGATTGAATATAAAAAATAAAAAATAAATCTTTACAAGTTACCCAATAAACCTTTCAGAATGATGAAAAAAAACATTATAGGTATCACGAATTTTATGAACCAAATCACTCCAGTTCTACGTCAGAGATAGAACATCATATCTCTTCATTCAATAAAAATAGTTCTGTCTCATCAAGCTAGAAGTTCCATTCGACTGACAATCGAAATTCATTTCGGATAATGAATCAAATTCCGCAAGTCGTGTTAACTGAATTCCTCTAAATCCTATTACTTTAAGCTCCTTGTTACATCTCATTGCTCTCTCCTTACTAACTAGATTTACGAATTTAATAAACACACATTTTTGAGTGTTTATTAAATTCAAGTTTCATGAAGTGAGAGATTCAAATTCAAAAAATATTTGCAAAAAATATGCAGTACTGGCTTGATTTGTTTAGATTTTAAATGTGTTACTTTGAAGCAGCAAATGTTAAATCTGCTTTTTATTTTTAGTTGATGAAGTCAACAACACAATAGACAATCATGAATGTGCCTATTATGGTAAGTGCTGTGCCCATTTGTCTTTGCACCATTAAAAACAAATGCACTTAGTGTTTTCCCAGTTTGAGATATCTCTAGGCTGTTTTCACCCCTTCATTTAAAATTGGGGCATCCAGAAGTTGGCCGTGGTAAAAGGAGGAAGATTAATTTTCAAAAGACTTTTCTTTTTGATTGTACATTTAAGGAAACTTTGTCGAATGCTAACACATGTACTTTACGATCAACTTTTTAATACAATGAGAGTCGACATACGAAACGATCGCTAAATGATAGTGAAACCGATAGTTGCGTTTGCGTAACAAACTTTTTCTCAATCTGAAGGATTTTGAAGTCATGAATGTTGTCGAACTGTCAACATGAAAAGCATTGCAATTATTAGTGTGTTACGCAATTACCCCGCAGCAAATTAAATTTAATATATTAGGATTGTAAATAAATAAGATTCCTGTTGAAATTCTTAAATCCGATTTTATAACCAGGTCGCTTGATTTCTCAGATTTGTTTATTTATGTTCTATCTCTTTCACGGTAGGTAGTGATGATTTAATACAAACGGGATAGTGTTTGTGAAATGTTAGTTGATTTAAACCCACGTAAAAACTCACTTGGAATAATAATACATCATCAAATACGTATTTCAATCGTTGAGAGATGAGACCCATAGGTGAATACAAGCTTGAGGAATGCCAACTTCAGGAAGTACAATCAGCCAACCGCAGTTTTTCGGTTACCATAGCAACGGTGTATGCTAAGGCGGCGTTGACATTTGGTGCCAGATTGAGGTTATATAAAGGGCCTTTAGCAAGATTTCCTAAGACTGCAGTGGCCGCCACATAGCGTCCGTAATTTACCGTCGAATGACGTCACTGAAACATTATTTATGAAAGTAAGTTCTCGTAGAGAGCGCTGACACCGTATAAAGTCAAACCCCGCTTCCATCATTTTTATGACGGCCGTCACTGTGTTGCTGGGGAGTTTGTTGCGCCAATTTTTCTTCCCAGCTAAAGCACTAGGAAGTGGTGAACGGTGGGGGACTGTCTTATGTAATTTTGTCGTTCGAAAAGTGCTGATTCTCAGCCTAGTTTGAATAAATGACTTTTGACCGGGGCCGTTATAATGGCGGCCCCCCCTCGCGTAAGAAAGCAAGGCTTTACTATGAAGTGTCAAAGCATACCACCGTTTCCTAATAACGGACGTAGGTAGTGAATTGTAGGTGGTATAATCTCTTCTCTGTTTGATAGATGTCTGTTCCTTTAAAAGAAGTTTAACGAACTCTGGATTCCGCAAAGCTAGTTATGATAACATTGCATAGATTGAATAGTAGCAAAAATATACATAGGGCGAAAGTTTCAGAGCAGCCCGCGAAATAAAAATTTTATTAAGTTTTTTGCTATTTACAGGTCAGTATCAGGTTCTATGTTGATCTAAATATGATTCGCGGTCGTATCAAATATTTATTTATGGAATCATAATCATAAAAATCATCAATTCAACTCTCTGATTTCATATAATCATATTGAATGACTATTTCATGAAATCATGACAATTGAGGATTAATCTAACTTAAGGAGTTGTATTCTTGTATGTAATGGTTATAATTCTGTAAAGCCATTTGTTTGCTACGGTCGCGAATCATATTTCAACATACAACCTGTCACTGACTTGAAAATTGCAATATACGTAAGAAGTAAACTCACTTGGATTTATAAATGGTAACTTCATTCAGTATAATTGCCAACTAACTAGAAACACGTCTGAAAACTGAAAATATGACACGTAGCATTGTACTCATGTTCTTTTGTTTCTCACGCGCTGCGAGTTTTAACTCATCCCGGCTCATGAATAAACAAACTCTTTATAAACAGACTTTACTCGTGAATATGTTTCGCTTTCAATGAAATATTTTTTTTATGAAGTTTTGTTCGAATTTGATTCATGTTTAAAGCGACAGTGTGACGGTATTTGCGATTTTTCTGTGATTGTTTCAAAGGAAACTTGTGTTATTTGTGTTTCAATTCGCTTTATTAATTCAAAACTAAGGTAAAACACAGCTTGTAATTCACAAAATCGTCATACAAAAATATGACTTGTAATTTGCAAAAGCGTAGTTGGACCTAGGGAGATAACATGCAATAATTGACAACAGTATCAAAAAAGCGAATTTCATGTGTCAACCATGTAGGGTGCAACTATTATTGTCATGTTGGCTTGCACTGCGCTTAAACTGCAAATGATTATATGAAATGGCCTGCATAAATTACACAAACCTTTTGAGGTACAGTCACCAAAAACCAGCGTAGTACAATCTATATAATTTTCTAGCATATTGGATTTTTACAAATCTACACGTACTGTATGTCCTTTTCCAAGACGCCTAGATACAGTACAAATAGTATCTAGTCCATAAATAGCAATCTAAAGCCGTGAGCAATACAAGGAAATACATTGAAAATAGAATATAGTTTGCCTATTCGTTGGTATAAAAGTCATAAATCCTTCATATATCCTTAGGTATTTCATTTCCCTATTCTTCAAAATATGAGAAGGGAATTCCCGCTTGACGTAATTTGAAGAATGATGTCAGAACATCCTGGGGTGTATCCCCGATGACAGTTGTACCGGAATTGGTAGCAACGGTTTCGAAATTCTATTGAATATTGACAGTCTTTTCAAGGAAAATGCATTGGAATTCAAAAGAATATTGCCTTATTTTTGTGACAGGACTTATTTTTATCTTCCGTTGAACGGTGATCTTTGGAAATCGGGCTGTGAATAACAAGATGTCGTAGGAATTGGTTCTGTCAAGTTCTTACAAGAAAATGTGAGACTGTATTTTTACCCGACTACGGCGAAGAAAAAAGGAGGGTTATGATTTTGACCGGTATGTATGTATGTATGTATGTTCATCTGTTCCCTCATATCTTCCAAACCACTCATCACAATTTAACAAGTGAGGTATCGTTGGAAGCGTCTTGATTGTCCGCTGGTTATAGGCTATGTGACGTCACATTAAATGTGGCTAAAAATGGCGCCCTCTAGTGGACATAAAGTCACGAACTAAACAAATTTTTTTGTTTAATCGTACCATTTTGAGTATCAAATGAAAGGGCTTAATGAGCACATTTCAAAAATATATATAATATAACCCCAAAAGCATTAAAAAAAAATTAAAGTAATAAAAACTAAAACCCAACTACGACTAAAAAGGTATAAACAAGACACCACAGGCAGACAAATTAAAAATCCGGAGTCACACGTTATCTGTTCGATTTATGCCCTAACACGTGTGACTCTGGATTTTTAATTTGTCTGTCTGTGGTGTCTTGTTTATACCTTTTTAGTCGTAGTTGGGTTTTAGTTTTTATCATTAATGAAATTGTATTTTTAGAAATACATTAATATTTTCTTGTGAGGTTTGAAATTAATTGCAAAGGAATTTTGAGTCTAAGTGCTTTGGCTTCCCCTTTTGGTATGGTATTTTTGTTTTATTTTGCAGTTTTACATAACACTTCGGGATCTAAAATACACAGAGCTCACAACCGCCATAATTTTTTTTAAATATTGCTATCGAAACATGGCAAAGTCGGTGTAGATATATGTTTTTGTAGATTTAACAACTCATCCTTTTAGCATAAACTTTCAGTTGATAGGGCCCAAAAGATCATAATTTTAGCCGAAAGACGTCCATCCACTGTTGGACATAGGCCTCCTCCAGGCATCGCAACATGGACCGGTCCTGTGGTTCTCGCACCCAGTGGATGATTGATCTATAAATCTATACAAATAAATAAAATTGAAGTGTCTATTTCTAATATCAAAATAAAAGCTTTTAACTAAATGCATACTACGAAAGTATATAAATATAAGAATGAAATAATAATAAAAAATGTGTATCTGTGTATACAAGCTAATCTCCGAAGCGGCTAAACCGATTTTGTTAGGACTTTCATTGGCCGATAGCTGATGTTATTAACTTAGGCTACCTACTTTTAATTTAGAATAAGAATTAGGGCCCACGCGGGCAGTAGCTAGCCTAAAGTATACTAAAACCTATTTCAATTCTCAAAATGATCAAAACGTTCATCTTTGTGTCAACGTTTCTATAAAAATAAAAGCTAAGACTCCCGCAATAAAAAGTTTACCCATCTTCCCGACGTATCCTGCACACTTATATCAAAGACAAACCAGAAATCATTTTGCGGAAACTTTCTGCAAATGACAGTACAAAGCAGTGTGTTGATAGAGAATTGAAGCTACATACACACAGACACACATAATATTATATAGTAGTGTAGGTATTGTTCTACCATCTTACCTTCCTGAACGTCTTTGTCTTCAATATCTTTCGTTTAAGGAGTGAAGTTCTTCAACTGAGTGTTTCTGGAACTTTTGTATGGAGTATTTGTTAGACTGTGACCTGACCTGCCAGGGTTGCGGAATAGTCCGAAAGGGATACCGGGACCCTGGCAACAGGCAACCGAAGGAACACGGGTGGGTTTTAGCCAGTAAGAGTCTGACACGCCCTTCCGCTCCGCCCAGAGCGGGAGAAGTCATATGATGATTTCCCACCCAAAAAAAAAAAAAAAAGACTGACCTGAGGAATTTAATTCCATGGACGCGTTCTAGCTACACTCCATTTGAAATAAGATTAGACGTATAGATAAGCCTTTTTTACATTCCGTTTAACCGATTTTG
This sequence comes from Lithophane ornitopus, assembly GCA_948473465.1. Taxonomy (NCBI): domain Eukaryota; kingdom Metazoa; phylum Arthropoda; class Insecta; order Lepidoptera; family Noctuidae; genus Lithophane; species Lithophane ornitopus. The sequence continues at coordinate 10,707,842 of OX419632.1, read as the reverse complement.
AATTCTATTGCGTTGGTGGCATGACAAATGGCAGCCGCAGTAGATAGTTGGTATTGTGTAACTTTTTTTGCTTTTAATGCTATCCTTATGCCTACCGTATAGAAGTCAAAATCGGTTGAACGGACTGTAAAAGGGTTTGTTTTAATGTCTAATCTTATTTCAAATGGGTTATAGATAATAGCGTATTTATGAAAAAAGCTCTTGTTTTGCATTGTTTAGAAAACTATAATCCCGTTAATAGGCATTGCTTGAATAATCCCTGGTACCTTATTAACGGCATAATTATGTAAGAGTCTATTAACCGCTCCCAAATTACCATGATTATTTTCTTTACATTCATCTTTGACATAATCATCGTATTTGACATTATATGTATACTTACCTACAATTTAATTTCAACTCTTTATTAGTGGCTTTTGTGGTCATGATAATTATTCTATCTGTTACAGTTGTAATAGCTATCACGCCATTTGGTTTGAATAGGATTTTTATTACTTTTTGATTACCATTTGTCTTATACAGAGATTCATTTCTATTTTGTGAATGTGAGAAGATTGTAGGCTTAGTGGACTGTAGATTTGTTGAACATCTTCTGTTTTGTTAAGTACCTGGTACTTGTTGAGAGGCCTACATTGTCCTCCCATGCCTACTGACACTGTAATTTGAATATATTGTAAGAGCCAATTATTTTTAAAAGAGTAAACGTGGAGTTTTTTGCCGGCTCTTCTCCATAGGAAACGACAAATTGGAACCGTGCACCTAGCTTCTGACGTTTCATAAGTGCCCATGTAGGTTTATGAGATTTTTATTTTTATTTTTATTTCTCAGCGTTTTATATGTATATAAGGCTGCGGTGCCAACAAGACGAACAAAATTAATTCTGAAATCTAATTTGGTAGGTAACTTTTGAGAAAAATAAAACAATGGACTTATTAAGTAGTAAAGATTTATAGGGAATTATAGATTTAAAGGATATATTTTAAGTGGAATATCGAAGGAAGCTAGAAGTGAACTGTCACTGCCTTAGCATCAGTAGGTATCGATGACAATGACAGCTCAGTCCACGCTCACTTCACCTAAGTTTTCAAGGTGAGATGGTTACAGAATAGCAATGCAGGAGTCGCACAACACTGTGTGTTAAACGAAACAGGGAGTATCCTAGCTAATATTATAATAAATGTGAAAGTGAGTTTGTTTGTTTATTTGTTTGGCTGAACGGATTGGGATGAAATTTGGTACCTGAAATAGGACATAGGATACTTTTTATCCCGATATTCCAACGGGATCGAGACCTCCGTGGGTGAAACCGCGGGGCGCAGTTGATTATTCATAAACCCAAGTGATTGAACCATACGTTCGAATTTACGTATACCTAGCAAATTGGTTTAACAGAGCAGATGAGCAAAAGAAGGAATATTTTCAAACATTCTTTCCATTCAGAAGTACTGAAGATGCCACGAAACTTCGCCATACTGCTTGAAACAAGACTCTCAAGATCCCTTAGAAGTTCTAAACAAACGCAAAGAACTAAAAAGGAAAATATACGGATAAAATGGCAGCGGGTGACTTGCACACCCAACAATGGGCCCCCGGAAACTGTCGCTAGCACATAGTGACGTAGCGACAAAGGTGCAATATGTCCTGAGTTGCTTGAGGAGTGGAGAGGTCCACATCTATATCCAATTTTACAAAGCAAGCTAAAAACTGGACATACAAACTCTGATATGCAAATACGAAATAGAGAATAATGATTACATATCTCTCTCCATTATTACGGATCATCCTGATAAATAGTACTCCGAAGATCAAAATCCACCGTCACGTTTGATTAGTCATTTTAATGCATTACTAAATGATGCATGCGATCCGATTGCCAGCACATCAACCTACAGATAGCCAGAAGTCAAACGATGCCACCAACGGGTCCGATTGCCATGTTCATATTAGGACAACAAAGGACACAAAGGACATTACAATTAATGTCCTTTGTTATTAGAAATTAATTAATAACATTTCATTACCATTAATTGGTTTACAAAAACATCTTTCATATTTTTTTAGAAACTTTATTTGAAGTACAATAAAAGTATAACTCGTCATATTGTGTTATATATCAACGGCCGATTGGCCCTTTTATGGCCATAACAGTAGAAATTCTAAATCAAACCAAATCAAATCATTTATTTCTTTGCAAACATGGGTATAGTAGGTACATAGGTGTTTTTATGATAACGTTCTCCATATTTTACCGTCACGTGGGCATGCAAAGGTTTACAATTAAAAATTTAAACAAATCAAAAATATGTGGCAGACAATTGGAATTAAAAAAAAAAAGAATTTAAATGTATTAAAAATGTCAGTATGGTCACAGCAATAAAAATAAACAATATATTATATATAATAAAATTACAAAATGTCAAACGGAAACAAAAATGTAAGTGGTTATGTCAATCAGTTATTAAATCATCATTTGGAAAATCGTCAATCCTGTAATAAGTCTTCATAATTAAAATTTCGTTTAGTGCCCTTTTAAACTTTACCGTAGTCATATTTTTTATAATATTAGGTACTATATTATATATGAGTGGGGCAATACCAAAAAAACTTTTTTGCATTAGCGCGGTTTTACATTTTACTTGACAAACTTGATTGATGCATTGAGTCCGTATTGGATTTTTCCTGACTTCTGATAATTTTTTAAATAGACATCTATTTAAAAAAATATCGGGTTGCATTTGACAAACAAAGCTGTTTCCATTATAAATAAACAAGGTAAGGTTAACATTTTTAACGATTTAAAATAAGGAATACATCTATCAGTTGTCTTAAGACCGCACATTGACCTGATGCATCGCTTCTGTAGTCTAAATACCAGCTCCCTATCAGTCGACTGCCCCCAGAAAATAATGCCATACCGCAAAACAGAGGCAACCAGTCCATGGTACGCTGTTAGAAGAGCCTGACTGTAAATTTTTTTTTGAGAGTTGATAAAGAGCATATGCGGATTTGCTAAGTTTTTTACATAATTCTTCAACATGAGGTTTCCATTTAAGTTGGCTATCGATTATAATGCCTAAGAACTTAGCCTTATTAGCTTCTTCAATATCACAGCCCTTGTATGAAATGCTAATATTTGGGTTTTCACGGCGTTGATAAAAATGCATGATTTTTGTTTTGGTCAGGTCAGAAGATTAGGTAAGTGAATTAAAGGAAGTTCTTTAAATCACTTAGTGCGGATTTCACCACTGAAACGGCGTTCAAGAGCTGCCAGTGTCAATATTCCATAACACTGACAGCTCTTGAAATCTTTTAGAAGCATTCAACTTGGCCTTTACCAACAGTTTCGTGTTTTAAGGGATTCACCGATAAAAACTCCAGAAACTGCTTTTAATAAATCACTATTATCGTCCTCGTCCATGTCAAATACTAAAAATACTTCTGGATTATTCGAAACACCCACGCAATCTCTCCGAGCACTTGGCAATCACTAACTTTGAACGCCACATGCCGCCGCTGTAGTGCCGCGCGTTGGTAAAGTTGTCCGACTTGAAATGTTGTGAAGCCACAGGGCTAACCTGCCGGCACTAAGCCAGTTTGGCTGGCTTTGGTGTTGTAGACATCTTAAGTAATGCAAAGTAACAGGCGTAGTTCCTTTGTCATTAATCAGATCAGAGTATCGAATAACTAATGGCATCGTTAAACCTTGTGTCGGCTACAGTTTATGCAGAATCATTTGTTTTAACTCGTGCTGCTAGGCTTCTCTCATAACGGCTCGAGTGACACGAGAATATCTCGTATCGTTGTGGAAAGACTGGTTACTTTGGAATCAGGTGGAAGCCTAAAATATTATCCGAAAATTATACGATCTACGTTAACCTGAAATATTTGCCTATCGCCAAAGACTCAATATTCTAATGCGATATTTTATGAAAATATTATAGCGTACCAAGTGCGAGGTAGTATTAAGAAATCGATTGCTTCCTCTGACATTCCTTTAAATTGGAAAATGTCTGTGCAATCTTTGGTGCGGAGTTTATTTGATGGAATAGTAATATTCGTGTCAAGGATTTTTACAGAATTCCTTGACACATCTGGCCTATTCATTCGATTTCTTATTGATAAAGTTTATAAGGGTAATTTAGTATGAAGTATTATTTAGGATATGATGGGACTGTCATACGTATTGCGGTTATAAAAGTCCATAATAAAAAATAAAAAATTAAGTAGTCTTATTAATGGCCTCTAATGCTTTAAGCTATAAATGGAGCTCTTTTTGATGCAACACGTTACCTTTTTAGAACGAAATCAAAATTTTATAGCATAATAGAAAATGACTGAATGGTAGTATACCCACTTGATTTCCAGGACCAAAACAAAAAGAAAAACACTTTATGTAATTCAGCGCTTTAGTTAAATTAATGAAACGAAACAAATTATACAGGGTTATTTTAAATCGGCACGTGTTTTTTTTTTTTTTTTTGGGTTGGAAATCATCATATGACATCTCCCGCTCTGGGCGGAGCGGAAGGGCGTGTCAGACTCTTACTGACTAAAACCCACCCGTGTTCCTTCAGTTGCCTGTTGCCAAGGTGCCGGTATCCCTTTCGGACTATTCCGGCTAGCTGCAGATGCGATGCGATATGTATCGGTTTCCTATGTTTTATCGTGTTGAGATATCGATACCAACCACGACTGAGAAGTTTACACAAAATCTGTATTTTTAGGGTTCCGTACCCAAAGGGTAAAACGGGACCCTATTACTAAGACTCCGCTGTCTGTCTGTCTGTCTGTCCGTCTTTCGGTCTGTCTGTCCGTCTGTCACCAGGCTGTATCTCATGAACCGTGATAGCTAGACAGTTGAAATTTTCACAGATGATGTATTTATGTTGCCGCTATAACAACAAATACTAAAAAACAGAATAAAATAAATATTTAAGGGGCTCCCATACAACAAACGTGATTTTTTTGCCGTTTTTATAGATAATGGTACGGAACCCTTCGTGCGCGAGTCCGAATCGCACTTGGCCGTTTTTTTTCAACAGATTTTCTTATCTGATAGTGACTACTAATCAACATTTTTTTTCCCTACCCTCTTCGTCTGTGGAGTTTAGCTAGCCAATTCAAAATAACCCATTTTAAGGTAAAGCTATAGTACTCATAGTTGAGTACTTATAATAGTTAACAAGCAAAACAAATGAATCATTGTCACCGTTATCACTAAAAACAATAAGGCTACGTTCACGGCCACGAGCGATGCGACTAGCGTCAAGCGACACGCGCGCACGTCACTTGTTTCTGTCGGACGCATCGCTCCGCAAGTTATTGATATACTTACCTACAATTTAATTTCAACTCTTTATGAGGCTTTTGTGGACATGATAATAATTATTCTATCTGTTACAGTTGTAATAGCAATCACGCCATTTGGTTTAAATAGGTTTTTTATTACTTACAGGAGGAGCTCGTGGCTAAGTAATAACAGCCGCTCGGGTCGATCCATCAGGTTAAGCTACGCTTGCCGGGGTTGGTCCGTGGATGGGTGACCATTTTCACATATCGAGACTCCTCCGTGCCTCAGAAAGCACGTTAAGCCCTTGGTCCCGCCTGTCATAAGTGGATCTTTGACAGTCGTTACGGGTTGTCAGAAGTCCGAAAATCTAACAACCAGTCTTTCCAAGGGGTATCGTATTACCCAGTTACTAGGCTGTGGAGGTCAGATAGGCAGTCGCTCCATATAAAATACTGGTATTCAGCTGCATCCGGTTAGACTGGAAGCCGAACCCAACATAGTTGGGAAAAGGCTAGGCAGATGATGACTCACAACACACGGGACCGAAATTACAAAATGTTTTCACTAGTTCCACTGAATGAAACAAAAACCTTTTCATAGCTTTAGTTACGTAACACCCACGTTGTTCAACTGTCAAAAGAATGCACTGTGACACTTCATTACACTGCATTTGTAATGGCCGCTCTTAGGCTGTGACTAAGCTCTGTGAGTCGCGTTTGTTCTGTTGTCCCGGTAAATTATCTGTGGAGGTATGTTTTTAATGACGGGGTGGGATAGGGTCGTTATTTTGGTGAAATAAAATGCTTTAAATAACAGTTGTTCGTTGTGTTTATAGTCGCCGACTCAACATTTTTTGTATAAATATAACGTGCATGTGTGGCCGTTTCACGATAGATTTTTGTAGGTGGCAGTGAGTGCTCTCCTAAAGATCAATATCAAGATTTTCTTTAAAGCTAAAAGGGGCTTTTATTAAATTAATTAGGTACACTAGAAACTTAATAAAATTGAAGAATGTAAATGACTCAATATGTGCAATGATGAACTGGCATAGGGGTCGTCAGTTCCATTCATAGACAAATTAACGCAACACTGGATTTCTATACTAGTGTACCATTCAACAAGTTTTTTGCATCAGCGTGTTCGCGATAACGTCATTCGATTCAATGTGTTTTCGCGTACCAATCGCGGATTTTTTCGAAACAGCGTGCTTCGAATCAGTGTCATTCGAATCTTCATAATTATCACTCTCAGTGGAATGTAGGTACTTACCTACTTGTGAAAAAGTCGTGAGAAAACCCATGGAAACCGAAAATCGTGTTCTAGAACGTATAGTTACTTATAGTCTAATAAATAGAGATATACATTAATATAATGTATTTCATAGAAATACCCAAAAATAAACCATAAAACATAAATCCACGGCCACCTGGGGTAGTCATCCAAAAATTTATTTGGGTACCCGTATAAAAATAAAATATTGTGTATGGAATCCATTCCAGATAAAAACGGTAGCATGTAAACGAAATGGACCGAATCAAAATAATGTTTTCTCAAACATGCTTGGAAATTCGAGCACAATTTTGCCTTCTTCGAGATAAATCGAAGCTGCTGCAATAAATAGAACAGTAGGTAAGTAGTGTTTTATTCTTGAATTGTGTGTTATATAAAATCCCGCAAAAATATCGAAGGCAACACGAGTTTTTTTGGCCTGTGTTGTAGCTAGCGAACCTAGGAGGTTTAATTTCAGCGCCCTAGACCAAATTAATCACTTCTGCAAACCGTTTTGTTTAGTCCTCGAACTAAAACATCCTAATCCTAACTAATATTATAAATGGAAAAGTGAGTTTGTTTGTTTGATACGCTTTCACGCTAAAACGGCTGAGCGGATTTAGATTAAATTTGGCATAATATGTGAAGAGCTGGAGAAGGCATAGGCTTCTTTTCATCCTGGATCGCAGACGAAGTCGCGAGCATCAGCTAGTATTTTAATCATGATGTTAACGTTGAAATATTTTCAAATAAAAGACGTGCCAAGGGTACCATTATTCATTAAAACAGATATCTATCATGAAATTATATTTTATAGTTGGCAAAAAGGAATGAAATAAGAGAAAATAACCTCTGACAAAGAACGTGTTAGAATTCTCGTTTATTAAGGCTCTTACATACTGGCGCGCCTTGTCGCTTGACGCGACTTTTAATAAAACTATTTCTGAGAAAACTTCATGGCGAACAATGCGGCGGCGTCGCGTCGCGCGACAAGTCACGCCAGTATGTAAGAGCCTTTAACCCCCGATGGAAAAAGAGGGGTTTATAATTTTAACGTGTGCATATGTGTGTCTGTCTGCGCCATCATAGCTGCTAAACAGCTGAACTGATTTTGTTTTGTTTGAAAGGAGTGTTGATCGAGAGTGTTATGATTCAAGAAAATCGGTTTAGTCGTTTGAAGATTATCAGCTCATTTCTAGTTGATTAATGGTTGTGAGCATCTACCACAGGTCTAATTGATACCATCCTGAAATCGTGAAAATCAGCTGTTCCCTACATTTATGGTCTCATAGCTCGTCAAAATGTAGGAAAAGCTGATTTTTTTTGCGATTTCAGGGTTGGTCCCATAGTGAAACTTGTTCATAATGATGAATACAATAACCCTTAAGAGGATGCTCATGAATTCAATTTCACCCTGTATACAATGACAATCGATGGCAATGCCTTTCATGTTGAAAGTTCAGCTACGTTCATTGCGCTATTTACTTTGTTGTGTAGATCACTTTCACAAACCTGTGGATTAAGAATTTCCTTCCAAACACTTTTCCTGATTTATAGAGTGTTGGTTTACTAATAATGACATAAAATTATATTATTTTTATTACATTTCCATCGCCTTCCTGCCCTTTTCCAATTGGGGTCGGCGCAACACGTTTTCTTCTTTCACTCTCCCCTGTCAACTGTCACGCTATCCCTTTTTTTTTCATATCAATCCATCCATCTTTTCTCTGGCCTTCCTCTCCCTCTCCATGCATCAACAGATTAGTCATCAGTCCAGTGGGCCTAAAATGGTCACATTAGCAATTCCTCTAAAAGCATTTCATTTCCTGAATTCCCAGCTGTCATTAGCAATTCCTCTAATTTGACACAAAAGCAATTTATATTATGTGGACCATTTTACGAATCTCCATAGAAAACTGTCAGACAGATGAATTATTTCGTAATATGAATCGCACGCAGATCATAAATGAATTGTATCAATGAATCGCCATCAAACGTAAAAGTTTGGCGAGTTTAGAGTTATGTAACACCTCTGTAATATAATATCATTTATTAAATAAATAAAAAAATAAAAAAAAATAAAAAATGTAAGTTTGTGACATTTCACGATGATTCATAATATTTTCCTATTATGATTCTACCAAAGTGACTCATCATCATTCATCATTCATCAGTTTTTTAGTCACATGCGTTACCTCGCTCCTCATCACATGCCCATACTAAGCCAAACGATTTCCTTTCAACTTTTCTATCACTGGCGCCATTTTATATTATACATATTTTAAAAAAAAATACAAAAAAAAACCGTCTTCCAAAAAAAAATCTTTTGTAAAAAGTAAAAAAAAATGAACATACAGACGAATTGAGATCCTCCTCCTTTTTGAAGAAGTCGGTTAAAAAGGTGTATTTAGATATTTTCTTTACAATACGCCTACTATTAACAAGTTATTGTCCCGAATAACAAACTCGTTGAAGTATTAACTATAAATTATCACACGAGAATCTCCAGATCCCGTGATAAGGTCGTGGTGCAGAACAATTTGTGCTAACTAAGAATAACGGTCGCAATTACATAACTTGTGAGAGTTCTCATTCAAATGTATACTATAACAATTAAATTGTTAATGCCATTAGACAGTGTCTGAAGTAATTTGAGACATTAGAAGTAAATTAGGTTAAAACCAAAGATTTAAATCGTAGATTCGCCCTACCGCGTCAAAAGATGTTCGCGTTTCTGTATCGTTTTGACACCTCTGACATAATGTCGCGGAGAATCGATTTAATTTTCATGGAAACGCCAATATTATTATGTGAGCTTACTCTTAGTATGGACACTTTTTCGAGCTACTTTGTGGGTAAATCTTACGATTTAAATCTTTGGTTAAAACTGCTTTAAGATACTGCTAATGGAGTGAACTTTGGTCGAGACTGCTTTTATTGGTATGTTAATGTACTGTGGTTTCATTTCCAGGATTCAATTTTCCGAATATTATTAACGTGAAAGTGAATGTTAATTAATTTCTTAATAGTCTTGCTTTTACGCCTATTTTTTGTGGTCTATTAAATATAAATTTTAACATAACATCATGGTATTCAGCTGCATCCGGTTAGACCGGAAGCCGACCTCAAAATAGCTGGGAAAAGCTAAGCAGATGATGAAATTGCCTATCTTTAATATTTAGACAATCTGTATAGTTTCACCAACTCCTTTTTTCCCATTTTCTCTTCGGTTTTTTTAGTAAGTATGTCAATCGAAATTTCCGTCATCCAAAAAATTGCTGGTATGATAACAAAAGCCTTCGACTAAAATAGAAATCATTTTTCTATCTCCTACATAACACAATTATCTTTTTCACCAGCAGTCATAAAGTGAACGGCCCAATAATTATGATAAATGTACTACAATGAGTACAATCCACATATCAGTTTTCCCCAGACTGTCATAATGTTTTGGACATGTCCACTCGCCCATACCAGCCTGTATCTACGCTAGTACAATGGTCAGTGTACGTAATATTTCTGTTTTTGACATCACGCTGTTTACGTGAATAAATCTATTACGAATCGACTTGAATTGACAGTTTGTGGTTTCATTTTACCTATGTCTATGGTTTTATGCGATTTGTTTGTGGGTATGACGTGACTATCTATTTTTTATTGGTTGCCAATTGGCTATATTGTCATCCAAGAAAGTTGTTTCAGTGTTGCTAAGTGAATTGATGTTTGTTATAAATAAATAAACATTAATTCACTTATTATCAGACACAACTAACAGATTTTTACATATTTATAGAGATTATTAGATAGAAATAACAGCAGTTTAAAAAAAAAAACATAAAACAGCTTTTGGTACTGAAAAGGTTAAACCACTTTTATATAATAATGCTGACAAAAGTTCTAACCTATACGAGAACTTAAAGTATCAAATCAGAAAAATAATAACGTTTGAGTGCAAACCACAGATCTTAAAAGTTTTAGTTCTGCAGATAAACTAGACATGTGCGGGTAATGGTTTTGCCGGGTACCCGACAATGCTGACATGCTACAACGCAAGCGTGATCAATGTTGAAAAAAAGTGTTCATAATGTTAATAACGGGTCAACCAGTGGTGAACCAAGTGATAGTTTAAAAATTTTTGCCGCATCCGAATTATAAATCATTATAAGCATGGCAAGGGTTTGAAAATATAGAAATCCCTACACAGAGTGGTCTTCTAAAAAAAGACAAAAAGGACATAATCTGTTATTACGAAAAGTTGCGACTAAATATTTACCAGCACCTGCAAGTTCGATTTACATTTTATTTACAGCGAACGCCTGTTTTCTGAAGCAGGATTAATTTTAGAGTAGAAAAGAAGTAGACTTGATGCCAATCGTGCTGTAACAATGGTGATTTTTACACCATAATTTGCAAATTTTCAAATACAAATATGAATTTAAATAATACAAACATTTGTATTTTCCTTGCCATTGTATTTTCCATGCTTAATAAAAATGTTTTTTCAATTATTATTGCTTAGTCATTATTTTCCTTCACAAAATTATCCGGCATTGCCGGGTATCCGGCATTATTACCCGTTACTCGGCTGGATTCTAAAAAGTATCGGATGCAAACCGGGTACCCGTCCTATGTCTGAATTAAACTGCTCGAAGCATCGTATAAAAGGCCATTCAGTTGAAACTGATCTCTAACGATCTTGTAAGGAATTTAGCTTTTATATCAATCGTTCAATCCAATTAGTTTTTCCTTTCGCACAACACATATCAAAATACTACCCTACCAGTAATCCTATTAAATTAACTGAACCAAAGGTCACATCACTGAATTCAGCGGATCCCATAACAAACGAAACGTGAAAAAAGCAACCCAATTCCAATGTGAAATTATCAGCTTTTCACAACGCAACCTTTAATTCAATTTACAGAAAGGAACAGGCTTCCAATAAAGGGTGAATTGGATTCAATTTAATTTGTCACCACCCGAAATATCCGATTTCGAATCGATTGGCTTGATTTATTTATAAAGACTGGCACGGCCACGTAATCGTGCTGATAGATTAGGTATGTTCTGAAACTAAGTTAAGAGGCTAGTTTCATTCACACTGTTTTGTTGTTGAGCTAGCTTCCATTAATGTCTTCTCTACACTGAGCGTGTGTCCAACCAGCTAAAGCAATGCGTTGACTTCGCGTACGTAGATGCCTACGCGGCTAGCACTAGCTATTCTACCGATTACGTTGCGTATTTACAGCGTAAATGTCACGTTTGCTCTGCGTTCACGTGGCGTACCTATACCTAAATTCGACATAGGCCTACATTTTCACTTTTGTTTTTTCTAAATTGTAAAATATCTGCGGCTTCACTGTGGTCACCATGAACACCCATCCTTTTATGGCACAGTTCCAAAGATCGTTTAAAGGAACTTCCATGCCCATAATGGTTATGGGCATTGGTTATTGCCAGAAAATTTCTGGCAATAGCTACCTACCATAATACTGACAATTTAAATCTCGCAAACGTAATCCTACATATTAAAATTCTATATAAGTACCTAACGTTATTACGTTCGTGCAAAAGGAAACAATTAGATTTTATCACTTACCCCAATTGTGAACGCTACAGGAGCACATAACAGCCCGAAACAATAACAGTTTTAAGTCCTATTACATACTTTGAGTATAGCAACCAATATCTAGCCTGGCCATATTAAGCCTATATGAAATTTTACAATGTTAAGGCTGGTATTGGGACAGTATATTGTTTGACTTTTCAATCTAATGCTGGGGCTACATTGTCACGTTATCGCGAACTTAACTTTGCGCGCACCGCTCGACGTCTCGCTGAGCAACAGAGAGCGCGCGAAGTATATTTCGCGATAACGCGACAATGTGGCCACAGCATAATAGGTAAAATAGTTAATTGATTCAGGCGCGACTTTGCGGAAATCCATTATAATATGCAATAGACGTAGATATATTTAATAACCTATGCACTCTGCATCCGACGCTCGGCGTGGCAACACGTCGTGTTCGGGTTCGCGACAAGTCAATCGTCATGCTGAGGATGCCTCGTTGAGAGGTGAAACACGTGTCGATTTCTTACAGGGTTTTTTTATGACTCTTTAGGAATAGTTAAGCAAAATAGGTTACTAAATATATCTATTTCTATTGCATTTTAAAACGGGTAAAATTATTTGTATGATAAATGATTTTATTTCTATGAGTAGGTCTGTACAAACACTTATACATGTCAAAGTCAATCATATTTTAAAAAGTATATTAGTTTGGCTTTTCTAGTCCTACTACTCTGAGAATAAAGGCCGAAACAAACTCAGGTTTGTTTCGGCCATACAGATTTGATTGGACCTGTCCAGTCAGTGCACTAGATTGTCAGTAATCGTGCAGCTCAACCCAGTACTTCAGGTAAGGTTTGTTTATAAAGTGTTATCTCTAGAAATACTGATCCGATTAGAAACATTATTTCACTTTAGAAAGCTGTGTTATTCCCGATAGACATGGGAGATACTTTTATGACAGAAAAATGTACGGTCCCCGTGGTAATCTTTAACCGGATGCCGCAGGACGCAGCTAGTAGTTTATGTTTTTATAATTGTATTAACTTAATTAATAATTATAGTGATAAAACTAAAACAAGCAGAGTTTGTTATTCAAGCTTTTCCTCAACCAAAAACTTTAACTCATTTGGTATTCTGTGCCACATTATCCATGAAACTAACTTTTATTTTAGGATAATAGAATACAGTCAATACTCATCTGAAAGTTAATAAAGAACACTCGTGTTCTTTCCAATTTATTGGTCGAATCAGAGGCGATTCCGTGCGTAAATAATGTTGTTAATAATGTTGCCGGCTGTCACTGAAAACCAGCGCTGGGGCTCTGTCTTGCATAGGGTCGCAGCAGTATGCTGAACGATGGCCGTGAATGTGACGTATATTTTCCCCCAATTAGTTATTGTTTGCCGCAATTAAACTTATTTTCTTTCTTTCTTTTCTACTTGTTAGGATACGTACAAAAAACTTTTTACAAAAAAAAACAACCGTTTTCCAAAAAAACACTAAAAAAGTGAAAAATAACTTTAATGTCGGAAGTCGGTGTCTTTGCTTTTCAATTTCCGTTTTTTGCCACCGACTTTTTTAGTGTCTTTTTGGAAGTCTGTTGTTTTTTTTTTTTTCTCTTTTTAGTTGTGGTACGTACCCCACACAAATCCGTATAACACTACCTGTTATGTAAATAACAGTGAAGGAGTCAAACAGGATATCGTCTAGATAAACTAAGTGGGAAAAATACGTAATATTGAAGCTAACTCAAAAATTACGCAAGCAAAGTTAATAAAATTTATATGGGACTACCTCGGAAGCATGATTTACCAAACAAAAAAAGAATCATCAAAATCGATTCATAATTGGCGCAGTAATCGCGTAACAAACAAACAAAAACAAAAAAAAAAACATACAGATGAATTGAGGACCTCCTCCTTTTTTAAGAAGTCGGCTAAAAATCGAGGAATGAAAAGGTAACGCACATTCAGGCCGCCTTTTCTTGCACCGCTTAAATACTTACTATTTTTTTGACATACTTACTTTTTTTTTTTCTTACAATTATGACAGCCGGGTGCTTTCCGAGGCACAGAGGGACCTCGGTATGTAAAAATGGTCCCCATTCACAGAAATATGGACCATTGAAAGGAAATTGCTAATTTTTTTCGTTACTTCACTGTTCATTCTTACATAATCTGTTTTTATTATGAACCCTTCGTATATATACTTACCGATAATAAATAATCACGAGCGTTTTCCAACATTATAACGAACGATTAAGAACAGATTTGGCCATCATAAGCCTCTTATCAAGCGGAATAATAATCCCAATATTACGTCATTTGTGAACACATAAAGTAATGTTTTTGCTCGTTTCCTATAGCCACATTTACGACAGCTATATAAAATAATCTGAGGAAACGTTCGGTTTGGATACGTATTTGTTTGTTTAGTAATATTTATGAGGGTATGCGACGAGGGTGATAAAATTGCCTTAGTTCTGAGAGAGTTACGAGATAAACAAGAATTTTACGCGATGTCGTGGTAAAAAAATAACCAAATCAGCACGTATGTTCAAGTAGGCAGGCCTAATTATACTCCGATTAAAAATGCAAAATAATATCCTATCACAAAAAAAGAAATTGCATTAAATTGATTTTATTTTCTTTTACCCTAAAAAAAGGTTCATTCACAACTCTTTTGACACTCACAGTCATCACTAAGGCGCTTTTAATTTAATTCTAGTATCGTAAGCAGTAAGGCAATGAGCGACATTTTCATGATAAAAACTATTTATTTTAACATCGCTTTTTTAGTACCTAAGGGCTATTACGCACTGTCGACTAGTCGCCGGCGACTCAGTCCCTCGGCGACCGAAACATGGGAAACTAGGGCCGGAGACCGAGCCGAGCGACAGTATTCCAAGTACATTCTGTCGTGTCAAAACTCATTGTGCGCGGCCGTCCGGTCGTTACGACAGTTGCTCGCAGTGTGAATGCTTTCATTTGAAACCGTGCTCCTATTGGTCGCCGGCGACCGGCAGTTGCCTGTGCGTCGCCACTGCGCGGCGAGTCGCCGAGTCGCCCGGGCAACCGGTGACTAGTGCGTAAACACCTATTTAAACTATACAATATTACAGTCGTCGACAACTGAGTCGCCGGCGACTAGTCGACAGTGCGTAATAGCCCTAAGAGTCTTCATTAAACTCCTGAGTTACTAAAACAAACAAATTAAATTAGAGTCTACTTAGCGAGTGGATGTACCTACGTAAACTAATTTCATTATATTTCAACATGTTTTAAGTGGCGACAGCTGTACTGTAATGAATCGCATGTCACTACTACGAGACTACTTTTCATTTTTACCCGATTTTGCCTTTGTTTTCGACAAAAGATGAAAAACCTGTAATGGATCCGCGTGGTTGAGTACGACCTATTACATATTATAAATCTCTTTTAACCAGTAAACATCTTGAAAGAAAAAAATGGCACGAAATAAGCATTTATTTTCTGTGCAAGGAAAAGCGCACGCGCATGTTTAACAATTCACACGGGGATCTTTGTCTATACAAATAAATAAAATTGAAGGGTCTGTTTGTAATTCTAAAAACAGCTTTTTACTAATGCATTAGAAAGTCTACGTACTTAAATATATCAAAAAACTACTTATCAAATTTTTGTCTATCTGTCTGTTTGTTCCGGCTAATCTCCGAAACGACTGGACCGATTTTGACGGGACTTTCACTGGCAGATCTTCCTGCTATCCTCTATAACAGCGGGGACCAACGGCTTAACGTGCTTTACGAGACACGGAGACTTTCAATATGTAATGGATGATCTTCAATCGACCCGTGCAACTGTTAATACTTAGCCACGAGCCACCTACAGTATAGAACAAAATAATGTGTTATTTCTTTTGCATAATTTATTATAGTACCTATTATCGAAGATTTATTTAATTATCAATCAATGTTCAGTGAAAATGTTTATATATTACATCGAGTTTTACGAATAACAAACAGCTTACATATTACGTCACAAACAGCTTACATATTACGTAATCAGAAGCCCTTATCAGTATGCCTTCGCATTTTGTAAGTCAGTGAACATAATATCAACTTATATCAAGGAATACATTATGCTACGCTGAGCTTAAGATGCATATAATTATGATAAAGCATATAAGATCTAAACAATTTACATGATTGAATCGACTGCAGTTTCGAAAGGATTTTGAGCATTATATTGTAGGTATTCAGAGAGATAAAAGTAGTGTTTAATTAAGAATTGTGTTAACTATGAGAGGAAAGTCATCTTTCTTAAATATTTTCTTTGTCCAAGATGTGACAACTGTATTTAGTAAGTATTCTGTTTTTATTTTTGTAATTTTTTGGATTAAAATTTATTTTTATTTTTATTTTACTTACTTTTTATCACTGTTTGTATTTCCTGTACGTGTCCCAACTAAAATCATTTTCTTTCTTTTTTTTTTTTTACCTGAGTTTTGCTTTCATTATTTTAAGGCCAAATGTCACAGTTTCAGGTAACTATCCCATTCTTCTTGTCTCATAAAATAATGAATTTTATGAAGACTAAGTACTGTCGTTTATATTTTTTTGTCTGACACTCGGCTGTCGCTGACCTCGGTCATTTTGGAAACCTGACGCTTGTTTGTTGACTTTTATCACTTTTGTACTTAAATATCTGGATATATATAAATAGGTTGGTAACGAACAGGATATCTTCTCTTTAAACAATTTTTTTTTAATTAAACATAATTTAATTTGAAAGGGAAATAATAGAAGTTCTTCATAATGTCAACTTTAATGTAACATTAATCATGTAAAAGTTCCTCTGTAGTAGGAAAAAAACAAAATTTCAAGAGCGAGCACGCACTACGGCTTTTTACCGCACAATTATTTTGCCGTGGAAATGCAACGTAGTGTAAAAAGTCGTAGTGCGTGCGCGCCCTAATAATGTTTGATAAAATAGTGAGTATAGCTACAAACAAATATACAACTGCATAAATATTATGTTTCTCTTTCAATGATTTTACAAAGCGCTCCGCTCAGTGCTCACATTTCTACTAAAGTATTTAACCATTCGACATCACATCGAATTAATTAATGGCCACACATTAATTGTGTAGTAACGGGCGAAGCTAATAATTTATCTGCCAGTATAATTTTGCTAGTTGCAATCTGACGCCTACGCTTTCAGGAACAAGTTACAAAGGTCAGAGAAGCTTCGATCAAAACACAGGTTAAGAGTTATATATGTCGTCTGTATACATCAAAATGGCGGCATGGTATTAGATAAGTCGCCCACTGGATGCCTTCTGCTTGAGTTATGATAATGCTAGAACAAAAGAAATTGGATAATGATCGTTGAATCTATACGGTAGACGGTAGATGCCCGTTATAAACGACGCCGAAACGGTCACATGCGGTCCGCATGTTTGTGTGAATACCGCCGCACCGCCGCCGTCGTCGCCACGCGCACGTCACGCTCGGCGGCGCCGCACCAGCGCCGCCTAGATTTTACATTTTCATTCTGAGGTGATCTGAATTTTTGTCAACTTACGGTCCGGCGCCGCGCCGGTGCATTTGCGATGCTGCTCCGGTGTAGCTTCGATGAAGCTTCCTTAGAGTTCTCGATGCTTATTATTTTGGTCACTAAAATATTTCAAAGGCCATTTAATAAGCTAAGACACTTAAAAATTGTGGGAAATGATAATCAATAATACCTACTTTTCAACATCAATCTACATTGTGTTAGGGGTCCCACAAATAGGCGCGATATTGCACGAGGCTTTATACTTGCTATAGAATAGTAGAACTTTCCAACTGGGGGAAGCAATCGATTCTGTTGTATTGTCAAAATGAAAAGCATTGTCATTCCGAATGTGTTACACATTAGGATTCAAGGCGTCAGATAGCACGTTACCTAACGCTCTACGGACAAGCGGTTCTATTTTACTAACATCATATATAGGCGGTTGTCCCACCGCCGGCGAGGAAGCAACTATCGGCTGTTTTCTCGCTCAAGAAACGTACAATAGACATACATTCCTTGTAAACAAAAGAGATGCATATATTAATAGTTATTCTCAGACTGTTTACACTGCCGGTGAGGACTCGCTCCACTAGTTTGTCACTGACCGACAAGAGCTATGAAAGATAATACTCGCTCAGCGATACTCGCTTGGCTGTCAGAACTCACGCCAAGAGACCACGTGCAGTGTTGCGCAATACTAACCGCCCCGAGCGAGTGGTGCGAGAAATCGCCCATCGCACTTGGACACTCGCTGATAGCTCAGCGACAAAACTATCGGAACTACACACTCACTGCTCGCTAACTCGTTTGCTAGCTCTAATCGCCGGCGGTGGATTGGTATGTTAGAACGCGGAAGTTTTGTGTTTTCTTATTTTTTGTCGATATTTTATTATTCCTTTGATATTGGGATCGTGGGCGTTGTAGCGTGGGCTTGAGTTCAACTCATGTTTGATGGATGAGCAAGCCCCGTATTCGGGGTCATGTAGTGGGTAGTAACTTCAGTGAGTTGTTACTTATCTTAGTTTTTAAATATTGTTTCTCAGTAAGTGAAATACGTATGCAATTCTTTATGAGAAATAAAGTTGTTCTTAACCTCACGTATTTTGTGGCGGTATTTGAGAATACTGTTTAAACAGGTGCCAATTTTTTTGTAAAGTATCTTTGTTTCATCGAAATCGCCGTTAGAAGACCGCGGTGAAGGCGGTGTGACGATCTTATCATGCTAGCAGGTCCAACATGGCCAAGTCGCACAACACAGAAAGGGAAAAAGGGGAGGCTTTTGCCCAACAGTGGGACACAATACAGGATATTAGAAAAAAAAACTTATTATTTACTAAGGTCTTTTTGGGACACCTTACAAACATTCAAAAATGTTGCTATAATTCGGTATAATCGCTCACATTTAAAGCCATTACGCTTCAGAATGGGCATCAAAAACCGCATTAACCATCGCAAAAAAAATCTGCTCAACTTATAAAGTTAAAGTAGAAAACTCAGTCAGAAAACTTTACACCTACCCTTTTTCATTTATTTTTCCATGAAAACAACCCGTCCAGTGTGCTACCGTTACCTGTGAACCTTTTCACTAAAGTTCAGTTACTTACTCTCATTAAAAACTTTGCACGAGCGTTTGAATAGGTTCGCTTTCACATTTTTTATTTTTTCGAATTAATCCCACATTTTTACTTCGAGAATGGGCCTATGTTGAGTCGAGAATACATTGTAGGAGCTTGTATAATGAATCCACAGCGTTTGTTAAACTGAATTACGTACACAATAGTACCACGCTACGGTGAATGTTAGGCGTGCCACAAGGCTCGTACCTTTGCCCTGTATGCGGTGTGGCATAACAAGCTCTGCGACTCAATTTAAATGCACAATGATATTTTGTCTAGACACTTAATGTTATGTCGTTAGTATTTTAGTTTAATTAAACTTTAGCTTTAGAGGTTTGCGGTCCAGTACTCATAATGTTATGTATTTGTGCATGCATTTTGCTGATATACAAATTCACTGTGTTCTAAAAGCAAACATATACAGAGCTACATCTGAATGTCTAAATACTTGTTAACTATGTGGTCACAATATAAGATTGTGGCTACTGTTTAGCGCCTGGGAGAGCTTTATCAAGTGACGGACTTCAAATTACCATTACTTGTCGCAAATGACAATTAAATATAAATAATAATACTTGTATAAAAATAAATAAAAAGACTGCCCTTTATAATAGATTCAGAGAATAATTAAATGAGTGATAATATAATTTATAAGAACTAATTGTTAATAATACTGTTGTAAATAAAAACTTTTTACAAAAAAAACACAAAAAAGTGAAAAAAAAATTACTTTAATTTCGGAAGTCGGTGTCTTTGCTTTTCGATTTCCGTTTTTGGCCACCGACTTCCTAAATTAAAGTATTTTTTTTTTCACTTTTTAGTTGTGGTACCTACCCCACACAAATCCGAATACCACTACCTGCTATGTAAATAACAGTGAAGGAGTCAAACAGGATATCGTCTAGATAAACTAAGTGGGAAAAATACGTAATATTGAAGATAACTCAAAAATGACGCAAGCAAAGTTAATCAAATTTATATGGAACCACCTCGGAAGCAAGACCTACCAAACAAAAAAAGAATCATCAAAATCGATTCATAATTGGCGGAGGAATCTCGTAACAAACATACAAAAAATAAAAAATAAAAAACATTTTGAAGAATTCGGTTAAAAATAGATAAATGGGAATAATTTAAATATTTAGTAATGAGCTTCCTCTCTCCTACTTATTTAAAATTTTGCTGAGCCCGACAGAGTCCATAATTATTTCTATTTATTCATTTTATCACCTGTATGTGTACTTATGGATTGCAATAAAGATTGAAATTGACATTTTACTTATTCAAAGCTTTACGTAACAAAGAGCTTTACTTTGTCCTTCGCACTTCACGGAAGTATACTGATGTACCTATTTGGCTTCATAGGACGGCGTCGTTAATGGACTGAACCATAATGCCATTTTACATGCCAAATTGCCAATACATTTTGTCAGAGATGCTTGCCCTTTTTTTGGCCACCCATACGTCCCTAAGTGGTTCCCCTTCCCCTCGATCTGCATGAACTTTGAGCTTGCTGGGTCAAATTTGAATTTCCAATAGGATGTGGAACTTGCAGACCGTGTAAATTATATTATACTGATGTTCTAGAGCAAGGATCCGGGCTACTGAAACTTGGTGAGAGAAAATACTGCCAATGATAAAGTTTAACGTGACATAATAACTAATAAGTAGTGTTATCGCACTGTAGGCACTTATAACAAAAGATCAAACTGTAATTGCACGAATATAAATAGATAAAGTTTAACGTGACATCATAAGTAGGTAAGGTAGTAGAGTGTGTAATTTTTTTTTTTTTTTTTTGTTCACCAGCAATTGCTTGCACTATGATAACTATAAATAACATGCAAAATGTATATGCAACAGTGCAACAATCATTGATAGGTAAACTCCGCATGCATAAAGAAGTTGTACAATAATTATTAAATTAAATCTAGTAAATTAAATCTAGTGAGTTAAATCTAGTCTATAATTAAATTCAGTCCATAATTAAATCCAGTCTATAATTAAATCTAGTCTAAAATTGACATGACAACAATAATGGTCAACTGTTCCAATCGGAGAGACATTTAAGGAAATTGGCTTTCAATTTGCCCAAACTATCGAAGTGCAAATCGATTTGATCACTGCAGCCATTCACAACCTTGCATAACCTTGCGTAGGGGGAATTGGCGCCTAGAACCGTTCTTCTCTGCGGTGGGCAGAGTCGTGTTGTTACACTGTGAGGAATTCTTGAGGGGGCACGGAAATTAAAGGTGTGCAATATTTAGGGACAGTCAATTTTATGGTGCATTACTTTGTACACAAACATTGCGTCATTAATACGTCGGCGAATGTCTAGCGAAACCGTTTTATAGCGTTTCAGTCTATCACCGTACGAACGTACTTTTTTAGTTATTCCGCCAGAAAACGCCAGGTGCCACAGAAACGTTTTTGGACACGTTCTAGACGCAACGAGTGAGTGGCATAGTGTGGACGCCAGAACTCGCTACAGTATTCTAATGTGCTTGTGCGAATGAAGCAATTATAAAGCATAATTTTAGTTTTACAACTCCTAAACTGTTTGGCATTTCTTATAACAAATCCCAGCATTTTAGAGGATTTTTTTTATTACATATGTGGAATAAAAGTTAATTTCCGATCAAACACAACACCAAGGTCTCTTATTGTTTTCAGTTCAGCATTTTTTTCTCCTTCGATATAATACTCTTGGTCTATAAGATAATGTTTCCGCGTGAACTTGACATGGTAACATTTACTCGGATTTAGATGCATTTTGTTGATTTGACACCATCGCTCAAGCCTTTCTAGATCGCTCTATAGTGCAGAGGCATCATCGTTAGATTTAAGCGTTTTAACAAATTTTAAGTCGTCTGCATACATAAAGTTAACGTGACATCATAAGTAGGTCAGGTAGAAGTTTGTGTTATCGCACTGTAGACACATACAACAGAATATCAAACTGCAATTGCACGAATATAAATTGATAAAGTTTAACGTGACATGATAAGTAAGGTAGAAGTGTATGTTATCATCACACTGTAGGCACTTATAACAAAAGATCAAACTGTAATTGCACGAATATATTTTTTTACTTAATAAGGTAGGTATTATATTGTAAATTGCCATTACATCGCGATGGGTAAAACCATAACAGTTTAAAATAATCACATGACAGTAATAAATAAGATGGGAAATACCCATTCAACTAACATAAATAAATAAATTGGATCAGTTGCCATTTAATTGTTATTAAATATTTAACTATGACTTGGCATTAAGGAAAACTATAATAAGCAAGATGCATTTATAAATAAACATGACTTTGAAATAATATTAATGTAACTATTTAATCAATAAATAATAAAATATAATAAAATAGAATATAAGTATTACTCTTTATTATGTACACCATATTATGAATTACTAATATAAAAGTAGAACTGTATTTTTTTTTTTTTATTATTCCTTAATTCTACATGCCTTCCTTATATCCTTACATATTATCTGCTCAACTATTGATTAGCCTTTTAAAGGCCGATAACAATTAAAATTCTATTGTGTCTCGTTAATGACAGTTAGAGGTTTATAAAACAAAGTCTTCCGCCGCGTCCGTCTGTCGTCCTGTTCGTGATAAACTCAAAAACTACTGCACCGATTTTCACGCTGTTTTCACCAATGGATAGTGGTTCTCGAGAAAGGTTTTTGGTATATAATTTGTCAAACGGGCGAAGCCGCGGGCATCAGCTAGTATTATATATAAAACAAGGTCCAGTCTTCCTTACATATTATAAAACAAAGTCCCCCGCCGCGTCTGTCTGTCGTCCTGTTCGCGATAAACTCAAAAACTACTGCACCGATTTTCATGCTGTTTTCACCAATGGATATAGTGGTTCTCGAGGAAGGTTTTAGTATATAATAACCGACATCAACGCGGGAGAAGCATCAGCTAGTTATTAATAAAAAATGGTAGTTGCCACTGTTCATTAAGCGTTTCATTGCCATCTACATATACAAAACCATGACTATTTTCTAACCATACTTTCTCGTCTTTCCCAGATCGAAGATGTTTACCACCCAGCCGAACGCCTCGGTCCTGATATACACTCCAGGTGACAATCAGACTGAGAGCGACTATACACCTTACGAGGAACGACTGGAGACGTATCTGGTACCAGTCCTGTTTGCCATCATCTTTATAGTAGGGGTGCTTGGCAATGGGACCCTGGTCATTGTGTATGTCAGGCACAGAGGCATGAGAAATGCGCCGAACACGTAAGTATTAACAATTTTTTTTCTGTTTATTATTTCCTCATGGCACTCAGAACCGTAAAGGAAAATATTGTGAACCAATGACTTACCTACTGTCTAGAATATTATATTTTTAACCGACTTCTTCAAAAAGGAGGAGGTTCTCAATTCATCTGTATGATTTTTTTTGTTTTTTTTTTGTTTTTATGTTACGCGATTACTCCGCCAATTATGAATCGATTTTGATGATTCTTTTTTTGTTTGGTAGGTCATGCTTCAGAGGTGGTCCCATATAAATTTTATTAATTTTGCTTGCGTAGTTTTTGAGTTAGCTTCAATAAATACGTATTTTTCCCACTTAGTGTATGTAGACGATATATTGTTTGACTCCGTCACTGTTATTTACATAGCAGGTAGTGTATTCGAATTTGTGTAGGGTAGGTACCACAACTAAAAAGTAAAAATAAAAACTTTTTACAAAAAAAAAAACAACCGACTTCCAAAAAAACGCGTTCACGTTTTTAGTGTTTTTTTGTTTAATATAATATAGGTATGTTTAAATATATTATAATATTATAATGCGAAAGTGAGTTTATTTGTTTGTTACGCTTTCACGTTAAAACGGCTGAACGGATTTGGATGAAATTTGGCACATGGGTAGACCATGACCTGTAATCCTGGATCGCAGACGAAATCACTTTCGCATTTATAATATTAGTTAGGATTACTGACTTGTAAAAGCAACGGCTTGCCCATATAGGCAGTCGGCATTCGCGGGGCGATGGTATCAACATTTTAACACAAATTGTAGGGTACCTTTTGTTTTCACTCGAGTTCAACAATCACCACTTACACTAATTGTCTATCTATTTTACAAAATAACTTTTTTACAAATTATGATAAACTGTAAAAGCATCCAATTTTGCACTTACTGTCAGATCGCTTACCCTAGCTATAACGATATAATATTGTATATATCTGCTACTACAGCAGGGTTCTACATAAATTTGTCAAGTAATACCCATCAAAGCATAATTGCCTTTTCGCATTTGTCACCATTCACTGCATTTTCAAAGTTCTTTACGTAACAAGCTTGTTCTATAACTAGCCAAGTTCTGTCCTGTCCCTTATTTGTTCTTTTCGTTAAATAGTTCCCCCCTATTGAATGTGATAATTCGTAACTTTGGAGGGTTAAAGTTTTCCCTATGGCATACCATTTTCTTCAGAATTTGCATATTGGCTTCATCAGAAATGAATACGACGAAGAGGTTGGTGATTATGGCTTCTAAAATATTTTATTTTGCGAATCAGTATAAGTACCTATTAATGTTGAAGAAATTGCTTTTGAATAATGTTAAAAACTTGCATAAGTGACATATAAGTTTCTAACATTACATAGACACATACATTACAAAGAGACATCGAAAAGCGGTTGGTAGACTCTTCACGTGACCAGAGGTCTGGCAAATTTTTAGGTCATAGATCATTGCCATCCAACATGGCAACGCTGCCAGTCTTTTGGGCACCAACAGCAATGCGGACGAAATTTTTTGATGCCCAAGAGCTCCAACTTTATTTTTATTTTTTTCTTTGTCCTATATTTTAGTGTTACATGTATATTATATTTAAGACTAGCTGTGCCCCGCGGTTACACCCGCGTACGTTGTCGATCCCGTCGGAATATAGGGATAAACGTATCCTATGTCCTATTACAGGTCATGGTCTAACCGTGTGCCCATCCTCTTCTATCTAGAGTAGGGAAATCGCGGCGACGCGTTGCGCGGCGCCGGCGTCGAACGGTTTGCGTATTGCATTTACGATAACTTCTAAATTAAGTGTCCGATTCGAATTAATTAAAAAGTATTTTACTGCTACATAAATACCCTTTATGTTAAAACTATTTATTTGAATAAGAATTAATATTATGTTGATAAAACTCCTTCGCAAATAATTCATTAATTTCGAACAAATTTTATTACAATAAAAAAAGGTTATAGTGAGTCAATATTCAAAGATAGACATATTCTGTCGCGAACTTTTTTTTTGAACTTTTAAAGAGGATCAATTCCATTATACATGATATTTGCGTAACTTAAACCTATTACGTAACGCACGCAACGGAAGCTCTCAAAAAGGAATATTTTTTCCCGTTTTTGCAACATTTTTCATTTATGCTCCGCTCCTATTGGTCGTAGCGTGATGTTATATAGCCTATAACCTTCCTCGATAAATGGACTATCTAACAACAACAAAATAATTTTTCAATACCAACCAGTAGTTCCTGAGATTAGCGCGTTCAAACAAACAATCTCTTCAGCTTTATAATATTAGTATAGATAGATTTTTCAAGGAAAGAAACAATAAAAACTAAATAAGAAAAGTTTCGTTGAAAAAAAAAACCGGCCAAGTGCGTGTCGGACCCAGAACAATGAAGGGTTCCGTAGTTGGGATGAAATTATCCCAAGAACAAACAAACATTGTAATTGAAAAACATGTTCTAAAATACGTTCCAACTGCAAATGTAAGTTTGTACGCACAATATTGGGAGATTTACTACCTATGTTATTATAAGACCATACACTTCTACTATAAGGGTTCCGTTTTTTTCCTTTTGAGGTACGGAACCCTAAAAAACAATATTAAATAAACAATCACTCATGTTCAAAGCAATTTTAGAATCAAGTTAGAACAGTTTTACACAAAATAATTGCAGAATCTAGTTTCAGCCAATTTATGAGTTAGTATATGTTATTTTACAGCAATTCTGACACCAATTATAATGCTGCCATGTCGCTTGCATATTTCATGCAAAGTAACAAGCAAGCATCCGATTTCCGATACCATCCGATAACGAACCATAATTTCTAGCGTTTTCCCATACATTGCAGTAACTATCAGGATGCGCATATTTTACAAACAATAGGGTAGATATTAAGTTGTTTCCTGCATGTTCGATTAATAATTCTAACTATCCTAACTAATATTGTAAAAGCGAAAGTTAGTTTGTTTGTTTGTTACGCTTGCATGCTAATTCCAGATCGGCTGTAAAATACGACATGTAGACGAGTACGGTACAAACTGAAAATGTTGAAAATTTTGCTAGACTTGATGCAGAGACGCTTCGCTCGCTCGGTCAATTAATTAAGAGCTGATCCAGAAAGGGCGAATTCGCCGCGAAATCATTCGCGTGTTAGTGAGATACTATGCACCAATACATCGCGCCCACAAGTATCGCGCGAATTCAAAATACGCGTGTAAATCGTGTGCACTACGCCAGACTCTCGACTCACGCGTGATTCGCGCGTAATGCGCGCGAGTCGAGATACTAGGGACCCCTTGTTGCGCCCAGTTAACGCGCGAACTCCAGAGCGAGTGCATGTATCGTAATGGAGCGCCAAAATTTTGATACGGAATTGTTTATACAGGGTGTAAGGGTAAACACCGTTGTCACTCAAACCATGGGTAGTTGACTTAAATATAAAAATAAATGACCGAGTAACAATAAAAAAAACGTTATTTTCATTAAAAGATTTTAAAGTTTCTATCCGACACCGTGCTCGCTAGCAAAACAGCTGACTGACTGAGGCAGGGGTCGCGCTCGCGGCCGGTCAGGGGGCCTAAACCGGCCACATTAGCAATTCCTTTAAAAGCAGTTCTTTTCCTGAATCCCAGCTGTCATTAGCAATTCCTCTAATTTGACACAAAAGCAATTCATAATAAGTTGACCATTTTACGAATCTCCATAGGAAACTATCAAACAGATGAATTATTTCGTAATATGAATCGCACGCAGATCATATTATGAATTGTCAGTTTGTGACATTTTACGATGATTCATAATATTTTCCTATTATGATTCCGCCAAAGTAACTGTTTTAGGCCCCCAGGTCACGTCCCGCGCTACCCACCACCCGCGTTGAAACGCAAGTTCGTTGCCCTAGCGCCCTAGGGTGAAAGCGTCAAATACTCATGTGGTAAAAAGTAGATTTTCTTAAAAAAAAAAAAGTTGTAATTTTCCATTGATTTTACGTTCTATAAATGAAACCAAACCACTGGTTTCAAGGATAACGGTGTTTACCCTAACACCCTGTATGCTCGCGCGTAGGTACGCTTTTTCTGTGCGAAACGGTTGCGCGATACGCACGAGAGAATCGCGGCGAATTCGCTCCTTCTGGACAAGCTCGTAATGTCTGCTACGTCAAGTTAAGTTGTAGGTGTTTTATTTTTTATTTCTGGGCATTTTTTTTTTGGTTTTTGCCATGTAATTTCGTTGGAATTAAATTGTATGCTTCTATGAAATGTTGTAGAGGGGCGCGATTCCAGCCGAAAGCCTACCTGACAAAGCGACGAGCCTATTCCTGGCATGTAGGTGTACTAAGGTGTACCCAAATACCTTCAATAGCCTCTCACATCTCGTCAGTTATATTTTTTTAATATAACTGACGAGATGTGAGAGGCTATGGTAAAATGTTGACCACTGTAACCACAAATGTAACCACTAGTTTCAAGGATAACGGTGTTTACCCAAACACCCTGTAGTTACGGGTATATAATTACGGGGGCGAAAAATCGATCTAGCTAGGTCTTATATCTGGGAAAATTCGTTTTCTCTATTTTACCCGAGCGTAGCTCGGTCGCCCTGGTAGTGATTATGTTAAAAAAAAAAAAAAACTGTCCTACTAACACAAGCTTATTTTTTTTGCTTTAAAAAGAGGCCAGTTTAACTAGTTTTTATTCAATTGTAAAAATATTCAACCATTTGTATTTTTATTGTTTTCATTTCGTCCCCAGGTACATATTCTCGCTAGCCTTGGCTGACCTGCTAGTGATCCTGATATGCGTGCCGTTCGTCTCAATAATCTACACACTAGAGTCATGGCCATGGGGAGAGGTAATATGCCGAATCTCGGAAGCAGGCAAAGATGTGAGCATCGGAGTATCAGTCTTCACATTGACAGCCTTATCGGCTGAAAGATACTGCGCTATTGTAAATCCTTTTAGAAGGCTTCAGGTGAGTAAATTTGATCTTTAAAACATCGTACATCGGTATATAGGAAGGTGGATTTGAACCGGTTTGAAGAATCGATTTTCTGGAAAATGGATGTCTTTTTCAGGGTGTCTTTCTGTTGTGTAGCTTTTGGAATTGAGTGGTACAAAACTGACCAAGTATTAGATTTACTTCTTGCTTTGTTAAATGGATTACTTCGTTTTATAGGGTTTTGTAAAGCTGTGTCCAAACATTGCGTGGTAAGAGCGCGGCAGCAATACGTGGCATTTGCAGGACACATTTCTGCCACGCTCTAGTGAAGACTAAACCGACAAATGTTTGCGCGGCAGTAATGCCCGGCATATCCGAGACACACCGCTCACTTCAATTGGCATGAAAGCGTTTGTGTGTGTCGTAGCTCTGCTTATAATTCGTCCAAACACAATTACTGATAAGTGTTTGCTAGAAATGATCGTGCGCGGCAGGTAGAAGCGTTTGCGCGCGGCAGTCGCCCAAACACAGCGCGGCACACCGCGTAGCAGCCGCGCACGTTTGCCGCGCAAAGTTTGGACACACATTAAAGCTCAAAACACACACAAGGCGGGTGCGGGGCGAGAGCGAGTCGGGTCGTTTTCATCGCGTGAGCCGCGCTGTTCATCGTGTACACACAGAGCGCGGGCGCGGGGCGACAGCGGGTCAGGCGCAGTCGTACTTTGACAGGCGGCAGCGGTTGCAATGTGAAAATGTCGGGTGATTCGGACACGGACGAAGAATTATTATTTTTATTCATTTTAAAAAGAAGAGCGCAAAAAAGGAAAACGTTGTGGGTTCATGACATTAATAAACAAGGACATCAATATGGAGAGAATTTTGAACATTTAGATATTAAACTGAGTGCAAAAATATACAAACCCGATACAAATTGGCTTGCAAATAGAACTGTTTTAAGTAAAGAAGAAATGAAATGAAATATTGGCGCATGAAATGAATTTTTTTACTCAGTTTCAAGTTTTCATGGTGATATTTTTACAGAATAGCACAACCGCTCCCGCCCCGCGCTGTCAGTGGTGGCGGGCGCGGCTCTCGCTCCGAGCCCGACCCGCGCTCGCGTTCTGTGTGCTGTCGTCCATATAATTCCTTGAATTACAATTTATTATACCCGCCGTACTCCCGCGCCCGACACGCTCCCGAACCGCGCTGTTTGTGTTGGCGGGTGGCGGGCCCTTCTCCGCTCCCGGCTCGCTCCGCGCCCGACCCGCGCACGCGTTCTGTGTTTTGTCGTCCATATAATTCCTTGAATTACAATTTATTATACCCGCCGTACTCCCGCGGCCGAATCGCTCCCGCCCCGCACCCGCCTTGTGTGTGTTTTGAGCTTTAGAGAGCATACTTACCTACTGTACACAAAGGGAGTATTTTTAGTAGGTATCTGTCATCTGTTAACAGTAGAAAACCTATGATGCCAGTTGTTCTATGTTCCTGATTCAAAATTAGTTCAGAGACGTTGCTTCTTCGACACTTTACGAGATATATATTCACACCAACTAACAAAGATTTATTTATTTTCATGTCATTTCTGTCGAGAAGATAAGAAACAGTAAAGTAAGTCTTCAGGGACATCGTGCTTAGCTTATAAGATGACAAGAACTCAACTTATTGGACAGACGACATTTTACTATCTATTCCATGATGTTATTTTGTTGTTTTTATTAAAGTATAAGTTGTTTTTGTTTACAATTGCTTAGAAAAAGCTGACAAATTAATCTTGTCTATCATTATTATCTGTATCTCTCTCGAGACTCATGATATTGGCTCCGTAACAATTTTTTTTTTACAATTCGGAAAAATGATATAAATTATCTGAATAATAAGACCATTCCAGTTTTTATCATCCAATGACGTATTGCAGAATTTAATGAAGTCTCCTAAAGTCATGTTTGCACATATACAGGCTGACGATATAGTAACCTACAACAGTATTAAGGCTAGTGCAAACTGGCGCGATATCGCGGGCGCAACAGGCAGCGCGGCCCTTTTCAGGCCCGCGATATCGCGCCTTTGAGGGGGTGATTCTGAATGCCTTACTTATATCTAGTTTAACTAATCATAAAGTAGACTCCTTAAGGAAAATTTTTCAGTATTTCAAGTTGAATCACAAACATAGTAACGTTTCAATCTGCCTAGCCTTTT
This sequence comes from Lithophane ornitopus, assembly GCA_948473465.1. Classification (NCBI taxonomy): domain Eukaryota; kingdom Metazoa; phylum Arthropoda; class Insecta; order Lepidoptera; family Noctuidae; genus Lithophane; species Lithophane ornitopus. The sequence continues at coordinate 10,677,133 of OX419632.1, read as the reverse complement.
CCCAACTATGTTGAGGTCGGCTTCCAGTCTAACCGGATGCAGCTGGCTACCACTGACTGCCTATCTGATCTCCACAACCCAGTAACTTGGTAATCCGATACCCCTTGGTAAGACTGGTTGTCAGATTTTTGGGTTTCTGACAAATCTTAACGCCTGTCAAAGATCCACGAATGACAGCCGGAACCAATGGCTTAACGTGCTTTTCGAGGCATGGAGGAGCCTCGGTATGTAAAGATGGTTACCCATCCACGGACCAACCGCGGCAATTGTAGCTTAACCTGATGGATTGCCCCGTGCGGCTGTTATTACTTAGCCACGAGCTCCTTGCAGGTGACTAAATCGCCAGACTGTATATCGACCACATTGGGATTCAGGAACTCCGTGAAAGTCATGAACTAAATTCATCCAGGTACCATTAATCCTAACTTTCAGGGTAACCAACAATAAATAAAAGGCCATGGTACTAAAATCTGTTTTTTAATCTCGTAGACTAATTTGACATTTCAAGTGATTGTTTCTTTAATTTGGAGTTTGACATTTGCACCTGTCAAATTAGTCTACGAGATTAAAAAATAGACTTTACCTATCATAGTTTGTCGACACGACATCGCTAATAAATCCTAACTCAAATTAAATATCACGTCTCAAGTACCCTACAATCTTAACTACACAGCGTGAACAAACACACGTGTGACTACTAACTAGTTAGTTTAAAGTTTAATAGCTCATAGTCGACTAAACTTTGACTGACTTGGAACTTTGTTACAGCTCCGCAAACTCCCACTGGTTTGCGCAACGTTCATATGGGCAGCCGCGCTTATCTTTGCTGCGCCGGCGGCGCTGTTCTCAAGCACAGTGACGGCACAGCTACGGCCTAATGTCACCATCGTTTACTGCACACCTTTCCCACCTGGATGGGGGGACAACTATCCGAAGTAATTTGAACTTTATTTTCTAGGTGATAAGATTGTTTTTGTTGTGAAATTTGGTGTGTGACATCTGCCGATCTATTATGTAAAAATCTCACCGCCAAAAATAAGGTTAAGTCAGCTTAAAGTGAGCTGTCAATAGTGTCAATGTAGTGGCATTAGATGGAATTATTATATATTTATTTAAGGAGTGCCTCCGCTGCCGGCGCCGGCTCCCAAATATAACGCCATTGGGAACCGGCAGTAATGTCACCGCCGGCTCCCAGAATGGACACCGGCCGCGCGGCGTTTATAGAAACCCTTCCAGTATTCAGAACCCCAACTAACTAACCGTAGCTAAAATATGTTTTTCTGCATATTCTAGTCGTTTTTGGCACTCGCCGGCCGCTGCCGCGGCACCGCTCGCTACGCGCGCTCGGCTCGTGCGTAGAGGGTAACCTAACCTAACCTTTTTTGCGATTAAAATTATTAAACCAAATCTTACTAGTTCGGTTTCGGGTGGTACTTTATTACTGGAATATGGAAAAAAAAAAATGCTCTATTACATGTTTTTTAATTATGCCTACCCTGCCTATCTACTCCATACGCCAAACTGACAACCAAAGTCAGCGCCGGAAGCCAATTCAGCAACCGGCGCCGGCAGCGGAGGCACTTCCATTTATTTAATTTGACAACATTGGTCCACTGGTTAGTACAACAACAAACTTATCAACTACCTAAGGGTTAGTATTATTAATAAACTAGGTACACACAATTATTTTTATCCTTACCACACGAGCAAACGGACAGATTGCCTTAAAATTGGTGCATCGTGCTGTTCGGCTTAGGTTGTCAAAATGCTGTTGCTGCTGACCCTCATTCTGCTTATTAAGGATGCAGCGTTCTTCCTCATAATGGCATAAAAGTCTTCAGTTCGCGCTACAGCAAACATGCTAGACGCGCTGCAGAACCGGGGCAACCTCAACAGCACCCTGAAGACATTAATAGATTGTACACGCAGAGCATCTAGAGCCCTCCGCGTACCATTGACCCACAGACTGCCCATGTAGAAAGAACCCTTGACAATAAGCTTTGATTAAACAGAGTTATTTTAACCTCGTTACTTCAAGCTTTAAACACAGTTATTTTAACCTCGTTACTACAACGGGTGAATCTGTGAGCCAAGAAGTTGCATCTGGCTGCTAGTGCTCTGCGCTCACGATCCATATCTACCTGATCCTAGAGGGCCTCGGTGACATAATGGTGGAATGACAGCTCACTTCAATTTAGTTTTCACGGGAAATTTTTACGGAATAGAGCCACTGATGTGGGTGGCTAAATCGTAAACCTATGTTGGATGAGAGATAGTTAGTAGAAAAGAGAAAAAAAATCTGAATGATTTATTCTCAAACAATTAAACGGTTTGCGTCACTGCTCGCCTCCTCAAAAGTGACTGTGGAACGGATTTTAATGTAGATATTATGCAGTGTTCATACAAATGAACCGTGCCATTTCAAGCGCCTGGTAAAACTATTTATGCAATTAAATTCAGCATGCGAGTTTAATGCTAATGTCATCAGCATTTCTCATTTCCAGGTAAAATTGAATTTATTTTACATTAAAGTCATAGGTACTAAAAATGTGAAAGTTTTTCAAATACTTAGTTACTCAATTACGTAATAATGAATGTACAGATTTTGAGGAAATTGATGGCACTCAGAAAGACTATCTTGGAACTGAAAAATATAGGTAATGATATAATCAATAGTCGCATAGTACCTATCTATCTAGTAATTTTCTTAGTTATACATAAATAAATAAATAATCATTTAATTCAGAGAAAAGGGGATATAAATGATTTTTTTTATGTTTTTTATAAAAACATTCAAAATTTTAAGGAATATGGGTATTTAAAATGAAATATAACAGCCAAAGTATCCGGGGAATGACATAGGCTACTTTTTATCGACATACCACGCGGGCGAAGCCGCGGACGGAAGCTTGTACTACTATAAACTAAAAATAAAAGCAAGGAGTTTGCTTTCATGCACATCAAAGCCATCGATACGCGCTTCAGCAAACTTACATCAGACATAAAGGCATTGTATTTTATCGAAAATTACTTGGACGCCAAAGCAAAAGTCAGCTTCACTATAGCGATTTTTCATCAAATTCTCGTAGGATTATAGTGACGTGTTTGATGGATGTCGATACCTCGATATTGAATGATCGACTCGGCAACAAAGTTATTTAGTTTGCTTGTGATTACACTTTCTTGATTAATTACTTTACAAAATATGTTCCTTCTTTAACAGGCAGTTGTGTAATAGGGTGTACTAATCTGTCGAATATTTGGATCTTATTAATAATAGCTTTATTATTAAGCTATATTGATTTGAAGGCTTCAATTATGATAATAATATTGAAAAGGGATCAGATTTTGATAGGTATTTGAAATGAAAATACTGCCATATTGTGTTAATTCTAATTAAAACACCTGTTTTACCTACATTATATTTAAATGATTTTTAATAAAGCAAGTTGATTAAAAAAAACTAAACGTTTATGTTTAACTTGGTATTTTGTAGTTGGTATTTGTAGCTGGACACATTTTATATAAAAATACTGACGTTTTGATATAAAAAAATAATGTACTAGTCGTATGCAAAATTAACAACACAACTGTGTGTCAAAATTCGATGACCGAAGCAAAGGTCATAATTTATTCAGCCTCATATGTCAGTGCAGATTGCTCTCGAAATTAAAATGCCAGGTGTCTGCGGAGCTATTTTGTGAAAACTCTGCTTTCTATCATACGCTCATTTCAAAATGAACGATGATAAGTACTAAAGCCCTATTTACACGCACCGTATAAATCTTAAATGTACGACTGTCCTGGGTGCTCCATCTTCTACCATCTCAATGGCTTGACAACACTTTACTAAGATATTTATGAGCTAATCTCAAAATTCTAAGGGTACAAACAGACTGCGGTAAATCGACATGCCCCGTCCGTGTCGTATTAGATTTAGCTACCGAATAGTGATGATGCAGATTTCTCAAAGAAAACCACCCATCCTGGAATTTGTCCTTGCACGAGCTGCTATAAAATGAACGCGCACAGAAATTCCAATATAAGCACTAACTTAGACTACATCTCTGGATTTGTGGTTTTTCATTGTCTGGGAATTGGGAAGATATCTTGCGGATATGTAGGTTAGGTACTAGTCAGAGTGTTTCAAACTAATATTAATATTTAATGGAAGCTTTTATCTCCTCAATGTACATACAAGGCCGCGTCCTATTTAGAAGCGATCGTCGAGCTCATAATATGTCACTTTTTATTCGATGAACCTGAACGCGTGGTCGCCAGGGCTCGGATACCGGTTAAATTTTCAAACCGGTATGATGTACTTGACGCAAAAACCTTAACAGTCGGTTCGTCCGCATATACCGGTTTTTTAACCGGTATTTGGAAGAGTGTTATATTAAGTGTTTTTCGGATTTACCGGTTTAGAGCAATAAAAACCGGTTAATACTTCAGTTTTTATTCAGCGCGGTATCCTCACAAGTTGTCACAAGTTGCAAGCAAAGGTTTTACCGACATGCCGCTCGTCGAATAAACCGGTTAATTTAGATTAACATAAAATTCTCTAAACGTTCGCGTTCTTTAGAAAAGTTCAGAGAAAACCCGAAATTAACCGGTGTTAACCGGTATTTTTTAAACCGGTTCCGAGGCTTGCTGGTCGCTTCGACAGAGGGCCTTTCCCGGATTTCTGAACAAAAAGTGACATATATGCTCGCGGCGACCGCTATTATTACATTGACCTTATTAAATACAGGGTGTTATAGTCACTTATATACATAAACTCACACCTTTTTCCCATGGGTTGGCAGAAACTACAGAACGCTATCTGCGATCCTTATACATCATAAGTACCTACGTACTCCTTTGGCTTCGTTTACGTTAATGTCATAAGATAATAATCAATCATCATAACATCTAGATACAGAGTATTGTGGCCGCTAACAAACAAATTAATAGCTGTAGGCTATCCGAACACAAGCATATAATTACTACTATTAATATCAATTTACTATGGTTGTTTAATATGGATTTCCCGATCGCAATGACTGCCAAGTTTCTATAGTTAAATCTATACGTTTCATTAGCGTATACCACATTAATACTAATGCTAATTATGAGTATGTTCTTGACATTGACATATCGGTGAGGGCTCTCCAATTCTCCAATGATAATTAATTAATGAGGATACCACTAGACATACAAGAATAAATAGCTGTTCTGCGTGTGCAATAGGGAGTATGCATGTATTTGCTTGTTCGATAGTTTACATGGCCGAATAATAATTTTAAAAAATTCGACGGCAAAAAATCAATTTAAAGTACTTAAAAAAAAAGTTAATAATGAAATGAAATGAAATTGTTTATTCTGTTAATAGGATATTGGAATCACTTTTACACGTCATATTAAAAAATATTAAAAATAAGCTAGATGAGGTCGGCGTTTCCTATCCGACTACTCGGAGAAGAAAGGCCGAAACAAACTCAGAGGTCACAGTCTCTTTTAAAGTCCAGACATAATCTTAGTCAAGCCATATGAGGACCATGTAAATTCGAGTCTGAAATGGTCTTTTGAGGAAAGAACCACACAGATTTGAGTGGACCTGTCCAGTCAGTGCAAGCATTTGTCAGTAATGGCGGAGCTCAACTCAGAACTTAAGGAGCTCAGCGACTCGACGAACAATACCAAAGAAAGGACATTTGGGTAGGCCGCATAAAATTCTCAAATTGCCAGACCATTGATAAAATTAACTGAGAACGAAAAAAAAAATTTTTTTTAATTCACATAGTCCTCACATTCACAATAATAAAATACTTTACAAAGTTTATCATGTCATTTTGTATAGAATATTCAATAATGTCAATTTGTAAATAAAACTGGTTGATATACTTTGATGATTTTCCAATAAAAATAGCCAACCGACCCGGGCTATTTAAACGCCCTCCATTTGGCGCTTGGTGTGGTGACGTCACAGTCTATGACAACAAACAAACAAGTGTCAAGTCAATGTCAAACACCCCTACAAAACACATTGACATTTTGATTGTTGTCATTGCTACGTCACATTCGCTCTGACCAATAGCGTCGCTTTTTAAATATTTGAATACCCCACAGTGTTTTGGCACTTTAAAAAAAATATTTCTCGCTCAAATCGAAATTTTATTCAAAAATATTGATGTAGGCATAATTCTGATGTAATATAGTTTATTTAAAAAAATACTTGACCCGTATTGGAATCACAATCATGCATAATTCAGTTTCCAAACACGTACCTATAGAAATCAATTTTTCGAAAAATTATTTTATCTACTATATACAATAAAGTTAGGAAAACAAAATACTAGTAAGTCTGAAATGAACTTAATTTTAATCGTTTAAGGTCTGAATTTGTTTAAGTGGAAATAATATCAACTGGAAACAAGAATTTGAATATGGAATAGGAAAACTTTGAAATACAGTTTTTTAATGAAAAACTGTTTTTATTTTACGTAGAAATTTTAATTTAGCCGCAGAAATTTACCAATCGTTTCAGCCAGTTGGTAACAATAGGAATAGGTCAATAATCTCGAGGCGATATTTATTATGATTTTTGAAACCCACGACCAGCACAATGATGTCATCTAGTAGATTAAAGCTTCATCGACGGCGTTTTTACTTCTTCAAAACAAGTTCGAATCTGCTTGGCAGAAAAAAAAATTAGTAATAAAAACTAAAACCCAACTACGACTAAAAAGGTATAAACAAGACCCCACAGACAGACAAATTAAAAATCCGGAGTTACACGTGTTAGGGCATAAATCGAACAGATTACGTGTGACTCCGGATTTTTAATTTGTCTGTCTGTGGGGTCTTGTTTATACCTTTTTAGTCGTAGTTGGGTTTTAGTTTTTATTACTTTTTTTTTTTAATTCTTTTGGGATTATAATATTTTTTTTTTTTTATTTGCTCATTAAGCCCTTTCATTTGATACCCAACAAGGTACGATTAAACAATTTTTTTTTTTAGCTCCTGACTTTATGTCCTCTAGAGGTCGCCATTTTTACAACCAGCAGACAATCAAGACGCTTCCAACGATACCTCATTTGTCAAATTGTGATGAGTGCTTTAGAAGATATGAGGGAACAGATGAACATACATACATACATATATACCGGTTAAAATCATAACCCTCCTTTTTTTCTTCGCCGTAGTCGTGTAAAAAATACTTGAGTTGGGAGCTGCCCAAGATGACACAATATTGCACTGTTGGATTTTCAACTTTTGGTGCTAAGCCGAGTGTTGATAATCGTCTGGCACGTTACTATTTAGCTATTAATTTCGGTGTCGCCTAGTGTTAGTGAAAACGGGCATACCTACGGATGATAAAGATAATGTTGAAAGTCAAACTATATATTGAAAACATCTTAAATCCACTCAATTGTTTCAGATGGATGACCTTAACGAAAGCACTGATATACTACGCCCTGCCTCTTCTAGTGATAGCTTTTTTCTATTCACTAATGGCGCAGCGCTTACTGGCCAGTACTAGGGAGATGCCGGGGGCGCTGCACGGGGGGCAGGGGGAAGCGCAGGCGCAGGCTCGCAAGTCGGTCGCTTGTATGGTGCTGGTGTTTGTTATTGGTAAGTAAAATTTACAAAATAGTCGGCAAATATCTCGAACAAAAATAGTGTCGAATGCACAAGTCTACCGTCTGACTGACGCACCCCTGCATCCGCATACGTTCCTCAAATGACACTGTATTAGAGCTCGTGCAGACTGGCGCGACTTGCAACGTGATTCTGCGATATTATATCCGTAGAACAATTTCTATGAAAACGCGCGTGACACGGGAGCGACATGTCACGCCGCGGAAACGGAAAATTTGTGTCGTTCGTTTGTCATTTATGTTCGCATAAAGCGTCTTACATACTGGCGCGACTTGTCGCGCGACGCGACGCGCCAACGCATTGTTCGCCGTGCTCTCAAAACGGTGAAGGAAAACATCGTGAGGAAACCGGCATGTCCTAGAACCAAAAATTCGAAGACATGTGACATCTACCAACCCGCACTGGGCCCGCGTGGTGGATTACGGCCAAGTCCCTCTCACAGAGAGGAGGCCTGTGTCCCAGCAGTGGGAACATTATACGCTGATTATGCTAGCTACAAGTACGCGGCGGGCCCGTCTTGTCGGGCCAATTCTGTGAGCGTTACGTTGTCAGAATATATAAGAGTTACGCGATAGAAAGAGAGGCAGTTGCTAGGTGAATATATCTGTAAGTAATTAGCGATGCCGCCGCATTGTTCGCCGTGAAGATTTCTCAGAAATTGTTTTGTTAAAAGTCGCGCCAGTATGTAATAGCCTTAACTCACCAAAATGTGGAGAACAGCGATTTCAGGGTTGTTCCCATATTGAAAGTTGTTCATAATGATAAAGAGGATGCTCATAAATTCAATTTTACCCTGTAAAAAAGCTACGCATTTCAATCGATTACTTGTTTATGTTGTTTAGATTGAAATAAATATCAGATATTATGATGAGATGTTCTGTTTAATACTAAAACATCAAACGACCCAGCGAAGTCAAACAAACCGTTGAAAGTAAATGATAAGGTTAAACAACACTTCATTTAGTTAAAATTATGTTCTAAGATTTCAAAATCACACTGACTGAATGTAAATACAGTTGAATTGTTTATAATTCGACCAACCGCTGGACGATGTCCCGAAATACTCGATGAGCACTGGGACCCCACGGCCCTAGTGTTTCAACCCCAAACGGCTCAAAACTATAGCTAGCAGCCGCCCCAGCACAGCCCGCCGTGCTAGGAAGATGGGATGGCGCGAGGGTGTCGATACAGGTTGCATCCCACAATTGCTGGCCAATTTCTAGGTCAAAGAATCAGCATTGCCATCCAACGTGGCAATTTGTAAAAAAAAGAAACAAAAAATTGTATATTTTATTTAAAATTGTTTAGGTATATTATTATATTTTGTTAGGTTCATTTAGTTGTACTCAATTTGAACTCGAAACAAAATGTCAAAGTAAAATGCGACAAAGTGACTTTCCTATCTTACTAAAGCGCTAAAACTCGTCGACATGACAATCATGTTGTGTATCCAGCCTAACCTAACCTCTGCCAGGGTTGCCGGAAAGTCCGAAATGGACACCGGGGCCCTTGGCAACAGGCAACAGAAGGAATACAGGTGGGTTTTAGTCAGTAAAAGTCTGACACGCCCTTCCGCTCCGCCCAGAGCAGGAGAAGTCATTTGATAATTTCGCAACATCGAAAAAAAAAATCCTAACCTAACCTATGCTTGGTCAGACTTGGTCTTTGAACGAGGTTCAGAAGTCCAAACTCAAGATTTGCTAAAGAGCGATGGAGTGTATTAGTTTAAAGTGTTTTTGTGTCTTTGCTTTTCAATTTTCGTTTTTTGCCACCGACTTCCGAAATTAAAGTTATTTTTCAGTTTTCAGTGTTTTTTTTTTTAAAGTTTTTATTTTTCACTTTTTAGTAGTGGTACCTCCCCCACACAAATTCGAATACCACTAGCTGATGAAAATAACAGTGAAGGAGTAAATGAAAAAATCGTCTAGATAAACTATGTGGGAAAAATACGTAATATTGACGCTAACTCAAAAACTACCCAAACAAAGTTAATAAAATTTATATGGGACCACCTCGGAAGCATGACCTACCATACAAAAAAAGAATCATCAAAATCGATTCATAATTGGCGGAGTAATCGCGTAACAAACATACAAAAAAAAAAACACAGACGAATTGAGAACCTCCTCCTTTTTGAAGAAGTCGGTTAAAAAGTAAACTCACCGATCATATTCGCAACACCATAATACGCTCCAAGACAGGCATCGCCGATGGTCTGCGAAATGGGACTGGGCAGGCCACACATATAGATTGTACTAGGATATATGGGCCAGGATCGTCACACAGTTGGGTGCCTGAAGACGGGCGTCAATCCTGACCCGATAGGACAAAATACCAAGAAAATTTAACAAATAAGGCACAGAATAGTACCTACAGAAGGCGCACTCCGTATTTAAGGTATGAAGCTACAAGTATGCGGCGAGCCCGTCTTGTCGGGCCAATTATGTGAGCGTAACGTTGTCATAATATATAAGAGTTACGCGATAGAAAGAGAGGCAGTTGCTAGGTGAATATAACTGTAGGTAATTAGCGCTGTGCGACCTGAATTGCACTTTATTGCGTCGTAGCAAGAGTCGCTGTTTATTTAATTGATCTGTATTAATCTGTGACTAAGGCGAGACATTTGTCCAGCATTGAGATAAAATAGGTTAATTAAAAAAAAAACAAATAAACAACTACATCAATCACGTTATTATTAGAGATGGGCCGAATGTGGTTTGAACCGAATCCGAACTTCGGCCGAACATTCTGTTAAAATGAAAAGTTCGTCCGTAGTTTGGCCGAATTTCGGTTCAATTTCGCGCGCTTTCTCAAGAGCACTCCAGATGTTTGTTAGAAGAATACTAAGCTTATTTCATTTTTGTAATAGTGGGCATGTCTATGTAAGACTAATAAGAAGAACTGATTTAATTTAAGGTTTACATTTACAATGGTCCTAACTAAAATAAATGAGTAAAAGATATAATTCTATTTTACAGTAATGCTATTCTAATTCTATTAAAAATTTCAGTCAAAATAGTGCAAGTACGTATTATTTTTCTTGTGCCGAATGTTCGGCATCTGAACCGATTTTCGGCCGAATGCCGAAGTTCGGTTCAAGGTACCGAAATTCGGTTGAACCGAATGTCAACCGAATTTCGGCCCATCCCTAGTTATTATGTTTTCAACATTGTTCCGAAACTTTTGAAGTTCTAGTCTAATTGATTTGTTCTTTGTAATCAATTTGCAATCAAAAACTATTTGAAACGATTAAAAAGTTTGATTTTAAACTCTGAATATTTAATGGTTCTTTTGATTTCGAATAATCTTCGAACCAGCTGGCATTTAACCATTAAATATAAAAACAACTTCAATCAGTTCATTGAATGAATTTTGAATATCTGATTATTTATTTATACACAATATTTACAGAACACTACTAACTATTTACATAAAAAACTAAAACTAAAGGGACTAACTAAATAAATATAAAAACAAAGGGACCTTTAGGCGTCGAAATATTCGTCCGCATCGCTGTCGTCCGGAAACGTGCCCAGAAGACTGGCAGCATTGCCACGTTGAATGGCAATGCTAATTCTTTGGCCAAAGAACAAGCCAGCCCTCTGGTCACGTGAAGTGTCGACCAGTTGGTGGGAGATTTCCTTAAAAAGGAGACGCGCACTCGGGCCCCTTGACCCGAGCGTTTCGACCCCAAACGGCTCAAAACTGTAGTTGCCTATAAGGTTACAGTATTTGCGCCGCTTGAGGGTCTCAGCTTCTCTCTGATTATTTTATTGAATGAATTTCAAATAGTGGAATTGAGTTCTCTAGAATCTCAAGTAATAAGGTCTCAGACATATTAAAACCTATCACAAGAAGTAATTCTGTTCAGCAAAATGGTTTTCATTTGAAACACGCTTGCTTGCTTTAGAATTTCAGTAATGAACTTAATTCTATTAAATACCAATTTAAGAAACTACAACATAATTTAGAAACACAAACACAGTATAAATAAGTAGTAGTAATATGTCTTCATATAAAACGGCCGAAATGACGCGCTTCGAAATCGCAATGCATATCAGAACGCAACAGTATTTAATGCGTGGCAGTTACGCACGGACGTGGAAGATTTATCTACCGAGCGGCCGTAGGTAATTATGTCAAGGTCACTGCCGAGACATAATATTGTTACTTTATTATACTGTGTCTCAAATAAGTTCCAAGTCCAACACATTCTAAATATATCGATACCACTTTAAGTCCTCGTAAATCTTCGCAAGTACCTACAGAGTTTGTGTCAGTGCATCCGATTCAATTTAAGCTTAATAAAGTCCATAAATCTACCCATGTATACATATCTATACATATTATAAATGAAAGTCGCTTTTCATGTGTGTCTCTGTGACCGCGTTGTTCTTCTAAACTACGCAACGGATTTTGATGCGGTTTTCACCATCATTTGTAGAAGTCGTAAAGTACATGCGAAGCAAGGGCGGGTCGCCGGTCTTTATAGATACATTATTCTGTACTTTGATGTCACTGAAGTCCTCTTAAACGACTGGACCGATTTTATTGATATTTTTTGTGCGTCCAGGACCAGATTCACAATAAATTGGACCTGTCAGGGCAGGGGAAAAAACAAATCCTAGATTCTCAAGCAGCGCCTGCTCGAGTCCTAGGATTTTTTTTTTCATTAAATTCATCCATAGAGTCGCTATTCGCAACTGTCTGAGTGACCCCAAACTACATACACAATGGATTTTTATGGATTTTATTACTGAAGATAAAGTATATATATATAAGGATATATACGGTAAATGATAATAAATATATTTATAATAAACATGAATGCACCCGGAGAGATGTGCAAAGATCGTCACTCACTGGACGCCTGAAGGAGAACATCGCCGTCGAGGTAGACTGCGGCGAAGGTGGTGTGACTATCTAATCTTGTGTGTGCGGGGCCAACATGGCCAGAAATCGCACAAAACAGAGAGATTTGGAAGGATAAAGGGGAGGTCTTTGCCCAGCAGCGGAACACAAAAGAGGCAAGGAAAAAAAAAACATGAATAAATAATAAAAAAAACATCTCGAAAAAACCGCGCGAAGTTGGAATGGCCCTACCATAGTATGTATAAAATTTGCACAAAGCGAACTTCAGCCATTTATCTAGAAAAGTAGTCTTAAAGCTGACGTGGAATTGACTACCTGGAATCCAGAATGTATGCGATTAGGAAAATCGGGAGGGGCTCAGCAAATTAATAAACTGGCAGTGAGCCAGAAGAGTCGATGAACCCCAATTTATAGGCTGTAATGTAATAATGTAATGTCCATATCAATATGGACATTACATTTATTTTATTAACGGATATTTATGATTTTATGTAAAGCTTACTGATTATTTTACCTGGTACACACGGCTACACATCAAGCTATATATTTCCAGTATAAACTGACCTCGCTTTGTACGGAAATCCTTTACAATGCGAGATCAGCATAAACTGGAAATCTACAGTTTGATGTGTAGCCGTGTGTACAAGGGGAAATTATGACAGACGGGAAAATTAAAAGTTCAAACCGGTTTTTTTCCAATGTATATAACGTTTCGTTACATTGCATTGCTTTTTTCTTTGAAAATGACTTATTAGAATTTAACATTCTGCAACTCATCATCTTCGTAGCCTTCCGAAGTATATTGGGGTCGGCTTCCAGTCTAACCCCTTTCAACTGAATACCAGTATTTTTTATGGTGCCACTGCCATATCCGATTTCCACTACCAAGTTCAACATTCTGAAACAATTTCACTCTAAATTAACTTGCATCATAGAAAAAATAAAAAAACAAAACTTATTTTTGAAGTATTCCAGTTTGAGCACATATTTTTGAGCACCTATGCATTGAGTATTCCCATTTTAAATATATTTGAGACTCAATGCATAGATGCTCAAACGGGAATACTTATTATTTACTTTTTTTATAATACTGCTTATTATTGACAATATAAAAATTCCACTCAGACTTCCACGCCAACGCCCTCAATCCACGTTGATTGATCGTTGGAATTTAATTTCTCCGTCGATAAAAGCGATAAAGGAATTAATATTCTAACGCCCTAAATGGATAAAAGTGATTAAAAATGAAATAGTATTTAACAACCTCGTTGGTCTAGTGGTCGTAAGCGCTACTTCTGGGCACGAGGTCCTGGGTTCGAATCCCGGGTCGGACAAAGTATTATTGGGTTTTTCTCTCTGAAGTTACCTGAAGGGCTAGGCTTTATTTATATGATGGTGAAAACCGCATCAAGTCCAACGCACACACAGACAGATGCAAAACACAACTTTGTTGTATAATAAAGCCTCGTGCAAACTGGCGCGACATCGCGGGCGCGACAGGCAGCGCAACCCTTGTGGCACCCGCAATATCGCGCCTGTTTGTGGCTTTAACACCATGTATCCGAATAGAAACAAATAAAAATATTTTATTTGGGACACGCACAGGAAGTACAACAATAAAAAATGCAGCTGAATACCAGTATTTTACATGGAGCGACTGCTTATCTGACCTCCACAACCCAGTAACTGTGTAATACAATACCACTCTTGGCAAGACTGGTTGTCAAACTTTCGGGCTTCTGACGACCCTTAATGACTGTCAAAGATCCACAAATGAAAGCCGGGACCAACGGCTTAACGAGTTAAGTTGGTCACCCATCCACGAACCAACCCCGGCAAGCGTAGCTTAACCTGATGGTATCCTAATCACGAAAAAAATATCAGCCGTCCCATACATTTGGGTCGAGTTGGTATATTTATTTATGTATTAAAGTTTTGTATGGAAAAGTTGAAATATATTTCGCGATTACGATGTTAAAGATGATTGATATAGATTAATCTCCAAATCATAGTCCATTCATCTTCAAACTTTGAGCTACAAGGAACTAAGGACAAAGTAATCCATTTTCAAATAATTTTTACTGGTTGGTCTAATTTACATAGTAACCGAGCCAAAACTCTCTAGCGAGTTTGAAGCGGTTTTCAGTTTAAATTTTCAAGTCTTGGATAGCAGGTAATCCCTTCTCAACTCCAGACTATATATTTACTGTCTTCGGTTATGGAGATTACCACTATTATAAACTCTTTTCAAGTTTGGTCTCTGTATCATTTCAGTGAATAGAGATAACATTCTAGTTAATTAATTATATGCAATCCTGGACTACTAAATCCGTGAGGGTTTTTATGGAAAATTTACGCCACTAGACGGCGCCACATTGACAAGAGGTCTTTTATTTCCACAATGAATATAAATATGATGGCGTTCATCATTCGTGTCATTCATTCGTTCATCATCCAGTTATGACGGAAGAAAATAGAGGCGCTTTGACACTTTCGACCCCGGGGGCCTTACTCCCGAAAACGATTCGGATTTTTATTATGTTTTCGATTCGAACTCGATTCTCAGTGCTGCCACCCGGTGAACGCTATTTCAGAAAACCCTCATTCTATTTTAGGGATGATAATAAAAACTGTTTACAAAAAAAAAAAAAACAACCGACTTCCAAAAAAACACTAAAAACGAGAAAAATAACTTTAATTTCGGAAGTCGGTGTCTATGCTTTTCAATTTTCGTTTTTTGCTTTGTAAAAAGTTTTTATTTTTCACTTTTTAGTTGTGGTACCTACCCTACACAAATACACTACCTGCTATGTAAATAACAGTGACGGAGTCAAACAATATATCGTCTACATACACTAAGTGGGAAAAATACGTAATTATTGAAGCTAACTCAAAAACTACGCAAGCAAAATTTATAAAATTTATATGGGACCACCTCTGAAGCATGATCTACCAAACAAAAAAAGAATCATCAAAATCGATTCATAATTGGCGGAGTAATCGCGTACCATACACACAAAAAAATAAAATAATAAAATAAACATACAGACGAATTGAGAACCTCCTCCTTTTGGAAGAAGTCGGTTAAAAAGGCCTACGTCATGAAAATAGTGATAAGTCAAAGAAAAAGTTTTAATGCAGATTTGAAACCGACACGACATGCTGGCCATCATTTTGGTGTCCTCAATGTTCCAATGGCGGCCGACTATACATACGTTTCGTGTGAACGTAGCCTTAAGAATTTAGTTAGTCGTTGATATTTTTTTACACATACATAGCTCGAAAAAATCACAATTACGATTTTTAATAACCAAAATAATTAACAAAAAGTCCATATTTTGCTACATTTATCATTGTTTGTTTCAGTGTTTTTCATCTGCTTCTTGCCGTACCATGCATTTGAGCTGTGGTTTCATCTGTCTCCGACGGCGCAGACTGATTACAACGATTGGACACACGCCATACGGATAATGGGCTTTTGTCTTAGGTACGTGACCTAATCTAGCGTCATTTTTTAATAGCATTGTTACGATTAACATTACTACTGGGAGAAAAGCTCTGGAATTTTGAATGGGGGACATCAAACCCAATTAAAAGTGCCGAAAATATTATCAAAACTAATTTTGCTTGCTTCTATTCTAAACACGATTGTTGTCCCCTTTTGAGATGAACAATAAACTAACTAATTGTTATGGGTGAAAGCTCAAAATTGACGACGATTTCAAGAAGTTTGGGAAATATAATAACCGAAAAAATAATTTTTGTTAATTAAATTAATTCCTATTAGAAGTTCAGTTTTCATCAAATTAAGGATTGGTTTTCCTGAAACAAATTGTTTTTATTAATAAGGTTGAATTGTAACAACAAAACATAGGCATCGTTTATAAACTTTCAGCCATGTGGGCTGTTTCCTCCATGCAAAACTCATCATAATGTTGGGCTCATTATTCTTACTAGACATGTCAACAAAAGTCTACAAACTAGAATATTAACCGTGTCTTCACTCGAGTACAGTCGACAAGACAAAGCTTTCGTGACCCATCCCCTTGACTTCGTCGCTCTTTGCAGAGATTAGGTACGCAGGGACCCTTGATATATGAAAGTCTGGTGTTATTAATGGGACAGGTCAAACAATCTGTTTGAATTATGTCACATTCCGTCTTACGCTAAAGGTCATGAGGGGTGAAGAATATGATGTAATTTGGGACTAGTTTTGAGAGATATCTAATTTAATTGGGCATACCGAGCTGCTATGATTTTGTTGTGGTGTGTTGAATTTAAAATAACCCAAGTGTGGTTCCCTACAAAATGTTTGAGCTGGATGGTGCTGATCCACATGTCATGTTCGTGAACGGGCGCCGTCAGTTGAGACTGGTCACCTCTTATTTGCCAGAGCTTATTTTTAATCTTAAATGAATTGCTTTTGATTCTTTTTTGTTTTACATTGTTCTCACATATAGAAGCAACAAGAATACTGTACCCAGGATTTTGTAATATCTATAACCATTTTTAAAAGAGTGTCCTTGGAGTTTCTTGCCCGTTCTTCACCATAGAGATCTACGTTTTGGAATGGGCAACTAGCTTCAACTCTCTGACTAACTGACCGACTCTTTGACAGTTCAAAAGTGCCTGTAAATGTTGAGTTTGAGTGGAAAAAGATATTGGAGTTGGTTTCCAATCTTACCGGATGCAGCTTACCAGTATTTTACATGAAGGGACTGTCTCTATCTGACCTGGAGAATCCAGTTTAGTAATACCTACTTGATAACTACACGATACCCCTTTGGTCACGACGATTTATTTTAGTTCGAAATAACATTTTTTTCTTTATACGCACGTATTTTGAACCAAAGTAACCGACACAGCCCGAAGTATCGCCAAACTTAAGTGGCAGTGGGCGGGGCACATTGCTCGCAGAACAGATGGCCGATGGGGCCAATAGATTCTGGAGTGGCGACCGCGTATCGGAAGACGTAGCGTTGGAAGGCCCCCCACAAGGTGGACCGATGACCTGGTGAAGGCCGCGGGAATGCGCTGAATGCGAGAAGCACAGAACCGATCGAAGTTGCGGTTGTAGGGGGAGGCCTATGTCCATCAGTGAACGTCTTTCGGCTGAAATGATGATGATGATGACGTATTTCTGTGACTTTATTTCTTTATTGTTTTCTTTCTTTTACTAACCTAAATCTTCTTCTGCAGTTTCCTGAACTCCTGCGTGAATCCAGTAGCTCTGTACTGCGTGAGTGGAGTCTTCAGGTCCCACTTCAACAGGTACCTGTGCTGCCGCCGAGGAACCCTTCATCCGACGTGCAGCTCCCGACTGTCGAGGACTGCGGTCTGCGAGACCTCGTTCAGGAGTACGCACCGCCATCGGTGTAACAGGTTGGGTTAACAAGGGTTTTTGTTATTTTGAACGTATGTTAGAAGTAGATGGTGGAAGTAGGTAGTGCAGTCAGTAGATTTATGTGTAACGACACCTGCCGAAAACTACGCGACTGAATTTCAGACCGACTAGTTTACAATGCCGAATTTTCGTCGTGTGATTTTCGGCAAGTGCGTCGCTACGCTTAGCTTCAAGTAAATTTTCTTTTTGATAAACACACTGTAGATAGGTGCAACTACAATATTATTAAATTAATTTTTCGCCCAAGAATTTATTTTTCACAATGGTTTCTAGATTACTAAAAGAAAATTAGTCTTTCTGTTTTCTAGCTTCATTTTTCTTAAAACCAGCCTTCTTTATTTTCTTCAACAGACTCAATTACATCCATCCATCAATCCAAAATTCTTTTACTTTATAAGAAAAATAAATAGAGCCTTATTTTTATAAACCCGAGGGTGCAGATTTTATTACGAAAGACCCTGAGTAGGTACTTAATCTTCTCAATTTTGACTCTTGAACTCTCAATTACAAATCATAAAAACAGATTTTTTTATACAGTTAAATTAACTATGTGACGTCAGTGTTCATCCAAATTGACTACCATTTTAAATTTCCCTGCAGTTTCCCTATCTAATTTAATTTGACCCTGTATACAAAGCGCATGGGTAGCCAGCGAAATTCAAACTTTCTTTTGTTTTACCCAATTGAATGACTATTTCATGAAGTTGTGGCGGCATCTACATCGCCACATGCGAACTACGCATCAATGACCTGCCTTTACACAAAATCCTGCATCGCGCAATTAGAATTTACCGCGTGATCAAAATATTATATACAAGATTCCAACATCAATCGTTTGGCCGCCAGACATGACACCCGCCTGGTTGGAGGATCCTCCCTTTTCTATAAAGGATGACTGAACTTTACACCCTGTTCCTCATACCTTTAAAAAGTCATAACATTTGAGGCCAATACCAACTTATAGACTGTATTGGTGATTCTAATGATTGTAATTCTGTAAATAAGTACATATATTTGTTGCAGTCGCGAATCATAGTTTGATGAACATACAAACTGATCTGCGAATTGCAAAAAAAACTATATAACATTTAGATTTCGTGGCCCACCTTAGCGAATCCCCCCCATGTCAGTAAGTCGATCACGAAACTGTCTACAAAAAGATATACTCAATATAATAATATATACATAAATATTAAATCATACACGTGTAGGAATTTCCAAAGTTAATTGTTATAAGATACGCTGATTTTAATATGACTTTGTCTACAATAAGTAATATTTATATTGCGCAATATGATTGGATCAACCCTTGCTCTCAACCGATCCATTATTTTCACGCAATAACATAGACGGCCCATGTTTTCAAGTGAACAAGACCTGCGCAATAATTATTAAAAATTTATGCACAAGTAAAAAAATACTGTACAAAGGCGGGCGGACTTAATGCCAGAGGCATTTTCTACCAGTCATTATTTGTTACATATAATGGTAGGTGCAACATAATTGATAGATAACTCGAAAAATAATAAATAATACAATACATAGATACATACATTATCAAAATAAACTTAGTCAGGAGAAATAACGATAGCTAGAGGAGAAAACGAATCCAGCAAATCAGCGCTGGAATGATTCAAATCAAAAGTCATTTATTTAAACTAGGTGTAGAATCAGCACGCTCACCCTTCACCACTTCCTAGTGCTTTAGCTACCAAGAAAAAGTGACCCAACAAACTCCCCAGCAGTAAAGCTGTCTGTTCAGTTAGAAAAACAATAAAAAAATTCTATGCTATATTCTACCTACTTCTTACGAATGCTCACGTGCTTTCACTTATCCGGCACGATGCAATAAAAATTAAACTCACAAACTTTTGTTCAATCGCGCAATCTTCCTAAACGATCAAAAATATTGCGCAATTCGTGATATTGTACACTAAATTCATCGCGTGCCCGCCTTACAAGTTTGGTAATTACCCTTTGTTTATTTTAATAAGAAGGTTACTTCCTACTTCCCTTATTTTAATTTGATTCTGTTGTTTGTTTACATTGTTGTAAGTTAATTTTCAATTAGGTAGTATATAATAATAACATTGTAGCATTTATAGCTGTTGACTGCACACATTTTTTTTTTCTAGCTGCCGGCTCCGGTATCGCACGGTTTTTACGACTTTACAATACATAGAGATTTCTTATTTAACGTAAATTAAATAATAACGTATTTGGTATACACATAAACCTTCCGGAATTAACGATGGTAAAAACCTCATCAAAATCTGTTGCGTGGTTCAGAAGACAAACACGAAAAACGACTCTTATTTATAATTATACTAGCTGATACCCGTGGCTTCGCCCGCTTGACAAATTATATACTTAAACCTTCCTCGAGAACCACTCTATCCATTGGTGAAAACAGCTTGAAAATCGGTGTAGTCGTTTTTGAGTTTATCGCGAAGAGACAGACAGACAGACGTGGCGGAGGACTTTGTTTTATAATAAATGTAGTGATATATATTATTTATATATTGCCTGCTGTACAATATCCAGGTCCTGGAACAAATATAAAAAAAAAATTGGGTTTATTGATTATGTACAAATAGGCCGCACGTCTGTGGTGACAGTTCCAGTATAAGCTGGCCTCGTATTCTATTGAAACTCTAGGCCAGTTCAAGGTCGAAGTGTTACTACCGTCGTGCAGTCGACTGTATATCGCCTTTATTTTCAGTATTGTGTATTATAAAATACAATAGATGTAGATATATTTAGTAACCTATTCCGCTTGACTATTCTTCAAGAGTTGTAAAAAAACCCTGTAAGAAATAGACACGTGTTTCACCTCTCAACGAGGCATCCTCAGGATGACGATTGACCAATTGCAAACCAGAACGCGACGTGTTACCACACCGAGCGCTGGACGCAATGAGTCTTTGCGTCCAGCGCTGAGGATGCCTCGTTGAGAGGTGAAACACGTGTCGATTTCTTACAGGGTTTTTTATAACTCTTGAAGAATAGTTAAGCGGAATAGGTTACTAAATATATCTACGTCTATTGTATTTTATAATGGATTTCCGCAAAGTCACACCTGAATCAATTAACTATTGTGTATTATGTCTATGTATTGTATAGAATTCTGGCTATACACTTGGCATGTATGTACGTACAATTTTGTACTCTCTCTCTCTGTGAAACGGAATCCATTTGACTGTCGGCACAAAACCGAATGATGACTACCTTATATTGCAGTTTGCAGTAAACCGTTGGAATCTATTCCTTTATTGTGTGCAAATGCTTTGACTCGAGGTATTTCGAGAGGTCCAGTTAAATGAAAAACGGATACATTTATCGTTGTTCATACGATTGTTTATAATCAATTTTCACGCCTGCCCCTTATGACCTATGCCAAAGATTTTTTGATATTCGGATAGCTCAGGACCTAAAGAGGTGCCTTAAAGAATATTAATAAAAAATCTCGACTAATTAAAAATTCCGCGATGGGTTAGACAGAGGTACACCTCTGTCTAACCCATCGCGGAATTTTTACTACTATACACACACACATGTGGGTGTACTATGTACACATAGTACACCCACATTTCGCCAGTTATGTTTAAATTCCATTTAATAGGGGACGAGCCTATTGCCATGAACCGGCAACGAACCCAGACTCCGGGTTGCCACTGAGCAATTCCAGATCGAAACACTCAATAACACTTTGCTCGACCCGGGTATCGAACCCAGGACCTCAGCAGGTACCGCTTGTGACCACTAGACCAACGAGAAAATCGGGTGATAAAGTCTAAAACAATTTTCTATGATAAAATCAAACAATTTAGCACTGTCGATGGTATCCTAGTACAGCGATATGTAAATGCAAAACAGTTTGAATTAGTACCCTGAAACCAATGAATTAAATCATGGTACGCTATGTCATACAATGCATTATGAATTTATGACAATACTAATGGAAACTTATTGCCCTGCTGTGTTTATAGTTGCCAACCATTTTTAATTTAATGGACATTTCTATAGTTTTATCCATTAATATTAAACCAAGATATATGATGTTATTGTCTGCCTGATATAAGTGGCGTCCATTCATGAAAAAAAAATAACATAAAAAACTTTAACATGATACCCCTTGGTAAGACTGGTTGTCAGAATTTTGGGCTTTTAACTACCTGTACCGACTATCAAAGATCCACGAAAGACAGCCGGGACCAACGTCTTAACAAGCTTTCCGAGACACGGACGAGTCTCGGTATGTACAGATCACCCATCCTTGGACAAACCCCGGCAAGCGTAGCTTAACCTAATGGGCCGACTCGTGCGGCTGTTATAACGTAGCCACGATTCCTCCTTTAAAAAATAATCAATCATAAACTTTAATTCACTAGTTGGAACGTCAGACTAAACAAAAAACCAAGACAGAAGTACGGCTATTTATCCGTCGAAACCTCAATAATCTAGATCTTTCACATGCTCATATTGACGTAAAGTAATCAACTCAACCTATCGCAGTCCACAACACCCTGTCCCCTTTCTACTCCGTATTTCGTAACCTAATGACGTCACAAAAAAAACCGAAGGTTTCTCCTCCAAGAAATCCAGCAACTTCAACGGTGATTGTTCTATCAACTTTTACAGGAACCCGACAGAGAGCGTGGTGATATCGAACTACGATTACGGAAGTACTAAAAAGAAGAGCAACATCATATCCAGGAACAGCGCTGATGGAGTCACCATCATGACCGTTCGAGACACCAATGATTTCCTTACTGGGGACTTGGACGAAAAATGCATCACCAGATAGGGATGCAAGGATATCGGATTGCGGTACAAAAGACACTGAATGTTTATTTTTTATCTGTGAAATATCTGACGCATTGTACGCGCTTTATTTAGTTTAAGTCGTTCGTAGACGTATAATAATAACATATTATTGTTTTTCTTAATTCCACACATAATTTAAAAAGAACAAATTCTAATTGTGGTATAACCGTTCTCCCTTTCTATGCTGATATAATTTGAAAAACATTACAAAATATTTTCAAAAAATTTAGAAATATTTTGTCTTACATACACTTTTACACAGAATAGTCTATGCAGCAAAAAGAGAAGTCATATGCAGATGATACACATGTGAAAAACCTTTTTAAGGAGACTACATTGCTCCTTCTACTAATCCATAATGGACCTTATGCATACGACTGGAGCAATGGAAGTGATTCCCTTATGGCCGATTCCTATAATTTTCGAACCGTTATTGGGTAAAATTAAGCCTCTTGTATCTTTACCAATAATGAAGCGAATACTTCATAGCTACTCGACCCTCCCAAATGTAAGTAGCTATCACAGGTAAAATTAGCATGCGAATCTATTTGTATGCCCAGTTTTCCGATAAAAAAGTTACCATTGGTAAGCAAAACGATTCGTTTTTGTTTATAGGAACCGAGCATTAACCCGTCGTATGCCGTAATTACAGACACAATTAAAAATCCATTGTTTCTCAACGGGATCCACGTTCCAGCATACCAAAGGTTAATAGTCTTCGATGTGCGGTCAACGTATGTATATATAAAGAAAGCTAGAATGATAACGAATATAATGTTGAGTGCAATCTCTTTACAAAAACGTTGTCACTTTTGGGTTTTGTCACATTAAACGCGTTCATTGACGCGTCATATTTTTGACGTAGCCATTTGCATCGTATTTTATGACAAGGTTCTAAATATGGCCAAGGTTTTCTACGTGGAACGTACATAATTTATGTTTTACATACTTTTGTGCATTTAGCAAGATGAGAATATCGTTATTTTTGTATTGATTTGTAAAGAACGTGTATTAAAAGCTTGTAACTAATCTTAATTGAAACCCAAGTACATAGTATTTGGATCTAATGTCTTCATCAGCGATTGGTGTTACCTTTCTAAACGAAAAGCGAAAATATAACTACGGAAAAATATAACAAAAATATAAATTTGCCATCGACACGCTAAAAATAAAGTTGGACTTATGTTTTTTTTGTTATATCACATACAGTAACAATGGCGATGATTTATTAATGATACTACCAAATATTTAATGTAATTGTAATTATTGGAAGATTGTATATTGTTATGTTTAATTTATATATCTACAGTTTAATTGTCTTGCGTTAGCACAACTATTTTAGGCCATTAATTATTTTGGATACCTGTGCTAACTGCGTGGTGTTGCAAACTAGAAATTTTCGGACTTCTTTGAGTTTGACTTTGATCTTCGAAAATCAGCAAAGTTCATTATTTTGCTACCTAACGCGTCTTTTTCTGTCTATTTTAAAAATCTCTTTATTTCAAAGAGATTTTTAAAATTCGTCTATACAATATACTCGTACATGCACCCGTAAGCGTCAGTAACAAGAGCGGAATTTGTGTGAGAAATATCAATATTAATAATTATCAATTTGACATAATAAATATTAATAATTATCAATTCAACAAGCATTGAAAGTAACGGTTAAAAACGAAAAAAAAAACCTGAGTTATAAGATGCTTTAGTTAGTTCATAGAAATATAAAATATCTATGAGTTAGACCATAGTGATCATCAGAAGTCGGCTATTTTGACCTTGAATTTGATTGTTTATTTGACCTTGAATTTTGTTGCTTATTCTGACCTTGAATTGTAGGTATATAGTTATTTGTTTAAGTTTATCAAACTTTAGTGTCGATCTTCTGCATAATGTTTGCAAGCTTTTTAACAGGCATTTACTGTATTAAATAAAAGATAATAAGATTACTTACAACGAAAACTGTTATTACTTTAAAGCTAAGTCATAGTTAAACTGGGATACGGTTCGTAACTTTAGCTTACAGCCAACTGCGTCCTCAATTGTGCAGTTAAGCGGCTAAGCCATCTACAGTTTAATGCAAACGGTAGCACAAAAACCTTTAATAGTCACTTATTACTGCGTCTTTTTCAATATAACTACTGTGATTGTAACTTTGCTTAGTTTAGCCACAACTATTACCCATTTAAAATAAGATTAGACATTAAAACAAACCCTTTTACAGTCCGTTCAACCGATTTTGACTTCTATACCGTATGCATAAGGATAGCATTGAAAGCAAAAAAAGTTACACAATACCAACTATCTACTGCGGCTGCCATTTGTCATGCCACCAACGCAATAGAATTCAAAATCGGTTAAACGGAATGTAAAAAAGGCTTATCTATACGTCTAATCTTATTTCAAATGGAGTATAGGTACTTATTTCTTTTTTTTTACTGTCATTTTTTATATTTTTTGGGTGAATAATTAGAAAATTACACACATGCCAGGCATTTTGAAGATTTTCATATTACTTATTAATATTATTTCAGAAAAATCTTTTCATAATTTCTCATGCAAATTCTGGTGCAAATTATGTTTTTAATTAATATAAAAAATAGTAAATAAGTAAACATATTGTAAAAAACATTTCAATTGTAAATTAAACGATATTAGGTTTTAAAAGACCAAAGCATAATTTTAAAACATATTTATTTATTTTCGTTCTATGAAACAAATATAGAATAATTCGTTGTAAAATAAATGTGTAATGTAAATAATATTATTGTTAGATCGCTTTTTGTATGAAATAAGATAATTATATTCCAAAGATTGGTACCAATTTTAAGATATAAGCGAAAAAAAAGATGTTCTAACTACCCGATAGTATTCCCACACTATGTATAGGTAATATAATTTTGAAATAAATAGCCGTCTATACAATTTTTTTCTGTTTTTTATTTACCAACCAAAAATACATACGTATTATAACTAAATTACTTTTACTTAAAAAAAATACCGTTTTACTTTGCTATGTTCAAAAACCGGCCAAGTGCGTGTCGAACCACGCACAATGAAGGACGGACAGACTTGGTGAAATTATAAGGGTTCCTTGTAGATTACGGAACCCTTAAAAACATACATTAACTAACGGCTTCTTCCTATTGGGGCTAGGCAGAAACTACAGAACGCCACTTGCTTCGACCAAGAATATGCTGACCAAGAATAAAAAAAATCAGCGTTTCCATACATTTGTGTTCACTTAAATCGACAAAATGTATGGAACAGCAGTTTTTTTTTTGCGATTTTAAAGTTGGTCATAGAAAAAGTATATTATAGATGACACAAAACCACTAGTTTCAAGGATAACGGTGTCTACCCTAACACCCTGTATACTCTCTCTGATATTAACTTCTACATCAAGCTAATGCTGCATGGAATTTGCTCTTCAGATGTAATGTTAAAAACACATTTCACATAGTAGGTCTACACAGAAAGATAAAATAAACGCCAATTCAACTTTTGCTTGCCTCTGGTGATGGTCCTCGGGTGGACCATGCGAAATAATCGTGGTGAGGAGATTGGCCAGCTGTGCACTGTTTATCAAAACTTACAAGCCTTGTATTACCAAATGTCATTATTTATTTCACAAGTACTTAAATTTTGACACTTTTATTCGTGATTTTGTTTATCAAAAAAATATTTGTAAGTTACAACTTGTAGAAAATCATAACGAATCCCGAGAGTGTCCGGCGACTCTCTATTCCGCCTTACAAATTAACAAGTGTCGTGCTTAGTACCGCAAATTAATGTTTAAATTAGATTTTCTTTTTTTTTAATGTGGCTAAAAGAGAGAGAGCTGGCCTGATGCCCGTGTCCCAGCAGTGGGAACAATATCGCTGATTATGAATAATGGAGATGAGCTATGAATTCAACGAAAATTAACATTCTAGGTAACTTGTGAACGTGTAGATTTGTAACTTTTGATAAACAGGGGCCGGACTCTGCGTTACCGAGTGCCAGCTGTTACCAGGGTGCGCCGGGCGTTTTATTATGATCTGGGGTCACTTTAGCAGAATCATCATATCAAGAAATGGGGGCCTAAACCGGCCACATTAGCAATTCCCCTAAAAGCATTTCATTTCCTGAATCCAGCTGTCATTAGCAATTCCTCTAATTTGTCATAAAAGCAATTCATAATTTGTGGACCATTTTACGAATCTCCATAAAAAAACTGCCAAACAGATGAATTATTTCCTAATATGAATTACACGCAGATCATATTATGAATTGTCAGTTTGTGACATTTTACGATGATTCATAATATTTTCATATTATGATTCTGCTAAAGTGACCGTTTTAAGCCCGCTGAACTGTTTTTAGAGGAATTGCTAATGTGACCGGTTTAGGCCCCCTGGACGCCACTCGCGGAGGCTCATTTCGTACAGTCAGGTGGTACTTTCGTACTCCAATGAGCTACAGTGTGAGTGTAGCCACATCACCGACGATGCATCACCTCTTGTTGCTCTCTCTGCACCTCCACTATGGAAGACTAGTTAGGCCAACGCTTACACTGTCTAAGTGGCCGAATGCTGGTCGAATCTTATTTAAAATATATAAATAAATATATGAATGGAATCACCGATATGACGAAGATGTTAGAACTTTCATCTTGAAATTAAAATACTTGTACTTATTTCCTAATCTTTATGTAAGTAAACAATGGTGACAGAAACTTAAAACATCATCCATAATGGCTAAGTGGGAAAAATACGTACTATTGACGCTAAATCGAAAACTACGCAAGCATAGTTAATAAAATGTATATGGGACTACCTCTGAAGCATGACCTACCAGACCAAAAAAGAATCATCAAAATCAATTCATAAATGGCGGAGTAATCGCGAAACAAAAACACAAAAAAACATACATTCGAATTGATAACCGGCTTCTTTTTGAAGTCGATTAAAAAATAGACTGCTCAGTTTCTAAAAATACAAACAGCCAGTAATTTAACCCATTCAAAACTATAGTGAATTACCGCTGAAACGTAATTTAGATTGAGTCGTGAAGACGCGATGTATACAATAGAATCCTATTTAACCCAGAATAATTGTATTACAAACTTGTATTGATGTCACTCAGTCGGTAATAAAATGAAACGACATAATAGAATGAAAACTGGCTTAACTGTACTGCCAGGTTTGGTACAGTACGACACAATTTAGATGTAGCATCGGCAAAATTCGTAAATCCGATCATAAAGTGAAAATGATTTTTACGCAAACGCAATAACTTGTAAAGTTATATAACCAAATACATTCGTAAAATTGAAATTAATGAATGCAAGTTTGGAGATCATTCATTTTGGGCTAAATTATGAAAGTGCCAGCCAAACAAAAAAAAAAGATATATTCCGTTAGAACATGTTATTCTCTTCACTTTTCACTATCAGACCGAATCTTTGGGGCAAATCCCTGCGGTGTTATACGATTTAGAAAAATACTGTTTTCAGTATGTTTTAGTTAAAATAATAAAATAGTTATCTTATTAAAGTAATAGCTTGTAGTAATAAAAAATGAAGAGAAAAACGTACTCTTTCGGAATATTGTTTGGCACTTTAACAAATATAGCCCAAAAATGTATGGCCGGTGAATGATCTCTTTTATGCTACATCTAAGTTGTGTCGTACTGTAGCAAGGCGTAAAAGGCCTAATTCATTTTACATCAACATGTTTTTTGGTTCAGCTGTGACAGTTTTTGCCTTATTTATTTACCGTTATAGCGGTAATATTATACTGTAACGGTGACTGTTACAGTAAGTGTGTTACAGCCGAATCATGAATGACATTCGATTTATAAGAGTGTCCGTGGAGTTTCTTGCCCGTTCTCCTTCATAGGAACCTACTACGCTTTGGAATGGGCAACTAGCTTCATCTTTCTTACTGACCGACCTCTTGACAATTCAAAAGTGTCTGTAATTGGTGTATCCTAACTGTTGAATGTGAATTTGTTTGTTTCTTTGTTACGCTTTCACGCTAAACGGGTAAACGGATTTGGATGAAATTGGCTCAGGTGTAGACCATGACCTGGAACACATAGGATACTTTTTATCTCGATATTCCCACGGAATCGATACTTACGCGGGTGAAACAGCTGGTTTGAAATAAATGGTTTGAGTTTGAGTTAAGATTGAGATGTAAACTTTACGGAATAACAAATCATCCCACAAAAAGCGGAATCTTACTTTTTTCTTCAAGTACCAAGCCCATTGACATTGAATAATGAAGTATCTAAAAATGGACACTTACAGTCGTCTTATGAATAATTGTCTCGTCGTCGTCAGTTTTTAAATTCATTCCCAAAGATATGAATATGTCTGAAAGTTAAAGCTGTGAACTCATCAAAAAAATTGCGTCCAACTGTTGGCCGCTTAATGCACGCACACTACAAAAGCACAATGACGTGGCACGAGTATAAGACGTAGCTGTCACGCAGAACAAAGTTAGACACTATCTAGATATATAAATAATCAAAGTTCTTTCCTTTATCAAGTACACATAGTACAAAATTTTAAAGCTTGAGGCTATTGCACGGAAAACTATATTTAATTACTTGATAACAAAGATCAAAACGGCATACACCTTTGACAAATTTCGAGTTGATATCAACCTAAAGTCTTTTTAATGGCCCGGCCATTTAATGAAATACAGGAAATTGATTTACAACATTGATATTAATTGTAAGAGTCTATCAGTGTCACATTTTTAATTCTGTTTGACATGTACAGAAGATGACTGAATGTCATTCTGCCGTAGTGACATTACGATGCAATATACCCTTTTTTTGTTTTGTGGGTGGGATATCATCAAATGACTTCTCCCGCTCTGGGCGGAGCGGAAGGGCGTGTCAGACTTTTACTGACCAAAACCCACCCGTGTTCCTTCAGTTGCCTGTTGTCAGGGTCCCGGTATCCCTTTCGGACTATTCCGCAACCCTGGCAGGCATCGGTCCTAACGGACCCCGTCGGGTGTGCTGACATCTCTTTGGCGCGCGTGGAACACAACGCGCCATTGACCCGGGCCTGGTCCTTATCGGACGGCGAGCTACCCATTGCTCGCCGTCCCGCGCCTATGGTGGCCGAGAATCCGCCTGGGATTCCCGACGCCCAGGGTGTCTCCAGCGGCGGTGGTTAAGGGCGTGAGGACGCAAACTTTGCCTCTCCCTCACGCGTTCCGCCTCCTCCTTCGCGAGCATTACTGCTTCGCAGAAGGAGGTGACGGCTTCCCATGCAATCTCGCTCCGTACCATGGCCTGGACCAGGGCCGGACGCGAGAGGTCATTGCCGCCAATCGCCTCCACGAGGACACGGCGGTGCTCCGCCCAAGCAGGGATGCAATATACCCTGAGTCAGTAAAGCAGATTCTATAGTTTACTTCGACTGCACTTTCTTAGTTAAACTCTAATAATTAATACCACAGTCAATCGTTTGTAACATTCAAATGTTCGAAGTTGGAATCGGGTAGACAACTTGCTCGTAATATTACAGTTCAAGATTAGTTCCATCCTGATACCACATAGCATAGCATAGTTTAATTCAATATTACTTTGAAGAGGGCATTTCCATTTCTAGTAGAGCTAGCTAGATTAGCATTATTGGCAAGTTAAAAGCATGTACTAGTGAACGAAGCATATATTTTTTTTATTGATGATTTGAACACAGAAGCTGTCAAACGCCTTAGGAGAAATTTCTGCGTAGTTACACACGGATAAATGTCAAGCTATAAAATTCCAGTATAAGCTAACCTCTCATTGCACGTAAATCCTATACAATGCGAGATCAGTTTATACTGGACACACGAAATAAAATAGAAGAAATACCAGATACATAGGTAATGTCTATTCCCTATTGAGTTTTATGGAAACTAGTGTTTACAGAACCGTACAAAATAAAACTTGTGAAATGTAGGTGTACTATAGATACAATTTTGGTTATCCCTTTGGGAATTACAAGCGTGACGTTATGTAACGCTGTACGTGACATAAAATGGTTTTGTTTCAATTCATCCATTTTTTCCATTCAAAACGAGAATCAACTACAAATACTACCTTCGCAATGAACTTTTAAAATGGGACCATGAACAAATAAAAATCACATGATAACCTTTATTTTCTTTGTACACGTCCATCAAATATACGGTTTTTCGAAAAATACAGATGTGACCGATTCGTTATGGTAGGTACAACCAAAACGAAAACGGCATCAATCATTTTTTACTTGCAAAAATAAAAGCACTGCAGATGTGAACAAAATAATTATTTAAGTGAACCAATTTTTTTAATTAAAAAACTTTGTTAAATCATGTCGTTTGTTGTGAATTTAAATGTGCTTGTCACATGACTCGGGACCCCATAGGCCCCAAAGTAATTAATGTTAACTAAGAGAACGCAGACCGCATTATAATTAATCTAATGAAACTTGATGTATTTTGACTGAAATTGGTTGAAATTACATCGTGTATTTGAAATGACAGTGATTGATATTTTATAAAATAACAAAACATCACGACAGCTTTCCTACAGGGTTAGGCAGAGGGGGAAGTACCTATAATACACCGATTTATCCAGATATCATTATGAAAAATTTATCCACTTTTGAACGTCAAAAACAAAGAAAAGAACTGATTCTAGTTGCCTCTTCCAAACGTTCGTTTTCGTATGGAGAAGAATGGGCAAGAAACTACACCGTTACTCTTAAAAATGTTTTACAATATTTTGTATACATCAATTATATCATTACATGTGAAGTCGATGCACCTAGAATACGATTACTTTACCAAATAGGGGGCGATCCTATTGCCATTGACTGGGTACAAATTCTGTTTCCAGGCTGCCACTGAGAAATTTTCTAATGGAAAAACGCAATAACACTTTGCCCAACCTGGGAATCGAACCGAGGACCTAAATACCTCATGTTCAGCAGTGCGATAACTAGACTGACGAGGCAGTGAATCAATCACTGCCTCGTTAGACCTAAAATTGCTAAAAGGTTTTCAAGAAGGCTATAATTTCATCGTTAGCCGAGATCAGAACCACTATATCAAAATTATATTTTCCATCAAAGGCCTTCGATACAGTATAATAAAGTAACAGTATTATACATATTATCTCGGCAGTGACATTGAAATAATGATTTATTCCATTCTAATACCAAAAACTAATACCACTGGTATTTGTTTCAACTCATATTTATTTTCTATTACAAACGAATACCAATATTTAAACTAATACCAAAACAAGTAAAAAGATAAGGTACATGCAGTCAGTATAAATATGAATTTTAACAAATACCAGTGGTTTTAGTTTTTGGCATTAGAATGGAATAAATCAAAATAATTAACTACCGCTCGGTAGATAAACTTTCCGCGCCCGTGAGTAACTGCCGCGCTCTCGATACTGTTGCGTTCCTATAGTCATACACTCAAATTTCGAAGCACGTCGTTTCGGCCGTTTTCTATGAAGATATAATACTGTTACTTATTTATACTGTGCCTTCAATCTTTCGAATAAATAACCTGTCTTTGGAACATCGTTTGAGGCAAAATTTATAACGCGGTTATTATAGAGTAAATAAACTTTATTAGTCAGGTATATTTTACGATTACACCAAAGGTTTTGAGTGTAATCGTTACGGTAAATTTTCATGAGCTCTAAATTTGAGAACATGAAGGATATTTGGACAATAATTTAAACCAAGAATTTGCAGGACTTGGTGGAAATATCCAATATATTCGCTACGTAGTAATCGAATGGCTTCGTTCACACGTAGAGCATTTGGTACGATATTTTCACGTATACTAATTTCTCGAATACGACACAGCTATTCACATGATTACCGTATGCAATAGGTAATACGAGCTGGTATTCGCAACTTGAGGATGGAAATCGGTTTTTCGACCCACCCCAGCTCCTCCAAGAAGGCCAGCAACGCCTTGGTGTTACTGACAATCTCATGTAGGGTAGGTACCTGGATTACCGAAGTACTTTGCCCTGTATGTGGAGACCACCGGCCTATTTAACAGCACATGAGCTGCTGTCTCGTCGTCCACCATGCAGGCCCTGCACAGCGGACTATCTGTTCATTGATTTTCCTTACACGTCCGTGTTTGGATCACAGAAATATATATGTATACCTTTCAACTTAATCAGTCCATTGGATTCGGAGCAAATTGGCTGTGACAGACGGACAGACAGACACGTAAGTGATCAGGGTTCCTTTTTCCCTTTTGAGGTACGGAACTCTAAAAACAGGAAAAAAAAACCATTTCATGGGAGAGACACGAAACACATCCCATCCAATTTTACATATCTAGTATATCATCCGACTCCTCCCCAAAACCACATTAGTTCTAAAGTTATAATTAATCATCACTTTGGCTGTCTATGGCTGTGTTTGACTGAGACCACAAACAGGCAGGTCTGGTACAGTCAGCCACGGAGTCATCCAGCGCAATAAGTCACGTTTTGTGGTCACTAGTCGGATTCGAATGCAGTAACCGCATGCAATATCCGTTTAATATCGGGCTGCTGAACTGTCCGTCACAAACGGGGCTTATAAATCAACGATTTATATAAATTATTTTATATTTTTGTCGATATTAATATTTTCAAGTGTCTATCCGTTTGTTATAGTTTCATATGTCTGTGTATTTAAAGTAGGTAAAAAAAATAGATAAAAAAAAAACAAAAATAAAATACTATGTGGGTACCAACTAATTTGGGTCTAACCGGAAAAGTATGGAAGGAAAATACCCTGTTGCGCCGATCCAGAATAAACTGTGATAAGCCGACCTGAACATAGTTGGGAAAAGGTTAGGCAGATGATGATGTATTCATTATTGTTTCATCATGTTAATGCGAGTTTTGAGTAAATTAAAACCCCCACGAAATAAGAGAAACCTTCTGAATTTTTTTTTTTAAATATGGTGAAAACTGCATCAAAATCCTTTGCGAAGTTTTGAAGAACAACGCAGTCACAGACACGAAAAAGAACTTTAATTAATTTAAAATATGTAGAGATTTACCTGCTGTTCTCATAGCCACACAACTGAGGCCAATAATAGTCGAACTGCAGCACGTTTTACGACCTGGCTTTGCATGCATTTTGTCGGATCGTGCGTTAGATATATCCGACGCTAAGTGCAAGGTCGTCTTCATTAATCTAGTATTAATCTTTATTAAAGTAGGTACCTTTTCTGTCTTCTGCCTAGATCCGCTTTGACTAAAGGGTACTACATATTCGGGTCGGCATGATTCGGCACAGCCGAGCGGCAAAATCAAATAACATACAATGTAGAGGTTCGGAAAAAAGCTGATATTCTTAGCTCGAATTTTGCCGAGCCGACCCGAACATAATTAAAGAAAAATAAATACTGGTTTATTTTTCACAAAACACATATGCGTAGTAAAAAGGTAAGTAGGTAAGTTAACTCGAATAAAACAACCAAACATCTATAATCACGAGCTCAGAACAAAAAAAGGAGAGCGAGCGCAACAAGGGTAGATGCCAAACGCAGTTTGCCGATCGATACGAATTGAATGAAAGCCGCAAGGTTCGGGTCGGCTTTATAGTTCGACGAATACTGTCGAATCGAATGTGTCGACCCCTAAGAATTTACAAGATATTTTAAAATGTCAAGGACATGATGTGACTTTTCAACTTTCCTGTTAAAGTTGCGCATGTGAATTCAACATAGTTCTTGGAACTGTGAATTATACTAAAGCCAAATGTTTATCAAAATTCATAACTTGAAGTGTTGACTAACTTTTAATTGCAAAAAGATATGTTGTTTAAAACAAGATTATTTTGTGTTACACATTACCTATTATTTTTAATATGTTGCTACAAACTGCAAAAAAAACTTGTTCTCTATGATAAGTGTTCTGGAAACGTGATCAATTTTCCGCATCGTTAATTAATTTCAAAATCGCAATAAAATGTGCTGGTAAAATATTTTTCCAGTATTTAGAGTAAAAACTAATCATTAGTATGCCATACAAAAGTTAAACACAAAATAACAAGTTTAAGGAAGAGCAAGGAATCCCCTTAGCCGATATACAATATACATTCATGTAGTTATCGCGAATTGGGTCCGAATCGAAACGTGACACAGATTATTTGATGTCCATGTTGTTCTCAAACTAGGTTTTCCCTATCACAAGCAATTATTTTTGGCTTCTACGTATTGTTATTAATATTATTTTCATTATCCTGTACCTAATGTTACTTTTGTTTTTCTTTTCCTCGTTAATGGTCTTAGTATAGCCACAGTATAAACAAGTAACAGTATTATATCTCGGAAGTGACCTTGAAATAATTACCTACGGCCGCTCGGCAAATAAACCTTCCGCGTCCGTGCCATGCACTCGGTGCTGTTGAGATTTTGAAGCGCGTCGTTTCAACAGTTTTCTATGAAGATATAATACTGTTACTTATTTATACTGTGATATTGCCTTAGGTAAGCCTAATATTGGTCAATATTAGGATACAAACTCAAAAATATGTAATTTACGATGTTTGTATCAATATGTAATTCATAGATGCTAGGTACCCCTAATTATACAGTTTTAATCCGTTGTTCTCATAGGTATTATTTTTATTAACCGTTGCAGTTGAGAAAACGGAAAAATGGCTCGTTTTTAACGTTTTCATGTTGGATTTTTCGTCATTACCATATCTCTCTCTGTCTTTCTTTTCATTATTTTACAAACTGCTGGGCACGTATTCAAATATCGAATACAGAAAATAAAAAGATCGTTTACACACAAACCCTTGACACCCTCTTTATATGAGTACCTTGCGGGCAAGAAAAATCAATGTCCCCTTAAACCGCCAGATCGTTATGGCGTGTATTTCTTCAGACCTTTGATGATTTCCAATTCCGATTTTCCGTCAAAGAAAGAATTTGGTCATGTTTTCAGCACCATCGCTTACTTTGTTGGTAACAAACAATTTTCAGGTATTTTTGTGAGAAAATGAGTTTTGAAACTAGAGCTTTTGATGTACAGACGAACAAGCTATAGGGTATATATACAGATAACCTTGCAACTACTTTAAACAATTTTGCGAGTGTTTTCACGTCACTCTCCTAAGCTCAAAAAGTTAAATTACACACACAATCAAAACGAATATTGGCAGTGTAGCGGAAAATCAATATATTTTGTCTGTATACCAAATAGCTTGTTCGACTGTACATAGGTACTATAAACTCCTTGAAGACGTGTGTTTATTAATTTGCCAGGTGTAAGGCTTAAGGAGCTTTCACAGTCAAAATCTAATCATTTTGATTAGATTTTGAGGTTGCCACGTAAATCCAGGCAATCAAACTTTACCTTTCCGAAAAAGTAGATTTATAAGGTAAATTATTATAAAACATCTCTAATGATGATAAATGAATTTAACCACCGTGAGCACATCTGTTTTGAGACATTTTTATGAAAACAAATTATCTCTATTTCAGGAAAACCCAATGTGACAAAATATACGTGGGTAGATAGTAGTTTTTGGATAAAATACAGGGTGTTAGGGTAAACACCGTTATCCTTGAAACCAGTAGTTTGGTGTCATTTATAGAACGTAAAATCAATGGAAAATTACGAATATTTTTTTCTTTTTTTTAAATTACATTTTACCACTCAAGTATTTCACCCTTTCACCTATGCGTAGGGCAACGAACTTGCGTCTCAACACGGGTGGGGGTTGCGGGACGTGACCTGACCGGCCGCGAGCTCAGTCAGTCAGCTGTTTCGCTTGCGAGCACGGTGTCGGATAGAAACTTTTTAAAATCTTTTGATAAAAATAACGTTTTTTTTTGTTATTAGTCGGTCATTTATTTTTATATTTAAGTCAACTACCCATGGTTTGAGTGACAACGGTGTTCACCCTTACACCCTGTATAACATATAGGCAATAACATCGCTCCTGAATTCCCCGAAACGTTTGACAGAGGTGTACCTATAGGACACCCACATTTCGCCAGCTATGTTTAAGTCCCATGTAATAGAGGGCAAGCCTATTGCCATTAACCAGGCAAAAATCCAGACTACGGACTGCTATAGGTACTGAGAAAATCTAGATGGAAAAACCCAATAACACTTCCCCACCCGGGAATCAAACCCAGGACTTCATGCACATAAGTACCGCTTGCGATCACGGAACATTTGACTCGGAACGTTTATGTGTTTAATGCAGTAATATTTTACTTAGATATAGCTCAGAAAGGACATCATTCATTTTGGCCTAAATTATGAAGTGCCGGCCAAACAAAAAAAATATAATATATTCCGTTAGAACATGTGATTCTCTTCAATTTTCCCTATTAGACCAAATCTGTAGGGCAATTCCCTGCGCTGTTATACGATTTTGAAAAATACTGTTTTTAGTATGTTTAAGTTAAAATAATGAATAGTTATCCAATTAAAGTAATAGCTTGTGGTAATAAAAAATGAAGAGAAAAACGTACTCTTTCGGAATATAGTTTTTTTCTTGTTTGGCACTTTCACAAATATAGCCCAAAAATGTATGGACGGTGACTTATCTCCTTTCGATGTTTTGAGATGTCCCCACACACATTGCATGCACCCGTGTGAAGCAGGGGGTGGGTCGATAGTAAACCTAACTTCTTGACTAATATCCATACTAATATTATAAATTCGAAAGTAACTCTGTCTGTCTGTACGTTACCTTTTCACGACTAAACCACTGAACGGATATTGATAAAATTTGGCAAGGGGATAGATGGCATCCCGGGGGAGGAAAAAGGGTACTTTTTGTACACATATGACAGACATACGATGCCACGACCCGGG
The DNA here is from genome assembly GCA_948473465.1 of Lithophane ornitopus. Taxonomy (NCBI): domain Eukaryota; kingdom Metazoa; phylum Arthropoda; class Insecta; order Lepidoptera; family Noctuidae; genus Lithophane; species Lithophane ornitopus. Next base: position 10,639,542 of record OX419632.1, on the reverse strand, counting down.
CGAAGCCGCGGGTGGAAGCTAGTTAACTTATAAAATAATAATTATTTTTTACCCGACTACGGCGAAGAAAAAAGGAGGGTTATGATTTTGACCGGTATGTATGTATGTTCATCTGTTCCCTCATCCTCATCTTCTAAACGACTCATCACAATTTGACAAATGAGGTATCGTTGGAAGCGTCTTGATCGTCCGCTGGTTATAGGCTATGTGACGTCACATTAAATTAAAAAAGGCGCCTTCTAGAGGACACAAAGTCAGGAACTAAAAAAAAAAAATTGTTTAATCGTACCATGTTGGGTATCAAATGAAAGGGCTTAATGAGCAAATTCCAAAAATATTAATATTATAACCCAAAAGAAAAAAAAAAAAAAAAAAAAACAACTACGACAAAAAAAAAAGGTATAAACAAGACATCACAGACAGATAAATTAAAAATCCGGAGTCACACGTGTTAGGGCATAAATCGAACAGATTACGTTTTCACCCGCGTAAGTCTCGATCCCGTGGGAATATCGGGATAAAAAGTATCCTATGTGTTAATCCAGGTTATAAACTAACTGTTTGCCAAATTTCATCTAAATCCATTCAGCAGTTTTTGCGTCACTATTCGACTGCACGCGTAGCATGACCACAGTAGAGAAAAACACAAAATCAACCTCATAGCGAATGAGACGGACTTAATCTGTTGTTCTTTGAGTGAATTCACAAGGAATGCATTGTTTATAATTAGTTATAGATGTTAAGCTAAGCCCATTTATCGCATTGGGGTATCCTGTAACGGTAGATGTAAGTAAATGAATAAATAAATAAAAGCCATCTGACTGACAAAATGGTAGATATGTCGAAAATAAACAAAAGAACGCTCACTTTGTCTATGAAGGGAATATCGCTATACAAAGTAAGCGTTCTTTTTAACCGACTTCTTCAAAAAGGAGGAGGTTCTCAATTCGTCTGTGTTTTTTTTTTTTTTCTTCTATGTTTGTTACCTGATTACTCCGCCAATTATGAATAGATTTTGATTCTTTTTTTGTATGGTAGGTCATGCTTCCGAGGTGGTCCCATATAAATTTTATTAACTTTGCTTTCGTAGTTTTTGAGTTAGCGTCAATATTACGAATTTTTCCCACTTAGTTTATCTAGACGATGTTTTCATTTATTCCTTCACTGTTATTTACATCAGCTAGTGGTATTCGAATTTGTGTGGGGTAGGTACCACAACTAAAAAGTGAAAAATAAAAACTTTTTACAAAAAAAAACCGACTTCCGAAATTAAAGTTATTTTTCAGTATTGAGTGTTTTTTTTGGAAGTCGGTTTTTTTTTTTTGTAACAAGTTTTTTTTTACTTTCTTTTCCATAACTTCTTTACGAAGAATGGAGATATCTAATATGTATGTTCTTCGTAGAGAAGAGGCCAATTGGTCTACATGTACTTATTGCGGAAGATCTAAATAAAATAATAGCCGTTACAACAGATTCCACAATCAAAAGCCTAACAAGATATTCGATAAATTCAATAACTGTCAGAATCAAAACAAAGTGAACATTGTAACAGGCGTAGTTTGAAACTGGACCATGGCAGAGAGCCAGGTGGCTTTAACAGGAAATTTATGATGTACGGAAAAGGTTGTCTAATAGAAAGAAAGGCCGTTTACGTTATTTATTTACAGTCACGCGTAGAAAGATTTATATCGAAGAGAAAATGGACGATTTTCTTTTAGAATCTCGATCGAAATAAAAAGATGACACTGACAAACAGGTTGTGAAAACTTTTATACAGCGTGTAAAAAAACACTGTCCAATCCGTGAGGGTGTTGTTAAGAATCATACTGAGAGTCTTAAGAGGATTTTTTGTGGAAAAAAAAAAAAAAAAAAATCGCCGCATTTTTTTTTCAATGGGAAATTTTACCGGTTTTTCATGGGCTGTAGGCGGCCATCGTTTAGTAGGTTTCTAGTTGTGTACAAGTCATAACTTATGACCTCTGTAGAAAATTTGCAAAAATTGGGGTAATTTTGGTAGGTACAGTCATGGACTTTAATTGATGAGCCACTTTCAAACTTTTCAATTTTGCAGTTTTATACATCCACGAGATGACACGATAAAACACGAACTCAAATCGCAAGCTCGTAAGCAAGATGACAAATTACTAGTAATCGGAAATAGTGTTATCCATAGAGGTTGACTAATAAGTTCTCAATAAAAAATAAATAAAATGTTTATCGAGCTATTTGATACTGACCTCCTTTGAATCAGAGCTCGTTAACTCGATCATTCTGAAAACCTATCCGAAGACAGTGACAGTTGAAATGTCGATGTCAGAGACGTTATTTTTGAATTTTTTGTCGAAATGACTAATTAAAATTTCTCTAAAGTTACTATGGCTACGCTAAAACAATCGTCGCTAGGTTACGGTTGCTAGACCTGCAATTGGTTGACTTTGGGTAGTCACCCTGCTGTTAAGTTTGTAGTTCTGGCTCTCAGGTTAGCCAACCTGTAAAGATATTTTCTTCTATAATACGAAGACAAGACTTTCAGTGTCTGGATGTACGAGTATAACCGACTAAGCCCGATTTGCATTACACGGCTAAAATGCGAACAATGCCAAGTGGCTCATCAATTAAAGTCCGTGACTGTACCTACTAAAAACGTGAATTTCAAATATTTTTTATTATTATTTTCTGGTAATGTTATTGCAGTACCCTTTTAGATCGGACAGTTTTTTTTTTCCATGTTGTATATTTGATGTTATTTTGCAAATGAGTAGGTATACTGCCTAAAGAAAAAAATCATCATGCAGACTATTAAACACGCTTGCACAATGATTGATCATGCAGGAATGTCATGCTGGCAGTTATGTGGGTAGGGTTCCTTTATTCTGACAAATGCTTGCACTGTATGGACTGGTTCACTCAAATCTGTGTGGTTCTTTCCTCAAAAGACCATTTCGGACATGGTCCTCTTATGGCCTGACCAAGATTATGTCTGGACCTTAAAAGAGACTGCGACCTCTGAGTTTGTTTCGGCCTTTCTTTTCAGAGTAGTCAGATAGGAAACGCCGACCTCATCTAGCTTATTTTATTTTTTTAAATGTGACGTGAATGTGACGAGTGAATCTGATATCCTATTTACAGAATAAACAATTTCATTTCATTTCTATGAGTGGTAATGACTTACTAGTTGTAGGTCGTCGGTTCAAACCTGGCCAGGCGCTTTACTTTGTGTAAATAATTTCACCAACACTGCTCTCAAAACGGTGAAGGAGAAACATCGTGAGGAAACCGGCATGTCCTACCACCAAACATACGAAGACATATACATGTGATATGATCTACCAACTCGCACTGGGCCCGCGTGGTAGATTACAGCCCATTCCCTCTCGAAGAGAGGAGGCCTGTGTCCCAGCAGTGGGAACATTATAGGCTGATTATGCTAAGAGTGAAACACACTTCTTGGCTTTTCAAAAAATAACTTTATTTAAATAAGAAACAAAGCTTGTGATTTAAAATCGTTTAATATTCAGATCACTCTACAGATACAACTGTTTGGGAGAAACCAGTCATTTCACAATTATAATTTATTATAGTTTAGCGTCGGAGTAAGGGCCGATACACACGATGCGTTGTGGTGGCTGCGGCCGGCATCCTACAATTATCTATGCATACAATTATCTATGCCACGCGGTCCATTCCGGCGTCGCACCGCACGTACACCAGATTTGACTTGCTACCCACGAGACGAGGCCGGAAGTGTACGCGTTGCGACGTCGCGACGGTGAGCGGTGCCGCTCAGTCGCACCGTGTGACCGCCAATGCGGCCAAATCTTTGAGGTGCGGCGCAGCTGCGGCGTAAGAGCAATGCCACACGATGCGGTGCGGCGCCGCACCGCAGATCATCATCGGTACAGCGCCGGAGCGCACCGGACGGCGCCGTGTGCCATACCATACATTTTCATATGTAGGACGCCGCAGCGACACCCGCGCCGCCGCCGCACCGCATCGTGTGGCATGGCTCTAACGGCGCCGCAATGCCCGTGTGACCACCAAATCCGCAAATTCTTTGCGGTGCGGCGCCGCACCGCAGATCATCATCGGTACAGCGCCGGAGCGCACCGGACGGCGCCGTGTGCCATACCATACATTTTCATATGTAGGACGCCGCAGCGACACCCGCGCCGCCGCCGCACCGCATCGTGTGGCATGGCTCTAACGGCGCCGCAATGCCCGTGTGACCACCAAATCCGCAAATTCTTTGCGGTGCGGCGCCGCAACGCGCGTTGATCTCAAATTTCAATTCTGAGGTATGCAATTAGACGTAGTTTGGATATCCCCAGAAAAACAACAATTAGTTTGAATAGAATTGAAAATCCAAGAGTGAAGTCCAAATCCTAACCTTTTTGGGTTATCCGTTGCTCTCTATGACGTATATTATTATAAATAACAATAATAAAACGTAATAAACAGAACTTTGATCTGTCTTGTGTCTGTTGAAGATAACAGATGATGACCTTTCACGATCTTCATTCGTGTTTGGATCGGAAACTTATTAAATTGAATTTATAAATATACTATAATTATTATCCTTATAGCTAAAAAGGATACTCTCTGAGTAATATTATTGCAGAGTCCCCATTTTTCCTATAAATTATTAATAAAAAATTGAATTTGATATAGTGATTTTAATTCGCGTCTGCGGAATTTAATGGTGCTACCACATAAACTTATGCCTGTTTTCACTAACACTACGCGACACTTACACATTCTTGCAGAGTGCACTGTTGGAATTCCAACTCTCAATCGTAAGCCAACGGTTGAAAATCCAACGGGGCGCTTACAATGCGTCTTATTACTTAGCCACGAACCCCACGAGCTGCAAGTTGTCTGCTGCTGACTACCAACTTTTAAAAGGTTGACAAAAACAAAATTTGTTTTTATACCTATACCTATCACCGTGATCTTTAATCTTTTCGTGATAATAGCGCATTCATTAAGTCATTTATTATATTTTTTGAATTGGGAATTTCCACTTCTGTCATTTCGCTAATTCGAGACTCCGGGAGGGAGTCTGGCATTAGCGAAATCAAAAAATCAAATCAAAAAATGTTTATTGAAGAAAAGCTTACATACTAGTACAAAGTTCGATTAAACTGAGTGGCTTAAGCTATGCACAATCCGTTGAAACCCTGATCTCCAAACTAGGGATATCCCTGTATCTTAGAGATCAGTGTCCCTCTACAGCAATGACACAAGCCAATATTTGTAACATAACACAATTCCTTTGCAAATTATAAGACAAAGTAAAAGATAAAATTAAATACAATTTTTAAAATTTTGTATGTGGGTGTGTGGGTGTGAGGGGGGTGTATGTTTGTTGTGTGTGTTTATCAATGTGGGTGTGTATACGTGTGAGGGGGGGGGAGCGTATGTATGTGTAAGTGCAAGTATGAATGTAGATACCACCATGGGTTTATTATTTATTTATTCTTCAACAAATTTACATTTGTGTCGAATACTGATTTTAACAATAAATACACGAATAATAATACTCGTACACGTAGTCGTTTTAACAATAAAATGTAACATAAAATTTTTAACAATCGGGAAGAATAGAACTGAATTGAATTTTATTCTCTTTATTATGTATACAAATCTGACTAACCCTCCCGATGATACAGGCATAATGGTATTAATCATATGTTTATTTTGTTATTGTGTACAACTATGTAGGTAAATAAAATGCACGAGATACCCAGTAGGAAATAAACCGAGCTAATTAAGTTATAGTTCAACGCAGTTCCGAGATTATAAAGCAGCATTATTTATGTTGTTGTTTTATCAACCATCATTTATTTATTATTATCGTATCGAGTAATATCCTGGTTGTTTCTGTTTTTTAATAATAGCGACCGATTTTTTAAAATAGTAGGTATATACAGAGACGGATACGTATGTGCTAAATTTGTTTGAAAGAAAATTTTCATTTAATTAAAAATTTAATTATTAAAATAAACAGATATTCATTGATTTAAAAATATAACCTAATTACGTAATGACGATACTAAACGATTACCTACTAATTAATATTACCACTAATCGCATTCGCTTTCCTAAGAATTCTGAATTCTGTTGGTCTATATTATCAAAGTCACCGAACATCAAATCTATGTACAGTCACAAGCACTAATATGTATACACTAAACAACTTTTAAAAGTGATTTTTCTTAATGTATTGATTGTAATTTTATGTTATTAGGTCTCATCTCAAAATTGTTATTCAACGAAAAAATCGCTATTGAATTTTGCTGAGTGAAAAAATATTTTTGCTAGTAATTGTACATAGGCACTTGTATGATATAAAAGAGTAGCTGTTTGTAAACGTCACACGAAGCAGGTGAAATTCAGTTAAGAAAAGTTTTTTTTATAAGGATTTGCCATTTATCCAGCAGGAAGTGGAGCAGAAATAAAAAAGCAGCTCATCCGCATTGGAAAATACAATTTATTCATCATCATCATCATCTGCCTAGCCGTTTCTCAACTATGTTGGGGTCGACTGGAAAATCCAATTTATTCATTATTTACTGTTGTAGTCCACCTCTTATTATGTTTTTATCACCCTAAAATTGAATTTCACTTCATAAAACTACAATGTCATTTGTCTATGTGACGGACGGGAAGTTACAATTGACTGGGAATCGTTGTCAAAACTGGTCAAGCATTTACGAGGTCGACTATAATTACTTATGTGAAATGATATTTAAAAATGACAATCGATGAGTAATATAATTCTAACATGAGATGCAATCTTTTTAATTACAATACTATTGTGGGTTGAGTCGATTGATCTTATTACTAACCTTGGAAAAACCCCATTACAAATGTATAAAGTTTCTATCGTTTTTCAACGACTTGACTCGAGCTACGTTATTGCTCCACTAGTATCGATCATACTTTTTGGAAAAATAATTTTTCATATATCAGGCCATAATATCAATGAGTAGGTTTTGATTTCGGTAGTATTGACGTTCATCGTCTTCCAATGCCTTTTCCAATGATTTTTTGAGCAGAATAAGGAACGAATCTCTATCTCGAAAGATCTCGAATCTCGCGAATTCATGAGCCTTTTTTGCGAGATACAATCTCGTGGAAAGTAAATCTCGTTCGTGAAATCTTGACAAATGTCGACACTAGACTTAGTTCGAGAACTCGAGTTGCCTATCATGACTCGTGATTGCATTTTCTAGATTCGAATTTCCGTCGAACCGCGACTGAAATCAAAATTTTATATAAAGCGATACTGTCATCCGAATTCTGACCACTGTCACCTCATTGTTGATCAATATATATAGGTTTTCTAGATGACCAGTGCCCTGTTTATCAAAACTTACAAGCCTTGTATTACCAAGTGTCATTATTTAGTTCACAAGTACTTCTATTTTTACACTTTTATTCGTGATTTTGTTTAGCAAAAAATTCTTTATAAGTTACAAATTGTAGAAAATCATAACAAATCCTAAGAGTGTCCGGCGACTCTCTAATCCGTCTTACAAGTTTACAAGACGTGACGTGCTTAGTATTTAAATGTAAAAAAAACTTTTATTAAATGTGGTCAAAAGAGAGAGATGGCCTGATGCCCATGTCCCAGCAGTGGGACCATTAAGGCTGATTATGAATATGGAGATGAGCTATGAATTTAATGAAAATTAACATTCTAAGTAACTTGTGAACGTGTAGACTTGTAACTCTTGATAAACAGGGAGTCTTTAGTCTGAATCTCGACGATGTAACACCTGGGTTACATCATCGAGATTCAGACTAAATACTGTCATATGGATTCGGATTGGACCGAGAGACGATCGTGTTTCATTGAAAATTTATTCATTCACAAACTATTTATATTTTGCTTGCATTTCAGCATCATGCAATTTTCCTCTTTGGGTTCTTCTGATAAGCTCTTACTTATTTTTCCTAGCCATGTATTTTAAAATTAGTTCAGTAAGCAACCGCAAATTAGCTAAACAAAGTCTTACAAAAAAAATGTCTAACGCACCGGTGACTGAACTAGCTGCTTCTGTATTATTTAACATTAGTTTATAACGACGAGAAAACCCACTAATACGGCGGAGGGTGTGTCAGGTAAACAGTGACTTGCAAAAGTTTTTATTACCTCACAAATGACTCAAAACCCATGCGCTTTTAATAACCAATTTAACTTGACCTACCGCTCCCCTCTCCGTGTCTTCAAAAGTGAACGTCAGCGCAATGATTGAGTGAATTAATCGAGGTCTTCGTTGTCTGGTCATTGATTGACTTGGACGGACTTGATACCTATGTGACGTCATGCGCCGTCGAGACGAGTATTCTCGCGTAACGCGTTGAATGGGGTTTTTACGCGCACTTTATAATGTTTAGAGGTGTTCTGTGTAAATATTAGATTATTTTTGTAGCTTTAATTTAATGTTGTCTTAATTTATACCAGCTTTCTCCAGTCTATTTTTGTTGTACGGTAGTGGAGAAGAATGAAAAAATTTGCATTTAAATTAATGCTATCAGATAGAAATAAATAAAAAGTTTCGCTTGATAGGTAGACAAATTAGCATTTGCTTGGATCAGATTTGATCTTTGAATGATCTATAAAAAAGTACCCACACACCTACTTAGGTACCTTCCTACTTGTTTAGTAAAATCTATTATCGATGCCATCAGAACAGCATGCAATCAAAATCCAAAACCACCATTGCATTGGTAAGAAAACAAATTCCTTCCTTTCAAAAATCAAAATTCACCGCCATGCAATCCAATGCATTCCAATTTCAAAAGTTGTCAGCCAGTCTATTATTAGTGAAGTCTGTGTCCAGTGATGGTCCTGATTACTCGCGAGTTCATATAAACAGTGTTCAGTTGTATCGAGTCACAGTTCGAATTGAGAACCGAGAGAGACCGTGACAATCATTGGTGCATTCACCTCGCTTTAGTTGTTTGTTGTACGTGAAATATCATATCAAAGGTAAATGTTTATTGTGTATTTCGAACTTTTTAAAGTTATTTTATTATTTGAATTGTTATTTTCTTTTTAAGTTTCAATAGTACTTAAATAGACTAGATGGCCTAGACAAAGTGCAATTCTATGAGCGATATCGATGATGGAAAAGTCAAAAATGTGTATTTAATTGGATTGACATAAACTACCGAAAAGCTTTTAGACGTTGTATAAGGAAACTTGTCTAGTCCCTAATGTCAAGTGAATTCGTAAGTTGAATGATGATATTTCAATTAGATACAATCATTAGGATAAAATAGTGAATTTATAAAATATATTTTTTTTTTTTTATCAAACTTAATTGTGTCACTGTTGAGGAAAAATCAAATTAATTCTTACGAGAAATAAAAATTAAAAATATTATTAATTTAACAAAAAATATATTATTATTATCCACTAATAAGTGTTATTAAAAGTGCTTATTAAGGTGTTTTAAACAGCGATGTTTTTCTCAACTAGTGGGCTGTAAAAAATCAAACAATAGATGTTGATTATGTACAAGCTTTTTCTCTCATAGTTATAAAAACTTGACCGTTTTTATCATACTATCGTGTTCTATTCTTAACAAGTTTCACTGTGGACGATTGCATTCTTATGCAAAAGACTATTAGGACTATAATTTGCGCTCTTTATAAACAAGGTGACAGCACCGGTTTGAAAAAAAAAACAAGTCCAAGTACAACCTAACACGCATCGCCTATAATTGTATTAATTCTTGATTTCTTTGTTCACAGAAAATGTCTGCCTACAAAATCGTTCTTGCGCTCACAATCACAGTCGTCATCGCTGTTGTGAAGGCTCAAAGGCCGTTTTACGCTGGGCTGAGACCGATCGGATACCCAGCAGTGGAAACAGACTTCATATCCAATAGGTTCGGCGAGGATGAAGCTTACCCTATTGAGGCTAGGGGTGACAGGAATCTCATCAACCGATTGGACGCACTCCCCGTCGACAATCAACCTTTCTGGTACCTGAACTGGAGACAGTATGAGGACTCCAGACGCAATCCACAGACCTATCCCCAGAGACAAAACAGCTTCATCGGTAGCAGATAAACGGAGAACGTCAAATGTATGGAATGAAAGTAGAAATATGGATCGACTTAGAATCTCGATTTTAATATTCGATTCTTGACTGACGAATGAATGTGAATCGAAATTAGAATTTGGTTGGACGTGGAACTGGTTTAGTTTGGAACGACTCCGAATCTACAAAAACAATATTATTATATAAAGTGTTTTTGAAAGTTGAAAGTAAACTGATTTATTTCACTATTTATTTTTATTTCAGCAGTACATAATAATATTTTGTTTTGTGTTCTGTGCCAGTGATAAAAAAAAAATACAATTATGTCATTGAATTGAATTGCATTAAAAAACTAAATCATGTATTTTTTTGTAAAAGAGAAACTTTTTTTTATTTCTTCTCCAATATTGTATAACTTACAGTAATAGACGTTTTGCACTTTGATAATAAAATAATGAAGTAGAAATGCCTAACCCCAAAGAACCCTCTGTTACTGCTAGGTAGATAAATTCCTCCATTGGAGTGCTTTCGTTATTTAATAGCAAAAGTATGTTTTGAAACCTCATAAAGATTTCCATTTTAAACGAATAATAAATGGAGCTAATTTTCAAAAAATAATTTGATTCAAAGCGCATTTACTTTATAGGTACTTTACCGACTTCAAAATAGGAGGAGTCTTTCAATTTTTTTTTTATTATTTTCGATATTGGATTTTCCTCAAACATTCACATTCACAACTTTAGAATAAATGTTTCTTTTCAAAATTAATGCTACTGTATTTTCGATATAACGGAGGATCATATATAAAAACACTGATAGACAAAAAACCTAATAACAATTCACTCGACCGGCTAATTGCGTAACACACTACACATGACATTGCGTAACACACTACTCAAAACTCAAAAAAAAAAACTCAAAGCATTTATTTCAATTAAACCATTTACAGGCACTTTTGAATTGTCAAGGAGTCAGTCAGTCAGAAATATGAAGCTAGTTGCCCATTCCAAAGCGTAGTAGGTACCTATGGAGCAGAACGGGCAAGAAACTCCATGGACACTCTTTTAAATCAAAATATTGTTACAATATAATGGTTACATCATTCATGTTGAAATTATACATGTGAGAACAATGTAGAAAGCACGTTAAAAGCGTCCGCAATTATAAAATAAGCACAATTCAAAAATTAAAATAAGCCATGGCAGCTAAGAAATGACCAGTCACAACTGACGGCGCCCGTTCACGAACATGACGCATGGATCAGCACCAATCAGCTCAACCATTTTGAAGGGAGCTAAATGATCCAACACATACGCCACCATCAGCGAGACATTTGAGTGAGCATGACATTCCCAGCCGCCAGGGCACATTCAAGTCAATGAAAGACAAAATACCCGGTAAATGGTAGCTCTATAGTACATAGTACTCACACCTGTGCAATTATATAATACAAAGGAGAGATTGAGTTTATACAATGCAAAGATAGTCTTACAATCTTCAGCAGCTCCAACAGCATTTTCGAATGTTAATTAGTTAGTTGTGGTTGTGGAGCAGGACCAGCATTAAGCCAAGCATTTTTATCAGAGATGTAATCCTCCAACTTATAATATGCCTGCCTACATAGTGTGCGTTTTATACAAGTTTTGAATTTCGTCTCATTGAGTTGAAGTATGTGGGGAGGGATTTTATTGTAACATTTTAAACAGTACCCCATGAAAGATGAGTCTACTTTAGCCAGTCTGAAACCTGGTTGAACTAATAAGTCCCTATTTCTAGTACTATAATTATGTCTATCGCCTCTTTTACTAAAAAGATGTAAATTTTTTCTTACGTGCAAGATGTTTTCATATATATATTGACAAGGTACCGTCATGATGTTAATATCCTTAAACAGTTCCCTTAAAGAATCGCGCCTGCGTAGATTATAAATGGCTCTGATCGCTCTTTTCTGCAGAATAAAGATAGACTCGATGTCTGTAGCCCGTCCCCATAGTAAAATACCGTAAGACATTATGCTATGAAAGTAACTAAAATATCGCGGTATCTACATCAGTAAATTGACGGATTTTTCTGACAGCATATGCTGCTGAACTCAGCCGTCCTGCAAGAGATGTTAAATGAGGACCCCATTGTAGCCTTGAGTCGAGCGTGATCCCCAGGAAAACAGTTTTATCGACGAATTCTATTTCTCTTGATTCAATATAATCTCACAATCCCTACTTTTGACATTTGGTAAAGAAAATTTTATGCACTTAGTCTTTTTTCCATTTAATACTAAATTATTAGCAGTGAACCAATTTTGGACCTGCAGTAGGTAGTACTTCGTCAAAATTTGTAGCATGTCTATCTACCTTAAAATTAAGGAAGTATCGTCAGCAAATAACACCATGTGTGGCTGATTTTTTAATAAATGGAGTAGATCATTAATGTGCACTAAACATTTACACATGGCATTGCCCTTAATTTTAATTGCGTGTTTTGCACTGACGAATTTATAAAGCAATGGACTAGCAATGTCCTAGAAAATACGTCTGAATGTGACTGAAAGTTAGACTGCTGAAATCGAAGACAACTAAATACCAACACTAAGTAAAACTACACCTCCGCTCTGTGCATACACGCTCACGCGCACACATTTACAATCAAACTACACCTGACTAAGTGCACACATGTTTACGAAACCGGCCTCACGTCATTGTTGACAGCGCTATGTCTTGGTTTTTTATTTGGTCTGAGGTGTGGGATACCGTTGTTACTGATCACCGATCTCCTTTTTTACGGTGAAGTAGGCATTGAACCAAAGCTAATTGAGTTGTCCTACTCATACCTGAACTTTGAAGTAAATAAAAGAAATAATTCATAATAAATGTTTCTAAATCAATTGTATTTCTTAGATAAATTTACAATGGTTGGGAAAACATAGTTTACAGCAAGTCATAAGATTTAATGATTTTATTAGACAATCCCTTAAATTTTACCTACACAAATTAATTGTAACACAAATGAAATTGTGCAAGTTCAATTCGGTAGTAGGCCGAATACAATTTACATAATTTTATACCCTAGACTTATGAAAAATTATTGATTTAAAAATATACTTTTTTAATAATATTTTCATTTATTTAAACATTGTTACAGTAATAACCTTTTAATCAGTTTTTATCAGTATAACAAATATTTGCATAAATTTAAAAGCTTACAGACTTAAAATAATAATAATAGGTAGGTACAAGTATATAAAAAAGGAGGAAATAATCAAACGGCATTCAAATCATAGGTTTGTAGGTACTTTGTTTGGTACTGAGCAGAACTAAATTATCATTTACATCAGGTTCATAAATTAATTATTGTTAATATTTATTCATCAAGGACCGTCCGGCGGCAGTTAACAGGTTCAACAATAATTATTTCTGACATGTTGATATGTTCATGCCTATTTCTTCCAGTTAACGACCATTCGCTTAATTTTTTTACATAAAATTCATACCATATTTTTCGGTTACACTTAAGAACTATTATAAAAACGGGTAATATGAATGCATTCAAGTACTTTAATGAAAAAATTATAGTTCGTATAATTATATTTACTTTATACTGTGATAAAGTGTCAAAGAAAACTGAAACATATTGGCCCAACATATTGACGTCACACAGTGTGAATATTAAAGTGGCTATGTATAGGCTTCGCCTAATGTCCGCAGCTGTGTTTGGGCACGTGTGATATCTATGACAGAGTGAACATACAATGACAATGTAAAAACAACGGTTGCCTATCAACGGTAAAATTGCACTTCCTTGAGCGATAAAAAAATCGATTAAATTAAAACCATGAGTTGGAGGAACTAAGGTTATGCGATATACTATACAGAATGAGCAGTGGTGGCTCAGTGGTAACGGCCATGACTTATGAGTATGCTTTAGTTTGTGTAAATTATTTCATCGCCACTGCTCTCAAAACGGTAAAGGAATACATCGTGAGGAAACCGGCATGTCCTAGAACCAAAAATTCGAAGACTCACATGTCTTCGAATTTTTGGTTCTAGGACATGCCGGTTTTATCTACCAACCCGCACTGGGCCCGCGTGGTAGATTACGGCCCGCTCCCTCTCACAGAGAGGACGCCTGTGTCCCAGCAGTGGGAACATTATAGGCTGATTATGATGATGATACAGAAATAATTAATGGAAGTTGTTATGATAGACAAACTCCAGGCAAAGAGGCTACTTTTTAAGTATCTCCTTTGGATATGCCCATTGAAAACTTTTACAAAGTCTATCTATACATATAATAAATCTGTAGACGAGGCGTTTCTGTACAATGAAAAAAAAACAAAAAAAACGTAAGTGGAGTGTCCAAGAATAACCAACAGATGCCATTTCTACCATTTTTGGAATTTTTGTCTGTTTGTCTGTTCGTTTGTTTGATTGTTCCAGTATCACGTAAAAACTACGAAATCAATATGGTTAACTTATAAAGTCAAATATTGTGTGTAACTCGATGTTTCATTTAGTTTTTGTTTTATCGCAATCGCTTCAAAATATCAAAAGATATAAGAGTTTAAAGTATTCAAGAAGAAGTTTTCATTAGGTACGTAATGTAGATACACGTAACGACATCTATTGACATAAAATGACACTAGCGTAAAATCAGGTAGGTTTGTGAGAACGTGTGTAACACACGATTATAATCATCATATGTTCACATACTTCGCGCGGAAACATAACGCGATACATTGTGAATTTACCCAATCTAAAGTTTGGTTAATTCAAGTTTTCCAAATCCATTGTTTGGTAGTAGTGCCATAGGTGGCGCTATCTATCTTTTAAATCATGATACAAATTAATCATGAATAAATGGTGATAAATTTTAATTTCTTAAAAATTGTAGATTGTTACATCGAGCAAAAAGTGAGTAATTAAGGCACGAATGCGCTTACTACATTAACACGAGTGCATTAATTACTCACTTTAGCAAGGTAGGTACGTAATCTACTTTTCTTTCAACTACCAATGTACCTGCTGCGATAAAATCTACCTGCTCAAGGTTAACTCAACTCAATCCAAATCAAGTTAGGTCAAGTCAGGTCAAGTCAAGTCAAGTCAAGTCAGGTCAAGTCAGTCATGGAACCCTAAAAACAGTCTTTTCTACATAGCTTACAGAGTGTTCGTACGTTTTCCCATATATTTTGACAGTATCACTTCGTGCTCGATAGATGGCGTTGTTCATTTAACGTCATTTTCTGAATCGCGGTGTTAAGAGTCTCCGTAGAAGAATGACTTTCGCCGAATTCATAATTATTGAGCATTTGGCTCATTTTGAATTGAACACATAATCCATACTAATCGATGCTTAAAAGTATAAATTCGATAGTAACTCTGTCTGTCTGTCCATCTGTAATTCTGTATGTTACCTTTTCACGCCTGATCCACTGAACGGATCTCGATAAAATTTGGTAAAGAGATAGATGGCATCCCGGTGAAGAACATAGGCAATTATTTTCTCAAAAACAAATTTTAAGGGCGGGGGCGATCCCCCCCCCCCCCCTTAAAATTTGTTTTTATAGGGGATGAAAGTTTTTATGGGAAACCTATCATTTTTAGAGTTCCGTAGTCGACAAGGAAGCTTTATAGTTTCGCCATGTCCGTCTGTCTGTCTGTCTGTCCGCGACTTAGCTCAAAAACTTTTAATCGACTAACTTACATGTGCAGTTGCAAAACCCAAACATTCTGTATGCGAGAACAAGTTTTTTAACTACAATGTTAACACTTTGAGGGACAGTAAACGCCCATAGACGTAATAACAATAAAACTTTGCGAAAGTTTATTTGATAAATGAATTCATCCCAACTACGGAACCCTTCATTGTGCATGGTTCGACACGCACTTGGCCGGTTTTTTTTTAAGTTAGGGCTGTGAAAATTTATGCTTTTTGTAACTAACAAAGAGTTACGTTTTTCTAAAATCATCCCTCATGAGGGTAAAAACCCTTCTTTCCCCTCTTGATTTTAAAATTCACATGTAAGTACCTACCTACTTATTATTGACATTTTTGCGGGACTCTCTTCAAGAGCGTTAAGGGATTGAGAATATAGTCATAGTCCGTATCTTGAGAATCTGTCCACTCAATCAAAAGTTATTACTACTTGGCTCTTGGCTTGGAACGAAGAGTTTGAGTTTACAAGTGAGTACTTACTCGATAGATGGCGTTGTGCAAATGATGCGATTTTCTTAAGGGGGATCCGCCGGTAGCCCGCGAAATTCAAATCTCAAGTTTTTTGCAATTTGCAAGTCAGTGTCAGGCAGGTTGTATGTAGAAATGAAATGAAATTGTTTATTCTGTAAATAGGTTATTGGAATCACTTTTACACGTCGTAATAATATCAAAAAATTGTAAAATTAAGCTAGATGAGGTCGGCGTTTCCTATCTGACTACTCTGAGAAGAAAGGCCGAAACAAGCTCACAGTCTCTTTTAAAGTCCGGACATACCTAGGTCAGATATTGGCATATTGGTCAGGCCCTATGAGGACCATGTAGATTAGAGTCTGAAATGGTCTTTTGAGGAATGAACCACACAGATTTGAGTGAACCTGTCCTGTCACTGCAAGCATTTGTCAGTAATAGTGGAGCTCAGCTCAGAACTTAAGGAGCTCAACGACTCGACGAACAATACCAAAGAAAGGACATTTGTGTAGGCCGCATAAAGTTCTCAAATTGCCAGACCATTGTTAAAACTAACTGAGAACGAAAAAATATAAGAATAAAAACAAAATAAATATCCACATAGTCGTCACATTCACTATAATACATTTACAAAGTAATCATGTCATTTTGTCAATATCCTACATATAATATTCAATAATGTGAATTTGTATATAAAACTGGTAGGTATATTTTGATGATTTTCCATAGTACTTATTCAAAATGTCACAATGCCAAAATGACAAAATGTTAGCAGAGCGAGCAGCTCAATCCCATGCTTTTTGTCTTCTAAATAATCTGAAATTGTATAGTACCCTTTTTTACAAAGTTTGGTTTTAATACAGCTTTTAAATCGTTTAATGGGTAAGTTTCGAATGTCAATAGATTAAAATATGATTCGCGACCGTAGCAAATAGTAGCTTTACAGAATAATAACCATTAGATACAGGAATACAACTCCTGCAATATTAGTTACATTAGATTAACAAATATTTGATACAACTGCGACTCATTTTTTAGATCAACATAAAACTGGATACTGACCTGTAAAAAGCAAAAAACATAAGAAAGTTTGAATTTCGCAGGCTCCCCAAAAGCTTTCAAAGCCTTAGTTTCCATCGTCCATACAATATGCCATAGTTTTTTCATTAATCTTTATACAATATTTTTTCATTAATCTTTCCGACAGTTTCATACTGCTGTCCATACTATCACCACACTACCACTAATATATAAAGTTACTGGCTGTCTCATGTCTGTTACTTTTACGCCGTAACGCCTAGGTTGCCTAGACAGACCACGTGGGTTATGGGACATATGGGATACTTTTATCCCGGTAGCACATTCCCGTGGGATAATTTCCGACATCCACGCGGGCGAAGCCGCGGGCAAAAGCTAGTTTAAAAAATATGACAATATAATTAACAACCAGTGGTTATTCACACATAAGAAGTACGAATCCAAAAACAATGGATTTTTATAAATAATGCGTGATTTGATAAGTCGCAAATGTATATGTCAGTGTATGGTATAAAAAGTTTGCTAAAATCCTAACTAATATTATAAATGCGAAAGTGAGTTTGTTTGTTTGTTTGTTACGCTTTCAAGCTAAAACGGCTGAACGGATTTGGATGTAATTTGGCACAGGGGTAGACCTGGAATAGGACATAGGATACTTTTTATCCCGGTATTCCCACGGAATCGAGACAGGGCGCAGGTAGTTGCATATAATTACGATTTATTTTTCCGAGGCACCCATATACCACTCTACAAACCAAGGCAGCTAGTGACAACACCAACACAATAATTTGTATAATATCAACGGCGTATTCTCCTTTCTGCTCATCATCACTCTTTGTAGAGTCACGTACACTGGTATCGTTGTCAGACATGGCGGATTGCACTTGCACAGTTTGTATTTTTTCACTTTTTATAACTTTTATGAACGTTACATATGAACAGCTCGGTGTAAAGCAATGCTACGCCCTTAAATTAGGCGTCGTTTCCAAAACAGTCGTAGAAATAAAAGTAAAGTATGACCAAACTTCACGGAACGAGTGATCGAAGAATGTATTTTATTAAAACACTGTATAATCACTTTTTGGTTCAAAGATATTAAAATATTTGTGAAAAGGTTCACTTCCAGTCCCTTTAAACAAGTGTTGCTACCGAAACGTTGCGTCGATGGAGTAGACGAAATAAAATGCATAAATTCAGTTTATTGAGGAGTGCTACAAGCTAATTAAATTATTATTTGAATTTTCCTGTAGGTGCCTACGTAAGTTGATAACTTGTACAATCATGTTTAGTGTGTGACTTACCTTGATGTGTTTGTCTTTGTACAATAAACTTATTATTTACGCCAACGCCAACGCCAACGCCAGCGAGTAAGTTTACTATATAAATTCAAATCGTCCTAGAATTCAAAATTGTTTTTCGAATACGGTCTTCAGAGCTGCGTTTAGAATTTCAAAATCCATTTAGTATAAACTTAGTCTTAAGTATGTTCATGACAAGTGCTACTTGAGCCTATATTTTCTGGACACAGAATTTTTAAAAGAAATAGTTAATTAATAACACAATTGAGTTAGATAAGACGAATACCTTAAATCTAACATTATATACAACATGAAGTCTCAGAAAAAAAGAAAAAAAATACGCCGCTTTTTTTGTCAAAGGGGAATTTGAACGGTTTATTAATAACGATTGTCACAAAAGACAACTCAGGCAAGGAGGCTTCGTGCGGTGTCCCACAGGGATCGGTCCTAGGGCCGCATCTGTGGGACATCGGATACGACTGGGTGCTGCGCGCCGACCTCCCTAGCGGCGTCAGCGTAGTTTGCTACGCTGACGACACGCTGGTCCTGGCGCAAGGGAGGTCGCACCAGGCGGCGGCCGAACTCGCGACACGCGGGGTTGCGACAATCGTCAATAGAATCCGGCAATTGGGACTCGAGGTGGCCTTGCACAAGTCCGAGGTCATGTGTTTTCATGGCCCTCGGAACGCGCCACTGTCGGGTTCCCAAATCACGGTAGGAGGGGTTCACATCGGCGTCGAGTCGACGATGAAGTATCTAGGACTCGTCCTCGACAGCCGGTGGAACTTCGTGGAGCACTTCCGTCGTTTGGCTCCCAGGCTGGACCGGGCCGGGGCCGCCTTGGGGCGGCTCCTGCCCAATCTTGGGGGGCCAAACGCCTCCTACCGGAGGCTCTACGCGGGGGTCGTGCAGTCCATGGCCCTTTACGGGGCACCGGTGTGGGCGCGTTCCATTAGGCTGAGGCCAGCCCGCCGGTTGAACGCGTCCCAAAGGGTCATGGCCATTCGGCTGGCCCGGGGATACCGCACGGTCTCTCGTGAGGCGGCGAGCCTCCTTGCCGGATTACCGCCATGGGATCTGGAGGCGAAGGTCCTCGCGCACATTTGGGAGTGGCGCGAGGAGATGAAGCGCCGGGGCGTAACTCCGCTGCCGCGAGAAATCGCGGCACAGCGGACAGAGCTCCGGCAGGATCTCATGGCGGCATGGAGAGTGCGATTGTCACAACCCAGTGCTGGGCACGCCACAATTGCGGCGATAAGTCCCCTCTTTGAAGAGTGGCTGGAGAGGCGCCACGGCGTCCTCACCTTCCGCCTGACACAGGTCCTCACCGGACATGACAGCTTCGGGAGGTACCTGTGCAGGATTAGGCGGGAGGAAACGCCCGGGTGTCACCACTGTGCGGATCGTCCGGAGGACACGGTGGAGCATACGGTGGAGGTGTGCCCTGCTTGGGCGGAGCACCGCCGTGTCCTCGTGGAGGCGATTGGCGGCACTGACCTCTCGCGTCCGGCCCTGGTCCAGGCCATGGTACGGAGCGAGAGGGCATGGGAGGCGGTCACCTCCTTCTGCGAAGCAGTGATGCTCGCGAAGGAGGAGGCGGAACGCGTGAGGGAGAGGCAAAGCCTGCGCCCTCACGCCCCTAACCGCCGCCGCTGGAGACACCCTGGGCGTCGGGAATCCCAGGCGGATTCCCGGCCACCATAGGCGCGGGCTTGCGGACGGCGAGCAATGGGTAGCTCGCCGTCCGATAAGGGCCAGGCCCGGGTCGATGGCGCGTCGTGTTCCACGCGCGCCTCAAAGAGATGTCAGCACACCTGACGGGGTCCGTTAGGACCGATGCCTGCCAGGGTTGCGGAATAGTCCGAAAGGGATACCGGGACCCTGGCAACAGGCAACCGAAGGAACACGGGTGGGTTTTAGTCAGTAAGAGTCTGACACGCCCTTCCGCTCCGCCCAGAGCGGGAGAAGTCATATGATGATTTCCCACCCAAAAAAAAAAAAAAAAAAAAGGCAAGGAGGCTACTTTTGGAGTAACTCCTTCGGATATGCCCCTTACATGAAACATGACTTATAACTAAGAACCAGTGGTTCTTTATACTTAACAAGTACAATATAGAAAAAAAAAAATGTGCTTTTTACAAAAAATGTCCTAGGAATATTTGTAAAGCTCTCGGTATTGTGAGTCAGAGCAGTTTATAAAATTTGCTAATAAGATGATTTAATTAAATCATTCCATATTTCTCGATTGCTCTTTACCACTCTCTCTTCATTTCTTGTCTCTCTTTATCTTTCTTTTCTTTTTTTCTTCGCTCTTTTTTTTACCAGCATAAGTAATACATGCATTAAAATTCCTTACAAATCTATCCATAATCGCATGCATCTTATATGAAAGTGCGTACTTAAATTGGTGTTTGCTTTATTATGTTAAATATTAACAGTATTATCCACTGACAGGTCGGTACTAATAGTATTTCCAAGCATGTTGATCTCTTGATGCCTATTTCTTGCCGACAATTTATTGATTTTTTTTACATAAAGTTCATACCATGATTTTCGGTTACTCTTAAGAACTACCAGAAAAACGGGTAATGCGATTGCATTAAAATTCCTCAGAAATTTTTCCATAAACATTAATATCCATTGCACAGGCTCGATAAAAAAAATTAAATATTCACTCAACATAATGACGTCACTTACTATAAATATCAAAGTGGCTATATACAGCCGACGCCAAATGTTAGCAGAACGTGTATTACAAAGTGAAGATACAATTATTATGTAAAAACAACAGTTGGCAATCAACGGTAAAATTGAAGTTCCCCGGAAGTATATTATAAAATGTATTTTTACATACATATTAGAATAAGGGACTAACCGAAGGAGATTTGGTGCTATACAGAAAAGATATAAAATAGTTGTCAGAATAGACAAAACCCAGGCAAACAGGGCACTTTTTAAATATCTCCTTTGGAGATGTCCATTGAAAACTTTTACAAAGTCAACGTAGAACATATGACATATTAATAACAACCAGTGGTTCTTTACACTTAACAAGTACAATATAGAAAAGAACAAAATTTTTTCACTTGTCCAATAATTTACTTCGAATGAATTTATAATTTTCATTGCAACCGAGTATCGTGAATCAAAGATGTCTAAAAAATTAGCTAAAATTAAATTTAAAAACAGATAGTTTCTATAATTACGAAACTTTTTTAACATAGTCCATGATACCACTCCATAAATCAATGCAACTAGTGACAATGCCATCAAAAAAATATCATATATAAGTTCCCAGTTTTCATCTTCAATCTCTGTAGAGAAGTTTTCATGTTCACTCGTATCGTTAATAGACATGGCTTATTTCACTTGCACAATTGGTATTAATTCACTTTTTACAACGTTTATTAATAGTACCTCATTGATGAAAAGCTTGGCGTGACACAATAAGCTACGCCTTACAATCAGGCGTTGTTTCCGAAACAGTCGACGGAATAATAGTAAAGTATGACCAAACATTAACGGAACGATTGATCTTAGTTTGTATTTTAGTATAACACTCTTTATTCACTTTTTGATTTAAAAATTTTTTTAAATAATTGTGAAAAAGTTCGCGTAGGTCACTTCCAGCCACTAAAATCCAGTCTTGCTACTGTAAAGTACAACCAGACTTTACGGAAGCATTGATAAGTATATATTATATTATAACACTATAAGTATATTTGGCACTATTTGGAAACTTTCCTGTTCGTTATACATTTATGACACAGCCAATTTGGCTTAGGACAGGTGTAATACTGCACAGTAGACCTTCCTAACAAAAACACGAAATACAACATTTTAAACAAGTCTTCGCTCATTTTTCTGTTCTTTTTACTCCTAAACAAAGCAACAGGTAAAAACGAGATAATAATATGTGTATTTGAACTCCGGAAGAATCAAGAAATTATATTTTTGAAATGTCATTGTAAAGTCGTCTGACTAGCGAGCTGTGCATGCGTATTTGTTCGTGGCAACATAATAACAGCCGCACGGATCGATGTTCTAGGTTACGCTATTCTTGCCGAGGTTTCTCCGTGGATGGGTCGGTGTTTATCCATTACATACTGAGACCCTAGTCTGCCTCAGACAGCATGGTTAGGCAATCCGTTGATCCCGGCTGTCATTCGTAGATGGTAGTCCTTACCAACGGGTAGTCAGAAGCCTGAGAGTCAGTCAACCAGTCTGTTATCATGTTACCATGTTCCTGACAGTAGTATTTTAGCAACCCAGGTAGTACTAAACAGTTGAATCTCGGAAAAATACACGATTACGGAAGGTTTTTTTTTTATTTTGCCCATGCTGACCTTTTGTTGGGCAAAGATTTCGATCCGTTATTTTTTCACGACAATTTTCTGATATGGTCCAACCATTGCTCTGATAGCAGCACAATATGGCTTCTATATAACAAACATTCCATCGAATAGAGACTGAAATTTTCCAAATGCCATAAAATATTTTACGAGTTTCACGCCCCGAAGGCATCGTCAATGCATTGCGAATTTGCGAGACAAGTCTTGCGAAACTTCGGTCTTTCCTTGCGTTGGCAAATACATGAAAACCTACTTTTTGAACTAGAACGAGATGCTCTTTTGTAAATTATTTTTATTACCAGCTATTATCCGTGGTTTTACTCGAACCAGCAGGTCTGACGACTGCATTTATTCCTGCGATAAAAATCTTCAAATCTTTTCGCTAACTACTTTTCTTAACTTTGCAATTTTACGAAGAAAGTTTACAGGTCTGGTGGTTTAGAAGTTTGTGAATTTGACATCAATGTGACACCAAATTCTAAGTTAGTTTCATGATTACGAAAATTGAAGAGTGTCTCAAGGAAGTATGAGGCCCGAAACACGATTGACAAAACTTGCCTGGATACAAAAAAACCGCAGTTCCCTTAAAATCTGCTTTTTTTGTTACAACCATTAAGAGAAAAACCTATTCCATTCGATTGTTATCAAAGCAATTGTAATAAAATTTTGTCTACGTGTTCACTATTAAATACTTTAAAGGATTATGGACTTATTTTTCTATATAAACACAAATAAAATTTTAAAATTAAATATTTGTAAACATAGTGCAATAGAATTGCCCCCGGCAGTTGCTACCACGATACAATTTCGCCTTAATCGGTTCACAGTCTAATGAAGCATTCTGTTCCATTGTTTTAACTATTGTGTCTACTTATGGGCCAGTGATCCTGTTAATTCATAGGTTCTAAAACCTTAATTAAAAGCTGAGTATGTCTCATTCGCCCATCACGGAAGTCGGAACAAATTATGGCTCAGTAAATATCCATGACCAGACCCAAGCTTAAAATGTAAATACAAACCATTGATTTCACCCAGGGCCAACGAAATCATCAAAGATTTTATTACCCCTCTTAACTGATATTTTTAATTGGTTTTTCAGGCTACTGAACTTTTTGATTGAATTTAATGCAACGTATTCAATTGTTTGAGATTCGGGATTTATGGGACAACCACAGCCTCGAATGGAAATATCTGGAATATGGTAATGTTTGTTCCATGCTGAAAACAGTTGGAATTTTTAAATCCTTGACCCAATTACTAGTGTGCGTGGATTTTGTGTTTTTAGAATCTTGTAATGGGTACTTATTTTGTTTGACGCAATGAGCCTGTCCAGAGACGGCGTCACGCGCTATTCGAGACGTTCGCGCGCGTCTGTAGTAGCGCGTGATTAGCGTGTTAATAAATGTGTGACGTTAAATATTTTTTACCAATAATGAATTGAATTGTGCGAGCACGTTTAAACCCGAGAGAGCGAATCATAGTGCTTAATTGCAGTAATGAATACCAACAATATTTATAATTTTTCAGAATATATTTTTATGATATTTTTTTATAAAAAAAAAAAGATTTTTGTATGTTTGGATATTTATTACTCAATACGAATCGCGTACTTAGTCGCAACGGCCAACTAGCCGGTTTATATAATATACCTGGTCGGTGGGACCAAAAGTTGTGGTCGTGGCTGTCTAGTGTGCGAGATCCTTAAGTAAGGATTTTTGAAAATTCATCCCCTGAAAGTTTGAGTAAAGTTCGTCATTTTTTCCGATGCGAAATCCCATCGAGCACATACCTGGTTTCATGATGAGACTGAATCATTTAATTAGTTTACCGCGAAAAGAGATTATGAAATGCGTCGTCGACCACGCGTAATTCCCAGTTTCAGATTTCATCATTATAATTGTGACGCAACAAATCAAGAATTTACATAGTATCTGTTCTTAGTAGTTAGAAATAATATAATAATTATTAATAAATAATAATAATAATTATTAATAAATTATTATTATTACGTACTTATAATGCTCGGGTTAACGTACTCTTTTGCGGTTAGGTGACTGTATAATGATATTGGTTAAGTATTCTGCGGTTTTATGTACCTTAGTTAAGTCAAAACAAGTTACGTAACTAATGTTATTTTATGAACTTACTCATTAGCGTCTTTTTTGATTTTCTGGTTTGTTATTGATTACCTTACCCATATTATATCTTTATTTATTTGGTGTTTGGTCCACCCATGTAGATTTATGTGAAATAAAATATTATGATTTTGGTTTGTTTGTTATGTTAAATTTCTACATTTATATCTGTATTTTTATGATATTCATAATAAAGAGTATTCTAATCATTTCTATTCTAATATTTCACTCGTTTCTTGTTGTCATTTTTTCGCAGTTTATTTAGGAACTTTGGAAAGTATTTTTGCAATCCATGGGAAGCTGCAATCTGTGGGAGTGATTTCGTGGAAAGGGACGGAAGTGTGTAACATGAAACCGGGGAAGCGCGCGCGCGCGTCAAAAAAACAAACTGAGTATTACTCATTTGATAGGTAACCTATAAAATGCCAATTAGTGGTTGGTTTTCCCCATACACAAAATGGCAATTGTTTCCGAGTAGGAAAGCAGATGACTTTATAGTTTTCGCTCCACCTACTAAAATCGCTGTAACGGCTGTCAAGAAAATGATGGCAGCAGACTGCTGGGCCACAAGCCTCCTTCATGTGAGAGGGAACTGGCCGTAATCCACCTCGTGGACCCGCAGTGCTGATTGGTGAATATAAAACGCGCACCGCTGACGCGCGCGCTGTGCACGCTCTACGCGGTAGCCGATGTAATAGACTTGTTTTCTTGTACACTGAGCGACTTTACCCTGGCGACCTCTAGGGTGTTATGTTATAATTAAGTTTTTAGATGTTGTAATTGTTTATTTTATTGTAAATCTATGATTAATTTAAGTGTACTTAACTATCGCATTAGGGCAACCTGTAAAGATAGATCTAAGGAGTTGTATATTAATAAATAAATAAATCATAAGACATACAATCTTAGTGGACTGTAGTAGATTTGTTGAACATTTTCTATTTTGTTAAGTACTTACCTGGTACTTTTTGAAAGGCCTACACTGTCCTCCCATACCTAATTACACTGTAATTCGAAAATATTGTAACAGCCAATTATTTTTAAAAGAGTAACCGTGGAGTTTCTTGCCGGCTCTTCTCCATAGGAAACGACCAATTGGAACCGTGCACCTAGCTTCTGACGTTTCATAAGTGCCCATGTAGGTTTATGTGAAATAAAATATTTTGATTTTTTGACATGTCTTCAAATTTTTTTTGGGCATGGCCGGTTTTCTCATTATGTTTTCCTACACCGTTTAAGAGCAGGATGATCACTATGCATAAGCCTGGTTAATCTTTCTTCATTTATTATTTTACTAACGATCGCAGCCCGTTTGGCCCGATTTTTACGACTAGACAAAACATCGAGATTTCTTTATTATTTGTAAGAATGTTAATTTATTATACACATAAACTATCCGGAATAAATTCTCTAAATTATGTTGAAAATTGCATCAAAATCCCTTGCGTAGTTTAGAAGAACAACGCGGTCACACAGACAGACACGAAAAGAGACTTTATAACTTTTATTGTGTATTATAGATATAGAAGAAGAGTTATTAACCAATTTGCGACAGAAAGCACGTTATTTAACATCACTGATCTATCAAACGATATGGTATTCAAAAAGCCACAGCTTCAGGCGTTGCGTTTCCACTAAAGAGGACACAAGCGGAGCTGAGCGGAGACGTACAGGAATCGTCCAATTACAGACGAGCCGGAAAACGCGATGAGGATTTCAACTATTGCGATTGGTCGACTCCTGTAGATCTCCGCTCAGCTCGCTCGTCTCCGCTTCAGTGGAAACGCACCCTTACACGCATATATTTAGTAGTTACATACAATATAATTAACAGCTTGTCAACTAAGCAAACATAGGTGATACTTCTAGTGTTGCACGACTACCGATAGTTTAACTATCGATATTTTACCTTGGTAGCGAGTAAAACATAATATTATATATAGTATCTCGCTATCGAAAACATCGATGCTGTTGTTTGTATATATATTAGTATTTATAATACAATCGAAATTTGATTGCAGCTTATTACTGATTTTAACTCAATACCAACTCATTAAAACTATCGAAAAACTACAATACTATCAATAGTTTTACCATTGGCGTGCATCTCTACTGTTAATAGAACATCGATGGATAGCGTAACTGATAGTTGCTTTCATGTGTACCTTTGTGACAAATTGCGAACTGGAGATAGTGGCTTGGAGTATCAATCTTGTATATGTACGTACATGTAGATTGTATGTAGGTTGTATATCTCTACGTTGAGTATGAACTATAAAGGCCGACAGCTTAAAGGTCATAGCACACATACCAACTCTGAAGCGGATGGTAACCGTATCAACTCGAGCCGTTTTGTATCCTTTGTATGAAACTCCCTACTGAAAAACACACTAATCGGAATCGTAATGTAAACGATTCGCCTCGGAGATTCTCACTAACCGCGGCGTGGCGCGTGATCAACCAGCGGTCCCCGCGCTTACGGCTCGTCGTCCCCGCGCTTATGCCTCTCCGTCGCCGCGCTTGCGTCTCTTCGTCCACCATTGCCCCTCTCACCCCTCCCGCAGACGGCGAGCCGTAAGTGCGGCTGTAGCCGAGTCGATGCAGATACTTCTAGTGAGGCTCTAGACAAATATTCTATCAGCGATAACGATGATGGAAAAGGCAAAAATGTATAGACTGACATAAGCTATCGAAAAGCTTTTGTCAATCCTGTTGAAAGTCGTTGTAGAAATACGAAACGCTTTCGAAGCGATTGTCACTTGTCTAGGCCCTCTGGTCCGCTTTCGTTACGTGCTTACGTTAGGTTGACGCCTGTTTGACGGCGATGCAAAAGGCGATACGGTGACGATCCCTTTCCAAATTGGTATTTACTTTATTTTATTTTTATTTTATTTATTAGGGTAAACAAACAATTACACATTAAGAATTACAAGAAAAAAAAAAGATACGATACAGAAATGATACAAATGTGAAATCAACTACGTTCTCCACACATACACAATGAGACAATTTGGTAAATTTTAAAACTAGCGTTGTAAACAATAAAAAAAGAGGAATATAAATAGCGAGTTATCAACAAAAATCAAAACATATACATTAAGTTGCCAATAGTGCCACTTATGTAGAACAACAATGTCACATTAACTTTTTAAGTTGTTACGTAACATGAGTCTAAACTTTCCTGGCGGTAAAGAAAATTGATCCAAACTGCAGAAATTCTTATTAAACTTGCTCGTAAGGCGACGGAGAGGTCTCCGTCGCCTTATTTCTTACTACCAGTCGTACTAATGCTGTCGGCATTAGTATGACTGGTAGTAGTGGCGAATACAGGTCGTGCGCGCACCTCGCATCCTCGACATGTTCTAGGAACTAAATAACACAACTTGTTACTAATGTCTAAACAATCATACGAGTTATTGCATAAGTCATACAAAAATTTAGTTTCAAGAAAAGTACGCCTTGAACTCAAAGAAAGCAAATTATATTTTTTAAGTAACTCACTATAAGAGAGATAACAACTTTTTAAGCAGCGATAATGCATGGACTTCAAAAATTTACGTTGTATGCTTTCTATAAACTCAATGTATTTATTGTAGTAAGGGTTCCACCAGGTACTGCATACTCTAATTGAGACCTAACTAATGATCGATATAAATATAAATATGTATTAGGGTGCTTAAATTCTGTGGCTGATCTCATCACAAAGCCGTACATGCGATAAGCATTATTAACAATTTTATTAACGTGTGAGTCCAAATGCAGTTTATTGTCAAGTAATATTCCCAGGTCGCGGATCAAACTCTCCCTAGCCAGAGTCTCACCATGTATTGTATAGGGATATTTAAATATATTTTTATTTTTAGTGAAGGTAATATAACAACATTTAGTGATACTGAGTTGGAGTTTATTTTTAGTGCAATAATCTGCAAGACGATTGAGGTCCTGTTGAAGCAGTTGACAGTCAAGCATAGTTTTAATGGGTCTAAAGAATTTAAGGTCATCTCCGTACAGTAAGAATTTAGAATTAAGAAAGCACATGTCAATATCATTGACAAATATAATAAATAACAAAGGGCCCAGTATCGAGCCTTGAGGCACCCCTGATGAAACAGTTATGGACTTGGAATGGAGACCATTAACTACCACTTTTTGCGTTCTATTATTAACGTAAGAAGTAAACCAACGAAACAAGTCCCCACGAATGCCGTAATGCTAATTTGCCTAAAAGTAATTGATGATCGACTTTGTCAAAGGCTTTTCGGAAATCCGTATAAATAGAGTCCACCTGTACACGTGTGTTTAAATTATTGAATAAATAATCAGTATATTCAATCAAATTTGTAGTAGAAGATCTTTTCTTGACGTACCCATGCTGTTGCTTAATAATCTGATCATGAATAATCGCTATCGCTATCGCTGAGCATGAATATAGCTGATTGTGGACAAGCCTCTCGAAAAGCTTTGACAAAATCGACAGAATGGAAATAGGACGGTAGTTCTCAACTTCATCTTTTGGACCAGATTTATGGACAGGGGTAATATTAGCTCGTTTCCACACCCCCGGGAAAGTTCCTTGGCTCAAACATCTATTATAAATAATATATAGTGGGAGGCTTAAAGTGTCAGCGGTATTTTGCAGGAAGAGTGGGGGGATACCATCGGGTCCTGGGCCCTTAGAACAATCAACGGATTTCAAAGCACTCTGTAAGTGGTCAATACTGATCACAAGATTGCTAACGAGACGACTATTCTTAGCATCGTCAAAGGTTTGCTGCTGCACATCGCTGATAGTGGAAGGCTCATAAACAGAATGGAAAAAGTTTAAAAATAGATTACAGATTTCATCTGGATTGTTGGACGATTGTCGAGGGACAATCGTCCAACAATCCAGATCTGAATCTGTAATCTATTTTTACAAAATAAAATCCATAGCTTCCATTCCTTCAACTATGCATTACGAGGGTAATGCATAGTTGAAGGAATGGAAGCTATGGATTTACGGTTAGATATAAAAGTCCAGAAATATTTAGTGTTGACTTTTATGCTATCCTCAGCTGTCTTTATGTATAGACAATAACATGTTTTAGATTCAGTATGAAATCTCGACCTATATAGTGAAAATTGTTCGTAATCAGATAGATTTCCATACACCTTCCATTTACACCACGCCTTAGTTTTATTTTTAAATATATGTATCAATGATGGCGAGAACCAGACCGGATATTTAGAAGACCTGGCCGATGTTAAGGGAACATGAGCTTTAATAACTTTGAAAATAACCTCATAAAATGTATTTACTGCATCTTCTGCAGACTGCCCCTGCAATAATTCGTCCCAGTTAACTTTGTCCAAATCACCATTAATTTCTTCGTAATTCGCCTTATAGTAAATGTACCTCTGTATAGATTTTCGTGTCATGGCTCGGTTACCTAAATTGAAAGAGGCCAATATACATAGGGGTGGGTGATAAGGGTCTGAGGTTAATAGTGTGTCAGTGGGAGCTATAACAGACCACTCATTATTACTGATCACCAAATCCAAAATCTTTCCGGTCGAATTTTTTATATTATTATACTGGTAAGCATTAAAAATGGACATAAAGATGCTTATGTGTCTACAAATTGGAGAGTTGCTGCTATTTAGATCTTGTATTGTAGAACATGAACCTCCAGTAGCTAACCAATCAACGTCGTGGAGATTGTAATCACCAATCAGATAGATATTTTGAACACTTCCACTCTCAACAACTGCTTGCAAAAGTTCCAAATACGAAAAATAAACACTTTCAGGTGGTTTTTGTGGAATATATGCTGAACATTATGATATCATACTTTCCTCTCGTCGCGCTCGGGATACGCAGAATGACATGCTCAATGTATTGGTTTAATAAATTAGTGGACTCAATTGTGACAGATCCCAATCCCTTCAGTATCGCTATAAGGGTGCCTCCACCGTCCTTCTTTTGAGTAGCCTTGCGATCCCGATCACATCTATATACGGAATACCATTGATCAATAAACTCAGAGTCGAGTATTTGAGGGGTTAACCAAGTCTCCGTCAGTATTATGATGTCATAGCAGTTGGATATAATATTCATAAATAGAACATGCAGTTTAGTGCGAAGCCCCCTACAATTTTGATAGTATATTATTAATTGATCAGCCATAATCGTACAATCGAAGCAGTAATATTAAATAAGTCTGAGCATGTATATAAGCATCTCTTATCAGATGATGTAGATGTACAACTTGAAGTCAAGTATCAATAAAAATAAAGTAAAATTGTTAAAACTCTCTTTTACATAAAATAGCAAGTGGAGAAGATGCACGTATAGGATAATATTGAAAAAACTAAGGTAAGTTATAGAAAACACGAGAACAATATACCAAAACCGCAACATTTATGAAAGCGTAGACATCAGGCAAACAAGATACATCCATGCTATCAATATTCAATATGGATACAATAAAAAATTATGGTATGTGTGCTATGACCTTAACTGAGTCTGTTCCTGAGGTAGCTGCTTGGGGCGGGAGGGGTGTGGTGTTGTGATGCGAGAGCTCAGTGATTCGTCTACTTGTGACAACTGACTCAGTTAGTCGGCCTAATGGTATCGAAAAAGTACTTTGTACAGCCGTTCTGATCTGTAAAAATGTCACCATGAAAACTTAGGTGAAGTGGGCTTGAATTAAGCTGTCATTCCACCTAGGGATTGACAGTTCACTTCAAGCTCACTTCACCTAAGTTTTCACGGTGCCTTTAGTGACCGGCAGGCCTTTTAGGTTGCCATGTCTCCGCTACTGTAGTCTAATTAATATTTTACGATCAACATACACACAAAAACCATTATTCACATATCAAAATGTCTCACTCGTTGAAAAATTCGGTTTATAATAATTTTTCAGTTGTTTATAAAAGGTCATGGAGTATTTACCTATAAAGTATTATAGATTTGAAAAGTGTTTATAAATTCAGTTCTTATAGGCAACTACAGTTTTGAGCCGTTTGGGGTCGGGTCCTGGGGCCCGAGTGCGCGTCTCCTTTTTAAGGAAATCTCCCACCGACTGGTCGACACTTCACGTGACCAGAGGGCTGGCTTGTTCTTTGGCCAAAGAATTAGCATTGCCATTCAACGTAGCAATGCTGCCAGTCTTCTGGGCACGTTTCCGGATGACAGCGATGCGGACGAATACTTCGACGCCTAAAGGTCCCGTTGTTTTTATATTTATTTAATTGTACCCTTTAGTTTTAGTTTTTTATGTAAATAGTTAGTAGTGTTCTATAAATATTGTGTATAGTAATGTAAATAATTCAAATAAAACAGTTCAGGTTAAGTTAAGCATCCGAAAGTCCAAAAATAATACCAATTTTATAGATTTAACTGTCAGTAACGAGACAGAATAGAATTCTTATTGTTATCGACTTCTTTAATTTATTCAAGATTCAGAAAGCCACGAAAGTTTATTCAAACTTTGATTCACGTAAACAGCCTTAGTAACAAAATTCACGAAATCTTCCCTCAGATTTTCTTTGGGAAAATCCCCATGTTTACCGCAACAACAGGTACTTGGGAGGGTTCCTGGTTAATCAATTACAGTTAATCCCTTCTGATGTGTGAAGTAACTTACCCTCAGTCATTTCCATAAGTTTTGACTTGTAATATTATCTTGTTTACACAGATTATGCCATGGATCATAGAAATAAGGATAGTTAATTGATTGAGGCGTGACTTTGCGGAAATCCATTATAAAATACAATAGATGTAGATATATTTAGTAACTTATTCCGCTTAACTATTCTTCAAGAGTCATAAAAAACCCTGTAAGAAATTGACACGTGTTTCACCTCTCAACGAGGCATCCTCAGGATGACGATTGACAAATTGCAAACCAGAACACGACTTAATACCTTAGCTACTTAGACATCGCAAAAATCGAACATAGATATTCATAGCATTCGATAAAGAAATCAGAATTTGTATAGCAATTTTGTGCATATTGAAAATTCTACTACACTTCTACATTTACACATCGTTGAAATTCCGTCTCTATGATTTCAGGATTACTCCGACTCACGCTCGAAGAGATTATGTTAGTTTGCATTGTGAAACAAAGCAAGTTCTAATTTGGTGGATTTACTCTACGATGTGGGTGGACCGAGTAACATAAATAACGACATTTATGGAGACTATTAGAATAGTAGGGAATAGTTCTATTATTTAGTTTCACGCTCATTTTCTGCCGTGGTTTGAGAATTCTAACGTGAAAAAGTGATAGAGTTTCAAGCTGTTCGTGTTGTGAACAGGTTACGAAACAAGTTAACTGTATTTTTTAATAATTTGATTGCAATTAACCCGATGCGTAATGAAACACATGCGTCTTGACTGCATTACTTCTACGCGGCTTGCCCTTAAAGTTTTCAGCATGTTGGTTACAGTATTCACAAAGGAGAAACAAGTTATAGATTGATGTCAACAAGGAGAATGTCTTCCAATATAAGGTGCCTTGTCCCCAACGAAAAGTCCGCTGTCACAACGTATCTGTTTCAGATATTTCCTAATGTCTGGATAAAACGGACGTAATTTTTTTTAATTAGGCATCATTAGATATTTTATAAACTTACTCAAAAATTATTTCCGGTGGGTTTCGTTAAACATGAACACTCGTGTCACTATTAATCAATTATGCTTAAATGTCCCTATAATTAATAAAGGCAAGAACCTCGCTATCATTTATTAAAAAAATAGAAAATTTCACCATAATCAAATTTCAATTTATTCCAAAGCGAAGGCTGCGAGTTGGTACAGGATTACCTGCGTTAGACTTATGAAACGTAAATCTTCTACGTCAAGACGAATTAATGAGATATTGGTAGCCGTTTTAGTTACTGAGATATTAATTGAAACAATAGAGCCAACGATTTATGGCCTATCGCGCACAGCGAAATCTCACCTCGCGATTTTTAATAAAAAATAAAAATATTTTATTATCAGGCATCAAGGCCCATAGGGTCTTAGTATTGCATATTACTTAAAAACTATATTAGTAAAATGCAGGGACACTTAAAAGAAAAAAAAACACAATTACAGAAAGGTTTATCGAGTCTTGTTGCCAACATGTAGCTTGGTAAACCTCCCCATTGTAGGCCCATCCAGCCTCTCTGCAAATACCTTTAGAATGCTGTTGCTGCTTCCCCTCACTCGGGATATTACTGAGGCAACTTTCTTTTTTAACCGACTTCTTCAAAAAGGAGCAGGTTCTCAATTCGTCTGTAAATATTTCACTTTTTTTCAAAAAAAAAAGTGTTTTTTTTTGGAAGTCGGTCGTTTTTTTTTAATTATTCGCGCGGTTTATATTCAGTGTACGGCACATGGGTAGACCATCATGACCTGGGTTAGGACATAGGCTTCTTTTTATCTCGATTTTGGATTTAGACTTATGCGGGTGAAAACGCGTGGCGCAGCCAGTATGGAAAATAAAAAATAGATTGTTTTGGTGGTTAAAATGTTAAATCAAAATGAGTAGGTACTTATGTATAACAAATTACTCCTCTAAATAACGAAAAAGCAAAACACATCGCACAACTTTGTAACGTAGTCACGAAACCGACTAACTTTGTAATGTACGAGATAAAAATGATGTATCTCGTATACAAAACTGGAGTAGTTTTATATACGAGATAGATTATTTTTTATCTGGTGGATAAAAACTATTAAATTTATATTGTAACATTTTTGAAATTAAAATGCTACAAGAAAGTAGGTACCTACATAGGTACCAAGGTACAAAGTAACGGTCAATGCCAAAATACTTTCGTCACCGGACGTAGAACTATTTTGGTCAAAGGGCCTAGACAAGTGACGCTTCGAAAGCGTTTCGTATTTCTACAACGACTTTCAACAGGATTGACATACCTAAGCTTTTCGGTCAGTCCTATACATTTTTGCCTTTTCCATCATCGTTATCGCTGATATAATGTCACTTTGTCTAGGGCCTCTGCTCATTGTACGATAGATCTGTTTTACGGACTCAGCATTATAAAGGTTGTAATGTCAATATCACCGAATGACACAACCATCTTCTTTGCATGGCAGACCGAATTTAAAATGTGGCACTGACAGATTCTGACAAAAAAAAAAAAAAAAATTTCATTTAATGGCCAGGCAATTAGAAAGTTTTAAGGTTGATGTCAACTCGACATTGGTCAAAGGTATATAGTACAGTAATTTATTTCAGACTTTTTCCATAGCTTTTGTACTGATATGCTATTTTGATCTTTGTTATCAAGTATTTAAATATCGTTTTCTATGCAATAGTTTGCTCAGTGCCGTAGCTTCGAAAGGCATTTATGTGTCCTGGCTTGTTAAAAGATAGAATTTGGAAACAGACGAAGGTATTAAAGAATGGACTGTAGGTACATGATTAATTTTATGCCAAAATGTTAAGATTTATCTCAAAATAAGCGAAACAAGATGGTAACAGCAATCAGAAACTCGAATTACAGAATTAATTATCCTAACGAATATTTTAATGCGTAGGTGTTAGGGTTACCAAAAGGAACTTTCGAGATAATACTATTTTGGTAAAAAAACATCGTGAAAAAGATTCTCACATAGTCTCTTTGTCGTTCGAAATGTTTCACAACAATTGCCTACAACAAGAAATTCGTTGTGCTACGGGAAATAATGTGTTGTTTTTTAATTGTTTTTTTTTTTGCTGAATGGGCTGGCTCTTGAACTCGATCACGCCTGATGGAAAGCGATGGATAAGTTCTATGATGGAATGAGCATGCACAGAAGATGCCTGTTCACTCCTGCTTTGAAGGCATACTATACATGGAAGGTCACAGACGCTGGCAGAGAATTCCACACTTTGGCTGTGCGCATAATAAATGTGGAGGAGAAGCGCTGAGTATGACTGGTCGAGATACCAAGTGTGGATGATACCCTGCAGTACGTCTGGTATGCCAGTAGTAAAAAGGCGATGGTGGTATCAGGTCGTGGAGCTCCTGCGCACACTCACCGAAGAACAGTCTTTAGAAGACCGACAGGCAAGTGATTATGTTAATAATAATGGATGAAAGTACTAATACAAAATAAATTCCAAGACAGAGGATTTGGGGTTTTTGTCAGACCCAAGGGCCTCTGCCTTGTACTCTGACTTTACCCCTTTTTTTTTTTTTACTTTTTCGAAAGTCCTAAAGGTATAGCGGGGCCCTTGGCAACAGGCAACTGAAAGAACACGGGTGGGTTTTAGTCAGTAAAAGTCTGGCACGCCCTTCCGCTCCGCCCAGAGCGGGAGAAGTCATTTGATGATTTCCCACCCTCAAAAAAAAGGGTTACCAAAAGGAACTTTCGAGATAATACTATTTTGGTAGAAAAACATCGTGAAAAAGATTCTCACAGTCTCTTTGTCGCTCGAAATGTTTCACAACAATGGCCTACAGCAAGAAGTTCGTTGTGCTACAGGAATAATGTGGTTTTTAAGGTGAAATTACCGATTATTATGTTTATTTAAGTTAACAAAAATGGATGAAAGTACTAATCCTTACATATTATAAAACAAAGTCCTCCGCCGCGTCTGTCTGTCAGTCGTCCTGTACGCGATAAACTCAAAAACTACTATTTTCATGTTGTTTTCACCAATGGATAGTGGTTCTCGAGTAAGGTTTTAGTTCATGATAACCGACATCCACGCGGAGCGAAGTCGCGGGCATCAGCTAGTCCATATTATAATATTATAAATTCGAAAGTAACTCTGTCTGTCTGTTACCTTTTCACGCCTAAACCACTGAACGGATTTCGATAAAATTTGGCAAGGAGATAGATGGCATCCCGGGGAAGGATATAGGCTACTTCTTATCGACATACCACGCGGGCGAAGCCGCGGGCGGAAGCTAGTTAAAAATAAATTCCAAATCAGAGGCCCTTGGGCGGCTTTAAAACTCTGACACCAGTCACAAACCACACGAAAAGATGAAGAAACATAGATTGTAGGTACTTCAATTATTTAAATTATAATCCCCAAAGCAAAGGAAGAAACAAGCAAAATACTCTCTTTCCATTAGGTTTTCAATTAGACAACCCTGTACCATTCGTTTACGGTTCGCGTAAAATTTACTACGCGTAATTACATCTCTAGATAGGTCGTTAGCAGGGTTACGTTAGGTATGTAAGGGATTCCCTTCGAGAAAAATTCAGAGAAATAGATATTCTGACTGTAGCCTCACAATATATATTTGAAAATCTATTGTATGTACACAAAAATATATCTAATTTTAAGAAAATGTCCGATATTCATAGTTTAAATACCAGGAATAAACACAATCTTGCTGTACATCGCACTCGTCTCCACAGAGTAGGCAACTCGTTCATGGGTCAATGTATACGCTTTTATAACAAACTTCCCATTGACATTCGAAACTTACCCATTAAACGATTTAAAAGCTGCATTAAAACCAAACTTTGTAGAAAAGGGTACTATAAAATTTCAGATTATTTAGAAGACAAAAAAGCATGGGATTGAGCTGCTCGCTCTGCTAAGCATTGTAACATTTTGAATAATATGGAAAATCATCAAAGTATATCAACCAGTTTTATTTACAAATTGACATTATTGAATATTCTATACAAAATGACATGATTACTTTGTAAAGTATTTTATTATTGTGAATGTGAGGACTATGTGAATTTTTTTAATTTGTTTTTTTCGTTCTCAGTTAATTTTATCATTGGTCTGGCAATTTGAGAATTTTATGCGGCCTACCCAAATGTCCTTTCTTTGGTATTGTTCGTCGAGTCGCTGAGCTCCTTAAGTTCTGAGTTGAGCTCCGCCATTACTGACAAATGCTTGCACTGACTGGACAGGTCCACTCAAATCTGTGTGGTTCTTTCCTCAAAAGACCATTTCAGACTCGAATTTACATGGTCCTCATATAGCTTGACCAAGATTATGTCTGGACTTTAAAAGAGACTGTGACCTCTGAGTTTGTTTCGGCCTTTCTTCTCAGAGTAGTCAGATAGGAAACGCCGACCTCATCTAGCTTATTTTTAATATTTTTTAATATGACGTGTAAAAGTGATTCCAATATCCTATTTACAGAATAAACAATTTCATTTCAAACAATTTCATTTCATTTCATTTACTACGTGAGCCGTGAATCTCAATTTATAAAAAGATTTAGATTTTATTTTTATTCACGATGTGTCACTATGACGTAATAGTACCGGTTTGGTTACGTAAAGGAGGTTTTATTTAAGAATTTACCAATAAATTGCTTGGTTATGCCGTAGGCCGAAACTGTCATTTTCAGACAGAACTGACAGTTGAATGGCTCTCTGCGTATGACAGCTTGTCCTGTAAACAAAAGATGGGAGGAAAATCTTAACTAATACTATAAATGCGAAAATGAGTTTGTTCGTTTATTTGTTACGCTTTCACGCTAAAACGTCTGAACGGGTTTTGATGAAATTTGGAAATTTTCGGAGAAGGCTACTTTTGATTCTGGATCGCGAATTCGCGGGAACAGCTACTATTTATAACAAGAAAAAATTATGTAGACAATAGCGGTAAATGATTTTTCTCAAAAATGCTTGGAAATTCGAGGTTTATTTTGACAACCTTCTTCGACATAAATCGAAAATGCTGTTTGTACTGGTCGAATACATGCGAGGGCGGCTGGCAATTTTTGTATGAAAATCCATATATGTCGTGTTTGGCGGCCGAATAAATTAGTATGAAAACTCTTATCTGTCATGTTATTTTAAAATGGAAAAAACTTTTTACTTCAACACATGGCAACCAAAGATCAAAGATTTTATTTAAATTTCGATTTGGCTTGCAAATAGAGCTGTTTAAAGTAAAGAAGAAAAAAATGAACATATTGGCGGGTGAAAGGTTATTGTTGGCATTGATTCTGGAATGTATAGATACCTAATTTATTTACTTAGTTTGAATTTCCGCGCATTATTTGAGAAAAGTTCTATACAAGCCTTGGCCGCAACTAGGCATTGATGGACTCACGTATGTGTGCCTCGGCTTTACCTCGGCCCGTATTTTCACGATCGTCCATCAATGCCCTTGATCCAGGCCGCTATAGTAATGTACTAAATATTGGACGTAGGTCGGTATACTGACTGCAATCAAATAGCACTAGTTTAGCAAAAGGAACTTGGGGGCTACACAAATGTTTGGAACTGCATGATTCGGCAAAGACACTCGGCTTAGCTCGATTTGTACTGCCGACCC
The DNA here is from genome assembly GCA_948473465.1 of Lithophane ornitopus. NCBI lineage: Eukaryota > Metazoa > Arthropoda > Insecta > Lepidoptera > Noctuidae > Lithophane > Lithophane ornitopus. The sequence goes on along the minus strand of OX419632.1, from coordinate 10,600,236 downwards.
GAGCTTGAGTGTAGACGCCGAATGAAAAAACTCGAAATATTCCAAAATACATGCAAAGTCACACAAATTCCTGTAGACTTCAAAAACAACCATTGGCTAATTTTGAAAAACATTCTAAATTTCAAATTCCTTGATAAACCAGTTATAATGTAGATAACGGGTTTACCAAAGCTTACCTGTTTACATACGTCAACATTTTAGTAGGTATTTGAGGCTAAAATTAAAGCTTAACGGCAAGTTAGTTCTTTCCTCAAAATATCTAATCTACATGGTCCTCACATGATCTGACCAAGATTTGAACTTTGACCCGCGAGTTTGTTTCGCCATTTCTTCTCAGAGGTAGTCAGATAGGAACGGACTTCTGAAATTAAAGTTATTTTTAATTTTTTTAACTGTTTTTTTTTTGGAAGTCAGTTGTTTTTTTTCTGTAAAAAGTTTTTATTTTCCATTTTTTTGTGGTGGTAGGTAGGTACCTATCCCACACAAATTCGAATACTTACCATAACAAGCTATGCAAATAACAGTGACAGGAACTTATAACATCATCCACATAGGTTAAGAGGGCAAAATACGTAGGTATTATTGAAACTTTCACGGGTGTAAGTATGTCACTAGAATAATAAGTTGAATATTGTTGCCTGTAGATATATCAAATAATCTTTACTTTTCAGAATGGTTTCAGTATCATTATTAGTTCGAGAGGTTTTTTTTTATGCAAGGTGCATAAAAAAACCTCTGCAGGAGTCACCCCTCCAGCATTATCCGGCTCAACAACACATACAATTTTATATTATTCCCCATACGTACAATTTTCCCTGCATCTTCACCATTTTCATAGAAATCTAGCGTGAATAGAGCACTTCTACGCGGGATACCTACATCCGAATCCTGCTATAGTGGCGCGCGTTGCATAGAGAATATTTATCGGCAACTGGGAAGATACGGAATAGATTTTTGAGAATGCCTTCCGAGACAGCATTCACGATAGGTATCTAAAGTACAAACTGACGAACGAATCCGATGAAATGAAAATCGACTATTTTCAGAGAGGACTTTCTAATATTTTTCTCAGAAAAGTATCGAGAATGTTTCACAAAGTTCGAGTTTTCAATAAGAATTCTTTAAAATGACAATCGGTACTGTAGGTTCCCATTAGTGAAAGAATTTTCGTAATCGGGTCAGTAGTTGGGAAGATTACAGGGATATACAAACTCACAAATGTTAACCCTTTTTAATATTAGTGTAGAAAGAAAGAAAGAAAGAAATAAAAATTGTTTATTCTGCAAAAACCAAACACACATTACAAAAAAAAAATACAAAATACACATTCAAATTAGCCAAGTGTACAAAAAAGAAAGTTAACTGAAATGTAAAACACATGTTGTTTTACATTTCAGTTAACTTTAATCTATTTAAAAGCTGGCCACAAATCCAAAATCAACAAAATTTTATCAGGTGCTAAATTTACCCGTGTTTTTTAAACCACGTGATGGTTTAAAAAACATGCTGAACATACATTTTTTACGTAAGCTGGAGTTTTTCAACTAATTAAAAAAACCGTTCGTCAGCCCGTGCTTCGTAAAGCACCTTCGTTATTACTTTATTAGATGGGTTTAAAAATTTTGCACTTCATATACATCGTGGTGGGTGAAATTGGTTTAATTTTCAAACAACAGCACATTGAGGTGGGCACATTATGGTTTTATGAGTAACCTGGTTGCTTTACATGATATTTTATTTAAAATCTGCATTATGAAGTCTTCTTTATGAATGAAGTAATTGAAATAACATTCATGTTTTGTATATAAATCTTACCTGAAAAAAACCACATGATAAGAAACACATTTAGTGTAGCACGAAAGCGAGTAGATACATCGAAATGCGACAGAAAACTTATAAAATTAAGACGATGGCAAAATAATACATAATAATGAACAATATCTAATTATTTGTTATTCACGAACTAATAATGAACGTACCTTACACAAAACAACAAACGGCACCAAACAGCCTCATTTTATCGCGATTGTTCCAACATTCGAACAAACTTTCTATCCTACTTTCAGAGTAAACGCTGCGTACTTATGACAGCAGCAGATTGCCAAGTTAAAGACAGCTCCCAAGACAATCATTTGAAATAAACAGAACAATTAACATGTTAATTACATGCGGTATAAACTTTAGATTTCGTGTGCACTTGCAGGAGGTGCAGAAACTTTGTGGAATTTAGATCATCTTGTGTCTGCTTCGCTGTTTCATTGTTCTGATGGGTTGTGATTGTTTAAGTTATTGTGTGAGTTTGAGTCAAATTGTCTGTCGTAAGCCTCAAGTTTATTGGAATTAAAGTTGGAAAGGAGTAGTGCACCATCAAATACTATGTTCATAATAATCAGCCTATGATGTTCCCACTTCTGGGACACAGGCCAAGAGGGTTGTGTCCCAGTAGTGGGAACATACTGAGAGGACTCAGTGAGAAGGAGTGGGCCGTAATCTACCACGCGGGCCCAGCGCGGGTTGTAAAATGTCACATGTCTTCGATTTTTTTGGGTCTAGGACAAGCCTGTTTCCTCACGATGTTTTCCTTCACCGTTCTGAGAGCAGTGGTGATGAAATAATTTAAAAAAGAAAAGCGTTTCACTGAGTTCGAACCCTACTCTACTACTCCAATATGTTGGGTGCAGCAATTTGAACAACCAACTGGAACCGTGTAAATCGACTGCAAAATGTTTAACGTTGAAGTTACTTACGATACCATTCGACCGCCTAATGACTTTCTGAACTGAGCAACTGTGCAAGGCAACCGAATGTTGGCGGAAAGTATTCCAATATAAATACCGGTGCTCGTTGCAGTGATTTGTTGATTCGTTCATAGTTTTAAAATAATTTCTTAAAACTAAATTCGTTCATAGTGTTAGAAATTAAAAAGATTATTTACCATCTGCCTCCTGGCACCATACATTACTTTGGTATGAATTGCCTGCCAAAATCCCGAATAATACGCGATTATATTGAAATGAAAACATCTTGCCTTTTAAATACTAATATAAACATTTTACAATCAGGAGGAGCTCGTGGCTAAGTAAAAACAGCCGCTCGGGTCGATCCAGTAGGTTAAGCTACGCTTGCCGGGGTTGGTCCGTGGATGGGTGACAACTTTACATACCGTGACTCCTCCGTGTCTCGGAAAGCACGTTAAGCCGTGAGTCCCGGCTGTCATTCGTGGATCTTTGACAGTCGTTACGGGTCGTCAGAAGCCCGATAGTCTGACAACTAGTCTTACCAAGGGGTATCGTTTTATCCAGCTACTGGGTTGTGGAGGTCAGATAGGCATACGCTCCATGTAAAAAACTGGTAATCAGCTAACTCCGGAAGCCGACATAATTTGGAAAAGGCTAGGAAGATTGATTGTTTGTCAAACGAGTTTTTCCATTTCTAGTGATGGCCACCAACGAAATTCGAAAAATGACAATAATTTTCAAGTTTTGGATGAAGATGAACTTATTACTACACAAACAGTACTGAGACATGTAGTTCGGCGCCGAATGATATTATGAGTAGAATGGTAAAATTAAAGTAATAAAAACTAAAACCCAACTACGACAAAAATGGTATACCACAGACGGACAAATTAAAAATCCGGAATCATTTTGTATTCTCAATAAAAAGATCGTTTCAGCAACTACTCAAGAAATTTTAATACTCTCTTCTATCACCAAAATATTCGTCATTAAATTTTCTCGTTCCAGGCTCTACGTAGTATATTGGTTGTCGGTTACACGCACGCGAGTACGTACGATAGTGCTCAGAAACCACTTAACCCCGTCAGTTTTGGCGGTCGCTTTGCTGGAGAGCAGTCTGTGAATGTGTGATAAGTATAGCTAAATGTAATTAGGGGAAGTGGAATTAAATGGGATGTATGAAGTGCTTTTTGTTGAAAGTTTTGAAGGACATTTCAGACAACAAAGAATTGTTGGCGTGATCGTGAATTAAATAAAACAGCTGCTAAGTACATTTATGTTTGCATAACTCGTCAAAATGTACGGAACAGCTGTTTTTTTGCTTTTGCAAAAGCTAAGATATAGCAATGCGCAAGCTAAGAGTAAATGTACTGAAAATGTACGAGTTATGCGAACATAAATGTACTGAACAGCTGTTTTTTTTCGCTTCATAATGATGAGTACAATGACTCCTTAAGAGGTTGTTGGTGTTTTACCAATAACCCTGTATATCGGATAAATATCAAATACTTATCGTATTTTTTAAATCTTTATTGTAATTGGATTTTGTCCGAACCCTGCAAAAATTATCATAAGAAATATCTTCCTCAATAAAATGGTCTATTATTAATCGTAGATGCTATATTTGGAAGGATCATCCAGGCTTGTGTCTAATGAAATAAGCGACAGCAGAAACCTCATTACGGGGATAGGAAAAGGTTAAGGAAAGATTATGGGGATAACGATAAGGATTCCCATCATCACTAGCGTTTAACCATGGATGTACCTCTTTGGCAACAAAGTGTTCGCCATTAATTTAATGCTAGTTATAATCTGATCCCTGATCTGCAGAATGCGTGGTAACCGCATTGGAGGCCTGTGTCACAGCATTGGGAACATTATAGGCTGATAACGCTATGTAGTGATGGATTCATTAGCATTCGCATTCATTGTTAGCAAGTGAATTCTCATTTAGCATTTAGCAAATGAAATGTAGTTCCGAAATTCTGTGAATACTAAGAGTGAATTTATTCATAATTTTTCATACTATTATATGTCAGAGCGTCGACACACGCAGCGGTAGATACACTTAAATAGATAATACACGCCAATATGTACGCAATAAATACACGCCACATGTCCTAAGGCGAACGCACCTTTTAATTCGCATATTAATGAAATTCACATACTTCATTATTATATCAATTATCGTCATATTAGCTATTAGCAATTAGCATAGCAATATCAATTATCATGCTAAGGAATTCACATGCTAATGAAATTAATGAAAAATCGCATTAATTGCCATTACTAACGCTATGTGTAATCGTTTCCAATCACCAATTCACAGTGGATTGTGCTTCCTACTCATTCCATCTTCGGTAGAGTTGAAGATGTAGAAGAGGAAGACGGTGAAGCCCTTCAGTGCGACAGTCACGTTTTAAGTAGACTTGAATAACTGGCAAAATGTGGGTGTACTATTAGTTACACTCTGCCTAACCCTTCAGGTAATACAGGCGTTATGTGTTTGATAATAATAATCACTGTGTCGGGAAACTTACTCATAACATATTATACAGTGGTCTTAAACAATATAAAATTGACGGCCATTTACAAGTTTCCACTGATAAACACGAAAAATAAAACGAAAAAGAAGATCGATATAAAATTACTATTAAACATAAATTAGGAAATAAATAGTACATAAGTACTCGATAATTAATACAAAATCACTAAGTTAACTAACTAGAATCAAAATGTTAATAGTTTTAAACCTGTATGCGTATATTTAAACCGTTTCGGAACGTGAGAGTTTCAAAATGAGTCGGTGGAAAATTGTACTGTATTATGTTCAGTTTTGAATGGTTTCACCTTTAAAGTTTCAAATTAATTTTACAATTATTTTGGTATGCCACGGGAATTATGCAAAAACGTTAATTTTAAATAAGATTGCGAAGATGGCATAGCTTCCACACAATAGGCATAACGGACAGTCCTGTATGCAGAGCGTGCATGGAGGCTGAGGAAACCGTCGCGCACGTGCTCATTGAACGCACGGGCGTCACCGAGATTAGAACTGAAACCGTCGGGTCACCCAGATCTTACACGGAGGTTCTGAACAAACCAGGACACTTGGTTAACTTCTGGAGGGAGGTGGGCTTGTTGGAATAACCTCCAACGGCCGCCATGGCTAGTGTTGCCAAATCCGATTTGTTTTAAATCTGGATTTAGGGTTGTGTGAAGTGTGCCATCGGGACACAAAAAAAGTCACTTTGATTGTCTTGGAAAATATTGTGCCGTTTTTGGAGCGGCGCCGACGTTGAGTCTTTGTTTTGCACTGCTGCCTTCACTACTTCTTTGACTTTACATACTTCTTCATAGAGGTGATCCATGTCGAAGATTTTCAATTACGTGGACCATCGACGCGTATGTGAATGAGTCGTCCTGGACAGTTTTTGATTTATCGCGACATTTAGTGTCCCGATCAGGTGTAGGTACATGTCTGCCGCATGCTGGACAAATGGTGGGCAAAACAAAAATAGCACAGAACTGGTGCCCTGAGACCGCGAGATGAGGTCGCGCCAGGCCACGTAGGACATGTCGGGACGAACTGGATAGGTTCCGTCCAAACTGGAAGGAGGACACGCGGGCTCGCGAAAAATAGAAGGAGTGGGGAGGCTTTTGCCCAGGAGTGGGTCCTGGACAAAAGCCTCCCCACTCCTTCCATTTTTCGCGACAACTACAATGACTCCTTAAGATGTTGTTGGTGTTTTACCAATAACCCTGTATAAAACGGGTAAACAGGTTGTAAAAATACCCATCATATACTAAGAATCTCACTTGGATAGTTCAATATGAAGAGACCACATAAAATATGATGTGTGTTTTTCTAATGTAGTCAAAAACGATAGTGAATGAATAATCCCACGGGAACGTAATATCGGGATTTAAAATAGCCTATGTGTTAATCCAGGTTATAAACTATCTGTGTGCCAAATGTCATCCATATCCGGAACATACAAACAAACAGTGAACAGGACAAAAATTCTTAATATAATATTATTGCTTTTTCTAAAAAAAAAAAAAATTTCGACATCAGACTCGTTCCCACACCTCGTAGGTACCAATAAATTTTCATATTTTTTTCAATGTTCAGTTTTGACTTCGTTACAATTTATTTATTATGTATCCATCCCATACTTCCCGCAACACGGGCAATATTTCCCTTTTTTATAGATTAAAAACATATCTGCGGGCTGCAACAACATAATATAACATGATAATAATAATGTAGTCGGTAGTTTAAATATGATTGTATGTAGTAGGTACATAATATTATTAGTAGGTGCATTAAATTTTCGCAGCCGCCATCTTGGACTTTCATTTTGACCTCACTATCAACTTTAGCAACCTCGAAAACTATGAAAACGATACCCATGACGAAAAATGTTAATTTCAAGTTAATCAACCCACGCAGTAAAATCCCCTTTTTCACCCCAATATGAGTAGATTTTCGAAAAACAGTTAAAAAAAAAAGTATAAATTCTGAGTTTGCAGTTAATCGAACCGCGCGTTAAAAGTCTTAGTTTTGAAGAGGAGAATATTAATAAGCCGACCGATTGAAGAGCGCACCGGAGGATGCATTTCGGAGTATAGGTACACTCCGACCAAACCTAGGCTCCGATTACCACGCTTACATAGGAACAAGAAAAACAGGGCCTTGGACTAGCAGCTTAGGAATTTTCTCGAGGCAGATACACACTCTGGCAGAGCAGGATCGAACATCGTATCGATGGGGCCAGGCTTCTCACTGGCAAACTATACTGCTTCAGGGAAGGCAATATTCAACCACGAGTGATGCGCTTTATAAGGTGGACGTTCTCGGGGACTGGAATTAGCCCTCAATATGGTACCTACATGATTTTATCATGTACCATGTCAGCGCATCGACTTCCCGAAGCAGAAAGTTTGTGCAGTCTGGGTCGCTACCGCAGTTTCTAACAACAGGCATTACCTGTTCATAAGTCAGTTTATCCCACGGAACCCAAGAATTATGGACCGATCACGTGTTTTTCGAGAGTCTATAAAGTTCTTACATAAGAGAGCAAAAATAGTAACTCCACTTTTTTTGAAAATATGTTTCTTGCACCATCCAAATCGCAAGAACCAGTTCTACAAAATGGTATACAACATTAAGTCCTAAGTCTTAAAACACCTAAGTTAATTTATGTTACAAGGTAAATAGTCTCAAGTCCACAATATCAGATAAGAATTAACTTTATTGTAATTATGTGTAATACATAATAATTCCATCTAATAATAATAAAAAATACTGTTGAGTTTAGTTAATTGATTCAGGCGTGACCTTGCGGAAATCCATTATAAAATACAATAGACGTTGATATATTTAGTAACCTATTCCGCTTGACTATTCTTCAAGAGTCCGAAAAACCCTGTAAGAAATCGACACGTGTTTCACCTGCGCGACGTGTTACCACACCGAGCGCTGGACTTTGCGTCCAGCGCTCGGTGTGGTAACACGTCGCGTTCTGGTTTGCAATTGGTCAATCGTCATCCTGAGGATGCCTCGTTGAGAGGTGAAACACGTGTATCCGCGCATTTTTGCCTCTCCTGTTAAATTCTCGTTTTATCACATAATGTTGTATACCTCTGAGGTACAGCATTGACAGTTACTCGATTATGTTCTATGTTGGAGGGTTTGGTTTCCGCACTTAGTCCTTCAGGTGGACTATTGTGGCCCATGGCGCCCGATCGGCTCGATTACGTCTGCTTGACAAAATAGATGTAGGAGAACGGGTCCCGCGGTATTAAGGAGCTACTCCTCATAGACATGGCCAGAGCCAACAGGTTCGTCGATCCTATAAGCATCTGAGGGCTTAGACAAGTGACAATCGCTTCGAAAGCGTGTCGTATTTCTACAACGACTTTCAACGGGATTGACATAAGCTTTTCGATAGCTTATGTCAGTCTTATACATTTTTGCCTTTTCCATCATCGTTGTCGCTGATAGAATGTCACTTTGTCTAGGGCCTCTGTTGACATGTTGAATAGATTATAAGAAAGCCTACAACTCGATGCACATACATGGCTCATGAGGGTGCTGGAGTTGTACTACTCCACATCTTTGTATCCACTCCACATTTATCTTGTACAAATCCACAGAGTATTCTACAGAGTTTAAGGTGGACGGACAATCCGGATCTATAGGTCAGTCTGTTATTTGTTTTTCTTTTTTATTAGAAACGTCGACTCCGCAGTATTGTACCTATCCTAAGACAAATTCGTCGTGCCATTTAAGTGTATAACAAATTGGAAAATTTCAAAATAGTGCCGAATATACAGTGCTATAATAAAATACATACTTGACAATACTGTACTTTATTGTTTCGGAAACAACGCCTGATGGGCGTAGGATTGCTTCACCCCAAGCTGGCCAAGCTGTTCATTGACAAAGAGTTGAGAGAGAGTTGAGGGTGGAGAGTGTTGTTCATTAAGAGGTTGTACAAACTGTGCAAGTGACCAAGTGAAATCCGCCATGTCCGATAACGATTCTAGTATACCTGGCTCTACAGCAACAGTGAAGGATGATGCAATGTGGAAAAATATATATTTAGCTCAAGATATTACACAATACACTATGTTGGTGTTGTCACTAGCTGCATTGGTGTACGGAGTGGCATCATGGGGTTTTATAAAAAAGTTTCGTCATTATAGAAACTATGTCTATCTGAATGCAATTTTAGCAAACTTTTTATACTACACTGAGTTACGTACAATACCGAGGGGAGTTTTTAGAAACGCCCAAGGAAATCAATGGATAAATAATGAAATTCCTCTTTTTTTTAATTCGTACTTCTTTTGTGTAAAGAGCCACTGGTTGTTAGTAATATGTCATATATTTTACGTAGATTTTGTAAAAATTTTCAATGGGCGTATCCACAGGATATATTTAAAAAGTAGCCTCTTTGCCTGGCTTTTGTCTTTTATAACAAATGCCATATTTATTTTCTGTTTGGCACCATATCTCTTTCCATTAGTTACTCCCGAAAACGCTGGTGCATTCGCCTTTGTAAAATTCTTCCGGGGAAGTTCAATTTTTGCGTTGATAGTCAACTGTTTTTTTTACATTATAATTGTATTGTCACTTTGTCATAGTTTCCATACAAGCACAAACCCAGCTGCTAACATAATACGACGCCTTTATATAGCCACTTTGATATTCATTCTGAGTGACGTCTTCATGTTGAGTGAATATTTTCTTTTATTTAACGTTCCCAATGAATTAAATTGGTGTATAACAATGGCAATTTTGCAAATAATAGTAAGGAATTTTAATGCATTTATATTACCCATTTTTTTGGTAGTTCTAAAGAGTAACCGAAACTTATGGTATGAATTTTATAAAAATAAATTAATTAGACGGTCGCTATCGACAAGTATTAGGCATGAAAGTATCAACATGGATGGAAGAATTATTAGTTTTGAACTGTCGGCGGATAATATTGTACATATTTAATATAGATAAGTAAATACCAAAAAACACATGTCATGTAAAATAGAAACAGGAATATATAAATAATAATAACATGAATGGAACAGTTATTAGTGCCGAGCTGTCGGCGGATAATATTGTACATATTTAATATAGATAAGTAAATACCAAATAACAAAAGTCATGTAAATAATAATTTAACTAGCTTGCAGCATACCCCAATACCTATACCGAATTATTTTTATTACTTTTATTCCATCGCACCAGATAACTAGCTATATAGCTATCAGTAGAGTGTGGTCATAATTGAGGATATGGTGTGGTACAAACCCATCTAATATTTTTTGTACCATCTGTGAAGAACTACTACTGGTTGGCGTGTGTTTTACGAGCCGAGTTTTGTTTGACACGTGGACTTTGTAAAAGTTTTCAATGGGCATACAATATATAAACAGGAGATATTTGAATAGTAGCTTCTATGCCTGCCATAATATGTGTTTAATAATATATTTTTTCTCTGTTAATTTGCTTGCCCAGATTAGCCTGTGTCCCACATTGGGAAAATTATAAGCTATACTCCATTTGAAATAAGATTATACATTTAAATAAGCCTTTTTTACAGTCCGTTCAACCGATTTTGACTTCTAAGTAATAAGTTTTACCCAGCGAAGCCAAAAAAAGAGGGTTATGTGTTTGACCTGTATTTATGTGTGAGTGTATATCGCCTCTATGTTCCCTCGTAACTACTAAACGGCTAAACCGATTTTAATTAATGATAATATGTCGTTAGATTCGTCTTTATTGCGCGAGTGTCACTGAGTATTCAATTGTTTCGGTCTACCTACAGAATACATTTGCACAATTTCAATTTACTATTCATTTGTGTTACAAAATTAGCATAAGGCATCTGATAAAAATAATTTAAGCTATTTTCTAATTAAATCATTCACATCTTATGACTCGCTGTAAACTATGATTTACTAACCACTGTAAATTATCTTAGAAATACAATTGATTTAGAAACATATATTATGAAGTACTTATTTTTTATTTACTTTAAAGATTTATGGGTAGGATGATCACCTCAATAGCTTTGGATCAACGCCTACTTCACCGTAAAAGAAGATCGGTGAATCCTTACTAATATTATAAATTGCGAAAGTAACTCTGTCTGTCTGTCTGTCTGTCTGTCGCGTTTTTACGACAAACCTACAGAACCGATTTAAATGAAATTTGGTACACAGATAGTCTAGAGCCTGAGAAAGGATATAGGCTACTTTTTACCCGACTACGGCGAAGAAAAAAGGAGGGTTATGATTTTGACCGTTATGTATGTATGTATGTATGTATGTTCATCTGTTCCCACATATCTTCTAAACGACTCATCACAATTTGACAAATGAGGTATCGTTGGAAGCGTCTTGATCGTCCGCTGGTTATAGGCGTCACATTAAATTACAAATGGTGCCCTCTAGAGGACATAAAGTCAGGAAATAACAAAAAAAAATTGTTTAATCTTACCATGTTGGGTATCAAATGAAAGGGCTTAATGAGTACATTTCAAAAATATATATATTATAAACCCAAAAGAAAAAAAAAACATTAAAGTAATAAAAACTAAAACCCAACTACGACTAAAAAGGTATAAACAAGACACCGCAGACAGACAAATAAAAAATCCGGTGTCACACGTAATCTGCTCGATTTATGCCCTAACACGTGTGACAGTAGTTGGGTTTCAGTTTTTATTACTTTAATTATCGACATACCACGCGGGCGAAGCCGCGGGCGGAAGCTAGTCTGTAATAATCCTATCCCACAACCATCAAACAGTTCTATAGCGCTTTGGGAGTTAATTTGTCAGAGTGGTGTACAGACAGATGTGCCCTCGAGATGTAGGTTTTATCAAAGGACTGCTAATCAAAAGCCAGACTTGATTCAGATCTAAACAATGTGGTTGTGAAGAATGGAAACTATCTGAATAAGTGATGATTGGAGACCGATTTCAAAACATCGATGTTTTGAAAATGGTCTGTACCGTACATACAGTATCACAGTATGTTATCTAACGAAGGGCGTTTCTTTTAATCTGCAATAGTAATATAGCGTCTATACAAGCAAAAAAAAAAAAAAAAAACAATAAAAAAAAAAGTTTTTTTTGTTGTTTTATAGTAAAATATTCACAATGTGTGTTCTTTTACGTATAAATTTATTAATTTTGTTGTATTTCACTACATAATATTTATTTTTTATTATCGTAGGTAATATTTTTTTTAGCATATATGGACTACTACTACTATACTTTTGCGGGTAAACGGGAATGCTCTCAGTTAGTTAACATACTGTATATTAAAATAGTAACGAAGTCAAAACTGTACACCTTGAACTTGTACAGCATATTGGGGTCAGTTTCCAGTCTAACCAGATGCAGTACCAGATACCAATGTTTTATATGGAGCAACTGCCTCCCATCAAAGATCCACGAATGACAACCAGGACCAATATCTTAACGTGCTTTCCGAGGCACGGAGGAGTCTCGGTATGTAAAGATGATATCCACAGACCAACCCCGGCAAGCATATAATAATATACCTAATGGATCGACCCGTGTGGCTATTATTACATACCCACGAGCTCCTAAACCTGTATTAATCTTTATTCATTTTTGTAGTCGATACAATACAAGGACTGGAATGGATTTATATCTTCCGCCTCCATGTATTGGAGCATTTGTAAACGAATACAAAGTTGTCACTTGCATGTCAAGTAAAATGTCTTTTGAGTTTGAAGTTTTGAGTGGCTCCATCTCCCTCTGCGAATGATCGTTGGTGTATTAACTAAAGAAATTTATCTGGGATTAAATAATCTATTATAATCCTGGATTCTGGTTTCTATTTCACCATAAAACCATCTGGTTATGGGCCCAGCAATCTTCCACTCTTATTATTTTAAGTTTGGCTTTAGGAATATTCCACAAAACTTTGTACCGAGGCATATACTTCAACATATGTGTAATTGAGTCAACCAAAAAAATTGATAATAGGCAGTCATGGGGACTGCCCACAGAAGTGAACACCTAAAACTGGTATTAGCGCCATCTATATTCTATAGTAAAGCACTATGGCGCGTTGGTGATGCGAATCCATAAGTTTATGCTTAACGCGCCGAGTAGGTTAAGTGTAAATGAAATGCGCTTCGAACAAATTATTTTTTTGAAAATAAATTTTATTATTCATTGAAATTGGAAAATGTGATTGGATTAACCAATTTGGTCTCGAAGACATACTTTTGCTAGTAGCATTTTCAAGATGAAATTGCTCAAGTGGAGTGCTTTCGCACTTTATCTTGTAGTAAAAAAGTTGTATTTTTTATGGAGTTTAGCATTTTTTTCTCTAGGTAGTTTTATAAATTATTTTATACCTAATGTGATTTACTAATTGTCATAGCAGGTTTTTATTTTTTTAATAAGTTTTTTTCTTAAACATTTGACGGAGGAGTTGATGGCAGGTCTGTTGAAGTCCCATTTAATAGGGAGTGAGCCTGTTGCCATAAACCAGGCAAAAATTTCAAACCCAGCCAGGAAATTTGCTTTCTCTCATTGAGAAGAGGCCTATTTATGTCCCAGGAGTGGGGATATTATAGGTTGATTATGTATACTATGCTATGGACACAAATTGAAACACTAAAGTTTGTTCAAAATCATTAAAAAAAACTTTTCAGCTCGTGGTCACTACTACGCGCCTAACATTTCACTGTTATTTTTATGAAACAAGAACTGAATAATCTATGTTGAAAAAAAATCTCATTCTAAATTCACTTGAGTGATTGAAAGCAACCAGAGTTATTTTCCAGACAACCTAAAATGGTACAGTTTTGCTGAACAATGTGTTACCTTTTTTTTTGAGGGTGGGAAATCATCAAATGACTTCTCCCGCTCTGGGCGGAGCAAGAAGGCGAGTCAGACTTTTACTGACTAAAGCCCACCCGCGTTGCCTGTTGCCAAGGTCCCGGTATCCCTTTCGGACATTCCCGCAACCCTGGCAGGCATCGGTCCTAGCGGACCCCGCCAATTCCGCTGACATTTCTTTGAGGCCCAACTTCTTTGAGGTCCTGTGGCCTGTGTGGTCGAGGCGTAGGATGCAGTTCGTCAGGATCGGCTTATATTAAATCATCACACTCAATTATTATAGTCTCAGTACTCTTACGGTTTATATTTTAGCCCAAGTTGTTTTTAAATTAGGACTCTTTATATCGTGATAACTTAAGCTTAGGCTTATTAGATAATTTTCACGTGTTGTTTACGAGCCTAAAACCGATTGCAATCGATTCCCTGGCTCCGAAACCAAATGCGTAAATAAGATTTACCGATGTTCCCCCTTTTCATTTAGGTCGAATTACCTGTTCTGTGACTATGTTAATCATAATTTTATTTCAGTATTTTTTTATATTTTAAGTACGACGCTTAAATAATAAATTATCACATTGTGTTAAAGTGGTGAAATCTGCATTTTTATTTCACTACACTACTTACAGTTCAGCCACTCGTGAAAATCTAATTTATTTTTAAAAGCGAGATTCTCTCGCTTGCACGTGTTGGTCTGAAAATAATAACAGTTTTAACCTTTGATTTTTCTCCGTTGAATGGAATAATAAAGTGTAAAGCTATGATTGCTGTAAGTATGTACAGTCACGGACTTTAATTGATGATGCCACCTGGCACTGTTCGTATTTTAGCCGTGTAATGCACATCGGGTTTATTCGGTTCCCGACACGGAAAGTCATAATGTCTTCGAAAATTATACTTAATAACTTTACCGGTTGGCTAACCTGAGAGCCAGAACTACAAACTTGACAGCAGAGTGACTACCCAAAGTCAACCAATTGTAGGTCCAGCAACAATAACCTAGCAACGATTGTTTAAGCGTAGCGATAGTAACGTTAGCGTACAGAGAAATATCAATAGTCATTTCGGCAACTTCGAAATTAACGTCTCTGACATCGACATTTCAACTGTCACTGTCTTCAGTTATGTTTTCAGAATAACCGAGTTAATGAGCTCAGATTCAAAGGAGGTCAGTATCAAATAGATTGGATAACCTAAATGCAACATTTTATTTATTTTAATCATTCAGAACTTATTAGTCAACCTCTATGGATAAGACTATTTCCGATTATAAGTAATTTATTTGTCATCTTGTTTACGAGCGTGCGGTTTGAGTTCGTGTTTAATCGTGTAAACTCGTGAATGTATGAAACTGTAAAATCGAAAAGTTTGAAGGTGGCTTATCAATTAAAGTCCGTGACTGTGTATAAAGGAGGAGAAAATTAAATAAAAATGTTTCTCTAAAAAAAACACATGTTTTATTTAACATGGAATAATAAATGCAATAAAATGGCATCATTGCAATAATTATAACACTGGCACACAAAAATATAAAATGTTCCAAATTCGAAAATAACACTTTTCAAAATCACTCCAATTATTACAACCCGTGCGCTGCTGGAGCTGGAGCACCCCCGCATCCCCGCACGGCGTCGACGGGGCGCCGCGCGGGTAGCGGGGGGAGTATTGAGTTTCGGGCCAGGTGCCATGTTAATGCGCACGGTTTGTACGTCTTTGCTCTAAACTTTCAAAAACACTATTTAAAAATACTGATTTTTTAGATTCACAGTCGTTCAAAACTAAACCAGTTCCACGTCCAACCATATCCAAATTTCGATTCACATTAATTCGTCAGTCAAGAACCAAATACTAAAATCGGGATTTAAAATCGATCCATACTTTCATTCCATACATTTGACTTTCTTCGTTTATCTACTACCGATGAAGTTATTTGCTCTCTGAGGATAGGTCTGTGGGTTGCGTCTTAAGTCCTCATACTGTCTCCAGTTCAGGTACCAGATAGGTCGATTGGCAACGGGGAGTGCCTCCAATCGGTTGATGAGATTCCTGTCACCCCTAGCTTCAATAGGGTAAGCTTCATCCTCGCCGAACCTATTGGATATTAGGTCTGTTTCCACTGCTGGGTATCCGATAGGGCTCAGCCCAGCGTAAAACGGCCTTTGAGCCTTCACAACAGCGATGACGATTGTGAGTGCAAGAATGATTTTGTATGCAGACATTTTCTGTAAACAAAGAAATCAAGAATTAAATTATAGGTGATGCGGACTGTTATTTTTGTTAGTCTACATAAGTGAACTTGCTTTTTTTTTCAAATCGGTTTCTAGCACAATGCTGATAAAAAATTTAGTTACAATAATCACAATGCAATCGTCTACAGTGAATCTTGTTTAGAATGGAACACGATAGTATGATAAACACGCTCAAGTTTTTTATAACTATGAGAGAAAAAAAGCTTGTTTAAAGTCAACATCTATTGTTTGATTTTTTATAGACCACTTATTGAGAAAATCATTACTGTTTAAAACACCTTAATAAGTACTTTTAATAAACCTAATTAGACTTAACAATTAATCAATTAAATAAATCAATCAATTAATTAGAATTAACTAGACAAGTCGCAAACGCTTTCAAAGCGTTTCGAATTTCTACAATGACTTAATAAGCTTTTCAGTAGAATACATACGTCAATTCAATACAATTTTTTTTTAGTTTTCATCATTGTTATCGCTGATAGAATTGCACTCAAACTAACTTTAAAAACTTCGAAACAGTCGACAGACAAAAAAAAAAGAAAAAAACATTTACCTTTGATATGATTTCACGCACAACAAACAACTAAAGCGAGGTGAATGCACCAATGATTGTCACGGTCTCTCTCGGTTCTCAATTTGAACTGTGACTCGATACAACTGAACACTGTTTATATGAACTCGCGAGTAATCAGGACCACCACTGGACACAGACTTCACTAATAATAGACTGGCCGACCACTTTTGAAATTGGAAATAATATGGCGGTGAATTTTGGTTTTTCAAAGGACACTGAATTTGCTTTCTAATCAATGGTGAACTAGTTTTGGATTTTGGTTAGGTGGGGATAGTTTTTAACCGACTTCTTCAGATGATTCTTTTTTGGTTTGGTAGGTCATGCTTCCGAGGTGGTCCCATATAAATTTTATTAACTTTGCTTGCGTAATTTTTGAGTTAGCTTCAATATTACGTATTTTTCCCACTTAGTTTATCTAGACGATATCCTGTTTGACTCCTTCACTGTTATTTACATAGCAGGTAGTGGTATTCTGATTTGTGTGGGGTAGGTACCACAACTAAAAAGTGAAAAATAAAAACTTTTTACAAAAAAAAAACAACCGACTTCCAAAAAAAACACAAAAAATGTGAAATATATCTTTAATTTCGGAAGGCGGTGCCTTTGCTTTTCAATTTCCGTTTTTTGCCACCGACTTCCGAAATTAAAGTTATAATAGAAGGTAGGTAACAGATGTATGGGTACTTTTTTATAGCTAATTAAAAGATCAAATCGGATCTAAGCAACTGCTATGGTCAAGCAATTAAATGTCACCTTTTTATTTATTTCTGTGTCTGATCACATTATTTGAAATGCATTATTTTAATTCTACTCCACTATCTACATACTAGCTAGCGTATAAATTAACACAACTTTAAATGAAATCTACAAAAATAATCAAATATTAGAATACAGAACACCTCTATACATTATTAAGTGCGCGTAAAAACCCATACAATACGTGCGTTTCGCCCGTGACTGACGTCACATAATAATATCAAGTTCGTCCAAGTCTATCAGCGATCAATCTAGGTAGACCCCGGTTGATTCACTCAATCACTGCGCTGAAGTTCACTTTTGAAGACGCGGAGAGGAGAGCGGTAGGTCAAGTTAAATTGGTTATTAAAAGCGCATGGGTTTTGAGTCATTCGTGAGACAATAAAAACTTTTGCAAGTCACTGTTTACCTGACACACCCTCCGCCGTATTAGTGGGTTTTCCCGTTGTTATAAACTATAACTCCATTTGAAATAAGATTAGACGACGACGATAAGCCTTTTTTACATTCCGTCCAACCGATTTTGAATTCTATTGCGTTGGTGGCATGACAAATGGCAGCCGCAGTAGATAGTTGGTATTGTGTAACTTTTTTTGCTTTTAATGCTATCCTTATGCCTACGGTATAGAAGTCAAAATCGGTTGAAACAACTGTAAAAGGGTTTTTTTTAATGTCTAATCATATTTCAAATGGGGTATAGTAAATGCGGCTAAGACAAATTATATTAAGTTTTCCATGCGTAAACCAACATCTGTTTTGCCCTCAACGCTGTATGCTCACTGTTGTATGTTCCCTGCAGATTGCTTGCTCACGTGCCCTAATATTAATATAACTAATAAAATAAAATATCTGGGAATTATAATAGATGAAACCCTATCTTTTAAACAGCATATAGAAGCTTTAAATAATAGAATGCGTAAGCTAATATTCGTTTTCAAAAAACTACGCATTATTGCAGACCCAAAATTGATTAGGCGAGTTTACTTTGCTCTCTGTCAGTCAATTTTGACTTACTGCATTACCTCTTGGGGTGGAGCAGGTAACAGTTTGCTACTACCTATCGAGAGAGCTCAAAGAGCGATTCTCAAGGTGTCTACTTGCCGCCCTTTCCTTTTTCCCACTAACCTGCTCTATGAATCCTGTGAAGTACTAACAGCTCGACAGTTATTCATAATGAGCATTGTATTAAAACAACACGCAGCCCTCCCCTACAGCACTGAATTAACTAAAAAGAGACGGAAAGACATAGTTTGCCCTACAAAAAGTACAAAACATGCTTTCGCAGCCAAATTTTTTGTCTTCCTAGGACCATTACTTTATAACAGACTAAATGCGAGAGCCAAAATTTATTCACTTAATTATAATAATTGTAAAAGAACTCTCAAAGAAGCCCTTCAAAGTATGTCCTATGAAGATACAGAGGAATTATTAGTTGTATTCAAATAAAAATTGTATTTGTACTAATTAAGTTTAACTAAGTTAGGTTATGTAAGTACTAAGACTTTAGCAAGTAGGATTTATTGTATATTTATTTTATTGTGTATTTACACCTTTTTACATACCTATTAGATGACTAGATTTTTATAATTAAGTATGTGATTATTTAGAAATACTATGCCTTGCCTCGCCTGAAACACAGGATGACCTAGTTCAGGCACATAAAATAATTGAATTTTTCGTAGATTTAAGCTTTGTATTTAGTGTTTTACCTTTTTACCTCAATAAACTTTTATTATTATTATTTATTATAGTGTTAAATAATATAGAAGCCGCTAGTTCAGTCACCGGTGCGGTGTAGACATTTTTTTTGTACGACTGTTTGTTTACCTAATTTGCGGTTGCCTACTGACCTAATTTTAATAGACATGGCTAGGAAAAATAATTAAGAGTTTATCAGAAAAAACCAAACAGCAAAATTGAATAATGCTTAATTATGAAAGAGAAAATAAATAGTTGGTAAACTAATGAATTTTCCTTCAACATTGAAGGGATTGAAACTCAGGTGTCGGTCCAATCTCAATCAATATGACAGTCTTTAGTCCAAATCTCGACAATGTAACCTGGTAATCTAGAAAAATATTTTAATTGAGACACGCACAGGAAATACATAAATAATAAATATTAAAACTAACAAAATTGAAAAAAACTAAAAAACGAGAAAAAGAAGACCTGTGCGTAAATGACATGACGTGACATTCTTTTATTTTGTCATGTGCGTTTAGTTTGTGCTGAATAAACAAATTTTCTTTCTTTCTTTTCTTTAAATAGTTATCTGTGGCGCACGTACGATTTACTTGCGCAAATTGATCGTCATGTCACGATAGACTTGCGCACGCCTAAAGCGCAAATAAACCGACACTTTGTGTTGAAAAGATTATTTTGTCACCAGAAATAAATGATATACTCTCCTTAATTATTATTCGTAGTAAGTATTACAACTTCCAGGGCCACCAAAATTGATGCAGTGTTTTAAAAAATAATTTTCAAACAATATGTAATTTTTTTCTATATCGTTTCCTTCCTAACTAATATTATAATAATTAGGGAGTGCCTCCGCTGCCGGCGCCGGCTTCCAAAAATAACGCCATTGGGAACCGGCAATGACATTACTGCCGGCAGCAGAGATTAAAAACATCGGCTGCCGGCACCGCCGGCTCCCATAATGGAGACCGGGGACGCGGCGTTTATAGAAACCTTCCAGTATTCAGAACCCCAACGAACTAACCCTAACTAAAATATGTTTTACTGCATATTCTTTTCGTTTTTGACACTCGCCGCTCTAACCTAACCAAAGTCAGCGCCGGCAGCCAATTCGGCAACCGGCGCCGGCAGCGGAGGCACTTCCTAATAATTATTATAAATGCGAAAGTCAGTTTGTTTGTTTGTTGCGCTTTCACGCTAAAACGACTGAACGGATTTGTATAAAATTTGGCACAGGGGTAGACCATGACCTGGAATAGGACATAGGATACTTTTTATCCCAATATTCCCACGGGATCAACACTTACGCGGGTGAAACCGCGGGGCGCAGCTATTATATATGTCGGAGCATCATCTGATTCGGAAACGACAAGTAGAGTAACCTACTTGGGTGAGGTCAATATAGGAAGTGGCAACACTGGGTTGAAAGCGGTAACACTGGATTGACGTCTATCGATGGGCGGTTGACAATGAAGATTATTAGATGCCCTATATAAAAATGTACTCTGTGATTAGATGTTCCTTGACTATGAGACGACGGAGCGGACGGAACGTATTTGTTGGTCAAGACGCCCTTGCGAGAGAATCCCTTTGCCATCCTATGTTGAATTCACCGCGTTTACCAAGTCTGATTGCGTCCACCTAGTTCCGGGACATCATTGTAAATTGTGGAACTGAAGCGCCTCAATAGACGCGTCAAGGTCAACCACTCTGATAACGAGGTGACTGAAATGCCTCCGTTATGTAGGTGTAAAAAAGGAAAGGTCTTCTTGAATTTCGACAGATTTTCATGTGGCACTTTGACCAAAAATAAATTATAATTCGTATTGTGACGAGACTCCTAAGGCAATACCATAAAATACAGGGTGTCCTTGTAAGTATGGATGAAATCGAAAAATCTTTGATCTGGCAAAAATGTTACTCACTTTTCGAGCGATTTTCATGGGAAAAAGTTTCATTAGCGAAAAAAAACTCTTATCCTACGTTGTGTTGATATTTTACAAATTGGTTCAGTTTCGAAGACAACGCATTTTTTAATGATGCATGACTTGATTATACACCCAGGATTGGCTCCAGACGAAGGAACTGTTCAACAGTCTATGGTACAGACACGAAATTTAATATACAAATTTAAGTTAGATAGTCCGTTCTAAAGTCTACCATGACCTGAACGGCTGCACCTAGAAGTGGCTCCAGACCAGGGAAATCTTCAACGGTCAACAGTACAGACGCGAAATTTTATATACTTACGCATTTAATTATGATAGTCCGTTCTAAAGAGTACCATGACCTGGCTGCAACAGCCAGGATTGGCTCCAGAAGAGGGACTCCTCAGCGATCAACAGCAGACAAGCAAAATGTTATAAAAGTATTCAATTATGATACCCCGTTCTAAATTTTACCATAATCTGGTTGCTGCACCTAGGATTGACTCCAGAAGAGGGACTCCTCAGCGATCAACAGCAGACAAGCAAAATGTTATATACGTATTCAATTATGATAGTCCGTTCTAAAGTTTACCATAATCTGGTTGCTGCACCCAGGATTGCCTCCAGAAGAGGGACTCCTCAGCGATCAACAGCAGACAAGCAAAATGTTATATACGTATTCAATTATGGTAGCCCGTTCTAAAGTTTACCATAATCATGGTTGCTGCACCCAGAGATGGCACTATGGCGATATAACAGATATTTAAACAAATTCTAATCGTCCTTACACTTTAAGAGCCTCAAGCTTTTAAGAAAATATTAAATTAAGAGTAAAATAAGTAAGTATAAAAAAACAATATTTTATTTTACATGGAATAGTAAATGCAATACAATGGCATAATTACAATAATTATAACACTGGCACACAAATTAGAAGTGCTAGTGAAATAAAAATAAACAATTCAATGACTCAACTAGTTCCAAATTCGAAAATACACATTTTGAAATCACTCCAAGTAAGTCTCTGCTCTAAACACAAACACACACTTCACTTTAATAATACTGTTTTTTTAGGTTCGCAGTCGTTCCAAAGTAAACCAGTTTCACTTCCACCAACCAAATTCTAATTTCGATTCACATTCATTTGTCAGTCAAGAATCGAATACTAAAATTTAGATTCTAAATCGATTCTCTTATACTTTTATTCCACACATTTGACGTTCTTCGTTTATCTGCTACCGATGAAGCTGTTTTGTCTCTGGGGATAGGTCTGTGGATTGCGTCTGGAGTCCTCATACTGTCTCCAGTTCAGGTACCAGAAAGGTTGATTGTCGACGGGGAGTGCGTCCAATCGGTTGATGAGGTTCTTGTCACCCCTAGCCTCAATAGGGTAAGCTTCATCCTCGCCGAACCTATTAGATATTAAGTCTGTTTCCACTGCTGGGTATCCGATCGGTCTCAGCCCAGCGTAAAACGGCCTTTGAGCCTTCACAACAGCGATGACAATTGTGAGTGCAAAAACGATTTTGTAGGCAGACATTTTCTGTGAACAAAGAAATCAAGAATTAATAAAATAGATGATGCAGGATTGTTACTTTTGTTAGTCTATTAGTGGACTTGTTTCTTTTTCAAATCGTCAAAAATCAAAAAAAAACTTCTCGCCTTAAATTGCTAGCACGATCCTGATAAAAAAGAATAGTCAAAATAATCTTTTGCATATGAATGCAATCGTCCACAGTGAATCTTTATTAGAATGGCACACGATAGTGTGTTAAAAAAACGCTCAAGTTTTTATAACCATGAGAAAAACTTTCAATTTTCATCTATTGTTTGATTTTTTAAATGCAATGTCAAAGCAATGTTTTTCTCAATAGATGGGCTATTGAGAAAAACATTGCTTTTTAAAACATCTTAGTAAACACTTTTAATAAAAATAATGAGTGGATAATAATTATAAATTAGGTACTATTTTTGTTTTTATAATATTTTATCCCAATTATTGTGTCAATCAACCAAACTTTATACAAATTAACTCCAATCGCTTTCTAAGCGTTTCGTATTTGTACAATGACTTTAATTTAAGCTTTCGGTAGCTTATGCCAATTATTACTTTTCCATCATTGTTATCGCTGATAGAATTGCACAACACATAATAAACTAATTTTATTATTTTAAAATCTTCGAAATAGTCAACAAACAAAAAAAAAAAAAACCATAAATACCTTTATTAAATGATTTCGCGCACAACAAACAACTAAAGCGAGGTGAATGCACCAATGATTGTCACGGTCTCTCTCGGTTCTCAATTCGAACTGTGACTCGATACAACTGAACACTGTATAAATATGAACTCACGAGTTATCGGAACCAATGACATAGACTTCACTAATAATAGACTGGACGACAACTTTTGAAATTGGAAACATGTAGCGGTGAATTTTGATTTTTGAATCGAAACTGAATTTGTTTTTTAATCATCTGGCTATCTGGTTTTTCAGTCGCTCGCCAGTTCGATTGTTGCAGTTGCTGTTCTGTTGGCATTTTATAATAAAAACTTTTTAGCGTATTTACTTATTACAACTAAAGCGTGGTACTTTTATTTTTTAACTAATCAAAAAAGATCGAAACAAACTCTCAAGGTATCATGGTACCCCAGCAATAAAAAAAAATGTTAGCTTTTTTGTATTTCTGCGCTTGATCGCATTAATGCAAATTTTTTAATTCTGCTCTATTATCCTACGACAAAAAAAGACACGAGAAAGCTCGTATAAATTAACACAAGATTAAATTAAATCCACAAAAACAATCATAAATATTAGCACAGAACACCTCTAAACATTATAAAGTGCGCGTAAAAACCCCATTCAACGCGTTACGTACGATAGAATCGTCTCGTATCGCCGATGAATGACGTCACACATCAACTTCGTCCAAGTCAATCAGCGACCAATCAAGGTAGGCCCTGGTCGATTCACTCAATCACTGCGCTGACGTTAACTTTTGCAGACACGGTGAGGGGAGCGGTGGGTCAAGTTAAATTGGTTTTAAAAGCACATGGGTTTTGACGACGAATATTACGTCACGAATGACTCGTGAGGTAATATATATAAATATTTGCAAGTCACTGTTTACCTAACATACCCACCGCCGTAGTATTGGGTTTCCCTAGGTAGAAATACTATAGAAGCCGCTAGTTCAGTCACTCGTGTAGACATTTTTTTTGTAGGTACGACTTTGTTTAGCTAATTTGCGGTTGCCTACTGACCTAATTTTAAAAGACATGGCTAGTAAAAATAATTAAGAGTTTATCAGAAAAACTCAAATATTAAAATTGAATGATGCTGAAATTATTCAAGCGAAAGGAAATAGTTGATAAATTCCTGGATTTTCTTTCAAAATTCGACTATAGGGATGCAATCTCGAGTCTCGAGATCTCGCATGCAAGTATGGTGTCAAGATTTCAAGAACGTTTACTTTCTACGAGATTGAATCTCGCAAAAAAGGCTCGTGGTCTGAACAGATTCGAGATCTCTCTAGATCGAGATTGGATTTCTTTTTCTACTCCAAATATCTTTGGGAAACGCATTGACAGAAGATGAACGTCACTAGTATTGATATTATGGCCTGATCTAAGAAAATGCCTTTTTTCAAAAAGTTGAATCGATTTTAGTGGAACATCAGTGATGTAGCTCGAGTAAATCCTTTGAAAAACCATACAAACTCGATAGGTACATTTGTATGGGGTTTTCCAAATGCTAGTTATAAGGTCAATCGACTCAACCCACAATAGAATTGTATTACAAAAAAGATTGCAGCTCATGTTAGAATTACTCATCCATTATCATTTAGACGTCATTTCATATATGTATAGTTAAGCTCGTAAATTCTTGACCAGTTTTGACAACGATTCCCAGTCTATTGAAACTTTAATAAGGTTGAAACTATGTAACTGCCACATAGACAAATAGACTTTGTCGTTTTATGTGTGAGGTGACATCCAACATTTTTTTTTTTTTTTTTGAAGTGGGATATCATCAAATGACTTTTCCCGCTCTGAGCGTGTCAGACTCTTACTGACTAAAACCCACCCGTGTTCCTTCAGTTGCTTGTTGCCAGGGTCCCGGTATCCCTTTCGGACTATTCCGTAACCCTGGCAGGCTGACATTCAACCTTAGGGTGATAAAGCAATTACGAGGTAGACTATAAATACTATGAAATATTATGAATTGTATTTTCCAATGCGGAAGAACTACTTTTTTTTGCTTTTTTATAGCACTTTCTGATGGATAAATGGTAAATCCTAATTTAAAAAAAATACTTTTACAACACTAGGTACTCTTTCATATCATACAAGTAGCCCTACGTAGATAGATTCGATGTTCTCATGACTTATACTCCATTTGAAATAAGATTAGACGTATAGATAAGCCTTTTTTACATTCCGTTCAACCGATTTTGAATTCTATTGCGTTGGTGGCATGACAAATGGCAGCCGCAGTAGTTAGTTGGTATTGTGTAACTTTTTTTGCTTTTAATGCTATCCTTATGCCTACGGTATAGAAGTCAAAATCGGTTGAACGGACTGTAAAAGGGTTTGTTTTAATGTCTAATCTTATTTCAAATGGGATATAGACCATTTTGACCTGAATTCAGAATTATAAGTAAGTACAAATGCGATTCGTGGTAATACTAATTACTAATCGTAGTATCGTCATTAGGTAAGTAGGTTTAGGTTTTTTAAATAGATAATTATCTGTTAATTTAATTTAAAACCCAAAAAATAATTGCTTGTGGTGGGAAAACCCCACTTTTGAGAACAACATTGATATCGAATAATATTTGTGTCACGTTTCGATTCGGACCCAATTCGTGATAACAACAGTAACATATTATATGTTCTATATCGGCTAAGGGGATTCCTTGCTCTTCCTTAAACTTGGTATTTTGTGTATTCGTATGGTATACTAATGACTAATTGATGACTCTTCGGAAAAATATTTCCTTGGGATTTTGAAATTAATTATGAGGAAAAGTGATCATGTTTTCAGAATACAAAACAGGTTTTTTTGCAGTTTTTAGCAAATTATTATCTTACATCAGGATATATATATGCCTAGCCTTTTCCCAAGTATGTTGGGGTCGGCTTCCAGTCTAACCGGAGGCAGCTGAATACCAGTATTTTACATGGACCGATTGCCTATCTGACCTCCACAACCCAGTAACTGAGTAATACGATACCCCTTGGTAAGACTGGTGGTCAGACTTTCGGGCTACAGACGAACCGTAACGACTGTCAAAGATCCACGAATGACAACTGGGACCAACGGCTTAACGTGCCTCCGAGGCACGGAGGAGTCTCGGTATGTAAAGTTGCCATCTACGGACCAACCACGGCAAGCGTAGCTTAACCTCATGGATCGACCCGTGCGGCTGTTATTACTTAGCCACGAGCTCCTCAGTATTATTCTTCTTCAACCATAATAAATGGACTTACTAATAGAAATAGCCTGGAACATGCTAGGATGATGAATATAATGTGGAATAAATACGCAAAAACTAGGAAAACAATAACAGTTCTATCTATTTTGCAACCATACCATCATTACTATAGCATGTTTGGAAGCATTAGCCATAACCTAATAATTGATATTATTATGAGCTTTCGTTTGATTACGTTGCTGCATTGTTATTACTAAACATTTAGATAAGCAATTAATATGTGAGATATTTAAGAATTCACTCTATACATCACACTCACTCACTTACACTCACTCACTCACTTCACTCACACGAAACTCGCTTTATTATAGAAACATTTGTAGTTTCCTCGATAGAAAAAAATACAAAGTACGTAATCTCGAAAAAACAAAGTAAACCGGCAGAGTAATCTCAAAAAAATAATTACGACGTAAATATTTCACGGATGGTTTTTAAAAATAATAACAACATTTTTTTTTTCTATGTCGTATAGGTACATTTTACAAAAACGATAGGGTACTTATTATCATGTCCTGTCAGCGGCACGTTACAGGAACTGTCGATGGACGATATTGATGGCGGCAAACACGAGCCGATTTCGGGAGCGGACATTGCCATCGACATAGCGTGTCGATGGCAATCTAAAGAATAAGCAAGAATAAGAAGATAAATAGAAAAATATCACTCAAAATCAGCCTGTTTAGCGTTTTCCCAACTATGTTTGGGTCGGCTTCCAGACTAACCGGATGCAGCTGAATACCAGTATTTTACATGGAGCGACTACCTATCTGACCTCCACAACCCAGTAACTGGGTAGTACGTACCCTTGGTAAGACTGGTTGTCAGACTTTCGAGCTACTGACGACCTGTAACGACTGTCAAAGATCCACGAATCCGAATGACAGCCGAGACCAACGGCTTAACGTGCTTTCCGAGACACGGAGGAATCTTGGTATGTAAATATGGTCACCCCCATCCACGGACCAACCCCGGCACGCGTAGCCTAACCTGATGGATCGACGATTGCGGCTGTCATTACTTAGCCACGAGCTCCACTATCAACACTATTATCTGTACCTAATTAAGCGTTACATGCCTAAATACTACCTCAGGGAATTTGGGAGCTGACCCAAAATAATTAAGCCATTTCAGCAAATAGAGAATGATATTTGGTCAATATAAATCATAACTTGTTGACTTTGTTCCGAACTATTTGTGCCAAGTTATACACATGAATAAGACTTGGCAAGCTTAAGAATTAGCTCATGATATGTTATACGTTGTATTATTTTATTAATGTTACTAAGTACTAAGTATACACATTTATATGACACTACCAACTATTTACATAAAAAACTAAAACTAAAAGGACTAACGATTAAGTTTTATTAATCTGTTTTTACACGACTGCCCAAAAAGGAGTATAATGTTTTCTGGGTTCATGTTGTATTTATTTTACTCGCTGACTTAACAGATAAATAAAATTGTCACGGCAGTCGGGGGACTTCTTGGATTAAAAAGTGTTCCACAGAACGGTCCCCCAACTGCAATGACAATTTTATTTATATATTTAGTTAGCGAGTAAATGAGTGACCTTTCGCTTTGTATAAATACAAATTAACAAATACAACTTGTTTTTTTAACTTTTTAGTTCGTTTTTTGGCAGGTCAGTCATGTTTTTATTTCTTTAGATATCTTCTGTTAGACTCATGCATAATTATCTAAGATGATTGGTAAATAAATAAAATAAAATAAAAACCGTCCAAGTGCGAGTCGGACTCACGCACGAAGGGTTCCGTACCATTATCTATAAAAACGGCAAAAATCACATTTATTGTATGTGAGCCCCTTAAATATTTATTTTATTTTGATTTTTAGTATTTGTTGTTATGCCTTGTTGTTGCAACAGAAATACATCATCTGTGAAAATTTCAACTGTCTAACTATCACGGTTCCACGGTTCATGAGATACAGCCTGCTGACAGACGGAAAGACAGACAGACAGCGGCTTAGTAATAGGGTCCCGTTTTACGCTTTGGGTACGGAACCCTAAACATTCCGTTTATTCGACTACTTACAAAATTTAGAACTTTATGTGTTAAACACAGGTTTAAATATTTCGAATACTTCCAAAAGAAATCATTAGCTTTTCTTCTAAATAAATTACTTCCTTTTTTTCCTATCTTTTACTAGCGTTTACGATCGCTATTCGTAGCAGTCGCACCTTCGGCGTAGGCCTCCCCTAACTTGCTTCACACGCAAGTCCCGTGCCTTTTACATCCAGTCCGTTAAGGTTGATGCGCTAGGGTGGCCCGCGAAATTCAAATTTTCTTACGTTTTTTGCAATTTGCAGGTCAGTATCAGGTTGTATGTTGATCTAAATATTATTAGCGGCCGTAACAAATATGGATTTACAGAATTATAAACATTAGAATCAGCAATACAACTCTCTAAGTTCATGTAAGTGTATTGACTGACGATTTCATGAAATTTTCATTCAATACACTGGGTGTGTGTTGGATCATTAAGTTCCCTTCAAAATGGTTGAGCTGAATGGTGCTGATACATGCGTCATGTTCGTGAACGGGCGCCGCCAGTAGGGACTGGTCTCTAAGCTGTCACGGCTTATTTTTAATTTATTTTAATTTTTAAATTGTTTTTGATCTTTAATTACTGACGCTTTTAACGTGCACGTCTCTTTTTTTTCCTTTTTTACATTGTTCTCTCATGTTTAATTTCAAAATGAATGATGTAACCAATATATTGTAACAATATTCTGATTTAAAAGAGTGTCCATGGAGTTTCTTGCCCGTTCTTCTCCATAGGAACCTACTACGCTTTGGACTGGGCAACTAGCTTCATCTTTCTGACTGACCGACCCCTTGACAATTCAAAAGTACCTGTAATTGGTTTATTTGAAATAAATGCTTTGAGTTTGAGTTTGTGGTATGTGTTTGGACTCCATGACAGTGACTCTCATATAAGAAAGAAAACTGAAGGAAGAACGTGCTCATTCTATGTAATTGTTAAACGAAAAACTGTAATTTTACCAATACACCAGTTATTTATCTCAACAAGTTTTCAGTTAATTTGACCGGCCTCAATCCTCTATCATCTGCAAACAGACTTGTATCGTTGCTTCAACGTATGGTATGCCACGGGCAACTAAATAACACCGTGTAAATCAGGCTTTAAAGTTATAACACTTCGTGCAAGTGTAGCCAAAGCACAGGTTGTAATATTATCCGTACCCACATAGGTACTGAAGTTTATAAATAGTTCTTACCCTTTTTTGATAAACCTACCAAAATTGTATTTTATTTGTCGAAAAGTAATTCAGTCAATCCTAAGAAAGAAGTCAATAGTCGAACTAATAAATCGCAATACGTTAACAAAATCCTAAAGTTCAAAAGATGAATTCAATGCCCTATAATAAAGGTTAAAGAAAGTCAAGCATCGGATAATTTCTTGATAAAAAAAGCCTTCCACATATAATCCGTTTGCCTTCACAGCAGGAATGAACAAGCAATCGATCTAATGAAGTGTATGTTATTTCCTATGTTTTTTTTTTTCAGAATGTGCCTTCTTTTAGCCCCGATCTCGCCTGATGCGAAGCGATGGATGAGGTATATGATGGAACGAGCTCGCTTGGAAGATGCCTGTATAAATAACAAAAAAAATAACATATACTCTATTAGATCGATTGCTATTTAAAAGCTATGATGATTAATTGTGTTGACATAATCTCATAGTCACCTGTTACGAGCTCCGCTACTAAACACACTTCATAAAGGATTTCTGAACTAAACAATTATGAAACAAACCTAATTAATAATAAAATAACACCTTTAGTTAACATCGATAAATCACTTTAAATTCCTTTACACAAAGTTTAAACTTAAAGTTAGTTTGGAACTTACAGAGATACTCCCAAAGTTAGCACAATGTTTGTGTTACATTAGTTATAAACGGTTCTCTTACGTTATGGGTTTTGCTTTGTCAATTTATCTTTTGGCTTAGTTGAGATTATCTCTTTTCACTGGGATTATCAGCAAGTAAAAAGATTTTGATAAAAAATGCACCATTTAAAAAAAATGTGTAAGCGAATTTTGCTATTTCTTCAAAGTTAAGGACAGTCTCCTAAGAACGTTTTACTGCAGCTACATTGAGATTCTGCCCTTATTGTCCCATTTCAAATCTGCCCTGTACAGATGCAGTACAGTAACGAACCAAGCCTTTACTAAAACGTTGCACTCACGGCCGGATTTAAGGCAGGGCAACAGGGGCCATGGCCCCGGGCCTCCACAAAATAGGGCCTCCACAATTTGATATTTGTTAGACAAAAAAAGTTCAAATCTCAAGGAACCTTTTTTAATTTTCTTTTCATGTCCTGGACTGAAGGTCGTAAAAATGATACGTATTAAATATAATATGTTTCTCGTCTGTTCCATATAATTTTCCGGGGCCTCCACTTTTTGGTTTCCCCAGGGCCACACCTATAAATCCGGCCCTGGTTGCACTATCTATCGAGACCCGGTCATGATACGTGATGTTTTAAAACTTAGTACGTATATGGGTGACGGGTACATTGCAACCATGCAAAAAAAATCGACAAAGGGTAGACGTTCACACCGCGACGTGAAGCGACGCGACGCGGCGCGCACTTTTTAGAATTATAGAACTTATATTCACGAAAAGGTATGATTTCAGTGCGAGGCTTGACACGTGTCAAAGTACGCTGAGATGCGCGGTGCTGCGCAGCGCGTGTACCTTATTGTCTAGTAAATAAATTCGATATTATATCGGATCATAAAAAAGTGCACGTCGCGTCGCGTCTCGGTGTGAACTGACCCTTAGGAAGCTACAGGTGAAACAGGTGTAATGCAATCCAGCGAAGCATAAGCATAATCAGCTTATAATGTTCCCACTGCTGGGACACAGACCTCCTCTCTGTGAGAGGGAGTGGGCCATAATCCACCACGCGGGCCCAGTGCGGGTTCGTAGATGTCACATGTCTTTGAATTTTTGGTTCTAGGACGTGACGGTTTCCTCACGATGTTTTCCTTCACCGTTTTGAGAGCAAATCCAGCGAAGAATTTGACCTTTTTTTTGGGTGTGAAATTGTCAAGTAGCTTCTCCTGTTCTGGGCGGAGTAGGATTCTGGCTGTCAGACTCTTACTGACTAAAACCCACCCGTGTTCCTTCAGTTGCCTGTATATATATTGCCCAGAGGCCACGGTATCTCTTTCGGATTTTCCCGCGACTTTCTAGCGGACTCCGTCAGTTGTGCTGACATCTGAAGAATCTAAGGAGCTATACATACATTTATGTATGCAACCATGTGAATTCAGTCACACGCTCTCAAAGCTTTAAAAAGATTGAGCTATTCTCTGATATCCAATATAATCTGGAGGAGCTCGTGGCTAAGTAATATCAGCCGCACGGGTACATCCATCAGGTTAAGCTACGCTTGCCGGGGTTGGTCTGTGGATGGGTGACCACCTTTACATACCGAGACTCCTCCGTGCCTCGGAAAGCACGTTAAGCCGTTGGTCCCGGCTGTCTTTCGTGGACCCTTGACAGTCGTTACGGGTCGTCAGAAGCCCGAAAGTCTGACAACCAGTCTTACCAAGGGGTATCGTATTACCCAGTTACTGGATTGTTGAGGTCAGATAGGGAGTCGCTCCATGTAAAATACTGGTATTCAGCTGTATCCGGTTAGACTGGAAGCCGACCCCAACATAGTTGGGAAAAGGCTAGGCAGATTGATATCCAATATAATCTGTGTAACCAACATAATGGTTAATGAAGCCACTTTTCCGATACATCTCTTATGATTTGATTAAGCTATTTTATCTGCTGGATTCCTGGTATCATCCGTTGATATGGAGAATTTCTTGTTCAAATCTTATCTTTGTAAAAGTGAAGCTTCAGCTTTACAAACGACAAGCTATATTCAAAACTGTTGCAAAACATTCTCCGATCAGTGTTGGATCTGTACTTTATCGTGAATTCGATCACAAGCATTCTCTTGATAACCGATAGCAATATCAATAGCTGTCGAAAAATAGCTCCAGAGCTATAATTTATTTCACACTCTACTGCCATCTGCATCTAAATTACAGACTTCTACCGCAGAATAAGTACAGAAGGTAGGAATAAGTACAGCGAGTGAAAAGACTCGTGCGTGTGGCGATCGGTGGGTTTAAACCAAAAGAACATAGAACCAGAACAAGAGCATTTTTTTTACTTGATAATCAAACATTTTAGTATCTTTAGATAGACCAACAAAATAATGCTTTGACAAATAATGTTGGTAGAAAAAACGAACAAACGAATGCCAGTCGGCAAGTGCGCTTGCACTCGCCGTACGTGTATCGTGTGGCGGCGTCTACATACGAACTATTACGATTTATCACACTGACGTCACCCAAATTCCTGCATCGCGCAAGCGGGGTTTACCGCACGACTAGTATATATACAACGTTCCGACATCAATCATCGGGCAGTAACCCATCAGACACGACACGTCTGGTCGGAGGATCCTCCCTATTCTAAGGATAAGTGAACTTTACACTGTGTTCCTCTATAAATGCGTGCGTTTTCACTCGTTGTACGAAACCAACCTTCTGTAAGTACCTATAATATAAAATATTAATTTGTGCTTCCACTGAATACAACAAGATCACTGAAGCATTACCTTTTGCGTCTTGACAGATTCATTTAATTTCACTGCCACGTCAAAGAAAAATAAAATAATTATTTTTCTTAATTGTTTGGTTTTTACTAAGAATTTCAAGTCAAAGTGTGCATTTCTTCAACAATCACGTCACGTCCAACTTTCAAACTTATAAGTAACTCCTTCGGGGTAATTTCGTAACACACATAAAATGACAATTGATCGCAATGGGTTTCATTTTACAGTTCAACCACGTTCATTGCGTGATTCACCGCATTGTTGAGCAGGCGAATTTTTCAAACTTATGAATCAATGGATTATCAATATCCTTCAAAACTCTCGGATTGTGATTGAAACTGTGTTACGCAATTTGTGCTAGACTGCGCGCAAGATAAGTATGCGCGCAGCTGAAATCGGAACTAATCGTATGCAGCCGTCTTGTCGTTTATTTTTTAATTAATTAATATTAATATAAGATTATAATTATTAAGATTTATTTATATAAATAGGTTTAATATTTTAAATATTATAGTATAGAATTAAGCACGGCACCGCCACAGGTCGCGCGCAGACTTAACTTGCGCGCACTCTTATCTGGAACTCATTACGCGATTTGTGAGAGAATACATGAACTGTTTAACACTATCAAATAATATCCAAACCCACATACCACTACCACCACCACGACCACGAAGAACTATTAGCCAACAGATTTAAAAAAAATCTATTAGAATCCTCATCGGTCAACAATACGAAGTAAATCAAAGGGACAATTCCCGTAATTTTTAAGAACGCATTCTAATCTCATTCGCAATCTATCAAAAATACAACCAATTTACCAACATTTTTGACAAGTTTGACAGCTTGCAGCTTGTATGTGAACGTTTTCTATGTACAAGAATTGGCCGTCAGGTCAATATCCTTTTGCTAAATGCATTTTGTTCTACCCCTATCGAAAAATACAAAACCAACCTAAAATTCAGTCTCCTGAGTACTCCCGTCAACTACTGAGTGCCTATTTGTAAACAAAATGCCTTTTTTATAGGTTGCCCGGGTAATTTTAGATGTATGAATATTGCATGAGATTAAGTCCAGGTGTCACTGAGGGCCCTGTGGGTATAAGTCCCACTGACAGCGGATAGGATGAAATTAAGCGTTTGTAGACTCAGAAATTATATTAAAGTTAAAAAGTTGTATGTAGTGTTGTTAGATTTTCATTAGAAATTACTCAGTAGCAGCTTTTTTTTTTTTTGGGTTTGAAATCATCAAATGACTTCTCCCGCTCTGGGCGGAGCGGAAGGGCGTGTCAGACTCTTACTGACTAAAACCCACCCGTGTTCCTTCAGTTGCCTGTTGCCAGGGTCCCGATATCCCTTTCGGACTATTCCGCAACCCTGGCAGGCATCTGTCCTAACGGTGTGTCAGGTGTGCTGACATCTCTTTGAGGCGCGCGTGGAACACGACGCGCCATCGACCCGGGCCTGGTCCTTATCGGACGGCGAGCTACCCATTGCTCGCCGTCTGCAGGCCCGCGTCTATGGTGGTCGGGAATCCGGCTGGGATTCCCGACGCCCAGGGTGTCACCAGAGGCGGTGGTTAGGGGCGTGAGGGCGCAAACTTTGCCTCTCCCTCACGCGTTCCGCCTCCTCCTTCGCGACCATTACTGCTTCGCAGAAGGAGGTGACGGCTTCCCATGCCTTCTCGCTCCGTACCATGGCCTGGACCAGGGCCGGACGCGAGAGGTCATTGCCGCCGATCGCCTCCACGAGGACACGGCGGTGCTCCGCCCAAGCAGGGCACACCTCCACCGTATGCTCCACCGTGTCCTCCGGACGATCCGCACAGTGGTGACACCCGGGCGTTTCCTCCCGCCTAATCCTACACAGGTACCTCCCGAAGCTGCCATTTCCGGTGAGGACCTGCGTCAGGCGGAAGGTGAGGACGCCGTGGCGCCTCTCCAGCCTCTCCTCAAAGAGGGGACTTATCGCCGCAATTGTGGCGTGCCCAACTCAGTAGCAGCCTGTAGTCTGGATTTGTGCCCGGTTGATGGCAATAGGCTCGCCTCCTATTACATGGGAATAACATAACTGGCGATATGTGGGTATACCTATTATGGGTACACCTCTGTTTAACCCTTCGAGGAAACAAGCCGTGATATTGTGTTTATGTTATGAATTTGCCCCTCGTCTATGCCGAACCTTATCGACCCGAACAAGAAGTGTGTAACATGCCTAACGATTTAAATATTTGACCCTTAGATTCGCCCTAAGACGTCAGAAGATGATCGCCTTTCTGTTTCGTTTTGATACACCTTCAACTGTCATTAACGAGACAATTCTTATCGGTATTTAAAAGCCCGATTGACATTTGATGGGCTCAGATATTAGTCGCAGTGACTTGACTGCCATAGAAACTTGACTTGACTGCCCCTTTAATACAAAGGGGCCAATGGACCCATCCGCCTCACCGTCGAAGACGACGACGAAAAACCCAGCCCTTGAGTCGGAGACCGTTGAAGTTGTATCAACGCCTGAGATTCAAAAATAGATGTCAGCCATCGAACAGAACTTACATGATGTTTTCGCTATTGCCGCGGAAGGCAAACTCAACTCGGAGCAGAAAATGAAAATTTCTACGCTATGCCGTAAAGTAGGATCCGCAACCTCACAAATGGCAGTCCTATACCAGTCCCTCAAGCAAAAAGCCATTCAAGCGTATAACACGGTTGATGCCCTTCAAGAAAACCGCGACCTCATGGAGCAGATTTCGGAACTCAAGCAGACGATTAAGGATTCTGGTTCTGCGGGAAAAGGTTCGTTTGCCGAAATGGTGAAGATGGGAGCAAATGATTTCGTTCGACCCAATAATCTAAGCTCTATTGCTATTTATCCCAATGATAAATTAAAAACAAGTGTCCAGCTCCACGTTCAAGGTGTCCGGAATACAAAAAAATGGAGGCGTAATTATCAGTACCGAAACGAAAGATGACGCTGATAAACTGAAGCATGCAGTTCACCTCTCTCTGTCTGGACTTACCACCGCCGAGCCCAGCAAGCGCAAACCTAGGATCGTGGTTGTAGGAGTGCCGACTTCCTTGGTTGAAAATGAGGTGTTCAGATGCATTTTCGAACAAAACGTAGCCGAAAAGTTGCCAGGGGTGTCCTTGGAATCCTTCTTGACCTTCATAAAATTAAGCCACAAATCGGGGAAGAAAAATGCTACGACCTGTAACTACGTTGTTGAAGTTTCAGCCGATATGAAATGAAATGAAATGAAATGAAATGAAATGAAATTGTTTATTCTGTAAATAGGATATTGGAATCACTTTTACACGTCATATTAAAAAATATTAAAAATAAGCTAGATGAGGTCGGCGTTTCCTATCTGACTACTCTGAGAAGAAAGGCCGAAACAAACTCAGAGGTCACAGTCTCTTTTAAAGTCCAGACATAATCTTGGTCAAGCTATATGAGGACCATGTAAATTCGAGTCTGAAATGGTCTTTTGAGGAAAGAACCACACAGATTTGAGTGGACCTGTCCAGTCAGTGCAAGCATTTGTCAGTAATGGCGGAGCTCAACTCAGAACTTAAGGAGCTCAGCGACTCGACGAACAATACCAAAGAAAGGACATTTGGGTAGGCCGCATAAAATTCTCAAATTGCCAGACCAATGATAAAATTAACTGAGAACGAAAAAAAAAAAATTAAAAAAAATTCACATAGTCCTCACATTCACAATAATAAAATACTTTACAAAGTAATCATGTCATTTTGTATAGAATATTCAATAATGTCAATTTGTAAATAAAACTGGTTGATATACTTTGATGATTTTCCATATTATTCAAAATGTTACAATGCTTAGCAGAGCGAGAGAGAGAGAGAGATATACGGAAAGCCCTAATCCCTCAATCAAGGCTTTTTATAAATTGGACTTCCTGTCCTGTCAGGGACTTCACATTGGTAACAAGGTGTTATAAATGCCAACAATATGGCCATGCAGCAAAAACTTGCCGAGAGATCGTTTCCACGTGTGGTCACTGCGGTGTCGCAGGCCATTCGTTATCCGAATGCGCGAAGAAAGCGGACATTCCGAAATGTGCAACTTGCTCCCGCTTTAAAAAAGCCCAGTGATCACAAAACGGGAGACCCTGAATGCCCAGCCCGGAAAATAGCAGAATACACATACATTAACTCCATCGATTATGAGGGCACCTAGTGCGTCATACTCAAGGCCTGACTTCTGTAACTCTTGTTTGCTGACTCAACATATATCCCTGGCCACTGCGCTGTCCTACTTACCTAGGGATTTGTCGCTGTCTAAGCACATTAGGCGATCGCTTCAAAAATCTAATGTAGCCTTGTTTGATTTATGCAATATTTGTTTTAACCCAATTAATAATACTGCAGACTCAATCGTAATCGTGTAACTAAGTGCTAACAACTATTTACCTTAATTATTAGTGTTTAAGTAAATTATTATAACATACCTACTTAATTAACTAGTTATCTCACTATTCTTAAAACTTATGTTGAATATTGTTAAGAAATCAGTTGTCCTAATAGTAATCGTAAGAACTAATGCCGCCTGTGATACAGGTTTATCCTAGTACAGGCATCATACTTTATAATACCTACATTATTTCTAAGCTTTACCTACACTATTTTACCAACTTTTATTTTTGAATAAATGTTGTTATTATTATTATTATAGAAACGTCATATAAGATATATGTGTGCTCAGTCTTCTCAATTTTTACGCTTTTCACGTAATTTATGTACGGCCTGAGGGCACATCTAACGATTTCAATCTTCGATGCCGAGCCGATCAAATCTATATTGATTGGCCAGGCAATCGGTGCGGCGCCATCTTTTGTCATCGATTGACTGGCCAATTAACACGTGACAATTAACTAGCGCCGTCACAAAAGAGACAAGTACCTACCTAACAAGCTTCAATCCGCTTGCGATGTGACCACGTCCTATTCCTATTCTACATGCCCGTTTCAAATTCGTAAATATTGGACAGACACAGAGCAATGGCGTTCGTGGGATATCGAAAATATACTCAATAGTTTCAGTTTATTGTTGAATTTAAAAGGCTCTGAAGGTATATTTTTTGCTTAAACGGAGTAAAATATCCATTTTGAAGTGATACTACGGCGGCGATTCGATAACTGGACGAGAATAATTGAGAGTGACTCATGACTTACTCATGTTTCGTACAGTGCGAACGCAAGTTCAACCAAACAAGTACCAAATGAGATTTGTTTCATGTGACAAGTTTCGAGACATCTACATGGACTGAATGTATTATCAGACACAAATATGTTTTAGTAGGAACCTAATATAAAACAGCAAAAGAAATATAACATTAACAACTTACTTACCTAATTTATAACACGACAACTGAAACGAGTCCCTACCGCGCTCGGCGAGGGAAGTGGGGGACGCAGAATGACTCATTAGAGTTGCCGAATAGTATTTAAAACTTAAAATATCACACACGGAGTATTTTTAAAGAAAAAAATAACGCCTGATAAAAAACAATAGCAATTTACTAAACACTCTCTAACTTGGTTCGGTTACGGTTGGTAGACGTAGTTTTTTTTGCTATTGATTTCTCTCTCTAAAATATGGCCTAGGTTTCACTTTAGGCGAAAAGAAAAATAAAAATATGCCAGCTATTTAAAGCAAAAGTTGCATTGACCTTTCAAGGATGCGTCCCGTTTAGGCACATTTCGTTACATGAGAGAGAAGCAAGATATAACTCTCTCAGTCTCTCAAATATAAGTTAGAATGATCGTGTTATGCAGACTTACTTATAGTTTTACGTAATTCAAAGGCAAACTATTGGCATGATTTACTTTTTCCTTTCGCCAAAAATTAAACCTAGGTTATATGTTATAGGACAATACGAGTAATCAAAGGATGATGAAAATAGGACATTAACAGCAGCTATCCTTTCTACAATAGCATATATTCATTATTCCTAGTGTATGTTGGCGTTTTCATTAGCCGTCCCCCGACGCGACGACGTTTGGATCAAAATATTACCTACAACTTTTATATTAAACTTAAAGGGCCAATACATATTATTTGTTTACTTTTTAAATGCTTTGTTTTTGTCGGGGGTTTTTTAAATTTTTAATTTAACTTTTATTTCCAGCTTTTTAAATTTCATATTATATTACTAGTAGAAACGCTATGATCAACCCACGGCTCGCCGAAATCTGCGTACTTTTTCCACAGTGAAGCTAGTTTCTAATTTAGTCTCATTTCTCTTTTCTACTCCCTCATCAGACCCTGAATTCTAAATTTCCAATCGATTAGCCCTGTGAAAGATGCTCACATCCATTCATCAACTAGAAAAGAGCTGATAATTTTCAAACGGCTGAACCGATTTTCTTGAATAATAGCTAAGAACACTCTCGATCAAGTCACCTTTCAAACAAAACAAAAAAAAACAAAATCGGTTCAGCGGCTTGGCAGCTACGATGGAACAGACAGACACACAGATACACACATACACAGATACACACGTTAAACTTATAACACCCCTCTTTTTCAGTCGGGGGTTAAAAAGATACATGTCCATCACATCACACACAAAGATTTATAGTCAACAAATTTTGTATTCCACTTTGTGCAGTTGCATTGCCTTTGATTGTGAATGACTCCTTAAGCCTACCTATCACTATGATACACAAAACAATTTGAAGCATTGGACCTCTGAAAAAAAGATTAACAAGACAATTCAAACTGTTTTATCCACCATTAAAAATTTTACTCTTAAAACTATTTGATATTTTTTAACCTGTCATCGCCAGGGTTGTTTTTGACGCGTATGAAAGCAAGTTGTGACACGCGTCACCGTTCAAAAAGAACGCTCCCGTTGGCGCGTATGACACAACCGACACGACAGCGACGCGGTGGCGCGACATGGTAACTTGACAGGGTGTTGGATCGAAAAATTATAAATTGTACGTAAAAAATCTTGTATTCATTTATTTATTCATTCTCTGACAGACAACGCACCGCCTAAACTGCTGGGTGCATGATATTAGCATGATATTTTCCACAAGAGTTCTTTAGACTTATAACGAAAGTGAAGAAGATTTACACTACACTGTCCCCTCTTAATTATTACCACAGTAATTTGAAAACATTGTTAAAGCTATAATATATTTTTAAAAGAGTATAACCG
Organism: Lithophane ornitopus; assembly: GCA_948473465.1. Taxonomy (NCBI): domain Eukaryota; kingdom Metazoa; phylum Arthropoda; class Insecta; order Lepidoptera; family Noctuidae; genus Lithophane; species Lithophane ornitopus. The sequence continues at coordinate 10,559,526 of OX419632.1, read as the reverse complement.
TTGAGTTTTTTGCCGGCTCTTCTCCATAGGAAATGACCAATTGGAACCGTGCATCTATCTTCGAACGTCTCATGTAGGTTTATGGGAATATGTTGATTTTAATTTTAAAAGGAAATATTTTTGAAAATTCATCCCCTAAAGTGGTTAAACAAGCTTGCTTGATGAAAACTTGTATGGAATTTCGATCCGGTTCGATTTTTGAAATTCCATCGGGTGCATGGCTTATACCACAATGAAGCTCTGGTAAAATTGAAGTGAATCCCGCTTGGGATTAACTCGCGCCGACTGTGTCAACTAACTTGACAGTATGGAGTTGTTTAATTAGTACACAAACTGTTGAAATATTTATGAACAGTATTGCATTTCCAGGAAATACAAACAAGTGTTGCTTCTGAAATATTCGATACAATTAAAGTTAGTTATAAAATGAACAAAGGATCTATATTTAAATATAACACCATTTGCCGTTTTCCTGTTTTTCAGATCTGACCTGCGGGGTTAAGTGGTTGGGCTATACCGCTGACGAAGTCTTACATATTTTTATGTAGGTAGGTATAAGTCGCAGGGTGATGTGATAATTCGTATTCTCACGAAAACCCTAGGTATATTGCTAAAACCCGGACAATTAGAAAATGGTGAAAATCTGGGTGAAATAGATTAGGTTAAAACTGTGACCAACGCGCGAGCCGAACGAGCGAAGCGAGCGGTGCCGCGGCAGCGGCTTGCGAGCGCTACTTCCTCTCAGAATTTTTTTCACCATGACCATCCGGGTTTTCGAAATAACCCTAGGATTTTCGCGAAAATACGAATTATCAAATCACCCTGCGACATAGCATCAAATTTACAATTCAATTTTGATGTTGAAAGAGACTAACTTTAGAAACAGATCGTAAACAAATGGAGAAGTATCTAGGTTCATCAGGACAACGCGACTGATGCAAACTTTTGAAAAAGGAACAGGTATTTCGATAAGACAAGCTATAGGTATAATTATAATTATTTACTTGGTGTAAATAATTTTACCATCTGCCTCCTGGCACCATACATTTCTTTGGTACGAATTGCCTACCAAAATCCCGAATAATACGCGATTATATTGAAATGAAAACATCTAATCTTGCCTTTTAAATACTTATATAAACTTTTTACAATCAGGAGGAGCTCGTGGCTAAGTAATAACAGCCGTACGGGTCGATCCATCAGGTTAAGCTACGCTTGCCGGGGTTGGTCCATGGATGGGTGACCATTTTCACATATCGAGACTACTCCATGCCTCGGAAAGCACGTTAAGCCGTTGGTCCCGGCTGTCATTTGTAGATCTTTGACAGTCATTACGAGTCGTCAGAAGCCCGAAAGTCTGACAACCAGTCTACCCAAGGGGTATTGTATTACCCAATTACTGGGTTGTGGAGGTCAGATAGGCAGTCGCTCCATGTAAAATACTGGTATTCAGTTGCATCCGGTTAGACTGGAAGCCGACCCCAACATAGTTGGGAAAAGGCTAGGCAGATATAGATTGACTTGGTGTAAATAATTTCATCGCCACTGCTCTCAAAACGGTGAGGCAACCAAACCGCAGTGGGCCCGCGTGGTAGATTACAGCCCACTCCCTCTCGAAGAGAGGATGCCGGTGTCCCAACAGTAGGAACATTATGCTGAACTATAGCATAGAGTAGAAGATTTAAATGAATCTTGTGAAATTCTCTAAATTACTTAGCAATCAGTTTTAAAAACAATTATAATTTATTTCAAGAACAAAATATTTTGTGCGGTCATTTCTTTTAAGTAAATGCTCACAAAAGGTATTCAGTCGCAGGACTGAACAGTCTATTTTGATTGATAGACCCTGTGATTGCTCGAGCGTGCAATTTCAAAATATTTTGAGATCATTAATTTGACAAAAGACCATCCTTTAGCGCCACCGAACAGATAGATAAGGAAGTACCATTCTGGTCAGGCCATAAGAGGACCATGTAGATTAATGTCTGAAATGGTCTTTTGAGGAAAGAACCACACAGATTTGAGTGGACCTGTCCAGTCAGTGTAAGCATTTTTCAGTAACCGAAGATCTCAACTCAGAGCTTAAGGAGCTCAACGACTGGATAGACGTTCATACCTATACTTGTATATTATATTTTGAATTATCTGTTCCTTCATCTATCTGAGGGCCTAGACCAGTGACAATCGCTTCGAAAGCGTTTCTTTTGTCTACAACGACTTTCAACAGAACTGACATAAGCTTTTCGATAGCTTATGTCAGTCCTATACATTTTTGCCTTTTCCATCATCGTTATCGCTGATAGAATGTCACTTTGTCTAGGGCCTCTGGTCGGTTACGGGATGATATCTTTAAAGAAATTTAGAAAAATAGATGAAAATTATCATTCGCCCATATCTTCGAAACGAATGAACCAAAAATTTTCAACAAAAATTATGAACAGAGAATGATTCTTTACTCGTAGATTACAGCAAAACCTATAAGAAGTCTATGGTCAAAAACATGGTAAATCTCTCAATATTCTGCGTACAAACTTACATTTGCAGTTTGAATGTATGGAAGATCATGTTTTTCAACTACAATTTTAAGTTTGTTCTTGGGATAAATTCATCCCAACTACGGAACCCTTCATAGTGCGTAGTCCAACACGCATTTGGCCGGTTTTTTTAATAGGTGTAATTAGTAAATTAGGGCTGACCAACTTCCAAGTGACATACTTGCTATCTCGCCTCTTGTTACAAACCTTAATACTTACCTAACTAACTGTTTAACGGCCAACCCCAATAACCATAATATCATAAAAGACAGATCGATATTGCTGGTAGACAGTATAATTCTATCTGTCATTGTGTCAAATTCCATATGATTCCTAGTCTCTGACAGATTATTGGGACGTTAAAACCATCGATAGGTTTTTCTATCTCCAGAATGCCAAAACTGGTATCAATCTGCCTAGCCTTTTCCCAACTGTGTTGAGGTCGGCTTCTAGTTTAACCGGATGCAGTTTAATACCAGTATTTTTCATGGAGCGACTGCCTATCTGACCTCCATATCCCAGTAACTGAGTAATGCGATACCCCTTGATAAGACTGGTTGTCAGACTTTCGGGCTTCTGTCGACCCGTAACGACTGTCAAAAATCTACGAATGATAGCCGGCTTAACGTACTTTCCGTAGGAGTCCCGGTATGTAAAGATGGCCACCCAACCAACCAACCGATGTCGACCAACTCCGGCAAGCGTAGCTTAACCTGAAGGATCGATCCATGCGGTTGTTATTACTCAGCCACGAGCTCCTCCATCCTATGCCAAAACTGGTAATAGATTTTAGTGTATCACGTAAACTTTAGAATGGGACTACGGTTCCTCATTTGTTTTGCCAATGTAACAAAACCTGAAAGGTCGTAATACCATAAATGGGCCGTAATGGAAGGCCTTTGAAGGAATTCCATGATAAACAGGTATTGCGGAGAATATTTTTTGGGTTATTTTTAGAATAAAAAATGATGGGGCTTTTTAATAGAGTTGTTGTTGAGTTACATAGATAACGAGTGTGAAGTAGGAGTATGGTCTTATTTATGTCGTCCGGTCTAAACGTCATGGCTGATATAATTATATTTTCACTGTATCAAAATTAATTAGCACTATTGTGTTTCAGTTCTGCACTATTCCTTTGTTTACCTCAAAAACCATGATATAAATATAAGACAACGAGCTGACTCCCGCGTGGATGTCGGTTATTACATACTAAAACATTCCTCGAAAACCACTCTATCCATTGGTGAAAACAGCGTGAAAATCGGTGCAGCAGTTTTTGAGTTTATCGTGATCAGACAAACAGACGCGGCGGAGGATTTTGTTTTATAATATGTACTGATAACTAAGTACGTGAAAGACGTAGGCAGTATTAAAATACACAAAAACATGGAGATTTCTTTATTATTTCTATGTTAAATATAAATAAATAAAATAAATTCTCTAAATGATGTTGAATACCGGATCAAAATCCGTTGCGTAGTTTAGAAAAACGCGGTCACACAGACAGATACGAATATCTGGAATAAAAAGATTTCATTTTATTTCATACACTATTTATTTTACTTACAGAAATAATACTTTAATCAATAATAATATATTATATTCTTAAAGAAATAAAATACTTCACATAGAAGTAATAATGAGCAACTCTCAGTAACATTTTCACACTTGTATATTTATGTAGTGGCAATATTTTACAACAAGTTGGCAACACTGCCAGTAATGGCAAACGCAGACTATTTGGCGCCAACAGCCTTAAATAAGTACTACAAATTGGGGGTATTTGAATACAAAAGAAACCTTATTTTTTAGATTTTGTTTTGTTTAGATCTAAGTAAGATTTTAATCCCTTATTTTATATAAAAGAAAGAGTAGTACCCTTTCAAGTGGTTTGAGAATATAAATACATTCGTTGCCTATATTATGTTCAAAGGAATTTATGGAAAAAGCTGGTGAGTATAATAATAAATATAATTGTAAGCCAATTAAGTATCTTGACTTTCGAGGTTGTCGACATGTGGGATGTGGACTCTGCGATAATTGTGCCGATAGTCGTATCAGCTTAATTGCCAACAGCCTCGACCAACACCTATGGAGGCTCTCGTTGGGCAGCTGGTTTAAGGGCTTGATTCAGAAAGCGGTACTCCGGGACACGGCTCGCATTGATGGAGGTTCCTCTCTCTTGGACCCTGTTCCCGATACCGGTGGGCTACTATTTTTTATATTTTTAAATGTTTTTATATTCTAATATTTTAACATATAATTTATATGTAATTAATTATATAATATTTACTCGTATTTGGACTCTCATAGACAGAACGAGCTATAACTAACATGCTCGCTGACTTCGTTTTAGCAATTACAAAAGTAATTTATTCAAATTAGGCTGAAAATCAGCACTTTATATAAGACAGCCCACCAAAACGCCCACTCTTCACACAATGACATAAAACCATAATTAAGCAGTTGCAATGTAACTCTTATCTCGATAGGCTATAAGTATAAATAAGAATGATTTCCGTGAGTTAGGTAAAACTCTCGGCAATCATTCTAATTTATACTTTTAGTGAAAAAGTAATTTAAGCTGATATTTTAGAGAGTGTACGCCGTACAGTCCGCTACCATTTGACCTGGTGGAAAAATTTCTACGAAAACTTCACGGAAATTGTTTCAGTAGCAATAGCGGTTTTCGTATTAAGTACAGCTGAAATCTAAAAAATAATAAATTGGACTAATAATAGGCTCTATAAATAAACACACTTTTCTGTTTCTAAAGGCTCTTTTAAATAAAATAGACTATAAAAATAGTACAGTAGCTAATTGTTCTTAGGGATAATGGTGTCTAGTCTAGATTATACGTGCACAATAGCCACCTAAATCTAGGCCTTGTTCATAGAATTAGACTAGTATATTAGCAGCTCGAGCTAACAGGAACCTAATACAATGCCAGTCAATTTACGTACACACACACACCAGACGCATCACTGTCAAGTCACCAATCTATCACGTTATATGAATGAATGAAAACAATATACTTAATACCACAAAACCGATAGTTAATTGATTCAGGCGCATTTAGTAACCATAGATATCCGTTAGTAACCTATTCCGCTGCTCCAGCGCTCCGTGTGGCAACACGTCGTGTTCTGGTTTGCAATTGGTCAATCGTCATCCTGAGGATGCCTCGTTGAGAGTTGAAACAAACATAGATAACCGTTACTAACCTATTCCGCTGCTCCAGCGCTCCGTGTGGCAACACATCGTATTCTGGTTTGTAATTGGTCAATCGTCATCCTGAGGATGCCTCGTTGAGAGGTGAAACACGTGTGGATTTCTTTTCAGGGTTTTTTATGACTCTTGTAGACTAGCTAAGCGGAATCTACGTCTATTGTATTTTTTACCACAAAACCGTTTTCAGTTATCAGTTGGTTAGCTTAAATACCTTTTAAACATGACATTTCTTTACGGAGTTTGACATAAAACTGACATTAAACACGCGTTGAACAAGTGTCTAAGTTTTTGTGGTAAGCTCCTCTATTTCTATTGTGTGTATTCTTAACCTTAGGGATGAGGATGGGGCAAGATTGATGTGCGCTACATGAGTGTCCATTTCTGAGCCAAGCTTGTATGAGAGCGTTATCCGTCTCCTTTCCTACTCACCTACACGGTACCTAACAGTACCGTGTAGGTGAAAACAGGAAATTTAAAAATTGGTGTTGAATTAAATTATGGATACTTTATTCGTTGTATAACTTACTTTAGTAGCGTCGAACGTTTCAGAAGCCACACTTGTTTTTATGTGATTTGAAGTGCATTACCTCAAACTGTTCATAAATATTTCAACATTTTGTTACTCTAGTACAACTAGCCAAACTGATTTGTTATTAAAATTGTGCAAGTGACGTTCGCCATGTCTGACAACGATACCATTGTACATGATTCTATAATTACAACAGAAATTGAATTAGACTTAACTATTGAGTATATTTTACAATTAACAGTGTTTATGCTAACTCTATCTACGTTGCTATACGGACTAACATCATGGTGTGTCTTAATGAAATTTAAAAAGGTCAAAAACTTCGTGTTTTTCAACGCAATTTTTGCGAACTTCTTAAGTGCTGCAGTGGTTCAGATTGCCCATCTTGTATGCAATACCTATAGCTCAGATTTTATGTACATTGTTTTTAAATATTTACCATTTTACCTAAAAACTGTGTACAACCACTGGTTGTTAATTTTGTGTCATATATACGAAAACATTGTAAAAGTTTTCAATGTGCATATTCGAAGGAAGTAACTAAAAAAAAAAACCGACTTCCAAAAAAAAACAACTCAAAACTGAAAAATAACTTTAATATCGGAAGTCGGTGGCAAAAAACGAAAATTGGCAATCAAAGACATCGACTTCCGAAATTAAAGTTATTTTTCAGTTTTGAGTGTTTTTTTTTGGAAGTCGGTTTTTTTTTTTGTAAAAAGTTTTTATTTTTCACTTTTTAGTTGTGGTATCTACCCCACACAAATTCGAACACCACTAGCTGATGTAAATAACAGTGAAGGAGTAAATGAATACATCGTCTAGATAAACTATGTGGGTAAAATACGTAATATTGAAGCTAACTCAAAAACTACGCAAGCATAGTTAATAAAATTTATATGGGACCACCTCGGAAGCATGACCTAGCATACAAAAAAAGAATTATCAAAATCGATTCATAATTAGCGGAGTAATCGCGTAACAACATAAAAAAAAAAAATACAGACGAATTGAGAACCTCCTCCTTTTTGAAGAAGTCGGTTAAAAAGTAGCCTATTTGCTTGGGTTGTAGCTTTAATAACTAGCATATTTTCATGGTTAGTATTTTATGAATGTTTTATACTATCATCATGCTAGCCGGAGTTTATAATACATGTCTTCGTGCACGCAAGTCACATGTTACCGTGGATAGTCAACTCTTGTTTTTATATTATTATTGCATATTCACTTTGTCGTAGTTCCAACACGAGCGCACATACAGCTAATAACACCTGGCGTCGCTTGTATATAGCCACTGTGATTTTTATATTGAGCGACGTCATTTTGTTGTCTGATTATATTATCGAGTAATTATGATATGGCTAACCATATATTCTTTGTTTTAGAATTATTTTTAGAACAATTTAATGTACTAATATTAATAGCTTTTTTGGTTTTAGCTAAATGTAATAGGGAAATATGGTACCAATTTTATGTGAATAAATTGAAAAAACGGTCGCTATCGGCTATGCACAGGGACCAAGACATCATCATGCACGAAGGAATTCGTGACGCTACTGATTGCCACTCGGCAGGACTTGTTGTATAAACAAATAAATAGGTACTAGTAAGCTCAGGTCGCTCAGGTTGAGGAGCTCGTGGCTACGTAATAACAGCCGCTCGGGTCGATCCATCAGGTTAAGCTACGCTTGCCGGGGTTAGTCCGTGGATGGGTGACCATTTTCACATATCGAGACTCCTCCGTGCCTCGGAAAGCACGTTAAGCCGTTGGTCCCGGCTGTCATTTGTGGATCTTTGACAGTCGTTACGAGTTGTCAGAAGCCCGCCTAAAGTCTGACAACCAGTCTAACCAAGGGGTATCGTATTACCCAGTTGCTGGGTTGTGGAGGTCTGATAGGCAGTCGCTCCATGTAAAATACTGGTATCCAGCTGCATCCGGTTAGATTGGAAACCGACCCCAACATAGTTGGGAAAAGGCTAGGCAGATATTTTTTTTTGTAAGCTCAGGTCGAGTTGAACCGCGTTCAAAAGCTGTCAGTGTCAATATTCCATATCAATTTTGACACTGACAGCTCTTGGACGCTGTTTAGATGTGCGGATCGCGTTCACTTTCATCGGTGAAATCACTATGTAACTAACTAAAGTGGCTATCGTAAATTGGTCATATTAATTATGGTAGGTATCTTTTTACCTAATTTATTTATAACACCTATGTTTACAAATATAAACTTTGACTTTCACTCCATTGAAATGAAATGAAATGAAATGAAATGAAATTGTTTATTCTGTAAATAGGATATTGGAATCACTTTTACACGTCATATTATAAAAAAAATATTAAAAATAAGCTAGATGAGGTCGCCGTTTCCTATCTGACTACTCTGAGAAGAAAGGCCGAAACAAACTCAGAGGTCACAGTCTCTTTTAAAGTCCAGACATAATCTTGGTCAAGCCATATGAGGACCATGTAAATTCGAGTCTGAAATGGTCTTTTGAGGAAAGAACCACACAGATTTGAGTGGACCTGTCCAGTCAGTGCAAGCATTTGTCAGTAATGGCGGAGCTCAACTCAGAACTTAAGGAGCTCAGCGACTCGACGAACAATACCAAAGAAAGGACATTTGGGTAGGCCGCATAAAATTCTCAAATTGCCAGACAATTGATAAAATTAAATGAGAACGAAAAAAAAAATTAAAAAATATCACATAGTCCTCACTTTCACAATAATAAAATACTTTACAAAGTAATCATGTCATTTTGTATAGAATATTCAATAATGTCAATTTGTAAATAAAACTGGTTGATATACTTTGATGATTTTCCATATTATTCAAAATTCATTTTACAGTATCATCAATATTAATACCTATATCTATACAACATAATTAACTACATCTACTTAGCACATTAATTGTTACCATGGTTTGTGCCATATATTCATCTTCTTAGCTTGTCGATGGCAATCTAAATGGACTCGGCCCAGAATTTAGCCACGTGTGTGACGCCATCATTTTTGTCCATCAGTTTCTGTAACGTGCAGCTGAGAGGAAATATAATATAATATTGATAAAATAATATGATGAAATGATGGAACAAAAGTTTTGAGGCTGACTGTACCTAAGTTAAGTAATTTTAATGTAATGTAAAAAATTATCGACTGCAACTAAAAAGTTTTAAACAAGTTGCAAACAGTCTAATGCTGTTGGTGGCAGTTATTTTAGTTCAGTCTCAGATATATTGCCACCAACTGCATCATACTGTTTGAAAAATGAGCTTATTTTGAACAAATGTTTATATAGCATTTCAATTAATGATTAAGTTATAATTTCATAGGGTACTAACAATATTTTTAACGATTCAAAAAGTCATAAGTTGTGTCAAATGATTCTCATAACTTTCGGTTGATATTAATTTATTACAAGATTTTAGTTAAATACCTACGAGATTTATAATATAAGATTTTTTATACCATACCCCCTCTAAAGAGCATATTTTATTCACTAAAAACAGTGAATAAAAATCACTTTTAGTCACTGTTTTGGTGTTAGCATGGGATTGATCTGCTCGCTCTGCTAAGCATTGTAACATTTTGAATAATATGGAAAATCATCAAAGTATATCTACCAGTTTTATTTACAAATTGACATTATTGAATATTCTATATAAAATCACATGATTACGTTGTAAAGTATTTTATTATTGTGAATGTGAGGACTATGTGAATTTTTATTTTTTTTCGTTGTCAGTGTCTAATTTTATCGATGGTCTGGCAATTTGAGAATTTTATGCGGCCTACCCAAATGTCCTTTCTTTGGTATTGTTCGTGGAGTCGTTGAGCTCCTTAAGTTCTGAGTTGAGCTCCACCATTACTGACAAATGCTTGCACTGACTGGACAGGTCCACTCAAATCTGTGTGGTTCTTTCCTCAAAAGACCATTTCAGACTCGAATTTACATGGTCCTCATATGGCTTGACCAAGATTATGTCTGGACTTTAAAAGAGACTGTGACCTCTGAGTTTGTTTCGGCCTTTCTTCTCAGAGTAGTCAGATAGGAAACGCCGACCTCATCTAGCTTATTTTAATATTTTTTTAATATGACGTGTAAAAGTGATTCCAATATCCTATTTACAGAATAAACAATTTCATTTCATTTCATTTGAATTTAGAACACATCAATATATTCGAACTCCATCTCAATGTTGTACAACCTCCTTGCGAAAAAACACTCGATACAAACTCCGATGTGATTGGTTGACATTTTCGACAAGGAGTTTAGCATTAGAATAAAAACTGTTTTGTGTCCTTTCCTGTCATTAGTAAATTGGCGCTATTTTAAATACTATATGTTGTATAAACACAAAGTTTAGTGTTACTTCATAATAAATCGATTGAAAATGCATTCTAGTGATGAAGAAGATGTGTTAACACCTGAGTTTATGAAAGAGAGGGCGGCCGATATAGTCAAAAACTTGCTACCCAACAAATCACGGCTGGTTCACATCAAAGCCTCTAGGCTTTGATGTGAACCAGCCGTGAGTTTTGCAAATGGAAAAATGAAAATCAAGCTTCTGGAACATTTTCAGAGTCTGTTTTCATAACTTATTTTAATGAGTTGTCGAAGAAAAAGTAGTCATCGACATTTTGAAGAACGTATTCTATGGTACGGTTTACTATAAAAACAAGGCATAACATTGACATAATAGCATACTCGAAGTTGCAAGGTCTTTTTGTCGTAGTCATGGTATAAAGTATAGTATGCAACTCTTGAAAAAAACGGATTTATATCGAGGGCCATTAATGACTCGCGTCGCTCAGGATTCTAACACTTGAATCACTCGCTATGCTCGTGATTCAATCATCATGAATCACTCCCTGCGGTCGTGATTCAATCGTTAGAATCCTTCACTGGCACGTGATGCATCTATGGCCCTCGCTTTAAATCCGTCCTTTATTCACTAATTGCATAATATACTATTTTTTATTAATGTTTAAAATACTAAATAAGAAACGTGAAACATTATTTTATTTACAAAGAAATTATTTAGCAATAATGCATGGCAATCGGGGATTGTTTAAAATGATGGCAATGTTTGATGTACTTACTAAGCAATATTTGTAGACAGTAAAATATCTACATGTTACCGCTAATTTCGAGGGACTTAATATTTGTTGAAGATATATTACCTCCATGTACTAAAGCTGGCTACTGGCTAGATAGAAAACTGTCTAAATTGAAATAGCCATATATAGTTTTGTACAGTGCTCCATTTTTCACTCTTACTTTGTATACCTTCCTAATAATATAAAAATTTTACCTTAAATAAAATTTGTATTATGTTTCCTATGACGTCTGAAGTCCATTATGAGAGTACATCGTCCTTTTCACACGCCTTCCGTTAGATGATGTCGCTTCCGTCACGTGAAGTGGCCCCCGCGCCACCTATAGCCTAACCTGGAACTAACTGCACCACAGAGCAAGCCGCCATACCTTATGTCATTGTTCGGCTCATAATGTTATTGATGAACCAGGAAGAAATTGCTTGGACTTCAGACGTCATAGGAAACATAATACAAATTTTATTTAAGGTAAAATTTTTATATTATGTGTTCCGTTAGACGTCTGAAATCCATTATGAGAGACCTGTTTGTTATCTCCTGGTGGCTTGCTTCATAAAATGCAACAATGTGATTAAATTTAGTATTTATGTTATATTACAATGTAATGAAAAACTAAAATTCCCCAGGAATTTGACTCCAATGGACAATCAACATTGCTGAATTAGATTTTTTAATCAGAAACTGCAAAGAATTGAGAAAGTGACTTTTCTGAATCAATACTATTATTGTTGTGACCTGTATTTCCTACCTCTCTGTAGTAATATTTTCTAAAAGTATCTTCATGGCGCTAGCCGGTTTACGAGGCTCCCTCGTGGTAATAAACAAATTTGTAAGACAACCTCTAAAATTTTTGGAAATTCCAATCAATGCTCTTAACCAAAACAAAGGATTTGTATTTCTATCTGGTGAAGCAAGTAATGTCCAACTTGATTGTTGGTATGAAGCTGAATCAGTTTTTGAGCCAAAAACAGGATGCAGGGTTATTGAGTCCCCATTGTCCACCAAATGTTTAGGATCACAATGCAAGAGAGTCAAGTCATGTACTCTTCGACCTGAAGCCAACAACAGTATAGTGGCAGCACGCCTAGAAACATCATATAAGCTTTGCAAATCTGGATCTGTATTTTTTAAAAACTGAATTACTATTCTTGCATCCCAAATTGGCAATTTTGTTGGGATTGGTCTAGCTAATGATACAGCTTTTAAAATATGCCTAACTAAATGATTTGATGAAATTTTAATATCAGACAGAGTTTCACAAACTGATGCTATAACTGATTTATGCACCAGAATAGTACGGTATGCTAAATGATCTTTAAGAAAGAGTTTTGCTAAATACTGGGCTACATTACTAGGTGCTGGGCAACGACAGTTTAGGTTATTAAGATTACACCACAGTACCCATTTGCTCCATATAGGAGTATAAGTTTTGAGCGTAGAAGCTCTCCAACATGTTGACAAAAGCTGCTTTTCCTCACCTGACCAGTTTTGTGTTAGGGAGTCCCAGCCGAAATGAGCCAGGCTTCCAACTGTAGGTTGAGTACTTGAGCTGGGGGACGCCCAGTCATTGTGTCCACCAATGATGGTTTCAGGTCCCTGATTTTCATAGGACGTGCTAGGGCGCGACTCTTCAGATCGGGACGCCAAAAGGGTTTCTTCCACTTGGGTGCTACTATTATAAACTTGCCTTTTGCTGAGTTGAGATGGTGTAACACACGTGGGAGCAGGGCTGGTGGAGGAAAAATCCACGCCAGGTCGTATAGCCAGTATCTGCTGAAGCGTCGTGAAAGCAAGCCTTCGAGTCTGATAAGTCTAGAGTAACATAGTTGCATACGACGTGTGCCTCTTGCGAGGCGAATAGGTCTATGCTTGGAGTTCCCCAGTGCGTGAATATTTTGTGGGTCGCCTCGCTCAGCAGATGCCATTCTGAACCAACTCGATTTCTTGACAGGTGATCGGCTTCCATGTTGTACAGTCCCGGTAGGTGGTGCGGAACTAGTACCACGTTCAGGCTGTCCGTTAGTGCCAGCAGCTGTTTTGTCAGTTTCAGGAGGTTTTGAGATTTTGTTCCGCCCTCGTTTTTTATGTAAGACACGACTGTTCTGTTGTCTGTTTGCAAAATAATGGTTGAATTTTGTAAAATATTTGCTTCTAGGGTTATTGCAGCTATCACTGCATACATTTCTTTTAAGTTGCAGTGCCACTTCAGTTGGTGTTGATTCCATGTGCCTCTTATTTGTTTGTTGTTTAGTATGGCTCCCCATTGAATGTCTGAGGCGTCTGTGACAAGATAGTTGACTGGTGACCTCCTGGGGTGAATACGAGATTTTTGGTTCACATTCTCTAACCACCATTTCAGATCTTTTCGTACCTCGTCTGTGAACTGTACTGGATGGCGCGAATTTTTCTGGGCATGATTGCTGTGGCACTGCAACGTACGGCAATGCAACCTTCCCCGGAGGGTGATGAAGGTCGCAAAGTTGAGATACCCTAAGAGGCGTTGCGCCTGCTTGAGGGTCCAACTGCCGGCTGCTAAGCGAGTCAATAGACACTGACGGATCCTGCAAACTTTGTCTGGAGGCAAACTCTTGGTGTTGGAGTGTGTGTCCCAGACAATTCCCAGGAATTCTATACACCTTGTTGGGATTAGTATAGATTTTTCCATATTGATGTTCCAACCTAGGGAGGTGAGGAACTCTATAGCTAGCTGGACATGCGTTGATAACGTCTCCCTGCTTTGGTGGACTATTAAATAATCGTCTAGGAAGAGAACCAAGCAAAGACCTTTGCTGCGTAACACTTCGGCAGTCCAGTTTGTGACCGATGCAAACATTTTCGGTGCTGCAGCCAGACCAAAGGGCAGACAGGTCATTTGTAGCAGTCGACCCTCGTAACTTATGCGTAGAAAGCAACGGTGTCTTCGAGAAATCCTCAAATGATAATAGGCTTGGCTTAGGTCCAGTTTGACCATCCAGTCGCCCGCTTGTAAGAAGTTGGACATTTGGTGATGATGAAAAAGATGGAAATGTTTTGGTATCATGAATTGATTTAATTGGCTTGAATTTCCAATGACATTGCTGAAGAACTTGGTGTTTGAAATTTTTTCATGATGTCTGGTGTTGGGAAGATAAGGGGTGGTGTCTGATTGAAAGGGATGCGTGCTGCAGAAATTAATCTCAGAATCATCTTGGGTGGATTGAATTTGGCCCACACCTCTTGATAAAACATCAGGCAACCCCCCATAAACCTTGAGTCATTTGCCTCTATTTCTATTGGGTTCACCTCTCCGCCCCCCCCTTTTCTTTTTTCCTTGCTCATCGAAATGACGTTTATTGTTCTTTCCTTGTTTTGTTTTATTTTGTTGAAAACGAAAGGGCTTCTCATGGGAAGTAGAAGCCACTGGAGATTTTGAAAGAATTGGTGATTTAGAACGTCCAGAGAATTTTGAACTCGGTGCTGAATCTTTATTAATTTTGTCCATTCCGCCAATCTTTTGTATATAAGCAGATAAACTTTGTGGGTTAAACATATATTCCACTGAGGGGGGTATTTTGTCAATATCTTCACGTATGTATTTCCCTTTTAAACCTTTAAGCAACGCTTTACGCCGTAATTCTAAAACCTCGGCCCGCTTTCCACAAATCATTTGCAAAATATCATGAGAAATTGTTTTGTAATCAGACTCATTTCCAAATAACTCTTTTAATTTATCGTAAATTGTAGTTGATGTAAGTTGTGCGTTTGGTTTTGCAGACCAGTCAATTAAATTGCGCAGAGCTAAATTAACAGACTCATTTTGGGCTAGAAAGGCATTTGACAAGGCGGTGAAGCTACGTTCCATCTGATACCATCTAAGTGGGGCAAACGGATCTTCTAAACGTCTCAATTCCTCGTTTACTTTCAGCTCAGTGAATGCTGGGAAAGCAGCATATTTCTTTTGCACCTCATTATACCGCACAGAGTTCCAATCTAAGGAGTCGAACCTTTGCATTGTGGCCAACTTCGCGACTCGGTCAGGATTCGCTTTCGGTACGGATGGTTCCTTGATGCAAACGTTAAGATCGGCAATATCATTTACCTCCGCTGACAGGCGTAAAAACGGATCATCTAAGGGTTTATTTACTGGTCCCGACGTAGGCACAGCAGAAATTCCTGAAGAAGGTTGCATCGCAGCGTAATTTGCACAAAATATATTATTAACGTGACTTACAAGTTGCTGTGACAGAACTTCAAACCTGCGATCTATTTCTCGTAATGACTCGTGTGACCGAACCCGGCGCCGTCTTTTTGACGGCGGCTCATCCTCCTCGCTCGAACTAGAACTCGATGCTGATGATGATGACTTCGAGCTTGACGCACTTGCCAGCACGGGCGGCGGCACATTTACACTTTTCCCACTTTTTCCACTTTTTCGTAACCGCGTGGTATCGTGATCATTCAAAACGTCCGCGAGATTGTCAACCACTGGCTCGATCACTTTATCACTGTCCATAGTGTCCATTTCACAATCACTTATGATTTCAGGTCGATCTTTGAAAGTTATTTTGCACTTTTTCCAAACTTAGCAAGATGGCGACTTACGGAAAAGAAAAGTTTTATTCCGCCAATCTCACTGTTTTCACGTAACTGAAAGCAATTTATAGGTACTTTCTACTTTAATCTCGAAAGTATTCAATTAAATTTGAAAAATATCTCCGTACAAAACGGAGATTGATAAATCTAACGAACGAACACGCGCGCAATTAGGAAAACGACGCAACAATGACATAAGGTATGGCGGCTTGCTCTGTGGTGCAGTTAGTTCCAGGTTAGGCTATAGGTGGCGCGGGGGCCACTTCACGTGACGGAAGCGACATCATCTAACGGAAGGCGTGTGAAAAGGACGATGTACTCTCATAATGGACTTCAGACGTCTAACGGAACACATAATATATGGTTTACAATATTTACTGTGGTTTAGCTCTGCAAACTTCCCCAACAATATTAAGTTGCTAAAAAGATAACAATCCAAAAGAGATCACACTGAATAGCTGATGCTCTGGCCAAATTAACATACAATAATCAGCCTATAATGTTGCCACTGGACACAGGCATCCTCTTGGTGAGAGGGAGCATTGTAAAATGCATAAATTGTAAAATGGATTGGAATATTAATCACCAGATCACTTCTTGTGAAAGACCGATTCCATTCAATGTTCGTGAACATTGAAGATGAGTTAATTATATAAATTATTAATGATTAATTAATTATTATAGTTAGTATAATATCTTGACTATTGCTGATCACCATGTTTTTCGGTATAAGTATGTTTTATGATGGCTAATATTGCTTATGTGTGCTTATGTGTTAAATCGAATCAAGGAATATACATTTATTCCTTTTCTATAAGTTTCTATAATTCGACGACTGATTAACGATTAATTATAAATAAGCATCACCTTTGTATATAATTTTTCCGTTCTTTTCTCCTTGTCTGTTTGTATATCATGGTTAAATAAATAAATATTAATGCGATAACAATTTTTATGCCAATGTAACAATGTGTTGATAAAATACTTTAATACAAGTTGCCATGGAGTTTGTTGTCCTTCTTCTCCATGAAGACCTAGTTTCGGAATGAACAACTAGCTTTCTCCACTAGCTATAAATAACCGACAAGCCTCATACAAATAAATCGGACCGACAGAACGTAAGTCAGCTGGTAGGTAGCTTCGTGAATTAATCTTTTACACAGAGTGATCTCAATTTTGGTTATGTTTTTATTATTATTTAGTTTGTTAGAAAATTTAAATTTTTCAATTTACGAATTATTATAATTTTTATGATTACTGGCAACTAACCCTACCCGTGTGTTAAATAAATGTAGCCATTGTAGCGGCACGTTGTATATACAAGATTCCGACACCAATCGTTGGGCAGTTGCCCGCCAAACACAACACCTGGAGGATCCTCCACTTTCTATAAAGCATTAGTGAACTTTACACCCTGTTCCTTATACCCCTAAACCATTATCAGATGTACCTTTTATGAGCCTATGGTATCCCACTGCAGGGCAAAGACTCTCACTCTTTCCCTTCCGCCTTTCCATTTTTCTCTCTCTTTTGCAATTAGAGCCCAATCCTTTAGGTAGGACTCTAACTCGTCACTCCATCTTCTTCTTGGCCGACCGATTCGCCGGGATCTGTTGTTGGGAACTCAATCTGTGGCTACTCTCGCCCAATTCTGATGCGAAATGCGGCAGATGACGAGGAAGGGTACTGTGGAACAAGAGTTCCAGCCATCTAGCTGGAAAGATCCAGCTAGATGGCCCAACGACCTTATAAAGGTGGCTTAGACAGACTGGATGCGGAGGCGGAGTACATGGTGTTGTGGCGCAGCTGAGAGAGGCCCATCCTAGTCCAGAAGTGGGCTGCGATAGGCTAAGTTGAGTTAATGCGGCAGATGTGGCCTGCCCAGTCCTATATCTACAAAATAATCGTCATTTAAAGCGAAGTTGTAGGAAGTATAATTCTTAATCGTAATTGAATTTTAATCGGAATTAGTTACTTGACGTAAAATTGTGAGTCAAGCCGTTTCAGTTTATTGATTGCTTTACAGTAAACTTATTATTTGTCAGAAAATGGATTATTTGATACCTATACTCGTCGTGTTGCATTGTAAGGCCTCTATTGAATTACTTTATAACTTATTTTCTTCGTTTTTAATTTTTTAAGCGCTAATAAGTTCGTCTGTCAATCAAGCCATTCTTTTTTTTTCATCTATTCTATTCTTTTGTTTCAAATTGTTCTTAAGTAGCTTGATGGATTTGGATGATTGAATGTAGGTAATACATACAAACATTATTTTTTTCCCGAAAGTAGGTAAGTACATTTATGTTCACATAACTCGTAAAATGTAGGCACACAATGAAAGAGCATTTATTTTGTCATATTCCAGTGTTGGTCCCATTGTACCAGATAAAGTATGTCCCTCGTTCAAACCTAACACACTGTAGAAGTACATACATAAAGGTACACACTGTGCTACAAAATTATTCATCCATTGTAAATATTATTTAAAAAAATGCATGAGGCATTTAAGGAAAATTATTTAAAACCAGCTGCGCCCCGCGGTTTCACCCGCGTAAGTCTCGATCCCGTAGGAATATCGGGATGAAAAGTATCATATGTGTGAATCCAGGTTATAAACTATCTGTTTGCCAAATTTCATCCAAATCCATTCAGCCGTTTTTGCGTGATTGAGTAACAAAAATCCAAACACAAAAACTTTCACATTTATCATATTAGTAGGATTAGTAGGGTAGTAGGATTAATAATGAGGAAATGGGTAAACATATTGCTGTCTGTATTCCAATTAAAGTTATTAGCCATGCCTATGTGCAACCGCTCAGCTGTCAATTATAATGCCCAGCTTAAACTTTTGCCTAAACTTTTTCACTGATTGCGTAACAGGTTGGGCAAAATAGATGGTGCAATAGACATTTGTGCAAGTAATATTGAGCGTATAGCTGGGCCTTTACTTAAAACTCAAATTCAAACATAATGGCTGACATTATGTAAGCAAGCACAGATTAATGAAGACAATGCATTGCCCAGTATTTCTCATTGTCCTTTTGCCATGTGACATTTTGCATTGTCTCCCACACAACCCTGTGGCTGGAGTAAATAATGTAAAGCGATGAATCTCATGCTTTCTCATTTAGAACTAAATTGTATTCATTGCTACTGTCTCCGTAAGTTGTTTTCTTTTTAAGTTGCATATTTTAAATAGTAGGAGTGCTAAGAGGCTTAAATATTAGTTAATGCTTGGTAGTTCAAACAGTTACCAGATTTTTCAATCGTCGGATAGGTAACTTAAGGAATAAAAGACAATGAGTAAAGGGTCCCAATGTCCACCCGAGACATGAAATTTTTATTTATTCAATTATTTTACCAAACTCGATTAATTTATTGAAACATGAACTGGTTACTGCGCAGCGACTCGCCTCATGTTCCGAGCCGCCATAGAGTTTGAATCGGGCTGTACCACGCTATTAACAGATTTAGGGGCTGCGCAGACGACACACTTTTTGTGCGATCGAGTCTGTGGCGCACGCGTTACTGCATAGTAAATTCATATCATTGCTTAGGAGTAACGCGTGCGCCACAGACTCGATCGCACAAAAAGTGTGTCGTCTGCGCAGCCCCATAAGGTGTTTATTTTTAGGGTTCCGTACCCAAAGGGTAAAACGGGACCCTATTATTAAGACTCCGCTGTCTGTCTGTCTGTCTGTCCGTCTGTCACCAGGCTGTATCTCATGAACCGTGATAGCTAGACAGTTGAAATTTTCACAGTTGATGTATTTCTGTTGCCACTATAACAAGAAATACTAAAAAACAGAATAAAATAAATATTTAAGAGTGCTCCCATTCAACAAACGTGATTTTTTTGCCATTTTTATAGATAATGGTACGGAACCCTTCGTGCGCGAGTCCGACTCGCACTTGGCCGGTTTTTTGGATAGTTTAGTATCCACTGTCATTCAATTGGTGACATAATTGATTGGCAAATAGTCCAGCATTAATTTAAATACCCAAATAATTTAAGTTAACCCATTTTATTTTTATTTTTAGCATTATTAAGTGTAGCAATGTGCGAGAAGTGCACGTATGATGATTGCCCGCAAGAGGGACCTATGACGTGTGGTTTGGATGCGCAAAATAGAAAATATATTATGTTTGCCTCGGAATGTACCTTTAAGGCTTACAGCATTTGTAATAGTGTTGGTAAGTAATAGCATAGCATTTGTAATAGTTAATAGCAGATGTACATACATTCTAACTATATACACCACTGGCCTTGGGAACAGGGTCCAAGCTAAAACATTGTTTTTCGTCCGATAGATTGATTATAAAAAAATATTGGACAAGTATTTTTTCTTTTTTTACGTATTCAAAAAAATTACAGCAATACATTGAGTGAAAATGTAGCATGACGTCTCTGGGCGATAGATTTTATACTGACTTGTGACGTAGCGAGCCCCCACTCCCTAACTTAAATGCGTTTTATCTAAGTCATTTTTAATTAATATGAAAAACCAAAAAATACTTGTCTAATATTTTTTTCTTCTTTAAATTCTGCATAAAACAATATAAAAAAAAAATAGGAATCAATCGAGCTTACCTGTTAAGCGAAGTCTTGATTCTAATTTTATGAACAACGATCTGAAATATAATTATATAAACACTTAAACAGAGTAGTATTTCTTACACTTATTGCATCGCTATTTTAGAGATAAAATATTGTAAAAAAAAAAATAGGATTATTTCAAAAATATAACTTTTCCTACAGAGCTCAAAAAAACACCCCTAAAATTCTGCATAAAACAATATAAAACCAGCCTTAGAAGGCATTACGGTGAATCCTGCCCATTGTTCTGCCCAACTCACTACAGGCCAGTCTGTGGAATGTCCACGATGAGGTCATACCTCTACAAGACTTTCAACAACGGTTGCTACTTAGACATGGTCACTTGCAGAGGTGATGAATTTCAAGGTAATGTAAACTGCAGTGTTTTTTTTTTTTACCCGACTACGATGAAGTTAAGAGGAGGTTTATTTCATAATTCGCATGCAGGCCATAACTAGTCTGCCAGTGTTGCGGGAATGTCCTAAAGGGATACCGGGTCCTTGGCAACAGGCAACTGAACGAACACGTGTGGGTTTTAGTCAGTAAAAGTCTGACACGCCCTCCCGCTCCGCCCAGACCGGGAGAAGTCATTTGATGATTCCCCACCCACAAAAAAAAGGCCATAACTAGTCATCTCTACCTTAAGATTAGTAAAAGATTTGAAAAAAATAAGCTGAAAAATGTTTGGCTATTGATCCGATTAGTTGGCCGGAACGTTCACTGTTATGTACCTATAATGCAAATCGTTGAAACTGAACTGTTCAATCGTATCCGGTATCGTACCGTATCATACGCCGGCTGTCGCTGAAAACCAGCGCTGTGGTTCTGTTTCGCACATGGGTCGCATCATTATGTTGAGCGATTGCCGTTTTGCGAGGTTGTGATGCTTATTTACCGCATTGCTTTAAAAAATATTTTTTACGTTTTTTTTTACCACCTTGTCGGGGTCGTTAATATGTATATCCATACCAAATTACAGCTTTCGAGTATTAACAGTCTCTGAGCTAAGCCGCGGACAGACGGACAGACGGACAGCCGGACAGACGGACATGGCGAAACTATAAGGGTCCCTTGTTGACTACGGAACCCTAAAAATGAACAAAAAGTGAATCGTCCGATATCTGCTTAGTCGGTGGTAATTTTTTTATAATTTCAGATTACATCGAAGTGCCCTTGAGTCACTGCCAGGGGCACCTCATGAAGAACATATTCAAAGAAAAAGTTATCCTCACCGGTTAGCATGACTACCAGGATTATCACGAATATTAAAATCGGAGATTTTTTTTTATAAGCAGCTTTTTTATTGATAGAAATATTGTTTACTTGCTTTTTACTATAATATAAAAACTTTTTACAAAAAAAAAAAAACGACTTCCAAAAAAAACACTCAAAACTGAAAGCTAATAAAATTTATATGGGACCACCTCGGAAGCATGACCTACCATACAAAAAAAGAATCATCAAAATTGATTCATAATTGGCGGAGTAATCGCGTAAAATACATACAAAAAAAAAAAAACATACAGGCGAATTGAGAACCTCTTCCTTTTTGAAGAAACGAAGAGACATGAACATCTTTTGAAGAGACATGAACGTTACAAACGGGGTATTTTAGCTTAACAATCATCACGGACATCATATTTCTAAAATACAATACAACTTTGCTTTAACAACATGAATTTAAGTTGCGGGAAGTATATTTCTGGTAACATGGAATGTTGCAGTGTTGTTGGCAATACACTGCAACATTCCATATACATACGTACCTTATGTATTCATAATTATCATATATAAAATTACCCAGCGTTGTTCCTAGCAATATTTGTGCAGAAAACAATGTTGCGTAACTGTTTCGAAACTTTGTTTCCAATGAATTTGAGACGATGATTTTTCCCGAAAATGGGCCCTATTAATCGTGAGTCTTTATAAATGTCTGTTGCAAACTTCGATTGTTTCTACTACTTTTTCATTCAGTTTGATGGACTGTACCACACTTTAATTATAAGCCCTATGCGCTAGGGCAACGAACTTGCGTCTCAACACGGGCGGGGGGTGCGGGACGTGACCTGATCGGCCGCGAGCGCGACCCCTCCCTCAGTTAGTCAGCTGTTTCGCTAGCAAGCACGGTGTCGGATAGAAACTTTTTAAAATCTTTTAATGAAAATAACGTTTTTTTTTTTTTTGTTGTTTTCTGTCATTTATTTTTATACTGGGTGTTAGGGTAGACACCGTTATCCTTGAAACTAGTGGTTTGGTGTCATCTATAATATACTAACTACTATAATTACTGCCACCAAACCACTAGTCTCAAGGATAACGGTGTCTACCCTAACACCATGTGTTTTAGTCAACTACCCATGGTTTGAGTGACAACGGTGGTTACCCTTACACCCCGTATAGGTAAGCGTCGGATGAGTAATAATAGAAATCGGTTTCTGGGCTTGATCCAGGACGAAAAGCAATAACTTTTGTTTGTCTGTCGAACGAAAATAAGGGTGGAAAATAATATAGTGACCGCGAGATGTTACCAAAGGATACTAACTCGGTTACAAATAAAATAATGGAACGGGTGGATGGCAACGAAATAAAAATATTCTATTAATACTGAAAAGAGGCGATGAAATTATCAGTTATCGCATTAAATAGGACAGCGTTTCTGTTATTATTTTAACAGATAATAATCAACTTGTAGGTAAAAAATTATATAATAGTGGGAAAAGTACGAAAGAATTTTTTGACGCCCTATGAGCCCTTCCTTTATATATAATATTTTCCCTTTGTACATATTGCTAGACTTAGATTGTATATTTTATTCAAAATAGTAAATTAAATCAAATTAAAATATTATTAAGTAGACTTGTAGGTAATATAGTTGATTATTGTCTGTTAAAATAATAAACGTCGGACTGATGACCTTCTGAAGGCCGCAGGAATCCGCTAGATACGAGAAGCGTAGAACTGGTCGAAGTGGCGGTGCTTGGGGGAGGCCTATGTCCAGCAGTGGACGTTTTTCGGCAGAAATAATGATGACGATGATGACCCCAATAGGTGGTTGATTCGTTTTGATATTTTGGTTGTTTGCGTAAAATCGATTAAATTCACACCAATTTTCGATTCACTAACGTTCGAATATACGTTACGTTTATGTAACGCGTTCGTGCTTGGACTTCTGGGCAAAGAAAGCAAACATACTGCTGCTGCTTGCTGTTTCGATTTATTCAGCATGTAGGTAACAGAAACCCTAAAACTGTTTGGAAAATTCGGCTAAGTCTGTGTTCGACCAGACCGCTTACTGACGCTAAAAGGTACAATACAAAATGAACAATAGTAAGTTGCGTTTAAACGAAATCTTCGTACAATAGCCTTTGTTATATTTCAGCAAACTTCTAGCTTTTGGTCTAAAGTTTTGAAGGATTTTCAGCGAGAATAATTATTTGAAATAGAACCTCTATTGATTAAATTGAAATACGTTTAATTTTAGCTTTATTAACGACTAAAGTTTATAGTTGGCCCAACTGTAATGCTTAAAATGTTTTGACAAGGTTATTGAAGACTGAAAAAATATTTATTATTTTTCCATGTTCTTGTTAGTTTATAGAGTTCACACCCTAGATTGGTTCATTCATGTGTATGATACAAAAAATGATAGCTTGACCGGAGCTAACCAGAAAATGAACTCCCTCTCTGGTCTCTCATAATATAGCGGTAGTGAATAAGTTTCTTCTTGGCAAGCGCGGTCCATTGTTATCAGGTGAGATATAAGCAGTGATAGTCTATTGGTGTGACCGTGGGACTGCCAAGTCATAGGTCTCGAGTTCGAACCCAAGGCACGCACCTCTGACTTTTTGGATTCATGTGCGTATTGTATAATTATCACTTGCTTTAAATCCTTTCTTAGCAGTAACCTTCGTTATATAGGGAACTCTTGTGCAAAATATGCCTAAACTACTAGATCTAAAACCCAGCGGTTTAGACTGTGCGTTATCTGTAAGTGTTTAAATGCATGTTCATGCTGCTTAGTACTTTTTGTTAGGTTTTGTTTGAAGTTTTAAGAAAACAATTATTTATTTATAAATATTTAAAAAATTAGAGTACTGACTGTACTTTTAACCTAACAATCGGGGGCGAATGGGGGTATCTAATATTTAAAGGGACGAGTGGGTACACTTAGGTAATTAGGGGCAAGATCCAAGGGGCGAGCGGAGCCTACACCATTTTTATTATGTAGATTTTGAACTCGTTGAAATGAAATGAAATTGTTTATTCTGTAAATAGGATAAAGGAATCACTCTTACAAGTCATATAAAAAATAAAAAAAAGCTAGATGAGGTCGGCGTTTCCTATCCTATCTGACTACTCTGAGAAAAAAGGCCGAAACGAACTCAGAGGTCGCAGTCTCTTTTAAGGTCCAGACATAATCTTGGTCAGGCCATAACAGGACCATGTAGATTAATTTCTGAAATGATCTTTTGAGGAAAGAACCACACAGATTTGAGTGGACCTGTCCAGTCAGTGTAAGCATTTTTCAGTAACCGAGGATCTCAACTCAGAGCTTAAGGAGCTCAACGACTGGATAGACGTTCATACCTATATTATATTTGTTGTATATTATATTTTGAATTATCTGGTCCTTCATCTATCTGAGGGCCTAGACAAGTGACAATCGCTTCGAAAGCGTTTCGTTTTTCTACAACGACTTTCAACAGAATTGACATAAGCTTTTCGATAGCTTATGTCAGTCCTATACATTTTTGCCTTTTCTATCATCGTTATCGCTGATAGAATGTCACTTTGTCTAGGGCCTCTGGTAATTTAAGCCAGGGGTGACCTAAATTTTGGCCAGAGACGTCAAAGCGTTTTTCCTTCCACACTAACGCATTTCCTTAACATTATAATGGAACATAATAAACGTTGGTGTACAACACATACTTCCCTTTCACATACCCAGAGTCGGGTAACAAAGAACTCTATTATAATCTCAAACTCTTTTATGCTTAATCCGGAAAGTTTTCCTTATCATAATGTGTGGGTTCTGCAAATAATATTACGTAGGTACCTACATTTATATATACATGGTACATTAGTACATTATTCTAGAAAACGTAGAATTTCATAACAAACGTTGAAATTTTTCGTCGGTTTTATAAAAAAAAGGAGGAACAACTGTATTTTTATAACCGAAGAAATAAATTTACATTTTGATACTTTGACAAGGGTAGGTAACGAACTGACGATGTTCCTTCCACCGCGTAAATTCTTAAATAAATTGTTATTAAGTATCCCGTGGAACATTATTTATACCTGTTACTTGTTCTTGTGTTTAGAGTTTGATAAAAAACAAATAAAATCAGCTGAATATTATTATTTTTATTTCGATTTTTTAATGACCTTTCAGATAAAAATATAATAGGTAAATAGAGATTGTCCTGTGTCGACAAAGGTACCGCTGCCTGTCGCGCCCGCGATATCGCGTCTGTTTGCACGAGCCTTTAAGCTACGTACTCTATTTACCTATTATATTTTGGCAATTCAAGCAGGATTTATAAAGAAAAAAATGAAGTATTTAGGTATAGTTGATGTATTCTCCGAGCGCGCGTCAGCTAAGTATTAGAATATTTTGACCCAAAAACTCAGTGTTCGGCAACAATACAACACAAATTCCTATACCTAGGTAGAGTATCTTGCCACTGGCCACCATCAGTAAACTGACAGACAGATAGAGGAATACCATCCATCTTGCTTTCACATACTGCAAGCCATTAAAGTAATGGTGTGGCCGTAGCACTGTTAGAAAATATCTTCTGTGGACAAATCCAGAAGACAAAATAAAAAAATAGACAGTTAGATTCCAGAACATGCTTCAGCATCATACTAAATTTAAAAAATATCAAATTCAATTGATACATAATATCTAGTCTAATTAAGTCTAATAACTAACTCAGTCAACTTTCTGAGCAGCTAGTGGACTACCTACAATTTCACTTGAAACTCCTTGGTGGACACGCCGACCAAACGTTAGGTTAGGTTAGGTTAGGCTTCGGGAGGAGACGGCGCGGCATACGCTGGCAGAGTGTGCCGCTTGAGAGGAGCCGCACCGTGCCCTCATCTCAGAAGTAGGCAGTGACTTGTCGCTGTCGGCCGTAGTCAATGCCATGGTCGGCAGCGAGGAGTCCTGGGACGCGGTGGTTTCCTACTGCGAGACGGTCATCTCGCAGAAGGAGGCTGCGGAAAGGGAGAGGGAGATCTCGCCAACTCACCCAGCCCGCAGCAGGCGCACCGGGCGTCGGTGGAGGGCGGATAACGCCCTCTTCCAGCCCCCCTAAATGGGTTCAGGAGCGACGGACTTGGGGACGTCCGTCGCCCCCCACACATCAGGACCCGAGGTGGTGGCGCGTAGTGTTCCACGCGCACCCCTCTTAGACGTCACGGGGGGTGTCAAACACCTCACTCTCCCCCCTGACCCGAGGAGGCCCGCAATGGTGGGCCAGCACCAGTCGGGGGTTGCGAAAGATTCTTGCGTTCCCGCGACCCCCGGCGTAGGTGTGAGTCGGAACACCGAGGTGGTTTTTAGTCAGTAAGAGTCTGAAAGACCCCTCCGCCCGCCCCAGGGCGGAGGACATCCATGAGGATTTTCCACACTGGGAAAAAAAAAAGAAAGGTTAGGTTAGGCTCGCACACCAGCGCAGCGGAGCGATCAGAGCCACGGCGCGGCAGTGGTCGACGGGCACTACATGCAAGGTAGTTGCAGTTACTGGGCTATTTAGTATTTTTAGGACACGTCCATTAATATTTTTAGATCGATAAAATACATGCCAAAAATAAATAGCATTTATTTACCGTCATGCTATTGCACGTAGGCGATTAGCAATTTAAATCAAACTCAAAGCATTAATTTTAATTAATCTATTATCAGACACTATTGAACTGTCAAGGAGTCGGATATTTACACAAAATATTTGGTAATAATTATCAGTTTTGAGTATTTTATTATTCATTATTTTTTTTAAGTTCATCGCAATTCTGGTTGTCATTTTAAGGAAAACAAACATGCATACAAATAAAAAATAAGGGCCCATACACACGTGCCACAACCACACCACATCGCAGCAACAAAATATGGGCAAGCAGTTACGTGTGATAGTATCGCTGCTACTTCTTGCAAATGCGTTGTGCATGTGCTTGCGACGATAGCAATTATAATAGTTGTGATGTGCTTACGTTGTGGCTAGTGTTTGCAGACAGACAGATCGTTGTGTTTGCTATGTGGCCGGCCGCTAGTGCGCGGTCTCGCTGGTGGTTGCGTTGCCGCATTGTGGGTTTGACGTGGGTATAATTATTGCCCACACATTGATTTTGTCGGCTAAATGTGGTTCGTGTGAATGAACTATTAATTTTCATAAAAATTAGCCGTGTTGTTGTTGCGGTGTGGTTGTGGTACGTGTGATCGGGCCCTTATGCGCAATGTGACAATGCAAAAGCTCAAAGGGCACCTAGGTACCTATCTACTTCCTATGATTCATTTGTCATTATTCATTAATGATAATTTCATACGACAATATTCTTGTTTAATGTATTATGTTATTGTAGAATAACAACAATAATTTGTCCTGTTGTGGTATAAAAAAATACCATGCAAAAGATGGTTTTGAGAATTTTGAATTAATGTTAAAACTGGCCTAAAAGTGCCAAAAATATATAAATGGCCTGTCAAAACTTCTTCATGTTAATTCTGTTGTCGTATTAAAACGCTGTAATTTTGTTCTACTGATAAATTAAGTTAGATGTATCCTTGTTTATAATGGCCACTTGAATATTTTGTCAGTAGAATGTAAACAAAGAAGCCGAGAGGTGTCGTGAGACTCTTTCAGGGTAATTGTGTAACACACTTACACTAGCAATGGCTTTCATTTTGACAGTTCAACAAGATTCATTTCGTTATTAACGTTGTTGAGTAGACAAATGTTTCGAACCTTCTTCTGCCTCATCTTCTGCCTAGCCTTTTCCCAACTATGTTGGGGTCGGCTTCCAGTCTAACCAGATGCAGCTGAATACCAGTATTTTACATGGAGCGACTGCCTATCTGACCTCCACAACCCAGTAATACAATACCCCTTGGCAAGACTGGTTGGCTTCTGACGACCCGTAACGACTGTCAAACATCCACAAAATAATGACAGCCGGGACCAACAGCTTAACGTACTTTTCGAGGCACGGAGGAGTCTCGGTATGTAAAGATGGTCACCCATCCATGGACCAACCCCGGCAAGCGTAGCTTAACCTGATGGATCGATCCGTGCGGCTGTTGTTACTTAGCCACGTGCTCCTCAAAAACAACAAATGTTTCGAACTCAATAAATGCTGCTCAACAAATGCTGCTCAACAAATGTTTCGAACCTAATAAACTAAAATCAAAAGAATAGCAAAAAAAAGAATGTCAGTGAAAACTTAAAACTGGTATTAGCGCCTTCTATATTCTATAGCCACCACACGAAGCCATAAATTTACCCCCTACCAAAAATCGCTCAACGCGCCTAAATAAGTTTTCACTTCAAAAGTATCCTTAAAAATCAATCAGATTGTGATTAAAAGTGTGTTTGTGCGCGTGTAAAGGCACGTCGCGACTGTAGTAGAACAATTTCTATGAAAACTTCATGGAAATTGTTCTACCAGAATCGCGTCTCGTCAGACGTCACTAGTATTTTCCACGACAAATTCTTACAATGTTTTGTTCAATTAAGTACAATTAATTACATTATTAAGTTCAATTAAGTAGGTAGGTACATGAAAACAAGGAAAAATAATAATTTCCCGCTTAGTTGCTACTGTTACTGGAATCGAACAAAGATTATTAGCCATCATTACTTGTTATTGAATCACTGTCTCAGCCATTTACCTACTGAAAAATAAAACAGAAAACCAAAACTGCTTCTTTCCTTTATAAAAAAATCATCGGTTTTCAACGAGATTCTATGATCCGATTCTCTTTTTCCACTGTCAATTATTGGATGTGCTCTTTCAAAGATAAAGGCCGAAAAGTTTGGAAGTCTTTGATAATAGGTATTTAGTCTTTACTATTGTGAGAAAAGCACTTTTATGTTGACAATAGTTGAAAAGAGTCTATTTATTGAGTTTTGTTCATTATAAAGAAAGATTATTTATTTCATTTTCAATACATACAAATTATATTTTTAAATATTAAAATAAAAATAAAAATAAAACATTTAAAATATTAAAAATAATAGCCCACCGGTATCGGGAACAGGGTCCAAGCTACCGGCGATCAGGGCTCCAGAGAGAGGAACCTCCTAACAATGCGAGCCGTGTCCAGGAGTACCGCTTTCTGAATCGAGCCCTTTAATCCAGCTGTCCAACGAGAGCCTCCATAGGTGTTGGTCGAGGCTCTTGGCAATTAAGCCATTGGCTGATACGACTATCGGCACAATGATCGCAGAGTTCACATCCCACGACAACCTCGTGAGCCAAGTCAAGATACTTGATTTGTTTAAAATACGTTTAAAGATTATTTATTATTAGGTACCCCCTCTTATTAGGGTTCCATACCCGAAGGGTGCCAAACAGAACCGCATCTAAGCATCCGCTGTCCGTCCGTCTATCAGCGGGCTGTATCTCATGAACCGCAATAGGTAGACAGTTGAAATGTTCACAGATTGTGCATTTCTAAATTGCCGCTGTAACAGAAAATAATAATAATAAAAAAATAAAAAAATGTTATTGCTTTGGCCCGGTTTTTTAGTATAAGAACTAAATCCTGGCATTTTCTCACCCTCTGTCACTTTGTTATTTTAATTGGTCCGAATGTAAAAGAATAAAAGTACCCATGTATATTGTATAATAATAATAATACAACTTTATTTCGGGTGGCATAGACCCATAGACAACTTATCCTAGTACATAAATATTTCTTCACATTATTATTTTTTTAACAAAAAATCGACCGAGCGAGCGTAGCGAGCTTAAGCGTCTCTGCATCAAGTCTGGCAAAATCTGCAAGTCTGTCAGTTTGTACGTACTCGTCTACAGGTCGTATTTTACAACCGATCTGGACGGAATTTGGTGTACAGCTATTTTTTTGTAATTTTTAGTCGTCGTTGATTTTTGATTGGAGGACTATTTCCTCCAAAATGGGGCAGAAAGGGGGCTACTGGATATGTCCGCCTTATGAGATTTGATAACGATGTTTTTTTTTATATTTGAAAGCTGATAATTATAAGTAGGTCTAAAAAAAAAATGGTGAAGATCTGATGAGGATCTTCGGCATGATGAGCAGAATAGCTTCTCAAAATGCAGTAAATGGCTCATTATTTATTTAAACCTATTTGTTAATTTTTCTAACTGGCCGAAAAAAAATTATACATAATTTTTCTGGCTTTTATGGTTCTGTAGTCAAAAAGAAACCGTTATAGTTTCGCCATGTGTGTATCCATCCGTGGCTCAGAAAATCTTATTACTAGAAAGCTATATTTTGGCATGGGTACCTTTACATTAAACACACAAAGTGGTAAAATAAAATCATGCTAATATTTTTTTTTGTAGGTTACCTCTCCTGCCTACACGTAAAGTGGGGATGATTATTATTTCTCAAATGTCCCATGTTATGGGTTTATGGGGTGTCGTATGGGTGTGAGAAAACATTTTTTGTTGAATTCAGGGATCCGTTTGCGAAATATTGAGCTTTATAGTGCTAATTTTTGTTAGAGCCAAATATCCCCCTCTCCCCATGCCAGCTAAATGGTTATTTTTGGATACATAAAAAAATCACGGCAGTAGTATATAATATAACGAAGTTAAAAGGAAAACTATCACAACTAAGTATGCCTTCTTACATTTGCAGTTGGAATGTATGAGAACATGTTTTTCACCTACAATGTTAAAGTTTTGTTCTTGGGATTAAATTAATACCAACTACGGAACCCTTCATTGCGTGTGGTGTACGCACTTGGCCGGTTTGATTTTGAAATATTGAATGTAATGTTTTCTTTTGATAGGAAAAAAGTAGGCTTTCAAATCATAGATCGTTGTCAATAAAACATTTTCAAACGCTAAGGCCGCGCGCAACATGATAGTATCATTGTTTAGACTCATTGGATATGTATTGATAAGTTCTTTTACATTTGGTGGTGTTCTGGGTCTGATGGTGCCGGAAGGTGGCCATAGGAACTCCTGAACCAAACAAGTTAGAACCATCGTTTTTGGACTCACTGGACTATGTATGTATTGACAAGTACTTTTATACTAGGTGCTGTCCAGGTCCATAGGAACTCCTCAACTAAACAATTATTTTGGAGCGACTAAAAAAGTTTGTGCTCGCGAGGTCTTCTGTTCGCAGAACTACTAGTAATTAGTTTAGAAGTATGTCTATAACCAGATGTGACTGGAAACGCTGGGAGGGGATGCCCCTAAAAGGACATAATTATAGTGACCTTATTGGTGATGTTCTTTAGAATGGTCAGGTGCGTAGTACTCGCAGCAGGCGTGCGGGTATGACCAGATGTATGAACGTAAACGAGGTAAAAGGAATGTGTAAGGATCGTATCAGGTGGCGTTCTATAGTTTTTAGGGTTCCGTACCCAAAGGGTAAAACGGGACCCTATTAGTCTGTCTGTCTGTCCGTCTGTCACCAGGCTGTATCTCATGAACCGTGATAGCTAGACAGTTGAAATTTTCACAGATGATGTATTTCTGTTGCCGCTATAACAATAAAAAACAGAATAAAATAAATATTTAAGGGGGCTCCCATACAACAAACGTGTTTTTTTTGCCGTTTTTGTAGATAATGGTACGGAACCCTTCGTGCGCGAGTCCGACTCGCACTTGGCCGGTTTTTACTTATGCCAATTGGCCGCTCAACTGTCAACTAGCCTTTAGAAGACGATAACAATTACAATACTATTGTGCCTCGTTAGTGACAGTTGGAGGATTACAGGCGTGATTATGCATCTATAATCATTGTCAATACCGGAAAACCGCAATATGGTATTTCACAGAATGCATTTTTATCAATGACAGAGGTTACTGATAACTTATAGATAGGTAATTACCTACCCACATTCGATACCTAATAAATTAATTACATAAATCATGAATATATGGAGTTTCTGACTCGTTTATCTCCATGGAACGGGCAACTAGCTTCAACCCTCCGATTATTATTAGTTTTTAACCGACTTCTTCAAAAAGGAGGAGGTTCTCAATTAGTCTGTAGGTATGTTTTTTTGTATGTTTTTTACGCGAATTCTCCGCCAATTATGAATCGATTTTGACGATTCTTTGATAGGTTTTTGTTTGGTAGGTCATGCTTCCGAGGTGGTCCCATATACATTTTATTAACTTTGCTTGCGTAGTTTTTGAGTTAGCGTCAATATTATTTTTCCCACTTAGTTTATCTGGACGATGTTTTAATTTGCTCCGCCACTGTTATTTACATAGCAGGTAGTGGTATTCGAATTGGTGTGAGGTAGGTAGCACAGCAAAAAAGTGAAAAATAAAAACTTATTACAAAAAAAAAAAACACTAAAAAGTGAAAAATTACTTTAACTTCGGAAGTCGATGGCAAAAAACAAAAATTGAAAATCAAAGACACTGACTCCCGTAATTAAAGTTATTTTTCACTATTTAGGGTTTTTTTTGGAAGTCGGGTTTATTTTTTCTTTGTTTATTCCACTGAATACTTCTACGAATAGGTATTTAGTGTCCAACGATGTCTAGACTAAATACTTAAACTTCTTAGAAACTGTGTTTAAGATAATTTACATAGGTAATAAAGGTACCATTCCATAGCCGACCACAGGCGCAGGCCGCAGCAGCAGGTGACGAGGTGTCGCCACGACACGACTGGTTCTATGTACCTAATTCTATGAAACCGACGTGTCGCTAACTACGGAAGGTATTTCATAGAAATTCATAGAAACCAGTCGTGACGTGGCGACACATCACCTGCTGCTGCCGCCTTTTTCTTTTTGTGGAAGGGAAATCATCAAATAATAATTTTAGTCCGTACATTCCATGTTTCACATATTAATCTCATGTAATATCTGCTCGACGTCCGAATGTCACTGCAGGGATCCAGCAGAATATCAGCGTCAGGTATATTTGCCTGACACATGCTGAGTTGGACTCCCATTTGGTGCAACGTTGAGACGCACACCGCGCTTTGTATATTTCGTTATTTTTTAAAGTATGTCATAGACAATATTGTCTCGCTGTGTCTAGTTTTTTTTTATGTTTTTTTTTTTTTTTTTGTATTTTGGCACTTTGTAGCTATTATTATTTAACCGTGCTTTTGTATGTTGCCTTGTCTTTTGTATGCACCAAAAAAACGTTTTATTTATCTATCTATCTATCTAAATGACTTCTCCCGCTCTGGGCGGAGCGGAAGGGCGTGTCAGACTTCTACTGACTAAAACCTACCAGTGTTCCTTCAGTTGCCTGTTGCCAAGGTCCCGGTATCCCTTTCGGACATTCCCGCAACCCTGGCAGGCATCGGTCCTGACGGACCCCGTCAGGTGTGCTGACATCTCTTTGAGGCGCGCGTGGAACACGACGCGCCATCGACCCGGGCTTGGTCCTTTTCGGACGGCGAGTTACCCATTGCTTACCGTCCGCAAACACGCGCCTATGGTGGCCGGGAATCCGACTGGGATTCCCGACGCCCAGGGTGTCTCCAGCGGCGGCGGCGGCGGCGGTTAGGGGCGTGAGGGCGCTAACTGTGCCTCTCCCTCACGCGTTCCGCCTCCTCCTTCACTGCCGCCTGCGTTCGGATACGCAATGGAACCTTTACTATTTGTACTGCATCGTTGGTCCAGTGGTCGCAAGCGCTACTGCTGACCTGAAGATCCTGAGTTTGATTCCCAGGTCGGGCAAAGTGTTATTGGGTTTTTCCAACACGAATTTCGTAGTAGTAATAGGCTCCTAATCCTAGTGGTTTCTTAATCGTCACCCTGTTTATTAATTAGTTATTATTCAACCATGCTTTTGTATGTCTTTTGTGTACACCAAATAAACGTTTTATCTATCTTGATATTATAATAGAATTGATTGTGTATTCGAAAAAGGGGATAATTCTGAATATATTTCGCCAAAACAAGATTTTCGTGTTTTTCTTGGAAGAATACTGCTTTACATAATATTATTTGTGCTAAACTACTTGAGAAGGTAAATTAAAATGTTGGTGAGGTCTGTGGTATTGAAGAGTTAAGAAATAATATACGGGGTCTCGGTTTTCCCCACTAGGTAGGTAACTACTGCTTTGTTGACAAAGGTTGATAAAGTTGAGTTGTAGGTGGTGTATTTTTCCTGTACGGTGACCTTTATTATCCCAGTGGAAAAATACAAGGTGATTTCAAAAATATTGGCGTGATTTTAACGACTATTATATGCATTATTAATATCTATTACGAAAGAAAGTAAAATATTTTATTTGAGATACGTACAGGAAGTACAAACAGTAAAAAAAGGAGCTATTAAATCTAACAAAATGAACATATTTTTCAAACTTACGAAAATAAAAAAGAGCTGTACGAGGCCAAAAAGGCCAACCCATCCCCATCATCCCAACTCAGGAAAATGCAGCGATATAAAAAAAAAAATACCGCAGCGCTGCAGCAGCAGGTATTCTGATAGTGATGTCATGGACACTATAAATCTCACTAGGGGGTTTTTTTATTTTTTATGTTAGCCTACACTGTCCCACTGCTGAGCAAAGGCCCCCCCCAAATCTTTCCAAACAACCTTTTCCAGGGCCATCTCGATCCAACCCTTGCGGTACGCGTCTAGAGCGTCTCGCCATCTCTTCCTGGGCCGGCCTCGGCGGCGCCGTCTATCTTCAGGCATCTTCAGGCATTAGGGGATTACAAAATAAATAAAACAATAATTTAAAGTAATTTATAATTAAACTAGCTGTGCCCCGCGGTTTCACCCGCGTAGGTGTCGATCCCGTGGGAATATAGGGATAAAACGTATCCTATGTCCTATTCCAGGACGATATGTCTACCCGTGTGCCCATCCTCTCCTCTCTAGAGTAGGGAACTTCGCGGAGGCGCGGTGCCGGGCGGCGTCAAACGGTTCGCGTATTGAATGTACTCGTGATAACTTCGAAATTAAATGTCCGAATCGAATGAATTAAAAAGTATTTTACTGCTACATAAATACCCTTGATGTTTTCGTAGTATTTTATTTTGTATTTTTATTATTTTCTCATAAGTTAATTTATAAGTTTTAAACAATTAAAATTAATGCTCAGTGGCAGCAGCGATGTTGTGGATGTTGGTGGTAGTCCTTGTCAACCTTCGACACCACTGAGCATCCTGGAGAGATGTCCGTTGTGTTCCCAGGCCCGGTTTTTTAAAGGTAAGCGGGGTCTGAATGTGCATATTGGAAAGGTGCACAGACCATCAAATGCACTCTCCTCAGACCCTGTCCCAACAGCCATACCTACAACACCAGGTACACCCACTTTTGAACCGTTTTGGAAAACCCTTTCAAAATTCAAAAACTCTGTTCCTTTTTTGAAGCGAGTTCCCCGCGGCGCTAGACCTCTAGTGGCACAACAGCTAGCAAGCTGCGTTCGTCTTGCCGCCCGGGAGAACTCGCAAAGTGCTTGGGAACAGCTGCTCACCTTCCCTTACAGGATTCTACATGTGCAAAAGAATTTGGCAACCAAAAAGACCTTAACCGCACAAATGAAAGAAAACTGTAATATTTTGGCTCTTAATTTAGATTCAAAATTCCCGACACAGAAATATACCTCTTCAAGAGATATATCCCATCTGGTAGAATCTAAGTTAGGGGAAGGTGACATTAGCGGAGCAGCCAGGATTCTCTTTAGTACTGATGTAGTGGCACCATGTTCTCCAGAAACACTCGCAGCTCTGGAGAGCAAACACCCTGCCCCAGCGGATGGTCTTTCCTTTCCCGACCCCCCTGATCCGGATAATCACTCCCTCACCATTACAGGTCGAGAGTTGGTCACAGCCGTCTGCTCCTTTCGGAGCGGCTCCGCTGGTGGCCTCGACGGCCTGAGTCCTCAGCACCTTAAGGACCTGATTTGTTCAGGTGCCGGGACAGCTGGGGAGTCGCTTGTGAAGGAGCTTACAGCTCTGATCAATCTTATGCTCTCCGGCAAGGTGAATGAGTCCGTCATAGACGTTCTTTATGGGGCCAATCTATGCGCCCTACGTAAGAGGGATGGCGGTATTCGTCCCATTGCCGTGGGAACCACCTACCGTCGTATGGCAGCCAAGATTTGTTGTAAATTTTTTGGTGAGGATGTTTCGAAAAAAAATCAGCCCCTACCGCTAGATTACGGCTCCAAAGGGGGCTGTGAGGCTGCTGTACACGCATTGTCAACCTATCTAAATTCTGAGAAAGGAGAGGTTATCCTGACGGTTGACATAAAGAATGCCTTTAATTCTGTTAATAGGGACACCTTGCTGACAGAAACTAAAAAAGAGATACCTCAAATTTATAGTTTCCTCTGGCAATGTTACAGACCCCTCTAAATTACTGTTTCGGGACAACCTTCTGGAATCTGCTGTTGGCTGTCAACAAGGTGACCCCCTCGGGCCAGTTATTTTTAGTTTACCCAATTATTCGGCAGCTAAATTCCAAATTTAATGTTTAGTACCTCGATGATGGAACGTTGGGAGGCGACGTAGAAACTGTTATAAATGACCTCCGATTCCTAAAAAATGAACTCCATTCCATTGGCCTTGATCTCAACCTTTCAAAATGTGAACTATACTTAGCGGACAGTACTGACAGACATCTGACACTTCCCAAATTTAACGCAATAGCCCCAGAAATCAAAATTATTGAAAAAAGCTCTCTTCGTTTCCTTGGGTCTCCAATCTTTGAGGATTCCTTTCCCATTTTCATTGAGGAAAAATTTCAATGACGTTTCGGAAAGATTGTTCCAAATTAACATGCATTCGGCCATAACCCGACCGTTACTGCTGTTTTGGCACTAAATTAACATATTTCCTTCGCGCTTCGCATTTATGGAAGCACACTAATCTTTTAGACAAAATGGACCAAATTATCCGTCATCCATTAACTTTGATCCTAAATGTGGCCATGGACGACCGAGCTTGGGCACAAGCTACTCTTCCCATCCGTATGTGAGGCCTCGGCGTCCGCAAAATTTCTAGTATTAGTTTACCGGCATTCATATCCTCGGTCAACGGTACTGAGAAATTAATTAGGAAAATCCTAGCCTCCACACTGATTAATTTTGACGTGGCGTGCCTCACCGAGGCTATGGATGCCTGGAGACTCGCTTGCCCGAATTCAGATCCGCCCGACAATCCATCTTCCCAGAGACGGTGGGATGAGCCGCTCTGCAGAGTAGTACAGAACAACTTGCTTGACACGTCTGCTACTACTGCGGAGCGCGCGCGCCTGGCTGTGGGTAAGTGGGAGTCGAGTCTGTGGCTTCATGCACTACCGTCATCGAACCTAGGAACTTTGTTCGACGACACTACGTTCTGCATCGCTGCTTCCCTGCGCTTAGGAGCCCCATGTTGTACTCCTCATCGCTGTCACTGTGGCGAAGTTGTCAACAGCCTCGGACACCACGTCCTGTCTTGCAGCCGAAGTGCGGGTCGCTTAGCGCGGCACGCTAATATTAATGACATCATCCGACGAGCTCTTGTCACCGTCGGCGTTCCAGGTGTACTAGAAACCAATGGATTGGCACGCGACGATGGCAAAAGACCAGACGGCATGTCCTTATTCCCATGGAAGATGGGTAGGCCTTTAGTGTGGGACGCAACGTGTGTCGATACTCTTGCGCCATCCCATCTTCCTGGCTCGGCGTGCTGTGCTGGCGCTGCCGCTGCGGCTGCGGAAAACCTCAAGCGGCGAAAGTATAATAGCCTTATAGGCAATTATATTTTCGAGCCGTTTGTGGTTGAAACCTTAGGGCCGTGGGAGCCGAGTGCTCATAGTCTGTTCAGTAAAATCTCCAAACGGCTGCTTGACACTTCCCGTGACCCAAGGGCTGGCTTTTATCTTGGTCAGAGGCATTGCCATTCAACGTGGCAATGCCGCCAGTCTCTTGGGTACATTACCAGCCGACAGCGATGCGGAGGAATTTTTCGATGCCTTACTTTAGTTATAGTTAGTTAGTTCTTTAAGTTTTAGTGTTTTATGTAAATAGTTAGTTGTGTTATGTATATGTTATGGACCAAGTGATAAATACGGGCATTTTTCATAATGCCCGCGCATTATGAATAATGACAAGCTACTTAGGGCAAAATAATAAATTATAATTTGAACTTCCTTATTTATCACATTGCCTCGTCAATATAAATATTGCCCTGTGGTCTTTGGGCAATCTGATAATACACAGGTATTTTGCACGGGGTGCGGGTATCGCGCGGGGTGGGGGGCTCGCATTTCGGAGCCGCGCCCGCTCCAGTCCGACCAGTCAGTTTTAACAACAGTTTAACATTTAATTATAGTAAAGTCATCATAGGTCAGCAGAGTGTCTATGAATGGAAATATTTTATTTGATTTTAAATACCTATTGATTCTGACCTATTCATTCCTAATGAAGAGATCCGTAGGAGAACCAAGGTAACCGACATGTCCGCAATAGCCCGAAGTATTGCCAAACTTAAGTGGCAGAATGCCAACTTTCAAGTAGAGTTCAATTAAAATGAGTGAGTGTATTGAAGAGTGCTCAGTGAGTGAGTGTTTTTTTACTTTATCTTTAATGTGATGTAACCTAACTTAACTGTTTCCTTTTACAAAAGCGATTCGCTTCTGGCACATCGCCGTTCGCTGCCGCGGCACGCTCGCTTCGCTCACTCGGCTCGTGCGTTGTTAGTCATACTCTAACCTAACCTAACCTATCGTAATCTAAGATTGAAATGTTTGACAAATGATAAATGTTGTCATACTCTAACCTAACCTAACATATCGTAACCTAAGATTGAAATGTTTGACAAATGATAAATGTCCCAAACGTTTTGGGTTATTATAATAATCAGCATTACAATAATTCTTCCAAATGAAACGTTGTCATACAAAAATTTGCTAAACGTTAGTTGTCTAAGTGAAACATCGGCGAAACGTTGGTTGGCAAGTGATAATCTGCCAAACAATTTTTGGCAAAAAGGCAGGATACCAGGCCTATGTCCAGCAGTGGACGTCTTTCGGCTGGAATGATAATTGATTCTACGTTTGAAATTAAAATAATAGTATTAAAATCTGATTTTAATTATACTGCCCCATAGGTGACTAGCATTATAAAAAATGCCCGGTCAATTTGATTATTTCAATAGTTGTTATCACATTGCCCTCTCATATTGGGCATTTTTCAAACTGCCCGGGCATTTTTCATAATGTCCTAATAATCACTTGGTCCATAACATATATATTATCTAAAAATAAAGATCACAGGATCCAAACATTTATAAATAATGATGTCACCCCCTTGATGTTAAAACTATTTATTTGAATAAGAATTAATATTATGTTGATAAAACTCCTTTGCAAATAATGCATTAATTTCGAACAAATTTGATTACGCTAGATAGACATAATAATATGCTGTCGCGGACTTTTTTTTAGAACTTTTAAAGATCATCATACATGTACACCGTTTACGCAGCGCACGCAACGGAAGCTCTCAAAAAGGAATAATGTTTCCCGTTTTTGCAACATTTTTCATTTATGCTCCGCTCCTATTGGTTATAGCATGATGTTATATAGCCTATATCCTTCCTCAATAAATGAACTAACCAACACAAAAAGATTTTTTCAATTCCAACCAGTAGTTCCTGAGATTAGCGCGTTCAAACAAACAAACCAACAAACTCTTCAGCTTTATAATATTAGTATAGATGTTACTAATAATTATGAACAAAATACATGCTTTTATTTTTAAATTAAGCCTTATTACATACATACATCTTCTTTCAGCATCTTTTTTTTTTAAATTAAGCTCCTCCTTTCCAAATCAACATTTGTGATGAGAAATAAATAATTATAATTAATATACATAAACTCACCCCTTCCTCCCATGGGGGTAGGCAGAAACTACAGAACGCCACCTGTTACAATCCCTAAATAGGTACCTACTCCTTTGGCTTCGCTTACGTTCCTACAAAACAAAAACCGAGTTGGGATGAGTTTATAAAACAAACTTAACATTGTAGTTGAAAATCTTTAAAAACATGTTTTTACAACTACAAATTTAAGTTGGTCGATTATTACTCGGTAACGTGTGGAGCCTACGTAGCGGTGATAGTTTTCCTATTAATTTCGTTATATATAATACTACTGCCGTGAATTTTTTCACATATCCAAACCCAACCATTTAGCTGGTAGGGGGAGGGGGGACACTTGGCTCTAACAAAAATTAGGTCTTTAAAGCTAATATTCCGCAAATGGATCCCTGAATCAAATCAAAAATGGTTTTCACAAACTCCCATTATTTTGAAACGACCTTTCCAATGATACCATAATAAACCATGGGATTGACGAGAAAAAACCAACCATCCACACTTTACGTGTAGGGGAGGTACCCTAAAAAAAATATTTTTCCGTTTTTTTTTACCACTTTGTCGGGGTCGTTAATATGTATATCCATACCAAATTACAGCTTTGTAGTGCCAACGGTCTCTGACCTAAACCGCGGACAGACGGACAGACGGACAGACGGACATGGCGAAACTATAAGGGTTCCTTGTTGACTACGGAACCCTAAAAACAATAAATAATAGGTAATTATTTTAACACAGACATTCGTCATGTTTTTCTTACATTTGAACTAATCTGCATAAAAACTATAAACAAAAAATATCCTAAAACCTAACAACAAACTAAAAGACGTCAAAAAATAGACTAGTTTTAGTTGAAGACTTTTAAATATAACCTATAAGCAGGTATCTGAGGTCGAAAGAGGAGATAAGGTAAGCAATAGACAAACTTTTTGCAATACCATGTAGGTTCATACCGATTTGTCTGTGGTCTATGCAGTCCCGCAGCGAGCGCTGTGGTACTATACATTAAGTACATAAAATGGTAGACTGGAAGGAGAAAAACAAAATTTTATTAATAGGTAGGTAGGTATTACGTAATCACAAAACGGTAAAAATTAATGTGTCGTCTGTCTGCAAGATTAATGTCTTTCAAAATTAAAATTCTGTATCCTGTATCATCTTTTAACGTTCGTAATACGCCAACCAGACATCAGTATAAAAAAATAGCACCCTGACATAATTCAGTTGAAACTGTTATAAAAATTAAAAGAAATTTAAAAAATAGGGCCCGCTTGCACGGCCATGCGTTGAGCGCGAAACATATTTAAAAAAATCATTCTGTCTCTGTCATCTTCAAACAATAAGTGTCAGAAACAGAACGATGTTTAAAGAATGATGTGTAAACATTTAGGTATTTCTGGTGCAAGCAGACCTGAAACTATAATAATGTGTGTGTGTGCAGTGCCAGTCAAGTTGTCAGTAATATTTGCACATATATGGTTCAAACAATTTTCGCATATTGACATAAGTATTAGTGCCCTATACCAAGCCTATCGCAGTCCACTGCTGGACTTAGGCCTCTCCCAGGCTGTACCACAACTCCCTGTCCTTCACGTTCCGGATCCAGTCCATCCCCGGCTACTTTTTAAGGTCGTCGGTCCACCTGCTGTGGCAGTGGGTTGGCCATTTTGTCGAAGGATCGATATAGCCGGTGGAGCAGACGAGTCTCGGAGTGGAGACCGCGTATCGGCAAGCGTACCATGAGACGCCCCTCTGCTAGAATAGTGCCCTGATTTTTTACAAATATGAAGTGGACCCCCCCTAGCCTTTTTAATGTAAGATAAACTAACAAAAACAAAGGTTGTTAAATCGGTATTGTTATGAATGGTCACCCACCCATCCACAGACCAACAATTAAAGATTAGAAGTAAATAATTTATCCTAATATCGCCGCGAATATCAATAAACATGACTCATAAAAATCTATTTCTAGAAAATCAAAGGATCGCTCCGTATTCGATATTGAAAGTATCCATACGTCACTAATTTCCATCGAAGAACTTTTTTTTTAATCCCTCCAAAGTTGGAATACCCATACCGCAATAAAAACGACGTTGCACTATCATGCGTCATCAAGACCCACACCGGTTGTGACACTTCGCTGTCTTTGTCACTCGCTCACAAATCGAAATGAGCATATCTCTTTTACTCGGTAAACCCATTATTTAAGAGTATTTGTTTATATATAAAATGTTTGTGGTCCTTTTAATCATTAGTTTGTTTACGTTCGCTGTGTGAACACGGAAATATTAATATATCGGTGTATTTAGATTTGTTCTGCAGTTCAACGTTGTTCTTGTGATTGTGTTTATTAAGAAAAATAATAATTTCAAGTGAGTTTCTACAAAATTTTAAATACTTAGATTTATCTACCATCTGTATTTTCTTGGCTTTTTATCGACCTGACATAGAGGTCAACCTTTAAGTCACATTTGCACTGCAATACTTCGAGGCCAATTTATATTATATCCTTAGTTAATTTCTTGGGTAAAATGTTATGGAAGTAGGTTTTAATGTCACTCGTGTATTTACATCTACTAGACGAAGAAGAACGAGAAGTTTCTTCTTTTTCTAGTTTCTACTTTTAACTTTGTGGTTCCCGCTGAAAAATGTAAATAATTATAATATTATGTATCTCGGGACTTATAAACTGTATTTTTTTTTACAACTAAATTGGTATTCAAGCGTCCTTCTGTCAGCTCATGAGAACCTATTACCTACTACAGCATCCATCAATGGGTCTGTGAGGCTCTGCCTAGCAATAAACTTTTTTACTTTATATTTCTTGTTAGCCTTTAGCCTGGCTGCGGTAGCCAGGCTACGCCAGCCAATAATGTCAAAAACATTAATGTCTAATCGAAGCACGCGCACTCGGCAGCCAAGAATTTTCTCAATATTCCGGCTTCCGCAGCCTGCCTGTTGCTGCTATACTTCATAAAAAATTGCTTGATCTCCGCGACAGCTGTCAGTAAAATGAAACAAAGACTCAAATGAATCAAATGAATTCAAATTGAATCAAATCAATTTCCCATTTGAATGATTGCGATCATCATAATTTGGACTGATTTTGAATTCAATTGAATTGGACTCAAGTGAATTCTAGGAATGTCAGTTTGACATATGTCGCAGGGATCAAGCTATCTATTATGAAGTATAGGCTGGTGAGCGGGAGCACTTAAGAGTTCCTACAACCACGGAAATATAGAGATAAACAAAACAGGCCAGTTACTTTCCAATCTGTATTCTGAACCTTAATCACTTCAACAACGTAATACATTCACAAACAAGTTTCCGTTTTATTGAATGCTCATAACAGTTATTTCTACTGCCTTATCGTTGTGATACGAGGGTGACGTAGAGGTCAGGTTGGTTATCAGTTTGTGGTTTTATTGTGGTCAGCAGACCGTATTATTTATTCTTACTAAACCTGTATAGCTTAGGTATTTCATTCTTCGTGGGAAATACCTACCGATGTATATTTTAAAATCTGTTTATACCACATGTGTGTTAATGTTGGAAATACATTGTTAAATCTCTTCTGATTTATTTGGTTATCGAAATGACATCATTTCACTGCGGTCGCTAAAATTCCAAGAAAAATCGCAAACCTAAATAATTACCTATGTATCTTCGAGTAGTAATGCTTTTTTATATTTTTTATCATCTTTGGCTATGCTAGACTTAAGGCCAGTCCCTTCCCAATTATCGTAGATTTTATTTCTAATGCTGCCCAATTATTAACAATAAATTACTAATAATTATAAAATTAAACTTTATCTAACAGCATTTTTACTGCTTCTAGTACTCCGCAATGAAGACCATCGTAGTATTCTCAGCCATCCTCATCAGCTGCCTTGCCCAAAGATCACCGTACGCAGGCAGGCTACCCATAGGATTCCCCTATGTTGAACCCAGCACCGCTGCTCCGGACTCCGGATTGGGAAACAGGTTATTATCTTGTAGTTAGTTAATGAAATCGTCGT
The DNA here is from genome assembly GCA_948473465.1 of Lithophane ornitopus. Classification (NCBI taxonomy): domain Eukaryota; kingdom Metazoa; phylum Arthropoda; class Insecta; order Lepidoptera; family Noctuidae; genus Lithophane; species Lithophane ornitopus. The sequence continues at coordinate 10,514,898 of OX419632.1, read as the reverse complement.
TTAGCTAAAGTTCAACTGTATAAATAAAATCTAACCAATTTTTTTGTCACGTTTTCAAAATTGGAAACGCCTACATGGAATTTGTAACCGAACTACATCCAATAACTGAATGAATTGGAAAGGCTTTTCGTCAGTAGTGGGACAACGTGATCGTAAAAATACTTTTTATTTAAATTGGAATTTAAAATATAAAATCACTCTTGACACGATTTAAAAAATTAAAATCATAATTTTTAAATTCTAGATTCGGTGATGAAGCCGGCACCACAACTACAATCAGACTGCCTCTAGAAGCTCTCGGTGATGCGGACCTAGTTCAGAGGCTGAGCAAGTTGCCTATTGACCAGCAACCTTTCTGGCTTATCAACTGGAGGGCCCTAGAAGCAAACAGGAACAACCCACAGTCTTACCCACAAAGAGGCAACAGTTTTGTCGATAATAACATTAACTCCAACTCTATGCTCTCCCGGAGATAAAATGAAACGTAGAAGTTTAAGTTAAGAATTTTAAAAACAAAAACCTGAGACTGCTTTTTGACAATTAACCGAATTTTGAATATTTGGGTCGTTAGTGTTAAGAACCACAAATGTATTTAAAATCACATTTACTAGACGTTCTACTATATTTATCATTTGTTTTTTTTTAAGAAGAAGACTGCTTTTTGACAATTAAATTTAAATTTTAAAACCGAATTTTGAATATTTGGGTCGTTAGTGGTATGAACCTCAAATGTATTTAAATTCAGATTTATTAGATGTTCTACTACATTTTTAATTAAGTCGTCACAAAAGTATTAATTATTGGAATCAATTACGTACCATTAATCATCAAAGTCTTGACATGTTAAAAAAGACTGATATTTAGGACAAATTGAAAATATTAGATACTACAAAATTATTCTTATTATGTAAATATATTTTTTTAATTGGTTATTATTAGTCATAATTATTATGTAAATCAAATAAAATAACTATAAATTAAATATATAACATGAATCTTATTTGCCAACTCATAATAAACAAAACATCAGACGAAATACATTATTTTTAATTTGCTCATAAAGTAATTATATAAACAAAAAATAACTAGATAATAATAATTATGTTTATGTATGCTGTGATTGAGAAATATAGTAATTGTCTTTATTCTAATTGCATTCTTAGTGTTGATTAATATTATAATTTTGTTTACCAGGGTCGTACACAGACACACTTTGAAAGAACTTTCAAAGATATTCAAGTTTAATTTTTTAATTTAATTTAGTTTAAGTCGAATGTATACGCTGGATTTATGTACAAACATATAAAAGAATTTTCTTTAACAATACTTTAGGAAAAAGTACTTGAATACAAAAAACAACTACCGAAAAGTTAAGAATAAATATATACTTAGTACCTACTTACTTACATTTTAGGGTTAACAAAAAATAACTAGATAATAATAATTATGTTTATGAATGCTGTGATTGAGAAATATAGTAATTGTCTTTATTCTAATTGCATTCTTAGTGTTGATTAATATTATAATTTTGTTTACCAGGGTCGTACACAGACACACTTTGAAAGAACTTTCAAAGATATTCAAGTTTAATTTTTAAATTTAATTTAAGTTTAAGTCGAATGTATACGCTGGATTTATGAACAAACATTAAAAGAATTTTCTATTGCAACATAACAATACTTTAGGAAAAAGTACTTGAATACAAAAAACAAATACCGAAAAGTTAAGAATAAACATATACTTAGTACTTACTTACATTTTAGGGTTAAAGGGAGACACCAAAGGAAAGGCTGTTCTAACGATTTCAATATTACGTTTTTCTTTCTTTGATTGATACACTAGCTGCACCCCGCAGTTTCACCGGCGTAAGTCTCGATCCCGTGGGAATATCGGGATAAAAAGAATCCTATGTCCTATTCCAGGTCAAGGTCTACCCCTGTGCCAAATTTCATCCAAAACCGTTAAGTCATTTTGGCGTGAAAGCGTAACAAACAAACTCACTTTCGCATTTATAATAATTAATATATACTAGCTGCCAGCCCCGGCTTCGTACGGGTAGCAATAAGTACTTATCTAAGGCCTACCTGCCTACCCTACCTACCTACCCTACCTACCTACCCTACCTACCTACCCTACCTACCTACCCTACCTACCTACCCTACCTACCTACCCTACCTACCTACCCTACCTACCTACCCTACCTACCTACCCTACCTACCTACCCTACCTACCTACCCTACCTACCTACCCTACCTACCTACCCTACCTACCTACCCTACCTACCTACCCTACCTACCTACCCTACCTACCTACCCTACCTACCTACCCTACCTACCTACCCTACCTACCTACCCTACCTACCTACCCTACCTACCTACCCTACCTACCTACCCTACCTACCTACCCTACCTACCTACCCTACCTACCTACCCTACCTACCTACCCTACCTACCTACCCTACCTACCTACCCTACCTACCTACCCTACCTACCTACCCTACCTACCTACCCTACCTACCTACCCTACCTACCTACCCTACCTACCTACCCTACCTACCTACCCTACCTACCTACCCTACCTACCTACCCTACCTACCTACCCTACCTACCTACCCTACCTACCTACCCTACCTACCTACCCTACCTACCTACCCTACCTACCTACCCTACCTACCTACCCTACCTACCTACCCTACCTACCTACCCTACCTACCTACCCTACCTACCTACCCTACCTACCTACCCTACCTACCTACCCTACCTACCTACCCTACCTACCTACCCTACCTACCTACCCTACCTACCTACCCTACCTACCTACCCTACCTACCTACCCTACCTACCTACCCTACCTACCTACCCTACCTACCTACCCTACCTACCTACCCTACCTACCTACCCTACCTACCTACCCTACCTACCTACCCTACCTACCTACCCTACCTACCTACCCTACCTACCTACCCTACCTACCTACCCTACCTACCTACCCTACCTACCTACCCTACCTACCTACCCTACCTACCTACCCTACCTACCTACCCTACCTACCTACCCTACCTACCTACCCTACCTACCTACCCTACCTACCTACCCTACCTACCTACCCTACCTACCTACCTACCTACCTACCCTACCCTACCTACCTACCCTACCTACCTACCCTACCTACCTACCCTACCTACCTACCCTACCTACCTACCCTACCTACCTACCCTACCTACCTACCCTACCTACCTACCCTACCTACCTACCCTACCTACCTACCCTACCTACCTACCCTACCTACCTACCCTACCTACCTACCCTACCTACCTACCCTACCTACCTACCCTACCTACCTACCCTACCTACCTACCCTACCTACCTACCCTACCTACCTACCCTACCTACCTACCCTACCTACCTACCCTACCTACCTACCCTACCTACCTACCCTACCTACCTACCCTACCTACCTACCCTACCTACCTACCCTACCTACCTACCCTACCTACCTACCCTACCTACCTACCCTACCTACCTACCCTACCTACCTACCCTACCTACCTACCCTACCTACCTACCCTACCTACCTACCCTACCTACCTACCCTACCTACCTACCCTACCTACCTACCCTACCTACCTACCCTACCTACCTACCCTACCTACCTACCCTACCTACCTACCCTACCTACCTACCCTACCTACCTACCCTACCTACCTACCCTACCTACCTACCCTACCTACCTACCCTACCTACCTACCCTACCTACCTACCCTACCTACCTACCTACCTACCTACCCTACCCTACCTACCTACCCTACCTACCTAGCCTTTCGCCCGGAATCTGGATTTGTGCCCAGTCGATTGCGCCCGCGGCTTCGCCCGCATGGTATGTCGATAAAAAGTAGCCTTTGTCCTACCCCAGGATGCCATCTTATCGAAATCCGTTCAGTGGTTTAGGCGTGAAAAGGTAACATACAGACAGACAGATCGACAGACAGACTGACAGAGTTACTTTCGAATTTATAATATTAGTATAGATGAAGTCCTAGGGGACAGCGTAATAAAGTGAAACATAAAAACCCTGCTGTCAATAAGCAGGTATACCTCTGCCTAACCCTCCGAGAAATAGAGTCGTGATGTTATGTTATTTAATAAAGAATTCTCGAGAATTCACACTTCATGAGGGCTCATTACAGCATTGTCTCAAGTACAGCCTAATTAAATGAAACTCGTTTCATAACAAACCCTTCCACTATACAGTGCTAATAATTTAATAAATTATTCGCCCTATTCGGTTTAATGGCCGTTCACAATTCGTATTCAGGCCATATTTCCTGAACTTCAGCATTTAAGTGCCCCAATTGTTTGACAAAACAAAATTATTTTGAAGTAATTAATGAGTTTAATTAATTCTGTTTGGAGTTTTTGTTAAGTGTTCGTGACTATTGAAAGTTTTTTTGTATTACCTTTTGATTTTTGTGTGGATTGTGTCCGTTAGTAGGTACGTTTCGGTCGTTTTCAGTTTATACTGGCCTCGTATTCTACTGAAACTCGCTGCGCTAGGCCACTTCAAATTCAAAGTGTTACTACCCACGTACGGTAAACTGTACCTATCTATACTTTTTCGTACGCATCAACAGGGTGTATCAAAAAGGTGTGGACAAATTCCCTATAATTTGTCCACACCTTTTTATGATACAAACCATCAAACTGAAAAACTTTCTCCGTGTAACCAAAATCGTTATCGAAAATAACCATCATACAAAACTTCAATACATACTCGACCCAAATGTGTGGAACGGTTAATATTTTTTCTCGAATAAGATGTTAGTCACGACCTGGTTACGACTGTCAAAGGTCAACGAATGACAGCCGGGAACAACGGCTTAAAGTGCTTTCCGAGGCACGGAGGGGTCTTGATATGTAACGGATAGTCGCCCATCAACGAACCGGCCGCAAGCGTAGCTTAACCCTTCGATAGACCCGTGCGGTTGTTATCCCACAAGCCCATCCAAATATCGTACGCAATAGCTCATGTTCTCCTAAACATACGAACCGCCTCACTCATGTCTCATATTATGAGAAAGTCATTCATATCAATTCACATGATCTAAGGACCAATAAATTCTGTCAATTTGTGAAAAATATGTCTATCGTTGGACTTAAGGGGAAAATTGCCCGAAGTGACATTTATGTAACGTAGAGGCTGCGTAAAAAAAGCGAATTTTCCGTAAAAATATCGAAAAGTAACGTAAAACACTCTTGGCTCCTTTTATTGCATCATCTTGTACCGTAATGAAAATTTTGCGACCAATGGTTTTTCTCTAGAGTATATTGGCATATTTTTATTTGGTTAAAAAGTATTGAATTTTTATTCATCTATATCATCGTATCTACCAGCAGTCCACTGCTGGAAATAGGCCTCTCCAATTGCACGCCATTCAGCTCGATTTTCGGCAACTCTCATTCAGCAGCTTCCCAGCCTCCCTTTTCATAAATCGAGTGCTATGTTAGTACATACATGGTACATCAGGGGAAAAAAAAAAGTGAAAATACGTGAACAACACGAACAAAAGCATTTAATATTCTCATCATTCTTAATGAGATTTCGATAATCCTACAAATGATTCGCTCATTATCACTGAAAATTCTGTAACATCTGTTTTGCCTTCAAACAATATTCTGAATGCATTCATTATACTTAATTAATTGATTAACTATCAACTGTAGGTAATATTAAACATATATTCAATTAATTCTCTTCTGGCGCGTCCCTTTAACGAAAAAATAAAATTCGTGTCAATATTGCTAATTACTGTTATGTTTGATGCATTATTAACACTATTTAATTGATGCTTCATTGGTTTTTAATTAACTAAGTACATATTCCACAAGGTTGTTAGTCTACTTTAATTTCGGAAGTCGGTGTCTTTGCTTTTCAATTTCCGTTTTTTGCCACCGACTTCCGAAATTAAAGTAATTTTTCACTTTTTTAGTGTTTTTTTTGGAAGTCGGTTGTTTCTTTTTTGTAAAAAAAATTATTTTTCTCTTTTTAGTTGTGGTAAATACCCCACACAAATCCGAATACCACTACCTGCTATGTAAATTACAGCGAAGGAGTCAAACAGGATATCGTCTAGATAAACTAAGAGGGAAAAATACGTAATATTGAAGCTAACTCAAAAACTACGCAAGCAAAGTTAATGAAATTTATATGGGACCACCTCTGAAGCATGACCTATCAAACAAAAAAAGAATCATCAAAATCGATTCATAATTGGCGGAGAAATCGAATAACATAAAAAAACGGAAAACATACAGACGAATTGATCGGTTAAAAATGAGCAATTTTATGCTTTCTCTGTATAAAAAGAAGTACGTAGTCTCGTTTCTGATAATAAATTGAGAAGAATTGTTTACTTCTGATTCTTTGTCGGTGCTCTCTTGACAGAGCGGTCGTGGTCGAAAAGGTGCAGTGAGATTTAGGACAGCCGGAGAGTGCACCGACAAAGAAGCAGACTTCTGATTAACCATTACATCTTTTTTTTTACCGACTTCTTCAAAAAGGAGGAGGTTCTCAATTCGTCGATATGATTTTTTATTTTATTTTTATATTTATGTTTGTTACCTGATTACTCCGCCAATTATGAATCGATTCTGATGATTCTTTTTTTGTATGGTAGGTCATACTTCCGAGGTGGTCTCTTATAAATTTTATTAACTTTGCTTGCGTAGTTTTTGAGTTAGCTTCAATATTACGAATTTTTCCCACTTAGTTTATCTAGACGATGTTTTCATTTACTCCTTCACTGCTATTTACATCAGCTACTGGTATTCGAATTTGTGTGGGATAGGTACCACAACTAAAACGTTAAAAATAAAAACTTTTTACAAAAAAAAAACGATTTCCAAAAAAAACACTCAAAACTGAAAAAAACCGAAATTAAAGTTATTTTTCAGTTTTGAGTGATTTTTTTTTTGAAGTCGTTTTTTTTTTGTAAAAGGTCTTTTTCTTTTTAAAAGTTCCAGTCAAATCGCTAGAAGAGATGTATTGCATTCTTGACCTCTTGAGTTTGTTTCGGCCTTTCTTCTCAGAGTACTCAGATAGGAAACGCCCACCTCATCTAGCTTATTTTTAATATTTTTTAGTATGACGTGTAAAAGCACGCGCGATTGCTGAGCGCGGGGTCCTTGGTTCGATTCCCGGGTAGTTGAAAGTGTTATTGAGTTTTTCTATGAGGAATTTCTTAGTAATAGCCCGGAGTTTGGAAGTTGGCAGTGTGATACCCCCGTGTCTCGGAAAGCACATTAAGCCGTTGGTCCTGCGCTTGATCTCTCTCCGGTCGTGTCGGGTTACCGTCCCATCGGACTTTGACAGTCACCAGAGTTCACCAGAGTCGCGTAATCGCGTCGCGCCTGTTTGCCAGTAACAGTGTTGTGTATTCAGCTGCATCCGGTTAGACTGGACGCCGACCCCAATATATTTAGGAAAAGGCCAGCTATGAAAGGCTCATGATTATGACTACAAAGCTGTCTTAATAATTATGATAGTCAGTTATACGGGTTTAACTAACTCTCTCGACATATTCTATTCGAAAATGTCTTAAGTCACAAATAACTGATTGTAACCCTCGATAAAGAACCATCAAGAACAGTCAGCAAGTTTATTAATTGAGAACATGGCTAAAAGAATACTTACGTCATAGTCTTTAGAAATACCAGAAAAACGGCAAAAAAATCACGTTTGTTGTTTGGGAGCCCCCTTAAATATTTATTTTATTCTGTTTTTTAGTATTTGTTGTTATAGCGGCAACAGAAATACATCATCTATGAAAATTTCAACTGTCTAACTATCACGGTTCATGAGATATAGCCTGGTGACAGACGTACAGATAGACAGACAGACGGCGGAGCCTTAGTAATAGGGTCCCGTTTTACTCTTTGGGTACGAAACCCAAAAAAATCCAAAAATAGTATGTAACAGTTCATTCCTACGCAATCATTGTTTAAGAAAGAGGAAATATGTAAGGTCTCAGAATTTTATACTTAACAAGAACAGCTTTTGTAGTCAAATCAAATCAAAATATTTTATTTCACATAAACCTACATGGGCACTTATGAAACGTCAGAAAACTAGGTGCACGGTTTCAATTGGTCGTTTCTATGGAGAAGAGCCGGAAAGAAACTCCTCAGTTACTCTATAAAAAAAAAAAACGACTTCCAAAAAAAAAACACTCTAAACTGAAAAAATACTTTAATTTCGGAAGTCGGTGTCTTTGCTTTTCAATTTTCGTTTTTTGCCACCGACTCCCGAAATTAAAGTTATTTTTCAGTTTTGAGTGTTTTTTTTTTGTAAAAAGTTTTTATTTTTCACTTTTTAGTAGTGGTACCTACCCCACACAAATTCGAATACCACTAGCTGATGAAAATAACAGTGAAGGAGTAAATGAAAACATCGTCTAGATAAACTAAGTGGGAAAAATACGTAATATTGACGCTAACTCAAAAACTACCCAAGCAAAGTTAATAAAATTTATATGGGACCACCTCGGAAGCATGCCCTACCATACAAAAAAAGAATCATCAAAATCGATTCATAATTGGCGGAGTAATCGCGTAACAAACATACAAAAAAAAAAAAAACAGAATTAAAAAAACATACAGACGAATTGAGAACCTCCAGAAACATACAGACGAATTGAGAACCTCCAGAAACATACAGACGAATTGAGAAAATATTGTGAAAGCCAATTATTTTTAACCGACTGTTTCAAAAAGGATTTGAAGAAGTCGGTTAAAAATAATTGGCTTTCACAATATTTTCAAATTACAGTTATACATAGTTTTACAGTAGTATTTATAGGTTCCACTTTAACTTTGGTGTCTTCTCCAAATTCCTTACTATTGTCGTGTTAGTTTTCAAAGTCTGGTGATCCAACTAACCAAGTTATTTACGAATATTGGACTCCCTAATGAACGTTCCTAGACTTGCGCAGAGACTAAGAAAATTGAGTAGTAGGGAAACTCATCTGGTAATATCTTATTATGCCGAAATATTCGCCTAAGAATCACTCAGCTCGTGGCGTCAGCAAGTGAGGATCGAGCTCGTCGCTAAGTAATAACAGTCGCATCTGTCGATCCATCAGGTCTAGCTGCGCTTGCCGGGGTTGGTCCGTGGATGGGTGACCATATTTACATATTACTGAGACTCCTCCGTGCCTCGGAAAGCACGTTGCCGTTGGTCCCGGCTGTCATTCGTGGATCTTTGACCTCATCTTTTTACTGGGTTGTGGAGGTCAGATAGGCAGTCGCTCCATGTAAAACAGTGGTATTCAGCTGCATCCGGTTAGACTGTAAACAGAGCCCGACATAGTTGGGAAAAGGCTAGGCAGATTGAATCACTCGTCTATTTCAAGCTAAACTGCGCGGTGCTCTGTAAATTTATCTCATATTTTATCTCCTCATAAATTTTGTACCTACTTAGGGAACTCACGCACTTTGTGACCACGGCCACGACCGCCCGCAATCTTAAAGAAACTTTAGCCGTAACTTGCCGTCCGACCAGTTACGGCTACCAAACATTCTTCTTTGGAGCTTTTGCGACCAATGTTGCTGACAGACGTGCGACAAGTCGTGGTCGTGTGCGCATTTACGCCCAAAATCTGTTGGCCATTTGAAATAATAAATAAGTATCTCTTCTTTAAATTCATATTCTATGACTAGAGTTAACTCTCGTCTCTATAATAAAGTTTTGGGCAGACCTCCAAGCGCTGTCAATGTTACATTCTCTGGAATTGGTCTGACAACACTGGGTTTGTCGATTTGTGGTATCATGGAACAGTTCATTTTAATTGTAAGCTTTAGACGCATCTTTGCAATGTCGTATCAATTTATTGGGCCAGCAACTGATATAATACTGGCTAGTTTTTGTCTAAACATTTTTTTTTATATCTCACCGTCCTTCATCAGTTACAGTCGGTTGCAACAGGAGTAAAAGTAAGGATGGCACTAAAAAAATACAACCGTCGCTCTGCGTCTGGCGCTCGGCGTGGCAACACGTGTTCGGGTTTATGACTAGTCAATCGTCATTCTGAGGATGCCTCGTTGAGAGGTGAAACACGTGTCGATTTCTACAGGGTTTTTATGATTGTTGAGAAATAATTGAGCAGAATAGGTTACTAAATATATCTTCGTCTATTGATGATTAAACGAACTTACCTGTAAGTGAAGTTCTATCCCAATTATATGAGTACGTTTCATTCGAAGATAAATTATAGACACATGTAGTACCTTCATTGTACTGGCAACTTCGCACTTTTAAAATATTAGGGTAGATTGAAAAACTTTCCCGCTCGCGCTCCGTCCGACCCGCCGCAACGGCGGCGACGCGCCTCATTCTTTAGAGTCCTATTACAAAATTTTTAGATTAAGGGCTCAGGGAAGGGAGGGACCTTTATCTTCGAATGAAACGTACTCATATAATTGGGATAGAACTTCACTTACAGGTAAGTTAGTTTAATCATCAATTATATTACGTACGTTTCATTCTTCAGATAAATTATAGACACATGTAGATGTTTAGAGATTAAAATTTTGTAATTAGATAGGATTAAATGAATAGGATTAAAACTAGAGTTTTATTACTAGAAATCATTTAATTAGGTAGATACTCAACACAACTACAACATTCTTAGGTTAAATTTTCACCGGTTTCATTATGAAATTGAAATCTTAAATATTTTCTGTGTGATGGATTAATTGGTACCAATAAATATGATTCCTTTAAATCGATCGTGGCCATAAAGCCGTTATGAGGAATTAATTTGCAAGCTGTTCTATAGTCCTCCATTTTAAAATGATTTTGACTTACGAATTTATTTAGCAATTTTAAGTTTAAAATAAATCGTTTTCCGCCATTTGATTTTGAAGTTAAAAATATTTTAGAAATAAATTGATCTGATTGTGGTTCACATTCATGTATCGCGCCTAATTGTAGCAAGTTATCGATCGCCACAGACATATCTCTCTGTTCTTCATTCGTAAACGTGTTAGAGGGTACAACATGTTAATAAACTTGTTCAGAAAATGGTATCACGTAGCCATTTTTAATCCAATCCAAGATTGTACTATTACTAGTGATGTTCATCCAACAGTTGTAAAAATATTGCAAACGACCTGCGTGTACCTGTATCGCTAGCGTCGTGTCTGGGCACGGTGCTTGCCCTGGCTGGGGGAAGCTCGAGGTCCCGTCGTCGTCGGCTGCCGCCGGTATGCTGCCGCTGCTCGTAGATATCCTCCTCGCCCCCCCCTGCTCGCCGAGGCATAACGAGGGGGGCCAGTCCCGTTTCCCGAAAACCGAGTCCTCGCTGTCGATGGTCCAGCTGTGGGTGCGGGTAAAGACGTCGCCCTTTGAGCGGATTTTTTAACCAGCGATCCTTGTCGCTCAATAGCTTTAGAAGCTCTTATAGTTTCTGAGAGCTTTTCTCCGAAAAGCGTCTCGTCCCTTTCGTGGTCTTTTATAAGTGGCGTAAAAGACTTATCCAGGCAGGGAGTTATGAGTTTGGTCCTCACCTGAGTTTCGGTATAATGTAGGTCGGTTAGGATCCTACAGCTATCAGAAAGAATCCTAATAGCCTGAATTTTATCATCTCCTAGAAGAAGCTGGGTAATAGCTTTATTAAGCGCGGTTATACCGAGGCCCAGTTGATCTTGTTTCAACTGTATATTTTTATCACGGTTAATAATTATTTCTGAGACCGCAGCCTTAATTTCTGGATTCAAAGTAGGCGCCCTAAGGAGTTTGCAGTTTTCCGGTATCTGATACTCTTTAAGTATTTTTTCTTTGAGGTCCTTGGTAAGTCCTTTTTTTAGTAAAGGAATCCAACGTTGGGCTAAAGTCTGGTGTATGTTTTCGCCGTAAATCGGTTGTTCATCCGTGGTATCACCCAGCGCTGATAGTAATTCCGGATCGAGCTGCGGAGAATCATCCTGCGCTAGTTGAATCGGCGCCTCTGGAGTCATTTCAATGTTTTCTTGAACGTCATGAGATTCAACTGGAACGTGAAGCTGCGTCACCGTGATATCATCTTGCATGGTTCCGTCGTCTGAAACGATCAACATTTTTTGAAACCCTCGTGTTGACCCGCAGTCAACCTCCAGGCATATTTTACACATCGTGCTATACCTTCGTGATACCCTCAAAGTGATATCCTCCAGGCTAGCTTAGAGATGCTAATTTATTTATTCTGAACCACATATCTTTATATGTATTTAGTATAAAAGGTATAACGTATCTTTAGACAGTTTTGGTTGTAACTCGTACACGAAATCACTTAATAAAAAATACATCATAACTAACCTTGATTTGTCTCGGAATCCGACGAAGATGAGTATATAATCACACGACTTCGTTTTTTGTTTACACTTTCTTTAAGTCTTTTAATTTTATTTTCATAGTAACTAATTTTGTTGTCAGCGCTACGCTTAGACATAATGTAAAAATAATTTGAAGATAACTTTAACGAAATATCACTGAATATAAAAGTATTGAAGAGTGAGTGCTAGTTGCCGCGCACAAAGAAAGAATGAGGCGCGTCGCCGCCGTTGCGGCGGGTCGGACGGAGCGCGAGCGGGAAAGTTTTTCAATCTACCCTAATATTTTAAAAGTGCGAAGTTGCCAGTACAATGAAGGTACTACATGTGTCTATAATTTATCTGAAGAATGAAACGTACGTAATATAATTGTATTTATAATGGATTTCCGCAAAGTCACGCCTGAATCAATTAACTAGGATGGTAAATGCTTTAAATATATCTATAAAACGCGTGTCAAGATGACTATATAAGAATCACTGGTAGGAGTAGAAATCTATTTGCTCCGAAATGTTAGCATCAAACAAGATGGTAGTCCCTATTTACAAGTTAACTGTTGTAGTCTCCCACAAACTAACTACTAATATTTGTGTCAGCTTGAGGTCTTAAACCTCTGACCGGGTGTAACGGGGATATTTAGGAGTATTGGACTGACGATTAGAATATTCCAGAACTTAGAGAATTTGGTGTTTTTTCAGAAGTTGGAATGGCTAATCATAAATTAGAATTTGTAAATGATCTTGGAAAAAGTCTAAGAGATTATGAATACTTTTAAGCAGGTAGTTAGATGTTAGCAAAAGGATCGATTTTTTTAAAGAAACAGAGACCCTAGACAGAGTGACATTCTATCAGCGATAACGATGATGGAAAAGACAAAAATGTATAAGACTGACACAACCTATCGAAAAGCTTATGTCAATTCTGTTGAAAGTCGTTGTAGAAAAATTAAACATTTTCGAAGCGATTGTCACTTGTCTAGGCCCTCAGGTAGTTTTAAGCCACTACTACTTTGAAATCTCTAGAAACTTGGATGACTATGTTGTTGATCTTAATTATTCATAGGTACATTCTAACCTCTATCAGTGATTGACCTCGTTGGTTTAGTGGTCGCAAGCGTCACTGCTGTGCATGAAGAGTCTGGGTTCGATTCCCGAGCCGGGCAAAGTGTTATTGCGTTTTTCCATCTGGAATTTCTCAGAGCAGCCCGTAGTCTAGATTTTTGGCCGGTTGATGGCAATAGGCTCGCCCCCTATTACATGACACATGACGTGTTGCCACACCGAGCGTGACTCTACTCCCAGCGCTCGGCGTGGCAACACGTTGTGTTCGGGTTTACGACTGGTCAATCGTCATCCTGAGGATGTCTCGTTGAGAGGTGAAACACGTGTTACAGAGTCATAAAAAACCCTGTAACAAATGTAACCCACATTTGTTGCAGGGTTTTTTATGACTCTTGAGGAATAGTTAAGCTGAATAGGTTACTAAATATAATATCTGAGTCTATAGTTTTTTTTTTGTGATGATGATGTCAATGATTGATGTAAAGATACACCTTTTAGAATGATGATCATGATTTTCTCAGAATCTTGTATTATGTAATTTCACCAACTGTCAAATCAGCTACCAAATGACGTTCGCATAAAACAGCTGACGGTTGTTCATTTGTTCAACAATATTTGTATGAACACAAACAAGAATTACAAATAGCTAGACTAATCGTAATACCAAAGGTAGGCAAAATATTCATCGTTGTGTAATTTTCCCCGAAATCTACAAATATTGGATTTGTTTGCATTTATAGTGTGTTCGCGTTGTCGAGAGTAAATATGCGTAGTACGGTAATTCACACTAAACTTGTGTTTTGTGGCAAATTGCTTCAAGTGTGACGTGGATGCGAACACTAGCGATATGCGCCTTCGTCGCACAGATGCTAACTACTGATGCGGCGCATGTGAAAATATCGTGATTTCTGTGCTATATCTAAGATGATTAAGTATAATAAATATTTATATGGCGCATAAAAAGTTGCTTTACGTTTGACGCATGCACTGACATCCATTTATATATATTTTGTTGTCAGACAGTAAGGCTCGCTTGCGCCCCAAATAATTAAATGCGTGTACGGCTAAACGAATTTAAGGCCGCATTCACACGGGATCCGTCATTGACGATTCGTCAAAAAACACGATACGTCATGCATGAGTGTCATGACGGATCGACTTTTACATTTCATAAGGAAACGAGTAATTCGCGATTCGTCACGCGTTTCGACGAATTCGCATTCGTCGTACGCCACGACGAACGTGATTTTGAAAAGACGATACCCACGCGAATTTAGACGTATCCGTGTTTCACGATGTGTGATGCGTAAGAACACGGGCATTTAAAAAGCATTGCCGCCGTAAAAAAAAAGAATCGTGAAAAAAGACGATTCGTCAAAAAACACGAATCGTCCTCGTTAAAACATCGTTTTGTTAATTTTGTAAGATGACAGAGACAGAATTATGTTTTAAATAGCATTAAACGCATAATAGTGATTTGTGGTGCAAGCAAGCCTAAGTTGTGTAAATCCACTATCGTAGTCCCCGCTGTGTGATATCATACCTCAAGGCTGTTATCATTGTATCAACAATCAGCGAGAAATCAACGTTCCTTTTTATAGTGGATGGTCATACACTTTATACAGTCACTTTTCATAAGTTACTACTACAGTATATGCATACTTATTATTAATTAATAGTCGCCAATGTGTCTCGCCCCTTCACTTTATTGTCTTCCGCATCGTTGTTAAGTTGTGGTTCAAGAAATTGTCACAAAATAACTCGTTATAATTATTTTTATGGGTTCAAACAAACTTTAAACCTTCATATAGTCTAAGATCTGAAGTAAGATCGACCTTCACTACCGGATGAAAATTATTTTTATAAAAAAATATATAATGAAAATGGATAGCTTTTGTTGCTGGTTGTATTATATTTGATAAAAAATAATTTTCTTTCGGTAAACAGGTGGGTGAAGATCCTATACTACCTACTATAGAAGCTTTACTTACAAAATTAACCGAATGAATTTAATAATAAATTATGCAAGTTAATTAATTAATAAAATAATAACCTAATTTTTTTTTTACTTACTTAAGAAAAAAACACGCCGACTTTAAAGGCATAGGTAATAAAATATCGATTTCGTTATCATGAACTTTCTGCATCTTATATAAGCAAGATTTTGATTTTGAAAAGTTTTCCTGGGAGCATCGTTGGATAATATTTTCAATACCTTGTGTCATCCACCATTAAAGCCAAAAGCAATCTTGAATATTCTCACGAAATCATTAAAAACCACAGAATCTAAAAAAATAATATCAAAAGTCACATTTATTTATTCAAAGGCTTATCCCGATTAAACTCATTAAACCCACTAGGTTTCTGCTGATAGTTATGTGTGTTCTTAACATGTTTTGAAATATGGTCCTTATTAACATAGTAGAAAGGTTGCTTATTCACTGGCAACTTAGCCAATTGATTAGCGATATCCCTGTCGCCATTTAGCTGTGCTGGTATTATTCCAGCGTGCTGTACGCTGTTCAGTGTTTTAGGAGTTACTATGTCTGCATAACCGATGTTGTGGATTCCAGCGTAAGATGGACGTTGGCAGAAGCAGGGTACGATGGTTATGATGAAGATAAAGGCTAGTGTTGACATGATGACCTGAAAAACAAAAGAAAGTATCTTAGAGCCTATGTATACGGCGTTTTATTCACGTGCGCAGACGACGCGCATTAACTGTAAACCGCGTATAAAAAAGCCATGTGCCCATGTACACGGCATGAGGGAGGGTGGGGTACAAAGATAGATACAGCTCAGAGCATCCTGTAAAAAGTAAAATAATTTTGAATCTACGTTTGCCGATCTCATTAATTGTCCCCTAATTTTTATTTATCAATTAATGACGTTGATCACCTTTGATTGGTTAGTTGGGTAGAGTACAGCCGTTAAACAAGAATTGAGAATAATATTTGGTCTTCGGGGTCCTCGTGCTAATGGCTTGATTGAACTTACCTAGGACAGGTCTTATGAAGAACAAATTCTTGTTTAAAGTAATAACACAATGATTGTTTAAACAATTTTACGATCGATCTAAGTTTGTATAATCTAGCCAACAAGAGTAGGTATAGGTAATTTAAAAACTATAAAATATCAACATATTGGTGTTTTGAAATTGTAAGAATTAAAAATCTAAAAGGCCATACATACTGTCAGATTGATCCTACTTTTCATAGAAACATGCGATTTTAAAGTCGACACAAGAAATAAAATGTGAACTACCTACGCATGTGAAAAACGATTACTAGTCCGCTTATCGATTGGCCTTTAGAAGGCTTCATCTATTAAAATTCTATTGTATCTCATTCATTAGTGACAGTTGGGGGTTTATCGAGAAAATAATAGGTCATAGAGAAATCCCTTATCCCAATTTATTGACTTCAAAAAGGAGGAGGTTCTCAATTCGTCTTTATGTTTTTTTTTTTTTTATGTTTGCTTCAGAGGTGGTCCCATATAAATGAATTAACTTGGCTTGAGTAGTTTTTCAGTTAGCTTCAATATTACGTATTTTTGCCGTTTAGAATATTAATTTGTGTGGGGTACCATAACGAAAAAGTGAAAAATGCAAACTTTTTATTTCTTCACATATAATATTCCTTCTCATTTTCCTCATTTACCAACTTTTTGATGAGTAACATCTTTCCTCTCGTTTTCTTGCAATCTATGGGAGTGATTTCGTCAAAAGGGACGGAAGTGTCTAACAGGAAGCCGGGAAGCGCGCGCTATTTTTACCCGACTACGGCGAAGAAAAAACGAGGGTTATGATTTTGACCGGTATGTATGTATGTTCATCTGTTCCCTCATATCGACTAAACGACTCATCACAATTTGACAAATGAGGTATCGTTGGAAGCGTCTTGATCGTCCGCTGGTTATAAGCTATGTCACATTAAATTAAAAATGGCGCCCTCTAGAGGACATAAAGTCAGGAACTAAAAAAAAATATTGTTTAATCGTACCATGTTGGGTATCAAATGAAAGGGCTTAATGAGCACATTTCAAAAATACATATATTATAACCTTAAAAGAAAAAAAAAATTAAAGTAATAAAAAATAAAACCCAACTACGACCAAAAAGGTATAAACAAGACACCACAGACAGACAAATTAAATCCGGAGTCACATGTAATCTGTTCGATTTATGCCCTAGCACGTGTGACTCCGTATTTTTAATTTGTCTGTCTGTGGTGTCTTGTTTATACCTTTTTAGTCGTAGTTGGGTTTTAGTTTTTATTACTTTATATATTACTTTATATTTTACCAATGAGCGCCCTAGGTGCTAGAGTTGGCCGTCAGATGGTACCAATCCATTTTCCGGGACATTGTTAACCAGAATGCTTATGATGATGAATATTGTTTATAGAAGATGGCGAATACTAGTAGCGCTCATAGTTATGCATATTCTGTAATGTTTTTAACCGGCTAGCTATTACATGTCTATTGATAAAAATCTGTGTTATAGACTGTCAGACGAACCGACAAACAAAGAGATAGCGAAGGCTTAGTAATAGGGTCCAGTTGTCACCCTTTGTATAATCCCCAAAATAGCATTTCATTGTGTATCTCATCTTTTTCATAAAAGCTATGAGAAAAAGGTGAGTTCTTCATAAAATTGACGTAAATTCCAACCTTCTGGCTTCTATTATACAACAAAAAAATGTCCCCTTACATAAACTAATAGCCCCTTGTGAAGAAAATCATCCTGTATACATACAATCCAGATAAATATTTCAGGGTTTTCTTCGAACTTATCAATAGAACATTCTTATTATAATTTACTTCGTGTTATTCGATTTACCTCGTTATATTCCAAAGGGTAAATAAAGGATACACAATTTTATCAAAATATACAAAATTGAATTGAATGATTTCATTTTTTTCTCAGAGAGGAAGATATATTGATAAGGTTCTAAATAAAATCGTTTATTTTCTTTTAAATTAGTACTTATTTTAATTTTATAATTATAACATCGATAACTTAATTTTTATTGACAATACCTCAAAACACTAAACTCTTAAATCCGATTCCGATTTTCATTGAACTGACTCGGTCTGACAGGATAAGTTTGTGGGTTAGCCAAGTTTGCGGCAACTTGCTCTCTATTCACAAAGAAGAAAGGTTGGTTTTCCACCGGCAACGCACCTAACTGGTTTGCGGTGTTCCTGTCTCCATTCAACTGGGCTGGTATTGGCTCATTCTGGAATCTGTCAAATAATACAGAAGCTGCTGGAGCGGCCGGGAATCCGATTGGTCGAAGTCCAGCGTAGAATGGACGCTGGCAGAAGCAGGGCACGATGGCTAAGACAAAAATAAGGGCTGTTGTCGACATGGTGAGCTGAAATGACAAAAATAAATATCAATTTTTTTTTACCTAAGTAGATTTGCATTGATTTGCGTCATTCAGAATTCGTTGCGTGCCAACCAAGAAAGAAGCACATTGGTAAAATACGCGCTTCGTAAAGCGCGCATTTTGAGTCCTGGTGAGAAAATCGATTATTAACTATCCACCCCATTATAATATGACATACAAAATATTTGTTCCGTGCAGGAATGGAACCCGCAACTGAAATCTGTGATGTGTAATCGCTCAGCCACTGCGCTAGCCGACCGACAAATCGTCAATTTTCTGTATGAGGAAAATGTGCGAAGTATTATAATTATTTACTACTACTATTTACTAGGGTTTTTCCGAACTTTTATTTTCAGTTCCGATTTATAACACTCTACAATCTAATAGTTTGCTACTTGCTACATCACTATAATAGTCTTGTTTTATAGTTGCACTAGCAACCGGGGCGGGTTGCTAGTGCAACTATAAAACGCTTTTGCTTCGCACGTTTTTATAACTAGACAAAACATCGAGATTTCTCTATTATATAATAATAGTTAAAGTTAGCACGAACTGAAGTTATTTTTTGTAGAGCAAAATTTCGCAACACAGTAAAATGACTAATTTCAGTTTACTAAATAACTTTTTGTTAATCGTTGATACACTCACACTAGCAAACGTTGCTCCATAAAATGTTAATTCGGTGTGCACATACAGGTTCCGAATTACGCTAATATAATGCTCTAAATGACGGTGAATACCGCAACCATTATGTAGTTTAGAAGATCTTCACCAAACTATTCTTAATGAGCCATTAAGAAATGTTCTGTTAAAATTAATGTGGACGTGAAAAAGGTTTACGTTCCATTGCAGTGATTACGTTTAACGCCTTGTTAAGAGAGTTAACCATTCGTTAGTCCGCGGTGAAACATTCACTACGCCTAACGGGCCGTTATCTATGTGATTGGATGTTAAAACAAACTAACAGAGTATGATGAAATTAGCTTCTAAGATATCATACAGACAGACGACTAACGACTTTGTTTTGTATCTCAGAGGGCCTAGACAAGTGACAATCGCTTCGAAAGCGTTTCGTACTTCTACAACGACTTTCAACAGGATTGTCATAAGCTTTTCGATAGCTTATTCCAGTCCATTTTTGCCTTTTCGATCATCGTTATCGCTGATAGAATGTCACTTTGTCTAGGGCCTCAGATTTGTCTCTAAACATTGCTTCGAAAAGTGAACTATGTCAAGGTGTGAATCCACGATGTTATTTTTTTACCAATTATGATAACAATTGATTTTTAGGCGTTGTCTAGAATGAAATTGCAAAAAAAACCTAATTTGAAAGAATGAGGTTGGTTAAATCCACCAATATTGTTTTTAATCCTACTAATATTATAAATGTGAAAGTTTGTGTCTTTGGATGTTTGTTACTCAATCACTCAAAAACGGCTGAACGGATTTCGATGAAATGGCTAACAGATAGTTTATAACCTGGATTAACACATAGGATACTTTTATCACGATATTCCGACGGGATTGAGACTTGCGCGGGTGAAACCGCGGGGCGCTGCTAGTAATACATAAACTCACGTCTTCTTCCCAAGGGGGAAGGCAGACACTACCTTCTACGCTCATTATTATCATATTAATTATCATCATTGAATTATCATCTAAACTTTCTTTGAGACACTAACTAAAATTATAACACTTGACTAGAACGTTTTTCCGCACCAACAAATACTAAGTTCTTGAACTTGACCATTTTTCCAATATAAAAAAAAAATTACCCGATTTTTTTTTTTTTCTTTTTAAACTTTTCACTTCCACTTTTAACTTAGAACTTATTCTTCTTGATATTAATATTCATTTATATATACTTTTAATACGAAACACATTTTTTATCAAAAAAATGTTTGCTCTAAATATTCACCCAATCCATAATTAAAAATGATCGTAAAAACTACACACATTTACCTGTATCTGTAAACTGAATCGCACAAGTGAATGGCTCGGCTATCTGAACTGGAATGTTTGAGCATAAAACGCACTTCAATATATAGTACTTTAGTTCATGTCCTCACTTTAAGAGTACCTATAGTAGTACCGACGGAATACCCACAGACCGATGAACGTGCAAAGCGGGTTATGTGGTACAGTTTTTCCCATCGCGTGAGGAAAAAATGGCCCTACACTAACCGTCAAAAGAATAAATCTTGACACCTGTCAGTTTCATACTTACGAATATGTGTTTTGCGAATTTGATTCTTATTACTACTAGAAAATTTCCAACTGACAAGTGTCAGGAGCGCATTCTCACGATGCGACGGCCGGACTGTACTTTAACCGTTGTCCGAAATATGAACTTTATAAATTATTCTTTAATGATTATTTAAAAGAGAAAAGAAGAAAGAGTATATTTCAATTTTAAAATGGCATACCGACTTATCGATATCAACTTTTCTTTAAAGAGGTTATTTAATTAAAATCTTGATTGACAATTTGTTCTCATTGTGTAATTTGTTGAAAAAAATAAAAGACACCTTGAACTTTAAACGGGAAGACGCAAATTGAACAAAACAATAAAAAAATACCTTGTTTAAGAGAGAATCTTTTGTCCCCAATCTTGGACAATCTAAAATAAATTAGTCCGAAGAAAGATCTCAATTAAAAATCCCTTTGACATCAATTAAGAATTTTTGGGACAAAGAATTTTAATCGACAATCTGCGCGGGCCTTTATTATTGAGTATAGTTAATTGATTGTGTCCACCTTTCTGCGACATTTATTGCTAATTTGCTACGGTTGTAATTTTTTTTTCATTTTCTTGATGTATAAGTGTCTGCCTATTTATAGTTTTATTACGTCTCGTAGGTACCTAAGGTCAAATCATTATTTTTAGCCGACTACGGCAAAGCAAAAAAAAGGGTTATGATTTTGACCAGAATGTTTGTGTGTTCATTAACTCCAAATCATAATTTGTCAAGGGTATCGTTGGAAGCGTCTTGATCGTCCGCTGGTAATAGGCTATGTGACGTCACATTAAATTGAATATGGGGCCCTCTAAAGGACATAAAGTCCTGAACATTTCTTTTTTTTTATGAGTCCATGTCGGTTATCCAATGAATTGGCTTAATTAGCACATATCAAAAATATAATATATTAATAATCCCAATTACAGCAAAAAAGTCACCACAGGGAGACAAATTAAAAATCCGGAGTCACAAGACGTGTTCTAGATTATAATCGAACAGATTACGTGTGACTCCGGATTTTCTATTCTCTTCGGAATTTACTAGTCTCCTCTAATGGACATTAGTCCCTGTTATTGCTATACTAGGCTAGGGGTTGCTGACCGCGAGGCTCATCCTTCTACACCGGTTTTTATGCTACTTGTCACTCAAATAGCAAGTTTCGCTGACTAGAAAAAATGAGATCATTAGCTAGAATATTTATTACTAGTTATCCTACTGTTGTAACGAGTTAAGTTTTATTTGGACCAATTAAGGCTTCACTATACATAAGTACCTTTTTTTTCAGAGTTTTCTGGACCTAATTACCAGTTTGACTTAAGCTCTGGAAAAACCATAACGGTGTGCCCATTATGGTGTTTCCCGGGCTTAGAGAAACGGGATAACAGTTTTTCATCTCATCCCAACATTATAATAATATTTGTTTTTTTTTGAAGATGTTTGCTACAGAATAAAGTGTAAACAACTAAACGGATTTGAATGAAATATGGCACAGAGATAGACCATGTCTTAGACTTTAAAAAAAACACACACTTTTTATACAGGAACATGCTGCGACGTTGGGAAGAATTGTGAAAGACCATCGTGTCTGAAATGTATTTCGTCGATTTAAGATAATGTCGAAGTACAGCATTAAATTGAATCATGTCGAACTAACATTATTGTCGGAGTAGAGTAAGTACGTCGAAATTGAATCATGTCGAACTAGCATTATTGTCGAAGTAGTATATCGTCGAAGTCGCATCATTTCTTAGATAGGTCATGTCTGAGAAACGATTTGTCGGAGTACAGTAGTGTCGGACTTAAGGTATTGTCGAAATAAAATCTTATCGTAGTACGGTTTGTAGAAGGTCAGTTTGGTAGTCTAGTCCGACACGCACTTGGCCGGTTTTTTTAATAAACATTAAACGTCATACCTGTATTCACCGAAAGGTTAGACAGAGGTAGGTATATAGTACACCTTAATTTTAGCAAGTTATGTATAAGTCCCGTTTCATAGGGGGCAAGTTTATTTCCATCAACCGGGCACAAGTCCAGACCCCGGATTGCTACTGCAAATATTAATTATAATTTTTTGTTGCCCAGCAATAATATTAAACAGATATATTGTGAGCGCACAATCGTGAAGACTCGAAAACGTCCTAATTGGGACGTATTGACTTTAGTCTGCGACACGCATGGCGACGAGTAATACGCTTACTTGAATTGACAACACTAGCTGTCTCTTTTTTTCTTGTTGTTTTTATCAAGCCATCTCTTTTCTATCATTTTTACTTGTAGTAAAATGTCAAATGAATGAAAACTGGGTATGTGTGCTGCCGATGCTGCGCGGAACACTTTTTTAGATTGTTTTGTGAGTGTATAACATATCTGTTAAAATTATAATATCATTGTTGCCCAGTCTAGTATCTTCTAGAGTGCACAAAAAAGCTCGCGAGTCGTGCGTTACTTGAAACCGCGAATACGCACATCCTCGCCCTTATTTCCATGATTACTGACTCAAACAGAATTCTCACAAGTCACACTTTTTATCAGATCGGCAAATGTCACGATATTATAACAATGATTTGAAATACGTGGTAGCGGATGAGTTGAATGATTCATATTCTTGTTATTTTGACTTATATTTCGGTTTGTGATGTATAAATCGCTGCCCTTTCTGAACGTTAGTTTTCGATAAGCTATCAGAGGCCCTAGACAAAGTGACATTCTATCAGCGATAACGATGATGGAAAAGGCAAAAATGTATAGTAGGTATTGGCATAAGCTATCGAAAAGCTTATGTCAATCCTGTTGAAAGTCGTTGTAGAAATACGAAACGCTTTCGAAGCGATTGTCACTTGTCTAGGCCCTCAGGAATACTTATCAGGCGAGCTACACACTTATTTGGATCGGCTTGATTCGGCTTGATTCGGGACAGTCGGGCGGCAAAATAAACAGGGTTATTGGTTATTGTCGGTAATCCATTAAGGGTATGTAGATGATAATGTTTTGACTCCTATGCAAATGTCAAAAAATTCGAGACATTTAACATTTTATACTATTTTTTATTTCAAACAAAGGACATGGCTAAAAAGTCATATACAAAAAACCCAGAATCGCCAGCAACGAAATGTATAAAAATGGGTTCACTATAGTAAACCCATTACATTTTCAAAAAATCTGCCTCCTAAACCATAAAGTATAGAAGTTATAACACTGTATGAGAATCATACTTCAATTGATTTTTCTTAACTTTTATTTTATCACTATCACTTTATTATGATTGATAATATATTAAAATAATGTAAAAAGTTTAATACAATACCCTTTTAATACATGGTTGGTTTACATGCACAATTAGACGCGGTAGGTGGCGCCTAGCTGGAGCAGGTAGTTTCTCGCACTCTTGCTTTTACCATCAAACTCGTTCTATCCTTTTCTTTACACATTCATCAGACTGATAAAAATGTTATGTTAGTCATTATTGTTCATGGTGTATAGTAACGAAAATAGATCACGATGTTTGATGTGTACATATTATTTCATAATTATATGATTTTTTCGTTGAATTAACATTCTACGAAAAAATGCTTTCCTATAATACTTCGTAATAACAACATTTTTATATTTTCGGACCCCAAAGAATTCTTAGATCACGGCTACAATAGATTTTTTATTGTTCATTGATCATAAAATATGTATACCACGTCATTTTTGCAGAATATTATGATGTGTTTTTGATGTACATAAATGCTTATAAAAACGGCGCATATGAAATTTCTTGCGATTATGGGTTTTTTTTTTAGCCATCTCTTTACTCGAACATGGTTGAAAATCGCTTATGAGTCATCTGGGGTCATTTGGTTGCAAATGACCTCTCGTACATTCCCATATAGGTTTGCCGACGTATAACCTATAAACCTTTTTTTGTTGGTCTGAGCCAATAACCCTGTTCATTCGATTTTACAGCACCGTCTGTTCCGAATCATGCTGGACCCGCAAAGCAATTGCGTAACAAGCTTACAATAGCAATGCCATTCATTTTGACATTTCAACCACATTCATTGCAGGTTTATGTTGTCGAGCAGACGCATTTCTCAAACATATAAAGCAATCAAATGGATAAGCACTTTTCTTCAAAATCCGTCGATCTTAAACTCGTCGTTTAAACTCTTTTGCTACGGATCCTAACCGCGATTGGCATGGATTTAAATTCATTTTGACAAGGGCCCTTGAGTTCGAATAAATGTATAATTGTGCTTTATCAGAAACTTATCAATCATAGCGTCAAGAGGACAGGCAGCGCTTTCTACTTAGATCATAAATCCTTCATTCAAGTATAGAATAATCGGCCTATAATGTCACTGCTGGGACACAGGCCTCCTCTCTTCGAGAGGGAGTGGGCTGTAATCTACCACGCGGGCCCATTGCGGGTTGGTAGATGTCTTCGTTTTTTTTTTGGTTTAGGACATGATGCCGGTTTACTCACGATGTTTTTCCTTCACCCTTTTAAGAGTTGTGGTGATGAAATTAATTCGGGCCCGATACCACTGGGCCACTCGCAATAAACGCAATAAACGTGGCAATATAATAAACATTGGTATACATCGAAAAGAAAAGATAAAAAAAAGGAACTTCTTCATCTATGCCCATTCAAGTGTGATCATTATTTTTTTCTTATAACACAGTTTATAAGCTGACCATCTTCCGCCCGCGGAAGATAGTCTGCTTATAAACTGCGAAAATTTAAATTTCATTTAAATCGGTTCAGTAGTTTTGGCGTGAAAGACAGACAGACAGAGTTACTTTCGCATTTTTAATATATGCATGTAGTAAGGATTATGCTACGTAGGTACATCCAAATGTATGCATGCTACATTATACAAATTTCTGTGTCATCACAATTCTACGATCTGACCTTTTCAGCAAAGCCTAGTCAGCTGGTTTTTTCCCAAGGGTGTTAAATAATAACAACACAATAAAAATTACAATATGAAGTAGTTTCCTATAATTATGTATTTAGTACAAGTTCCTTTATGTTACGGGACTACACATTTTTCATCAAAACAAGCTTTGCTAAAGGGTACAGGTATTTTGGTACAGTTATTTTCCATCTGACAGTAACCTAATATGAACCTTATTTCAATGTTTATAAAGATCACTGTGATGCAAAATTGGAGGTAAAATAAGTGTGGAAAGACTGTAAATGTGTGTCAAGAATCATGTTTCGGTATTCAAAAATTTTAATACGGTCTTTTGTTTATGTATTTTGACGCCATTTTTAATACATGTGCAATGATTTCTTGTAAGTGACATCATAAATTAGGTATATCTATAATTATTCCATTATTCTTCCTTAACACGTAGGAAGACAAATGGACTCATAATAGGAATGGTTACTGATCTACATAAGATCATAAAAGACAATGCCAGGGTTTCCCACAAGACTCGGCCAGAACCGACTAGAATTTGATAGTATAATTAGTTTTCTATTTGAAGCACACCAAAAAAAGTTTATATAGTTTTTTTATGTTGACCACTTGATACTTCTGATTTGAACGTTATCATGAAATAAACTATTAAATGATTAATTAAAATAATGACTTTTAGCACATTATCCTCAGTTTCAACAGCCAACTACGACTACCTCCCCAAAGGTAGTCGTAAATGGTAGAAAAATCGGGGTCCAGAAACACAAACATAATACTCACAAAAAAATACGGAACTAATTAGTTCCTCGTGATAACACGCGGGAGAAGTCAAACTTACAACAGATAGAGTTTTACATCAAATGTTGCCAGCACTATAATTAGATTATTAGGAATAAAGTGTGCTAATCGATATCGATAATCGAATTAAAAAATATTTTTAATTATTACATTACTATAAAATACTGGGTGTTAGGGTAGACACCGTTATCCTTGAAACTAGTGGTATGGTGTCGCATAAAAAAAACTGCTGTTCCATACATTTTGTCGATTTAAGTGAACGCAAATGTATGGAACAGCTGGTTTTTTTCAGAGATGATGTCAAGGGAGCCGCCTCGCCGTAGGTGAGTATAATATGTTCCCTGGGAGCCGCTGTCGTACCACGAGGACGAACCAAGTATATATTCTAATAATGGAACCGGAACAATCCAGATGATATTGAATCTATATTTAACCACTTATATAATCGGGGAACAAATTAATCTGTCTGGCCTTTTCCCAACTATGTTGGGGTCAGCTTCCAGTTTAACCGGATGCAGCTGAGTACCAGTATTTTATATGGAGCGACTGCATAGCTTACCTCCACAACTCAGTAACTGAATAATATAACCCCTTGGTCAGACTTTTGGGCTATTGACGACCCGTAACGACTGTCAAAGATCCACGAATGACAGTCGGGACCAAAGTTTTATTATGCTTCCTTTTCAGGCACGGAGGAGTATCGATATGTAAAGATCGTCACCCATCCACGGTACAACCCTGGCAATCGTAGCTTAACCTCATGGATCGACCCGTGCGGCTGTTATTACTTAGCTACGAGCTCCTGCATAAGTAAATAAATAAACATTAATAAAGATTCCGACGAACTGAGAACCTTTTTTTGAAGTCGGTTAAAAAGCCACTGACTTAACCTTAACCGACTAGATAATGAAATAGGTTATCTTAACTGCTACGTTACTGTTAAGGTGATATTTTTTATTGGTTTAATTTCACCATCACATACAAACAATTCATTTGAGTCACACTCTTTAGTAGATAAGAACTGTATTGTCTATGATGAGCAAGACGTGCGTAACGAGGCTACTCGAGACGACTCACACGTTACCGAATCGAATCGAAAGGAAAAATACGTAGAAATGATTGTTTGTATGTAGGTACCTCTAGTTCTCGTAGTAAAATCCAAATTTTTAATACATTTTTCATCACACTGAAGGTGTGGTGTAATTGCGTAACACATTACAGTAGCAATGGCTTTCATTTTGACAGTTTAACAACATTTATTGCATTATTTACGTTGTTGAGCAGACCAATTTTTCGAACATATGAAGCTATGGTTTAGCAATATCCTTCAAAATGATTCAGATTGTGATTGAAAGTGAGTTACGCAACTATGGTGCCGAAATAATTTCCCATCCGAACAAAAGGTAGGTAATGTCTGTTCTAAAAGTATCTCATGAAAGTGTAAAC
Source organism: Lithophane ornitopus (assembly GCA_948473465.1). NCBI lineage: Eukaryota > Metazoa > Arthropoda > Insecta > Lepidoptera > Noctuidae > Lithophane > Lithophane ornitopus. The sequence continues at coordinate 10,486,688 of OX419632.1, read as the reverse complement.
AAACCCTGTTCAGTGTAAATTCTTACGTAATCACTCACTAAAGGGAATTAAAGAAAGAATAAAACAAATTATTTAAAAAACAAAAAACCCGACTGCAAAAACCAGTAACCGAAAGAGAAAAACAAGCATTGAACTTTGTTTTTTGTAAGGTATTGTAGGCGGGGACAAACAAAAGTTACACCATATTTCAGGTTATTGGTTTGTCAGAGCGTGCCAAAGAAATCGACATACAGACATACATACTCTCGAAAAACGTTACCTGGGGCAGTCGGGTAAAAATTAGAAACATATTCGTCTGTATTTAGGTTTCAAATTTACCTATATCTCACCAGTTTTTCCAACAATTATTGTTTGAATAACTTTATTGAAATTGAAATAACTTATTGAAAAAAACTCATCAACAAAGGTAAGAAAGTACCAAAAAAGCGATCGTCATTTTACATCGTTTTCACGCTCACTAACGACGAGATGCTGATCGGTCAAAACAGGCTGTTCAAGTATGCAGTAATATAAACGCACAAAACAAAAATTTTAAACAATCTGCTAACTTATTCAAAGTCAAAGTCAAATCATTTATTTCAAATAGGCACATTAAAGGCACTTTTGAACGTCAATAACTAAGAAATAGAACTGATTCTAGTTGCCTCTTCCAAAAGGTAGTTTTCGTATGGAGAAGAATGGGCAAGAAATTCCACCGTCCATATAATCTGACGAAAATAAACATAATATTTATGGACAACAATTGGGGAAAGGTAACTATAATTGTTTTGAAAAAGGTCGACCCCCTGGAGGGACGGGACGGATGATAATGTTTACTTATTCATCCTTCATAACGAAGGGTCTCATAAAAGTCATACCGTTTTAGAAGAAAATTGCTAACTTTTAAAACATTGGACGGGGTTATTCGAGATTTATCATTTTTTGTTTGTTTTCCTGTATGCTTGGATTTATATTTCGAGAGTGTAGATTGACAAAGGACAGCAAAATATTAAAAAGTGTGTGTCTTTAACCAATAGAGAAATTGCATAATAATTTGGTAGGTACTGTGAAGGTCGTCTGCAAGAAACTTTACATCATTCTGGCTGGTAGAAAAATTACTCTGGTTGCATTATATTTTATACAAAATGACATTATTACTTTGTAAAGTATTATTTTATTTTCATTATTGTGAATGTGAGGACTATGTGGATCATTTTAATATCTCCTCTTTCTCAGTTTTAATGATGGTCTGGCAGTTTGAGTACTTCATGCGGCCTACCCAAATGTCTTGCGGCCTACCCGTTATTGTTCGTCGAGTCGTTGAGCTCAATAAGCTCTGAGTTGAGGTCCTCGGTTACTGGCAAATGCTTGCACTGACTGGACTGTTCCACTCAAATCTGTGTGGTTCTTTCCTCAAAAGACCATTTCAGACTTAATCTACATGGTCCTCATATGGCCTGACCAAGATTATGTCTGGACCTTAAAAGAGACTGCGACCTCTGAGTTTGTTTCGGCCTTTCTTCTCAGAGTATTCTGATAGGATAGGAAACGCCGACCTCATCAAGCTTTTTTTTTTTTTTATTTGGCTTGTAAAAGTGATTCCGATATCCTATTTACAGAATAAACAATTTCATTCATTTCATTTTTCATTTGCATTCGACCTCTATTTAGAATTCGTTTTAAAAATGGAATATTCGGCGATTGTTTTCAAGAAACAATAGTTATGTGACAGGCGCGTGAAAGTGAGCACGTTCTCTTGAAATAAATAGCGTAAATTCAATATTTCTTCTTATTTTCGTATGTAGCGCATGACCCACATAGGTTCTGGCACAGTTAATGCGCACAACGTTAACAGTACTTACTTTCTTTTCCGTGTTTTTTTCTGTGTTGTTTTCTGTAACTTGAATTGGAAGTCCGCGAAACATAATGAGACATTAAATTATGTTACTTAGAGAATGTGGAAACTCGTTTTAAATATGGTGTAATTTCCACTGTACTAGTGCAAGACGCAGTTTTTCCAGATCATAATACCTACAGTGGCACCTTCAGAAGGCGAAAGCCCTTGGTTAGCCCTGTGTTGCTGATTCTAATGATTATAATTGTGTAAATAAATATTTGTTTCATTCGCGAATCATATTTTAATAAACTTGCACCCTGACACTGACCTGCAAATTGCAAAAAACGTAAGAGAATTTGAATTTCGCTAGATATCCTGGCGCATCCCCCTTAAATCAAATTAACAAAAAAATACTCTCTTTGTGAAAAGTGTTTTAACTTTTAAACTTGGCCTTTCCAATTTTCTTAATTGAACAAACCCATGATATCGGGGGTTAGTGTAACTGAAAGCCGTTTTTTATAACCCTGGAATAAGGGCGCCAATTCCAGAAGTTGTTTGAGCCAAACAGTTTATTTTAGAAGTTTCAATTTTGCGATTAACTTACCTATATAAAATGCATTAAAAATGAAAGGCTCTTATTAAGACTGGGAACTGGAGATGGAAAGTTGTAACAGAATTGTACCCCAGAGATAAAAGCAAAAGGAACAGGGAAGACAATATAAGAACTGGGAAGAAGAATTGAAGCTTACAGCGTACCCAAAATGGAGAAGAGTTGTGAGAGATAGGATTCAGTCGGAAGAGGTGTTCCCAGAAAGCACTACACTGAACTAAAAGACATTTTGTAAACTACTGAAAATACCACAATGCAGAAATGTTTAGACTAAAAAGTGCTTTTAAGACTGGGAGCTATAGTGTACTTTTTTACTACAGGGTGCCTACAGACTGGTTTGACTGTCAACAACTAGCCGTGAACCACCACTGACCACTATTAATTAAAATTAAACTTTCGTCATGGTGTGAGATTCCAGAGTGAAACTTTTTTCACAAAATTCGATATTTTACTTTCAATTATTTTTGCATTCAGCTTTTTTAGTAAAGATAATTTTGACTACGAGTTCCGACTTGGAACTAATGCAGCGGAAACAGCTCGCAATATCAATGTTGTGTTTGGAGAGGATACGGCTAATGAACGCACCGTGCGTTTGGTTTAATCGCTTTCGTAGTGGAAACTTCGATTTGAAGAATGAACCCCGAGAAAGACCGGCTTCTATATCTTTATCGTTATGGTCACAATCTTCTCAACTTCCTTGGGAGTAGCGGAGTACTCTCCTGGCTCAGCTTGGTGCGATGATGACCCAGCGGGTGTACCACGCTGCTGACGCCAGGGATGGTGACGGTCGGCGGATGTTTGCGCCTGACCCGTCGGTAGCTCGACGTGGCTACGCGGGTAAAATAGGAACCCGACACGGAGCTTGATAAATACTGGATTAGCCGGAACTTCGGATGATAAAAATAGCCGACACTTCGGATATGAAAATAGCTCGAACTTGAACGTTGTAAGTAGGTCTTTACGGAGAAGAACTAATATTCAAGTTCATCTTTCCTACTCCTCCTTATTCTTCCTGTCTTTACTTTTGTTTTTATACATTATTTACAAAATAAACATTCCAAAAACAGGAAAATTAATTTCAGCATTATTTTCATTAAACAGACCAGCGTACCTGACCTTTCGCAAAGCCCCCAAACTTCATAAAAGTCTCGTTTTCATTTAATTAATTTTCTTCCACCTTAGCCAGGCTATTAAACTTTGTCCCAAGGAATTGTGATACAACGTAAAAAGTAATTGAAGATTTTCATCCCAATTTAGCTCCTGAATGAAAATTTTAACAACAAGTTCTTGCCACTTCTGGCCAACTCTCGGTCTAACTTTTGGAACTGTTTTGCATAAGAATGTTTTACTATAGTTTGCAACTTTATCTGCAAAAAGATTTAATTAGTGAGCTGGTGTTCCGACATTGTTGGACGATGCGAATTTTAGTGGCATGGTGTCCGTTTTGCTTTTGTTTCTGACAGGCATTATGTAACAGCTGGTTTAAATTAAAGGGGGCTATGCGCACTTCGTCCCATTCGCATTTCGTCCCGCGTTTTCAGTTGGTCACATTAACACTTTGTCCCATTTAGACTTGGTCCCATTCGCACTTGGTCTCATTCAGACTTGCTCCCATTCGCACATGGTCCCATTCGGACTTGGTTCCCTTCGCACATGGTTCCATTCGCACTTAGTCCCATTTGCACTTGATCCCAATCGCACTTGGTCCTATTCGCAGTTCGTCTAGATTTTTTATAAACAGCTAATGACTGCTACTACTTTGCTTCGCTTTTTGTCATTTGACATGAAACTCATTGTGACAGAAACCAGAGGCCAATAGGTACCTACTTGGCATATTTGAAAAATAATTATTATTTGGTGCAACCTTATAAGTACCGCATCTTAAAGGGTGTTTAGAGGTGATATTACCAGTTTGTTTAATAGATCTTAATTGATGTCATTAATTTTTTTTTAAACAGAAAATTTATCCAACTTTTTTCAGTCGAAAACATGCAATCCTGAAAACAATACCAAACAAAGTAAAAAATAATGATTTAAAAAAAAAACTTCACCTGAATAAGTTTTTTAATAAGAAAATCTGTCTATAAGTTCGGGTTTATGATATTATCTGCAAAAATGAAATTTCAGGAAGGAAGGCGGACCGAGCCGAAATTTCATAAAAGGGGCCGAATATACCTAAAATATGACATTATTTAACCTTGAACCCAAAATCAGGAAGGGCTGAATGTTTTATCGAACTTTATGGATTCCTTTCTATTGTATGTGAATTTATTTTTGTATGAAAATGATCTTCGATCTCTTGAGAACGGTTTACGTATTTACGGCACTTAGGCCCGCTTTTACCACTCAGCATTTGAAATTGACAGTGACAAAACGAAAGTGAAATTCAAATTTTCTTTTGTTTTTTTTGCAATTTTCTGGCCAGTGTCAGGGTTTGCTCTGTTGTGTTTTTTTTTTTGGAAGTCGGTTGTTTTTTGGGGAACTTTTCTAGTCTGGGGGCAGAGAATAGATCCGATGTGCACAAGATCATGACTGTTAGCCACCTCTGGTAAGTACCCATTTTCCATACTTAAATCACGTACAAACTTGCATAATATTTATTTCATATGTTTCCTTTTTTTTGTACAATATGTAGGTATTTAAAAAAAAGCAAATAGTATTCACTTTTTTTTTAAATAATTTAATAATATGAATGTAAGCTTAGAATATTGGAACAGGATCCATTATTTTTATATTTTTGGTCGACCACCTCATAATAGAGCGGCGAGATGCAATATCTCGCCGCTCTATCTAAGAGGTTGTCAACTGCTGAACCTAATTTTTCCGCGGTGCCTTAATATATTAGGTACCTATGAAATTGCCGTTTTTTTCTCACGCATAGAGAACCTCGTCACTTCTATGATTTAAAATATTCATCAATTGCTAGTATTATATCGAATAATGAACTTATTATTAAACCTTATTATTTATATTTTTCTAAACATAAAAAATACCCTAAAAATGACGCCTCATTTTGTTAGCAGAAATTACTACAATTTTTTTTTTAACTTAGCCTAATCTTATTTTTATCGCTTAATCTAAGTGGCATACGTTATCTTAGTTTTTAAACATTAGTCCATAAAAGTTTTAAAACATTAGTGTCATAGTTGTTTTAAAAATTAAGAAAATGTTCGTATGAAAAATGCAACTTCTTTAAAATTCCCCATACAAAACGCTGATTTCACAGGTGGGGACCTAATTAATATTAAGGCCTCCAGCCATTTATATTACACTACGTTCAATCAAAATAGTTGATCTTCGTAAAAGCGACACTTACAATAGATAGGAAGTTCCCGAACTTCGATCGAACATTTTCCAAGCCACGAACGCTACTCGGTTTGCGGCAACTCTATAGGTGCCGCAAACCCAACTTTTCTAATTAATTATTTGTCTCACAAACCATTCTTGTAGAACCTTTACGTTTCTCCTTCACGGAGAGACGTACCTATTTTATTTTATCTCGGTTTCAAAAAACTCCCTTCATACATGAAAAGAATAAGGTAAGATGCAAAAACCGGCCAAGTGCGAATCGGACTTGCACACGAAGGGTTCCGTACCGTATTAAGATCGAGCCAAAAACATCGAAAAAACACTTTTCGTGTATAGGGACCCATTTAATTATTATTTTTCTGTTGTTATAGCGGCAGATTTAAAATTTCTACCAATTCATGAGATACCCGCTGACAGACAGATGGACGGAAGGACACCAGAGGCTTGATAAAAAAGGTACTGCCAATGTCAAAATGTCACGTATAAAAACCTAAACCAAAAAAATATCAATTTCAGCATTTCTTTTCAATAACTTATCTTTATCAACCTTTGCAGTATCCGAACACCAATAAACTGTTGGACTATCACCTCAAAACGGTCTGGTCCCTCGTAATACAGTCTACCGTAGGCTCATAAATTTTGTTTCGGCACAAACAAGTTACTTGGAACATGAATAACAAAGATTTATCGTTTTATACTCTACCGACTGTTAATCTTTTTTATCAGTTTATCGAAGAAAGTTTGCTGCCAAGTTTTTTTTGAGTTCAGGAGAAGAAACTTGGCGCTAATATTTTGTTAGTAGCTTTATGTTTTTTTTTTTTACTTCAAAATTGCTTAAGATAAAATTAGCTAATTCAGTTGTTATTTACATAGAGAGTGGAGGAGCTCGTGGCTAAGTAATAACAGCCGCTCGGGTCGATCCATCAGGTTAAGCTACGCTTGCCGGGGTTGGTCCGTGGACGGGTGACCATTTTCACATATCGAGACTCCTCCGTGCCTCGGAAAGCACGTTAAGCCGTTGGTCCCGGCTGTCATTTGTGGATCTTTGACAGTCGTTACGAGTCGTCAGAAGCCCGAAAGTCTGACAACCAGTCTAACCAAGGGGTATCGTATTACCCAGTTACTGGGTTGTGGAGGTCAGATAGGCAGTCGCTCCATTTAAAATACTGGTATTCAGCTGCATCCGGTTAGACTGGAAGCCGACCCCAACATAGTTGGGAAAAGTCTAGGCAGATTTCGAGTTGTTATTTACATACATGGTAATAGAACTAACGTTATGTAAGGACGCTTGCTGCATTAAAGTTCCCGATGAAAGGCGCCACGCGACAATGGCGGAACAATTTCCATGAAAACTTCATGAGAAGGGTATTTAGTTAGTTGTGGTACCAACTAAACCGGCGATGACAATGGGAGACGAAATAATTTCTTATTATACTAGCATTTCGCGATTTCACCCGTAAAGGGAATGTCAGGATAAAAATTACCCTATGTCTTAATCCAGGTCATGGTCTACCGATGTGCCATATTTCATTCAAATCTGTTCAGCCGTTTTAAATCGCGGACAACAGCTAGTAGTTTATATAATAACCTCCTTTTTTTTTGAAGTCGGTAAAACGAGTCATAACTTGAGAAAGTCTACCACAAAACATGTCTAAAAGTATAAGTACTAAACAATTCAATTCAGTGCCCAGGCCTTTCCGCATAATGCCAATTTATTTTCCAATCCATAACGAAAGCAGACTGTAACCGTATCATCACTAAATAAAACTTTTGAATATAATCCACCAGCTCCTCCTTCAAAGCCTTGCAAACCCAAAGGATTTAAAACGAATAATAGCGGATTAAGGAGGCGATGACTTCTTACTCCTCTTAAAGAGGGATTTTCGTTGAAAAACTTTGTGAATTTGAATGCAACAGAGCACCGGCTTAGTGTAATGTAGCTTTCTTTAACTTTATTGTAATCCAAATCGTGGTTGAATGTGGTTTCAGCCTGAATCTGACTGAAGTTAGTCAATAACTTGAATAGATTTGAAAAGGATAGTAGGCAAGTTGGCAAGGCAAGTCTAAAGCCGAGATCTATCGTTAAGTACTTGGCGGTTAGGTTAAGTTAAGCGTTCCTTCTACTGTCGCACAACTATCAAGCTGCAAGTGCAATTCAGAGACGGGAAAATATCTAAGCCGAAGCACGAACTAAGTAGCGTTTATAGATCTCGGCCTAAAAGATTACATAAAGCCAATTAAAAAGCTTGATTGGTCAAATATCAATCCATTGCATATGGATTGATGTTTCTATACTGGGAAACATCAATGAGTTGACATATGACAATATTCCCGGGACTCGATCAATCAATCAATCATCTATCGCGCTTAGTGTACTACTGGAAACATGCCTATCTCAAATTGTGCAATACCGTCACAGCACCTGGTTCCTGGCTGTGTCCTGGATCATACCCAGGATAATGTTATTGCGAATTTCAATGTGAAATAGGCTAGGTTCAGATGATCCGTTGACTTGAATAATCACACAAAATCGTGCGTCACGCGTGAGGCGCGGGACATACACAAGCCTTATTTCGCCTGGTCCGCGCGTATGTTCCACGCCTTGTCGCTCCTATAAATTTTGTATGAAATATGAAAGGAGCGGCGCCACGCCCGCGCCGCACCGTCGCGTCGTGCCAACGCCTCTTGTGTATATCTCGTACATCCAAGCGATGTCAGCACTTAGTCTTAATTACGTCACAAAAACCCGATGACTTCCCGATATTACGCGACCGATATTTCCTTCACTTATCGCGTATTTTCCTTCCTAATAATGACTTTGAGGATAATGCCAAAGCTATCTTTAGCTCTCAATGTGGACTTTCAACCCGTTTCGCAAATGACACATAAAAATAATGTCAAAGCATTTTTTATAAAGATGTCTGAGTAGTTCGTTCATACAATAGGGGCATTCTCTACGAGTTTTTAGCATTAATCATTATAATTTTCCCTTATTGTTCTATGATTCAATAGCCAGGCAGTGCGGGTCATAAATATGTAAATCGATTATAATCGTGACAATGTTTATCTTTGTGTATTCACTTGCGGTTCCATTTATTTCACGATTTTGTTATTAAGTTTCATTTTTGCCTCTGGGTATTGTAGTACCTAAAGGTGTACGTACCTACAAAGAATATGGCTTGCGTTTCCGTACCCTTAAAAAGTTACTTCAAGATGGGCAGCTGCTTTCCACTGAACAACACAACAACAACAAACTATCTAAAACACATTTTTGTAACGTGTTATTTTGTATTTGTTTAGATAAAAATGCAAGACAAATAAACATAATATGGTTTGTTCAAAAAACATCTCATGAAAGTGTAAACAACTCCAGAATAACATTATTAAATTGTAATTGAAAAATCAACGAGGTTTGCAAAATCTCGATTCTCAAATAAAGAACATCGTAAAGGTGATTTAAATTATGAATTTCGGGTTTATGTATTTAAATAAACAAATCAAGCACTCCATTTAAATGGTCAGAATTTAACTTTTCTCTATAGAACGGCACCTACCTACTTACCTACTACCACCTACCCACCTAATTAATTAATTATGACTTTTTTTCGTGAATTTTTTCGATTTTTTAATACTTATTCTGCTATTTGGGCCGGAGATAAATCCAAAAAATTGATCCAGCCGTTCTTAATTTTAAAATGGTATGACTAACTCGACTTTGTTTTATTGATATAATTGGTGTGGGACAGGCTCGCCCCATCTTGACCCTTTGATTAAAATGTTCCACTCGCCTCGTTTTTTATTATTTTGGTGTACTGATTCGCCCCTTACGAAGGGGTGAGTGGAAAATTGACATTTACATCATTATTTTGATGTACCGATTCGCCCCATGTTTAACCAAAAAAGGTACAGTCAGACAGAAAAATGCACACATTATGAATACCGCTATATTTGATTACTTTAATAACTCTATCTGTAATCTCACCAACTCGTGACACTTGTGGTAGTTTTTGCTACTGTCTTACTTTTGTAGACTTCATGTTACGTTTCACATTATATACCCACCATAACTTTAAAATATGTAATCAATCTAATCACGATCATATTCGAATCATTTATATCTACGTCTATTGTATCCATCTAATCATAATTATAGAAACCAATTGAATGATTCATTTGTTTTGATTTAAGTTTATCAATAGGTATTATGGGTGGATAAGAAAACAAATTGGTATCCCTATAGTATAGCTCCGCTGTTTTATAGCGGTGTCTTAGTTCGCTTGAACGCGAAGAGTTAACGAGACCTATTTTTATTTAACTATCTAGGAAAGTCTGTGATTTATAATGTCGTTATTCTTGAATGCTGAAGCACAATTTTATGTCATTTCACTTGTTTCATGTGTGGCTTCTTATACGACTACGTCTACTGAAGTTCCAGCAGCCACAGAAGGTGTAAAGGTTTGTTTCTTTCAGTCCTTCTTTTTTAACATAAGGTCCAGTTGAAAACCAGCGTCAGGCACTAGTTGTCTGACATGCATGCTGAACTGGGCCTGTTTGGCGCAGCCGTGAGGCGCACAATACTATTTTTATGTTCTTTGTTTGTTTTTTCTATAAATATTGTGTGCCTTACCTGGGTCAAATTAATTTACTTTCTTTCTTTTCTTTCTTTACCAATTACAATATTTCCCTTCTGAGAGCCTGCAGTACAGCCCAAGTCTCGAACGAATCGAAGGTTTTCTCGTAGTCCACAAACGCAAAGAGGCAGGTATACTCTTCGGTCTGCTGTATAAACTGCCGCAGCGTATGTATGCTTGGAGTTACCCTACGGGATCCAATTAGCACCATTAGAATTCTGGGAACTAAGGTAACCGACATAGCTTGAAGAATTGCCAAATTTGAGTGGCAGTGGGCAAGGCACATTGCTCGCAGAACAGATGGCCGATGGGGCCGAAGATTCTGGAGTAGCGAATGCTTACCGAAGGATGTAGCGTTGGAAGGCCCACCAGGTGGACCGATGACCTGGTGAAGGCCACAGGAATCTGCTGGATGAAAGAAGCACAGAACCAGTCGAAGTGGCGGTGCTTGGGGGAGGTCTATGTCCAGCAGTGGAAGTCTTTCGGCTAAAATGATGATGATGGTGACAATATTTCCTAGTGGTGAAACAGCCAGAAGTTTGTTCAGCCTTTCGTTTTTTTAAAGCGTGCTGTTTCTGAAGTTTTGTGCCTACATTGTTGTTTTTCGTATTCAGGATGTTCATTTTTATCGCAACATTTTGCAAACGTTCCTTCAACTTGTTAATTTGGACTACATCGATGGAGGACTAGAAAAAGCCAGAATGAGGAAAAAATTCGCGGAGAAAAACAGAATGAAGAAATCTGCGGGTAAAGTTGCCTGTGTCCTTTAGGTAATTATCTTATTAGCAAGGTGCCAAAACCGCTGACACCATTGCCACGTTTTATGGCAATGCTGCCAGCCTTTTTGGCACTTTTCCTGTTGACAGCGATGCGGACAATTTTTTTGATGCCTATGATTATTTCCCCTCCTTTTTATATACTTGTACATAATAATAATAGTTATTATTTTATAAATCTGTAAGGTAGAAATTCAATAATAAATATAAGTACCTACATAACACAAAAAAAACAATGATAAATGACTGTGTTTTCTGTTTTTTAGATGAATTGGCGGTACAAGCACATATTCCCCCAATTAAAATGCTACAGCTCATAGTGTTGACGTTTAGAAATCTATTTTCAAGGAAACCTATTGATGGAGAGCCGCCATTAAAACCTCATGATGCTGCAAATACTATTGCCAAAATGATAGGGAAAAACCTTGAAGAACTTAAATGGAAAAAACCCCAAAACATAAATCATTATCGTCCATCATCGACAGTCTGGATGGATTTCGATGAACAAAAAAAACTTAAAAAAAAAAAAAAGCAATCGACTTCCAAGAAAAAACAATAATTAGCGAAAACTAAATTTAATTTCGGAAGTCGGTGTCTTTGGTTTTCGTTTTTTGCCACCGACTTCCGATATTAAACTTATTTTCCACTTTTTAGTTATAGATAGATAGATAGATAAAACGTTTATTTGGTGCATACAAAAGACAACACAACATACAAAAGCACGGTTGTATAATTATAGCTACAAAGTGCCAAAATACAAAAAAATACAAAAAAATACAAAAAAAATAAAAACAATAAAAGAAAACTAGACACAGCGAGACAATATTGTCTATGACATACTTTAAAAAATAACGAAATATACAAAGCGCGGTGTGCGTCTCAACGTTGCACCAAACGGGAGTCCAACTCAGCATGTGTCAGGCAAATATACCTGACGCTGATATTCTGCTGGATCCCTGCAGTGACATTCGGACGTCGAGCAGATGTTACATGAGATTAATATGTGAATATTTGGTTATGTGAAACATGGAATGTACGGCCTAAAATTACGTAAGTACCCGCAATTTAAATAATCTATTCTACCTTATTTTACCTTATTATGGTACCTACCCCACAAAAATTCGAATACAACCACCTGCTATATAAATAACAATGACGGAGTAACTTAAAACATCGTCCATATACCTATTGGTGGTGGGAAAAATACGTATTACTGAGGCTAAATCCAAAAGTACGCAAACAAAGTTAATAACATTTATATGGGACCAACCTGCCAAACAAAAAAATAATCATCAAAATCAATTTATAATTGGCGCAGTAATCGCGTAACAAACACACAAAAAAAAATCATGCTGTAGAATTGAGAACCTCCTCCTTTTAGAACACTTTATCCCGGAAAAATAGGATACTTTTTATCCCGGTAGTACGATTCCATGGGATTATTTACGATCCCCACTCAGGGATGCTGCAGACCAAAGCTGGTAGAGTCACACATAATAAACTAAAATTATTGATTAGCAAACCCAATATGGCCCTTTCTGTATGGCTTGGTGTTCAGCATGATTAGAACGGCCAATGTTAAAATGTTATTTCCTCGAATAATATAAGTCCTCCAAATCCATTTCCTCTAATCCTTTTTTTTTTTTTTTTTTTGTGTTTGGGAAATCATCAATCACTTTTACTGACTAAAACCCACCCGTGTTCCTTCAGTTGCCTGTTGCCAAGGTCCCGGTATCCCTTTCGGACTTTCCCGCAACCCTGGCAGGCATCGGTCCTAACGGACCCCGTCAGGTGTGCTGACATCTCTTTGAGGCGCGCGTGGAACACGACGCGCCATCGACCCGGGCCTGGTCCTTATCGGACGGCGAACTACCCATTGCTCGCCGTCCGCAAGCCCGCGCCTATGGTGGCCGGGAATCCGCCCAGGGTGTCTCCAGCGGCGGCTGTTAAGGGCGTGAGGGCGCAAGCTTTGCCACTCCCTCACGCGTTCCGCCTCCTCCATCGCGAGCATCACTGCTTCGCAGAAGGAGGTGACCGCCTCCCATGCCCTCTCGCTCCGTACCATGGCCTGGACCAGGGCCGGACGCGAGAGGTCAGTGCCGCCAATCGCCTTCGCAAAGAGACGGCGGTGCTCCGCCCAAGCAGGGCACACCTCCACTGTATGCTCCACCGTGTCCTCCGGACGATCCGCACAGTGGTGACACCCAGGCGTTTCCTCCCGCCTAATCCTACACAGGTACCTCCCGAAGCTGCCATGTCCGGTGAGGACCTGCGTCAGGCGGAAGGTGAGGACGCCGTGGGACCTCTCCAGCCACTCCTCAAAGAGGGGACTTATCGCCGCAATTGTGGCGTGCCCAGCACTGGGTTGCGACAATCGCACTCTTCATGCCGCCATGAGATCCTGCCGGAGCTCTGTCCGCTGTGCCACGATTTCTCGCGACAGCGGAGTTACGCCCCGGCGCTTCATCTCCTCGCGCCACTCCCAGATGTGGGCGAGGACCTTCGCCCACATCTGGGAGTGGCGGTAATCCGGCAAGGAGGCTCGCCGCCTCACGAGAGACCGTGCGGTATCCCCGGGTTTCCTCTAATCCTGATTACTGATTTGCATCCGTCACCTCACGCTTTCGGGTCCGGTTGAAAACCAGCGTCAGGCACTTATAATAGTTGTCTGGCATTTTTGCTGAACTGGACCTTTATGGCGCAGCCGTGACGCACACTCCCCTGATAATGTCCATCGCACTTTTACACTTTTTTTATTTGTTTCTATATATTATTTTGTTATCTTCTGTATATTATGTATATTGTGTGCCTTTCAGTCTGTGCTGAATAAATGTATTTTCTTTCTTTTCTTTCTTTCTTTCTTAATCCATTTAATTTTCAACGAACGCTAAACGACGGCCGCCCGCGCCCCATGTAATAGCTCGGTAAAATTCCACATTGGAAAAAAGTGGCTTTGTTTTTTTTCTTGTTTCCTGTAAAATTACCACATAAATAGACTCTCAGTACGATAAAATACAATAGACGTAGATATATTTAGTAACCAATTCCGCTTGACTATTCTTCAAGAGTCCTAAAAAACCCTGTAAGAAATCGACACGTGTTTCACCTCTCAACGAGGCATCCTCAGGATGACGATTGACCAATTGCAAACCAGAACGCGACGTGTTACCACACCGAGCGCTGGACGCAAAGACTATTTATTTTGTTTTATTTTTTTATTTTTGACTTTGCGTCCAGCGCTCGGTGTGGTAACACGTCGCGTTCTGGTTTGCAATTGGTCAATCGTAACTATCTCAGTACGATCCTTAACAACACTGTCACGGATTGGACAGAGTTTTTTTTACATGTTGTATAATAAGTGATGACAAAGTGTCAGTTTATCATTGATTAAAACCATAGCAATTAATCACCCTTCAGAAAAGCGATTTACATGAACACAGCTCGATGACATACCACACTTATCTAAATAATTTTAATAATATAATATAGCCTTTCTTTCCATTACCTAAAAATAAATTAATAATGTATACAGTTGGATTACACTAAAACACATTTAAAAAACAATGTTCACTTTTTCACTAGATTATGGCCCCTTCGGGTACAGGCCTCCTCCAATTTTCTCCATGTTTCCCTATTTTTGGCTTTGACTATTCAGTCATTCTCTATGCTTTTTTTTATTTCATCAACCCAGCGCCCCGGTGGGCGTCCTCTGGGTCTTCTTCGTGTTGGCCCAGACCATGTCGTGATCCGATGGGTCCATCTTGTGACAGGTAAGCCTGCTACATGGCTTGTCTATTTCCACTTCAGACGTTGGGTATGTTCATACCTAAATAGCTTATCATTATAAAATAAATCTTCTATTCTCTCTGATCTCACTCCACCCAAGGGAAATCGAATCAATCTACACGGGAATTCATTCAATTGAAAATGTTCACCCACCATTTTGCATAACAATCATTTTTGTACTTAACCCTGTTCTATTATTGCAATAATCTTAAATTAACTCGGAGTTAACAGTAAACTCAGGGTTAATCCAATAATTCTCTTCGGAGTAACACTGAGTTAGCTGTTAACTCCGAGTTATTTAGCTAACCCATAAACGCGCAAGTGGGCCTAAGTGATTTGACCTTCCAAAGGTTTGCCTTTCGGACCCTACATTTGATTGATTTACTCTTGATTTGTTTGAATTTCAACCATAATCTACTTTCGGAGCATTACTACAAGCGGCGTGTGTTTAAGAGTGTCTCTGTAAAAACCAGTGTGAAACTTTTGGTGAAGTAACCTTGAAGTGAACTATCGTCTTACATGACTAGGGATTGATAGCTCATTTCAAACTCACTTCCCCTCAGTTTTCACGCTGAGATTTTTACAGAATAGCACAACAGATGTATGAACGTATAAACGAAGCAGTGATAGCCTAGTGGTGTGACCGTCGGACTGCCAAGTCATAGGCCTCGAGTTCGAACCCAAGCCACACACCTCTGAATTTTCGGATTCATGTGCTTATATAAATTAAGTTAAATTAAATTATACTTTATTTCAGACAAAGTACATAATGTTGTTACTATTTTGGTGTTAGTAACAAACACTAAACTATAACAATAACTATCACTTGCTGTAAAAATGGTGAAGAATAACATCGTCAGGAAACTGGCATGGCAGAGAAATAATTCTGATGACGGCATGTGAAGCCACTCTGACACCGGTTTAATCACCATACGAATAGAACAAGAACGAAGCAAAAAGAGTTGGTAAGGATCCTGGTGTTTTGTAGTTTCTGCTTACTCCCGTGGGAAGAAGGTGCGAGTTTATGTATTTATGATACGATCAGTAACATTTTAGTTACAATCGTCAAAAAAACAAGATTGAATTTGAGTGTAAAAAATTGGGAATTTTCTTAATCTTTTCCTCCTTTTTCTATTATAGGAAATATTCCTGTTGAGGTTTTTCACAAGATTTTCAAAAGTTTCTACTTTTGTCGGTCTTTGATGTTTTTCGTGACATCTTTTTTCGTACTTCCCCTTCAATGAAATGAAGATGGATGAAATGAGGAGATGGGTTGGGACAAGAGTATTTGTATTAAGTATCTACTTCGTAAAAATAAAATTTGATCTCTTACCTACTTGTAATTCCACAAATAAGGAAAAACAGACACAGAGGGGACAATTTTTATTTTTTCGAAGTAGGTACGTGTATCGCCCTTAAAAGCGGGAATGTCAATGGGGATGGAAATTACTAGGTACACAAACGAATTTAGTAAAAACAGCCAGGGACATCTAAACTAATATAATAAAGAGTGAAGAGTTTGTTTTTTTGTTTGAACGCGGTAATCTCAGTCGGATTTTCAAAATCTTATTGTATTGTTATAAACCAATTCTTGAGCAAGATTATAGGCTATGTTATAGGCTATTTAACAATACGCTAAGATCCTTAGGAGCCGAACAAAAATATAAAAAGTCAGAAAGAACGCTACATAATCAGCCTATAATGTTCCCACTGCTGGGACACAAGCCTCCTCTCTGTGAGAGGGAGCGGGCCGTAATCCATCACGCGGGCCCAGTGCGTGTTGATAGATGTCACATGTCTTCGAATAAAGAACGCTACGCGCAAAAGGAAATAATATCGGGGGCGGGCGATGCGATGCGACGCGGTGGATCGGGGGCCTAGGCCGCCCGACGAGAACCGAGCATTACTGAGAAGAGCCGAACAGTGCAAGCCTATGGAGAAAGTCGCGGGCAGATAGTAATGGTATGTTTACATCCTATGAACACTTTAATTTGTTAAAAACAGAAATGACACAACCTCGGAACCCAGTACCAAAAGAAAATGAAGAACAAACAACCCGCGGTTCTCCAAAATAAACGTCGCACGAAGAAAATTAAAATAAAAGACATTCTTATTCCCCTGGCCTATATGCTTAGTAACTGTAAACGTTGGCAAAGATTTAATTAAAATAGCTGCAACGAAAATAATTGAAGCAATAATACTTGAAAAAATTGCAGACATTTTTTTGATATATTTTTAGGTAACTATGCCACCGCTGGTGATTAAGGAGAAGCCAGTAGAGCTAGCAACTAAAACCGAATGGGCGAGAGTGCACGACGGCAACAAACGATTACTAGCTGTTAGGCATAAACCCAAGCGTCAGTCTCATTGAGCGAGAACTCTCTTTGCTAGCCCTTGTCATTGCGTCAAACGAGTGTAAACAGTCAGCGATCATTTAATATTCGCATCTCTTTTACTAACACGGGACCTACAATCTTTTGTACGTTTCTTGAGCGAAGAAATCGTTGATAGCAAGTCGCTTCCCCGTCGGCGGTGGGACAGGTGCTTTATTCAGTGTTTATAGCATCTTTTTTGAGCCTTCAAAGAATAAGAAAACACAATCATGACGCTGTAAATCATTTGTCCTCTGAAACCTAGTTTTCTTTATAACTACATTAATCACACTACTTATTACTCCTAGTGCTAGAGTCGTAAAGACAATTACAAATTACAGAGATAATGGCATCGTCATCTGCTGTAGTAGCTTCAGTAATGTTGTCTGTTGCTTTTCTCAATAAATTAACAAATAATACGATGTTCTCTACTCATTCCGAAGCAAATTGGACCTCTTACTACCATTATTCTAGTATTTTTTTTATTTTTATTATTCCTTTATTTAATTTAAATACTTATAATTAAATATAAGAACCTTTTTTTGTGTTTGTGTGCTTCTTGTTTATTTAAAATATATAGTACATAAATAGTTAAATAAATAAATGATTAGAAATAGTAGGTACTGTTACGATTTCAGTCTTAATTTTTTTGGTCTTAGAAGCCTTGAAGGTATATTGTTCCTGACCACTCAGACATCTTCATCCAAAAACTTTATTGAATTCTAGAAAACAATTTGAAAATTCTACACATATTTTCAGCTGTCACCTCTGATTATTTCGCAAAAACAAATGAAGATATAAAAGCAAAATGTAAAACATTTATTCAAAACTAGCTTTTGCCCGCGGCTTCGCTCGCGTGGATGTCGGAAATTATCCCACGGGAATGTGCTACCGGGATAAAAGTATCCTATGTCCCATCCCACCCACGTGGTCTGTCTAGGCGACCTAGGCGTTACGGCGTAAAAGTAACAGACATGAGACAGCCAGTAACTTTATATATTAGTGGTAGTCCATATCTATAGTGTGGTGATAGTGTGGATAGTATGGACAGCAGTATGAAACTATCGGAAAGATTAATGAAAAAATATTGTATAAAGATTAATGAAAAAACTATGGCATATTGTATGGACGATGGAAACTAAGGCGAAAGCTTTGGGGGAGCCTGCGAAATTCAAATTTTCTTATGTTTTTTGCTTTTTACAGGTCAGTATCAAGTTTTATGTTGATCTAAATAATGAGTCGCAGTTGTATCAAATATTTATTTATCTAATCTAACTAATATTGCAGGAGTGGTATTCCTGTATCTAATGGTTATTATTCTGTAAAGCTACTATTTGCTACGGTCGCGAATCATATTTTAATCATATTGACATTCGAAACTTAGGCCATTAAACGATTTAAAAGCTGTATTAAAACCAAACTTTGTTAAAAAAGGGTACTATACAATTTCAGATTATTTAGAAGACAAAAAGCATGGGATTGAGCTGCTCGCTCTGCTAACATTTTGTCATTTTGGCATTGTGACATTTTGAATAAGTACTATGGAAAATCATCAAAATATACCTACCAGTTTTATATACAAATTCACATTATTGAATATTATATGTAGGATATTGACAAAATGACATGATTACTTTGTAAAGTATTGTATTATTGTGAATGTGAGGACTATGTGGATGTTTATTTTGTTTTTATTCTTATATTTTTTCGTTCTCACTAAGTTTTAACAATTTGAGAACTTTATGCGGCCTACACAAATGTCCTTTCTTTGGTATTGTTCGTCGAGTCGTTGAGCTCCTTAAGTTCTGAGCTAAACTCCACTATTACTGACAAATGCTTGCACTGACAGGACAGGTTCACTCAAATCTTTGTGGTTCATTCCTCAAAAGACCATTTCAGACTCTAATCTACATGGTCCTCATAGGGCCTGACCAATATGCCAATATCTCACCTAGGTATGTCCGGACTTTAAAAGAGACTGTGAGTTTGTTTCGGCCTTTCTTGTCAGAGTAGTCAGATAGGAAACGACGACCTCATCTAGCTTAATTTTTCAATTTTTTGATATTATCATAACGTGTAAAAGTGATTCCAATAACCTATTTACAGAATAAATAATTTCATTTCATTTCATTTCAACATACAACCTGCCTGACACTGACTTGCAAATTGCAAAAAACTTAAAATTTGAATGTCGCGAGCTACCGGCGCATCCCCCTTAAGAAAATCGCATCATTTGCACAACGCCATCTATTGAGTAAGTACTCACTGTAAACTCAAACTCTTCGTTCCAAGCCAAGAGCCAAGTAGTAATAACTTTTGATTGAGTGGAAAGATTCTCAAGATACGGACTATGACTATATTCTCAATCCCTTAACGCTCTTGAAGAGAGTCACGCAAAAATGTCAATAATAAGTACTTACATGTGAATTTTAAAATCAAGAGGGTAAAGAAGGGTTTTTACCCTCATGAGGGATGATTTTAGAAAAATGCAACTCTTTATTAGTTACAAAAAGAATAAATTTTCACAGCCCTAACTTAAAAAAAAACCGGCCAAGTGCGTGTCGAACCATGCACAATGAAGGGTTCCGTAGTTGGGATGAATTAATTTATCAAACAAACTTTCGCATAGTTTTATTGTTATTACGTCTATGGGCGTTTACTGTCCCTCAAAGTGTTAACATTGTAGTTAAAAAACTTGTTCTCGCATACAGAATGTTTGGGTTTTTGCAACTGCACATGTAAGTTGGTCTATTAAAAGTTTTTGAGCCAAGTTGCGGACAGACAGACAGACAGACGGACATGGCGAAACTATAAAGCTTCCTTGTTGACTACGGAACTCTAAAAATGATAGGTTTCACATAAAAACTTTCATCCCCTATATCCCCCCCCCTTAAATTTGTTTTGAGAAAATAATTCCCTATGTTCTTCCCCGGGATGCCATCTATCTCTTTACCAAATTTTATCGAGATCCGTTCAGTGGATTAGGCGTGATAAGGTAACATACAGAATTACAGACGGACAGACAGACACTATCGAATTTATAATTTAACTTAAGCATCGATTAGTATGGATTATGTGTGCAATTCAATATTAGCAAATTAATTATGAATTCGGCGAAAGTCATTCTTCTACGGAGACTCTTAACACCGCGATTCAGAAAATGACGTTAAATGAACAACGCCATCTATCGAGCACGAAGTGATACTGTCAAAATATATGGGAAAACGTTCGAACACTCTGTAAGCTATGTAGAAAATACTGTTTTTAGGGTTCCATGACTGACTTGACCTGACTTGTCTTGACTTGACTTGACTTGACCTGACTTGACCTGAATTGACCGGACTTGACCTGACTTAACCTAACTTGATTTGGATTGAGTTGAGTTATCCTTGAGCAGGTATATTTTATCGCGGCAGGTACATTGGTAGTTGAAAGAAAAGTAGATTACGTACCTTGCTAAAGTGAGTAATTAATGCAGTCGTGTTAATTTAGTAAGCGCATTCGTGCCTTAATTACTCACTTTTTGCTCGATGTAACAATCTACAATTTTTAAGAAATTAACATTTATCACCATTTTTTCATAATTAATTTGTATCATGATTTAAAAGATAGATAGCGCCACCTATGGCACTACTACCAAACAATGGATTTGGAAAACTTGAATTAACCAAACTTTAGATTGGGTAAATTCACAATGTATCGCGTTATGTTTCCGCGCGAAGTATGTGAACACAACTGTTGTTTTATGATGATTATGATCGTGTGTTACACACGTTCTCACAAACCTACCTGATTTTACGCTAGTGTCATTTTACGTCAATAGATGTCGTTACGTGTATCTACATTACGCACCTAATGAAAATTTCTTCTTGAATACTTTAAACTCTTATATCTTTTGATATTTTGAAGCGATTGCGATGAAACAAAGACTAAATGAAACATCGAGTTTCACACAATATTTGAGTGTATAAGTTAACCATATTGATTTCGTACTTTTTACGTGATACTGGAACAATCAAACAAACGAACAGACAAACAGACTAACAGACAAACAGACAAAAATTCCAAAAATGGTAGAAATGGCATGTGTTTGTTATTCTTGGACACTCCACCTACGTTTTTTTTTTTTTTTGCATTGTACAGAAACGCCTCGTCTACAGATTTATTATATGTATAGATACAATTACGTGGGCAAGTGTGAGCAATTAATGCGTATCCCGTTTCTGCCCGACTTTCAATCTCAGCTAAATTATGCGGGACCATGCAGCATCATATTTAAGCAAATGATGGATGGCGTTCCGCTGTAATGGCCAGTAACATATAAAAACAAAAAAGGGTCGGGTCCATTTGAATCTATTGTTGTATCCATATTCGTTTTTCAAATGACTTTTTTTGTCCGTGTGTTTGTTAACTGATTGTAGTGATATTTGACAGAAATGTACCATGATATGTACCTATAGCTGCACAAGGATCTTTTTGGGCGTGGTCAAAATCGGAACTAACACTGCCATCTTGTTTTTTCAATACATTCCACAAAACAATTGTACAAATAAATGTTTTCACCAGTGCCCCCGTCAACGTCATTCGAGCGCCAAAAGATCCTTGGACCAGTTTAAGATACTTAGAAACGACATGGGAACTTGTATTCATTCCAGAAAATACAAAAATTAAATAAGCAGGTAAAGCTACGAGATGCAGCGTGTATGGCTTTTCTGATTTCAGTATTTTATGTTTTGTGACACATGTTAGACCGTTAATTATATTTATGATAAACATGTTTCGTTTTAATTTTAAAATTGTTTTTTAAATGTTGTTCTGGTAAAGATTGAAGTTTCTCAGAAAATATGCTTTCGTTCCTATGTGTACTTAACTACCTATTTTCTTATACCAATAATGCAGGTTTATTTATTTATTTATTTATTATTTATATACACACAGTAAAATACAAAGAGATATGACATAATTATGATATGAGTACAAAGGTACTGCTTATTTCTTAAGAAATTTCTTCCAGCAGACCTGCGAAAGGAGAAATGAGAAAGAAATGTAGACAATAGTGTGTGAGAACAAGAAGAGAAAAACATGATTCACAAATATAATATTATATTCTGAGTAACTTCAATCTTTGTAAAAAAATCTCTTATTTTAATTAATATTTACTCTTTGATGATCTTTATAACAAAGACCGAAATTAAATTAAAATTATGTGAAAGCAGGATCGTCGTGTATCGTTCCTAATTATTTTTAAAATCTTTGGCATATCATCATCTCGGCCTATCGCCGTCCACTGCTGGACATAGACCTCTCCCAGGCTGCATGATGCATCACAACACCCGGTCCTCCGCCATCCGCATCCATTCTGTCCCAGCCACTTTCTTATGGTACATGTATATCATAAAATAATAAATAATTATAAATGATATTTATTTCTATAAGTAGGTTAACAAAATACGTCCACAATATTTAAAAACTGGATGAAGTTGAAAATTAAAATTGTCAAATTATATTTTAATTACGATATAATTATATTTCTTGGTGCACTCTCACATAACACTGTTACTGCGATCGCTTGCGATGTAGCGCGTGCATTATTATCAAACTGGGGTAAAGTAGGAATGATAAAGCAGTGACATTATCTTCTTGACATCATATTTTACTTTATTATGTTTCATATTTCTGTTATCTAATAGGAATTAAGACAGTTACCTACAGTTCCAAACTGACTATCAGGAGTTTCTTTGACGAAGTAATCATGGGACCATCGGTTAATTTTCTGGAGACTCCTTGTTATTTTGAAATTAGAATATTTTGATTATTTCAACATCACGGAAATGATAATAAACATGGAATTTGTTATTTACCGACTATACAATATTTATTTATTTAACAATTTGTATACACACAATAATAAACAGACAAGAAGAAAAGAACAGAAAAAAACGTACAAAGGTGATGTTTATTTCTAAAGAAATCTCTTCCAGCACACCTGCGATAGGAAAGTAGATAAGAGATGTAGATATACATATATACCTAAATATATATTCATAAATATCTTTAATTAAGATGTAATTAAGAAATAAATACATACGCAACTATGACGAAGTGGAAAGATAGTGTTCTTTCACTCTTCTTTTAAACACTGCAACAGTTTGCCAGTCCCTAATGTCAGGCGGAAGGGAATCCCATAACCGCACCGCGTGCACAGTGAAGGAGCAGGAGTAGAAGTTAGTGGAAATATTATGTGATATCAGGAACAAAATGTTGAATGAAAGAATAATGTTTAGGTATTAACACAGTACCACTATGCAAGGAACATACATAATCAGCCTATAATGTGCCCACTGCTGGGACACTCCTCCTCTCTGCGAAAGGGGGTAGGCCATAAACCATTACGCGAACCCTGTCCAAATTGGCAGATGTCACGTGTCTTCAAATTTTTGGTTCTAGGACATGCCGGTTTCCTCACGATGTTTTCCTTGCACGATGCAAGGAACATATTGAAACAAAATTAAAAACTTACATAAAATAAAAAAGAAAGGATTATGTGGAACTCACGGCCGTGCCAAATAGGTTCATTTCCAGACCGGTGGAATATTATAATTAAAGTGAGCCGTGATCTCGTCGTTTTCACATAGGTTCCTAGTTGTTTCAATTTTATAGGTAATTTATAAGCCACTTTACCTACTTATTCTGATAAAGCGAATAAACAAAACGATAAACTATGTAAAAATAAAAAAAACCGGCCAATGCATGTCGAACCACGCACAATGAAGGGTTCCGTAGTTGGGATGATTCTTTTCACATATCCAAAACCAACCATTTAGCTGGCAGGGGGGGACACAATTGACTCTAACAAAAATTTGCACTTTCAAGCTTAATATTTCGCAAACGGATCCCTGAGTCCAAAATTGGTTTGGCAAACTTATATTATTTTAAACGACCTTTCCGACGATACCCCACACCATGGGATTGACGAGAAAAAAAACTGTGCCCACTTTACTTGTAGTCGTAAATCGTTTTTTTTTTTTTTGCCGGTGCCTCCCTGCTTCATAAAAAAATATTTTTACGATTTTATTTTACTACTTTGTCGGCGTTTGGCGTGACAGACAGACAGGCAGACAGACAGACGGACATAGCCATAGTAATAGGTCCCGTTTTACTCTTTGGTTACGGAATCCTAAAAATGAAATAAAACAAAATGAAAAGCCGTACCAAGAAAGACTTCAATAGACACTATACAAAAATCCGACATCAAAATGGAAACCACACCTGTGTATTTTTAACCAAACTATTCAGAATGCCAAACGATTCTTTTTATGAAAGGATAGCCCCTGAATATGACAGGTAAGCCAATAAAACGGCGTTCTCTATTCAAATTGAATAGGGAAAATGGCCGACTATTGATGCCGCATGTGATCAAAGGACATGTCGTGAGTAGTCGTGACCACAAATGCAATTGGACATAGGTTCCGTATGGGAAGTTTTATAAACTTTTTCATGATGTCATTTTTCATAGCTTTCTGGTTATTTTTGCTGAATACACTGATATGTGTAGGTGGATAAGGTTGAGTTTTGGTAAACTTATACCCACAAATAACTATAAACTTAAGTGCAAACTAAAATTAACCGAACCATGGTTCTGTTTACTCACCATAATGGCAATTTTATTATGCAAATAACTTACCTAAATACATAAACGGTAGGTCTAGTGCGTAGTACTCGCAACTAGCGTGCGTGTGCGACTAGTCATGGTGAATGAACCTAAACGATCCAAAAAGAGTACTAACAGCCGGTTTCTGATTTAAGTATTGAAGTTGAGAATTGCTCAAACTCTTCTTAAGCATTACTTAAGGTGATTCCTTTAATGTCACCCGCGAAATTCAATACGTTTTTTGCAAATGAATTTTAGGAATCACCTTAAGTAATGCTCAAGAAGAGTTTGAGCAATTCTCAACTTCAAATACTTAAATCAGAAACCGGCTGTATATAAGGCTGGTTTTAAGTGCTACACGGTTGTCAACTACGTCCCCGACAGAAGTGACCTTGGTTGGCGATCGGCAAAGCTTTTTCAAATTTGGTAGTAAACCATCATCTACACGGTTGTAAACCACCAAGGTCACCTCTGTCGGGACGCGGTTGGCGACCGTGTAGCAGTCACTTTAGAGTCACGCTGACCATCGTCGGCGCTGACGGCCCAATAATTATGTATATCAGTCAGCACTGACGGATTTATAAGAAATCGATCGTTTTATATGGAATCGCGCTCTAAAACCAGCAGCCTTAGGATAGTAGTAGACGGTGTTCTGTTGTATATGTAATGTATATTTACAAGTAATACTTATCGATGTTAAATGAATCTCTGCATGACATATTGTGGTTAAAATATTATTCAATCAACGATGTTTAGGAGGGCCTGACTACCCAGGGCTACGCTGAACTTAGGTCCTATACATTACCAAAATTTAGCTATTCTTGTAAGTAGTCTTTTTTATTTTTGAATAAGTGTTGTATGCCCCAGCCAGAAATAAATAAAAACTAATTTAATGAGGTGCTTTTGGAG
Organism: Lithophane ornitopus; assembly: GCA_948473465.1. Lineage (NCBI taxonomy): Eukaryota > Metazoa > Arthropoda > Insecta > Lepidoptera > Noctuidae > Lithophane > Lithophane ornitopus. Next base: position 10,460,828 of record OX419632.1, on the reverse strand, counting down.
GATTTTCGTTACCAAAATTCCTTATTAAGTGAACCTTTTTTAAATGTGTATTTTATTAAGGCACGGCCCACTTAATACGTTAGAGAGCGACCAAAATATTTTAATAAAGCTATCCAAGGCCTTATATTTTTGGCACAGGAATAGCGACAGTCTTCTAAATGAAAATCTTTGAAATTCTTCAGATTGTGAAGTTGAGAGAGACCAGACTTAAGGTTCATTATTCTTAACACCGACGGTCGTATTTTTATTATAAAGCTATTTTTAACTTTAATGAGGAACTTTTTTTTTATAAAATTGTGTACTTATTTAAAGTTTCTACGAGTGACTAGTACTGTAGACCGCGCGCCAGTGATAACAAAGTAACACACATAAAAAAATTTGTCGAAATCCGTTCAGTGGCTTAGGCGTGAAAAGGTAACATACAGATAGACAGACAGAAAGAGTTAAATATGGATTAGTATGGATTCAATCTCAACAGAAAAACTTCATCCATTTAAGACCAGAGGCCCTACCACCACCACCGCTTACAGCAGTATTATTTTAATATTACTTCAATAGGGAAAAGAGATGGAGCTATACGTCCTGTAGAGATTCATCTCTTTCCTACACTGAAGTAATATTAAAATAATACTGCTGTAAGCGGTGGTGGTAGGCCCCTGTATGAAAGTAAGTGTGTGTAAAGGAGTGTGTAAAAATCTTAGGGCGAATTACACTAATGAAACTGAACTCGATCAACATCTAAACCGCGTTCAAAAGCTGTCAGTGTCATCATTGTTGCGGAATATTAACACTGACAGCGCTTTAACGCGATTTAAATGTATGCGTTCAGTTTCGTTGATGAAATTCACCCTTAAGGCTACCGCAGAATGGCACGACACGATGGCGCGACGCTACACCGCACCTGTAGAACAACTTTCGTGAAGTTTTCATAGAAATTGTTTCACAAGAGTCGCGTCCCGCCGTCGCGTCGCGCCTCTCTGCGGGAGCCTTGAGACGTGTACTGTACTGCAATTTCCGCCATTAAAAAAAAAAAGTAAGTTTATGTATGACTGTGAACTTTGACATTACAAGGTCTACTGAAGCGTCAAAACCTAATATTATTCCAATATATTTGAATTCAAACAGTACTTAGGTACATATAAGCCCTAAAGAAACATTTTTACGTAAATCCAATAATGACGAAAGCATGTTATTTAATTTTAAGCCCTTAAAATCTTATTGGAAAACTTTCGATCCTATCATAAAGTTTTTTTAACGAAAATACTTGGCTAGGTGCAAGATTGAAGTAATAAAAGTTTTCCCAAGTAATATTAAGATGGTATTTTTCTTTAAAAATACCAACATACTACGTCTATTGATGGAAACTGATTCCATATTATTTTCTTTTACTGCAAGAAAAAAATATGTACATATATTTGATACTAGCCGCATCTCGCGATTACACCCACATACATCTCGACCCCGTAGGAATATCGGGATAAAAAATATTCTATGTCCTAACCCAGGTCATGGTCTACCCAAGTGCCAAATTTCATCCAAATCCATTCAGCCGTTTTAGCGTGAGAGCTGGATAAAAATACTTATTAATCATATAAATCCTAGAGGATTCATGGGATTGTAATATACAGGGTGTTAGGGTAGACACCGATAACCTTGAAACTAGTGGTTTGGTGTCATCTATAATATACTGTATGTATATACCATACATTCTGTCGATTTAAGTGAACACAAATGTATGGAACAGCTGATTTTTTTTTCGCGATTTCAAGCTTGGTCTAATAGAAAAAGTATATTATAGATGACACCAAACCACTAGTTTCAAGGATAACGGTGTCTACCCTAACACCCAGTATAATATATTATAACATTTATAACAGGCACAAAGAAATAAATTAACATCGTTTGAGAATAACTAAATAATTTAAATGCACATACACACATATCTACTATAGTAAAAGTGTCGTGTCAAGGGTGCCAAACGGAACCCTATCACTAAAGCCCCGTATTCATGGTAAACATTTGTTTAGGAACAGTTGATCAACATTGTTGGTGAGCGGCGAGAATGTTGCTAGCAACTATGTTTAAATCAATACAGGTTGTCCACACACGCCAGTCTGCGTTAAAATGTTGCCCGAGGAAGTAGTGTTGTTGTGCGCCTAGGAAGTAGTGTAGTTGTGCTACCGTCATGTTTATAAACAGTTGCAAACACGTCCACACACATCAACATTTGTTGATAAACTGATGTTTACGCTTGTCGGGCGAGAGTTTGTCAACATGACGCTATCAACTCTGCAACACGTAGTGTTGCCAGCAACATCTTGACAGCAACTCCGCAACACGTTGATTCAACTTTGTTGCTAAACAAATGTTTACCATGAATACGGGGCTTAAGGCTCCGCTGTCCGTCTGTCTCTCAGCAAGCTGTGTCTCTTGAACAGTAAAAGGTGGACAGCTGTTGATATTTTCACAGATTGTGTATTTCTTTCCCCATATAAGAAACATGATTTTTTCGGTGTTTTTTGCTAAATGTGGTACGGTGGTACGGAACCCTTCATGTGCTAATCCGACTCGCACTTGACCGTTTTTTTTTTGGTCTAGCTCTCATTACTCAAATCATATACTCTGCAAGTATAACGTATACTTTGCAAGCATAATTTGCGATAAGGAACGTTTTACAGCACGTTTTATCTGCTGAAGCGCTTCCATTCATCTTTAAGAAACCTTGTTCATTTCAGAATTTTCCAGGAAGGATCTAGAATTAAAATACTCTTACGTAGAAGCTTTATGCTCATTATTTCTCTTTGTGATTCTACAGAATGAGAAAGTTATTACAATAGTTAACATTAAAACATTATTTTGTTAAAAGCTACTGAACAAAATGTTATTTACCCGGCTATAGCTAGGCCAAGGGGTTATGATTTTAACAGACTACGTATGTTTGTTTGTACCTATGTATGTTCATCTGTTCCCTCATAACTCCTACACTACTCGTCGTATTTTGACAAACGAGTTATTTGACCACTTTACCAGCTTTTAAAGCAGTACTTAATCCTACTAATATATTATTATAAATGTGAAAGTTTGTGTGTTTGGATGTTTGTTACTCAATCACGCAAAAACGGCTGGACGGATTTGGATGAAATTCGGCAAACAGATAGTTTATAACCTGGATTAACACATAGGATACTTTTTATCCCGATATTCCCACGGAATCGAGACTTACGCGGGTGAAACCGCGGGGCGCAGCTAGTATCCATATAAATATTAGAACATGTGAAAGAAGCTCTGTCTCTCAGTTAGTCTATCTGTGACGTCTTCACGCCTTAATAGCTGAACAGATTTGGATGAAATTTGAGACTACCCGTGTCTCAAATTTCATGCAAATCTGTTCAGCCATGAACTGGTTTAGGACATAGGGTAACTTTAAAGGATAATTTCAAACCCCTACGCGGGTGAAGCAGCGGGAAAAATCTAGTAAACCTTTTAAATTTATGAAGCTTGTTCTTTATGAAGCTTCCTAACATACATCCCCATATTCTTGTACCACATTTTCTGCTTAATTGCCGAGGAAATCTCGACTGAGCTAGAGTTCATAAAATTTCCTGTGATAACAACATCTATTAAGTCTAAAAGCAAGCTGCTAATGTTCCAGGCTTGTTGTCCTTAAAGATGGCTCGTTTGATATTAAAGTTTTATTTTTATGTCTCGATTCTAGTTTCCTATTTTTAGCCCAAAGAATCGGTAATGACATTCAACGTGGCAATGCTGCCAGCCTTTTGGGCACTTTTTCCATTGAAAGCGATGCGGACAAATTTTTAAATGCCCAATGAGCACTTTCCCTTTTTTTAAATTTTATTATATAATTGTAAATACTATACATACATTTCTTTCTAAGTATACCTATTTAAGTTCCTATTGATTTGTATATTATGTAAATAAAGTGTTTTATAAGATCATAACGTACCATTTTTAACAAAATACATGTATTTATCGACTCGAAAAGAAGAAGAGAACAGATGGGAAAGGATGAATTTATATTGCATTATTGCGTAAAATTTTACGCAATTATTAATAATAATAATAATGGTGCCTCGAATTCCATTAAAAACGTCTAACGGGCCTCTGCGAGTTGGCTTCGGCCGCTTGTACGCCTTCCAAAATCCCCCCCCCCCCCATGGTCCCGAGATATGTAACTTTAAAAAAATATAATAATAATAATAGCCAAAATTCGCAAATCTATTTACAATTTCCCGGATGAAATTATTCTTCCTAAGTACTTCATAATTTCTGTTAAATTTTATGAAAGAAAAGAAAATGAATTATCACAATAACTTGTTTGCAATCTAATTTACATAAATGAGCGAGCAACTACCATCTTGAAGTATTTTATATTATTCATAGATTAAAAAAAAGGAGACTGAAACGCATAATTTCCTCGTCTGACAAAGAAAAAGTTTTCTAAGTAAATAGAGCTACCTCCTCTTCATGCAAAAGTTTTCTCATTCACTCCTTAGTATTCTCCTCTCGATACTGAACAAATCGATTCTCTGAAGATGGGACTAGGGGAGCAGAAAATTGTGATAGGTAAGTATTGAATGAATTCTAGTTTATCGAAGCTCAACGATTCTTGCTGATTTTTGCCAATCTTTACTGAAGTTTTTCAGTGTAAGTATTTTTTTCTTTCGATTGCGAGGCTTATTTAAATAGATATAAATACTAGTGGCCTGCTATCACAGATTAGACAATAGTACAGATGATTCACTCCGCAAAATGATTTAAATAAAAAACGACTCTTGCCACGACACAAAAAAGTACAATTCAGGTCGCATAGCGCTAATTACCTACAGTTATATTCGCCTAGATATTGCCTCTCTTTCTATCGCGTAACTCCTATCTTATATCTTCTACGATATGATCACTGAATTGGCCCAGACGAGTCCACGGCGTACTTGTTGCTTCATACCTAAAATGCGGAGTGCGCCTTCTGTACTATTCTGTGATATTATTCTGCTATTTCGCAGGCCAGTAAAACTAACAGTGTATGGCCAAACTGTAGGTAACTACCAATTTCACTTTAATTTCTTAAACGAAACATCAAATGCTTTGAAAAACTCCGTAATCCTATAAAAGTATTAGGTCTTTACCTATGAAATTGCCGTTCTGCAGTACTGGCCATTTCAAATCAAAATAATTTTTGTTTGGCTAATAATTCTAATTTCAAATTAATTTTATTTTAAAAACATGGTTTTTTTTTTCCAAAAGTAGTCATTTCTTTATTGATTAGTGTTACATTTTCATCGCATTTCAATCTTTTTCGTCATCATGGATACGTAAAAAATTCGAGTAATTATGGAATATGAGTACCGTCGTGGCAGCAACGCGGCACAAGCGGCACGCAACATCAACGACGTTTACGGAGCTAACACTACAAACCAACGCACCACCTGTTATTGGTTTGCTCGCTTCCGTTCTGGAAATTTCGACCTGAAAAATGAACCTCGCGGTCGTCCGAAGACTTTGGTCGACAATGACGAATTAAAGGCGATTGTGGAAGCTGATGATACACAATCTACGGCTGAATTAGCAGCAGCTTTCGACGTTAGCGTCAAAACAATATTGGTCCATTTGCGTCAAATTGGCAAGGTAAAAAAGCTTGACAAATGGGTGCCCCACGAACTCAATGATCGCCAGCGCGATATTTATTGAAACAAATACTGCCTAGACTTAAAACATTGTAAAAAATTTAGAATTACAATTATTTTGTTACCAGTAAGTGTAATGAGTAATGAAAATTATGTGCAATGATGCTAGTTGCATAATTATAAGAAACTTTGTTTCTTTAAGATATTTGTATGCCAGTCCATGGCGAGACATGTAGATCATAACCCTATTATTAAGACCATTATTGTACCATGTTTAAATGCAAATAAATATATTCTATTCTATTCTATTCAAACCTTCTGTAGGTGTACTATTCTGTACTAGTGCGATCGGGATCGTAGTTAATGTCATCCACTTCCGGCCACGACGACAGAATCTAAATGGCTCTTTAATTAGGTCGGGAATTTGATGTCCTCTCTCTCAATGATCGCAAACGTAACCTAATTTTGGTGCAAGTATCTGAACGTGTACAGAATGCATTAATACGCATTAATTTGGTACGGATTTGATATCTTAAAGCCTTCAGTTTGCAGGATTTTCATTATCCTGCAGACTTAATTAAGGCCTTAAATTCTCTTTCTATTATTTGAAGTGCCCGTTTTTTCCTCTACCTAAATGCATAGTGTTAAAGACTTTTCCATTAGGAAATTCTCAGAAGCAGCCCAGAATTTTGTTTTTTTTTCTGTTTAGTGGCAAAAGGCTCTCCCCCTGTACCATCGGACAACTTGCTAGCAAAATTATAGTGAAAGAGTTCACTAACATTTTGCCAGCTATTTGTCCTCTATATCTGCCTGTGGAATACTGGCGTGTTGTTTATAATAAGCTGGCTGTTGAAGCAAGTGCTTACCCCTGCGACATTTTCACCAATATTTACTGCAAATTAATCTGTCTGCAATGCTGAGAGCAGTGGTGGCCCAGTGGTAACGGCCACGACTTACGAGTTGTAGGTCGTAGGTTCGAACCCTGACAGGCGCTTTACTTTGTGTAAATTATTTCATCGCCACTGCTTTCAAAACGGTGAAGGAAAACATCGTGAGGAAACCTGCATGTCCTAGAACCAAAAATTCGAAGACATGTGACATCTACCAACCCGCACTGTGCCCGCGTGGTGGATTACGGCCCGCTCCCTCTCACAGGCAGGAGGCCTGTGTCTCAGCAGTGGGAACATTATAGGCTGATTATGTATGTTATGTAATCTGTCTGCAAGTGAAAATCTCTCTCTGTAGCAGTTGACAGCCGTGGATATTTGTTTATACTACGCCTTTTTTTATTAAATTATCGAGGAATTCTCTTAATGAATATGCAGCATCACGCGTGTCTCTGTACAAGGTCGTGCGGCATTTTAATGTGTTTCCCATATTTTTACAATGGGATTTATTTAGAGTGGTATTTAGATATCCATTACGAAAAGTGATTTTATTACGGACGCTTTTAACGTGCACGTCTTTTTACATCGATCTCACATTCATGTTGAAATTATTTCAAAATGAATGATGTAATCATTATTTTCAATTTAAAGAGTGTCCGTGTAGTTCTGGCCCGTTCTTCTCGATAGGAACCTACTAAGCTTTGGAATAGGCAACCAGCTTCATCTTTCTGACTGACCGACCGACCTCTTGACAATTCAAAAGTGCTTGTAATGGTTTAGTTACTTGAAATAAATGCTTTGAGTTCGAATTTGAGCGAGTTAATAGCTTTTGACTTGTATTCTGTTTTGGTTTATCCAGATATTTTTTGTGGACCTAATATTTTATGATTTACAATAACCTACGCATTTTTCCTCCACACCCGAATCGGTCTTCTAATTTTGACCTCTCATAGCTTATTGTTCTTGTTGAGGTTGTGTTATTTCTTTGCGTCATATTTACCGCAAACAAAATATGTATTTTCTATCATTCTTTCTATTATTATATGTATCACATGTATATTGTAGTACCTGCAGCATAAATTCTCGCCAAAGCCATATATTTTGCGGACTTGCGGTATATCTTGGCTGACTTGCCAAAATCTGCATTCAAGTTTCACAAAAATATGGCCAATATGATTTATATGTTCAACTTTTCAAGGATTACATGAAATGTAAGATCAAAGTTTGGTCTACGTAGAGACACAGATAGTTACTATTATGTACTTATCCTTTTCTTTGTACCAGTCCGTAATACAGGGTGTAAAAATACCCATCACATAGCTGTCAACTGCGCATTCTGTACATAAAAAATTATGTAACATTGCACAAAAATAATTGCTGGGAAATTATTGTTATTTTTGGTGTGAAAAATCACTGTTTACGGTAGTGCACAACATAACGCACGCAAAACATTGTGTTTATGGGTGTGCAACAGTTCGGGGTTCATTGGGGGTATTTAAAATTAAGACATAACATTTAAAACTTGCTTTCTTTAAAAAACGTCTGAAAAAGTTGGAACTTTGCCCTTCAATATCTCCGTAACCAGACGATTCCCAGGTATGGTCCAGAACAAAATGATCACAATGACGGGAATAATAATTGAATTTCGGCTTCGTTAGCGTCTTTTTACACCCGTTATTATATTACATTTTCTATTGAACTCGAGACTCTAACAGAGTAATGATTACATGTCTACAATAAAATATTTTTTACTCTAGATGAGTTCAGTGTTTCCTATCTGACTACTCTGAGAAGAAAGACCGAAACAAACTCAGAGGTCGCAACAGTCTCTTTAAAAGTGCAGACATAATGTTGATCATGGCCTTTTGAGAAAATAACTAGACAGCTTTGAGTGGACCTGTCCAGTCAATGCATAGATTGGTATTATGGAAAATCATGAGAATACAAAAAAAAGAAAAATCTGTAGTCTTTACGGAAATCATTACGCTTTGAATCTTTTTGTTGTAGAAGGTGACCCTTTACAGGAATTTCCTTGTAAAGAAAGATATTTCCCGGAAAAGTAAAACCACTATACCTAATTCAGCAAACATTGGCAGTACCTTGAGACTCGTGGTTAAATAATAACAGCCGCACGAGTCGATACAAGGTAAAGCTAAGCTTGCCGCGGTCAGTCGTAGATGGGTGACCATCCACTACATATCGAGACCCCCCCGTGCCTCGGAAAGCACGTGAAGCTGTTAGTCTCGGCTGTCATTCGGAGATCTTTGACTAACGGACGTACGGTAAAACCGGTTTGTCTTACCAAGTGGTATTTGTGTTACCCGCAGTAACCGGGCTGTGGCGGTCAGATAAGCAGCCCCCACATGTAAAGTACTAGTATTCAGCTGCATCCGGTTAGACTGGAAGCCGACCTCAACATAGTTGAGAAAAGGCTAGGCAGATTGATTCTTGGCATTACCTTGGGGTTTGCAAGTTGTGCAAAAGCGGTTATAACTACCTATAAAGCGGTAAAGCGCAGTGGCCTATATATACCAATTAATTTATTTATATTTTTCTTATTCATTAATTTAAAATTTAGTACTAAGTATAAAATATTTAAAAAAAATTACTACAATTAAAAAATCTCAATTGTAAATGAAAGTTAATTATTTTATCATAATTTAAAATCTCGAAAAACTTAGCTCATAATTATTTACTTCACCTAATACAAAGTTTTCAAAGTCATGTCATCCAACATTCAAGTTTTAACCCCGGGTTGAGTTAACTCGACATTAAAACGAGCTGAAATTTATTTTCTTCTCTATCTTTAAAACTTGGTTGGACGTTGGGCGCTGGCTCGCGTTCGCACATTCGTGCTCTGTCTCACAGTTAGCGATTGTCACTTATTCACGTGAATTATTATCTATGTCGGCAATATTGCCGCCAATTGCCGAAATTAATAATAATTCTGTCTCCAAAAGTCTCTGGTCAAAACATAGATCACCCCTGCCTTAAGCATGTGTAGCAGACAGATGAAGGAACAGAATACTGGTATTCACTGCATCCGGTTAGACTGGAAGCAAACCTCTACATAGTTGGGAAAAGGCTAGGCAGATTTATTGACAGATGAAGAAACATGAGAGAATTCAAAACAGAATATAATAATAATAAATGCTCACGTTCGGGTCGGTATTATTCGGCAAAATATATGTATATTTTACTCGCACCCTATTACATGGAACTTAAAAATAACTGGCGAAATGTGGGTATACTAAAGGGTAGGTACACCTCTACCTAACCTTACGGGGATTACAGGCGTGATGTAATGATGTCAGAGAAAAAACAAAATTTTGTCCAAATAAAAATATCCTGAAATCATGTGATGCCACAAATCATTATAGACGAACAAATCATTGACGCTTCATATCACCCCAAACTGTTCTTTCTTTAATAACTTGGACGCCTAACCTGCAGTCCAACAACAAAACAATAATAATCTCTAATTTACCTCTCCACTTCCTTTACCATTTACGTCGTCTCTCCTTGTATCATAATTCATTCAAAAGTTTTCTTTAAAAATATAATATAATTATTAGGTGCGACCGCCTATTGTGTCACCTTAAGTAAAATTTCTACATTTACATTTTTGCATTATTTATAAAAATAATAATACATTCTTTATTCAGAGTAACAATGAGACTCATAGTGTTAGTAACACTAAAATAAACTTACAACTATGTTAGTGATAACTGTATCACTAACATAGTTGTAAGTTTATTTTAGTGTAACTGTACAACAAGTACCTACACCAAACAATCAACACAACATAACAATCACTGCTTCAGTAATCCAGCTGAAATACTGGAGCAGCGACTCACAACACGGCAGTCAAGCCTGTCAGCAATCATTCCCAGGATGCTGTTGGAACTGGCTCGCACCCTGCGCACCAAAGACGCACACCTTTATGATACACCATTACAAAAAAAAACAGATAAAAATGTAGAAACTTAATATATAAAAATGTAGAAACAAATAAAAAGATAAAATGTAGAAACATAATAAAGAGTATTCTATTCTATTCTTCTTACCTCATTTACAAAACAAACGTTTCTAAACAAATTCTTAAAGGCTCGTGCAAACAGACACGATATCGCGGGCGCGACAGGCAGCGGTACCTTTATCGACAAAGGTACCGCTGCCTGTCGTGCCCGCGATATCGCGTCTGTTTGTACGAGCCTTTATCCTTTATTTCGATGTCAATCTTTTAACGAAATCTAGTCTTGTTATTGTGACAAATATGCTGCCATTGTGATTGGCAGCTTAATAAATTCTCTCTAACATTCAAACAATTTTCTCTAGCCAAAAAACATTCCAAGCAATATTTACTTTTATTAGGTATTTTTCCTGACAAAGGATAATTCCCATTAACGCTTCGTCATTTTTCTAACTAATATAATAAAGAGAAAATATTTGTATTTTTGTTTGTAATTAAACTCAAAAACTACTGGACCGATTTTTAATCAGTCATCATCTTCCTGCCCTTGTCCCATGTTACTTGGGGTCGGCGCAACACGTTTTCTTTTTCCACTCTCCCCTGTCAACCGTCACGCTCTCATTCACTCCCTCCTCTTTCATATCATTCCTCACACAATCAATCCATCTGTCACCTGTAGAGTGCTATATTTTCACTGAGTAACACAGGCGAAGCGAGCGAAGCTGCTGGCGGAAGCTAGAAGAAAACCAAAAATAGTATTTTTTTGCAGGCAAAATACCCATACACAAATTAAGTAGTAAAAACTAAAACCCAACTACGACTAAAAAGGTATAAACAAGACACCACAGACAGACAAATTAAAAATCCGGAGTCACACGTGTTAGGGCATAAATCGAACAGATTACGTGTGACTCCGGATTTTTAATTTGTCTGTCTGTAGTGTCTTGTTTATACCTTTTTAGTCGTAGTTGGGTTTTAGTTTTTACTACTTAATTTCTTTTTAATTCTTTTGGGGTTATAATATATATATTTTTGAAATGTGCTCATAAAACCCTTTCATTTGATACCTAACATAGTATGATTAAACAATTTTTTTTTTTCTAGTTCCTGACTTTATGTCCTCTAGAGGGCCCATTTTTAATTTAATGTGACGTCACATAGCCTATAACCAGCGGACGATCAAGAGGCTTCCAACGATACCTCACTTGTCAAATTGTGATGAGTGGTTTAGAAGATATGAGGGAACAGATGAACATACATACATACATACATACACACATACATACATACATACATATATACATACATACCGGTCAAAATCATAACCCTCCTTTTTGCTTCGCCGTAGTCGGGTAAAAATAGGAAAAATACCCATAGTCTTCAAAAAAACATAGTATTTCGTCATATTTCGCTTAGGTGAACAGAAATCCAGTGCACAAAAAAAACTAAAACAAAAAAAGATCATTCTCGCTTGCAGTATGACGTACCTACACAAACGAAATATTAGCTCCTTTCGTGTACATTTAGTCACCCCAAGTATATTTAACTTTAAAACTGTTTCTGGCGCTTAAAACAGGGAGAAGTACCTACAAACTTTTCCATGTTTCAAACAGTGGAATAAAAGTCTGTATTTTTCGAAAGGCACGTATTTTGTCTCATGTTATGTTTTAAGGCAATGTGTACTTGACTGCTCGAAAGAATAAGTGTAAAAGCGTGCAAAATTATATCGTAATAATTCAACAATAATTATGAGTTGAGGGTCGGAAAATATTGTGTTTTGTCGATAGGTACATACTCGATTTCTTCAGGCACAGCACATTATTACTGTGCCTGAATGATGAAAATAAATTGTGTATATAATTTACTAACTGTTGCCCGCGATTTCGCCTACTTCCAGGATGAAAAGTACCCAGGTCCCAGGTAATTGTAAACCCAGGTCATGGTTTCTCTGTGTGCCGTAAATACGTTACAGCCAAAAAAAAAAGGACTTCTCACTTTTGATAATATTAGTTAAGAATATACTATATTTGAGGGTAAATTACACGGACAGAATGATTTATTTGGCATAATGTGCAATGATGCAAGAGAATATAAAACATGACGAAAGTATGAAAAACAGACACATTCCAATTTTTTTTTTTTTTGTGAAGCAATGTAGTTTTTATCTTCATGTTTTGCACTCGTATAGTAAAAACGGAATGTGCTCTCGTTAATATTTTCGTTTTTAATTTATTATGCTTTTGACTCCATGCTTGCCATTAGTCCTGTATATTAAATTGGTCTTTCCAGGAAGGCGTTAAAATTCAACTGAAAATTTTAATAATCCTTTACTAAAAATAAAACGAATGTTACTGTAAAAGGTCTAACTTCAATAAGTATTATGTCAAGGAATTTGATGTCATTCTTGTTAAGGTCTCAAGGTAGTGTCATACTGTCAAGGTAATGTCATACTGTAAAGGCAGTGTCATACTGTCAATTGTACTGGATATAGTTTTAATAGTACTATAGATATAGTCATACTGTCAATAAATTGTAGGTACTAATTCGATAGCAGAATGCATGGGCATGAGCAAGTGAAGCGAACTCTGGACCTAATCGTCTAGTAAAACCTTGCATGTGCCAAAAACCTGGTACTTGCACCTGGTATACCTATTAACACTGTAATTTGAAAACATTGTAAAAGCCAATTCTTTTTAAAAGAGTAACCGTGGAGTTTCTTGCCGGCTCTCCTCCATAGGAAACGATCAATTGGAACCGTGCACCTAGCTTCTGACGTTTCATAAGTTCTCATGTAGGATTATTTGGATTTACCAACTCACGTTGGTAAATCCTACGTTTTACCAATATTTGGGCTTTTACAGATACATGACATTAAAATTCGAAGTGCAGTCACGTCGAAAACAAAAGTATTGGAATATAATATTGTAGAATTGTGAACTCTCAATGAAGCCGTTATGAGTATTTCGCAGTAAGATAGTTAAAGCCGTGATATAGTGATATCCCCAGAGATATAGCTCTTTACCGTACCAAAGTTATATGAATGCGGTTCATAACTTTACTGTCGGAGTGTCCTAATAGTTCTATTACTAGATCGTGCTAGTATCATAGTTATATTCCTAGTAAGACAGTTATAAACCGCTTTCATATAACTTTATTACGGTATATAAACTATATCCAGGATATAACTAAAGCTAAATCACGGGTCTAAGCATCTTACCGCGACCTATATCTGAGCCATCTGTAGGTACCTAATTATTATTAGTTTTATGTATTGTATATTAAAGCTAAAATAAATAATAATATATAAGATTTTGTTTAATTAGGATACAATTTGTATCATATTATATTTTCCTAAATCCAATATTGCTTTGATCTGTAACCATTAGTCTTATTTCCAGAAATTCCACCCATAAACAATTTTGTGTAAACGGTTTCTATATTACCCGTTTTCCCCTTCACTCTTTCGGAGAAATCCTATTTACATATTTGTTTGAGTAATCTTTATATCGGAGGCATTGTGCTAAACAAAAACTCATAGGTATTATTAGGTACTGTGTAAGAAAGCTCAGCGTCGATCAGCATGGTTGGTAAAGGAACTGACTGACCAGCAGATATATAGGATTATTTTGGTTTTGGTCTTAGGTTCGATTCCCGGGTCGGGAAAAATGTTATTGGGTTCTTCCATTTGGAATTTCTCAGTAGGTACCAGCCCTGTTGATGGCAATAGAGTTACATTATGAATAGGCCTTGTAAAGACTTTGTATTTTAGTACCATGGAATGATTGATAATGCTGTATATCCTCATATTTTCGCCTCTTACGACTAAGAACGGTTCATTATATCCATTTGAAAGTATTTATCAAGTAAAAATACTTCACACAATTTATTTCAACACAACGGTATTGTTTTGATAAGTGGAGTTTCAATAAGCATGCTAACGCCATCTAGTTTCCTTCAAGTGTAACTTCTTAGTTATTTTACTTTGTAACAGAGGGCACTACTAGTGCCCTAAGCTAATAAAATGAACATAATATAATATTGGAATAACGCTTTGGAGTACCTAAAAAATAAAACAAAAATGTAAATAATTATAACATCATACTTTTTCCCCGAAAGGTTAGACAGAGATGTGCCTATAGACCCTGCACTCATGTTAAAGTCCCATTTAAAAGGGGGCAAGCCTATTGTCACCAACCGGTCAGGATTTCAGTCTACGTGCTGATACTGAAAAATTCTTGATGCCGAACGTGCGGAGTAAACGTAACGAAAATGCGTACGATTTTTAAATTAAAAATACTCGTTTCGCACATAATATTTATTTAGTGTGAAGACTGATGGGTGATGTTAATTACTAATTAAGGTAATTATTTATTTATTTATATATTCTTTATTGTACACCACAAAAATATATAACAAAAAACAATAACAAACACTACAAAATATACAATGGGCGGCCTTATAGCTAAATATTGGGTCTGTGATCAACCACGCGCGGGCCGAGCGATCATAGCGAGCGGTGCCGCGGCAGCGACTTATTCGTCATTGGGCATCCGCTTTAACGGCACCTGAGCAAATGGCACCTGAGGTATTCCACATACGGCATCTATTGATATTTTTCACAGGTGCCATTTGTGGAATAATTTGTTATTTAAAATTGTATTCCACAAATGGCACCTGCAAAAAATATAGATAGGTGCCGTATATGGAATAACACAAGTGCCATTTGCTCAGGTGCCGTTTAGACGCGGCCGGCGAGCGCAAAATCGTTCGAATTGACGTTAAACGTTTATTTCGCACGTTTATGCTAGGGCCTCGCTATTCTCTTTGAAGCGTTTAAACTTTGAAAGAAGGATGCATGTTTACGCTTGGATACAACTTTAATCGTTAAGTAGCCCCCTATTATTAAATCGTTTGTTCGTTTAGATGTCTAGACGGAATAGCGTAGATTCATAAAACTTTTTTTGCTTTAGAATGGAAAATATTGTGGGGAAAATAAGAACATTTCTGTCTTCGTTTTTTTTTTTAAAAAAAATACTGCCTAACCATCTTTATTTGGCTCGAAAGGAGCACCAGCTGGCAGAATTAAAGTAAAAACATCGATTTAGCCTCAATTCAATTCAATTTATTAATTCTAAACAATTTACGACATAAAAAAAATATATACCTATTAATAATACAAGTAAATATAACACATTTAAAAATAATACCTACGGTAAAAAATTTCAATGTTAACTCATTAAGAATTTAAGATTAGGAATAGAAATCATTTAAAAAATATATTAATGTACTATGATGTATGTAACTATTAGTTTTAAGTATCCAGATTTTAGTCAACAATGGCACTGTAACTTAAAAGATAAAGAAAAATTTGCACATTTTCTATAAAATTCGGTCTAAATCTGGAAAGCGGAAAGTAAAAAAAGTAACAGATTTATTTTGATTAAAACGCGAAAATCCATTTCTGTGTCAATCATATCTCTATACCTTTGTCCAAGCTGACAAGATGGCGGATTTATCTTCTGGATTCAATTTATTCGAATCATTCTATTCATTCAGCTATGCTAAGGCTATTTGAGCCAGGACGTACAGCCCTAATGTCCACGTAAGGGGATTTTCATAGACGCGCGAACAATAAATCTATTTTCAATTTCCTATGAATAGATTTTCCGGAAACTCTTTGAGGATTTTTTTCTTTAATGCTAGGGTTGACTCCAACAGTACAGATTGGTAAGACGATTTGAAGTCTTACCACTGACTGCTGGTGACAATATTCAGATTCAGATAATATTATATCTCATTATCACTATCGCGCTCATAATTTATCGATTTCAAGTACTAGTTATAGAGTTAACGTTTTCGAGCAAGTATTATTCGATCTCACGTCATTCGATTTCAAGTTGGGAATACCATACTGTCTACTGGTGACCATACTCAAATTCAGATAATGGGCCTTGGCGCTGCCGATGATTCGAGATTTTGATGCATCCAGGTGGTGGGTGAACTGTCGGGCTCATAATTAATTGATTTCAAGTACTATCGAGTTAACGTTTTCAAGCAAGTATTATTCGACCTCGCGTCATTCGATTTCAAGTTGGGAACCCTATAGTGCTCTAATATTGATACCTACTCATTGATCATAGTGATATGAGTTTGTAACTGATGGTTACTTTTATTTTGAGTAACGCCATGGACGTTCAGCCTAAAGAGTGACGTGAAAAATAATGAAACGGAAAATTTTACCAAACCGTTTTCCTTATATTTTACTTTGGTGTGAAAACACGTTAATCTTGATCCTGTCCTGATAAATAACCATAAAACGCCTTAACAAAAATATGAAAGGGCTAAATTGAGAATAATGTTTCCCAAAGCTGCTTTTAAAATTACTTTCCTGACTGAACTGAATATAATTCACTTACATTCTGTCATCCATGGAGTTAGGAAGTTCAGATACTTTCTTTTCTGCCTAGCCTTTTGCCAACTATGTTGGAATCGGCATTCAGTCTAACCAGATGCAGCTGAATACTAGTATTTTACATAGACCGACTGCCTGTCTGACCTCCACAACTCAGTTACTGAGTAACACAATATCGCTTGCGAAGACAGCACGCGTAGCCTCAGACCAATTAAAAAACCAAGAAAAAGCGCCGTCAACAGTGACGTGAGGCCGGTTTCGTAAACATGTGTGTGCACATATTTTGGTGTAGTTAGAGCGAGTTTAGAGCGTGTATGCACAGAGCGATGGTGTAGTTTTGGCATGCTTCACTGTAATGTTCGCAGCGCTCTGTCTTGGTTTATTATTTGGTCTGAGCGCGTAGCATGAACACCGTAGAAACGGGTTTTGTCGACGAAAGGATAGACAAAATGACAGTTGAAGAATCACAATCTGTCATTTTGTATATTCTGCCGTCGACTAAACCCGTTTCTACGGTGTTCATGCTACGCGTGCTAGTTATCAGACTTTTGGGCTTTTGACAACCCGTAATGACTGTCAAAGATCTACGAAAGACAGCCGGGACCAACGGCTTAACTTGCTGGCCGAGCAACGGAGGAGTCTTGGCAATAATAAAAACAAGTAATGGATGGTCACCCATCCACGAACCATGTTGCAAATTATAACCATTTAGCCACAAGCATTTCTTAGTACTTTTTTTATATTCTGTTAATATCGATGATACCTACAACATCTGTCTTATAGACCAGATTACTTTGGTCCAATAGGTGGCCACATTGGTCGAGGCTTTAGTAGCGTTCTTTTCATCCTCAAATTAATGTGCAGAAGTATCCTCTTTGGACAGTCCAACAAGTGGCCCATCGTCTGGCCAGGACTTTCCACCTCAGCTCAAATTCACTTTTTATCTCGCTCGCACCACACTACTCGCGGCCTGAGTAAGAACGAGATGGAGTGGGGTGCTGGCGGCTCCAAGCCATGAATAGTTTAGGTAATTGCTTTGTACGGTGAAAATAGTGGTATATTAAAAAAAAAAAAAAAACATAAGACCTGCTTTATAGATAGTTCAGTTATTATGCAAAGTTTCATGATCTAATTGGAAGTATTTTTTGAATACCCGTGGTTTATAGTTCAGTTTAGAGATAACTTTGGTTTTTTTTTCTATAGAGAAAATTTTATGTAATCATGTTTTCGTCAAACATAGGACCTATACTAAGGTTTAGGTAGTTAAAACAAGGTAAACAAATCGTAAAAAAGGTGTATTTAGTTGACACTTTCTTGTTTAAAAATACGTTATAACAAAATTAAATTTATTTTCGATCACAGGATAGTTTCCTCTTTCATTATAGTATGCTTAACTTTATCATTTATTCTTAAACTACTCTTCGTAGATGTAACAGCTTGAGCACAATTTTTTAGTTAGATTTATTATAATGATATAATATTTTATAATCTGTCTATTGTAAAGAGCCCAAAAAGACAGGTTCCCCAAACCTTTTAGAAAATACAACGAATTAGATGACGTTGCTAAATTGAAGAGTACTACTGTGACGTAGTTTGGCAACTAAAGGGGCAGGTATTAACGTTTAGTCGGTTCATCAGACGCCTTTGTTGACAGCGCTAAAAGAAGAACAGAAAATGTTTAAATTAGACAAAATACTTGATGATACCACTGAACGCTTATTATTAATGTAGCAGATAGTTCATCAGATTCAGATTCAGAATAGAGTCTATTAATATGTTATTCTATATAAAATGATTTTAACATTTGAAATAAAAGGTTTAGCATCTATGAGTCACCTGGTTTTTTTTTGTTTACCCTTTTTAAACTACCTTAACCTATGGAGTATAGCATCAATCCTCAACTTTATGATGATGCTATAACCTATGGAAGATCATGCTAAGCAATTTGAGGTAGGGTAGGCCCTTAAGTCAGAAAGTGAGGAATTTCTCAGAAGGAAAATTTTTTTTTTTTTTTTTGATGGGAAATCATCATATCACCCGCTCTGGGTGGAGCGGAAGGGCGTGTCAGACTCTTACTGACTAAAACCCACCCGTGTTCCTTCAGTTGCCTATTGCCAGGGTCCCGATATCCCTTTCGGACTATTCCGCAACCCTGGCAGGCTCAGAAGGAACCTGGAGTCTGAATTTTTGCCCGGAGGTAGGTATAATAGGCTCGCCCTCAATTACTTGGAACTTTCACTTACCTAAAGATTATATTATTTTTAATTTATTTTTAGATAATATATACATAACACAACTAACTATTTACATAAAACACTAAAACTTAAAGAACTAACTAACTATAACTAAAGTAAGGCGTCGAAAAATTCCTCCGCATCGCTGTCGGCTGGTAATGTACCCGGCATTGCCACGTTGAATGGCAATGCTTAGCCTCTGACCAAGGTAAAAGTCAGCCCTTGGGTCACGGGAAGTGTCAAACAGCCGTTTGGAGATTTCACTGAACAGACTATGAGCACTCGGACCCCACGGCCCTAGGGTTTCAACCCCAAACGGCTCGAAAATA
The DNA here is from genome assembly GCA_948473465.1 of Lithophane ornitopus. Lineage (NCBI taxonomy): Eukaryota > Metazoa > Arthropoda > Insecta > Lepidoptera > Noctuidae > Lithophane > Lithophane ornitopus. Next base: position 10,441,351 of record OX419632.1, on the reverse strand, counting down.
TAATTGCCTATAAGGCTTTTATACTTTCGCCGCTTGAGGTTTTATGAATGACAAAATATAGGTGTACACTATAGGTAATTGTTTACTTTTACTCAATATCAGTCTTGCTGGCAAATTCCATGAATCATGAGTATCGTTAATCATACATCCGAAGTTCCGAACTCGGAACAAATACCTGAGAGGGCCAAACAAATATTTGTCTCACCAGCATCCGGGGTACAGGTTGAGGGGAATCTGTTGAGCTTTCGATGATTTGTCTTCACATTGTTGTTTGAAAGAGGAGCTCGTAGCTAAGTAATAACAGCCGCACGGGTCAATCCATCAGCTTAAGCTACGCTTGCCGGGGTTGGTCCGTGGATGGGTGACCATCTTAACATATCGAGATTCCTCCGTGCCTCGGAAAGCATGTTAAGCCGTTGGTCACGGCTGTCATTCGTGGATCTTTGACAGTCGTTACGGGTCGTCAGAAGCCCGAATGTCTGACAAACAGTCTTACCAAGGGGTATCGTATTACCCAGCTACTGGGTTGTGAAGGTCAGATAGGCAGTCTCGCCATGTAAAATACCGGTATTCAGATGCATCCGGTTAGACTGGAAGCTGACCCCAACATAGTTGGGAAAAGGCTAGGCAGATTATGATTGTTGTTTGAACCAACGACACTGAGATCGATACGACCGATGGACGATGTTTAAACTGATACAAAGCCGACAAACTTACGACCGACTTGTTTTGATTAGATAAGAAACATAATTTATTTATCACGTTTAAAAGTGATTTTTAAAATCAATTTACAGTTTAAAAATAAATAGGTAATTATCATTTACCGTTTAAAATTCTCTAAGTAGTACTGTAGAGAGCAGTGGTGGCCCAGTGGTAACGGCCACGACTTACGAGTTGTAGGTCGTAGGTTCGAACCCTGACAGGCGCTTTACTTTGTGTAAATTATTTCATCGCCACTGCTCTCAAAAACGGTGAAGGAAAACATCGTATGGAAACCGGCATGACCTAGAATCAATAATTCAGAGACACGTGACATCTACCAAGCCGCACTGGGCCCGCATGGTGGATTACGGCCCACTCCCTCTCACAGAGAGGAGGCCTTGGGAACATTATTGGCTGATTATGCTAAGTAGTACTGAAATGGTCCGCCTGTAGAATTTCAAAGAGTTATAGATTGACAATTTACAATAAGTAATTGTGTTTTCGAAAAAAGAAAAAAAATTACATGATAATCGTATCTGAAGGAAACTTATTTTTAGCACAAGATAGTTATGGTCCCTATTCATTTTATTATTTTTCTACAGAACGACGTAAAATCGCGGAAGAACCTCCGCAAGTGCGTAATATGCCTGATGAATGCCTTATGAGCGAGGAGTTCGAAGGCAAAAGGAGTAAATTAAGCCATTTTAAAAGTAAACCGCAGAATAGACCTTTTTACATCTTTATTAGGGTTCTAGGTTAACTCAAATTACTTCCGGTGGTGAAGAAAAAGGTTATTTTGTGAGAAGATAACGAATAATGATGTTTACAAGGGAAAATTGGGCCAGATTATATAAAGAGCTTTTTAAGCAGGGAAAATTAGGTACACAGTCTTTTCCACTTTATTTTTTACGTAAAATAAGGTTGGCAACTTGGTAACCCATGGGCAAACACCTTGGTTTAACACCAGCAAGCGAACATAACCATACCTTTGTCGAAAAAGGTACCGCTGCCTGTCGCGCCCGCGAAATCGCGTCTGTTTGCACGAGCCTTAAAACCGAAAAAGAGTAACGGCTTTTTTAACAGACTTCTTCAAAAAGGAGGAGGTTCTCAATTTGTCTGTAGGTTTTTTTTTGTGTGTATGTTACTCGATTTCTCCGCCAATTATGAATCGATTTTGATGATTCTTTTTTTGTTTGGTAGGTCATTCTTCAGAGGTGGTCCCATATAAATTTTATTAACTTTGCTTGCGTAGTTTTTGAGTTACCTTCAATATTACGTATTTTTTCCCACTTAGTATATGTAGATGATGTATTGATTGACTCCGTCACTGTTATTTACATAGCAGGTAGTAGTATTCGAATTCGTGTGGGGTAGGTATCACAACTAAAAAGTGAAAAATAAAATCTTTTTACAAAAAAAAACAACCGACTTCCAAACAAAAACACAAAAAAAGTGAGTCACACGTGTTAGGGCATAAATCGAACAGATTACGTGTGATTCCGGATTTTTAATTTGTCTGTCTGTGGTGTCTTGTTTATACCTTTTTAGTCGTATTTTTTTTTCAATTCTTTTGGGGTTGTAATGTATATATATATTTGAAATGTGCTCATTAAGCCCTTTCATTGGATACCCAACATGGTAAGATAAAAGAAAATATTTAATGTGACGTCACATAGCCTATTACCAGCGGACGATCAAGACGCTTCCAACGATACCTCACTTGTCAAATTGTGATGAGTGGCTTAGAAGATATGAGGGAACAGATGAACATACATACATACATACATACCGGTCAAAATCATAACCCTCCTTTTTTCTTCGCCGTAGTCGGGTAATAAGGGTATATTCTGTTACCACTGAATCTAGCAACTAATCAATCTATACGAATATCAATCTGCCCAGCCTTTTCCCAAATATGTTGGGGTCGGGTTCCAATATAACCGGACGCAGCAGAATACCAGTATTTTACATGGAGCGACTGCTTATCTGATCTCCACAACCCTTGAACTGGCTAATATGATACCCCTTGGTAAGACTGGTTGTCAGACTTTCGGGCTTCTGACGAACCGTAACGACTGTCAAAGATCTACGAACGACAGCCGGGACGAACGGCTTAACATACTTTCCGAGGCACGGACCAGTCTCGGTATGTAAAGATGGTCACCCATCCACGGACCAACCCCGGCAAGCGTAGCTTACCCTGATGGATCGACCCGTGCGGCTGTTACCTATTACTTAGCCACGAGCTCTCTCATCAATAATAATCAGTCTATAAATAATAATTATATTAATTATTAACAGGAAAAAACTGTCAGTTTGTATGTTGAGGATAATCTTGGGAACTACTGATCCGATTCCGAACATTCTTTCACTAATGGTAGTCATAGGACATCTTTTATGTTAATACGAGAAACACGCGAACGAAATTGCGGGAAGAAACTAGAAAGTTGAAATTTTGCACAAAGGTTCCCTATAAAATGTGGACAAGGAACAAAGCCGGAAGCAGTTAATTTGGTAGTTGTTTCCCAGTCAACGTTAACTGGCGGAAATATTTGGTTAAATATCAAACAAATAAAGATTAAAAGTTCATTACCCTAATGAAAAGAAAGTACACACTGGAAACTATAAAAAAATGTATGTATATGTATATATACGTACGCAGTATATAAGTAAGCGAGTTCTGTGCGTGTTCGAATTGCGTGATCACAGATAATATTTTATTTGGTACATTGTATTTTTATTCAAAACGCTGAAAACCCGTGAAATGAATTTTTGACGGGCTGAAAAGGTTTCGGGTCTACCGAAGCTATTCGTTTATTTTTAAATGACAAAAGAAATGAGAAGAACTATATGAAAAGAAGGAAGGAAGAACTGACATAACCTTTAGGAAGTTTTCCTTAACCTACTAAATGTTAATTTTATTTTCAGTGTTTTGGTGGTTCCGATTAGTGCAAACGCATTACTATTAATTATTTAGTGCAAATAAATGTATTTTCTTTCTTTCTTATTATAAATTACTAGCTGACCGAGACGTTGTCCTGATTGTTTTTTGTTTTTTAAATAATTTGTTTTATTTCTCTTAAATAATACCAGGCCTCTCTTCTCATCTGTATGAGAAGAGGCCTTTACTGCTCGGGCCTTTTCTGTAGAAAGCATGAGCATAACCACACTTGCTCAAGACGGATTGTAAAAAAAATCTGCCACTACGTAAGAATTTCTGCCACGGGCCATTATATCGAGCGTTCGACTATAGTATACGTTAGAGGTAATCAGATAAACTCCTATTGGGGCTCATGAATAACAAAATTTACCCTTGAACCATTCCTATCGTAGCAGGCTGCCGGTCAGTTGCTGCCCCAAAACCAAGGTTAGATTTTGCATGATTTAAAAGTACGCCGAAAAAATTAGACGATCTGTTTCAATGTAAATGCTGGCTGATTTGGTTAAATTGCGTTTGCAAACTGCCGTTACGTAGCAACGATTATAAAGCAATCTGTCTGTGTAAAAGCCTTTCGCAATTGTAATAATAGGCCTCCTGGAAAGGAGGTTTTAACCATTATTATGGGTGAGGAAAACGATCCGTGGGCACACCAACAGACTGCTAGATGGATTGACGACATTGAAGCAATCTCAGGACCGCACTAAACTTGATAGATAGATAGGCATGGATTAGAGAATAGTGCTACAAAAACAGTGTTTTGGTGTCATATCTACATTCCCAAAAATCAGAAGTAATACCACAATACTGTTTGGGAAACTTAGTTGTTTTTTTTTTGTTGAAAATGTGGTAAATTCAGCGTTGACGCGAAAAAGTTTTTGTTTAATGTAAACAGGTAATCAACTCTATCGATTTTATAACGTTTTTTATGATGGAAAAATGGCTGTCGCCTCTGTAATATCTAAAAGGAGAGGAGGGTTTGATAGAATATCCCATAAATAGTGGGTTACTATAGGCTGATTTATAGTGCATCTGGTACGGTAGGTACGTATAATATATACATACCTACCTACGTACCTGAAATGTATTTCAATACTTGAAACGTAAGGCGACTCATAAGTTCTTTTTCGTTAGATGTTTTATCTTATCAAAAGACACTTAAATAGTTACCTATACTTTAAAATTCAGATTTTATTCTGTCAACTGTTCAAGTTAGTTTCAAGATGTCGTAGAGTGATTTGACAATTCTTATTTTCACGTAAACCCTAGGAATATTGCGAAAACCTGGACAATTAGAAAATAGTGAAAAAAATCTGCGTGCAACTTGGAAGTAGTTTTTCATCATTTTCTAATTATCCGGGTGAATCCGGGTGAAATGATCAAATCACCCTCTGACTTATACAACATGTCCTGAAATTAACGCACACCACCAAGGACCCCAATTAGAATATTACCTTCATAATACATACAGTTAGTTTTTGCTATTATTATGAAACATTGTTTATTTATTAAATTAGTTATCCGGATTTAGGGGGCAAATCGTCGTTGATAGTCCAATTCCGCGTAACTAACATTAAATACCGCGGATGTACACTTTCCGAATTTTGATATGATTATGGTGAACGAAAGGGTCCTAGACTCAAGTTCGTTCAAAATTCGGCTGATTAGTTTTTAGAACTTCTGTTTTTTGACCCTCCTTTAAAATTTGCGAAAGTGTACATCCGCGGTATTTAACAATGTTAGTTACGCGGAATTGGACTATCAACGACGAAATAATTGTGGTCACATTACAAATCTACGCACGCACACAGTCACACACGGGTCTAGCGTAGTAGGGACGTACTTAGTCCATTTCGGTTTGTTTTGACTGTACAGCGGAAGTGTGATTGTAATTTACGTAATTTTAATACTTTAGTTATATAACTAAATTAGCCAGAAAACTAGATAGTGGTTCCGATTCTGTTGTTCACAAACTAAACTAAATTTAAGTTCAGTGCATCTTTTTCTTTCTATTTCATTAAGAAAAGGACAGAAGATAAATTTTAGTTTAGTCCTGTCAAATTAATCAGCGCATGACGTAAATTGACGTAATTTTAGTAGGCAAGTTTTTAATCGCGTCTAAACTCGTCAGGAGTAGTGACAGTTTGACAGGACTAAACTAAAATTTATCTTCTGTCCTTTTCTTAATGAAATAGAAAGAAAAAGATGCACTGAACTTAAATTTAGTTTAGTTTGTGAACAACAGAATCGGCACCAATAATTATTATTTCAGTTTAGAAAACTTGATAACCTTTTATAAAACATGGAAAACTTTTATCCTAAGTAAATATCAGATATGTATTTAACAAATTATAATTATTATTCAATAAATGACCTTTGAATGTTAAGGGCAAACAAGTTATAAATACTCTCGAACTTTTAGCATAATATAAAGCTTTGCCCTATCGTGGTTCTTTGAAAGACAAATTGTACCAACCATGATTATACCTTTTAGATGTAGTTGTATTATTTTAGATTCATAACAATTTATAGGCAATTAATACAAAAAAAACTATAATGTCCAAATTCAAATTTCTGATATTATACAAGTGTTTATATTTTTTTTAATGTCCACGTAATTTTTTGACGTGAAAAGTTCTTGGCGCGTCGAGTGATTTTTGGTAGAAGAAAATCTTATTGGTTCCCGTCACCGACGTGCTAATGTTATCAGTAGGTACCTATAATGTAGCTATGAGTATAACGTGTTGCGCTTGTTGTTGCTCGGAGTGCCGATAGATGTGAAAACCGGACTTTATAATAATTTTAATTTACAAATTATGACATTTAAATTTTTTATACCTAGCTATTACAATTAATTCCAAAAACACTGTTATTTCATAGAACAAAAAAAACACTGTTATTTCATAGTTTTAACTTCTATTGGCAGATGATGGCCTATTCTATTTTTTTTAGTTTGGAAATCTGAATCCATTAGTAATTTGCGAATCATTTCCGCTTCCTAACGACTAAAAACTCCTCAATCAATCAGCTTAACTGTCATAGTCCACTTTGAATATAAGTTTCTACAAAACCGCATACTTATTCCATGATAATTGAGGTACTTGAAACAGTCAAGGCCTCCCGTATTTTCCCAAAAACCGTATCGTAAAACCTAGCTATTACTTTCAACTTTACTACGATACGCGATCGCGTGGAATTGCCAACACTTAAAATATTTTAATCAATACTAATGTAATACTCAAGCTGTCAGAAGACAAGGTCATTTCGACCATAGCCGAAGCCGTTTTCTGTTAAAACGGCAACGTAATCGGTGATAATAATAGGGGGGTTATGCGGGCTGTGTGATTGCAGGTAAGAGTAGTGGCATAGAATACGAAAATCGAATAGAACAGAGGGGCAAATCTCATTTAAAGAACGTTCGCATTCCAATTTCAGTCTTAATCTGTCAAAAATCCCCCAGTATACGTTCGGCCTGCCCAACGTGTATGGGCGCTCGGCCAACGTAAAATACACGCAAATCGAACGGCAAATGACGCAAGAGCTACTGCGGTTTCGCGCTGCGCAGCGCACCACTGCCGCGAGGCGCATCCTGACGTCGCGAAGCGCAACTACTCTTGCACGCCGCGCCTATCGGCAAAACACCGATTGCGCCACAGGGCATTTTCGAATTATCTCAATAAAATATGTATATTTTTGTGTAATAGGTAAATAAAGTTATATTTTGTCGCGTCACATTGCGGTGTCAACTGACCCCTAGAATACATTCGGTACAGGAGTTTCGTTTCTGAACATTTTGTTATTCTATAGTAGTGCCAAGTAAATTATTTCGTTATTGGAGAACTTCCAAGCGGTTTTAGTTCGATATAATTCCGGGGTTTATGACTTAAATTCTGAATATATTATAATAGGATGTAGTTGATTCTGCCTATACCTTGAAGGACAAAGCTGAAAGTTTTGTTTTTCAGGTCATCGATTTTGGAAGGATACCTGCCTACTTATCGCTGCTGGGGCTCTGCCTCGCATACGTCCCAGCATTATGCTGAGCGATGGCCGTTTTTCGTGGATGTGACGCATATTATACCCCGACTTGTTCTTTTTGTGTTTGTGTTCTATCTTTGCGTCATTTTTACCGAAAATAAACGTACCTATTTGTTTCTTTTGCATTCTTGCACACAGATATATTAATAAAAATCATTTTTAAAAAATCTTCAAAATCTTAACTGATTTCTTAAACATAGATCTAAAAGTACCTCTGGCAACCTATAAACTATGTTATCTAACGAAGTTACAGCGGGGGGATAATCTGCAATAGCAGGTATAGCGTCTATACGGGCTAAAAAAAATATTACAAAAAAAAAAAAAATATATATATAGGAAGATATTCACAAAATAGTATATAATGCAATTAGTGAATAAAGGACAGATTTAAAGCGAGGGCCATAGATGCATCACGAGCAAGTGAAGGATTCTAACGATTGAATCACACCGTAGGGAGTGATCCATGATGATTGAATCACGAGCATAGCGAGTGATTCAAGTGTTAGAATCCTGAGCGACGCGAGTGATTCATGGCCCTTGATATAAATCCGTTTTATTCAAGAGTTGCATACTATACTTTATACCATGACTACGAGAAAAAGAACTTGCAACTTCGAGTATGTTATTATGTCAATGTTAAGCCTTGTTTTTATAGTACACCGTAGCATAGAATACATACTCCATAATGTCAATGATTTTTTTTTTCTTCGACAACTGATTAAAATAAGTTAGGTAAACACATTCTGAAAATGTGCCAGAAGCTTGATTTTCATCTTTCCATTTGCAAAACTCATCGTAGGCCTTGATGCAAACCAGTCGTGATTTGTTAGGTAGCAAGTTTTCTACTATATCGGCGGCCCTCTCTTTCATAAACTCAGCTGTTAACACATCTTCTTCATCACTTGAATGCATTTTCAATCGATTTATCATTAAGTAACACTAAAATGTTTGTAACTTACAATATTTAAAATAACGCCAATTTACTAATGACAGGAAAGAACACATAACAGTTTTTATTCTAATGCTAAACTCCTTCACGAAAATGTCGACCAATCAAATCGGAGTTTGTATAGCATTGAGATGGAGTTCGAATATATTGGTTTTCTAAATTCAAATACCAAAACAGTGACTAAAAGCTGCTTTTTATTCACTATTTTCAGTGAATAAAATAAGCTTTTTAGAGGGGGAATGGTATAAAATATTTAATTGATACGAAAAGAAACACTCTGTACACGCACACTTGCCACACTTGTCTTTCTACGTTGAAATACTAGTGTACCATGTACAGAGTGATTCTTTTACGTATCAATTTAATAGTTTTGTGAATATTTCACTATTTAAATAAAAGGTTTTTTTTTTAGTTATGCGGATTAGCGGGAACGCCCTTTGTTAGTTAATATACTGTATACTTACTTATATCAGATTTCTTCATATTATTCCAAATTCAAAACAAATGGAAATTGGTATGGATACCGGTGGTACCGGGGGTTTCATTTGCATTGGCGACCTTTACAACCCTTATTTTAAAATCAGAACAACTAGCTACATAATGAAAATGCGAGATTGCAATCCGCTTATCGCGGGGACAAATGTTTTGTTCAACAATTCGTATTTTGCCCAAGTTTCAGCATAATACTCGTATAAAAATACTGAAATAATCACGGGTACAATGTCGCGAACCAACATGGGTTCGCGACATTGTACCCGTGATTATTTCAGTATTTTTTTTTATTATGCATGTTCACCGTACGAGTTCGGTCACGTGACCGCTCGCAGTAAAATTGAACAATATTGAATGCACGCCCTTCTCGCCGCGCCATGCGTTGTCAGTAGGATGACCATGTTTTATTACTTACTAGCTACGCCCCGTGGTTTCACCCACCGAAGATTACCCTATATATATATATATATATATATATATAATATATACAAACAAATTACCTCTATATAATATATTATAAAGAGATAGAATACTTAGACTACTTTAGAATACTTTTATCCCAATACTCCCACGGGATCGAGAGTTACGCGGGTGAAACCGCGGAGCGCAGGTAGTGCACTATAAATACCAAAATTAAAAAAATGGCTGTTCCTCATAACACTAGCTATGTATCACTAAGTGGAATGTCCAATTAATACAAAATTCTTGGCAACCCTAACTTCACGTAGTCGTACGAATATAATTTAAACTAATAGTGGTGTAAGTACCCGAATTTGCGGTAGTAATACTTTTCTCTCTTTATGATTAGAACTGGGACTTGGGGCACTGCATTGTATTAACAGCGGGTCGGAATCTTAGAGGTGAACACTGCTTAGCTTTGTAACTTATAGAGGAAAATAACCACTGAACTAGATGGCTTAAAATGGAGCCTTTGTAGGTATGCAGGAACAAGGTGGAAAGTTCTTCCAACCTGCGTTAAAAAAGGAGGATCCTCCGGTGTATTGTGTCTGGTGGACTACAGTAGATACTGCGTATGGTTTTATTGGGCTATTGTATATTCATGAAGATTTTGCGGTAAACTTTGATTGCGCGATGTAGGATTTATGTGATATTATGACTTGCGTTGTTCATATACAAGGTGTAAGGGTAAACACCGTTAACCAGTGGTTTGGTTTCATTTATAGAATGTAAAATCAACGGAAAATTACAACTTTTTTTTAAAAGAAAATCTTCATTTCACCACAAATATATTTCACCCTTTCAACCTAGGGCAACGAACTTGCATCTCAACACGGGCGGTAGGTGCGGGACGTGACCTGACCAGCCGCGAGCGCGACCCCTCCCTCAGTCAGTCAGCTGTTTCGCTAGCGAGTACGATGTCGGATAGAAACTTTTTAAAATCTTTTAATGAAAATACTTAAGTTTTTTTTTTGTTGTTACTTGGTCATTCATTTTTATATTTAAGTCAACTACCCATGGTTTGAGTGACAACGGTGTTCACCCTTACACCCTGTATGTAGCGGTATAGATATCCCTACATTATCAATGAGCCACATTGGGAATGAGGAAGTACTGTATGTAGTCATGCTTCCTCTCTCCTGATTCACTTATTTTGCTGCGCCCGACAGGGTCACTATGATCTAATTATAAGTTTACCACCTAAGAATACCTACATGTGGAATGCAATAAAGTATTGAGTATTGAGTATCTTTCCGCTTACAGTTACCACGGGTGACTATACTTCAGTACACTCAAAGCATTACGACCATGACGGGCTCGGCTGTCTTCCCTGCTACCGACTTTGCTGATTGGTTAGTACCAAGGCATGACTTATTCTTTTACAGGACATGCTGAGACAAAATTTAAAAAAAAATCTGTCAAGAGACGTGAACTAGAACATGCAAAAACCAAAAGCATGATGAAAAGACTTTTTAAATCATACAGGGTGACCTGAAAATGGAATGTCCGATAAATCCGACATTTATAGCGACCCTACATCCATGTGGGACTCGGCCGATAGTGATCTATGCAAATTCCAGTTTAGATGCAAATGGGACCACTATAGCATCACACGTTTCGAACTCTATTTTTGTTTGTTTTCCATACACAGCCATTTTATTTTTAACTTGATTAATTTTTATTTTTAACTGTCGATGGCTTTTTTATTTCATGAAAATGTTTTTTTTTGGAATTAACGTTTTCAATTCAAGTGAATTATTTATGTAGGTACAGTAGACCGTAGTACGTCACTGATAACATTTGGACCTTGAGGTCGCCTAGTAAGTACTTACAGAGTTTCAATAGAATAAGAGGTCAATGGCTTTTGTCCACTGACGTGCGGCCTACCACACCTGCTTACTTTGTTACATTTGTTGTGGGTAACTTAGTAGTAAAAAAGGCTACTCAAGCTTTTCATTTGGTAACGTAGAAAACATTAAGGTGAAATCTTCAGGGGCTACACTGAAGCTTTAGCCTTAAAGTATTCAACTTCAAAAAAAAAAAACTTTTTCGCATCTCATTCGCAATCTGTCAAAAATACAATCAATTTACCAACATTTTTGACAAATACTTGAATGAGACAGCGACTTGAATGTGAACGTTTTTTAAGTATGAGAACTGGCCTTCAGGTAGTATGTTGATTAAAATATGATTCGCGATTGATGATGATTCGATACAAAATATGGATTTACAGAATTATAAACATTAGAATCAGCAATAAAACTCCTCAAGTTAGATCTCTGAACTTTGTTTGTTACCCCTTTCCCGCTTTAATGGCTGAACGAATTTCGATGAAAATTTGCACACATGTAAATCATGACATAGTCATAGGATACTTTTCATCCCGGTATTTCCGACTTCCACGCAGACGAAGCAGCAGGCAAAAGCTAGTATTTCAAAATACCCTTGACGGTTCCATTAGCTCGTCGAGACGATTAAAAAAAAATCTTATCTGTCAATCGACTCTCGATCAACAGTATTGACAATTGACACTCAATCCCCAACGTCACTAATTACGTCATTTCACTTTGTTATTAAAAAACAAATTCATTTTATTGCATTATGTCCTTTTCCTCCATACTTCTCTTTTAGTCGTAATTTTGGTATTCACTCCCTTTCTAGCCATATCATCTTTCACACAGTCCACACATCGTTTCTTTGGTCTTCCCCTACTCGTATATCCTTCCAAGTTCAAACTCAAACTCAAAGCATTTATTTCAAGTAAACCACTTTTGAATTGTCAAGGAATCGGTCAGTCAGAAATATGAAGCCAGTTGCCCATTCCAAAGCGTAGTAGGTACCTATGGAGAAGAACGGGCAAGAAACTCCACGGACACTCTTTTAAATCAAAAAAAGAAAATTGTTACAAAATATTGGTTACATCATTCATGTTGAAATTATACATTATGAGAACAATGTAGAAAGCACGTTAAAAGCGTCCGTAATAAAAAGATAAAAAACAAAAACAATTCAAAAATTAAAAATCCATGGCAGCCAAGAGATGACCAGTCCCAACTGACGGCGCCCGTTCACGAACATGACGCATGGATCAGCACCATTCAGCTCAACCATTTTGAAAGGAGCTCAGCGAGACATCTGAGTGAGCATGACATACTCACAGCCGCCAGGGCACATCATACTCAAAAACATTAATTTATAAAAAAACAAATTATGACCATTTAATTGGATGTCATACTAAAAATATCAGTCCCTGTTAACATAAAAGTAATTAACAAACATGATTGATTGGCAATTTTAACGATTTTAATTTGAAATGAATATTTTTGCATGTTATTTATAAACTTGTGTAGTAGATTGGATTTTGTGAACAGAAAAGGTTTAAAGTGAAAAGTGTTTATTGGAAAAATAAGTAATAAAACATTAGTGTAGTGTATCTATTTAATAGATTTCAGTAAACACTATTTCATGCACGTCAGCAGTGAGGTCGCTGTCACTAATGTCAACTGTCAGTTCACCACGAATGGCGGGAAATGGTTGAAAGTGAAGCGTGCCTACACGAGATGCTGGGAGTGGTAATGAGGCAGTGTAGTAATATATTCAGCTAAAATATGGGATTATCAGGATTCTACAAGTAGCAATCTAGAACGTAAATCCGATACATGATGAGTCGATGATGGTGATTGTACCATACATACATAAACTCACGCCTTCTTCCCATGGGGGTAGGCAGAAACTACAGAACGCCCCCGGCTACGATCCTTACATACTCCTTTTGCCTCGTTTACGTTCATACATCGGTCATACACGCACGCCGGTTGCGAGGACTACGCACCTGACCTTTCTGAAGAAATGATGATTTAATCAATCTGCTGATAATTGTAAAATATAATAAAATGGTAAAATGGCTAAAGCGCCAAAACGTGAAATCTCAGGAATGAATTTTAAAGTTTTTTTTTTACGAAAAAAAATCATAATATATGACGGCGTCAGCGATGGCTGAGCGATAGTGCGGTCGTCATCTCGATTCGGTGGTACGGACTCCATAGTGCAGGTTTACAATAAAACACGATGATACATCAAATCAGTTAATATTTCACTTTCAGAATAATTATCACCGTAGGTACAATACTAATAATGTGCACACGCTCTACTTTCTACGTTCGGGCAAACGTTTCGTATAGTAGAAGTGGAGGTCTGCATCCTTTCGTTGTCCTCACAAGAGTGACTCGTCGCTCAGCCACTTCCCTTACCACGACTCTGTCCACGTGACGCCCCACTCTAGCGAGCACGTCACGGCGTTTACCCTCACCTATCCAATAATCCAATAATCAATTGAGAGACTATTATCGCTCTACTTTTATAATCTACGACATAAACAATGCCTATAACGTCTCAATCTGCCCCTCCCAGCAGTGAGTCTGCTGGGAGGGGCCGTAATGGGTCAATATCAACAAAGTGCATTTTTCTTTAATTTTGGTGGCGAAATTTTTTCTTCTGTTTTCGTGAAAAATAAAGACCTGGTATAAGAGTAGAAAGTCCAAGCTAGAAGGGTCTTCAAGAGGTCAGAGAATATCTCGATTACTTTTTGAGATATTTTAGTTTAAAGTCTATTGTGGCCACCAAAATTGAAAATTGAATCGAAAGTGCCCACCAAAATTGGATTTCTCTGTCACAAACCTCAATCTCACTAATTAATAAAGCTCAATGTAACCAATCTCACAAATTCTCGGAATTTATCAATAACTTTCATAGGTTAGTAAAACTCTCTATTTTTAAAACATATTATTTATTATGATTTGTCTGATAAACTCATAATTTTAAGTTACAAATAAATTAATATAACTGATTTATGCGTAACCCAAATCACTACCTATAAAGTGTAGCTTACTATTAAAACACTTTAAAATCAATAGCAAATCGATCCACCAAAAATTGAACAATTCTTGTCCCCCGTGCCACCCAAGATGATACTTACGTTTTTGGCGGAAAATCACAGCACTAATCACACCCCTATTACGCGCAAGTGCCGCACGCCTGAGACATGCGAAATAATAAACACGATTGAACGCACACGCACGAAACTTTATGTTATAGTAAGTTGAACAAGTGCCACCAAAATTTAGATTTTTGCTTGGACAAACTTTGATCGAGTATCCTGTGCTTTTAAATTAGATTTTCTAATATATTTTAATTGTGTTTAGATAATGTGTCTTATGCATATACTAACGAAATTTTTTATTTGTTATTGTACCTCAAATTGTTACTTTGGTGATCGCAATTATATCAAAAAATGGAGCTGAGACAAGCCACCCAACTTGAATTTTAAGGCGATTTTTTTCCCCTTATAATTTACATACACTTATATTTAAAAAAAATGTGGCCCTAATTGAATCAAGTTACGTAGTACACTATAAAAAAAAAGAAACATCCTATCATTTAACACCTCGATTCTCAACGTGGACACGTATAATTTGCCGCCGGGATATTCACCCTAATACACCATGCGGGCCCAGTGCGGGTTTCAAGTGGAAATTAACATCATCATGACTGTGTGCCACACTCTGGACGGTTATCGAGTCCTATTCTAAAGCTTTTCTGGCTTCTTGTATCCTTCAACAGTCAATTGTTATAGCCTAGTCACCTATCAGCTGTCTCAGACTGACTC
This sequence comes from Lithophane ornitopus, assembly GCA_948473465.1. Classification (NCBI taxonomy): domain Eukaryota; kingdom Metazoa; phylum Arthropoda; class Insecta; order Lepidoptera; family Noctuidae; genus Lithophane; species Lithophane ornitopus. Next base: position 10,426,108 of record OX419632.1, on the reverse strand, counting down.
AATATGTTTCCACCTACTGAACAACAGAGCATGGGATTGAGCTGCTCGCTCTGCTAAATGTGACATTATGATTATTATGGAAAATCATCTCCAGTTTTATATACAAATTGACATTATTGAATATTACATACAAAATGACATGATTACTTTGTAAAGTATTGTATTATTTTAATTATTCGTTCGTCGTGTTCGTGTCGTGTTCGTCGAGTCGTTGAGCTCCTTAAGTTCTGAGTTGAGCTCCACTATTACTGACAAATGCTTGCACTGACCGGACAGGTCCATTCAAATCGTTGTGTTCCTCAAAAAACCATTTCAGACGCTCATCTACATGGTCCTCATATGGCTTGACCAAGATTATGTCTGGACATTAAAAGAGACTGCGACCTCTGAGTTTGTATCGGCCTTTCTGCTCAGAGTAGTCAGATAGGAAACGCCGACCTCATCTAGCTTATTTTTAATTGTTTTTTAATATGTCGTGTAAAAGTGATTCCTATATCCTATTTACAGAATAAACAATTTCATTTCATTTCAATTTCATAACTTCACATCATGATGAAAATGAAAACATAACAGAAACATAACATCGCACATTCATGCTTATCTCCGAAGGGTTAGGCAGAGGTGTACACCCACAATTCGCCAGTTATTCTTTAGTCCCATGTAATAGGGGGCAAGCCTATTGCCATCAATCGGGCACAAATCCAGGCTCCTACTGAGAATTTTCAGATAGAAAAATCCAATAGAAATTGCCCGACCCGGGAATCGAACCCGAGACCTCGTGCTCAGCAGTAGCACTTGCGACCACTACACCAACGAGGCAGACATTAATATTTTAACAAGTAAATCATAACAACTAGCGATTGAAATTATCCGCCCAGCCTTCTCCCAACTATCTTGGGATCGGCTTTCAGTCTAATCGGTTGCACCTGAATATACATATTTTACATGGAGCTAACCAATGATCAGATATGTAATACACTCACAAAACAACCGAAAAATGTGTTCCGAAGCGTAAAAATGAAAAGAAATGGCTTGATAAAAACAACAAGAAAAAAAGAGACAGCTAGTGATTTTAGTTGTTAGCTGCTTCAACTACGCGTATTATTACTCGTCGCCATGCGTGTCGCAGACTAAAGTCAATAAGTCCCAATTAGGACGTTTTCGAGTCTTCACGATTGCGTGCCCACAACATATCTGTTTAATAATATAATATTGGAGCTGACTATCTGACTTCCACAACCCAGTAACTTTAGTAGGTACGTCTTTCATTGACTTGAATGTGCCCTGGCGGCTGAGAGTATGTCATGCTCACTCAAATATCTCGCTGGTGGTGGTGTGTGTGTTGGATCATTAAGTTCCCTTCAAAATGGTTGAGCTGAATGGCGCTGATCCATGCGTCATGTTCGTGAACGGGCGCCGCCAGTAGGGACTGGTCATCTCTAAGCTGCCACGGCTTATTTTTAATTTTTGAATTGTTTTTTATCTTTACGGTCGCTTATAACGTGCACGTCTCTTTTTTTTTCTTTTTTACATTGTTCTCACATGTTTAATTTCAAATGTATGATGTAACCAATATATTGTAACAACATTTTGATTTAAAAGAGTGTCCGTGGAGTTTCTTGACCGTTCTTCTCCATAGGAACCTACTACGCTTTGGAATGGGCAACTAGCTTCATTTTTTTTGACTGACCGACCCCTTGACAATTCAAAAGTACCTGTAATTGGTTTATTTGAAATAAATGCTTTGAGTTTGAGTAACTGTATGAGTACGGTACCCCTTGGTAAGACTAAGCAATGCATAAAAATCTTTACAGAGCACATAAAAACATTACACAAATACAAAATATCGATCAATATTTAAGTCGCAATGACCCACATAGGGGGAGATGAGGCGAAAACAAGCCGACGGTGGCCAAATGCAATGACTCCTGCCTTTGGTCGTCACGCGATCCGTCGCGTCGCAAGCTTACCGCCAGTTATTTGTTGGCATAAGAAATATTTAGACATGGCAGAGACTGAAATGAAAGAAAGTTTATGTTTCTAGAAGGTTCGGCGACTCTTCCAGAGCTGTTGGCTTTCAGATAACTCTTATTTTGATTAATTTTTTGGGTCCTGCGATACGGGGTTTGCTAGAGGACATCCACAAATAAAAAATAACGTGTTTGAGACTAAAATTTAATTGTTAATTTAAGGATGGCATTATAATAAAAATGAATTTATTGAATCTTGTTTTTTCATGAATTATGATTATAAATCTTGTTACAACTTAAGATTAATAATCAGCATCAACAGAATAATGCCTGGTGAACCTGCAGATTGATATTTACAAACGTCAAAATGCCTTCTTGAAACAACCTATTCTAAAACAAATACTCATAAAGCCAATTCTAAAACAAACAAAGTTCACAATAGCAGTTCCTTCGTCGCTATAACGACGGACAACCCCACTGTTTACGAGCCGAAGTCTGCACGAGAAACAGTAACGCACCACCTTCGAGCACGAACACCCACCGATACCGGTTATACACCACCAGTAATAAAATCGAAACAAATCCAAACGAAACTAATCAAAATTAAACAGAAACGTGACAAAAATAACCGTCAATTATAAAAAAATCAAATATCGAAATGAACGTCCATTTTCATGAATTCGAACATCGGTTTCTTTTTTAAAATAAAATGCAATCCAAATTCAAATATTCTGTGCTGCCAGGTACAGTAAAATAAATTGGTCAAAATAAAATTTCAAAAAATGATTCATTTATTAGTGTTGCTACTGCAAATGACATTAGTTTTATCGGCGAGGGAACCGCGCCAAATAACTTTAGCGAATCAAGGGACAATTTCGGGAATGTATATTACGAGATTCCGAACGAAAAGAATTGCGGCCTACGTTGGAATACCGTATGCTCAGCCGCCGATTGAGTTCAGGAGGTTTTTGCCCCCTGAGTACACGGATTTGCCTCAGTGGGAAGGAGTGAAGAATGCGACGATATATGCCCCGGACTGTATGCAAAGTGACCCAAAAAAGGAGGATGTGCAGAATCCTTTGAAGAAACATGACGATTTGTTTATGAAGTTGCTGGAATCACAAATGGAGGATAAGAAGAAAAAGGAGTATTCAGAGGATTGTCTCTTTTTGAACGTGTATGTGCCCGATGGTAAGTAGGTTCTACTATTTATCTTGTAGAAACTGTACCATTCTAACATTTGAATACAATATTTGCCTTCCGGACTAAGTTTACTTATCGTGAATTGCATGAATTTCATGAATGTTTGACCCAAAATTTAGGAGGTATGCAACCCCACTGCCTAGGTATTTCGTGTGTTTCAGTCACCTATTTGTTTTCATTTCACAACATTTTCATTATGAAGAAATATTATTAAGTATAACTATAACCTTGTCCATAATTATTCTAGTTTAACTTCGCATTTCCACTTGAAATAGAGATCTCATTCTTTCTCTAATCCAAAAAAAAATTCAATTACGAACATATAAATTCCCTCCAAAAATTATATTCCCCCCATTAAAAGTTAAGTGTTGCCATCAATAAAAATAAAGGGTTCTCTCGACAAATTCCCGTCTTCAATCCCTCTTTAGACAAGAGGATAAGCTGTGACAAATTATATTTCATCGATCATTTCGACGTTTGCGTTCTCGCGATACGAATGTCTCTCCGACGATTTTCTTACTAGGAAATAATGTCTTCAGGTTTGCTTACTTGAAATATCCTTGGCGTCGGCAAGACTTAAGCTGTTTCATTTATTTTGTCGTGATATATTCGAAGTGTTGCTTCAAAATGTCACGGTGGCTTATGGGTTTATTGACCCGTTTCTTGGTACTGACGAGAAACAAAGTCACATTGGTATTTCGCTTCTGAAAAGTACCTACCAATGTGACTTAAATTTATGTTGTTTCTCAGTTAATCTTGAACAAATATATTTTTTTAATGTTTTTTTTAAATGAAATTATTTTAAAAAAAAATCATTTCATCTATCTTCTTAGCCTTTTCCCAACTATGTCGGGTCGGCATCCAGCCTTACCGAATGCTGCTGAATACTAGTATTTTACATGAAGCGACTGCCTATCTGACCTCCACAACCCAGTTACTGGGTAATACGATACACCTTGGTAAGACAGGTTGTCAGACTAAGTATTATGTTGGTACGAATACTCTACATTGATATCAGAAGAAATACGACATAACTGTTAATTAAAAGGCCTATCGATATTATAAATGCTAAGAATAGCTCGTCGTCTATAATTATCGTGCTCTTTAATCAAATACCTACATATTCTTGGTTGACGTTGCAACTAGATCGATTTCAACCTGCTGATTCTTCAAGCATATTGTAGAATAAGAATAGAAATGTTGTTTATATAATATAAGATTTCATTGATACGGATTGCGATAATATCTCTTCGCCTCTTGACCTTTTCCACAAAACCATTTTGATGAATAAGGCCGGTTGAAGATGCCCGTTTTTTGATTTATTCCATTCTAATACCAAAAACTAATACCACTGGTATTTATTAAAACTCATGTATATACAACCTTATTTTTTCTTTATGCTAAACCCGAAAAGGAGTCATTGTACTCATCATTTTGAACAACTTTTTCTATGGAACCAACTTTGAAATCGCGAAAAAAAGTCAGCTGTTCCATACATTAATTATGTTCACTTAAACCGACAAAATGTATGGAACAGCTGATTTTTTTTTCGCGATTTCAAAGTTGGTCCCATAGAAAAAGTTGTTCAAAATGACGAGTACAATGACCCCTTTTCGGGTTTAGCATAAAGAAAAAATAAGGTTGTATACTGACTGTACCTTATATCTTTGAACTTGTTTTGGTACCTATTCGTTTAACCTTTGGTATGTCGGAACGTAGATCTCGTTGAGACACAATGGATTTTTAATTGTGTCTGTAATTACGACAGACGACCAGTTAAACAATGGTATCCGTTCGGAATAGAAAATAAAATTAAAAATTAGTTGTAACAAATACCAGTGGTATTAGTTTTTGGTATTAGAATGGAATAAATCTTTCCATCGGACCACGGGCCGTGTTTTTCATATTTGTATGAATTGGAAACCGGTCAGACGGCGTGCGGTGCATGTATAAACCATACACCGCCGCGACTCCGGCAAAAAATACGTTCCGTCGAAAAAATACGGGCGTCTACAACCGGCCTTAATGAATTTCACCACTTAGCGGTGTGCGAAGGAAGTCCGCGAAATTGTTTTTTAAATTGAAGATGTTTTTTTATTAGAATTGCAGGTCAGTGTTTAGTTGTACGTAGATCAAAATTTTATTCGCGACTGCAGTAACTCATGTATTACTCACACAATTATTTACAACAGTTGTAGTTAGAGAGTTCTCTAGGTTAGAATATGCACTCAACATTTTCCATTTCTCAAACTCATTTTTCAAGAACGTGCAACATTGTGATTGAGTACTAAAAATGCTGTATACGACCTGCTTACATCTAAAAACGTTATTTACGAAAAAAGGGCATAAAAAGTCCTTCATTAACCCAGTTTGGGGATCCGCCAGGGGGGGACCTACGATCTGATAAGGGTTCGTTCGAAGCCACGTGTGGTAGGCGCCATTCTGCCCTACAATTGGCTGGAATGCGATTTATTCTAGCTTTTTCCGGCTGTAAATCAAATAAGGTTGTCAGTAAAGTAATTTACTTCTTATTTATCTACTTAAATTATCACGTTTAAAAACTAATATTACAGTATACACACATTATGAAAAATAGACACACATACCTACACTTAAACAATCTATATAAATATAATAATATAAAAATCAATTTGCCGTGCCTTAGTCTCTCAAAAACTCCAAAATGGCTCGCGCAAATTGAATTTTGTTTGTTTGTGTTTCTGTATTGGTTTAGACAAAAGGGAATTAGGAAATACCCAAAGGAACTGCCGAGAAATCGAAGAAATCGAAATTTTGTCTCGCGTGGTTGGTACGAAGTTCACCCGGTCATTTAGTAAAATATAAAGTTAAAGTTAAAACATTAAACAACTTAAATTAAATTAAAAGTTTAAAAACCCCCGACAAAAACAAAGCATGTAATAAACGTTTTTTTTTTTTTTATAGCTAAGCACACTTTCGGTCAAGTCACCTTTCAAACAAAACCAAAATTATCAAAATCGGTTCTGCCGCTACGATGGAGCAGACAGACACACAGATACACACGTTAAACTTATAACACCCCTCTTTTTCCGTCGGGGTTAAAAAAGTAATTAACAAAACTATTATGAATCTTTCTCACAGCACTTCTGATATGCCAATAAAATCTTCGTGCATTCAACTGTAAAGAGATCGGCCTTCGTCATTCTTGTATGTAATATTTACAAAATTATATGTTTTGATACTGTAGGTATTTAGTTAAGGTGGCAAATTTTTTTTTTGCTTTTATCGGTTGATTAGAAATTAGCAAAATAATAAGCGTTTAATGATTTTTTTTTAAATGGTAATGGTAAAATATCAGACATGATTTTTTTTTAAGCCTATCTTAGTTCTAATTTGCCTTTTCCCAGCTACCTAAATATATTTTTATTTTTAATACTACTTTAAGTATAATTTTTTGATATCCAATGAGCTCTTCCTTTATTTTTTTCCTTTATATAGGTACTTGTGCATAGAATAAATATTTTTTTAGGAGATGTATATTATATTTAAAATTTATCAACAAAATAAAATAAACATTATTATATCTCCATAAATTGTAGTTAAGAGATTTATTTTCCAACACATTATTTTTCCTTGAAACTTATTGAAACAAGCATTACATTACTTTCATTACCACCAAATGAACTGTGGTAGATTTCTGAAAAATTGTCTAGGTACTAAATAAAACTTTCAAAGGAAATATTATTTTTCCAAATAATAATCGTTTAAGCAATTTATTAAGTTTTCTATTAGAATTCACAAAAACTGTATTTTCATTAATATTCCTCGTAGCCTAGTGCTTTCGTAATTTGTAAGCAATTGTTCATTCAATCTGAAACTGAAACAAAATATTATAAAATAATTTTATCTGACCTTTTAGTTAGACAATATTACAACACTTCAATGATCATCAAAGGAAACATTTTCCATAGCGCCAACAACGTTATGAAACATTACAGGTAGGAATTTAATTATATTATTATTATTTATATACTTCAGACACATATATATATTTTTGTGATATATATTTTTGTTACAACAACGTTATATTTTTGTTTTTGTTATTTGTATTTTGTGTCTAAGAATTCAAAATCAAAATCAAAATATTTTATTTCACATAAACCTACATGGGCACTTATGAAACGTCAGAAGCTAGGTGCACGGTTCCAATTGGTCGTTTCCTATGGAGAAGAGCCGGCAAGAAACTCCACGGTTACTCTTTTAAAAATAATTGGCTTTTACAATATTTTCAAATTACAGTATTAGTAGGCATGGGAGGACAATGTAGGCCTTTCAACAAGTAAGTACCAGGTACTTAACAAAATAGATGTTCAGTAAATCTACAGTCCAATAAGCCTACAAAGTTCTCACATTCACAAAATAGAAAATAATCTATATAAAAGACAAACAATAAAAAATAAAAATAAAAACCTATTTCAGCCAAATGACGTGATTGCTATTACAACTGTAACAAATTGAATAATTATCATGTCCACAAAAGCTACTAGGCGTTGAAATTAAATTGGAGGTATCTATAATAATAGGAATAATGTCAAATACAATGATTATGTCAAGGATGAATGTAAAGAGAATAAACATGGTAATTTGGGAGCAGTTAATAGACTCTTACATAATTATGCCGTTTATAAGGTACCAGGGAAGCCACATGTGCAGAATTGTAATAATAACCAAAGATTCACACAATAATACTATTATTAACTAAATTACTCATAGGTACAACTTGTATCGTTAAAGGCGCAAAACCTGAAAATAGTTTGATTAGAATAACGAGCAGAATCAATTGAACCACTTTTTAATAAAAGTCACATTTTTCAAAAAATCTTCATTAAGAAACCTTGCCGTGTCTATTTATTAATAGGTCAAGCCATCACATGCGCAAAACCGCCAAAATAGGTAAACAAACACAAATTGTTGTCGACCAATTGAAATTTTCTCATACGTGGGATAATAGCTTTTATTTCAATGCAAATACGAATCTTCCAAAACTAAAACAGCACATAAAACCGTAACAATTTTTTTAATGATATTTTTTCTCTCTGAAATAGGTCAATTGAATTAAAAATCAGTTGGGGTGTCTAAGGTTTTGCGCATTTAACGTTACACGTTGTATAAATAAAATCACAATTTTTTGCATTATCAGCCAATAAATAGTGTTCCCACTGCTGGGACACAGGCCTCCTCTCTAAGAAAGGGGGTGGGCTAAAATCCTACCATGCGGGTCCAGTGCGGGTTGATAGATGTCACATGTCTTAGAATTTTTGGTTCTAGGATATAATGCCGGTTTCCTCACGATGTTTTCCTCCACCATTTTAAGAGCAGTGGTGATGAAATTATTTACACAAAGTAAAGCGCTTGACTGGGTTCGAACTCATGACCTACAACTTGTAAATCGGGGCCGTTACCACAGGGTCACCACTACTCCTATCTCATCTTTATATACATAAAAATAATTACAACTCGAATGAGTACCCACCTACTTCCTTAGTTTCTAATTTCAAAAAGTTAAGACAATTTAAAGAAGCAAGCGATTCTATGGCTTATTTGTGATTCGCCTGAATTTACTCACCCGAAACTGGCGAATCGACAATTTTTTGTACATAAGCGAATCGATTTCTGGAGTTGTCGATTAGCCTACAAATTGACATTAATTGTCAAAAAATAAATCATTTTTAGATAACTTTTATTTATTTTTCCTTTGTAAGTGACAATCGTTTGTAACACACTTGCATCAAAATGTACAATTATTGCTACGTAACCTAAGGGTTACGTAGCAATAATTGTCGCTCAGTAGGTAAGCCTACTGAGCGATTCCGACTTGTATTTTGCCAGTTTTTTTTAAATAAAATTCGTACCAATATTCTCGGTTACACTTTACAACGACCAAAAAAACGGGTAATATTAATGCATTTAAATTATTTAATATTGTTCCTATAAGAGTCCTTGTTGTCGAGTTGGTTTGGAAAACGTAACCTAATACGGTTATCACATAATCTGACAATAATAAGACGACACTCAATATAAATATGAAGGTGGCGATATGCAAGCGACGCCAGGTGTCAGCAGCTGTATTTGTGCTCATGTTGAAACTACGACAAAGTGAAAATACAATTATAATGTAAAAACAAAAGTAGATTATCAAAGGTAATACTTGACTTACAATTGAAATCTGGTATGGAACGTCAACAAAGGAATAATACGTATTTATTTCTGGTATACAACAGAAATATATACAGATAAACAGGATGGTTGATATTAAAGCAACGCCCCAAGCAAAGAGGCTACTTTTTAAATATTTCCTTCGGATGCCCATTGAAAACTTGAACAAAATCTACATAAAACATATGACTAATAACTACCAACCAGTGATTCTTTACAGATAATAAGTATAAATATAAATTATGAATTATTCGATACGTCCATTTACTACTATACCCCATTTGAAATAAGATTAGACATTAAAACAAACCCTTTTACAGTCCGTTCAACCGATTTTGACTTCTATACCGTAGGCATAAGGATAGCATTAAAAGCAAAAAAAGTTACACAATACCAACTATCTACTGCGGCTGCCATTTGTCATGCCACCAACGCAATAGAATTCAAAATTGGTTGAACGAAATTTAAAAAAGGCTTATCTATACGTCTAATCTTATTTCAAATGGAGTATAGGTTCGGATAATGTTTTTAAACCAAGTTCTTTGTGATGGACCATGAGTTTGATTATTGAATAGAGCAAAAAGTTTGCCAAAATTGCGTTGAGATACACATAATTTCGGTAATTGCGGAACTTTTTCATGATGTACCACGATGCCACACCATATATCAACGCAGATAGTGCCAGCACAAGCACAACGAAGTGTATAATGTCCTCGATATAATATACTGTCCTGAACGTTAAACCCTCTTCCTTCCGCTCAGTATAATTTTGGAAATATTCATCACTCACTGTGGAACCATGTACGCTGGTGACGTTGTCAGACATGGCGAATGTCACTTGCACTGCGTAAGACTCAGGAACTCACTCTAAAGAGAAAAATCTCAAAAATTCTTCACCGAGAGTCAACGTTACACGTTGTGCGCTCACACAAACTAATTTACAAATAAACCGTCCTGACTTAAACCTTCTCTTGCGAAGGACGTACCTCAGTCCGGTTTTGACTGATTTAAAAATAGAATAGTTTAGTTAAAATACAAAAACAATGTGCTATAAAGCACTTCCATACAACAAGTCCAGTTGCTTCTGAAACATTCGATGTAATAAATAATTACATAGTAATAAATCCAATACCTATAGGAATATTTTTAATTACTACATAATATAATTATATAGGATTGATACCTATGATTATTATCCTGTTTGTTGTAATTTACTTAGAGGAATCTAAGTGGCTGACCGCTCCGCTAACTAACGAATGAAAGCCAAATACGTGCAGGAATTGCTTTCGGTTGGCCTTTTTTTGCAACAAATATTGCCGAATCAAATGTGCTGGGACCCGAACAAGTGTGCAGCACTCCTAGCGTTTTACAAACTCAATTCACAGACGAGTAGCCAGGATGTTACAGCACTAGTTACTTCAATTACTGTAAAGGGAGTTGGCGCCCCTTTTGAGTAGCGGCGTGAACGATCAGCCTAAATCTCGAATTTTTTAATTGTTCTGTAAAATAATCAGCTTATAATGTACCCACTGCTGGAACAGGCCTCCTCTCGGTGAGAGGGAGTGGGTCGTAATCCACCATGCGGACCCAATGTGGGTTGGTATATGTCACATGACTTCGAATTTTTGTTTCTAGGACATGCCGGTTTCCTCACGATGTTTTCCTTCACTGTTTTGAGAGAAATTATCAAATGAAATATTTTTTACACAAAGTGCCTGTCAAGTTTCGAACCTACGATACACAACTCGTATGTCGAGGCCGTAACCACTGGGCCACCAATGTTCTATTATACCAAATTGTTCTATATACCAAGACCTAAATAAGTACGAACATAAATAAGAAAGACAATGTCCACGTTCTGTCCCGGCCAACTAATTTAATTGTCTTGAAAACTGCAACGAAATTAGTTAGTAGAGAAAATAGCAGCAGTAGGTAACACAATAACATGTAGAACTTAATGTTGGTAGTCGAAATAACTATTTGTAAAACAGTGTAGGATATCTATTTATGGTATCTTTGAAAATGCCTCATGTGAACTAAATAATAGATACATAGTGTGTTGTTTAATCCCGCGGACTAATTTGACAAGTGCAAATGTCAAACTCCAAATTGAAAAAAGTGACAACATTCACTTGACATTTACAGGACATTAGTTACAGAACAGAGAACTTACTCGAGCCTACATAAACATAATAGGTCTCTATACACAATTTGAAACATATATAAAAATATAATTTGTCAGGGAAACTAATTTAATATTCAAACAATGTGCTAGCTTACGGTACGCTTACGAAAAGTAATCAAAACTGAAGATTGTGTTTTCAAAATAAATTAATAAACACTTTATTTGCGTGTCTGACGCCGAGGTTTAGGCCTACATCGTACACGTCACTAAGCCTTTTTGATAAAAACCTAATCACTTATCAAGAGAAATGTAAAACAATATAATTATATAAGTTCAAATTGCCCTATTGAATTACTATTTCATTTTAAGGCTAACTTAGAGAATTGTATTGATGATTCTAATGATTATAATTTTATTCTGTAGATAGGTACATAATTATACTGGTAGGTATTCAGCTGCATCCGGTTAGACTGGAAGCCAACCCCAACATAGTTCGGAAAAGGCAGGCAGATGATGATGAAGATTCGATACTTACAAGTAATAGGAAAATTGTAACATAAGCTAAAGAACCCTCAGACCAAATAAAAAACAAGATAATCTAAGTATTAATATTTGTTACGGCGAATTATGTTTAAATCAATCTGACTTGACCTGCACGCGTAGCATGACCACCATAGAAATGGATTTTGTCTACGGAAGAATAGACAAAAGGATAGATTGTGATTGTTTATCTGTCAGTTTGACTATTCTTTCATCGACAAGACCCGTTTGGAAATTGGAATTTCGAAGGCTAGTTTAGCGCATAACAAGCGTAACATAAAGAAAATTCTTTCCAGAAACACCATAATGAAGTCCCTATTTTTATGTTTTTTGTAGTCACTTACCTACACAAGGTACAGATAAATCAAATATATTTATGACAGTCGTATTTTGTACCGAAATAGAAAATAATTTATGCGTGGATTATTCAAATATGTAATACAAATTTGACAGCCTTGTGCCGCAATTAGAATATATGCTACCAAAAATGTCTTAATTTATTCTGCGACATAATTAATACACGCATATTTCACTGTACAGGGAATATGTCTCAAACTCAACTCAAACTCAAAGCATTTATTTCAATTAAACCATTTACAGGCACTTTTGAATTGTCAAGGAGTCAGTCAGTCAGAAATATGAAGCTAGTTGCCCATTCCAAAGCGTAGTAGGTACCTATGGAGAAGAACGGGCAAGAAACTCCATGGACACTCTTTTAAATCAAAATATTGTTACAATATAATGGTTACATCTTTCATGTTGAAATTATACATGTGAGAACAATGTAGAAAGCACGTTAAAAGCGTCCGCAATTATAAAATAAGCACAATTCAAAAATTAAAATAAGCCATGGCAGCTAAAAAATTACCAGTCACAACTGACGGCGCCCGTTCACGAACATGACGCATGGATCAGCACCATTCAGCTCAACCATTTTGAAGGGAGCTAAATGATCCAACACATACGCCACCATCAGCGAGACATTTGAGTGAGCATGACATTCCCAGCCGCCAGGGCACATTCAAGTCAATGAAAGACAAAATATCCGGTAAATGGTAGCTCTATAGTACATAGTACTCACACCCGTGCAATTATATAATACAAAGGAGATGAGTTTATACAATGCAAAGATAGTCTTACAATCTTCAGCAGCTCCAACAGCATTTTCGAATGTTAATTAAGCCAAGCATTTTTATCAGAGATGTAATCCTCCAACTTATAATATGCCTGCCTACATAGTGTGCGTTTTATACAAGTTTTGAATTTCGTCTCATTCAGTTGAAGTATGTCACAATATTAAAGGAAAATTTCATTAAACAGGTATCATTTTCCCTCCGTTTATGTTTTTTTTTTTGTTTATTATAGGGAAATAAACTAAAGAACTTATGGACCTTCTAATGGTACATATTTTTTAGATCAATAAGCTTTTTAAACTAATGAACCTCCAAAAAAATTTGCGCTTCTAATGATGCACACTTTTTTAAATAAATGAGCCTCTCTTTCATTTTCTGGCCTTTTCTCACAGTTGGTTGCAGTAAATAAGCTAGGGTAACCCGACCAAACGGGTTAGGTTAAGTTAGAACTATAATCAACCACGCGGGAGCCGAATTGGTCGTAGCAACCAAGGTAGGGTACCACCCCGACCAAATCGGTTAAGTTGAGTAAGGACTGTGACAAACAGCGAGCGAGCCGACCAAGTGGAGCGAGCGAGCGGCAGCGGTTAGCGAGCCCTACATCCAAGTTTTTTGCAGTTAAGGCGAAATGGGACTGACGAGAGTCGAATGGGGTGGTACGACCCCGCCCGCGCGCAATTCTAGTGCACTATGTTTACAAATATATAATTTTAACATTTTAATTGTTTTTGTATAAAAAAAATAAGTCCATAATCCCTTAAAGTATTTAATAGTGAACACGTAGACGACATTTTATTACAATTGCTTTGATAACAATCGAATGGAATAGGTTTTTCTCTTTAAAAAAGCAGATTTTAAGGAAACTTTGCGGTTTTTTTGTCAGTCGTGTTTCGGGCCTCATACTTCACTAAAGACACTCTTCAATTTTCGTTATCATAAATAATAACGCAAATGCGTTGTTTTTTTTTAGAGAAACATTGATTATGCGTGAAGTCGAATCGCGTCAAAACATCTGCTTTGTAACCATTTCACCTTAAATGGATAGCCATATAACTGCGACCATCTAAGTATTTTAGGACCAAAAAATAGGAATTATATGAGGTTCACAAGAAGAGGCGCGTTCATTAACATTAGACGGGACATGGGAATTATTTGAGATTAAATACATACAAATATTAAATAACACGTCTGAAATCTAGTAACCAGCGTATTTAGTAAGTGTGTCTAACCTAGTTTCTGTACGTAGCGACATGAGATTTTAGAGCAGATTAATTTAAATAACCCCCTTCTATAACGCTTTGAATTTGGGCGAATACGACAAAATAATCCGATGATTGATGAGCTAGTCAAGCTTTTCATTCATCCAAGAGTGCCTGATGATGGAGATAACTAAGTATTCAATCAAAGGTTTCTTGATCCTTGCGTACAGTATCAAAAAGGTGTTGTTATAATTTAGGGTGTGTTAGAGACCATTAAACTGAACAAGTTTCTCCAAGGGACCAAAAAATCAGCTGACTAATGCATTTGGGTCGAGTAGGTTTTTAAGTTTTGTATAAATGCTGTAGATAACATTATTGGGTAATAGAAGATTTAAAGTGCCGCGCTTTATGCTCACTGACAGTTATAATAAATTGTTGTAATTATTGTTTGGTTTTTTTTTTGCTATATGTATAAGAAGTTTAATAAAACATTTTTACTCGTTTATTCACTTAGAACACCTGCTTAATAAACATCTGCCAGTGCCACAACACACTGACGTCACGCAAAATCCTGCATCGCGCAAGCAGACTTTACCACTCGACTAGCATATACAACGTCCCGACAACAATCGTCGGGCAGTAGCCGACCAGACGGGTGTTGTCTACCCGTCTGGTCGTAGGATCCTTCCTTTTTTATAGAGCTTGAGTGAATTTTATACACTGTTCCTCATCCCTCTATATTTTATTCGATAACTTTGAATACTGTCATCTTATCAAAAAGAAGCTTATTTTCGCATGGCTGCCCAGAATATACGTAATGATCTCTTCGTAAAGAAAACCCTTACTCACCGCTCAAACAAATTATGTGTGAATTTCTCGTTAACCTCTCATCAAATCAGTTAAGCCTTCTATAATGAGGGTCTGAAAGTATTCCACGAACTCAACCTTTTCATTAAACCTGTGTTATTGCGTTTAAAAAGGTCTACATTCTAAATTGAACTGGATTTTGGGATCAAATGTCTATGATATTAATAAGAAAATTAAACATTGGCACCTATAACATTAAAGTTAAAAGTATCAACACACATAGGTACGTACTGTTACTTCTCTAGACAAAAAATTATCACATTCGAGAAAATGCGTTCTTGACATCTTTCAGTTTCATACTAACGTATATTGTGTTTTGTGAATTTGATCCTTATTACTTCTAGAAATTGTCCAACTGACAGGTGTCAGGATTTGACTTTGTACAGTCCTTCAATTACCCAATACAATGAACCAATCCAGCCATTCTTAATCAAACATTTTCATTTCACTAACAACCCCTACTGAAATACACTGTTTCAGTCATTAAATAAAATTACCTACCATTTTAACTCGATTGTATTCGAGCTAGTTACAAAGAATTTTTACGGCAACATGCCATCATGCTTCTGACATTTCTAGTTACTACGACCATTGTATCTTGATACTTGCCATTCAGACAATATGAAACAATGTAAGTGGCTGGATTTTCAGCTTATTCCACTATTCACCCCTGAGACAATCCAGAAATCCCCTTTTTCATTTTGGATTATTCCACTTTTCCCCCCTAAGGATTCTATGGAAAATGTGACCAACCACGCGCGAGCCGAATTAAATTGTTAGTAGGTACTCATTTTTATTTAGTTTACTGTCTTTTTTACTCCCGAACTTGTAATTGCACATGTATTTTGTAATTTACCAAAACTATTTATTTATTTATTTATTATTTATGTACACACAGTAAAATACAAAGAGATATGACATAATTATGATATGAGTACAAAGGTACTGCTTATTTCTTAAGAAATTTCTTCCAGCAGACCTGCGAAAGGAGAAATGAGAAAGAAATGTAGACAATAGTGTGTGAGAACAAGAAGAGAAAAACATGATTATGCGAAGTCTTAACTAAAATATTAAATATACCTACACATATACGCAAGAAAATGAACATATACTTAAATAAATACATAAAGCTTAAATATATAAACATAAATACACTACGTACAATACTAACTATGTACAATTAACATCTGCCGATTTAAATCAGTGCCATAAATAAACAAATATTGAAACACAATTAACATGAAATATACATTTTAACTACCTCAGTGGGGATTATTTTCTGGACATTGAATTTTTTCGTTTCCAAAGTTCCCCCATATGGGGAATTATCAGAGAAAAATTCTAGACTTTCTGTCTTAAATTCCACCTATCCCCCCTAAGGGGGACGTCCAGGGGGTATTGATGGAATAAGTCAAGTTTTCAACCTTCTATAGGCTTTTTACACTCTGGAATATTTCTCTTTAAACTCTTGAAATTACTATCAGGATTAACTTATACCACCTACTTAAAATTTTATTTAAATGGGTACTTTTCCCTGATTTCAAATGCCGCTTACCACAAATCTGTTGTTATTTGGTCTGTGTTAAGGCTCGCGCAGACAGAGGCGACGTGACTCCGGTAAAACAATTTGAATGAAATTTATATAATTTTTTATTCATTGTAACAATGGCTTTCATTTTGACAGTTCAACAACATTCATTGCGTTTAACAAGCAATGGATTAGCAACATCCTTCAAAATCTAAATTAGTTGCAGTTACTTGACCAAATAGGAATTATTTGAGGTTTATTAAAAGAGGCGCAATCATTATATTAGACTGTTCAATAATACTTTTAGGAGCATAATCAGCCTATAATGTTCCCACTTCTGGGACACAGGCCTCCTCTCTGTGAGAGGGAGTGGGCCGTAATCCACCACGCGGGCCCAGTGCGGGTTGGTAGAAGTCACATATCTTCGAAATTTTGGTTCTAGGACATGCCGGTTTCCTCACGTTGTTTTTTACCGTTTTAAGAGAAGTGGCGATGAAATAATTTACACAAAGTAAAGCGCCTGTTAGGTTTCGAACCTACGACCTACAACTCGTAAGTCGTGACCGTTACCACTGGGCCACCACTGCTCCCTTTTAGGAGCGCAAAATGGGAATTATTAGAGGTTCAATTAAATACATGCCATTTCTAATTGCATTTCGTGTAGGTAACCTTTGCACTACATAGTAACTTGCGCATGCATCACGGGTGTCAATATAAAATGGACACGCTATAATATACCATGCAATGGAAGGCAAACAATTATTGTAGCAGTAGATTTAAGTTCAGCAATGTACGTTACGTGACTTCAAGACTTTATTTTTAAATGGAAAAAAGAAAGAAAAATATTTGTTCTGTAATTTATGCCATGCTGATATGGCAGCTAAAGAAAAATGTATGCATATATAATAATTCATTGCTTAACAGATCGCTTGTCAAGTAGGTATAGAAAATATTGTATGTCGTACGAACAATGTTAATTTGTTTTCTTACGCAGCAACACAAAAAAAAATGTTTTATGTACCTACCTTTATATAATATACTTTTATAAAGCCACGTGCAAACAGGCGCGACGCGACGCCGGTACTTGTTATGCCGTGAAATTTTCTTAAAAATTGTTTTGTTAGAGTCACGTCGCGCTGTCACATCACGCTGTCGCGTCACGCTGTCATGTCGCGCCAGTCTGCACGAGGCTTTATTATGCATTTAGTAAAAAGCTGTTATTTTGACATTACAAACAGACACTTGAATTTTATTTCACTATATTTGTATAGGAATTTGGGTGCTGGTTTTTTTAAATTGTTTCCTTCAACGTTTGTCCATGGTGTCAAAGGTGAAATCAGAGAAAATTGTATCAAATCGACTCAGCAGACTAGCCTTTTCCCAACTTTCTTGGGGTCGGCTTCCAGTCTAACCGGATGCATGGATCGACTGCCTATCTGACCTCCACAACCCAGTAACTGGTTAATACGATACCCCTTGGTAAGACTGGTTTTCAGACTTTCGGGCTTCTGACGATCCGTAACGACTGTCAACGATCCTCAGATGACAGCTGGGCCCAACGGCCTAACATGCTTTCCGAGGCACGGAGGAGTCTCGGTATGTAAAGATGGTCACCCATCCATGGATCAACCCTGGCGAGCGTAGCTTAACCTAATGTATCGACCCGTGCGGCTGTTATTCCTTAGCCACGAGCTCCTCCTGTATCAAATTGATTACCAACTTGAATTGTCCGTTTATACAAATTCAAAATCAAATTCAACTTTTCTCACAACAACTAATTGTTTATCCAATTGGATAAACAATTAGTCTCCCTGACTATGTAACCATCTCACCGTGAAAACTTAGGTGAAGTGAGCTTGGAGTGAACTGTCACTGCCTTAACACTAGTAAGTATCGATGACAATGACAGCTCACTCTAAGCTCACTTCACCGAAATTTTCACAGCGATATTTTTATAGAATCGATCGGCTGAAGTCTATAATGTATAAAGCCAGTACAGCGGTAGCAACACACTTGCCTGTCCTCTATCAATATAATAAAAAAAAACATTTCCCCAAAAGCTAGCACATAAAAACGTTGGGGTTATCATGTATAAGTTGGATGTATTATAATTGTATGGGATTGTGACACTATTGACAACATTTTTGCATGTGTCATGACGAAAATATCATGTATAATTTTAATAGGAAGGATATAATAACATGAGGAAAATAAAATAAGAATTATGTATTTATTAGTTTTCTATGTTTGAACTGGATATTACAGCAAGGTGCTTTTATATAAAATTATCCAACGTATAGCAACGAGTAACGTTTCTTAGTATGGCCATAGCCTTAATTGTCTAGAAGTGTTCAGACTGGTGCGTGGTGCGAATAAATCCTTACTAATATTATAAATGCGAAAGTAACTCTGTCTGTCTGTAGCGCTTTCACGCCAAAACTACTGAACCGATTTAAATAAAATTTGGTACACAGATAGTCTAGAGCCTGAGAAAGGACATAGGCGACTTTTTATCGACATATCACGCGGGCGGAAGCTTGTGATAAATAATTTATTTCTGTAAGTAGGTTTGTACAAACACTATTACATGTCAATCACATTTTTTAAACTAGATGAGGTCTGCGTTTCTTGTCTCTCTGAGAACAAAAGGCCGAAACAAACTCTGAGGTCAGTCTCTTTTAAAGTCTAGACATAATCTTGGTCAGGTGATGTAATGTGTAAATAGTCACGTGACTTCCTTATCATTAAATAATAATAATATCGACCCGCATCCCGCGCGGGATTCGTCTCAGTGTGGATAGATCTTTAGTTGACACAATCGGCGTGGGTTAATTTCGCCCCGCACCCCGCGCGGGACTCACTTCTGTTTGACCAGTGCAGCTAATAACAGCGTATTATAAAAGGAAAAAAGATTATTAAACAATGAATACTTAATAAATAATATTTTAATTTAAAAAAAAAAAACATTTTTTTTTAATGGTTTATTAACTTTACCACTAATATAAAACGTAAGAAAAAATTACCTCAAATAGATTACACAACTAACCAGCTTTCGACTTGAATCAAATATTTACCCGCACTCCGCTTCATGAGAAAAGACATGTGTTGAGCTGTCGGCATGATAGCACCTTCGACTTGCCGATCGATAGAATTTATTAATAGACTTTGTAAACTGATACATTAAACTGTCCATAGAAATAGTTCTACGAAGAAATCTAAAAATAGTTGACGTTTGACAGTTGGTGGAAATGGTAGAAATAGTTCTTTCATTCACGAAAATAACGTATGTATGCACCCTTAATTGCGTAATACACGATCAATTAGAATTGTAATCGGTTTGAAACAAATGCCTCATCCATTACTTCAAAATTCGAAAAAAAATCTGCTCCACAACGTAAATAACGCAATGAATGTTTTTGAACTGTCAAACTGAAACAGAATTAGTCGTATCTGTTACGAAATTATGTTACGCAAATAAATAGCCGATCTTATTTGTTTTACAAATTCGTCAAAAATAACACTTTTAGCTTCAAGCTAATTTTAGGTAAAATATAACTAAATGTGGTCGGTGTTTCCTAGCCGACTACTCTGGGAAGAAAAACAAAAACAATCTCAGATTACGAAGCCTCTTTTAAAGTTCATCAATTAAATCGTAATGGTCACATCGCATCGTATTATGAACTTCGCCTTCTTCCCAGAGAGCAGTGGTGGCCCAGTGGTAACGGCCGCGACTTACGAGTTGCAGGTCGTAGATTTGAACCCTGGCAAGCGCTTTACTTTGTGTAAATTTCATCACCACTGCTCTCAAAACGGTGAAGGAAAACATAGTGAGGAAACCGGCGTATCTTAGAACCAAAAATTCGAAGACATGTGACATCTACCAACCTGCACCGTGCCTGCGTGGTGGATTACGGCCCACTCCCAGAGAGGAGGCCTGTGTCCCAGCAGTGGGAACATTATAGGCTGATTATGCTTCTTCCCACGCCGTGGAGAAGGCCTGACTGCATGGGTAGAATCTACAGAACGCCACCTGTTACGATCCTTACATACTCCTTTTGTTTCGATAACGTATAAACATCTTACGACTGAGCTGAAAATGTATTGTTTTCTTTAGTGATTTGTTTATCAGAAAAAGGCTACTCATGATCTATCCGTGAGTGTTGCTAAGGGCGAATAGCAACATCCTTCTATACACAAATATTAACTATATAACTGTTTGAGAGTTTGCCGAACCTTTCTCTCAGGCGCTTTATAACTGACGGTGCTTCACACCACAAAATAAAATTAGCTTCTACTTGTCTCACATTTTTTATAATATTTTCTTTAATTTTTTTATATAATTGTATTTTCTTTAATTATTTTATACTATACAGGGTGTTTGACAGAACGTTGAACATACGGAAATGGTAGATAGGTGGGGTCATCTGCTACTTACTCAGCCCAAATTTATTTTCGTATGTTCAAAGTTCTGCCATACAACCTGTAGATATAATATTTTCTTTAATTAATTTAATTATGTCACATTTTTTATTGTTATAATATTCTTACTTTTTCAAAAAGGACGAACATCGGACCGCATATATTTCTCTCTAAAATCATAATATTGTGATAAAAAATATAACGGAGTGTTATCAAGTTCAGAGTTTATCTGTGTTACCATTCATTGTTCAACATTATTCTCTTATTTTTATTAAGCAAGCTCCAGAGTCTCAAGAGTAGACATCATCAATATACACACTTGCCAAATTTATTTATTCTTAGTTTATTGTGGCACGTATTTTTGAGGGTTTTATTTTATTGTCTGATACTTGAATACGAGTTGGAGCTCGTGGCTAAGGAATAACAGCTTCACGGGTCGATCTCTCTCTCTTTCATTTCATTTCATTTCATTTCATTTCATACAGACTCCTCCGTGCCTCGCAAAGGACGCTAAGCCGTTGGTCCCGCCTGTCATTCGTGGATCTTTGATAGTCGTACGGATCGTCAGAAGCCCAAAAGTCTGACAACCAGTCTTGTCAAGCGGTATCATATTGCCGTAGACACTTATTCAGTTCATTTAGCAAATATGTAGAAAAGCCAAAGAAGAAAAAGAACTATAAATCATATTCAATACAAAATGTTGTGTTTTACCCTACTTTGATTGATTGCATTACTATTACGTCCTTTTTTTTCCAACAATGTCATATGTTTATACCGACATAAGATATTTATATTCGTCCCCTTTTACGATCTTGGCAAACTTTGTGTTTCGCAAAACATTTCCTCAAGCAAAAAACATAAAAAATTCTAAGGACAAAAAACATACATCATCTTCGTGACACTATACAGGTTGTAAAAAAAACCTATCTTGCAACTAGCGATAAGATTTGCCATATCACAAAAAAAAAAAAAATTACTTATTTGACTTTACAAAAGGGTCAATAAAACACGATTCGTTTCGTTTTGCGTTTGCCTCATTAAACATGGCTACCCAAAAAAGAAATACACGAGAGCAAAAGCTAATCAAAATTGATTGTATAATATAATAATAGGTATAATATAAATTTATAATTGTTCCGTTATTTGTTTGATATCTTTTCCAAACAAAAAACGGAACAATTATGAAATGAATTATAATTGCTGAATATAGTGAAGCTTGTGGCTAAGTAATAACAGCCGTACGGGTCGATCAATCAGCCAAAGCTTTGCTTGCCGCTGATGGTCCGTGGATGGGTGACCATCTTAACATACAAGACCCCTTTGAGCCTCGGAAAGCACGTAAAGCCGTTGGTCCCGGCTGTCATTTGTAGATCTTTGACAATCGTTACGGGTCTTCAGAAGCCCGAAAGTCTGACAACCAGTCTTACCAAGGCGTATCGCGTTACCCTGTAACTGGGTTGTGGAGGTCCGATTGGCAATTGCTCTATGTAAAATACTGGTATTCAGCTGCATCAGGTTAGACTGGAAGCCGACCCTAATATAGTTGGGAAAAGGCCAGGCAGCATCTGACCTCCCACAATACCATTGGTTTACAATTTTTTTTTTTTTTTTTTAATAATATACTTGTGTACTACATAAGGTACTTTCTGATATTATCTTGATCATTATTGACATTGGTGAAGGAAAAAAATCGTGAGGAAACCTAGATAATTCTGAAATCGCCAAAACATCTTGAGCAAGCATGGTGATCAAACCTTCTCTTTATGAGAAGAGGCTTTTGCCCTGCAGTGCGACAATAATAGCCTGGTAGTATATACAATAAGGCGATATTTTTGAACCGGCTTCCCTTTTCAAGCTTATTTTTTCGCTACTGGTTTATATTTCTTTTTACGGCCTGTATTTTGTATCTCAAAGTATTGAGAAATTGCCCCTCTCAATGTTCTGTGAAAGCGTCGGATATCATCATTCCTTAAATAGATTGCTGCAATAAAACAATATACGAAAGTGGAAAATGTTTTTGTTATTTTCAGTCATCTTTTAGTAGTTTTCGTTTATGACTTACTGACGTACATTATGTCTCGAAGAAGTCTCGAAAAGTTTCTGTAAATTAAATGGACAGTTGTCAGTTAAAAAATTTAAACTCAAACTAGCAGGTTCATAAAGAGAAGAACAGGTAAGAAACTCAATGAACACTCTGTTAAAGTATATTGTTACTAAAAATATTAGTTACATCATTAATGTTGAATTTATAATGTTATGCCAACATAACATTATAAATTCAACATTAATGATGTAACAAATATTTGATGTTACAAGAATTGCATGTTAAAAGCGTCCAAAGTAAAGCAAAGAGAAACAAAAACATTAAAAAACCGTGGTAGCCATGTGGTAGCTAAGATATGACTATACTCCATTTGAAATAGGATTAGACATTTAAACAAACCTTTTTACAGTCCGTTCAACCGATTTTGACTTCTATACCGTAGGCATAAGGATGGCAATAAAAGCAGAAAAAGTTACACAATACCAACTGTCTACTGCAGCTGCCATTTGTCATGCCACCAACGCAATAGAAGTCAAAATCGGTTGAACGGACTGTAAAAAGGCTTATTTAAATGTCTAATCTTATTTCAAATGGAGTATAGTCCCAACTGGCGGCGCCCGTTTTTAAGAACATGATGTGTGCATAAATGGATCAGCACCATCCCGCTCAACCATTTTTAAGGGAACTAAACGATCCAAAAGACGTGCCACCATCAGCAAGACATAAGACTTGAGTGAGCATGAGTTGTAGGTAATCCAGGATGCGAAGTCTTTTGTTTCAAAGACTGGGGATTTTTTTATTTTTATTTATTCTCAGCCTATTGAAACTCGGCTGCCTCTATATTTGCTGAACGACTTTCTTTTGTCTACGCAGCCTGCCATGTCGTCTTATTTTTATCGAGTATCTTACTTCAAAGCTGTTTTCCTATCTTTTTTTTACTGTCGCAACTAATTACTTTTCTTGAATATCAGGAGATTTATACAACAAAGAATATGAGCCATTGTAACCGCAACTGTATTCATAGTTTAATTAATAAATTGAACAGTCATCGTTGCATTGTTAATTAATCATTTTCTTTATTGACATTTAATTTCAATAACGTGCGTGGGAAGTGAAACAAATGACATTTCATTATTGTTGTTATTTACTTTTCTGAGCCATTTAATTTAACAGATTTTGTTTTGATAACACAATGATAATGTTTTAATTAAAATCGGTTTCAATTGGTTTTAGGTCCCAACTGTAAATCAGTTGTACTCTGTGTATTATAAAGCTATAATTTATTTGCTTTTTAAGAAATATAATATAAGCATTCGAGAGAAAAAAAGTATTTATTTTACATTGCAAGACGAAGTAAATTAAATACGTATTCAGGCTACCGCAGACAGGCGCGACGCGACGTGACTATGGTGGAACAATTTCTACGAAAACTTCACGTAGGCCTGTCTACTGGAGCCTTTATTCAAGCAAACTCAAAAACCACTTGACCAGATTTATATTGGGTTCCAATAAAAAAAGAATAATCGAAATAGGTCGACGTGATAAAGAATAATCGCTGACAAAAAAAAAAGATTCCGATTGAAAAAGTCCTACTTTTTTAGAAGTCAGTTAATATAACTAAACAAAAGCTAGGGAGTTTTGTTATTTTCTTCAATTTAATTTAACAAAAATAATTAGTATTGAAAAAGGGACTCTTTAAACATTATAACAGTAGGTTCATATTACCGTATACCTTCGGAAACAAATGACTAACATAGCAGCAGAGGTATAATATTAAACACAAGTAAATTCTAAATTGTCCTGTCATGTCTGAAAAATGGCGAATCATTAATAAAAAGCTGTGAACAGTTTGTCACCTGTCTTATACCAGACATAAAGCTCTGGCCAGACTGAGGCGAATGGCGACTACACACGACGATTGTTTTAATGATTAGAAAGTCACGCGACTATGATACGAGTTAGCTGATTACAATCGGCGCGAGCGAATTTTGTACCGCATCCCGCGCGGGGCTCGTCTCAGTTTGGACAGAGCCTTAGTTGTTAAAGTAAGCAAGTTTTCTTAGAAAAGGGCTGTCCTTAATTTGATACGCTATCCATTTGAATTATTTAATGAATCAATGAAAATGTCCTTAGGAAACCTGATTTTCTTTTATATTTCTAAAAAACACATCTAAAGTTACGCGAAAATAAATGTAACTAATATCTCTGGCGAAAATCGCATGTAGCTACAATACTGCCGAGTACCTACCATAGGATATGTTTTATGTGAAAACAAGATGAAGTCGCAGGCAGAACCTAGTAAAAGGTAACACACAGCATATATAAAACTCAATATTATGCACATACATGGATTTATCAGCTAGTAGATTTATATCAAATTCATCGCCCGCTCCTCATTAACATGATAATCTGAAACAATGGGGGCGACTATTAATTAGGCTTTGTTTGAACAGATGTTATTGTTATTAATTGGAACACAAGAGTTCAAGGAGAACATGCTTGGATACAAGTACTTACAGTCATTGTTTTGGAGACCATCCACGAGTAACAAAAGATAACATAACGACTGTATTCGCCGAATGGTTAGGCAGAGGTGTACCTGGGGGCCAAGTCTACTAATTTACAAACGTGTCAGTGGTCTCACAATGATCAGTTTTTGACAGATATGCCATACAAAATCTCTCCATACAAAATCTAGAATTGGACCCCTGATATGTAGTACACCCACGTTTCACCAGTTATGTTTAAGTCCCATGTAATAGGGGGCGAGCCTATTGCCATCAAATCCAGACTTCGGGCTGCTACTGAGAAATCCCATATGGATAAAACCATAATACTTGGCCCGACCCGGGAATCGGATCCGGGACCTCATGCTCCGCAGTAGCACTATAAGACACACCGAAATTGCGAAAAACAATCAGCTGTTCCCTACATTTTGACAAGGTATGCGAACATAGTACAAAAACAAGGTCCGTGAAAGTTGTTCATAATGATGAGTACAATAACCCCTTAAGATATTTCGTGTATGAAAAGATACACCTTAATCCAGAAAACTGGCGAAAAAGTCGTTTCTCATTGAAATAGCCATCGCCGTCGGTCGTGGCCGTCGTTAATTTCTCAGATAAAGTAGGTCATTAGTATTTCGAATTCCAATTGAGATTAATTGCTTCTGCATATTTTAATCTGAAGCCTGGCTTTTGAAGGCCGGCTTCGACTCTTATTAATTTCCTTTGATTATTTGCCTTCGGAATTGATTTTCTCCACTTGTTACATAATGATAATGATTGATTATGTTTACTTACAAAAAACAATGCTTTACATTTCCGTAAGTAATAGGATTGGGCCTGGCACCCTTCGCGTACGGAACCCTAAAAAAATACGACGCAAAAGAAGCATTTTGCTTATGAACATTCGAAGCATTTGCTCAGTAACTCGAGCCTGTCACGTGGAGTCCTTGGGTGGTAATATATGAAAGGCACATTACATTAAAACTGATGGATTGTTATTGTTACATAACTTAAAAACTATTTTGTAAATTACATGGAATGCTGGAACTTAACATGACTGGCGAAACGTGGGTGGAACCTACTATGTTTTGGAATGGGCAATTAGCTTCATCCTTTTGACCGAGGGGTCGGCCCTTGACAATTCAAAAGTATCTGTAATTGGTTTATTTGAAATAAATGCTTTGAGTTTGAGTTTGAGGTGTCAGTATACACCTCTGCCGAATACTCTAGGGACTAAAGGCGTGATGATTATGTTGTGGATGAAGCACTCACAGGCCGCAGCTGCGATACCCTGGGCGTCGGGAATCCCCGGCGGATTCCCGGCCACCAAAGGCGCGGGCTTGCGGACGGCGAGCAATGGGTAGCTCGCCGTCCGATAAGGACCAGGCCCGGGTCGATAGCGCGTCGTGTTCCACGCGCACCTCAAAGAGATGTCAGCACACCTGACGGGGTCCGTTAGGACCGATGCCTGCCAGGGTTGCGGGAAAGTCCGAAAGGGATACCTGGACCTTGGCAACAGGCAACTGAAGGAACAGTCCGGGTTTTAGTCAGTAAAAGTCCGACATGCCCTTCCGCTCCGCCCAGAGCGGGAGAAGTCATACAATGATATGCCGCAACTGCGATTAAAAAAATGGCTCATTTATTTAAAAAAGTGCGCATCATTAGAAAACCAAAAAGCTTTAAGAGGTTCATTACTTTAAAAAATTGGTTTACGTTAGAAGGTCAATGAAATTTTTAGAAGATCAATTAAATATTTTCCAATCAAATAAAGCTTACGAAAGCTACCAACCCCTACTATTTTAACGACTAATAAAATAAAATAGTGCAATATACTGCTTTAATACTCCACCCATTCTTACAAGTATATTTAATAGGTACAATTATATTAGCAACGAGCACCATATATTCCACGTATTTATTAATACTATACACTCAAAGAAAAAACTCCATAAAAATTGCAAGTATGCATGCAATATGCTACTAACATAGCATACATTATGGATCTTTAACGCTAACTATGCGTCATTAAAAACCATAATTTCTCTCTGACTCACAACTTTCTGTGCTCATACATTTTTTTAGGGTTCCGTACGCAAAGAGTGACAACGGAACGCTATTACTAAGGCTCCGCTGTCCGTCCGTTTGTCAGAGGCTGTGTATCTTTTGAACCGTAATAGGTAGACACATAACTACTATAGTCGCTATAACAACAATAAAAATAAAATTTTAAATGTTTTTATATACTTATTTTTTAATTCTTATATTTAAAAATATAATTTATATGTATCTTAATACTCCAATCTGCCTAGCCTTTTCCCAACTATGTTGGGGTCGGCTTCCAGTCTAACCGGATGCAGCTGAATACCAGTATTTTGAAAATGGTCAACCATCTACGGACCAACCCCGGCAAGCGTAGCTTAACCTGATGGATCGACCCGAGCGGCTGTTATTACTTAGCCACGATCTCCTCACCTAATTTATATGTACGTAAAATGAAAAAAAACTAATTTAAAGGGGTCCCCATACAAAAAACATGTTTGTGTTGTTTTTTCGGCGTGTCTTTTTACAAAAGTTTAAAAAAATGTGTTATATATTGTACGGTGACACGAAACCCTTCGTTTGCGAAGCACTCGGCTTTTTCTTTCATTTCCCGATATAAATCATAATTTCAATAGAAAAAGAACTATTTCTAGTTATAACCATGTGTAGTTTTATCGGTACCTAGGCTTATTAAAAGTTTTATTATGACTTTGCAGTAATAAATCTATTGTTTATGGTTGACCTATTACTCACTATGTCACAGGGTGCGCGATTAGCAATGAATTTACAATGCAAGCTTTATGGGTCACAAATGTTGGTGGCCAGAGTTATAGCCACCAATGAACAAACATTTCAATCAATCAACTCAGTCTATCGCAATCCACAGAGGCCTCTCCCAGACTGCGCCACAACACCCTGTCCTCCGCCTTCCGCATCCAGACTGTCCCAGTTACCTTTTTTAGTAAAAAAGGCGATAGACATAATTATAGTACTAGAAATAGGGACCTATTAGTTCAACCAGGTTTCAGACTGGCTAAAGTAGACTCATCTTTCATGGGGTACTGTTTAAAATGTTACAATAAAATCCCTCCCCACATACTTCAACTGAATGAGACGAAATTCAAAACTTGTATAAAACGCACACTATGTAGGCAGGCATATTATAAGTTGGAGGATTACATTTCTGATAAAAATGCTTGGCTTAATGCTGGTCCTGCTCCACAACCACAACTAACTAATTAACATTCGAAAATGCTGTTGGAGCTGCTGAAGATTGTAAGACTATCTTTGCATTGTATAAACTCAATCTCTCCTTTGTATTATATAATTGCACAGGTGTGAGTATTATGTACTATAGAGCTACCATTTACCGGGTATTTTGTCTTTCATTGACTTGAATGTGCCCTGGCGGCTGGAAATGTCATGCTCACTCAAATATCTGGCTGATGGTGGAGTATGTGTTGGATCATTTATCTCCCTTCAAAATGGTTGAGCTGAATGGTTCTGATCCATGCGTCATGTTCGTGAAGGGGCGCCGTCAGTTGTGACTGGTCATTTCTTAGCTGCCATGGCTTATTTTAATTTTTGAATTGTTCTTATTTTATAATTGCGGACGCGATGTTTATCGATCCATCTGCTGGGAGGCGTTCCACACCACTTTCGTATACGCGGCTGCCCTCCTGGACTTGTCTGCTCCACCGACCATTGATCCTTCGATAAATATGGCTAGCCCTCTGCGCCTATAGCTTGCTTACTCTGCAAGCTAGGTCGGTAACTCCGGTTCTTTCCGGATAATTTAATTTCTGATTTTATCCTTCAAAGAAACACCGTATAAACATTTGCGGTATCAATATCAAGTGTCATCCAAGACTGGTGTGCGAAAATATTTATTATTTAAATACCCGACTGAAATTACAAGTTTTTAAATAATTGATTTTCATCATCGAAATTATTTTAGTACTATCAGTAAAGGGCTCGTGGCTAATTTATAACATCCGCACGGGTCGATTGAAGGTTAATCTACGCTTGCCGCGGTCGGTTCGTGGATGGGTTACCATTCATTACAAATCGAGAACTCACCGTGTCTCGGAAAGCGTGTTAAGCCGTTGGCTGTTTTTATAGATCTTTGGCAGTCGTTACAGGTGGGCAGAAACCCAATAGTCTGACAACCAGTCTTACCAAGGGGTATTGTGTTACCCAGTAACTGGGTTGTGGAGGTCAGATAGGCAGTCGCTCTATATAAAATACTGGTATTCAGGAAAGAATAAGTTAATTGGTTAAATCAAAGGATTTAACCAATTAACTTATTCTTTCAATACAATCAATCTGCCTAACGGTTTCCCAGTTATGTTGGGGTCGGCTTCCTGTCTAACCATATGCAGCTGAATACCAGTATTTTATATATTTTATGTAAGGCAACACCATGATCGAACAGAAGGGACATTTTTCAGCAGTAAACACATACTAGCTGATGAGGGTACGTTCTGAAGTCGAAGGAAAACCGACACTAACTTTTAACAACCTCTTCGAGCAAACAACTTCTAACACCCTCACCAACAAATTAGTAGGTAGGCAAAGTCATTACGACCAGTAAGTAGGTAAACCGTAAAGTAGCCATTAATGCAAGCTTGCCGTGCCAATCGGCCGCCGTAAGACCTCCTGCCAAGTTGACCTAACCTTAATCTCATTGTTGACCCGAATAACAGTAAACCAAGAATTGTTAGAAGCTTTGTTTTGTTGTTTATTAGTTTTTGAATTCAGAAATCTATTGTTCTTTGCAAGGATAGAGGAAATTGTTTCTCGAAATTCCTGCTGAAGTGTATTTGTTTTGCTTGTTCAAACTTTCCTAATTGTTAGTAAGACTGTGTCAATTTTGATTGAAAGATCAATATTAAAATGTGGGTCAGGATCAGATTAAAATCTTATCAAACACGGTTGCATTTCAGAAGTCTTAAGGTACAGTCACGGACTTTAATTGATAACCCACCTTCAAACTTTTCAATTTTACAGTTTCATACATTCACGAGATTACACGATTAAACACGAACTCAAACCGCACGCTCGTAAACAAGATGACAAATAAATTACTTATCGGAAATAGTCTTATCCATAGAGGTTGACTAATAAGTTCTCAATGATATAAATAAATAAAATGTTGCATTAAGTTTATCCAATCTATTTGATACTGACCTGAAAACGTATCTGAAGACAGTGACAGTTGAAATGTCGATGTCAGAGACGTTAATTTCGAATTTGCCGAAATGACTATTGATATTTCTCCGTACGCTAACGTTACTATCGCTACGCTTAAACAATCGTTGCTAGGTTACTGTTGCTAGACCTGCAATTGGTTGACTTTGGGTAGTCACTGTGCTGTCAAGTTTGTAGTTCTGGCTCTCAGGTTAGCCAACCGGTAAAGTTATTAAATATAATTTTCTTCTACTAATACGAAGACATTATGACTTTCCATGTCGGGAACCGAATAAACCCGATTTGCATTACACGGCTAAAATACGAACAGTGCCAGGTGGCTCATCAATTAAAGTCCGTGACTGTACTTTATGTAGTATAGTCGTCTTATTAATGACAGATTGAACGGTTCAAAGTCAGCCTCAGGAGTCAATTTTGTACCAACATGAAACATTTACCCAAACACCGAATATATTCAATAGGAAATACAACATTCGTTTTTGTTTATGTTAAACCCGAAAAGGGGTCATTGTACTCATCATTTTGAACAAATTTTTATATGGGACCAACATTGAAATCGCGAAAAAAAAATCAGCTGTTCCATACATTTTGTCGATAAGTAAACTCAAATGTATGGAACAGCTGATTTTTCTTTCACGATTTCAATTAATGTTGTATAAATGAAATTCCGTGCAGTTATTACATGAAGTTCCTCCGCCTCTGATTTGAAGTCAAAATCTTGGCAATAAGTTTCTACTAAGCACAGGCATGTTCTTTTTCTTTCATTGTTAAAATCGAGTATTTCTTTCTCAGATTTCAAAGTGGAAGGCTATCCAGTCCTCGTCTGGTTCCACGGAGGTGACTTCGTGCGAGGCAGCCCTAACAATGTCAATCCGTTCCAGCTGGTGCTAAAACAAAGGGTAATAATGAAACTTTGCACGTAATCTATTATTTTATTACAAC
This sequence comes from Lithophane ornitopus, assembly GCA_948473465.1. NCBI lineage: Eukaryota > Metazoa > Arthropoda > Insecta > Lepidoptera > Noctuidae > Lithophane > Lithophane ornitopus. The sequence goes on along the minus strand of OX419632.1, from coordinate 10,394,186 downwards.
TTTAAATGAGAATTGACCCAGTTGAACAAGTTTGAGGGTTGTGTGAAATTCATGCAAAGATTGTGTGAATAGGTGATATACATTTTGAAATAGATCAACTTGAACATAAATTCAAACTTAATTTTCGTAGTTTCGTCTGAAATGAACCAATTTGAATAATACTTAAGCCAATAAATAATAACTTAAGTTAGTAATCATTTTAACAATACGCTACTAATTTAGTACTAAATAGAAATGCATATTTCAATCAATATTACTAAAAACCTCATACATACAAATTATATCATGATCCAAAATAACTTTCATTTTCCATTCCCAGGTAATATTCGTATCAGTAGCCTACCGGCTGAACATCTTCGGATTCTTCTCAACCCTCGACAACGAAGCTTCGGGCAACTTTGGTCTCCTCGACCAGGTGGCATCTTTAAATTGGGTGAAGAACAACATTGAGAGCTTCGGAGGAGACCCTGAAAACGTCTGCATCATCGGCCATGATGCTGGGGCAGTCAGCGTCACCCTTCACCTTATATCCTCATACTCGGCAGGACTCTTCCAAAAGGCTATTGCAATGAGTGGAAACGCACTGTCATCAGAATCAGTAAACATAGCAAGAAAAGAAATTGTGACTGTCGACAAAGTTGCAGTTGCCTTCAGTTGCTTCCGAAAACCTACCTTCCAATTACTTGATTGTCTTAGAAGAGTACCTGATCAAGCACTCCTAGATATAGCCGGACCAGTAGCTGAATGGAAACCTATCGTTGATGGCGGTTTCAGTAATATAACCAGTCCATTCTTACCAGAACTGCCATCCAAGTTGTTCAAAGACGAGATTTTCTCTCCAGTACCACTTTTAGCAGGATACACGAACATGGAAGATGGACTGCTACTAGAAAAGGATGAGAGCGGAGATTCTGGTATCAGTCAAAGAGAATTCGATTCTATGAGAGAAGAAATCATTTTGTCTGATATCACTGTAGATAACAGCTCTTGTTTCACAAATCAACATCACATACAAGATGCTGTTGCATTCTTCTATAAACCAATCCCTCATACTACAAATGAAACAGTTTTGAGAAAACTGTTCGTTGATTTTTACACTGATAAAACACATGGCGCTACTACGTACCAGCTGGCCAGACATATTTGTCCGCACGCCCCAGTATTTCTTTATAGATTTGATCTGAAACCTTTTTCTGACATAGCTAATGAAGGTCTCCCAGAATGGATAGGCGTCCCTCACAATTTCGACTTGATCTACACTTTCGGGATGCCTTATTTAGCCATGCCTGAAGACCTGAGTAAATGGGACTACAGAGATAAAAGCATTTCAGAAATCATAATGAGGATGTGGTCAAATTTCGCCTGGTATTCAAACCCTACAAATTCCGGAGTAATTATAGATTGGCAATCGTATGAACTAGAGAGGCCCGGATATTTGATCATTGACAGAGCCAATTTTACAATGAGTACCCCAGCTACGGTTAATTACAAAGCTTTCGAGTTCTGGACAGACTTTTACCCAAAAGTTGTAGAAATTGGTACAAAGTGTTGCAAGGAAATCTTAGATGATTCCGGAGCGAAGTCGATTTTCTCACATAAAATTATACACAGTATATTATTATTGTATTCTACTTTAATTTTACTGTCATAACGAAGGAATCAACGTCAAATCACGGTTATTTTTGTATAGTCTATTGAAAGATGTATTTTAAGTAAAGCAGTATTTCGTCAATACCAAATGAAATATTTACCTTCCAGAGAAATTATTCGTGCAAATAAAATTCTTTAAAATGTTGGTGTTGTTTTTTTATAGAATTCGAAGGTCATGATTTGACAGATTCAGTATGGTAAACTTGAAGGTTTTAGGGAATTATAGGAACAGAGAGGATTCGTCACAGCAATGATGGCAGCATTTTGTGGTCTACAACCATAAACATGCGAGATTTAGAGAAACTGATTTTGTTGAAGAACGTCGACATTCATGCAATAATAAAGTTTATACGTCATCGCTTTATCGGTCTGTAATATAGGATTCCTGGTAGCTTAGTCAGCTTTATAGCTGACTTTATGTTCTTTGCTTTGTTTTCAAGGCATTCAACGTTTAGGAAGTCTACCGTGAAGTTCTTTCTCGGTATTTTCTTTTTTCGGATTAATACAGTTCTCCAAAGGAATTTCAACTGGAATTACCACGGTATTTTTCTTCTTAGTGTAGATATTAAAAATAAAATGGTACTTATACATTAAAAAAATAAAAAAGCACTTTTGGAACACATTTTAAAGAGTTGGAGCGGATGCAACATTCCAACTCTAAAACGTATACGGAAACGAAACCAAATTCATTCCTCATGCATTTCATGGCATACTTCCAGCGCAATAGGAAAGCGAACTAAAATTTTATTGGAAAAATAAATTGTACAAGTACATAACCTATTTCTAAACAATCGTTTTCGTGCTTAGAAACCATTAGTCACTAAACTTACGAACGCTCGTAACGTTCAAACGTCAACCGGAGCGATAAACTGTGGAACAGCATTTGGCTAATATTTCTGCACTCCATAAGTCTTGAAAATGTAACTTGAAAATATATTATATAGGTATTATTTCCTACTGGAGAAATAAAATAGAGGCGAAAAGTCCGCCCATTTTATGTTTTGTAGTGTATTTTTTTTGTATGTACTTTCTAATAAGGTATAAATAAATAATTTATGGTCTTGGGAATTTTTACATGCACATGATCATAATCATAATCATAAATCTTTAATTTCTCAACATCATATTACAGGCACAGGTTATGAGATGCACAATCTTACATAGAGAAAGGTGTCTGTGGTAGGGGGACCCTGAGTTACAGATCACCCGGCTCTCATACTAGAGTCAAGATAAATGTAGGTATCATTCTTTTTTTTGAATAATTGAAAAAATTTAGAGACTGAATCCTAAAATAGAAAATAAAATAATAATGAGCTTAAAATAATTAATAATCTAAATAGGGAAATGAATAATGATTATGTGTGTTGAATGTTTGTAATTGTAGGTGTGTGAGTGTTAGTGTGTGAGTGTTAGTGTATGGGTGTTAAGAAATTGGTTTTATTAAGTTTTCCGTGGCAATGTAGTCCAGATTTAATAGCAAATAGCGTACTTTTCTTTTACAAATAGTTTTTGATGAATAATACAGACATTTATGAGACTTTTAGCTTGCCTATCTTTGGGATGAAACTACACCTGCAAATGCAATGCCTCTGGTATTGCAAATGACTGAAGGCGTACCATAAACATAACATAACATCACGCCTGTATTACCCGAAGAGTTAGGCAGAGGTATACCCATAGTATACCTACATTTTTCCAGTAATCACTTTGGCCTGGGAATCGAACCCAGGACCTCATGCTCCGCAGTAGCCCGTGCAACCACTAGACATACGGGGAAGCCAGGCCAGTAACCAATTATCATGAATTATCTGCTCGTAGTTTCTATGTCCAAAAATTGTACATGCACACAGGCTCCTCCCATGAACTATGAAAGCTTGAAATTGGCTAATGAGCTTAGGTCCTCTTTTTCTGCTAAAAAACATTACCCAACTTCTGGGGCAGTCGGGTAAAAAGATAAGATAAGTCGATTGTTAAAGAAAAGGGAAAAATTTGGACCGGAAATCCTCGCGAAAGTAATCTACTATTCACCGTCAAAGACTTTAGGAATAGTATTTCTCACTTAAGAGCCTATACAACCTCAAATTGCTTAGCATGATCCTCCGTTATGTCGAAAATACTGTAGCATCAATTTTGAAATAAATATATTTGTGTCAAAGTTGAGGATTGATGTTAGGTTCTATGTTTGACGAAAACACGATTACATAAAAAAAATCTATAGAAAAAAAAACAAAGTCACCTCTAAACGAACTATATATATATACATATATATACGCCCGGTTTTGTTCGATATTGATAACGACAACAGGTAGACGTTTGAAATAATGACAAAATATGTAGTTATATATTCACTTTAAATAAATAAAATAAATAATTAAATTAAAATAAAACAAATACTAAACAGGGGCTCGCACACAACAGACATGACTTTTTTCCCGTTTTTATAGATAATGGTACGGAACCCTTCGTGCGCGAGTCCGACTCGCAATTAGCCCGTTTTTACCATCATTTTCATCGTTAAAGCAATTACCTCAACTATTCGAGCTTTGGAGCCGCCAGCACCCCACTCCGCTCTCACTCAGTCCGCGAGTTGTAGGTCGCAACATGCGAGGGAGAAAAATGTGAATTTAAGCTGAGATGGTATAGGCTCTTAATAATGAAGCGAAAAGATAATAATAATGAAGAATGTTAACTTCAGTCATTTATTTCCACCATGGTTTAATTAAAAGAGTCTTTATGAAGGCCCCATGTCCAGGAATTTAAGTTTTTTTGATAATTATCGGGCTATATGATAACAGCCGCACGGGTCCATCGAAAGTTAAGCTACGTTAGCCGCGGTCAGTTCATGGATGGGTGACCATCCATTACATATCGAGATCCTCCATCCCTCGGAAAGCACGGTCGGTCCCCTCTCCATACAAACGCTCTCGCCTGTTTTCTCTCTGGTGTTCCGTTATGATGATACATTATCTGTAGAAGCACTAGAACCCTCAGAAAATGCTCAAAATTGCCTGTTTATACCGTTGTCATCAGAGGCCTACACCCTATTAATGAAAAAAAAAAACATAGGGGCACAGTAAATATCCTTCTTATTCAATTTATAAAATATCTTTTAAATTGGTCCAATATTGGAGGAAGAAATAGACGAGAGCCGAACCTCGAATTATGACTTTTTGTATGGAGAAAAGAATGAAACTATTTCCTCCTAAGCCGTTGGTCCCGGCTGTCATTCATAGATCTTTGACAGTGAAGTCGTTACGGGTAGTCTGAAGCCCAAAAGTCTGAAAACCAGTCTTACCAAGGGGTACTGTGTTACTCAGTAACTGGGTTGTGGAAGTCTGATACGCAGTCGCTCCATGTAAAATTTTGATATTCAGCTGCATTCGGTTAGACTGAAAGCCGTCCCCAAAACAATTGAAAAGGCAGATTGATTGTGATGATTAATGAAGCAAGAGCGTATTGGGAGCTCAGACCAAATAAAAAACCAAGACAGACCGCTGCGAACAATAAAGTGAAGCATGCTAAAACCACACCACCGCTCTGTGCATACACGCTCAAACGCACACATTTACAACCATTTACAATCAAACTACACCAAAATATTTGCAGACATGTTTACGAAACCGGCCTCACATCACTGTTGACAGCGCTCTTTCTTGGATTGGGAGTACTTAAATCTTTATCCGGAAAAAAATACAGATTACACTTTGGTACATATCGCTAAGCCTATGAAATCCATTTTATGAAATCAAATACACGTGTCGTATAAAATGGACACGATAAGTTAAAAAGAACAATATACAGTTTTCATGACAAGATTATATTCATTTTAATGTTCATTCCTAATGTCTTAGATAAAAGAAGATTTTGTAGCGCTTGTGGTAATAGGCATGGATGATGGTACTACGGTACTACGCTTGCTTGGGAGGTAAAGATTTCGCACTAGATATTCGACAATATAAGCTGGGCAGTTTGTCTGTTTGTTTTTGTTATACAGGTATAACATGATCGTCTTGTGAAAGGCTCGGAACCGGTTTAGAAAATACCGTTTAATACTGGTTTATTTCGGTTTCTCTCCGAACTTTTCTAAGGAACGCTAACGTTTATTCTGTATCAGTAATTAACCGGTTTATTCGACGAGCGGCATGTCGGTAAAAGCATTGCAACTGTGACTTCTTGTGAGGATGCCACGCTGAATAAAAACTTTAGTATTAGCCGGTTTATTTTTGTACTCTAATCCTGTAAATCCGAAAAAACCTTTATTATAATACTCTACTAAATACCGGTTTTAAAAAAAAACCGGTATATGCGAATGAAACCGATTGTAAAGGTTTTTACGTCAAGTAAATTATACCGGTTTGAACATTTTACCGGTATCTGAGTCTTGCTATTGTGTTCGGTCATCGCCGATAGCAAGGCGATTAAATATTAATCCACTAATTAAAAAATAACTATAATATATCTTCCTCAATTTAAAATCCATGCATTATATTCATTGACGCATTTTCCTGTGTACATTTAAACGCCTTGTGCAATAAGCAGTATTTTTAATAACAACATTATGCAATGATCTTTGACATTTCCATAAAGAATTCTCGTACATGTCGTTCTTCCGGGAAGTAACTAAGGCACTTCATACTTATTTGATACCCTATTGTGATGTTTCTACAACCAAATAAAGTAGATTTACCCTTTCTTGATTACCATTTTGATTCCTTAAAACGATATCCGGTCAAAATGTCGTGAGGAAAGTTTTGAATATGAAAGTAGATGACTATAAGAGTAGGGGAAGACCAAAACGATGGATGGAGTGTGTGAAGGATGATATGGCTAGAAAGGGGGTGACTACAGAGATGGCGACTAATATGAAAGTATGGATGAAAATTGGAGTTGCGACCGCGCACTGGAAGACGCAGCGTTGGAAGGCCTCCCACAAGGAAGAACCATGATCTTGTAAAGGCCCCAGGAATCCACTGGATGCGGGAAGCACAGAACCGGTCGAAACGGCGGTGCTTGGGGGATGCCTCTTTCCAGCAGTTAAAGTCTTTCAGCTGAAATGATTATGATGATGGAAAAACTAAAAAAGTGAAAAATAACTTTAATTTCGGAAGTTGGTGTCTTTGCTTTTCAATTTTCGTTTTTTGCCACCGACTTCCGAAATTGAAGTTATTTTTCACTTTTTTTGTGTTTTTTTTTAAGTCGTTGGTTTTGTTTTTGGAAAACATTTTTATTTTTCACTTTTTAGTTGTGGTACCTACCCCACACAAATTCGAATACCACTACCTGCTATGTAAATAACAGTGACGGAATCAAATAAAATATCGTCTACATAGACTAAGTGGGAAAAATACGTAATGATTGAAGCTTACTCAAAAACTACGCAAGCAAAGTTAATAAAATTTTGGGACCACCTAAAAAATTTTGAACCTCCTCCTTTTTAAAGAAGTCGGTTAAAAAGACATGTTGCGCCGACCTCAAATAAAATGGGATAAGAGCAAGAAAATGTCGCTAATGATGATGAAAAAAATATCAAGGCACTGAACAAGAAAGTACAGGCTAAATACAAATACACACGTTAAATATAAATACAATACGTTTTTAAAAATAGAATCGTTATTTTCATAGTCTGTAAACAGTCAGCTATAAAGACATGCCATATGCTACGGAGTAACAAATCTACAAATTGGTTTTGATAAAGGAAGTATAAATATCAGCTGATAGCGTAATACTCTCTCAGTAAAATTCGTCATACCTTAAGTTAGTACGATTAATAGTATAGGTAGAATACAATGAAGCTGTTACTACTGCTTTGTGTTGTGTTCGCTGCGAGTGGAATAAACGCTTATGTGAGTACCTATTTTTACCTGTTTAATAATAAACATTGTAATTCGTTTTATACCTTGACTAGAGACCTCCATTTATAAAGGCATCCATAACATAATCCGGTTAAATAACAAACAACCTCCTCGGTTAATCTGCGAGATGAAGATGAAGGAGAAGAACTAAAAAAAACACCTTGTCATATCTCAATAATGTTCCACATTCTAACAAAAACCGGATGTGTGCAGGAAGTTGAGTTTTGAGTTTGAGTTCTCGGCACGATTTTAAACAAATATCCCAGAATAGGTACTCCCAACTTAATCGTTTCAAATATTGAAGAGGCTTATCAAGGCTCATAGTCTGATAAACATGCTAAAAAACCCATTGATGATTCAGACTAGCTACCTATTCATCATATTCTTGACTCGACGACGCTAGCAGTTGTTTCTGTAACGTATTATCATAAAGCATAAAAACAAAATTCGAATTAATTGAAACAACATATTTCCTTCCCGCAGGTGGCCGAAGTAACAGACATATTGAAACTAACACAAAAAATGAATCAATACGTCACAGATTGCATCAACGAAGGAGAGTACGAAATAAACATGGATGATGTCACTACAATATTTTCCGGTGAACAAAACAAAGACAAGGCAGGCATGGAGAAAGTAACCCGTTGCTTCTTCCATAAAGCAGGCATTTTGGAACCAGATGGAAAATTAAACTCAGATGCTGCCATGGCCATACTAACTTTAATAGGAGTTGAGAAGACTGATGCTGAAGAACTTCTCCAAAAGTGTACCAGTATTACTGGTTTTGACGCTAAAGATATGGCTTATGCGATCTTCAAATGTTTTGACGGTGCGGTTAGAAACTGAAGTGTGCATAAATTCCTTTTCACTCGTTCAGGCTACTGGATATATAAAGAATATATGGGCAAACCGGGTGAATTTTGTCGAAGCTCTCATACTAAACATGTCCAATGCGTGTGTCCAAAGGTGTAACTTGAATAACTGAAAACCTAAAAAATATAATCTTTTACCATAGGACATGGGATGAACGCAGAAATTGCGAAAAAGAAGTTAGCTCCTCCATACATTTTTAGTCGACAAAATGTAGGGAACAGATGTTTTTTTTCGTGATTTCAGCATTCTTATATAGTTCAGGTTTTCAATTATTTCATACACCTAATAAACATTACTTCATTGCCGGCTACACGGCAGCCTGACCATGTAAAAGGCGTAAATCATGTTTTGATTATCCTAGCAGTATTCTTATTAGGTACTTATATAAAAGTTTATTAAAAATAAGTTTTTTTTTTAATCCCCAGATTGTCTGCAACTTAATTAATGGTTTGATCATCAAAATCGGTCATTTGGAACATAGCGATCAGAACATCAATGACACTGACATGTCAATGTTCCTCAGCGATAATGACACTGACAGCTCTTGAACGCCGTTTCGATGTGCTGATCGCGTTCAGTTTCATTGGTCAAATATGGACATAAATCTGTTTTTTTTATTTAAAAAAAAACATGTCGTCATTGAGACCGATATTTAAGCCGAGTATTTCTATTTTCATAGTTTATAATAATATAGGTAAGCACATAGCCATTCCTCAAGATGAGGTTCCTTATGCTCTGCTATGAGTAACAGCCGGTTTGGAATTTTGCCATAATTGCCATCGTTGGCAAACCATGACCACAGCACGTTGTACCCAAAGACGTTTAGGGAACATAATATAGCATTATGTATACCTCTACATACCCCATGCCCCATGGAGCGAACCTATTGTTATTTTAGTTGTTAAAAAAACCAAGTAATTCAGAGGATGTAAAGTTCACTCATCCTCTATAGAAAAGGGAGGATCCTCCGACCAGGTGGATGTCGTGCCTGGCGAGCAATATAAATGTGGGTGATTCCCTTCCCCACGATACGAGAGACCTAAATACCGCGGTAAACTCTAATGGCGCGATGCAGTATTTTGTGTGACGTCAGGTCTTTGAGGCGTAGTTCGCATATGGCGATGTAGATGCCGCCACAAAGAAATAAAAATTGTTTATTCATAAACAAAACGCACATTATACAAAGTACATCAAATACACACACAAGGTAGTGAAAAGCCTCGTATTCAAACAATAAAAAATTGTCAATTTTATACATTGCTTGGAACCATAGACAATAGTTACATTCCGTATTAAGTTAATAACTCTTTGGATACGCCTACATGCCACTGTGGCGTAGTAATTAAGCGTTTGTATTGTCTTTCTGGTAGGTGTAAGTACTAACATTAGTTTCTAAGTCGTGTGACTAACCAAATGGACAATACTATGGAGAAAAAAAAAAAACTTTTATTTTTCGTACCTTATGGTAATAAATAAATAAAAGTTTTTTTTTTTTTTTACACCAAACCCGATTGCAGAGTGGAAAAATAAATACTTTTGTAACAAACAAACAACAAGAACAATTAAGGCGTGGGTCGCATCTGTAGGGTTTCTTTAAGGAAAAACCCAATGATACTATGTCCAAACCGAGAATCAAATCCAACCCGACGGACACTTTAAGTGGTGGAGTGGACATTATCGACCAGGGAATTAAAATTTAAAGTCGTAATCATGTCTTGGATACTTCAAAGGCTTTCAAGTAAAAAAAGTCCTAATTTAACAACAACAGAGGATAACTGGTAAAACATGTTAGCTTTGAAGTGATCAGAATTTGCATATTTGGAAAAATATAATTATAATTCCTATAATTAAACCTATCTTCAAAGTTTTCCTTATTAGAGTTAGGAGCGACGCACTTACTTAAGAATGTGATCAAAGAAATCTTGTAACTTTTGCCAGCGGCTTGGCCCGCGTTTATATCGAAAATTATTCGGGACGTACTACCGGGATAAAAAATATAATTTGTCCTACACAGGTCATGTTCTATCCGTTTACCTTTCATCCAAATTCGTTTAGCCATTAAGGCGTGAAAAGGTAAAAGACAGACACACAGACAGAGTTACTATCACATATTATATAATATTTGTATGGAAGTATAGATAAGATAATAATTATAGATAAGATAGATAGATAGATAAATCGTTATAGGTCTCGAGTTCGAACCCAAGGCACCTCTGACTTTTTGAATTCATGTGTGTATTGAATAATTTTATCACTTGCTTCAAAAACGGTGAAGGAAAACATCGTGAGGAAACTGGCATGTCTGAGAGATATTTCTTGACGGAATGTGAAGCCAAGTCAGAGGCTCATTGGCGGCTTTAGAACTTTGACACCAGGTTAGTCACTAAATACACGAAAAGATGAAGAGAAGATAAATCGTTTATTTGGTGCACCAAAAGACAGCACAACAGGACACAACAATATCACGGTTAAATACTATCAAATGACCTTAATAATAAAAAAATACCGACAAGGTAAACAACTACAATAAACAAAATACAAAGCAAAAAAAGACAGATTTTGAAGATACATTATGGATTAAAGATAATTTATGATAAGTCAATGCACGGCAATGTTAAAAAGCGTAGGATAGTTCATTTCTAGACAACACTAGACGGTGAAACCAGATTAGATTCTAAAAAAAGACGTTGGTCGTATGGTAATAAAGCAGTACAAACGGTTGTGGAGCCAACGAAAATTGGCCTCGTAAAATTGTTGAGGAGGCAACTACTAAAAGGCCTCAAGAAGGACTTTGCTGAGGGTGAGAAGTGTGATCGTGCAAGATGATAGATAGTACAGGAATGTAAGTGTGACGTGAAACGTCTTCTAGCATCGGATATACTTTATTTACTTTGTCGTAGTGAAAAGTCAGGTTTAATCAATCAGCAAGGTTAGTATCAAGGTTTAAGACAGGGGGAGACTCTTTTGTTGCATCAATACTTGTAATAATCACCATGATGCGTTTGATTTTTCCACCTTGATTTTACTTCAATCACAATGTAGAAATACCCTAAGAGGAAAATGCATACCTACTCCTTCTACAAAGGTCGATGTATAGGTAAGCATTACGACTTACGAGTATTCTAGTGACTAGGGCGACGAGTCATCAAAGGAAAAACACCTGGAATGATTGAAAGGTGTCACTAATGTGTAAAAACTGTGCATCGTAAGGACAAAGTGATGAATTTATACACTCCTGTCAAGTAGGAATCCCCTAGTACATAAATGGATGAACCTTTAGTAAACCAGGAAATATTTGTGGGACAAACTATTTTCCGGGTAGGCTTAAAACTCTAGTTCCGTATTGCTAGCACGAAATTTAGATGGATCTACACACAGTAAAGAGTTTTTCGATACCCATTTCACGTTTAATATGAATAGAAAGAATATAATATAAAACATATTAATGGACAAAGAAATAATCAGAAGGTAGTAGCAAAGAATAAGGAACTACAACAGAAACAAAACAATCGAATATATCATACTTACATACCTAATAATGTGGCGTTCAGCATAACCTTTAACGAAAGGGTTACCAACTCCGTATTTGCTATGAAACGAGTGTTTGAGTAAATTAGTTTCATTTTACGATTATGTCATCATCATCTGCAGTTTACAGAAACCTTCTGCTGGACCTAAGCCTGCAAATAGACATTGCACTCCAAGCGTTGTTCGAACACTCTCATCCATACATTCAAAAGAACCTTGAGAGATCTTCCGAAAATCATTGCTACTATAGTGCCTCCCTCAACTCAATGGTGGAACTTTCAACGTTTCTCCCTTTTCAATAGTGGAACTTCACTTCCAAATGTTTCTAAGTCCTTCAATATTATGCAAATTATTGGTCAGTTTCATTAATTTTAAAGCGTTACAATAAACACATGTATTTGACAATCCGATTACTGATTCGCAGTCTCAACTCAAGACCACGTTTCCTATTTGTGCCAGCAACCACTTAATAATGTTTTTTTTTTTTGCAAATGTTTGACCAACATTATCAGACTGGTCCAAAACAATGATCTCTGTAATTTTAAATACTGCGGTTTTTTTTTAGCTATTCTTAGTTTAAAATTCAACGCTAATATGGAAGTCGTTTACAGTTATTAGTAGGTCAGACGTGATTCGCACTTCACAGTGAGATGTTTGCTTGCTCGATATGACCCGTTAACGTACTAGACAGAATTCTGTGATAAAGCAATAGACAAGTCACTAAATAATAATAACCCTACCACAGCGGTGGGGTTATATCTCTACTTGACGTCGTGAACTCTGGGTTTGTGCCGGAAGTTTTCTTTACCAAAACAGGTCTCGGGTAAGGACCCAGACCGAGAGCATATACCCGCAGAGCAGCATGTGGCGAGCTGTTAGGCAGTAGCAACCCCACGGACCCTATCTCCCGGGAGAAGTCTTGTTTCACCTCTGGCTTGCTTTTATTGACCGGCTGGAGTGATCACTGAATAGGAACAGAGCTCCTATCTATATCTCTTAGAAAATATATATATATATATATATATATATTTGTTTAAGACATGTAAATGATACTTATTCAAGTTATGGAAGAGCGGTGTCTCCTAACACAGGCATATTTGCTTAAAAGGAGGCTCCAATCACTAGTTGTTAAGGTTTACTTGTAAGTAAAATAAAGTTTTTTTTTTTTTCCTACCTCTTTCCTACCTTTATTGTTTATTCTGTAAATAGGATATTGGAATCACTTATTGGCCGGCTATGCTCGGAGGAAGGAAGTATTCCAGTAAGATGCTGGTAGTGGGGATTTTTACCATCTTCCGGGCGCTGGGATTGTCCTGATAGCCGTGGAATACCTTTCCATTCCTCAAACACCTCAGGACATGTTGCCCTCTTGTCACTCCCTAACTATTTGCTAGCAACAGTTACCGGGGCTCATTGTTGAGTGTGCAAGTCATCCCCTGCCATTTTATCCGTGTTTATAATATTGGTCGGGCAAGGGACAAAAGTTCTTTAATAGTTCAAGGTAACCAATCCACAATAGCCACCCAAACCCATAGCCCAATACATTTTGTTTCCATGTCCTGCACCGAGCGGGTATTGTCCTTAGATGCACTCACTTGCATAGTGCATGCAGGGATAATCGTCGGTTTTTTTTCCCGCATTGTTGATTCAACTCACTGTTTAGCACTGTTGTTGGGTTCTTGTTTATATGTCCATATGCACGGTAAACTTTAATTGCGTGATGCAGTATTTATGTGAGGTCAGGATTTTTGTGTGACGTCAGGTCTTTGATGCGTAGTTCGCATGTGGCGATGTAGATACCGCCATAGCACCAAGAGTTGAAAATCGAAGTGTTTTTTTTTAAATCCCGCAAAGATATCTCTCGGGCTTACCATGAATGTCCTTAGTAACAAATAGTTGGGTACCTATTCAAAATTAAAATCATAGAACTGGTTTTAGAAAAGAATAAAATTATGACTTATAATTTTATTTTTAATAAATTCGGTCAGTGGGTCGTCTTAGTTCTTGTTTACCTCAGAATGAAAAAGTTGATGTTTGTTGCCAATTTAGACAGTATGCCAGATAGGTAAGTACCAATAGAAAAATAATATACGTAGATGTATGATAGAATCAATAACGAAAGTGCGCAAAGCACCCAAATAAACACGCAAAAAGTGGGTAAACTTATGGTTGGAACGGTAGAATAAATCAAATAAACATAAACACTAGTAAACATAACAACAAACCGGTGTGAACTCACCACAGGTGCTCATACAGGCAGACTGAGTTTTCCTCAATCAAGTTTTTGTTATTTTTTGTACTCAAATTGACGGTATAACCAGTCGCTTTTTAAACGTGGAACTGAGTGCTCGTTTTTTGAATTTTAAAACGAAAATCATATTCGCAAGATTGAAGATGCTGGTAAGTTTAATCTAAAGATTTAAAATTGGAATGATTTTTAAAGTGTGTTTCCAAGCCAGTGTTTATTTTTTAAGGTTAGTTTATGAATTTGTGCTAGTCATGTTATCAATGAGTTTTTATATTAAATAAAAAAATAGGTTGTCATTCATAAAGTTAGATGTCTAATTAAAGATAACGTTACGAGTTATGACTAAAGAATAATAATGGCTGATGTTAGTCACAGATCAGCAAGATGGAATGATGCGCAAAATATTCATTGCGCATATGAATTTTTATTGTACCTATTTATGATAATAATTTGCAATATTTATGAAAATAATCCATCTTTTTTTACAGCTATGTTTTTAAGTTCTTGTTGTTCTTGTCTTCCTAATAAAAATTTAAAAAATACGTCTAAAAAAATCTTAAGAAGTTTTTGAAAACCAAAGCAAAACTTGATCTTGACGAAAGTCTAGTCAAAGCTCAAAAAACGGTTTTAATGAATATATAAGTACATAAATATGTCGTAGGTAGTTGCTATAAATTGCAAAAGGTCAACCGGTTGAGATAAACACTGTTTATAAATATTACTTAGTGAGAAGCAGGTGCATAGCTAATTATTAAAAACTATCAGCACCCTAATGATAGTCCGTGTTAAAGCCATGCCCCGGCTGCTGCATCCAGGATTAGCTACAGACAAGAGAACTCTTCAACGGTCAACAGTACAGACACGATATTTTAGACAGTTCTACAACATTCATTGCGTTATTTACGTTGCTGCGCAGACAAATTTTTAGACCATATGCAGTAATGGATTATCAATCCTATCGGATATCCTTCGAAATGATTTAAATTGTGATTGATCGTGTGTTACACGATTAGGGTATCGGTCATCTTCAAAACTTGGAACTGCTGTAAAAAATACAAGTAGGTATAGTAAGTAGGTATCTCTTATTTTCGTCCGGGTGTCTAGACGAGTCTATCATAAAAATATTTATTCTCTCTCTATTGCTAAATTGTAGTCTATCACAAGTCATCAGTGCTGGACTTACCCAAAAGTTGGGCTATAGTAGGTACCCGATTCTCCGTCCTCCTAATCCCGACCCCTCAGTCCCGACCGCTTATAAGTTCGTTGGTCCATCTAACGAATTTTCGTCCGGGTGTCCTAATACTTAGACGATTCTAACATTAAAATCGAAAGACGTCTATTGCTAGTCTGTAGTCTATCACAGGTCATCACTGCCGGACTTACCTAAAAGTTGGGTATAGCACCCGATCGATTCTCCGTTGTATGACAACGGAGGATCGATTTAGGTTCGTTGGTCCATCTAACTAGGAACCCACCAGCATGGGTTCTACGCGTTCCGTATTACGCTTGCCAATATACGGTTTCCAGTCAAAGGCTAGTAACTCTACTGGCCATCGACAGACATGAGCTCACTGTCACTTTAGCTTGCTAACTTAGCCAGCAGTGATTCCATTTCTTTGGAATGGAAATTTCGACTGTGGCGGCATCTACATCGCCACATGGGAACTACACATCACACTCATTTCGCGCAAAATCCTGCAACGTGCAAGCAGAGTTTACCGCACGACTCGAATACATATACCTACATATAAGTATACAATGTCCCGACATCAATCGTTGGGCAGTTGCCCGCCAGACGGACACCCGTCTGGTCGGAGCATCCTCACTTTTCTATAGAGGAGAGTGAACTTTACACCCTATTCCTCATACCTCGACTTTTATAAATGGTATGGATTTAATCAAACTGTGCAGTTGATGAAGATCATTCTGATCAATCAAGTTTTAAGCAGGCTTTTAAATATTCAACTATGATCTACACCCAAGTCAATGTAATTTATTTCATGATTTAATATCATGAAATAAATTACATTGACTTGGGTCAGGTTTGAGCACTGGCGGCCCAGTGATAACGGCCGCGACTTACGAGTTGTAGATCGTGGGTTCGGACCCATACAGGCACGCTTTACTTTGTGCACATAAATTATTTCATCACCACTACTCTCAAAACGGTGAAGGAAAACATCGTGAGGAATCCAGCATGTCCTAGAGCCCAAAAATTCGAAGACCTGTGACATCCACCAACTCGCACTGGGCCCGCGTGGTGAATAATGGCCCAGTCCCTCTTACAGAAAGAGGAAACCTTTGTCCCAGTAGTGGGAACACTATAGGCTGATCATTCTATTATACTAAAGTTAGAAAACCAATTAACCCACTGCATGCATCACAATTTTCAGATATCAGTCCTAGTTTTGGTGACGTCATCAATCGTGGCGGGTCAACGCGGGTCCTTCGCGGGCACAAGACCCATTGGGTTCCCTGACACGCCAAACAGAACCACCACGACACCAGATCCTCTTGGAAACCGGTATTTTTTTTTTATTGATTGAATATTAAATTTTGTCTCATCAAGTATTTTTATGTTTTGTTTCCTTATTGTATCAGTTTAAAGTGTATCTTAACCGATTGATAAATCATTTTTGTATAGTTTTTAAATACTGCCTCGTTGGTCTTGCTTCCACGACTGCTCAATATGCCCCATGCAGCATGGGTTCCTGAGTTCGATCCTCAGATCGGGAAGTGTTGTTGAGAATTTCAATAGCAAACTGGAGCCTACTCGGTATACGAAGAGGCCCCTTTCCCCTGCAGTACAATAATAGACTGGCATTATTATTATAATTTGAAGTTTTGTCAAATAATTGTGCCCGGTAAATGGCAATAGGCATAGCTTATAGCTAAGTCGGGTTTTGTTTTTTTTTTAACTTTTTGCTTTACCCCAGGCAAATTCGTATACCTCTACTTGCTAGTTATGTAAATAACAGTGACAAGGATTTATATCATCATCAATAAAAAATGTATGTTGATGTGTGTGAGTGAAAAAAAACAAGAACACAACTGGCGAAATGTGTGTACCTACACGATACGATACCCCGGCTACGCCGCTAGAGGCCCTATTTTTTTTTGGCCTAGCTGGGGAGATTCTCCCCCTATCGACCACCTGTTAACCCTTTTGAGCCAGTGGCCGACAAATTCTGATAATCTAGCGACAATTTTTTTGTGTTATCAAAATTAAAATCCCTGATGGTGGCCGTGCTCCGTGAGAAGCTCGTGGCTAAGTAATAACAGCCGCTCGAGTCGATCCAACAGGTTAAGCTACGCTTGCCGCGGTTGGTCCGTGGATGGGTGACCATTTTCACATATCGAGACTCCTCCGTGCCTCGGAAAGCACGTAAAGCCGTTGGTCCCGGCTGTCATTTGTGGATCTTTGACAGTCGTTACGAGTCGTCAGAAGTCCGAAAGTCTGACAACCAGTCTAACCAAGGGGTATCGTATTACCCAGTTACTGGGTTGTGGAGGTTAGATAGGCAGTCGCTCCATGTGAAATACTGGTATTCAGCTGCATCCGGTTAGACTGGAAGCCGACCCCAACATAGTTGGGAAAAGGCTAGGCAGGTTGTTTTTTTTTTTAATTTTGAAATAAATATTATATTAAAGTTGAGGATTGATGCTAGGTCCTATGCTTGACTAAAACACGATTACATAAACATTTCTCTATAGAAAAAAAACCAAAGTTACCTCTAAACCGCGCTATAAACCGCTGGTATTCAAAAAATACTTCAAATTAGATCATGAAACTTTGCATAATTACTGAACTAACTATAAAGCAGGTCTTAAGTTTTTTTTTATTACTATTATTTTCACCGCAAAAAGCAATTGCCAAAACTATTTGAGGCTTGGAGCCGCCAGCACCCCACTCCGTCTCGCTGTCACTCAGGCCGCGAGTAGTATGGTGCGACCGAGATAAAAATTGAATTTGAGCTGAGGTAGTATTAGGTGGCAGGTAGTATTACACGGATGAATATTTATAGTAGTGCTTAGTAAGTACTTAGAACACTTTGAAAACTTAAACTTAAAGTCATCTTCCAATTGCCCTTTATATGTATAACATGCGCAAACACACACCCCCTGCACAAACAGACACCTCACTACCACATACTCTCACATTCACACTCACACACACACAAACACACACAGTTACACCCCACACACAAATCATATAAAATCCGTCCATTAAATCTCACATAAATCATAAATCAAGAAAATACTTTTGTCTTAATTTTAAGTTCTTAATTTTATTTTATTTTTATTTTTTGTTTACTTTAGTCTTTTAATTTGCTTTTGTCTCGACTTTTTGGAGGTAGGCGTTAATGACTGCGACACAGTATTTTACTAATGCAGTTGTTATCGAACACATAGTTTCTGTAAACCGAGATTTTGTTTCAATAAATTATTATTATTATTATATTATTATTATAATTATTATAAATTATTATTATATTATTATTATAATTATTATAAATTATTATTATATTATTATTATCATTTATTCCTTTTTCAAAACATAATTTTTACATTTTTAAATATTTTTATAAAAAAACATAAAAAATAAAAAAAAAACATTTAAAAATATAAAAACTAGTAGCCCATCGGCACCAGGATCAGGGTCCAAGCTGCCGGTGGTCAGGGCTCTAGAGAGAGGAACCTCCTCACTATGCGTGCGGTGTCCAGGAGTACTGCTTTCTGAATCAAGCCCTTGACCCAGCCGCGCAATGAGAGCCTCCTGAGATGTTGGTCGAGGCTCTTCGCTATTAAGCCATTGACCGTAACGATTATCGGTACAATGATTGCAGAGTCCACGTCCCACATGTCGACAATCTCGTGTGCTAAGTCAAGATACTTGATTTTTTTATCTTTCTCAGCTTTCACGAGATTCTCGTCATGAGGGACAGCGATATCAACAATCATTGCACGGCGCTCTCGTCGATCTATCACCACAATATCAGGCTTATTGGCTACAATAGTCCTGTCAGTGATGATAGATCGATCCCAGTACAATGTGGCGTGACCATTTTCGAGAACTGGGTCGGGCACATACCTGTAGTATGGTACTTCATACTCCACAAGGTTGTACTGCAAGGCAAGTTGCTGGTGGATAATCCTAGCTACTAGGTTGTGTCTGTGCAAGTACTCGCCGTTAGCAAGACGAGAACAACCGGAAACAATATGTCGGATTGATTCACCGGGACAGTGGCATGCCCGACAGATGTCAACCGTACCGTCCTTGACAATATATTTCCGGTAATTATTCGTCATGATAACTTCATCCATAATTGCACAGACAAAACCTTCGGTTTCCCCGAAAAGGTCGCCGAAGCGTAGCCAGGATACAGACGCCAGAAAGTCTACTTCAGGCCCATGGAGAGCCCGGAAAAAGCGTCCGTGTAGCTCTTTGCCTTGCCATACTTCCTTACGGTCGTTAGTATCAAGTACTGTAGGTTTGCGCCAGTTCTCTTTCGCCAAGGAGAGCGGGGTAAGGCCCTTGTCTACTGCAACCACATCTCGGTGCATCCCCACGTCAGTTTGAAGGAAATATTCCCTGAGACTGCAAATCTCGCGGTTGTGGAGGGTCTTGGCATTTAAGAAACCACGACCCCCACACTTCCGCGGGATGTACAGTCTCATCACTGATGACCGTGGGTGATGCATCCGATTTGCTGTCAGTAGTGTACGGACCTTCCTATCCAGGGCGTCAAGTTCCGTCTGAGTCCATTTGAGTATGCCAAAAGAATACATCAAAACCGGCATGACCCAACCGTTGAAGGCTCGCACCTTGTTTCCGCCTGATAAAAGACTATTTAACACTTTATTCAGGCGGCCAAAGAAGCGCTCCCTCAACGATTGTTTCATGTCGGCAACATTGATGCCTAATGCTTCCGACATACCCAAATACTTGTAGGTTTCGGTTGAGGAGGATCTAAGGTGTATGGAATCCGAGAGTTGGGTTCCCACGGATTCCATAATCCCCCCTCGCTTTACATGCATGACTGCACATTTGTCCACACCAAATTCCATCCTGATGGCGCTACTGAATGTTTCTGTTACCTTCAGTAGCTCCATCAGTCGCAAATTGTTGGGGGCGAAGAGTTTCAGATCATCCATGTAAAGGAGGTGAGATATCACCTGACCGCCCCTTCTCAACCGATAGCCTAGACCTGAATCCTCCAGCAGTGTGCTTAGAGGATTCAAGGCTAAGCAAAACCAAAGTGGACTCAAACTATCGCCCTGGAATATTCCCCGCTCAATCCTGATCGGTTCATCGATCCCCCGTATCTGTCGACATCCTGGATAGAGAAGGGTTGTTCTCCATTGCCCCATACACGACATCAAAAAGGTACGTAGAGTTGCGTCTATTTTGTACAACTCCAGCACCCTAATGAGCCATGTATGTGGCACCGAATCATAGGCCTTCTTATAATCTATCCAACATGTCGACAAATCCTTCCGGGATCTACGCACCTGTTGGCTTATGGCCATGTCTATAAGGAGCAGCTCCTTAGTACCGCGGGACCCATTCTTACATCCATTCTGAGACACAGACATAATTGAGTTGCTATAAATATGTTGTGCAATTTTTGCTCTAAGAATGGATGTAAGAACTTTATAGACCGTCGGTAAACATGTAATTGGTCTATAGTTTTTAGGTTCCGCAGTACTACCCGATTTGTGGAGCAGGTGGGTAACTCCTGTCGTAAAGAACAGTGGTAGCGACCCAGTCTCTAGAGATGACTGGAATTGCGAAGCTAAGCAGGCGTGTGATCTTTGTAGCCATTTAATCCAGAAATTGTGCAGTCCGTCCGGTCCTGGAGATTTCCAGTTAGGCAACGGACGGACTGCACGGGCCACATCCAGGGGACTGATGGTAATGGCCTGCATGTCCGGTATTGAATCACACGCCCGCTCAACAGCACGCATCCAATCACCTTCAGTGTGACTGACGGGCACCGACCAGATGCTTCGCCAAAAAGCACTCATGGTCTCATTATCTGGTGGGCGCGCGTCAGTCAAACCTTGAGTGGGAATGGGTCGCTCCCATGCTCTGTATACCCACCTTTCATCGCTCTGGAACATACTGTTCTGAGTGTACCGGTCCACTCTTCGCCTATACCGACGGATACGGTTTGCCCATGCATAAACTTTCTGCTTCAGGAAGTCGATGCGCTCTGTGACACAGGAAACATATTCTCGAGGACTGATACTAGTTCCCGAGAACGCCCGTCTCACAAAGCGCATCACCCTTGGGCGTGTATTGCCCTCCCTGAAGCAGATGAGCTTCCCGATGAGTACCCTGGCCTCATTAATACGACGCTCAATCCTGCACTGCCAGGCTGGTGCGGCAGGTTTCGGTCGGACAGCTCTGTCAGTGTTTGGAAATTTGACACGAGCAATACGACATGCCGCAACAGCCGTGCAATACAAGATCGAGTGTGTATCGCAAAGGTCTGCGCTACCTTCAATAAAATTTGGTAACAGTGCATCCAGAGCACACACCAGCGCTCTGTTTCTTTTATTCATGGGCAAACGTGGTAGCCGCGGTCTAAGGTCAGGTGATGTGAACCGGTACTCACGGATCGCATCCTCCAGTGCGGTCCCTAATTCCACATTGCATAGGTTATCTGCAGATATAGCCCTGGCGTCCTCCTCCTCATCATGTTGGTTTTCCCGCAGTGGAGCTTCGACAGGGGCATGCATGACATTCTGGGATGGAGGAGGGTTGCTAGCAGAGCTACTCTGCATTTCCGAGCGTAGCCGATCAAGTGTAGCGTTATCCAGTCTATGATTGTTTAGAATGACGCGCACCTGATCCGACAATCGTTGGGTCGAGACATTAACGGCAGGTTCAAGCACCTGAAATAGAGAGAGCATCCGACCTCGGTACGCTGTAAGGTTAATTCCTCCCTCAGTAGCCCCATAATATGCGCGCATCACATTTTCATTAATGGACTGGGTCCATCGCATGCGCGACACATTTCCACCGGCAGCGGGGACCCTGGTCGGGGCCTGTTGGCCTCGAGGTCCCAAGCCCGCTGGTGGCCGTCCTCTTCCTCGCCGTTGTGGTGGTATTGGTGACGACGGTGGGGAGAAAAACTCGTCGCTCGAGCTCGACGCAGCTGCAGCGACCGGTGACACGGCGCTCACGGTTGCGGCGCGTACCGGCCGTTGCGAGGCGGAGCTGAGCGACAAGTCCGGAGATGGTGGGTGTGCCTGTTGTCGTGCTCTGGCTCTGGTCTGCATTCTACATACTCACATGAGACTGACATTTATATTATAGTCTATTATTTTGGATATTTTTATGGTTCGGTTTGATTTGGTTTTCATCTTTATTTCCATATGGTATTAGTTTTGTGGTTTTTAATTGTTAATTGGATCTGGGCTGTGAAATTCTTGCTATGTTTTATGTAAAAAATGTTGAGCGTAAAAAATTTTTCGTGCTGACTTTGACAGATGCCATAGAGTAATTATTATTATAATTATTATAAATTATTATTATATTACTTTATTTTATTATTTTACAGTTTCGGTGAAGGTACGCCACAAAGACTACCAATTGAAGCAAATGGCGACTGGGACCTCGTCGATCGGCTCAGCAAACTGCCCATAGACAAGCAACCTTTCTGGTTTATCAACTGGCAATCATATGAAAAACATAGGAAGGATCCACAGACTTACCCACAGAGGCCCAATTCTTTCGTGGATCCTATTGTACCCCCCAATGTGAATTCTAGGCAAGTGAACAACGGAATTTCAACACCCACTCCTGCGATTATTGGCACTGAACCAACTGTAGTTATTAACAGGTTCGGTCCTGCTACTGTTCCGATTCAATCCAGTAATACTGTTAGTCCTAGTGGTAATTTTAATAACAATCCCAGTTCCAATGTTTTTCCAAATGTTAATTCTAATGTTTACCCCAGTGAAAATAGTAATCCCACTTCTAATGTTTATCCCACTGGTAATCCCATTTCTAATGTTTATCCCACTGGTAATCCCATTTCTAATTTTTATCCCACTGGTAATACCAATTCTAATTTTTATCCCACTGGTAATCCCATTTCTAATGTTTATCCCGCTGGTAATCCCATTTCTAGTGTTTATCCCACTGTTAATCCCAATTCTAATCTATATCGGACTTCTAATCATAATTCCCAATCGAACTACCGGACAGTTACCAAAAATGGTGCAACTATCCAAACGACACAAAAGCAACAATGGGAATCCTACTTCACCTCGTCAAATGTGGGTACCACCACTTTAAAAAAATATTCAGAATATTACCCACAGACGGATACCTATCCGTCCTTTTAGTTAGTCTAGTGTGTAAGAAAAACAAATATTTAATTTAATAAAACATTTTTATTGACTTTTTTAAATAAATAAAACTTAATTACTAAGCGTATTCTTATAACTAAATCCTTATTAGAATGAATATAAATAAAAATAGTAAAATGCAATCAATTGTTCATTTTATTTGACTCAAAAACATTACATCGTACGAAGATGTTGTTTCAAAAAAATATTTTTATAAAAGTATAAATTATTGTACAAAAATATTATAATTCAAAATATCCAATGATATTTTTAATGGTGTTGCCTAATTTCAATAATAGTAAATTGCAATGAATGTTCATTTTATTTGATTCGAAAACCTTACCATCGTACGAAGATGTTGTTTCAAAAAAATATTTCTATAAAAGTAAGTAGATACTTATAAATTATTGTACAAAAATATTATAATTCAAATATCGAATGTTATTTATGGTGTTGCCTAATTTCACTTTGTATAAAGTAATGACGTCACTCTTGTGACGTGGCTTACGTCCTAGTCTAGATTATTTGAAGGCTTTGACTGTATAGACATCAAGGCACTACGGAGCTAAGTAAGCACAGCCCTAAATGTTATCTAAGTTTACAAAAGCTTAACCAAATACAGAAATTTTTAAAAGAATTGCCAATAATTGAAAAACAATAATATATGAAAATGTAAAAACGAAATTTACATTATTTGAATAAAGGGCTTGGACTCAGAAAGCGTTACTCCTGGACACGGTACGCATAGTCAGGAGGTTCCTGTCTCTAGAGCCCTGAACACCGGCAGCTTGAACCCTGATGCTGATGGGCTACTATTTTTTTATATTTTTAAATGGTTTTTATAAAAATGTAAATAAAATGAATTATAGGAATACAACATTTTTGCTTGTATTCATTTAATTATTGCTTATCCCACAGCTTTTAGTAAGATCTCATACTAACGAAAAGGGAAATAATATTTATGATGTAGATATCATAAATAAACAAAAGCAAGCACATTTTACAGCAGTATAAACTGTTTTGGAACCAGTGATTCATTCAAAACGGTACATTGACTCTAACAAATGCCTATATTTTTATTAATTAAGCTACATTCGTGTACATAATAGGAATATACATAATTATTATGTAAATGATATATGCGAGCCTTAATTCGATAGCACAATCCAGTAAACTGGATAATTTTTGAGTAAGTATATAAACTTCAGATTTCCTCAATTAGAATTAATATATTGGAGTTTTTATTAAAAGGTGAAATTATATAATTATTAAATTGTAAGTAACAAAAATAGTTCTTGTCTGACTTTCGTTTCTACATTGGTTTAATAAAAATAAATTGCTTTTTGATCCATTCAGAATCAACAAGATGTGATATTATTTGAGTTTTAATAAATGCCTCCTATTTAAAAACATTTAGAACAAAAACTAACACTTGAATATTAGATAACTGGGACACAACAGAAAGCTCCATAATATTATCAATAAAAATAATTATACCGTTTGGGTACATATTCGAGCAACACTCATAAGTACAATAATCACAACAAAAAAAAACGTTCACTCAAAGTACCTAAGTTATAAAATAAAACCGTTAAACAGTTCAACGCCCTAATGATACATACATAAAAATAACTGTACATTATATTCGCAAATTATGATACATAATTTGGCTGAATAATACTATTTTATTTGTCGGTCGAAAACATTATAAAAGTAAAAATTAAAAAAAAAAAAACAACGAAATCATTGGCTCAGACTGATTTTGGGTACGGATGTGTGAGAAACACTCGAGCTATAAAAATACATTGACCTCAAAACTTTGCCAAAAAAAGCTTTAAATAAACCAAAGCTCGTTTTTGTCAAAATCTGATCAGTAGTTTATGAGTCTTCGAACTTCCATACAAACATACATAGACCGCTAAACTCATACCCCGCGTCCTATTTAGAAGCGATCGTCCCGCGAATACACGAACTTTTTGTTCGGTGAAACAACGCGCCGACAGAGGGCGCTTTCCGATTTTCTGGACAAAAAGTGACGCACGCGACCGATCGCATCACGCGACGATCGCTTTTATATCGGATGCGGCCATTTTTTCTATACGATAGTACTGCCATATTAAAATGGTTCAAAAAAGGTAAAAAAGGTAGGCGTAAAGGCACATGAAGTTTTAAGGCACTTTCATTATTGCCAATTTTACGAATTATTATAGGGAAACATTTTCAAGATTTAGGAATAAATGTTAGTATTTGAAAACAAGATGAAAAAAAAAAACAAGAATGTCAAAACAAAACACTACTCAAAGAAAAATACAGATAATTTGAGCATTTGGAAATCAAATAAAAGTAAGGATTACATCACAAGAAAGAAAAAATGTCGAGATTTCAACTTCAAAACTGCTCAAACTGTGACGAATCTGGAGCAGGACGCGGGACACGACCGCGCGTCATTTGTTTGAATGATTATGAAGTTACGCGACTATTCGCGCCAGTTAAAACACCTTACAAGTTATTTAAAACAAACGGCGTAAGTGGACTCCATCCTACATCCCACGCAGCATTCGCATCAGTTTGACAAGAGCTTAAAAACATTTCCAAACCATTCCTCACACATCTTTACCCAACCTTTTTTATACAAGTTCAGTATTACCGTGTTACAACCAACAATGAACATAAGGCGATCATGGTTGTCCAGCTGAATGTACTGGTTGCTGAACCAGAGGTTTTGGTTACTGACGGCAACCTAAAGCTCTTGTAATGGCAGGACTTTTCGGCAGTTTCGTTTGATACTAGCTCTGTGTAGTTCGGATAGCTTTGGATCTGCATTGGCTGTAAAGAGAGACGAAATAATTAGAATTAAGTATTAATATTATAATCATGTAATAAGTACTGTATAGTAAAAAAACGGCCAAGTGCGAGTCGAACTCGCGCACGAAGGGTTCCGCATCTATAAAAAACGGCAAAAAAAAACACGTTTGTTGTATGGGAGCCCGCTTAAATATTTATATTATTCTGTTTTTTAGTATTTGTTGTTATAGCGGCAACAGAAATACATCATCTGTGAAAGTTTCAACTGTCTAGCTATCACGGTTCATGTGATACAGCCTGGTGACAGTCGGACAGACAGACAGACAGCGGAGCCTTAGTAATAGGGTCCCGTTTTACCCTTTGGGTACGGAACCCTAAAAAAATTTACCTGAACATAAGTAATCAAACATATGGAAGGAACTACTGAAACCAAGTCTTCAATTAGAACTTATTTCAGCAGGTTATGTAGCAGTTATCTTTAATTTTCATTTTAAAACAGTCTATAAAACCATATAAAAGTTGATAAGTTCCTTACCACTCCATAAGTATCATCCCTCTTCTTACAGAAGGTCATATGCATGCCCTTGTACAATGTCTTCTCAATTTGTTCAGTCAACAATGGCTCCGCCCACGGCATCTCGTTCAGGTGATCCATGAACGATTTGTTGCGGAATTCTGGAGGCTCCCAGATTACCAGCCCCTCTGAAAAATGAGAAATAATTTTAAGAAGCTGAACAATCTAACATGAACGAATTCTTTATTTATATTCGTGTAGAATTAACCCTTTCTCAAACATGCTTGGAAATTCGTGCATTATTTGAGAAAAGTACTATACAAGCCTTGGCCGCAATCAAATGCCTCGGTTTAGCCTCGGTCCACATTTTCACGATCGTCCATCCATAAGGACGGGATTTACATCAATGGCCTAATTACTGGCCGCGACAGTAATGTACTATAACGAACCCAAGAGTTACTTGTTCTTCTCGCTATTATGATAATTTTTATGTACTGGACCATATCTGGGAACATTCTGGTTACGGATAATGAAGATCAAAGTTCCAACTTCTTTTGACTAAAACATTTTGTTTTTTTTACGAAAACATACAGGGTGTAAGGGACAGCCCTCCGCAAATTAACACTCCGGAAATTTTCTCAGGTTTGTTTTTATTTTTTGCTTTTTTTTTCAGTTACATTTCCTTTATTTCAATGTAAAATTACATTCTCTGTCCGCAGCACTTCGTTTATATGTAAATAAAACAGCTAAAATAAAAAAATCAGCAATGTTTGTTAAAATACTATAGCGAACGACGCGTGAAGCTCAGAATTTACGCCACGGGCTGTGCGGTTCGACGGGAGTCGCATTAAAGTAGGTAAGTATAAGATACTTACTCATCAAGCCAACTCCTTGGTCGTCGCCCTCCACGCCTTGCTCCCCCCCAGTTTCATTCATCATGCGCTTCTGAGCTTCAAGATCTGACAGTGACGAGGATGCATCAAGAGGTGGCAGGTTCTCCCAGCTCCTGAAATTTGTTGAAGAGATTTATGAGTATAGGATACGCATAGGCTAGCAAAATCAAAAATCAACCTGCCTTGACTTTTCCCAACTATGTTGGGGTCGGCTTCCGATATAATACGAAACCACTCGGTCAGACTCGTTGTCAGACTGTCGGGCTTCTGACGACCCGTAACAGTTGTAAAAGATCCACGAATGACAGCCGAGACCAACTTCACGTGCTTTCCGAGTTACTGAGGCGTCTCGATAAATAAACATGGTCACCCATGCACGGCCCAACCGACCAACCGTTCCCTACATTTATGCATTGAGCTGATGAAATCTTATCTATTCGAAATAAAAATAATTATAAATGTTTAAATACTAACCCAGAAGACAAGAAGATATTCTCAACTTGCATGAAGTTCAATCCATAGAACTCCTTGACCCCAAACGTTTCGAAGAACTCTTTCACGGGTGTCATGGAGTAGCAACCTGCTAGTTCAGTTCTTGGGTAGTATAGGATGAACGATAGGCACATTTCCTAGAAAAAAAAAAAAAATTGTAAGTGGTTATTTTATAAAATAAAGGATTTATCCTTTGTCACAATTTGAGAGAGATCTACCCATTTACCAAAAAGAGCATTATACAATAAGCAATTTTTTTTACACCTGATTATCTAAGCAAATGAAAGCTGTTGTGTTACCTGTTTAGCAGAATAGCCTCCCAAAATAGGTTTATCTTGTGAAGTACTGTCATAGGTACATTCTGTGATCAGAGTATCTCCTCTCATGAATTTTCTTCCTCGGGGTACAATGCGGGACTGTTGATAGTGAGAATCGTAGAAGTTTTCCTGAAAAGTTCCCAAAATTAATTACAGCTCCATCTACTGCCGTTAAGAAAAACTATTATGTCGAGCTGTTACTTAAAGATTATAACGCCATCTAGTATCGTTTTTGTAAAGTGGGAACGCAAGTAGATATTTGAAATAGTGTATAATTTTGTTAACAGATGGCGTTTAACGTAATGAGAATATTTGCAAAACGTTTTTAATATTAGTATTTTTATTTACCTCTGATATTCTGGGTAGTTCCTGTGTGCCTCTGATATGTTTTAGGGAAATCTTTCTCGCTGTTCTGTGAGCGTGTAGAAGAACTGATACTATGTTGACACCGTCTTCTGGTAAAGTCTGTAAACAAAAATGTTATTGTTTAAGTTTTTTTCTGAAAGAAAACGTAATCAGCCGGTGCAAAGAGCAAAATTAATATAAAATGGAGTATATGTTCTACCAGTTGGCTTCTCATTACTGGATTCTTTATTATTTGATTCCCCTGTTCATTAAATATTTAGCGTTTAGTTACTCCACAATGGCTAGGATATGAATGGTTATACGCTAATGTCTACAAACATCGTACATACATAGTACATAGTATGTTGTTTTTTTTTTGTGAGAATTAGACAGATTCATTTTTAATCACATTTGGCTATACCATGCTCATCTCAAACTCAATTAGGTCGAAGACCAAATGATTTATTTTTTGCCTATTTTGTCCCACTGCTGGGCAAAGTCCTCCCTTTCTCCTTTCCTCCTCTCTGTCTTGAGTTAGTGTAGAGTTCTGAACCAATCCTGTCCACCAGAAGACAGAAAGGCGAATTTACCGTATAATAAGTAGGTACTTATTAGCTTTTGGCCCGCGGCATGTAGGAAAATATCCTAAGGGAACGTAATTACTACCGGGATTAAAGTACCCTATGTGCTAATCCAGATTAAAATCTATCTGTGTGCCAAATTTCGACCAAATCCGTGCAGCTGTTTTGGCGCCAATGCGGAACATACATCCAGACAAACAGACAAAAATTCTTTATTACTATTTTATATGTATAGATTGCTACCCACCTCCTGAGTACACTCAGTGCTACATATCCCAACAGTTCTGTATTGCTTCTGTTTCGGCGGGATCACGTGTAACGCTGATATCATTATACCAGCGCCAACGAGAGCTGCGTCGTGCTGTCTGAGTGAAGATGTGTAGTGGACTCTGATGCCTGAACTATCGAGGACTGCGGAATAAAGGTGGTGGTAAGTGTAATGCAGGGTATCAGGAACAAAAATTAAAGAAAATAAACGAACATTAAAACCCAAGGAAGGTCTTGGATTCAATTCGTTATTGGGTTTTTCCATCTAGAATTTCTCACTGCCATCCTGAAGTCTGGATTTGTGCCCGGTTGACGGCAATAGGCTCGCCCCCTATTACATGGGACTTAAACATAACTGGTGAAATGTGGGTGTACACTTCTGCCCAATCCTTCGGGGAATACAGGCGTGATGTTATGTAACAGTAAAACCTTCCGGAACCAAAAGGCAAAAATATCTATCAAAATCAAGTCATTTATTCAAACTAGGCTGAGAATCAGTACCAACTGTATCCGATACAACGATATCCTTGTAAATAACGAAATAGCAGATTCATTGCAAGCAGAATTCCGACACCTTTTCGGAAAGAGAAGCCTTTCCTTTGTAGCCACGCGGAAATATTTTTCTACCATTTAAATTGTTTCTCAATTTCTGCAGCAGATTATATTATTAATCACTAGCTGCACCCCGCGGTTTCACCCGCGTAAGTCTCGATCCTGTGGGAATATCGCGACAAAAATTATCCTATGTCCTATACCAGGTCATGTGCCTACTTTCATCCCGCTGGACCTAGGCATCTTCCAAGCACCGCCACTTTGACCGGTTCTGCCCTTTCCGCATCCAACGAATTCCTGCGGCCTTTACAAAATCACCGGTTCGCCTTCTGGGAGGCCCAAAGACCACTAGTGCCGGAAGAAGTAGCGTCTTCCGGTACGCAGTCGCCACTCCAGAACCTTTTTGCACCATCGGCGATCTGATCTGTGAGCAATGTGCCCTGCCCACTGCCATTTAAGTTTGGCAACTCTTCCGGCTATGTCGGCTTCCTCGGTTCTCCTACGGATCTCTTCATTTCTGATTCAATCACGTAGAGAAACTTTAAGCATAAGCCTCTCCTTTGGCATTTGGGTGACTTTGTTAGTACATATGTAGTTTATTAATTAAATGCATACAAAACTCAAACTCACCATTATGCAGCTCCTGGTTATCATAATGAACTTCCAGCATGTAGTAAGAAACCCCGCCTTTGTCGCCCAGAGGTATTCCGACATTTTCAGGAAGGAATTCACCTGAAATTATTAGGATAATTAATTAACTTCCTAATTAGATGTTTATGAAGATTTTAAGGTTCATTATTGTTAAGATTTTGAGGTAGACAAGGTGTTAATTACTACCTTGAGATGAAACAAAAATATCTGACAGGTGGTTGATATTGTTGTTTAAGTGTATTAATTTATATAAAAGATGTTTATTTTATAATTATAAGTACCAAGTGTGGAATTCTCTAGTAAAACGTTACGTTCCGTTTTCAAGACCTAATGATTTAACTAGTGATAGTTTTTTAGGGTTCCATAGGTACGGAACCCTAAAAAACTATAGCTCCCGTGGTTAGGGTCCCGTTAGCACCCTTTGGGTAGGTACCCAAAGGGTGCATACGGGACCCTATTAACAACGCTCCGCTGCCGCAGTCAGTCCGTCCGTCTGTCACAGAGCTGTATCTTTTGAACCGTAATAGGCAGACACTTGAAATTTTCAGAGTGTGTACAACCGACTTCCAAAAAAGAAACTACAAAGTGACAAATAACTTTGAAGTTCGACAATTACAGTCCGGCCGTCGAGAGAATGCGTTCCTGAGAACTATCTGTTGGATAATTTGTAGTAGCAATAAGGATCAAATTCGCAAAACACATATTCGTTAGTATGAAAGTGACAGGTGTCAAGAATGCATTCTCTCGTCGCGGCCGGACTGTAAATCACACCGTGTAGACTTTAGGTATATTTTCACTACAAAAACCGGCCAAGTGCGAGTCGGACTCGCGCACGTATCGTTCCGTTCCATTATCTATAAAAACGGCAAAAAAAATCACGTTTGTTGTATGGGAACCAAAAATTTAAATTTTTATTTTATTCTGTTTTTTATTATTTGTTGTTATAGCGGGAACAGAAATACATCATCTGTGAATTGAATGAAAATTATAACTGTCTAACTATCACGGTTCAAGTGACAGCCAGGTGACAGACGGACGGACAGTGGAGTCTTAGTAATAGGGTCCCGTTTTACCCTTTGGGTACCGAAACCTAAAAACCAAACTGTCCCTTACCTTGAGACCCGATCGCCCAAGCCGCAAGAGGAGTAGCACAAGTCGCCCAGGCACTCGGCCTATTAGGTCCATAATACCCCTCGCCTTCCGCCCACCCATTCCACAGATGCTTATCTTCATCTTCAGCACATTCGTACAGCACCATATGATGTACTGGCGACATGCTGTTCGGTTCTTGAACCGGTACGTTATTCCTGATTGGTCGGCTGTCTATAAGAGGCTCGTAGCCTACGATGTGGTGTTTCTTCGGAAGGTCGGGAGCTTTGAAGATCTTGCACCAGAATAATGTTGCCATTACGTAGGGGATTGTTAGCTGTAAAGAAGAGGAAACTGCTATTAATTCGTCGAAGTAGGTTGGAAGTAGGTCTTAGCGGAAAAACGAGGGTCTGGGCGTTATTTTCATGCTTACTCACACCAGAATTCGTGAGCTATTCGAATATCAAAAAATATTTGGCTTCGGTCTAAAGGGGGAGGAAATTGATTCGCTGTTTTTATAATACACTAGCAGGGCCGCGGTTTCACCCGCATCCCCGTGGGAATATCGGGATAAAAAGTATTCTATGTCCTTTTCCAGGTCATCCAAATCCTTTCAGCCGTTTTAGCGTGAAAGCGTAACAAACAAACAAACGAACTCACTTTCGCATTTATAATATTAAGTTAGGATTAGCCTATATTCACCACCCTCATTCTATTAAAATCTGTGCTTTTGAGAGAGTTCAATTTGTCGCGTTTTAAAACACCTATAGAAGGACGTGACAAGGGTAGGCGGGTAGGATTTTTAACCACGAAACCACACGGTTTCCTGTTATATTTTTTGTCGTTTTCGATAATGATTCCATCTGACAACTCGCTGAGGCAGCATCTCCCTTTTCTAAGTCATTTGATAAGAAAAGTATAATTGCAAACAGATTAATGAACTCGAAATACTCACATTAGTCAATCTAACATCCCAATGGTTGAGTGGTATGGATTCAGGTTTGGAGACAGGCTGAAGAAGCCTCAACGGTCTGGCTGCACTCTTCACGTGTTTCGGCAGCTGACCATCAGAGTCGTCTGGTCCTAACGCCCAAAGAATTTGGGTTGTTTCGTCCTGTGAAGAATAATAATGGATTAGTTATAATAAAACATAGTGAGGAAACGTTAAAATGTCCTAGAACCAAAAAAACGAAAATATGTGACGCCTCCAACGCCGTCTGGGCCAGCGTTGTGGATTGACCCAGTCCCTCTCACAGAGAGAAGGTCTGTGTCCCAGCAGTGGGAACGTTATAGGCTGATTATGTAATTATTGTGATGTCATTGTGTTCGTACGAAAATAATAGTGAAATCTTTTAGCCCATCGGACCATAACTGGAAACTTCACTTTGAATTTATTTCGTAAGAAACCCTTAATATTGCAACATTTTTTGTTTTTGTTGTTATATCAACACATTCTATTAGAAACCGACTATCCACAGAGTTGAGGACTTATGCAGCCAGAACTATTATTGAACCCAGGACTCATGCTCAGCAGTAGCGCTAGTGACCCTAAATCAACGAGACAGTTTAAATATAATTTCTCATTTCACAGTAACAGTAGACTTTCCATTTAAAAGTTATCATTTCTACTTACTCCGATAACAAAGTCCTGTTTATCACAAGTATCCAGCTGTCTTCTAAACTCTACAGTAGTATGCGTGTCATTCTGATACCCAGATATCAGCTCGTAGTTCTTTACATCGTCTGCTATCACACGGTCTTCGAATTCGGAGCCGTAACAATCCTGAAACAAAGAGAGAGTTTTTTTTAGTAATGAGTTCGATGCATTTGAAATTTAAAGGAAAAGTAACAGATGATGATATTCATCTTCTTTTTCCGTGGTTAGTGACTAACCTGGTGTCAGAGTTTTAAAGCCGCCCAAGAGCCTCCGACTTGGCTTCACATGCCGATAGATATATCTCTCAATCATGCCGGTTTCATCTCAATGTTTTCCGTCATCGTTTTTAAAGCAAGTGATAATTATTATGCAATATGCACATGAATTCGAGTCAGAGGTGTCTTGGGTTCAAACTCGAGACCTATGACTTGGCAGTCCGACGGTCATGCCACTAGGCTATCACTGCTAAGTGATAATATTGTCAGTAAGCGGAGTTTGCGTAGCTGAATTTTGTCATCGATGCGCTAACGAGAAGACGACTTAAAAATGGCAAATGTGTGCATTTAGATCACGAATATTAATTTTACCAGCCTTCAATAAATGTCCACCAATAATTATCTTGTAGATAAAATAATCGTCAGTCTAGGAGTTTTCAAGAATAAAATGATAGATTTGACTATTCATTTGATCGAAATAGATACTTTTTAAATACGGACAGGAAATAAGTTATTCAGTAAGCTTCCTGCCTCTTTTAAAATTAGCTAAAAAACCGCCTTTTTTTTTACATAAAATCGTGATCTAAAGCAGTTTTATGGCTCGCAATAAGTCGAAAAAGGAGATAAGTATACACATTTAGATTTTTAGTGCCCTTATTAGCTGTTCGGCTATAATTAAATAAATAATAGAACCATTTTGGGTAAAAGTCGTTCATTACACAGCAGCCAAATTACTTTAACTTTGTACATAAAACTAATGAAAACTTAGAAAGTGGTTTAGCTAAACTACTTTTGTTAGTGCGTAATAAAACCTAAAATATCAAAACTTTTTAAAACTATGACAGTAGAATAGTGATTCTATTACAAGACTCTCAATTTGATTAAAATACTAGCTGTTGCCCACGACTTCGTCTGCGATCCAGGATGAAAAGTAGCCTATTTCCTTTTCCGGGTCATGGTCTACCCATGTGGCAAATTTCATCCAAATCCGTTCAGCCGTTTTACCGTGAAAGCGTAACGAACAATAAAATTAGAGACATTATACAGGGTGTAAGGGACAGCCCTCCGCAAACTTATGGGATGAATTCAGTATATCATACTAAGACCACCAGTTCATGAAATTATTTCAGGAACATTATGGGAATCCAATAAACCTGATTTGTTTATTACCTCACACGCAATGTATGGTTACCGTGGCATGATACACGTAGCCGCACTTCCCGGGGCGAGGGGGGTTGGGCGCTCGCGACGCGTGATTTATCAATGTAAATTCTGAGCTTCACCCGGAGAAAATTTCCGGTGGAATATGATTCAAAATAAGGAGCTGACTGCTCCCTGTTAGTTTGCGGAGGGCTGTCCCTTACACCCTGTATAGTTAGGATCCTATCTAATATGCATAATATTGATTTATAATCTCAGTATGAGCAGTGTTGGCCCAGTAGAAACAGCCGCGACTTATGAGTTGTAAGGTCGTAGTTTCGAACCCAGGCAGGCACTTAGATAAATTTTTTCGTCACCTCTTTTCAAAACTGTGAAGAAAAACATCGTGAGGAAAACGGGTATGTACCGGCTTAGAACAAAAAATTCGAAAACATGTGATATCCACCAACCCTCACTGGGCCCGCGTTGTGTTTTACGGCCCACTTACTCTCACAGGGAGGAAGCCTGTGTCCCATCAGTGGGAACATTATAGGCTGATAATGCATGATGTGAGGCCTTTGATGGACCCTATATCTTTGCCTCATAGAAAACGATTGCACAGTGGGCTGCAAGTCAGTAGTAACACTTTGACCTTGAGCTGGAGTTTATATATTATGAGGCCAGTTTATACTGCATTTGCTACAACTTTGTGCGGCCTAACGTACCAACCTAGTCTGAAAGTTAAACCGGTCGAGTGGCGCAAAGTTTTCTAAAAGGTACATAATTATATACACAGTACGTAGGTTATTATCGTCAACATTGGTCACACACTCTCAATGCCAAGTCCAACGCACCATTCGTATACCAAAGACATATAAAAGTATACCATCTACGGACTTACCAGATCCAAATTGACCATATCCGACAGAAGGCAGTTTACTCCCCACACCTTTGCCATACTCCACCGCAAAATAAGAAACATCTGTCCTACTGTTTTTTTTATGTGACTAAAAATATAGTTTCAAAAATAGCTATTTTTCCTCTATGGAAGCAAAGATGGGATAGGAATTTGTTAGTCTATTAATAACAGCAGCGCATGCCAGATTTGATGTTCTTTTTTTGTGTAGCACGAGTTTGCTAGCACCTGCGATGTTTTTGAACCATAAAAGGGAACACTAAAACTGTTATTGAAATATTGATACGAAACAGTTTTAAATTCACGACATAAGAATCAAGATAACTTGCTAAATGGAATGCGCTAGTAAAAGTTGCCACCTTTTGACCGTCGTAATTCTTTAACGAAACGGCTGCGGACTATACAGGGTGTTAAAGAAATTGCGTGCCATAGCTTAGGCGTAGGTTTGGTATCGATAAAGGAACCCAGGAAGAAAAAAAAATTAAAAAAGAAATTATAATAAAAACATAAAAAAAAATATTGCAAGATCAACCTAATTTAGTATCAATTAACTTAAAATAGCAATTAAAATTATTTTATTTGTTTAAGTGCTTTAATTACTTACCTACTATCTACAATTCCTAATGAAGGACAAAATGACAAAGCGTTCGATAGTAGGTAAGTAATTAAAGCATTTAAACAAATGAAATAATTTAATTCTAAACGATTGCTATTTTTATTTAGTAGGTACTAAATTAGGTTGATCTTGCGATTTTTTTTTTCCTGGGTTCTTTTATCGATACTGAACCTACCCCTAAGCTATGGCACCCAATTTCTTTAACACCCTGTATATATAAAAATGCAATGCCGTTTATAATAAAACAGCTGATCGCAACAACTTATAGCAAGTCATTGTTCATAAAATAAAAAAAACAACCCCGGCTGTATCAGCTGGCGACCTTCAGAGCCGCATCCCTAATCTCAAGACATCCTTTCTATTGCACATACGATAGAAAACAGATGTCTCAGGGTATAAAGGTAAGTAAGTATACTATTATAAATTCTTTTTTTGCTCGGCAGATGTCGTGTGCACGTGCCTTGCCTGATGTTAGAGCACCTGGCTTCGTCCGTAATGATAGGGGGACGGTACACATGCCAAATGTCAGGAATGTATGCTTCCTTTTTTTCCCTTTTTGAACGATCGGTTTGACCTTTTGTGGAAACTTGCTCCTGTGGTTTTTGATGCAGTGAAGGAATTTGCTATGGTTCTCCTAGGTTGCTGTTTTTTTTCTGTCCAAAATCGAAAATCGCAATGCGTCTTCTGAAATGCGATGGTATATTACATTCAGAATAAATCATGTTGGTGCAGTTTTTGAAATACTTTCTTTCGTTGACTACAAATCTCCTCGAATTCAAATTAAAAGCATATTCTGCGGCGTCAAGTACCGTGCCGAACTTAAATATACTTAACTCATATCGTGGTGAGAAGAAAAGCCAGTCCTGCCAGTGTTGGTTTTCTCCCATATTGGTCCACATAGCCAATGAATATGATTGGGGGATCTCAAACGCATCCATAGCAACGTATACTCCATTTGAAATAAGATTAGACATTCAAACAAACCTTTATACAGTCCGTTCAACCGATTTTGACTTCTATACCGTAGGCATAAGGATGGCATTAAAAGCAAAAAAGGTTACACAATACCAACTGTCCACTGCAGCTGCCATTTGTCGTGCCACCAATGCAATGGAAGTCAAAATCGGTTGAACGGACTGTAAAAAAGGTTTATTTAAATGTCTAATCTTATTTCAAATGGGGTATAGCATAGCACATCTCTGGTGGAAAGGCACCTTTATACTCCGAAATTAAATTCAGAAGTCAGAACTATGGAATGGACGGACTAAAATAATCTATATTCGCATAGTCTCTAATGACCATAAAGCCAAAGAGACATTCCAGAACCAATACGCAATTCAATTCGCAGAATATTTGGGTATTTCGCATAAGAATTCGCATACTCGGCCAAGGATCGCATAAATATTTGTGAGTCTAAAATCCTAGCTCTAACTATATGGAGTATAGAATAAGTAATGGTATGAACTATGGTAATAAAACACGTTTAAATATTCCGTGTCGTAATGTGAGTCTTAATGCTGAAATAGTGGAGGTTGTTTTAAACTTTATATTTGGACGTAAACATATTGTTGACAGTGACACTTCGTATTCTTGTGAATAACTATACCCCATTTGAAATAAGATTAGACATTTAAATAAAGCTTTTTTACAGTCCGTTCAACCGATTTTGACTTCTATTGCGTTGGTGGCATGACAAATAGTAGCTGCAGTAGATAGTTGGTGTTGTGTAACCTTTTTTGCTTTTAATGCCATCCTTATGCCTACGGTATAGAAGTCAAAATCTTATTTCAAATGGAGTATAGCTGGGTTTGCGACTCCACCTGGAAGTAAAGGCTCCTACAAACAGGCGCGACTTGTCGCGCGACGCCGCTGCATTGTTCACCGTGAAGTTTTCTCAGAAATTCTTTTGTTAAAAGTCGCGCCAGTATGTAAAAGCCTTAATGTGTATTGTTTCCGTATTAAATCGAGATTCATCAAAAGTATGGATGTACTTGAACTTCTACGTGAGTAGATTCGTGTTCATTTAACGATTAATAATAACAAACAATAATATAATGAACATTTTATTTAGATATTTATTTGTTGACTCGGTTGATAATGCAACTCATCTCTAAAGACCTATCTTATCCATACTTAATATTATAAATCCGAAAGTAACTCTGTCTGTCTGTATGTTACCTTTTCACGCCTAAACCACTAAACGGATTTTAATAAAATTTGATAAGGAGATAGATGGCATCCCGGGGAAGGACATAGGCTACTTTTTATCAACATACCACGCGGGCGAAGCTAGTAAATTATATATACATTCGTCATGCATGAGAGACGTAAAATCCACTAAAACCATGATGTCCCTACGAAAAGCTACATTGTCAAAGCCGTTTCGACTGTCAAAACCAGAAGCATAAGCTTCTTGTAAATCTGGAAACTAATAATGCTTTGTACCAATGCAATTTATGTCAACGCCACTTGGGATTGCTCAAAACAGGTTCAATAATACCAAAGTAAGTTGTTATGACACAACACCACCTACTAATATTCATGTGAAGCCATGCAATACAGTTGCATTGTGCACTGAGTCATCAGATAGTTCAGAATTCTAACTAAGAACCCATGACACATTTGTTGAATGCACGATTATCTAAAAAGAACGTTTACACAGGAGCTCGTTTAATTTCAGAATAGCGCATTGACAATTTGCCTATGCCCATTAAAAATAAAAAAAAATTACAAAAAAAAACAACCAACTTGACTTTTTAGTTGTGATACCTAAACCTACCCCACACAAATTCGACCTCCTATGTAAATAATAGTGACGGAGTAACTTAAAACATCGTATAAAAAACTTTTTACAAAAAAAAAAAAAACAACCGACTCCTTCACTGTTATTTACATAGCAGCTAGTGGTATTCGGATTTGTGTGGGGTAGGTACCACAACTAAAAAGTGAAAAATAAAAACTTTTTACAAAAAAAAATCAACCGACTTCC
The DNA here is from genome assembly GCA_948473465.1 of Lithophane ornitopus. Lineage (NCBI taxonomy): Eukaryota > Metazoa > Arthropoda > Insecta > Lepidoptera > Noctuidae > Lithophane > Lithophane ornitopus. Next base: position 10,354,633 of record OX419632.1, on the reverse strand, counting down.
AAAAAAACACAAAAAAAAGTGAAAAATAACTTTAATTTCGGAAGTCGGTGGCAAAAAACGGAAATTGAAAAGCAAAGACACCGACTTCCGAAATTAAAGTTATTTTTCACTTTTTTAGTGTTTTTTTGGAAGTCGGTTGATTTTTTTTTGTAAAAAGTTTTTATTTTTCACTTTTTAGTTGTGGTACCTACCCCACACAAATCCGAATACCACTAGCTGCTATGTAAATAACAGTGAAGGAGTCAAACAGAATATCGTCTAGATAAACTTAGCGGGAAAAATACCTAATATTGAAGCTAACTGAAAAATTACGCAAGCAAAGTTAATAAAATTTATATGGGACCACCTCGGAAGCATGACTTACCAAACAAAAAAAGAGTCATCAAAATTAATTCATAATTGGAGGAGTAATCGCGTAACCTACAGACGAATTGAGAACCTCCTCCTTTTTGAAGTCGGTTAAAAAGGAAAAGAAATATCACATTTAAATACAACACTGAATACAATGAAAGGAATATATGAAAGTACCTAATATATAATAGCGATGAGCAACCAAGAACTTCTAAGCTTGAGAGAGATATATTTGCCATGATCTTTTTGGGGCAGGGACGTTGAGCTAACTTTCACACTTGAACGCTCACTCAAGAATTCCCCAGTCCAGTAGATAGTACTTACACCACAAAAATAAAACTTTAATAGCTATAAAACCATCGCATAAACCTCGCTATCCTATTTTACAACAGGTAGTGAATGTTGGAGCGAAACAGGATTTTGCATGGATTCGTCGATTCGACTCCGGCGCACGTTCCCACGGTCCGTTAAACGTACATACATATAACGTGTTTAATTGTAGAGATTTTTATAATACGACGTTGGATTGTCGCTTTTACGTGTTACTTGGTCAGTAACAAGGTGATTGGAGGATTTTCAAGTCGTGTCATTGTAAAGGTGCTGTTTCCAAAGCAGGTGCAGTCGGTCCGGTTGTAATAGATTGTAACCTACTGCCTAAGGCATTTGCATAACCTGTTTCGTCGGATGATATTCAAATAGGGTTGCATTTAATGTACGCTTTGCTGTTTTACATTTTACTGAAATTGTATATATACCGCAGTAAGATGTTTGAAGTCGTGATATAGTTATATCCCTAGGGATATAGCTATATACCGTAATATAGTTATATGAAAGCGGTTCATAACTATCTGAGTCATAATTTTGTTTCGCGACCTTCTTCGACGTAGTTAGTCACAGTTCTAACCTAACCTATTTGGTCGGCGTGCCCTAATAGAACATACATATTACTAGATCGTACTCGTATCATAGTTATATGCCTAGTAAGGCAGTTATGAACCGCTTTCATATAAGTATAAGTATTACGGTATATAGCTAATCTATATCCATAGGGATATAACTATATCACGGCTTCAAGCATATTATTGCGACATATATACAATTTAGTAATTTGGCACAGCCGGTACCTACTGAACACATAAATGTGTTCTGTAAGTGTTCAGTGGGTACTAACTGAGCTAGCATAACAATAAACGTGCCTCAAGCTCTAACATTTTTATTATACTAGTAGTTCTTTGTAAAGCATAACAAACACCGCGCTTCCTCGAATCGTGCTTTTAACAAACAGTAAATGTGACATGTGACAACACATTGAGTCCTACTATGCAAATACGAATAACACGACAACACAAGTTACATGAACAGAAACTTAAATGAGCCAAGAAAATGATCGTCGACTATCAAATGGGTCGGCATTACGCAATAAAGTGCTATTCTATTGTGAGATTTTATACCAAGTTCAAACGGAAGCATTAAAATTCTTTCTACGTTCACACAAAAGAATAAGTTTTGTGAATCGACCTGATGTTCGCGCATGAGAATCGAAACACAATAGGAGCAGCACAGGGCTGCCAGTTATCTGTATAACTTGTAATCATTCACTTAAATCCAGCTGTCTTGAGTAAACAACATTTCTTTTTTTGACATCTTTGATTCACGAAACATAAGTGACAGAAGCTATTTTTCTATAGTAGACAATAAACCGGAACTACCCCTGTAGGTAGGTACTTTGTTTACACAAGGCATCTGACTTTTCTGAAGGCCGTAATCAATGATGAAAACGTACTGCAAATTAATGTTTGTTGGTCTTCCCTGCACTCACTTCGGCGATAGATCCTTTTCGCAACAAAATCTGAATAAAGCACTTAAATCTTTTGAGAAGTTTTGCTCAAGCCTTTAGGGCAGAGCGTCAAACCGATTCTGAGAGATGAAACTTACTATAACGAACTTTAATGTTTTGGTATGTAGGTATTACTATTACGTTAATCCTACATCCCTGTTTAAAATTCACATGACAATCTTATTTAAAATGTCAACGTAGTATTGAACATTCGCAAATATCTCATTGTAAATCGATACGCCACTCGATTCTCGCCTTTCGCTATAAGCAATAGGGGTTAAATAGTGCATCAATGAGCTAACTACCTGGTTGGAATGCGATTTTGGCGTGCCGTGTTTTGCGCAATAAGATAGAATTCCATCTATGACTGGTTTCGATTAGATCTCTGTGGGAAGAATTTGCTGTACCTGTAACTGTTTTGATTTCTGTGCTTATTCATCGGTTTGGAAATTCAATATACCTGCTAGCGGCTTGTTCAAAAGGGTGTATTACACGGTTGGAAAGGTTGGCATTCTTTTATCTTTCACAGCTGATCTTGCTTCGACAACAAAACAGGCTGTACCAGGGCTTATCTTCGATAGCCAGCAAGATTGGAAATAACGTTTCAATTGGTATTTCTGCTAAGATCTTCTGGAATTTAGGGCAATATTTTTTTTTGCAACAGTACAAAAAATTACATCTACCATTTCTCTTCCATAAATAGAGAGGTACATTCCGAACCATGTAGATACCTAGTTATCTTTTCTTGATCAACAATTTTATCTGTTTGTCACCATACATCATGACATAACTCCTTATCAGGCAACCTGCCTGACTTAAAACATTTAGGTCCAAAGTTCACATAACTAAAGCTATTATCGTACAGCAACTTAGTATTCTTAAAAGCAGCATTAATTCCTCTCTCGTGCGTAAACATTACTTGCAGGTGTACGCTTGCACCTTGCGCCTGCATGTGTGCCCATAACTTATGTTTCAAAAGTAATTGCGCTGGCGTCGTTAAAGGATTTAGTGTTTAGGTACTAGAAGTGAATGGAAGACCTTTGTTTACTCCGTTCTAATATTTTGCATCATTACCAGTAGTAACCATTTCAAATAGCTATTAGCTTCTATAGTTTCAAGTCAATGTATATTGGAGTTACGTTTGTTAGTCCCAGTCTGGCTTACGATTGAGGTATATGGCTAGTATTGCCTGATAAACAGTATTTAGAGCTTTCTCATTCAGCATTACTATTTCACTATTAGATTCAAACCATCTTCTGCCTTTTCATGGACTGTCACATCTGTGTCACGACATTTATCTCCATCTTCTTTCAATAATTTTAGTGATGTCGTCATGATAAAGCTGATCTCATGCTTAATCACTAACAAGCGCTTTAAAGCCATGAAATATTGAGAAAATGCGAAACTGCATTGAATTTAATACTCGACACCGATTTAATTAACATTGCTCATTGCATTCAAAGCCTTTGGTCATCTATCCAATAATTTATAGACTCTTAATGTCACTTAATAAGCAATAGACGGGTTACAGAGATTTCTAGAATATTCATAGACAAACTCAATAGAAAAGGACTCGGATGACATTAAATGTATTGCTTTTTTATCATTTATCATTGTGGTTAGTTAAGATTTATGAGATATTAATTAAATATGTTGTGTGAGTTCACCAGAGTTAACTATAGAAATAAAGCAAAGTGAGTCTGACAAAAACCCTATCTGAAGTGCGATTAATTGATCTTCTAAGTTTAGACTAAGTATCTTATTTTTTCCAGAGAGGTAGTCGAAAGTAAATAGGAACTCTAGATTGTGATAACAGCACAAAAACAGATGATGAAAATGAGATGACAATGGCTACTGTTAGTGCAAAAGCAAAAGATGCAAGACGATGAAAGATGTTAGATAAGATAATGTTACGAGTATTGAAAAATATTATGCATAGAAAGGTACTAAAAGATGCCCGTTTATATTAGCAACACTTGATCAAGTTTAGTAGAAACATTCATTAAAGTATACGAGGAGAAAGTTCACATCGTAGAAAGCAGAACGTTTATTGCTATCCTGTAACTTTATAACATCTTCGAAGTTATGATAATTTTAATGAATTCATAGTAATATTCGCTCAAATAACTTGCCAGTAACATTAACAAGATCAGCAAGTTTAGTTATTTAGTATTTTGGGCTCAAATTGACGTTATTCTCAAAACTGATGCTCAATTTGCTTAAAATATACTTCTGTTTATAAGAGTATATTCCGAGATTAAACTTGCATTTAATGTTATATTTTACTTTTTTTTGTGTTTCATAAAATTAATCAATTTGCATATTATTGTATAGCATCAAGTTCTTACTGAACAGACAGCTGTGTGTGCTGCTGAAGAGTTTGTTGCGCCACTTCTTCTCAGCTATAGCACAGGAAGTGGTGATGGTGACAGACGGGCGTTTTGGGAGATGACGATCAGCACTTTTTGAACGTCAAAATTACATAAGACAATGTAATTTTGACGTTCAAAAAGTGCTGATCTTCAAAATAAATAACTTGTGTGCAACTAGCTTTATCTACCACAAACTCTCCATAACCATTTCGACTTCCCTCTATTGGAATATTTTCACATTATTTTTTTATTAGTTCGTTGCCTTAAATAAGTGTCAATGAATCAATAATCATCTCCAAGCCGAGCTAATCGTGGCTGTGAAAGTGTGAACATAAAAATCACATAGTAATCAGACACCTCAAATTTCAATTTACCTAATTAGTAATTAACTTCTTAGAAAGTGTGAAGCTTACGTTAATTTACAAAAACACTTTTAAAAAGTAACATTTCCATACTTAACTTAAAAGTCGATCGGCTTAATTATCACTTTAAGATAGGAGCGTTTGAGCTTAAAAGATTAGGTGAACGTCCACTGATCTTTTTCAAAAGATTACGGGACTGTTTGGTTTAAACCTCTTTCGTTATCGACATGTTTAAATACTGTTTTGGTAATTATCGTAACACCTTGAATTATAAGAGAAGTGTTGGCTAGTTTACATTAATTTAATTCGTTTAGATTTTTTGTATTTAATGCGATTAGTATTTAATGATTAGTTGGATAACTTTGATTATAGTAGTTTGAATATTTAAAGCGTAAATATTTGTTCAGAGTGATTCTTAATGTCTCTAAGCTTGATAATTTCCACAGATATATAAAAACATATACTTCTGTAATATGTAGGTAAGTAGATACTGTATGTACGTAAGACTGAGTTTATTTCAGCTCAAGTTTACAAGATCCTTAGAAGCAAGTTTGCTTAATCCCATTTCCGCATACAAGAGAATCCGTTCCAAAGATAGAAACTAGGTTACCATAATGCAACGGAAACCTTTTTGACATTTTAACTCGGGTTTAAGACAAATGCGTTACTATCTAATGGTACTTTGCTTTACCAAGACTACTAACGAAAAAGATGCGCTGATGGATAGCCCTGGAAAAGGATGCTTGGAAGGATTAGGAGGAGGCCTTTGCTCAGCAGTGGGACAGTATAGGCTAACATAAAAATAATTAAAGGAATCTAAAATCTGTAAAAAAGGGAAATATTTTGATCTCCCTTTGATAACTAAATTACATTATAAGATAATGATTATGTCAGTACTAGACTTAATGTTCTATTATAGAATGTAGATAACTGATACATAAATGTTTGAAATAAAGGTAATGTAATGTAAAGAAAAATATACTTCGAATTTACTAAATAAGGTAAAATAGTCGAGCTGACTAAATATTGGATAAGATAAAATAGGTAGTTTACTTTTATGAAAGCGAAAAGGTTTCTGGAATAAAGGAAACAGGAAATGGATAGATCGAAAGGAAATAAGAGAAATTCGTAAGATCTTAATGGAAGGCAGATAAGCAAAAAATAATGAAAAACGAAATATTCCGAATATCGTGCTTGTAAAAGAAACCATAATGGTATATGGAGAAGGTAATAGTTCAGGAAATTGTTCATAATATGTACCTATTCGTACTTTGGTAGCAATTAAGAAGTTAATTTAGGAATTCACTTGGACTTAGAAGTTAATGAAGGAATACACCTAAAGACTGTGAGTGGCCAAGTGATTTAAGTCAGACAAAGCAAAATTTTGACTGATGACATAAAACGTATCTATAATAAACACGATGCATTTAAACTGCATAAGTCACTATCAACAAATGACACAGACAGACACATTAACACACGTATCCTGACTCTTAAAACGAAAATCACCATAAACACAGAAGAAATGCTGGAACAATTAGCCTCCATAACATATTCTAAACACATCCATACATGTGTGACATCTATATTCAAAGTATTTGAAGGTGTAACATGCCTTCATTTAGAATGCTGCATCAGTAAGGGAATTTTAAGTATCTCGACCGAAACGGACGTGACCTGGGTGATGAAGATTTTCAAATGACAGTTCGGTGTTTGGGTGACCTTAGGCACGTCTTATAGCTTTGGGGTGGTTCATGTGTGGGTTATTTATATTTGATGGTGTACCATGTTTGTTTTATCGGTAAACGAGCTGTGATTGTGCTGAATGGTCGTAAAGGGTGACCTTTCAAATAAAGCGCCAGACTTTACCTTTAGATTTCTTCACAAATGTTGTACTAGATTGGTATATTGAGTGTATCAGTATTCGACACTAATGTCGATGTTTGCTTGAATAGCTAACTATTCAAGCAAAAAGAAGTAGTATTCGTTAAGGACTGTAATTTCTTGTGTTAAACTACAAATTAGCATGTTAGTATACTGAGAATGATCTTTGCAATATTAAACCTGAGGACTGAGTTTCGATCAGCTCATTTACAATTCCTTGTTCTGAGCCTAGATACGAAACGACCATATACTTAATTATGACGTCTTTATTTCAATTTTGTAAATGAGAATACCATGAAGCTGTTAACTATGTTATTATGATGTATGTTGACTTGAAAGAGCATGGCAGTTGAGAGTACCTATGTCATGCTCGCTGATGGTGGCGCGTGTGTTGGATCATTCGGTTCCCTACAAAACGGTTGAGCTGGATGGTGCTGATTCATGCGGCACGTTCGTGAATAGGTGCCATTAGACTTAAAGCTTATTTTCAATCTTATACAGGGTGTTAGGGTAAACACCGTTATCCTTGCAACCAGTGGTTTGGATTCATTTATAGAACGTGTGGATGGTAAAAAAATGGAATGGAAAAATGGAAAAAAAATCATTTTTTTTTTTAATCTTCATTTTACCACAAGATACGCAAATTCGTTGCCCTATGCGCTAGGGCAACGAACTTGCGTCTGAACACGGGCGGGGGGAGCAGGACGTGGCCTGACCGGCCGCGAGCGCGACCCCTCCCTCAGTTAGTCAGCTGTTTCGCTAGGAAGCACGGTGTCGGATATAAACTTTTTAAAATCTTTTAGTGAAAATAACGTTTTTTTTTTTGTTGTTTTCGGCCATTTATTTTTATATTTAAGTCAACTACCTATGGTTTGAGTGACAACGGTGTTTACCCTTACACCCTGTATATTTAATTGTTTTTATTTTACATTGTTCTCATAAAAAACAACAAGAAAATGTACCCAGGATTAGGTAGGTCCTTGGAGTTTCTTGTCCGTTCTTATCCATAGAGATCTACGTTTTGAAATGGGCAACTAGCCGCAACATTCTACCATGTCAAATGGTTTAATATAAATAAATTGTGTGAGTTAAGATCGATAATGTATATTATTACGTACCTCTTATTAAAAGATACCATTGTATGTATTATATTTAATGTCGTGTCTTCACATATAACTTACATAATTGGATAACATCTCGAAAACAAAACGTTTGCAGACAGAAGCAATCGGAATGTGAATAACACGAATATTATGTTCATACAGAGATAATAAGATTATTGTATTAACACTCATGAGTATTACATAACATTCGATATAAGACGATTTGAGAGAGATCTGTGTCTTCTTAAGTTATCTCAGAAAGTTCAGAGAAGAGGTTCATCAGTTCCAATGAGGCTATCATCCAATAATAGGTACATATATATATCTATTATTATTATTTTTCTTTTCGTGTGGTTAGTGACTAACCAGGTCGAGAACCAGGCAGAGGAGCTCGTGGCTAAGTAATAACAGCCGCTCGGGTCGATTCATCAGGTTAAGCTACGCTTGCCGGGGTTGGTCCGTGGATGGGTTACTATTTTCACATATCGAGACTCCTCCGTGCCTCGGAAAGCAAGTTAAGCCGTTGGTCCCGGCTGTCATATGTGGATCTTTGACAGGCGTTACGAGTCGTCAGAAGCCCGAAAGTCTGACAACCAGTCTAACCAAGGGGTATCGTATTACCCAGTTACTGGGTTGTGGAGGTCAGATAGGCAGTCGCTCCATGTAAAATACTGGTATTCGGCTGCATCCGGTTAGACTGGAAGCCGACCCCAACATAGTTGGGAAAAGGCTAGCCAGATTGATTGGTGTTAGTAGAAACGGGCAGTAGGTAGTCTCGTATACAGGACTGGAATTCACGGGAAGTTTAGACATACATATCCTTTGACTTCATATGCACTGCTACGAGCATATTCTGAAGTGCACTCGAGTCCGCCTTTAATAAAACTTCCTTGGATAGTATGCAACTGCCAACTGACGTCATTCTTGTGACGTAATAACCGGAATACAACGTAGGAGTTCAGGTTCTCTAGAAACTAATTTGTTTATTGAAATTAAATATTTTGCGAGTCTTGACTTCTAATTCTAAGCTTTTTTTTGCAAAAAAGCGATTTCAGAAGCTTATGTTTTTGAACGTCAGAAATATTAAAATATCGAAAGTTACACTTTAATTTAATTTATTATGGCACTCCAACGACTAGATCGCAAAAACATTTACAGAAAGCATAATCATAGTATAACTTACAAACTACAGCGAACTTGTCACTTATAGGTGTGTACAGCACTTGCAGAGTTTGCCTAATTATAATTTATAATGTATTTTTTTTTTCCTAATTTAATTGTGTGATAAAAATAAAAATAAAGATCAATACCTAAGTTAAAAATAATGAAATCAAATCAAATAAATTAATAATAACAAAACCAAATAAAACAGTAAACATACAATCATAAGAAAAAAATGGAATTAATGAATGAATAATGCACTTTGTATTATGTATATGTATTCTGCACCGAAAGGAGAGCAGTGGTGGCCCAGTGGTAACAGCCGCGACTTACGAGTAAGTAGGTCGTAGGTTCTAACCCTGACAAGCGCTTTATTTTGTGTAAATTATCACATCACCATTGCGTTCAAAACGGTGAAGGAAAACATCGTGAGGAAACCGGCATGGCTTAGAACCAAAATTTCGAAGACATGTGACGTCTACCAACCGGCTCTGGGCCCGCGTGGTGGATTACAGCCCACTCCCTCTCATAGAGTGGAGGCCTGTGTCCCAGCAGTGGGAACATTATAGGCTGATTATGCTGAAAGCATGGATTTGGGATTAGAGATATTTTTGTCCCCGGGAAAAAAACTAGATAGGTTCAAACACTAGAAGAAAACTACTTACCTAATTTCGCAGAAGAAAATTAAAAATTTTACAGTAGGACAGTGTTTTCAAATGATCTAGTTTAGTACTTTCCATTGGAAAAGAATCTTATTACTTAATGCCATCCTAAAGAAACAGTATAAAAAGTAAAAAAAAAACAAAGTTACGGTCTTTTTTCTTTTAACTAACTAAAGAACATTCATTATTAAGTAAGTATAATGCCTCCAAGGTTTGTCTTTGAATCCTTTACGGTTTCAGAAGGTAGGTACCTACCTACTGATTTCCCAAATGTACTTTCTTTATTGAGAAAACTTAACTTTTACAATCACAGTGAATGAATACACTGCGAACCTTCTCATTGTTAGGGTTGTAACTTCATCGGATTAGGTACTATACAGTCTGACCTCTGTATCTAATCTTAGCTCAATCTGCCTAACCTTTTCCCAACTATGTTGGCGGTAGAGAGGTCAGATAGGCAGTCGTTCTATGTAAAATACTGGTATTCAGCTGCATCCGGTTAGACTGGGCGCCGACCCCCAAAATAGTTGGGAAAAGGCTGAGCAGAAAATGATGAAGATTAGATACTTACGTAAGTATCTAATCTTCACCCGCAGACCAAAGAAAAAACCAAGACAGCGCTGCGAACAATACAGTGAAGCATGCAAAAATTACACCCCCGAGCTCCGCTCTGCTCATACACGCTCTCACGCACACATTTACAACCATTTACATACAATCAAACTACACCTCACTAAGTGCACACATATTTACGAAACCGGCCTCACGTCACTGTTGACAGCGCTCTGTCTTGGTTTTTTATTTGGTCTGAGTTTGAGCACATATGTACCAATAAAATTATTAAAAAGAGAAACATTTCTCGCATGCCAACCCTATCCTTAACACCGCCATAAAACAAGCCCCTTATATTAAAACAGAGTAATAAATCTTATTCCTATGACGAATGGCATTAAAGGAATTTCGGTAAGCCATTAAATTGGATGGCTGATGGCCCATGATTACACCCGGAGGGTCTTAGGGAAATTAAATAGATCACCAGATTTTGATTACCAATTGGATACACTTCCTGGTTAATGGGTCTTCAATAAGGTAATGATCAAGCCGTGCTTGACATAAATGTAGGTTTAAAAGCAGGAGGGGCCTTTGTAAGACTTGCATACTCAATGTACACGGACGGGAGGAGCTCGTGGTTAAGTAATAACAGCCGCGCGGGTCGATCAGGTTAAGCTACGCTTGCCAGGTTTGGTCCGTGGATGGATGACCATCTTTACATACCGAGCCTTCTCCTTGGCTCGGAAAAGTCCCTGTCACTCGAGGATATAAATTCTGTCTGGTACGTCTGACAACCAGTCTTGCCAAGGGGTATCGTATTACCCAGTTACTGGGTTGTGGAGGTCAGACAAGCAGTCGCTCCATGTAAAATACTGGTATTCAGCTGCATCCGGTTAGACTAGAACCGGTTAGACCCCAACATAGTTGGGAAAAGGCTAGGCAGATGATGATGTCAATCGTGCACCACTTTTTACCCCAAAGAAAAACAAGGGTTTTTCAATTTTCTTTGAGAAAATAGTAAGTAGGTAAAGCTGTCAGTTTATTAACTTCATTCTGTATCTGTGATCCGGAGATAATAACATCTTCATAATTACTTTAAGACATTTGCACAATTGCACAACAAAAACAAAGATTGTGGAAATCCCGATGATTCACTTATTAAAATACAAGTAAGCTTGTCATTGCATCACTTAAAAATATCACATTTGACGGGATAATTGCGTGCAAAATAAACTGATTCACCAATTATAAGTCTTTGATTCAATTAGGACCCATTTCTGGGGCTCAAATTGGTACTTAACATTTTTTGGGTTCGAGTGGGTTTAAGTTAAACGAGTTATATTGGTACTGATTAACCGAAATTAACTGCTTTGGAGTCTTTGTTAAGAGAATACTTGGTACTTATAAGGAAGGGAATATATTGGTGTAATGATATGGCGTTGGGTGCAGTGCAATGGAGGGCATTGTTACTGTAGTCGTTTTGCTCGAGTCACTTTAGTAAAAACGGTTAAGCAGAGGTGTAGGCGAGGCTTGCCTTTTACACAAATTTAGACTCCGGGCTGCTACTGAGAAATTCTTGATGGAAAAACCCAATACCACTTTGCACCACTTTGCCCGACATTTTTTTTGGCCGGGAAATTATCAAATAACTGTTCCCGCTCTGGACGGAGCGGGAGGGCGTATCAGACTCGTACTATCTAAAACCCACCCGTGTTCCTTCAGTTGCCTGTAAATTGGCAGATGCCACGGAATCCCTTTCAGCCTTTCCCGCGACCCCGCGGCAGGCATCGGCCTTAGCGGACCCCTCCTGTTGTGCTGACCTATCTCTTTGACTTTGCCCGGCCTGAGAATCGAACCTAGGACCTCGTGCTCAGTCGCTCGCGACCACTAGATTAACGAGGCCAGTCCAGGTCAATTTCTTTCAGTCTGCTTAATCCCGGATTATACATTAACCAGTCAGAAAGGGTGGCTGAGGGACTGACAGCTCCGGGTGTGCCGGACGTACAACTAAGTAACAACACTCCTGCAGTCTATTCTAATGCACCCCAAAGGCTGACATTGATATGACAACAATGAACTTCACGCCTTGGCTCAGATCATTATCAACCATTTCAGGAAACAACGGGCTACTACATTATACACTCATATGAACCAGGTGAGTCACTGTACGTGACTGTACTTCGTATAAAACAGCTAATCTGTGATGCGTGCGACAGTATCCTTGTGTACATTCGCGCACGAAGTCGATTTAGCATGGAATTCTCAAAATTACGATAACTTGACCCTCTTTTATGGAATACTAATTTAATTCTTGTTTTTTTTTTGTTTAGGTGTTTTTAATTCATGTTGATGACAGATCGTGCGTAGTAAAGTGTTCGAAGAGTAGGTATACGTTTTGAATTACAATTAGTACCTTGTAAGTACCTACTATAGTTTCGTTTGGTTGGATAACTAGGATTAGGATTTAATATTTTCAGTTGTTTATGTGACTGTGGTTGGTTGAATCAAGATATTCGATGTTTTATCGCGCACACACGTTGAATATTCAACGTTATTTCTAGTAAACGAGTGATCACAGGATTATTTTGCGTAAGACATAAATTTTATAGTTTTTAAGGCGTTTATACGTGGATTTTTATAACTGAGGACTGCGGTCTGAGAAAAATATTAGCCCTTTGCAAATATTTAAGAGATTTTTATTCCAACGTTGTTCTTCATCACTGAATTTTATAGTTTTATGTGCCGAGTGGACAACACGTATTGTCCACTATAAGCTTATATTAAAGACTTTATCATTCTCTTGTCTTTATCTCAATTTGTTTGGGGCCGGCGCAATGTCTTTTTCTTCCATACATTTACAGGGCGTAATGGTAAACACCGTTGTCACTCAAACCATGAGTTAACTATATTAACAATGACCGAAAATAACAAAAAAAAACGTTATTTTCATTAAAAGATTTAAAAAAGTTTCTATCCGACACCGTGCTCGCTAGCGAAACAGCTGACTGACTGAGAGAGGGGTCGCGCTCGCGGCCAGTCAGGTCACGTCCCACAACCCCCACCCGTGTTGAGACGCAAGTTCGTTGCCCTAGCGCAACGAACCTGCGTCTCTTGTAGTAAAAAGTAGATTTTTTAAAAAAAAGTTGTAATTTTCCATTGATTTTACGTTCTATAAATGAAACCAAACCACTGGTTGCAAGGATATCGGTGTTTACCCTAACAACCTGTATATTAGTCGTCATCTTGGTAGTCACTCCCGTTCTAGCCATGTCACACAGTCTATCCATCGTTTTTTTGGTCTTCCCCGTGTCTTATAGCCATCCACATACCGAGTTGAAAACAGTTCTCTTCGTTTCAGAAAATAAGTCAACAAGTTTTATTTTCTACTTTACCGAATAAGTAAGTACCTCTGTATTCGAATGTACCGGGGCTAACTAAACCGGGAGTTCAATGCAGGAGTGGTTAACCATTTGTAACATTACCCCAGCCCCGGGGGATGCCTATGCGGCTTAAAACGCACCCTTGATAAAAATGTGCATATTAAACACTAGTATTTTTTTGAAAATTAGGAAAATCCACGGTAATTCTTCATTGATAATGGTGTCCGGGGGAAATGTTAGCATTATTCATTTTAATGATCTTCATAATAAGAATAAAAAAATATTCTTGTTTTCTTTTAATGATCTTTGCCTTTTCCTAACAAGGAAGGCGAGTGCGTAGATAATTATATAACAAAAATTCCTTCAAAACGAAAACATCTTTATATTATTGTACTTACTAATAATCAGAATGTTAATAAAACAATAATTGATACGCAAATAAAAAAACATCGTTATCATCGCGTCGATGACAAATTATTACAAAATGTTAATTAAAGACATCTTGCAAGACCAAGTTCACACACTCGAAATGATAAACAAAACAATTTACGATACGAATAATAATACCTATCAAAATACTCCATATATTCTTCTAAATGTCAAAACAATAAGAGTACGCGAGACAACAAAGCTTACATTTCTATAATTAATACAGATATTCCATACAAATGCTCCTTTCAGAAACAAAAGGTAAAGAGGGAAACGATTGTTCCTTCGTATACAAAGAACAATGGTCCTTATGATCGTAGGTATACTGTGGATAACTGTTGGTTGTAGTATGTGGAAACATCAATATTGTTTTTGTTGGTGAAGGAATTATTGTCAACGGACACTTATATGTGGCTTTAAATACATGGTTGTGATATGGAATTGATATTGATACACAAATCCTAACTAATATTATAAATGCGAAAATGAATTTGTTTGTTTGTTACACTCTCACGCTAAAACAGCTGATCAGATTTGGATGCAATTTGGCACATAGGTAGACCCTAACCTGGAATAGGATATCGGATACTTTTATCCCGGTAGTACGTTCCCGTAGGATAAGTTCCGACCTCAATACGGGCGAAGCCGCGGGCAAAAGCTAGTAAATAATAAAAGCGATATTTCAAGAAAAGGTAAGGTAACGAATGAAAGGTAAGGTAGATAATAGATAAAGTAAAATTTATTATTTATAAGCAATTAGATAATATCTAATATCTCTCTCTGTAAATATGTAGGTAAGTGATTCTCAAGAACATTTTCGATAAAGCTTTCGTAGTATTACGATTATTTTTTATCAGGATCTTTACAAATGGAAATTAATGTCTGTCTGTTAGTCTGTGTACATATACATTATATCTACACAGACTTACAGACAGACAAGTTACAGCCTGGAATGGGATGGGAATATGATATTCCTACAGGAGGTAGAGGTGCAAATCTATACTAATATTATGAAGAGGTAAAATTCGTTTTTATTTATTTAACTATTTATGGACACACATATAAATACAGACAACAAGAAAGGAACAGAAAAATACGTACAAAGGCAATGCTTATTTCTAAAGAAATCTCTTCCAGTATACCTGCGATAAGAAAGTAGATAGAAGAGATGTAGACAACGTGTGTAAGAGTAGAAGAGAAACAAAATACATAAAATTACAATTTACTAATTAAAATATAAACATACAATATAAGAATATACCTACATACATACATACTCCTAAAATAAATATCACAAAAAAATATATAATTACAATGTAGGTACTTAATTTAAAATAACAATGCAACTATGACGAAATGGATAGGTAGTGTTCTTTCACTCTTCTTTTAAATACTGCAACAGGTTTTATCTAGGTAACCTTTGGAACTACTGATCAGATTCCGAAAATTCTTCCACTAATGGGAAGCTACAATATTGCCGAGTGTCATTTGATATTTTATTTTTGTTAAAATAAGAAATATCACGTGGATGAAGTCGCGGCAAACTGAAGTGGCTGGCTACGTTTGACTATGAATCGATGACCGGCGGTGGAGCAAACGAGTCCTGTCACTGTACTATCACCTCTTATTGCATTATTATTTTAATATTACTTCACAGTGGGACAGAGATGGAGCTATACGTCCTGTACAGCTCACACTGAAGTACAATACGGCCGATATAACTTGGCAGTTCCAAACTTCGCAGGACTCAGTAACATTTTTTAGGAACTAAATGATGACATGAGTGAGAGAACATGCGCGAAAGTTATATGCGCCTATGTTCAGACCTGTTGTAACATCCGTATTATAAGATTGAATAATGCTGCTATGAGAGGTGGTGGTAGGCCCTCTTTTTTTTTGTTGAGATTGGGAAATCGTCAAATGACTTCTGGGCGGAGCGGAAGGGCGTGTCAGACTTTTACTGACTAGAACCCACCCGTGTTCCTTCAGTTGCCTGTTGCCAAGAGCCCCGGTATCCCTTTCGGACTTTCCCGCAAGTGGTTGGCACCCTGGATTGGAGACTGCGTAATGAGGGATGCCCCCCAGCTAGATTGACCGACGACCTTAAAAAGGTGGCTAAGACAGACTCGGTACGGAAGGCTAGAGTGTTGTGGGGCAACCTGGGAGAGCCCTATGTCCAGCAGTGGACTGCGAAAGGCTGAGTGACTGAAGTCGCGGGCAGAAAATATCAACGAAACTAAAGCCTTTCTGCGGGTTGAAGTTTGTAAACGAACAAAGTAACATCTAAAGCTGGCCACAAAGACATTTGAAAAGAACATCTATCGAATTCAACTAAGAATAGTGCATCTGTATGCAAATTCATGTTTGCGGTTTAGAGATCGCATTGTCGCAACAAAATATTGTATAGGAAAAGTATTCAATGCAAAGAACTTGGCTCATTCCAACATGTGGGCATGAAAGATTCATCGCACGTTGGATAAGGCCGATTTTATGACTAAGCGGAGGGAATTGTTCCCAAGAATTTAATAACGATATGGAAAATTCTAAGGTTTTTACATATTTCGGGAAGATTTTGAAAACAGAGAAAATGAAAGCCAAAAATTACAACATGTTTTTTGTACCTAACTCTATTGTATGTTTTTTAATTACTTACAATTTAAAATACTACCCACTTAATAAACTGTTTCATTTAACTGTTACAAGTTTAGTACTATCATTAAAATAGATTTCGAAGAAGTATATTGTCGAATAACTTTGATTACGTTATATTAAATTGTCAAATTAATTACAAAAAAAAAACAACTGACTTCCAAAAAAACACAAAAAAAGTGAAAATTAGCTTTAATTTTAGAAGACGGTGTCTTTGCTTTTCAATTTTCGTTTTTTGCCACCGACTTCCGAAATTAAAGTAATTTTTCACTTTTTTTGTGTTTTTTTTGGAAGTCGTTTTGTGTTTTTTTTGGAAGTCTTTTTTTTATTTTTATAAAAAGTTTTTATTTTCACTTTTTAGTTGTGGTACCCCACACAAATTCGAATACCACTACCTGCTATGTAAATAACAGTGACGGAGTCAAATAATATATCGTCTACATAGACTAAGTAAAAAAAAAAACTGTGTTATTAGTATCTACTAAGGAATTAAAGAGGCTTAAATAAAATAGACTAAGTGGAAAAATACGTAATTATTGAAGCTAACTCAAAAACAACGCAAGCAAAGATAATATTTATATGGGACCACCTCGGAAGCATGACCTACCAAGCAAACAAATTAGAAACGACAACGTATTTATTATTTACGTTTACGTTAAAACCTTCATCTTCATCAGTTACTAATTAGGTAATATTTCAAACATCGAAAACAATTCTCTAATTCGTGACATCAATCTCAATTTCTATAATCAGTACCTGTCGCATTAATTATTCAAATCCAACCGCAAATCTGATTCCCTGGGTTAATAACGTTAAGTGACTACGAGCCGGCTTAAAAGCTTTAAAACGTAACGTAAACGTTCACGTTCAATTTTGAGTAAAGGGTCAGTACATCGACAATGAACTTTACAATTTTATTCCAATGCAAAACAATATTACTGTATGGAAATATGAAATGTCGCTAATTAACTTACTAGAATATAAATAATGAATTGCAATGAATAATATCGTAACATCGAATATTTAGTTTTAGTTGTAAAAAAAGGATTTGGAAATTTTCCAAATGCCTTTTTTACACCTAAAATCGGTTACAACTTTAATTCAGTGTTATAATTGCAATTAATTATTAGGTAATATTCTAGTTATTTAATAAGCGATATTTCAAATTTTATATTTTAAATACCTACTCGATCCAAATGTATGGAACGGCAGTTTTTTTTTTTCGGTTAGGTTCCACACCCTTAAATATGACCACACCTCTGTCCTTTCTGAAACATGCTGTAAATAAGAAATTAAAAATGGTTTAAATATACTCCAATAGTCAGAAGCCCCTTAATCCATGACTATTAGATTAGCGAATCATCTCACGTTTGGTCGGAGTGAGGAGATGGCAGCCGTCACGGTATGGTAGTCAGGACGTTGACACGTCTATCGAAAACCGCAAACCATTGTTTCTACAGAAAAACGTTTCTAGTTTGCGTTTTGGTTTCGTGTAACGTTGTGGTCATTGTTATGGGTTTTCTGCGTTTTTTATATAAATAATAATTATTGTCATCATTCTCCTGACCAAAACCCAATTTGTTTGGGGTCGGCGCAACATGTTTTTCTTCCATACTTGTTTTGTACACCCTCATTGTACCCATGACAACCCACTCTATCAATCTGCCTAGCCTTTTCCCAACTATGTTGGGGTCGGCTTCCAGTCTAACCAGATGCAGCTGAATACCAGTATTTTACATGGGGCGACTGCCTATCTGACCTCCACAAACCAGTATCTGGGTAATACGATACCCCTTGGTAAGACTGGTTGTCAGACTTTCGGGCTTCTGACGAACCGTAACGACTGTCAAAGATTCACAAATGACAGCCGGGACCAACGGCTTAACGTGCTTTCCGAGGTACAGAGGAGTCTCGGTATGGAAAGATGGTCACCCATCCACGGACCAGCCCCGGCAAGCGTAGCTTAACCTGATGGATCCACCCGTGCGGTTGTTATTACGTAACCACGAGCTCCTCCCTGTTACAAATAAATGAAATTTAGAATTTGCCAATAATTAAACTGAACAAATGTACTTACTTATCAAATTATTATGACAATATTATGTCATACTAGGTAATCAAATGCATTATGTTAATGTTGCCGTTTCTACAAAGATGTGGAAACCAAACTCATTACTTCCTATTACTCACTAATTCCTAAGGAGAACATGAACTAATCTTTTATTTGCGTGCAGATATTCTAAAGATAAATGACGATCACAAACTGTTTGCTTTGTTTAAACCGCGACATTACGATACCACAAACGTTTGAAAATCGTTCAAAATGTACCGTTAAACGTAAAATGGAAATCGGAGTAAAACGCTTTTTCCCGCAGCATGCAACCACCATACAGTTACGTAAGATAAAATATCAGTAATTCAGCAAGTTAAGTACGGTAAGTAGTTGACGTATAATTATTACATTGACGTATATGTACTGAGTAAAATTGTCGTAATGCAAAATACCTGTATGACCGGTCTGAACATAGGCTCTCCGAACTTTCGCGCATGTTCTCTCACTCACACTCGCCTCAGCTCACCATTTGGTTAAAAAAAAATGTATTTGTGCAGCCATCTGCGCAAAGTTCGGACCGGCCTAAATTCATCCGCCGTACTTTATTGCTGGCATAGTACTGTAAGGATGTATGCAATAAGCAACCTACAATTGTACTGGCTGTTAAGAAAGGCTTGATTTTAATGTTCTAGCAGTTTGTATTTTTAGAATAGGAAGACAGATCGAGTCGGCCCTCCGCTGGCTTGCGGGCTAGAATATTATAAAATGTATCTTTGTTTTCTTGGGTTATTAAAATTAGTCAAACCATCGAGAAGTGTTTTATTCGATCCGGTACTGGAGACTCTCTCGGAGTCTACAGTACTATCTATATAAACTACTTATCGACTGGATAGACTATTTATCTAGTAAATTCTATTATATGTTCAAACACGCGCTTTTTGCTCGATCTTAATACGGTACGGAAACCTTCGTGTGCGTGTCGGACTCGCACTTGGCCGGTTTTTGTTAGTCATTTAAGATTCTTCCTATTTTCAATGGACGTTTCCTTCATGAAGAAATCTTTGCATGATGAAAATAGTGGAGTGTTTGTAAGCAAACGCCTAGCTTTGATCAAGAAACGCTTTGATCTACAGACAGCTTAACATGAAAATTAAGTAAACCCTTTTTATGGAATCAGAAATTATGCAATTCAAAGCAGCACCCTAATTGCGTAATACACGATCAATCACAATGTGAATCGGTTTGAAACAAATTGCTAAACCATTGCTACATATATTCGGAAAAAAAAATCGGCTCACCAACGTAAATAACAATGAATGTTGTTGAACTGTCAAAATGAAACAGATTAGTCTTAATCGGTTACGAAAAATAAATTACGTAATTAGATAGCAGGCTTGTATGATGAGTGATGACTGATGGATGATGATAAATGTGAAAAACTGAAAACCTTCGCACTGATTTTCTTCAACTTTCGGAACAAGAAATAAATCACGCAAACACACGTATACCTGAACACATATTTCAAAAACAAATAGGAACGTGCGGCCAAGTTAGACAAACTAATTTGAGTTTGGACCAGTTTCCAATATATTACATCCCTCCCACTCATTTCTACACTGAAACTAATATCGAAAACTTCCACTTATTTTAAAACAGAACACATTATACATTTAAGTAGAATATCCTATACATATTATAAAACAAAGTCCTCCGCCGCGTCCGTCTGTCTGTCGTCCTGTACACGATAAACTCAAAAACTACTGCACCGATTTTCATGCTGTTTTCACCAATGGATAGAGTGGTTCTCGAGTAAGGATTTAGTATATAATAACCGACAACAACTCAGGCGAAGTCGCGGGCATCTGCTAGTTATACATAAAATATATAGGATTGAATCTGCCTACCTAGATACCATTTACCAAATTTGTACTTTTTTGAGAGATATAAATGACTATTCTTGTATGGACCCTTTAATTTTTTACTTTATTCTATTTTTTACCCGACTACGACGAAGAAAAAAGGAAGGTTATGATTTTGACCGGTATGTATGTATGTATCTTCATCTGTTCCCTCATATCTTCTAAACGACTCATCACAATTTGACAAATGAGGTATCGTTGGAAGCGTCTTGATCGTCCGCTGGTTATAGGCTATGTGGCGTCACAATAAAAATGGCGCCCTCTAGAGGACATAAAGTCAGAAACTAAAAAAAAATTGTTTAATAGTACCATGTTGGGTATCAAATGAAAGGGCTTAATGAGCACATTTCAAAAATATATATATATTATAACCCCAAAAGAGTTTAAAAAAAATTAAAGTAGTAAAAGCTACAGAACACCGCAGAATTAAACAAATTTAAAATCCGGAGTCACACGTAATCTGTTCGATATATGCCCTAACACCTTTTTAATCGTAGTTGGGTTTTAGTTTTTATTACTTTATTTTATTTTATTATTTGTTGTTATAGCGGCAATTGAAATACACAATCTGTGAAACACTTAGACAGAACACAGATAGACAGACGGACGTTTGGACGGATGGACGGACGGAAGAGTAGACGGACGGACGGCCGGACAGCGGAGGCTTAGTAATAGGGTTCCGTTTGGCACTCTTCGTTTTCGAAACCCTAAAAAGCATGTAAAAACTAAAAACATTGATAGACAATTTCACTCAAAGATATTAAGCAAATACAGAATGATCTAAAATATAATTAATCTTAGCAGTGTTTAAAAGATTAGGTACCCACTTAGGTATTCGTAAAGTTTTCAGACGCATTAATTAATTACGTACAGCATTAATCAAACTCAGGTCTCAAAACCTACATAGTTCAAAACGTAGCTTCAAGAAAATGAAATATGTACTAATTAACAAAGATCTCAGATTCCCAACAAGCATAGCAAAGAAAATGAATACTGCACTTGATGGTCGCGTAAAATTGAATAACATAATGATGTAACTTAACAATTAAACATACTCTGATATTGTATTAGAGAATATTTTAATGCGTAGGTGGGTTTTAATTAGTAGTATATATCTATTAGCACCTGACGGGAAAGATGATTGATTTATTGGTAAATTAAATTAATTATTTGGCACTAAATCCTTCAGAGACTACAATTTTTTTAAATCTTTTGAATTCACGGATGTTGCCATATTTGTACCTCTTGATCTCATAAGATAACCATACATACAATATTAAGTGTAGGTTTTATATCAACTCGGTGTTCCTAACCACTCACAAAAAACTTATCAAGTTAAATCTCCATCGCATAATTAATTACAAATCATTAATTTTCAAACACAAAATGTCACAATCTTAAATCGTCATCAAATTCTTCCGATTTAATTCATTCACACGCTACCGCAATATAATTTCCATGTTTTATAAATAAGACCACCCTGTACCGTGAGAAAGAGGGAACAGCTGTTGTTAATAATCTTGATAAAACTTACCAAAACTTGCGCGTTGCCATTCCTGTCATCCACCCAAGCGACCACCAAATCTGCTCCTCTCATGTTCCTCGCAGAATTGAAACCCAAACCGACGTAGCCACGAGTCTTCGCCTCTAACCTGAACGTTATACTCGAGTCGGTATTCACCCACCGGAGGATCACATCACCATTCTGGTCTAGCCTCTCCGAATGAGCCCATGTCAAACTCGATTCATACGATTTCGAATCGAATATCTCTCTCCGATGCCGCACTCGGTATTGATCAACTATTCTACTAGTCTTTTCTGTTTTCGATTGAGCTTGTAGCTGACCTAGAGCTTGTGAGTGTGAGGGGTTGGCTGGTAGCTCATTAGGCTGCGCGTGCGGCTTAAACCTTGGCAGTTTAGCATCACAGAGTAAAATAGCGCTTAAAGCTACGACTAATTGGAGATGCATTTTGTTCAATGTCGTTGGTTCATCACTTAGTAAAATCTGAAACAAAAAGAAAATAATGATATTACTACTAAATTCAATAACACAGACAATGCAGTATTAAATTCAAAAAAATAAACAATGAGTAATATATAACGAAACGGGAAAAAACAAAGATGTCGTAACAAGGATGCGGCCAATAAACAGGTACGATTTCCGGTGTAGCAACCACTACCACAGACGTAACAAAAACAAGCCCAGATAACGAGCTGGACGTCATAACTGGTTCCGGTGTTTCGGAAAGTCGCCGCGAACAAATAGTAGTGGTGTGGTATTCACCTAATTACCATATCTACTAGTCACAGTTTGGCGCCGCCGAATGACTCAACGGTCCCATAAAATCGGTTTATTAATAAAAATTGACCTATTCGGGGCTATTCACAAACACCTTATAGAGATTATTAGACTTTTTGCCAATATTTTTTGCAGGTGTCGATCTAGATTTGATCGATACCTAGAATCGGGAGGTTTTTCAGTAATCGATTTTGAAATTTAATCGATTTGATAGCACGATCAGTGAGCTTAGTGAAGCGTCTGCATATTGTGTTAATGAAGGTAATTCGATTTATAGCCGGTATTGCATTTGTGCGTTAATGAAGGATAAAAGTTTTAGGAAAGTTCGGAGTTGAGCAACTGTTTGTTTTTGGATTTAAACTTCGAACCAAAAATGTGCGTCGGACGCGGTCGGTCACGGGACAAAATTTGAAATAGCTTCTGTCTATATGCGATTTTAGAAATGATACATTTATGAATTAGACTTTATAAACAAATTAATTTCTAAATTATTATACTCACATATATCTTAGAAGAAATTAATCAAGAAATCCATTAAAAATGCCGATAAAAAGTTAAGTGCTAAAGAATTGTACCTACTCACGTATTTAATGAAATGTAATGAAGTGGACGATTCAGTTTTAAGCGGTCGTAGAATCTTAGAAGGTCGCACTCGAGCAATGTGGGCGTAAATTGTTTAGATTACTTATACTGGGTGTTAGGGTACACCGTTATCCTTGAAACTAGTGGTTTGGTGTCATCTATAATATACTTTTTCTATGGGACGAATCTTGATATCGCGAAAAAAAAAAATCTGCTGTTCCATACATTTGTGTTCATTTAAATCGACAAAATGTATGGAATAGCTGTTTTTTTTTGCGATTTTAATGTTGGTGGATAACGGTGTCTACCCTAACACCCTGTATTATTAAAACATATTTTAAGTCGAGGTTAAGTCTTAAAAGTCACAAGAAGTCTTCAATATTTCAGAGCTAAAATGTTTCTATTTAAAACAAAAGCACATCTTACTCAAAGGAGCGTTACACCAAACGAACACAACATCCTACTGAAAAAGAAAAAAATAAATATCTAATAAAACAATAAATAAAGATAACGAGGCCAATGACATAGGGAAAAAGTAAAAAAAAACAATGATAAAAACCATTTCTATGCAAATCCGTCAATTAATTACGGAATATATTAATGAAACGGCGACATTGTAATCAGTTTATTCATTATGCAAAGAGTAGGGGCTAGGGGCCAAGGTCAAGTATTTTTAGACCGGATTAGGTAATTCCATTTGTGTTCAAGCGTGATAATTAATAATAAGATTTTAGAGTTAAAATAGACAAAAGATGTAAATGCAAATGTCTTGATATTATAATCAGATGTAAAGAAAAGTAAAGGTGAAAAGATCAATAGAAGCCCTTTTGACTCTAATTAACGATACAACAAAAACACAAAGCTATTTCCTTGCAAAAAAAAAATATGGCCGCAAAAAATGTTCGAAAAAAAAAATATCGTGAGAAATCCACTTGAAGCAAAAAACTCGGATGTGCCATCTGTTACCCGAGGTGTCCCGAACCGCTTACGAGCAAATCTGTGAATAAATAATGGGAACACACAATGTTCGTATGACGTATCCCAAATTGAGGATAATAAGAACCCTTGATATAATCAGCGCAAAATGCCTGATACTCTTGTCGTTGCTTAAACCGATTCGGTGCAGAGTATGATACGTCTTGTGGTGGAGACAAAGGAAAGGGTTCGACAGAATTGATATTATAATACACCAGAAAATTGTTTTAAAGCAATTGTTGAAATTGTAGATTTGAAAGCCTGGTTTTAAAGCTCATCCATTTAGAAACCAATGCAAATAACCACAATCTATATAATATTCTAACTAACAAAGGAATAATAATAAGGGTAATTGATCCATATATAGATGTAGTGCATCTATTTACAAATGAATTTCATCCGCAAACTCAGCTAACGTTAATTGCAAACGTGACTGGGAGCTTCGGAACTCCTCATTTACTAAGAAATTCCTAATAGGAACGCAGTCACGTTGTCTCCAAATCTTCCGGATTAAAGATCTGATAATAAAAGCCGCCTGGACGAGGTCAACATTGTTCGAGACAAAATAGTTGAGCACTTGAAGGTTTTAAAGTCAAAACAATGGCCAAATTATGCCGGAAGCCTCCGAAATTATTTAGGTTGGCGCCTTTAAGTACTTACAAGGGACTCGTCGATAGGCCTATTTGGACAAGATGGAAAACACAAGGAAATTAACTAGAATTAGTAATGACTGAAACAGAAATGAAAAAGGGGTCGGCATTTAGAATCTCATTACAGACCGGAGGTACTGTTGGTAGACCAATTTTTTTTCATAAAATCTTCGGTTTGAAAATCCTTTGGTTCAAAGCAATGTCCTTGTTAGATAAACTTGAATAATTTTGGAAGGGATGAGAAAATAAAACGAATAACACTAGTCAATAAATATCACCCTAAGCAAATATAAAAATGACAAAAATAATGTTGTCAAAAATCCCAATTGAAGTAGTAATAGAAAGTTTTTTGAACGAAACTAATGTTATTGTCCTACAAATTATATTAAAAATGCTGATGCAAACATTTCTCCATTACGAAGTGGCGACATTGAACGCATTTGAAATATTCAAACAATTATCGGTCAACGAACTTCTAGTTTTAAATGTCTCGACGCCTTCGAGATTTTATCATAATAAGAGTCATTGGCTTAGTGTAATTATATCATATATTATTATAGATATATCTCAATGGAACTGATCGAATCACTAGATCATATAAGACGGCGATAAATCTATGTATAATTAAAGGAAGCAATAACTCTAGAAATAGACATGATCTAGTTTTTTTATGTCAATGTTCAAATCAGAACTACCAATCCTTTTATCGACATCAATCAGTTCCACAATACCCAATGGAAACACGGCCATACCCCATCAAGCAAAAACTGGAATGCCAGTTATAAAAATCTAATTTTCTATTTTTCTTGCCAACTATGAAACAGAACGGAAAGGCAACCAGCTACAAAAACTACCAATTGCGGTATTCGAGCAAAACGAGATAACAGATCATTATCCACTTATTGAGAGGAAGTCGAAACCGCTTTGTCTATAGTCGTTATAAACAAATGGAGCGATATTTTCGATGGTAATACCAGTAATACTTAAGAAACCGCAGCGCAAGAAGCCAGTTTAATACTTTTATCTAATCTACTTAGATGCATCCTGTTTGGAAGGAAGAAGGAGAATCTTTGTTTGAAGACTGAACAAGTTCATTCACATATCGATATGTATCGTTTATTTTAAGAATTTCATTAATCATTCTCGTATCCGGATCTTGTATTGCATATCCGGGAATTCAATCCTAATTAGAGATCAACAATCTCAAGTATTTTGGTGAGAGAATTTCAATATTACAATACTATTGACCTCTTACGAATTACTGGAATCTCAGTTAAGTATATTGCATGTGAATACAGGAAATTCACCGGAACTTTTAATCGTTGAACTGGTTCTTTATAGCGCCACTGTCTTTTTGCATGTAAAATGAGCATAAAAGAATATTACAGACAGGAAAAGATAGGTAATATATTTTTATCTTCATATTAAACGTTGTATATTGGCCATATATGCTGGTGTAGACCTATATTTTCGTTTATAAGTTCGGTTTATCTGGCAATGTAAGAGGATAATGGTAATGATAAAAAAGCAACAATACTTAAAATATCTTCAACCAAGCGGCGCCAGTTTTTACAATGAAATCAGGTAACTTTATACCCATCAACAGAATACTGCATCAAAATCAATGATCTCAAAATATGGGCAAAAAACCCGATTCACACTACTCACACATTGAAGACCAGAATAAAGCCGTGGAGCTAATCCTGAGAAGCTCGCCCGTTCACATAATGGAGACGATAGAAAAAAGTTCCTGTATAATGTATCAAAAGGTCTGACTTTGAAGTTCTTAGAGTATGAACCAGACCAGCTTTACGAGAAAAGAAATTATGTGAATGGTGAACAAAAAGAGAAAAATGTATCACTGAAAAAAAATGTATAACATACTAATTATTACTTACATAATCATTATTTACATGAGCATATTATAGCCTTCGGCTGACACAAGCAAAACAATCCTTGCTTGTGCAAACAGAAAATAAAAAACATACAACCACTCAGAGCGCTGAAAATTACTTTGCCTAGAGACACTGCTAACGTTTCTCGCGAAGTTCCAGAAACTACTTCAGTCCTTTATGTAGCTCATTTCATACTCAAAGGTCCGTAGTTTATAACAAGCACGAGTTGTAGCGTGCCGGCAATGAACCATTTTGTTGCACTTCCACATGTGAGCAGGAATTTATTGTTCCAACTTGTCCTGGCAGTGTCGTGCAGATGAAAAGCCGTTGTTCAACAGCACGTGAAGTATTTTTTAATATCAGCATTGTTTTGTGCGGTATAAAGTAGGTTCTGTCTTTTGGAATTTATATAATTTTATTTAGATAATATAAAGGAGTCATTTTTTTTGGTCATAATGGGTCGACTTGAAAATCTGTTCCTTTTTAAAACAGAATGCTATAAAAAGTTCCTATGAGAAGCGGTGGATGTCTTCCGGCTATCATGAAATGACTATTGACATTAAATAAAAAAGATTTTTGCCCCGATATTACTGACATAAGTTGTAAATTGTTCCCTCGGCGAACATTACGACGCCCTCTAGAGTATTTCGTTGATTTATGTCATCCCGGACTACTGCGAATTTTATTGGGGTTGGAAAAAATCTGAGGACTAGCTGGATAGTTATTGTTATAAGTTCCTGGGTGACAAAATTGTTACCTAGGACCATCCAATAAATGATTGCAATTTCTCAACTACTACTAGAATATGGAATGCATCTTCACGACAGCCCCTTTTTCATTGAACAAAATATCTACATCATTGAAAAACAAGACAAGTACACTTGTACCAATCCCATTAAGGACCATGTCAGTAACATCGAACGTATGTTTACTATGTGATAGATAAAAACCAACATTAATTCAATTTAATGCAGACATCCAGATTACTGACTTTCATTTATCGTCGATACCCATTTCCGTTACTATTCGTAGCTTTGATAAGAAACTCTGTGGCTAAGCCACTATTTTTATTGAAAAACTTGTAGATTCATTCATGGTAAAGCTTGAAAGGGGACTAAAAGTGATCTAGAAATCTATTTCTACCACTTTTCCGTCGCAATTGGAGCAGTGATATCCCTATCGTTAGAAATATAATCTGATCTAACTTGTTACTGTTCATTCATGTTACTTGTTAGGCCAGAGCCGAGAACATATAAAAAGGGACGTGTAGCTCTCGGTTACAAGAATGCTGAATTTTATCTCTTTTCTTCATCCCATTAACTTGATTTTACCGAGAGTTATTTCAATTACTTCCTTGTTCCAGATCTTGAAAGGTGAGGCATGTAAACATTCCAAGCAACGCAACGCTTCCTGGGCCTTTCAAATTTTTGTATAGCCATGAGGCTATCTAACGAACGATCATGTTTTTACGGTGAATATAATATTTTTGGTCCAAAGTTTCAAAAGGTTTATTTACTATTTACATAGTCTGAGCTCTAAATATGAAACAATGGTCCCTAAACAAACAAAAGCCAACCAACACAAAGTGTACCACATTAATCTTGTAATAATGAACGATACAAGCGTGTACTTAATTAGTTCAATTATTAGCATCCGTGTAATTAGCAGTTATCTGAGCTACCTTCTGATTAACGATAACAAACGCGTGCATTAGTTCCGGTTTAATGGAGAAAAAGTTGCATCTGCTAATATTTCTAGGAAAAATCCGAAGAATACTTAATTAAAAAGATATATCTAATGCATTGTTTAATGTTGTGTTGTGTTAATGGTTGAATGGTTTAAGTTTTTGTAAAGATTGAACATTGGCTCTTCCAACATCCTTTACTTAATCTAATCCTAAGGTCTTTCAACAAAATGAAGATTGGGTATCTAATCTACAAGTATATTTTCACGTGGCCGGGAATAACGAAACAATAGATTTAATAAAATTGAAAGTGTCTCATTGGTCAAGACTTGAATGGTTAAAAGTACAAGACTTGTTTTGCTATCAAGCAATAACACTTCTCGTCTCACGTCTTTAGCATGTTACTGATGAGATAAAAACTGATGAAATAATAAGAAAATCTGAGACAACACAAACTCATCGCACAAAGAGACACATACACA
The DNA here is from genome assembly GCA_948473465.1 of Lithophane ornitopus. NCBI lineage: Eukaryota > Metazoa > Arthropoda > Insecta > Lepidoptera > Noctuidae > Lithophane > Lithophane ornitopus. The sequence continues at coordinate 10,325,352 of OX419632.1, read as the reverse complement.
GCATACAAGTACAACAAAAAAGAGACTATAAAGAGTTTTCTTTGCAATTCTAAAGCAGATTATTCTAAACCCTATAGATTAAGGTTGTTTATATTAAGCAATCAGTGAATCGCGCTTGGACAAACAGAACAGGGAATCTGGATAGTACAGTGTATAATCAATATTGGGGAATGTAAATGGCTAGCAGATTGCTGAGCATAAATTGACTCCATGAAACTAGCACAGATTGTAATTTCAAACGGATTGTCGGCAACAATTCGTGTTAATAGTGGCAACTAGTAAGCCACTAGATTTGTTAAGTAAATGTTGCGAAAGGCGCTCACGGGATCATGCAAAAAGACAGGCAGTATAATGTATATGCTGATAATTATTACTACAAAATATCACAAATCAGCTCTCTAAGTAATCTTGGTTAAAATAATTGTGACCTAAATTATAGAATACAATAGCTATATAATACTATTAGAAAGCAAGCAGGAACTTTTACTTCCTCCAATTTCCATAATCCGAAATGATCCGCCAAAAATATCAGAGAGCGTTATTTTTAATGGATGCCACTCTTAAGATAAAACAAAAGAATTTTAAAGGCCATTAGAGCCTCTGAGGATATTGTAGGCAAAATACGATTTTTTCCCTAAAATGACAAAGTCAATGCTACAGAAATTCGAAACGAAATTAACCTTGACCTTCCAATGTGGAATTAATTTTACTTTTGTGACAAAAAATTGCTTTTCTTCTTAACCAACAAAAACGTGATTTTCTTTATGATGTTCTGAGAAGACTCTAATGTTATAAAACCATTAACCAGAGTATTTCCCGGATCAAACAGGATCGACCAGAACTTTTCATGTAAAATCGGAAAAGGTGGAACGGATGCGCAGCACCACCTTAATTTGATCTAATAACAACATTCTTCAATCAATAATCCTCTTGGTTTTCGTAGAAATATATTGCGAGTATTGGTTTGAATAAGTTTTATCATAAACTAGCTACCCGCACCTGCTTCGCACGGTTTTTACCACTTGACAAAACATCGAGATTACTTTATTATAATTATGATGGTTAATATTATTTTTTTTTACACATAGACCGATCTTCCGGAATAAATTCCCTAAAATATGGTAAAAACCGAATCAAAAATCGCTGCGTAGTTTAGAAGAACAACGCGGTCACACGAAAAGCGACTTTAATTTTTAATACGTATAGAAGCTGTTTTCAGTAACAATGTGGATGGCAATAAGAATAGAGGAAGACAAAAGAAACTATTGATTGTCTGATGATATGACTAGAACATAGTGTTGTAGAAAACATGCCGACAAATTATGCAGACCCCAAATTATTTGGAATAAAGGACAATGAGGATGAAGAATGCCTAAGCGATACTGATTTTAGGGCTAAAAATATTTCAGGATATTACCACAAAATCGTGTATTATAATTTTGTTGATAAAAGGAAGAATACGCGTCATACTATGACCTTATTATTAGACAAAGATGACATTAGCATATTTGTTGACGCAATATTAATAATTCAAAGGTTAATCGGAACAATTACTATGATAAACAAACAGTTTTCTCCAACTATTACAGTAATTGGATTACTATGTGTATATATTAATAATAAATATGTGTTGAGAGAAATAACGGGATTGTGTATTCTTTATTAACATTAATTATATTTCTTTCGCTATTTTTCGTTTATGTAGTCTTCTTGTGAGCATATACCTAGTTAGAAACATGACTTTTTAGCTTGTATATAAGAGAAGGCGACCAGGTTGTTTTGCATTCAAAATTGCAATATTGAAATTTCTTCAATATTATCACTGTAAACCACATAAGTCGCCTGTAAAACAAGTCCTTTTTTTTTTTTTTTTTTTTTTTTTTTTTTTTTTTTTTTTTTTTTTTTTTTTTGGGTGGGAAATCATCATATGACTTCTCCCGCTCTGGGCGGAGCGGAAGGGCGTGTCAGACTCTTACTGACTAAAACCCACCCGTGTTCCTTCGGTTGCCTGTTGCCAGGGTCCCGGTATCCCTTTCGGACTATTCCGCAACCCTGGCAGGCATCGGTCCTAACGGACCCCGTCAGGTGTGCTGACATCTCTTTGCGGCGCGCGTGGAACACGACGCGCCATCGACCTGGGCCTGGTCCTTATCGGACGGCGAGCTGCCCATTGCTCGCCGTCCGCAAGCCCACGCCTATGGCCCACGCCTAAAACAAGTCCTAAAGCTGCTAGTGCAAAAACACAAAACCTATATTTTCAAACCTATATATTAGAAATTTACCCATTAAACGATTTAAAGGCTGTATTAAAACCAAACTTTGTAAAAAAGGGTACTATAAAATTGCGGATTATTTAGAAGACAAAAAAGCATGGGATTGAGCTGCTCGCTCTGCTAAAACCTTAGAACTTGACATTTTAATTATTATCTAAAATCATTACAATATACCAGTTTTATAAACTTACAAATTGACATTGTTGAATATTTTATACAAAATGACATTATTACTTTGTAAAGTATTATTTTATTTTAATTATTGTGAATGTGAGGACTATGTGGATCTTTTTTATTATCTCTTTTCTCTCTTTCTTTAGTTTTAATCTGGCAGTTTGAGTACTTTTAGCGGCCTACCCAAATGTCCTTTCTTTGGTATTGTTCGTCGAGTCGTTGAGCTCCTTAAGCTCTGAGTTGAGCTTCTCGGTTACTGACAAATGCTTGCACTGACTGGACAGGTCCACTCAAATCTGTGTGGTTCTTTCCTCAAAAGACCATTTCAGAATCTAATCTACATGGTCCTCATATGGCCTGACCAAGATTATGTCTGGACCTTAAAAGAGACTGCGACCTCTGAGTTTGTTTCGGCCTTTCTTCTCAGAGTAGTCAGATAGGAAACGCCGACCTCATCGAGCTTATTTTATTTTTTTAAATATGACGTGTAAAACTGATTCTGATATCCTATTTACAGAATAAACAATTTCATTTCATTTCATTTCTGTTTTAGGTTTTAATATTATATGTCTAGTTCTGGTATATCTAGAAGTTGTTGAAGCTCAATGTATTTTTTTCTATATATGATATAAATGTTTTTTCACCTTCGGACCCTATTAAAGCTAAGCGAAAAAAGACGTATGCTTTTTCTTGACGCAAAACACAATTTACGTCATGCCCAGCCATCCGTGGCTTGCATTTTATGCAAACGACAAACGGTCGCTGGGGAGATTAATAGCGGTAATGTTTTTGCCTATCTTTGTAGCGTGGCTTTTAATGCACAACGGGGGTTAAATATTAAGTATAGAATTGTTATGAACATGATTTAAGAAAAGGGTGATTCTGAGTACTTGCTCCTATCGTCCTGAGGAACAAAGGTACTGCAGTCACCAGCAATCGTCTGCTAAGCGCGATATTCGTCACAAGTTATCAATCAATATATTATTATGTAGAAGGATCATTTCCTGTAACAGTGACTACAATTCCGATACCAATTTAGCTGATTAGCTTACCACCTTACCACTTAAAATGAGCTCTAGGTACGGGTTGGCTCTAGAGAAGAAGAAGAAACAGTCTTTGTAAACTCCATTATGTAACAGCGGATCAAAAATCTACCTAGCCTTTTGGGGTTGGCTTCCAGTCTAACCGGATGAATACCAGTATTTTACATAAAGCGACTGCCTATCTGACCTCCACAGACCACAACCCAATAACTGGGTAATACGATACCACTTGGTAAGACTGGTTGTCAGACTTTCGGGGTTCTGACGACCCGTAACGACTGTCAAAGATCCACTTATGACAACGTGGAGCAACGCTTAACGTGCTTGCCCGGGACACGGAGGAGTCTCGGTATGTAAGGATGTTCACCCACACCCATCCGCAGACCAACCCCGGCAAGCGTAGCTTAACCTGATGGATCGACCCATGCGGCTGTTATTACTTAGCCACGAGCCCCTTAGATCCGACTCCGATGTAACAGCGGATGTTTACCTGTTAATATGAATAACTTGAAGATCATTTTCACCCAATTTCTGAAAGAAAGAAAACCGTTTGCACGTAGGCAAAAAATATTCAAACAGAAAACAGAATTTCTGGAACAACGAAGAACTGTTTGACTAGCGTATTTCGTTAAAAGGATTCGTGTTAGTACAATTTCTATTTGTTCTTTGTTTATTATATCTCATCTCATACAATGTTTTTATGCCCTATAATAAATCCAGGGCTTTGTAGAATTGGTTTTGTCCTGTCACAACAAATTATGTGTCTGGATAATTAATTATTGTGCACACGAAAAACATGCCACAGAACAACCTTCCTTGACATTCATGAGAATAAACAAACCCCTAGTTGGTGTCTGCGTTCGTATTTGTTTTTATTAATCTAGTGCTACAACATATACTATTTAGTATTAATAATAACCGCCTATTATTGTCCTTCTGTCTGGGGAAACGCCTCCCCTCACACTCTCTGTATGAGGGGAGGCGTTTTCCCAGGGCTTCCCTAGGCGTTTTCAATGCTCGTGGCTTCTCTAGCCACGAGCAGTGATCACCAAGCTTGCTCAAGACCTGGAAACCTAGACTTATATTAACATAAGTCTAGGTTTGCTCACGATGTTTTCCTCCACCGTTGTCATTGTCAGTAATGTCTAAGTACATACGAATTGAACAAGTCACTTTGGTACTTGCCCGGCATGAACTCACAACCTCGGACATGAGAGGCCAGGTCTTAAACACTGGGACATCATCATTTCAGCCGAAAGACGTCCTCGACGTGCTGGACATAGGCCTCCCCAAAGCATCGCCACTTCGACCGCTTCTGTGCTTATCTAGTGCATCTAGCGGATTTCTGCGGTCTTCACCAGGTCATCGGTTCACCTTGTGGGAGGCTTGAGCCATCACTACTACACTATTACTTACTATTTGCTTTGCTTATTATTTGCATTTGTTTTTTCTCAAAACTAACTTCGAGCTCCGAGTTGATACAATGTTATCTGCTTTTGTTCTAAGACATGGATATGCTAATAAGTTGCAAACACATCATTCCTGTGCAACGTCTTTGACTTGCGAGATACAAGACAACTCTCTTTTGTCTTGAACGGTAGCTACAAAGTTACCACCACGGTTACCAAATATTTTACATGGAATCCTTTTATACCCGTTTATAAGTTACCAAAATTGCCTGTGATTTTGGCAGGCTATGTAGGTAGTTATTCTTTCGTACACCAACCTTTTCCTAATGACAATACAGTATTACTAAACGGTGGTCCTAAATACCAAGAAACGACCCTATCTCCACTCCTACACTTCGTAGATCTGGCAAGATGCCAAATCGGAGCTGCAGCGAAGAATTTTTCTCATAAAAAGCCTGAACGCCCAGAAACGGAATGCATTTTTTTGCTTTCTTATTGCTTTCATGCAAAACATATGAATGTTAATTATAAATAATTTAACAACCTGTGCAAATTGTAATCATTATTATACATTTAAAAATTAGTTCTGTGAACTTTTTAGTCTGCCTAACGTCATTGTCTTCATATTCTAAGTTTTTGATCCCAAAGCATTGTGTTGTAATTTTACTTAATTGCTAACCTAACGGGTTATTCAAGTTACAATGCATCATTAACATTCAAGTTCACAAGCTGTGCATAATCGTTATTAAGTTATTACATACAATTGACATCAACTTGTGATGTCATTGTAGATTATAAGGCGAGGGTCCCTGAGAGGATAGAATCCATTATAGAAGTAGTTATGAAGACGAAATGGGCAGTCATATCAACCTGTATGACTTGTATTCTGATAAATACAACTATGAATACAAAATACCTATGTAGTCTATAATTGTATTGAAGAAGAGTCTAAAGGAGATCCTTTTCAAACGATAGCTCAAGCATCAATGTTTTTGGTTGGAAAACTGCCGGCCGTTAGATGTGTAAACAAATAAAAACTAAAAAACTAGCCTTAAAATAAAAGCAAATCATAAAAAAAATCCTTGTTTTGGTGGAAATACCCAAAACAGCAAAAACCGAGCTATTTCTTCCGATATCATCATCATTGGTGACATTTTAGTAAACCTGTACGTAATGCAAGATGATCTAGAATCAACTCCCATTATTATCTACAAAAATAACACCAAGAAAAACGAACAAGATATGATTAACGAAATAAAAACACGGACAACGAAATAACTAGTCTAACCACAGAGTGTTTACTTTGTTAACACAAAGAAAATAAACGATGGGGACTTGTGAAAACATATCGGTGTTTTTGTAAGATAAAAACAGTCTGTGATATTCGATATTAAGACTATATACGCGATCCGTCTTGTGAATGCGAAGCTTTATGAACGTGATGTGAAATCGATAGCAAGTATTAATTACACGTGGACGTGTGTTGTTTGTGGAGGTTAAAATAATACAGAGAGAGGCTGGACAATTAATAAGGAAGAAATAATAAGGACAGCATTTCTTCAATCAATAGCTATAATTATATGATATTCATTATAAAGATCAGCATATCCTAAATGCTATAAAAAAATGAGCTTTTTGCGTCCGGTGTCAGTACTTACATGCAATTAATTATAATGTACAGTATTATTATGTTGATGGAAGCAAAAATTAAAAGCCTAGTTGTTTGCACAGTATAAATTGCCGAGTGGACACTTTTATATCCAGAAATTAAAATGAGAGACGTCAATTTATTTATACTAGCCTATGCTGTTGCAACAAAGAATAATAATGCTGACAAATGACTCATTCTCAAAGATATTATCTCAAGGCTCAAGGTATTTGCGAGATTGATGCCATTTAAAACACTTGAAGTTTTATGCTTAGATATTTATACGAAATTTATTTCATCATTACTTTGTGCTGACAAAAGTTATAGGTATTAGTGGTACTACTTAAAACAACACAAAACTACACATGTAATTATATAACAAACTATAAATGAAAATAGAAAAACCACCTACCTCAAAGGCAGAAATTACACTACAAGTCAAAAAATAATAGAACACAAAAAGTGCTAAGTACCTAATTCCGCCAGATTGGAGCCAAAACTAAGCCATCGGGGGAAACGAGAATAGCCCTACATAAAGAACAATTGGCAGGGGAATACAAAACTATTATCCATGAAGCAGATGATACAGAAAGTCGAAATAAATAAGATAAGTTTGAGCCACGTCAAAGCGCTGCTTGGTGTATTTACAACGCAAAGTTAACCAACGCGGTTATTGCTAGTATTGTAGTTAAGCAAGGAAAAGTTCATCGAGAAAGAATGTATGAAGATAGGGTTTCTGATCTTTGATTTCTTCGTAGAAAATTGCGAACAATGGATTTTCTGCCACCCATCCTCTGCCAATAACCCTCCACTTCTAACGCATATAGATAATCGATACACAATGAACATTACTGAGATGATGGAAAGTGGTTTAGTTAGTGTCCGTAATAGTGCAATACAAGGTAAATTGCTACCGTAATGGCTTTGCTAAAATCGTTTGCAGTTACCGCAGGAAATTAGTTCGGTATACAGAAGTTGTATAGTATGAAATATAGTATAGCTTTGAATTAGTTGGAATGGAATTGTGCCTAGATTAGCATCTATTTTTTGAGCACCTATGCATTGATTCCCATTTGAAATACCTTTGGTACTCAATGCATAGGTGCTCAAACGGGAATACTTCAGATTTTTGTATTTGAGAGGACGAAACTACAGCTTAAATGTTATCTTGTGTTTTGTAGCAAGAAGTATAATGCAAAGTACATTCTTGCCAATGCACTGACACACGGAGATTTACTTACTACGCAAGACACAACATTTGAATTTCTATTTACTATTCTGAATAAATCCGATGTTGGAAACTTGTAATTTCTTGCAAACGAATATCGCTTGCGTTGGGTCACCTTGACGTCATGATTTGATGAATGCATTATTGACGATAATAATGCACCTGTCCTTGTACTTTTGTAACACAATGTGCAATTGCTGCCAACTTATAGACAACCTGACTTGAATAATGATTTCTTGGACAAACACGGTCTTTCTATATTAGAGTTTTTATGCCGCCCATGGGCCTCTGACTTGGCTTCACATGCCGTCGAGAAGTATCTCTCAGGCACCGGTTTTCTTACGGTGGATGACGGTTAAAGACATAAAAATGTCTAATGTAATTGAAAGAAACTTATACAGTTAAAGTGAAAACAGAGAAGATGATAAAGGGAGCAAGATATAATATATAGAAAGAGATAGTTCGTCACAAATGTCACAATATGCTTCCAGCTATTTGGTACTTTTTCAAAAACACACCGCAAGAGAGCTCACTGGTATGTTAGTAAAAACAGGAATACTAATGTTTACGACATATCCCTTGCAAATGAATAACCAATCAATTTTCGCTTCACATTAGATCCCTCGGGAGCACGGTAAGCTTTCTTGATTAATGTTGCGTGGCTTTCAAATGGAAGTAGAGCCCTTAAATATGTTTACGTGTTTATGTATAGCAAGCATAATGTAATTGGATCTGTGGTAATTACTCGTCGCGGGAATGGGATGGATGCCAGAAGCGCTAGGACGATCGTCCTTGCTTGGGGGTGGTATGTCCAGTGAACGTCTTTTGGGAGACTGATGATGCTCATGATGTCGATTACTGAGGCTATTAGGCTACTTGAATGAATTTTGAATGAAATTGCTTTTTTCGTCGAGCATTATGAAATTGTCGAAAGACAGGTAGACTTTATTCTCCGTTTCAATGTGTGCAATTCAAGGTTTAAAAAGAAACACCTATTGTAGTCAATTGATTCAGGCGTGAATTTGCCGAAATCCATTATAAAATACAATACACGTAGATATATTTAGTAACCTATGCCGCTTAACTATTCCTCAAGAGTCATAAAAACCCTGTAAGAAACCGACACGTGTTTCACCTCTCAACGAGGCATCTTCAGGATGACGGTTGACCAGTCGCGAACTCGTACACGACGTGTTGCCACGCCGAGCGTTGGACGAGTGACAAAAAATACCCAAATTCTACAAACCCGTGGGAGAATAAATAACACACCGTTACTTCGAATGCAATCAATATCAATATTGAAAAAAAAATGATAAAAAAACACGCTCTCACGGACATGATAAACGGAGCTAATTTTTAATTCGAGCTGCAGATTTATTTAATAGTCACAAACCGATTGTGAATTGGCTATGGTTATATAGACTCGTAAACTTCCATTTGATAGGACTGTATAACGTCATAGTGATGTTGAATATTGTTTGCTTTTTTGTGACAATTAGAGTATATCAGTGGCAGAAGATTTGGCAGACACGTTTACTATTGAAGGTCATGCAAAGTGTATTGTGAAATATGAAGAAGTTGAAGCCACTTCTAGCCCCAAAGCTTTTATTTAATTTCCGTTTGATTTCCGCCAAAGATTAAGTTTGTCTTAAGACGTACAGAGAATCCAGCTTCAGACCAACTTCTCGGTGATAAATAGTCTTATTAGTATACACTCACACTGAAAGAGGTAGTTAAACAGAACAGTTTAACAAGCAAAATTCTCAAAACAATGCAGAAGCTCTGACAGAGACATGAGCAAAGATATACTCCCAGATAAAACAAAATAAACGAAGTGCAGAGTTTTGCATTTCACCTTTGAGAAATTCTTGCAACAAAGGAACAGAACCAATGTAGCATAAAGTTGAGAATTAAGCAGCTGAGTTGCATAGGTATGAGGTATTACGGAGACGAGTACAGGTAATGAGAGCCTCGCATATGGAGACTTCAAAGAAGGATACTAACAACTTTGTATCTTGAAGAATTCCCTTGAGACGTTTGAAATGCATATTAAGATCGTGTTTGTATAAATTTGTTTACGTTTCAAGTTGGATCACAAGTGGGAGCAGAAGCTTCGAATAAGCAAGCTTTAGAGTAATATTTTCAACCCACGAATATGGAACCAAAGCCTAATTTGAGCTACTTACTCAATTTCTGCTAAATTCATATTGTTAGTTCGTAAACAACAATGTTAATTATCTAGAAATATATTTTCCCAACAATAAACTTCTATAAATACGCTTAATATAAATAGAACCTATTGAAGACTATTTCCATTCAAAGTTATGTATTTGTCAACATAATTTTAAATAAACAAAACTAATCTCAAAAGCCTGAAAATTGTTGCGAAGTCATTGAATAGATTGTAAATTGTATATTATAGTAAACTAGGTATTAGTTTTATTATTAAATAGATGCGACCTAGTTGTTGTTATAAAATCAAAATACTGAAAGGTTGTTATGAACAGGGATTTAGAAGTTCAAGTAATTTAAAGTTATTAGAATAAACTATCCAGCAATACAACATTAGATTGTGGGGTCAGATTTCGATCCATTATTATTTCAAGAAAAACACCACATAATTATGTTGGTACTGGGAAGGTTATGAATGAAACGACCAAGTTCCCAAAGGTTTGTAATGTTTCTTATCCAGCACGCGTACCATGACCACGGTAGAAACGGGTTTTGTCGACGGAAGAATAGACAAAATGACGGATAAACAATCACAATCTGTCATCACCCGTTTCTAAGGTGGTCATTACGCATGCTGACATTACAATTCAACATACCATTGGTTTCATTTAGAAGTAATAAGAGCATTATACATTGTTTGAATATGACAAAGCTTCTAATGAATCACCAGAACTGGACGATAAATACTAAATTACATCACTTCTGCCGCTGACACCACGGAAACTTAGGATACAATGAGAATTCGCTTAAAAGCTCAAGTAACAGAACGTAATTATACACGAGAATAATGAGACGGTGAGAAAACGGCGAACAATGGAAATTGCGATAGATTAGCCTTCAAAACCATTACGTTAAGGTTCAACTTTGATCGTGTAAGCCACTTCATTTTCAATTAAATAGTTAAAGCACTTGCACGCCGCACACTGGGACCCGTTCATACAACGTAACGCTCAAAACTCGATTTCTAAAATGAAGGTATTTAAAAAAATTACCTAAGTAAGGGTTGACTTAAGAATGTATCACATCATTTCTACAAATACTGAATCAGTAACTGCTATCTGCTGTCCAGAGCATCAGCTCAAAGTTTACTTTATAACCACATCAAGAATTATCCGATAACGTTCGTGAGTTTGTAGTGAATATTTAAACATTTATTTCTACAAGTAGTCGTCATATTGAAGTGCATTCATGGCTGCAACTAGGCAAGGTATGGTTATTCTAATATTGTTTTTATGTGATAGTATCACATAAAAACAATATTAGAATAACCATACCTTACCTAGTTGCAGCCATAATCATACCATAATAACCATAACCATACCTTGCCTAGTTGCAGCCATGAATGCACTTCGATGAAATATGACGGTTACTTGTAGAAATAAATGTTTTAATATTCACTACAAACTCCCGAACGTTATCGGATAATTCCTGATGTGGTTATAAAGTAAACTTTGAGCTGATGCACTGGACAGCAGATAGCAGTTACTGATTCAGTATTTGTAGAAATGATGTGATACATTCTTAAGTCAACCCTTCCATAGTTTATTTTTTTAAATATCCTCATTTTGAAAATCGAGTTTTGAGCGTTACGTTGTATGAACGGGTCCCAGTGTGCGCCGGCTTAGAGATTCTGGCATATCGTACATAATTGATGAATAAAATTATGCTAAACTGCACTTAAGACTGACGGTTTACTATCCAGGATAATAGAGTTTAGGGTTACGATTATGCCTGTTGAAGGTCCCTTTTCATTCCGGAAATAATATAACAGAAATGTACGTAGGAACATAAATATGAATGTCGGTAGTAAACCTCTACTCGGGCACATACTACGGACTATTTATAAATACATATATCTTTCAAAAACTTGAATAAAGCTCCCAAATTACATTGAATGAATCGTCGGTATTGACAACCAAACGCAAGCTGATTCTTAATTCGAGAGTCACGGGTGCGACCGAATGCCCCCGAAGTGGGCACGAGCACCGTGAAGGGAGCAACGCCCCTACACCTGCACTATCACGACCTGACATTCCTGAAGATCGGACTAACAGAAAAACATGCGGCATATAGGGTCGCGAACTCTTTCCAATCGAAAACAGATAAATAGAATCGCGATGAAAATTACTAAACAGATAGACAAAAATTAACAGAATCATTCGAAACGGAAATCCTAAAAGTATCCATCTTGACTCATTTCGTGCACACGCGCTAATCACATTCAACTTGTAAATTCACACTTTCGCTCTCAATTTGTACGAAGAAACTTAACACACACAAACAGGTGCTCCATTTTCTTCACCAAACATTTGTAAGAAAAAAGGTGCGGATCTAAAAAAGGCCGTAAGCAAAATTGGATCGGAATCAGACGATCTGACGATCAAACACGTCGACGCCGGCACAAATCCATTTAACCATAACCATATAAAAACATTTGCACTAGCACTCCCAAGACTGTTTCGAAAGAAGCCACGGACCGTGAACATTCCACCGGCCACTGAGCATAAGCAAACTGGCACAGACAAAAACATCAACGCCATACTTTTGTCCGAGTAACAGGAATTTAAAACATGAGGGATTGTCGAGAAAGTTGAAATATTACGGTTGGAGAATTCAGGATAAAAGTATCACTGATGTACAATCTAGGTAATAGAAAATATTAATTTAAAAAGAAACTATCTCAGATCACGTACCAGAGTTTAAAGTTTTGAGTCAGATATCGTTAAGCATCTATTATAGATTAGACTTTTGCACTATTTAAATTGTTTCACGTTACTTGAAAACATTTAGTTACTTCCACGAATCAAAAATAAAGGCCTGTTCAGTCGTTGCCTTTGTCAATAACCGATATTTTGATAACATCAGCAAAAAACTGGGCTAAATTCCAACGAATTCTGAAGCAACAATCATCAAAACTAATTCCCAGTGCACGTAGGTATAAGTTTCTTCAACAAAAACTATTCCTAACGCTGACTTCCGAATGCGCAAAAGATTAATTTGCTAAGCAATGGTCACGAGTGCATTGTCAAGAGCCGTGTTTCGAAGGCGATGACACTTGTAAAAAGAGGTTTTATTGATCGATTTTTCGAAGTAAGTAGTCCGTGCGTGCGGCAGCTGCTCTGGCGCATGCTTCTAATCCCTCTCTTCGTTCACGCCGACACCGTTAACGGCCGGCACGGAGGTTCCGTAGCAAAATGGCTACAATGATTCCGTAATTAATACTATTCAGAGCACGCCAGTCTTCCAAGACGGCCTTGTTTTCAATTCGGCATGCTACGCTATCGTAAATCGTTTAGCGCATCACATAAATTTTTCAAAGGGTTAATGGACAGGTGAGACTATATGCTGTACAGATTTTCGAATAGTTCGAGATGTTTATACCTTATGAACTGTACAATGTTCTCGAATAAATTAACCTCTGGAAAAACCTGCGAATTATAAAAGCGATGGGAAATATAAAACAAAGACTAAACATACTCAATAGTTTTGCTAAGATCTCTAGTATTACTTATACGTCATAGAAAAAACAAAGCTTAATCAATACAAATGTTTTTTCATGTTTGGTTTGAGTTACTAACCGTGCGTTTGCACTGGCGAAACATTCACGACAAAACATGTTGAAGTCTCTAGTTCCTGTCAAAAATTATATGGAACATTGACAGAAAATAGAGATTTCAACATGTTTCGTCGGGAATGTTTCGCCAGTGCAAACGCACGGTAATTAAGACTTGCTTCGAGTTTAAAGACATTGTAATTTCAACAGTTGAACGTCTACCCGTATTGTCTGAACTGTGAAGGGTACTATTGAACCCAGCCATAAACAATGAGGTAACAAACCACTTCAGAAGACAATGACGGTTATATTTTACAAACAAATACACTCAACCCTTTCAAGTGCAATAAGAGCGGAAGTAGCACTATCAAGAGGTACCGGGCAAAGGCATAATTTATAACGGTGTGATATTTGTTTGAACCTCAAGGGAATTTCCTCGTTGCGGGCCAAATCGTGATTGTACGGAACACACTTATTTGCTTAATCTAAAATTCTTCCTCTCCTTCCATTTGCATTAGCTGAAGGTCCCTCGAGACCCGAGATTATTCTCAAATAAAATCTAAAAATGTTGCGTACCGTATTTTCTGTGCAGTTTCAATTAAAATGTACGTCAAAAGCGTTCATTAGCATTTAAATATAATTGGTCATCTATCATAGACGAAACTACACTTAATTTTAAATAGTCAGACGTACAAAAAGTTCATGACTTTTTGCTCTTAGCTTCTACATGTCTGAGACGGAGGATAACTAATTATCTGCCTAGGTACGGAAATAAAGATGTGGAGATGCGAAGTAAGTGGGTTCTTTCTGAGATCGTCTATACACTATCTCTTGACGAGATCATAAACATTTGAATTGGCTGCGAGATTGTTTATACATTTTATAATAGGAAGTACAGATCACTTTATACCACTTCCGTTTCGTTGCTCATGTACTTATACATTCCCAGTCCATCTTCAATCCCAGTGGGTGTCAGTCATACATAACATCGGTTATTTTTTATTATCTTAAAGTAGTTACTTTTTATTTTTGTGAATCGATGACTGGTTTTTATTTGAGTCATGCGAGATTCATCTTTATCGGCTACGAGGCTTCATATCCTTTCTTTTTTGTTCGCATAACTAATGCAAATGCTGAATGCTCATCCCACGTTGATGATAGTTTCATAATTCAATGCTCTCCGCAATTTTTATTTGATACTAAAGTTGGAGCTCAAAAATATATAAGAGATGAATATTTCAAAAAAATTACTCTCATCTTTCCAGTAGTTAATGAAGTAGCCTTGTCTGTCAATTCGACAGGTGATTGCCTCAACAGTTCATTATAAGAAATTTTCTTAAGAAATTCAGCCTAATTAACTTTCAAATCCATCCGGCATCATTAAAGGCATCTTATCCAAAATTTATACGACCAAAATATATAACTGGCAGAGATAAAATTAGCTATAATTAATTAATTAGGTATGTTTGTTAATTTTGGATGTTCCAAATTCAAGTATTGAAAATGTATTGTGTGGAGCAGTTACCTACATCATTATGTTTTTCAGTCGGAGTCTACATATCTAAGTTTGATCAAGATAAATTATTAATATGTTCAGTGCTGGTTCTAACAAAGCGGCTTTTACCTTGACTCGTGAGAATTTTCCAATCACGCGGAAGATAGTAATTAATTAGTGTGTGTGAAGCATAGAAATTGATATCGTTAACGGATTTCGCCGTGAAAAACATGTATCGTTAGAAATCTTGAGATCGCTGTGCTGTTGATAATCTTAGTTCTTTTGTTACTGTTATTATTATTCACACTATTGCATACAGTTTGAGATGACACGCTTTCTTTTGCTTGCAGTGTATTCTAGATTCGTGGTTCTTCGACCGTATTGAAACGAACGCGTCTCACTCAACTAAGTTCTATTTTTCACCAACTTCTATTGTCCTATTTTTTATTGAAAATGCAGTTGAGGTTGACGACCCGGGATTTAAAAATAATAATAGTAGCCTAACAGGGGACTTTCATACGAATTTGATTAACCCCTTGAATTACAATAACCGAAATAAGGGCCCTGATTTGGAAGTCCCAAACTAAATTAAAAATAACACAATTATGGAGGATACACGATACTCTTATCTTACTCAACTTAATTTAAATCTTACTTCGTTCACTTAAATCTGATTTTCCGTTGACCACGAAATTTTAACCGTTGCAGCACATTGTAAGGGAAACGATCCATTCATTGTAACTCTTGTACAGCTTCAACGTCAACTTCAGAGTAATTTCAACTTTAAACTTTGTGGAATAAGATATCAGTTCCACTGTTGTTGCATAGAGTAGTAACGTCTTTGTTCGAAGAGTTTCGTACGGGAACGGACGTTGAAAAAAAAAGGGGCACGACGGGAACACACCTGTCTGTGGTGTTGCCAGTTTTTGATGAGAACCAGTGAATGGCGACTATAGGTACAATGGCAGCGGATTTTTAAATTTGGTTAAGTTTTTTGAGTATCGCCCTCATTTATGTAGGATTGCGATTCTTTTTGACAGATTATCAGCTACTTAATAAGTCCATTGTTTTATTTGTCTCAAGAGTTACCAACCAAATTAGATTTCAGAATTAATTTTGTTCGGCTTTTTGGCACAGCAGCCTTTTACAGAAATAGGCTGAGAAATGAGTCAAGCAATGCCTATTATGGGGATTATAGTTTTCGCTCCAAAATTTAAACAATGCAAAACAAGAGCTTGCTTCTTCATAAGGTTAAAGATGTTGTTTTTCTGCAATTCCTGGAAGAGAAGACTATTTCGCAAAATTACATAACTTTTACAGCTGCATTGCAATAAATCTGCAGACAAATAAGAAAGAAACAGTTAAGTAGAAATGCCATACATAATAATATTATAACCCATCTAGTTCCCAACATAATGTTACATCATAACTTGTCCAGTGACAGATCAGTCAACAAACTGCTGCGCACCATTCATTCGCCCACGGCCGCGTTCCTAACTCGAAATGTGATTTAATACTTTTTGGATTTATAAATATGGATTTTAAGAGCTCAGTGAGTGCTATTAGTTTTATAGAAATATTTCACATGGGTCGTTATATTTGAAACAAGGAGACTGTCATTTTGATAGCAACACACACTAAAACGGCGGGCGTAAGAGCTGACGAAAATATCTCAGAATAAAACAAAGGCTTCAACTTTTCTAAAATAATGCGACTTACTTTAGGTACATCTTGCTTAGGTATGCAATTAACAGTTCGCCTAGACAAAAATAATAATCACCTAACTTACAGAGACTTAAAACAATACAAAGCAAATAAACACACGGACAATGCAGACAAAGCGGCAATTAAGACTAGTCAAGCCGACTGAAATCTAAATAAAAATCTAATAAACACAGACCCACGACCTATTTCTTGATCGTGAGAATAAGAAGCATCTACTTACCTATATGGAATTACAATGACATTCATGCACACTCTAAATACATGCGTATGCGACCCGACCTTTGCCAAGGACATACAACCACGGTCAGTGTCCTCCCAAATGCACCTTCATCCAACATCCGCTGATTAAATCAATAATACCTATGACCCACTAATCAAAAAGTATTAACAAACAAAAAAACATTTCGTCATACAATGTGCTGAGATAAACCCTATTGTTTTTGCATTAGTCATGCATAATCAAAATATGATGGAACAATACAATTCGGTATTGAACAATCGAGTTTCCTTATCATCATACATATGTCGGGATCATGTTCGGGTCCACCTTGATGATCGAGAGCTGTATTAACATAAAATGGTGTATTTACATAATTTAAAGAATGTGTTCATAAGAGGATATGGGCTATATTGTGTGGCCAGTGGAGCAGACGATTCCTGGAGTGGAGACCGCGTATCGCAAGCGTAATGTGGAACAGCTAGATGAACTGTCTGGTGGCTGGGATAGACTGAATGCGGAAGGCGGAGGACAGGGTGTTGTGGCGCAGCCTGGGAGAGACTTATATACATCAGTGGAATGCGATAGCCTGAGTTATAATCGATAACCAGTAAATAGTCTCGTTCGTCTTGGCAACAAGAATTATCAGAATTAAGAGAGATTGCAATGTATGCAGGTGACTGATTACTACTTACTTTACAAAGCGTCCATTCATACCACGGATATAATCTTTGATCCATACACAGCACTTATAATACACGTATAAAACGTACCAAAACCAACATTGGAAATAACTCACAAGATTCTCAATTACTTCCAAGTTCACACAACTTAATACCTGACAAGACTGCTTATAAAAATTGATCCACAAACCCAACCTCAATATTGGCTACCATATTCCGAATACACCTCCTGATATCATATTATTTGCATAAAGCTTACCTTAGAAGAGAAGGAAGGAATCTATAATCAGTTTTCTGCCTTATTACAAGTTTAGGATTACCTACGACTTGCCATGAATATTAATTTGATACCTATAGTACAAAATCAAGTTTACGTAGGAGATAAAGTTACAGAATAACTTAAAAAAGGATTTTGCTGGAACCGGTTTTGGTGCTCAGTGAAATGATGGTTTGAGACAGGATTACACAAATGAGGCGTTTCTTGAAAATTGATAAATAGATCGAGGTTATTCTGAGAATTTTATTGATTTCAAATAGAATATGAAAGATGTAGGTTACACCTCGGAACAAATAAAAAACCAAGACAGAGCACTGCGAACAATACAGTGAAGCATGCCAAAACTACACCTCCGCTCTGTGCATACACGCTCACATGCACACATTTACAACCATTAACAATCAAACTACACCACACTAAGTGCACACATGTTTACAAAACCGGCCTCACGTCACTATTAACAACGCTCTGTCTAGGTTTATTATTTGGTCTGAGGGTTACACAACTACACAAGACGTTGTGAGACTTAGGCCCTTTGACGGCAAAAATATCAAATATTTAATACGAAATTGCGTTGAGTCCAAAAGACTCCAAAAATCAATCAATCTAGCACCTATTTACTTAATTGAACCGATCAAAACTAAAGCGTACCTTCAATGTATTGTAATAGGACCATCCATCATCTTCTACAAAGAAAGATTACACATTTCATTACAAAGTACAAAGTGAATAAAAAACTGTTCGGACCATTTGAGACTGTTTTTTTATGCTGTCAGTTGGAAGCCGGTGTCCAAATCCATCATTAAATGAAATCTCAGTAATCATTCATCATCAACGGTGATTTGACCAGCGGTTAACCCGCCAGAGGCTGAGCTCCCAAGGTAGTCATTGAGAGTAAAAAAGAGCCTTCAAATTCTGATGCCTGCCTTTAATAACAAGGCCTATTTTGTTTGAATATTGATTTCGTAAGTTTGTTTCAATAAGTTCTGAAGTAGAAATGTGTTTCGTTGTTAAGTGGGTTTCGGGGATCGACTAAAATATGGTTCTGAATTTCTGATAAAAGTTTTTTAATATATACGTGAAATAAATTTCGGTTTCGCTTTTTTAGGTAAAGTTGAAGTGTTTCACATTACGAAAAGGAAACCTAGCAAGTAAAAGGAAGCAACACCGGTAACTATTCAAACACTTCTTTTGCTTCCTGCGTTTTGGGAACTCATGCAGACTTCCTATTTTAAATTTCGACAGCACACTTCAAACGATTCACCTTAATTCCTCCCATCCACTGTCTTAACGAAAATGAGCGCCAAGGCTCAATTTACATAACAAATCACCTCATTATTGTGAAAATCTTACTCTTCTCTTAATATTTCCTCAAACAATTTTCGGCACGCAAACACCTTTGGGGCATAAAACAAAAAAATAAACGCGTAAACGGTAGCTTGGATAGCTTTTTTGTTTTCTCTAAAATACTTGAATATATGTAAAGGATATCCGTTGAAGACTCCGCAAGGGGTCATTACGTGTAAGCAATCCATATTTTTTGTTCAATTCTTTATGAACACAAAGCCGTTTACTCGATCTTAAAATTATCAGGTGTGTCGAAAAAAGAAACCGTTGGATATAGGCGGATGCAGCAAATTATAGTTCGATACGTTTAACGATACGAGTACATTTCAATGAAAATTCAAATCCGTCAGTGTCACTGAAGCAAAATGTAACGGTCATTTGTAGACTAAACAATGATGATTTTATTTTGTGAACATTTACAAATATAGACAATATAACTATTGAATCAAAATGTTGTTCAATGAACAAACATTCTGTTGAAACCTGAAAATGTTTAACATCCAAAAATGTAATTCCTGAATGTGTCGGTGACGAATTAGGCTAATATTTTTGCGTATGCTAAAGAAAAAGGAGATTTCGTTGTCTATTGCTGTTGCGTGGTAACCAGAAACAAATCGATGTCAATCTACATGGTGATTGGAGTTGCGTCTGTAATTTATGCCTAACATTGGCGTTCCAGTTCTCAGGGAATTACGCACGTTTAGATTATTACTAACGAGTGGGCTTCCACGCGATTCCCTTCCTTTCACAGGTGATAAATCTAATTCTAAATTATGTACATATGTTTGAGAGAATGCTTAAGTCTAGGTTCGAACTTGGGGTGATTAATAGATTCTCTGATGTCACACTGTTAGCAGTTTGTAATGGGGTCGCACATGCGCTGATTGTAGCTCATATTTGTAACGAATCAACAGTTCACTAAAGTATCCATAACATTTAAGTAGACCAAAACAACACCAGTAATAATTACATTAAAACTCCAAGTTGTTATGACCGATTTGTAAGAGAAAATAAGTTTCCAAATAACAGAATAATTTTCCGAGCCATTTGACGATTCGTGACACAAACAAGTTCAAGGCCTCACATTATCTGAGAAGAAAGTTTAATTTATTCATTTATCCCATGAAAATAAATACACCAAACCAGTCTGGGCAATAATAGAACCAAAATCTAAAAACAAACAGAGTCCATATTAGTTTATTTTAAGTTCAGTAAGTAAAGTGATTCAGTCAGAGGCAGGGGCTACCACTCATAAAGATAAAAAACCTGTTAATCACTGACTTCCTCAGTGAAAAAGATTAAACACGTACAAAACAAGTAATTGGTTCGAATAATTCCGAAACTGGATACATTAAAGAAACGAGATTCTTAGCTGTCAACGACTTCTGACTTCAAATCAATGTAAGTAATATTTCCATGGTTTTATGGGAACTAGAATGTGACAAGTACTTATCTTAACTTGCTAGCGGTTTTTCAAAGCAGGGGAATGGGTCGTTTAATGTCTAAAGATAAACTAAAACAACATTATATCTAGTATATCATATTGTTGTCCAAAAAAGGGATTTCCTTATATACCAAAAAATCAGTTAAGCAGTATGTAGCCATTATAGGGTTATATTGCTTAACTTCTTCTTTGGTATAAGGAAATCCTTTTTTTTTTCAATTGAAAGCTTGCCAACGCTCATATGAAATTCTTAAAATCTTATTTTATCGGGTCAAGTCAAAATTTTGCTCGCGATACCCAATTAGAACTTTGGAAACCTTATACCAAAAAATCAGTTAAGCAGTATGTAGCCATTATAGGGTTATATTGCTTAACTTCTTCTTTGGTATAAGGAAATCCTTTTTTTTTCCAATTGAAAGCTTGCCAACGCTCATATGAAATTCTTAAAATCTTATTTTATCGGGTCAAGTCAAAATTTTGCTCGCGATACCCAATTAGAACTTTGGAAACCTTTGCTTTTTGCAGAGCAAATCCATGTCCCTTAAACTCCCTTATCATTATCATGTTTCTTATTATTATTATCCTGTCCCTTGTTGCTTGTAAAAACTCCATCAATTAATGTTGTAACCTTATCCCTTGAATTAAAACGATTAACAACGACACAATTTACTAATATCTTATCAACTTTATATCCCATATTCACACGCTCGATCATCTAGCATCATTAATATCACTTCACACTTTTGTCAACGGTTAATTAAAGTAATTACTACAATCCATACAATCTAATAGAGGGGCAAATGTTTAAGATAAGTCAAGTTCATGACATGTCTCAACAAGTCACGACATGTTACAGACAAGATGTTATGAAATAAACACATGTATGAGTCACTGACAGTAATGAAGGCACATTAGAACTGAATTTATGAATTGCGTTCGAAGTTCACGACGAGTGATGTATGGCCAAGTCGGCAGATGCTTAGCCTGCTAAAATTTGAATGCCGAGTTGTTAATGAATGAAGTGTCTGTCTGTAGGTATTAAAGTAACCGAATCGTCTGTGATTCCAGAAAGGTTAGGCAAAGGTGACCCGAAAACTACTATTATAGATGAGCTTGGTTAGTTGACAGATGTACCTTCAGTCACCCCATCGCTGATTGGTGATGAGGCTGATATCTTCTTACATCCATTGCCGATGGCAGTTCCGATAATATTTCAAGAGGAAGTACATTACCAAGACAGATATTACGCCGAGGATGACTATTAGTAATAAAATAACGCTCAGCGGCTTCACATGTCCTTCGATGTCCTTCAGAAGAGCGTCATTGTTTCCACCGACTTTAGACACACATTTTGGGTTCGCCGCGAAACTACAAGTAGTTTATTTTACCCCTTGACAGACTCTTAAGGCAGGATCGCCATGTAAGAGACAACCAACTAAACTGAATATGGTTCATTCACTAATCAAGGCACGCACCTCTGACTTTTCGGATTCATGTGCGTATTTTATAATTATCACTTGCTTTAAAAACAGTGAACGAAAACATCGTGAGGAAACCGGCGCCATGCCTGAGATATTTCTCGACGATATGGGAAGCCATGTCAGAGGCTCCTGGGCGGCTTTAAAACTCTAACACCAGGTTCGTCACTAACTACACGAAAAGAAGAAATCTAACAAATTAAAATACATAAAACAATACCCATTACCTACTAAGCACAAAACGATACATAAATGAGTGTACCTACCTATTACGTAATGCAATATTAGAGAAATTGTATGTTTAAATTTACGTACGTATTTTAGTCTTCCAATCTTAAGCAATGGTGCCGATTCTCTTGTACACCGAACTAAACTAACTAAACTATCATTAAAATTCCTTACTTTTGACTATGGGAATCTTGGAGCTATTCTGCCAATTATTTCTCTAAATTGAAAACTTATTTTGACATAACTAAAATCGAATTTGACAACCGCGCGCCTCCACTGGGTACTTGTTTTCCCTACCCCGTGTTTTTTTTTAGAGCCAGAGGCGCGCATGCACGGCAGCCTCGACGTGTTTTTAATGGATTTTTTTCAGTTTTTGTATGGAAAATAAAGGAAAAAAAAAAAAAAAATTACCAACATGTTGAGAATTAGGGGTATAAGGGTGTCATTAACCCCTAATAACACTAAAGGGGGTCGAAATTTTCATTATTTTTGCGATAGGACTCACCGTTTTCGAGATATAAGCAAAAGAAAATTAAAAAATACAGTACTGTTTTTTGTAACTGAAGTCGAGGTGTTGGTTTGAATTTTAGTTCATGACATCTAATTTTATTCCACACGATTTAGTTAGAGGATTTTAGATATAGGACAAAATTTTAGGTTTAATCGTCAAATTCAGAATAGCATTTTCACTAAACTAATCTCAGTGCCATCTTAGTGCTGTCAAACTAAATTATAGTTAAGTTGTGTTGTGTTAAGTCTATTTCAGAATAAGTTTGATCGTTTGACAGGACTAAATTAAATTTGTGTGACAAGAGAATCGGCACCATTATCAAAGAATTTTGTGAATGTGATCGCAATTTTGGTCCAACCTTGGCCAGAACCTCAACCAAAGTTGAACAGTAGAGGTACAGCTCGTTATTTTTTTAAATAATTTAAAATAATTTACCAGTTATGCCGACAATTTTTTTGCCTGATATGCCTGGCATAAATTCTGTCAATGAATGCAGCTTACAACAAAAACGTGTTGGAAATTCAACTTAAACTTAGCAATAAGCGGTGACAGGTTATTAAGTCGACACCTACCTTAATGATCAGTTTCCTCAATAAACTCTTTAAAGATGCCGAAATGATAGTCCATGAGTATACTTACTCTCTTTTTATATTTCCTCAGGAAATAATTAAGAATATTTTGGAATAAATCTCACCAGATTTTTTAATCCAAAGAGATTTATCTCCCGAAAAGTAATTAGAAGCCTCTCCTTTCACTTAATGTCTACCCACAGATTTTAAGAATTCTGAGTAGTTAATTACAATTACAAAATTTAAGATTAAAGTAACTGAGCGGTTTGAGTAACTTTCCAGATTCTGAATTTTACCCTTATTTTAGCATGAAGATGAGGTATTATAGCAAGACTTACAAAAAACAAATGCAGAATCTTCAAAAAACAAAAGTTAAGAAACAAAAAGCTATCAACGAAATATTCAAAATAAGAAAGTGTATAAACCTCATTATAAGAACAGCGTTTAATTTTCGAACCCTTATTACAAAAACTGACGTGTTGGCCATAAAAACCTGACCATATACCGTAGTTACGTAAGTTCGTCCTACGTAATATTACGGGCTCGTGTCAGCGTTTACTGAAGTAAGTAGGTACCCGAAGTCCCGAAACGTTCAAAGGACTCTCTAAACCCCTCATTTCTGACATTAACGTCTGGCTTTTTCTAAGCTTCCAATTTAGAGAGCTACACTTAATGGGGGGAGCGCGGTTGCAATTTAACCGTTTTGAACCCGTCTGGTCTGGTTCGGTATTAGGTTTATAATTTATGTGTATGATAGCTATAGGTATTATATTCACTGGTTCTCCACAAAAGGTCGAATCGCCTCAAGAAAAAATAATATTATTTAAAAGAGTGTGTGTGCGAATCAATCAAAAATAGATATAAGTCCGTATCTTTATGATCTATGAAAACAATAATAGGAACTCGTGACTTTTATCGCGAAATATAATAAAAAGGTACCTTTCAAGTAGTTTTCAACTTTTCATTGCTACGTTTTATGGCCACTGCTTTTGTCTTTAGATAGGTAGGTAAGTACTTGAAAATAAAATAAAACTAAATTGTTTTATACTGAAAGCTGACATTGTAACTATTCTCCTAACTTTTAGTAGAAACGTTAGTAAGGACTGAGTTTTTTAATGTTTAATTTGAACACTGTACTGCAAGCTACTAAATAGGGTCGCGATAAAAAAAAAAAAAAAAACATTAAATGTAGTAGGTAACATTTTAAATCTATTAAGCTTAAACTGAACAAACATACTAAACAGGCAATGTACCCCGTTAGTATAGTTAAATTAAGTAATGTATTATTGTTATTTTTTTAAGTAAGTACTTAAAAATAAAAATAATAAATTAAACAAACTATTGACTTTCTTAGCAAATAGGTCTATTTTTTAAGTAAGTAACTAGTTTGTTAGTTATTTAAGTAGTATACATGTTTTAGTATTTATTTGTATACTTAGTTAGTCATATAATTTAGTGTACGATTGTATTTTTTTTTAATATAAGATTTGTGATAAGTTTAAGGTTATAATGAAAACTAAAATATCTAGTAATATTTGAGTACTTTATCTACCTACCAATTTTATACAAAATCATTACAAAATACGTTTTGTTCCAGTGTACCTACTACCTAGAGTCGAATTGTATAACATCTCCAAAAATACGCACACCGTTTAACTTCTCAAGCTCATTCAAAATTCCGGTGTCCTCCAAACTCCCTTCAACCTCCAACTTCATTCATAACTTTGGGCGTAGTAAAAGGGTCAGTCGCAGTACGAACATCATCCTTGTTATCATTAGCACCTCGCCACTCCCACGTTACCAAATATGTATGGGAAACGTCATGTTTGATCTACTTCGTGTTTCACATGCCATATTGTGTTACAGAATTAGACTATTTTGTTGAAGTTTTATGAGGCGGGAATCAAATGTTTGCAGAATCAACAAACAAGTAGTTAAAGATTTCGAAGGCAGGATTCAAGAATTGGGCGAATTGTCATATTCTGAAATGATTGATGCCACCTTTACTTTATTTTGGAATCTTATAATACCTATGTAAGGAAGGGGAAGGGGTTAGGAAGGTAAAAAATATGTATAAGTTGCTACTTTAATCAAGTTTTTCCTACCAATTTCGACGTTAGAAGCATAATTATGCAGAGAGGCGTTCGGTTCTTAAATATCAACAGTTAACAGATCTTGAATCAAGTATCATTTTAAAAACTGCCGTTTTAAGGCTCTTACATACTGGCGCGACTTTTAACAAAACAATTTCTGAGAAAACTTCTCGGCGGACAATGCGGGTCGCGCCTTTATTTAAGAGCCTTAAGGCTCCCACAAACAGGCGCGACGCGACAGCGCAACGCAACTTTAACAAAACAATTTCTGAGAAAACTTCACGGCGAACAATGCGGCGACGTCGCGCCAGTATGTAAGAGCCTTTATACTTTAGCAATACTCCTAGGAATATCATCATAGACATCCTTATTCCATACATCCCTATTAGACGTCACCTCTGAATTCAGTATACCTACTTAATTTTCATTTAATAATCGAATCAATAAATTATACTTACTACGTTTTATCAAACCACGTAAAACCTACGCTGCATTGGTTGCACAATAAATACTTAACTTTTATTATTATTAAATAACACAAATAATGCGTTAGGTATTCATTGAAACGACACGATAAATCTGTCATAACTTTAATAAAACAAAAACTTAATAAGTTAATACGTAAAACGATATGTTCTCGAGTCAAGAGACATCGATGTAATCGATCAAAGAACAAGTTTAACTGAACGTTCAAAATACAATACAAAGTTTTGAACGTACGAGAAAATGTTTAAATGCTCACAATCACACATGACACAACATAACAAAACACAGTCAAAGCGGGCTTTGACATATTTTATTTATTGTTCGCGAATCAAATATGTAAATAACAAACTTCTGAATCCGAATGTGTCAAAGAATCTAAGGACGAAGAAATTACAAACTTTGAGAAAATTTGGGAACACAATGGAACAGCTGTTGATATACTTTTAGTTAATGGATTGTTCAAAGGGGCTCGTGGCTAAATTATAACAGCGACAATCGAAGATTAAGCTACGCTTGCCGCGGTCGGTTCGTAGATGAAAGAAAGAAAATACATTTATTCAGCACAGACTAAAAGGCACACAATATACATAATATACAGCAGATAAATAAATAAAAATAAAGAAACAAATAATATAATAGATGGGTGATTATCCATTATCTACACTCCGTGCTTCGGAAAGAACGTTCTGCCGTTGGTCCCGGCTGTCATTCATAGATTTTTGACATTCGTTACTGGTAGTCAGAGGCCCGAAAGTCTGACAATCAGTCTTTCCAAGGGGATAGTGTTACCCAATAACTGGGTTGTGGAGGTCAGATAGGCCATCGCTCTATGTAAAATACTGGTATTTAGCTGCATCCGGTTAGACTGGAAGCCGTCCCCAATATAGTTGGGAAAAGGCCAGGCCGATGATAATTGATCGTTCAAACAAGGCTTACGGGGAAGAGAGCGTTAAAATTAACTTCGTTCAATATTCATGTCAATTTATTATTATATTACATAGTTAGATTTAGATGTCTCATTAATATGTAAGACGACAAAAATGAATATGGAAATAATATATTTAGCATTCTATAGTCATTGTTTAGGTCCTCGGAATATGGCGCTTAACATAATTTTAATGTATAATTACATAAGTAGGTAGGTACGTTTTGGATGACCATGTGAGGTGCATTCAAATTCTTGTAATTTATGTATGTTCTCATAATGAAAGGAATAAAAATAACACAGAACATAATCTCAAACCAAAATGAAATCGTCGAAGAAGCACGAACAAAACATTAAAAAAAAAACGATTTTGTGCCTACTTATCCCCAAAAAAGGAAGCGCGTTAAAAATAATATTTTTTTTACACATTTTTATATTTTTTAAGTCCGCCAGAGTGACAAAGTAAATGAATTCTTTAGGGTAACCATATTTAATATCTATAAAAACAGGAGACCGTTGCGACTACACCGAATACTGTCCAAATATGGTTGTACTTGTATCAATACAAAAACCACTTAATTTTGATAGATATGATGACTCAAGCTAATAAAATTAATGTTTCCGACCGACCTACTTGCTAAATACTAGACGGACTACGCTATAATCACGTATAACGATTTTAAACCTTATGCGGATGACTGAAACGTTCATTTTGTTTTGTAAGTTTTCAGCTATTTTAAGAACTTTTAAATTACAATTTAGGTAGTTTTAACAGCGGAAACGGTGCTGTCGGAAGGCAACCCTTGCGCTCGCGCAGCTGACCGCTACACTGGGGTTAATATAAAAATAAACCTGTTTATTTCTTTTTTTAAGCCGTATTTAGTGACTGTCGAGTAGGTTTACATCTTTTCTTTAAAAAGTTAAATAAGGAAGTTGATGTAGGTATGTGTTTATCGAGTCTTGTTTTTTTTGTGTAACCTGAGCCCTGAACATTATAAATTCGATATATTTTTAAGGCACAAGCGCTGCATGTGGAGGTCTTCGCGATTATACTGCATGGTTGGGGTAGGCAGATATTTAAGAACCGATAAGACAATAAACTTGATTAATATAAATACTCCTAAGTCACTGAAGTGAGGCGATAAAAATCTACTTACATATTACTCCCATTTAACATCACTGTAAAACAAGTAAATGTAGCCAATAACCTATAACAAAGTCTCAAGTCCAATAATAATTACAACTAAGTAAATTGCATCTAATCTTTATTGCAATCTAAGTAATAACCACTATACGTAAGCCAGCAGAACATACAGAATTAATCCAGTATATTAAACCTCAGGTCTTATACGTACTCAGATTATGAGATTATTAATAAAATATTTTCCCGTATGTGCAGTAATTGAAAAATACCTAACAGTCGATATAGGCTTCCTTCTGAGAAATAAAATTTATGCGTTCGAACAGGGACAACGCCCATTCGTAATTGGTTCACAGATCACTGATAGCGCATAATGCATTTGTAAGTAGTTACTTATTGCCTATATTTAATATTTATGTTCTCATCGCTTCCTGTGGGTGTTGAAAGAATAGAATTAACGATTTTAGTCAGAGGAGGAACATCTACCGGTGTAGCAGACAACTGTATATTATTCTTAGAAAAACAGTTTTTCTATATTAAAAGACGCAGTATTTTAATTTGCCCTGCACTGTGGAACTCCCATTATTTTATCTTTACAATAGAAATATTATTCATAGGTATTATGTGCATGAGTAAGGTAGTAACAAATTTAAAGTACACTGATCAGTTTCAGCATCGATCAGTTTATCACAGACTTCCGTGGTCAAATGTGTACATTTCCGGGCGATAAAATGAGAAGACACCTCCAGGTTATTGATTAAATTCTATTTGTGAAATGAACGAGACAATACCTACAGTGAATCATGTGTTTATCAAGTTTATGTTGTAAACTCGTGGTTCAAACGATGAAAGGGTTACTGCGACGCCGACGTTCGGTCCGCACTCGATAAGGGACTGTCCACTTATTAAACATTTGAAAAATAGGTAGGTATGCCAGCTGTATGTTATACCAATACATTACTTGAAATTGAAACCATGTTTGTCTTAAAAACGGTGATGGAACTACTTTACAGGTTGATCAAAAATGTATCAATTTTAATATAATTCCTTCTGCTGAGTATTGTAATACAAATTAAACTGTACGCTCAATTTGCACAAATTATTAGCAAAATACAAAATAGTGCCGTTAATAAAATCAGCCAACTTATTCAGTTCAACACATTCTGCCAATAAATAAGCAAGGAACTAAGGACCGTCGCAGACGATACAAATGACATACATACGACTTACAAACGATACGAAAATGTTTTCTGTTTGCACTCAAGTTCTTTGATCCGCCGTCTTACAGCGGAAATACGTTTTAGTAAGTACAAAATGAAAACAGTACGATTTGGTTCTTTATGTTACGCTAATACTTGGTTGTTTAATAAGATGTCTGTTCTTGTAATACACTCACCGGCACGGAAACTTGGCCACATGTGAATTTATCGATTATTCGTTTTTCAATTTTTTTTAACACTGAATTAAGGGTAGGTGCACTCTAGAGGTGTTTCTTATGCTTTTAGAACTTAGTAATTAATAAATGACTACACAATTAAGCATGTTTTCAAAATTAAGCACTTTTCCAGGATAAAAAGGATTTTGCACTATCAATTTAAAAACACTATAAAATTATAAAAGTACCAAATTTCTTAATTGTCTCTACGTTTTAATATCGGGTGTTTCCTCCTCTAGCCCTAATAACCGCTTGCATACGATCTGGCATGCTTTGAATGATGTTTCTGACATCAACTTGCAGTATGTCTTCCCAAGCGGCCAGTGCCGCACTTCGAAGTTGGTTTAAAGTTTCTGGCGGGTTGGAGGTGGACTTTATCTTTCTTTTGAGCATGTCCCAGATATGCTCTATTGGGTTTAAGTCCGGACTACGTGCTGGCCACTGCAATTTTGTAATGCCAACGTCTTGAAGGTATTCTTCAACGCAGCGTGCAACGTGTGGACGAGCATTATCGTGCATAAGGAGGAATTGGTCGTGCCCAATGAACCCCGAATATGGCAAAACATGTTCTTGAAGGACCTCTTCGATGTAACGGGTTACATTTAAGCGGTTGCTAACAATAACCAACTCCGTACGAGCATCGGAACTTATTCCTCCCCAAACCATTATAGAGCCTCCATGAAAACTCACTGTTTGTGTGGTGGTAATGGGTAGAAATCTCTCTCCTCTTCTTCTCCACACTCGCTCCCGACCATCTGGAGCACGCAAAGCGATTCGACACTCAGCTGTGAACAGTACTCGCGCCCATTGCTCATGGGTCCAGCTGGCGTGTTCACGTGCGAATTGAAGTCGAGCTACTCGATGATGTCTGAGAAGTTCTGGACCGCGTGCAGGTCTACGGGCTTTTAGGTTTACTTCCTCCATTCGTCTTCTCACCGTACGCTCACTAACATTTACACCTCTTGCGACTTGGAGCCGCTGACGTATCTCAACCGCGGTAAGGTAGCGGTTTCTTAAAATTTCCAGGACAATAAACCGGTCGTCCCGGGCCGATGTGCATCGAACTCCTCCGCTGCCTGGTCTGCGGGAGTAGTGGCCTGTGTCCTGGTAACGTTTCAGGGCATACTGCATTGACGAACGTGGTACGTTAAGCACCACAGCGACTTCGCGCTGTGTAAAGCCTTGGTCGATTAAGGCTACAGCCTGTGCAACTTGTGCTGGTGTTAATGGCATTTTTTTTTGGTTATAAACCACCTTTAGTGTTTTAATTAAAAGCACGAAAACACAATAATTGAATAACTTAACCGTAAACTTACACAACACACAAATTTAAACTTGTAACTTAGTCGCTCAAGAAACCCGATTCAACTAAAAATTAAAAGTTACGCTACAGTGCACTTAAACATAATGAATTACCCTCTTCAACTAAGGGTAAGCATTTTTTGACCTACCTCCATAAGAAACAACCGTTAGAAACACTTAAAGCATTTGTTATCGCAAGTATTTGCGAGATAAGCGCTTGGCCAAGATTCCGTGCCGCTGAGTGTATTTTGCATGTGTTACGGATTTAGTTTTATACAGGGTTGTTTTCTTTGTTAATAGAAATAAAGAACTAGTAAATAATCTTAAATTTTTATCTGTTTTCCCACTAATTGTTTCTGTTCTAGAGAACAGGTGGTTCATAAAAACCGCAATTACTTATTAAAAGAAAAGAATTTCAAATGAATTATTAATATTTATTTTTCAATTACTAGAACGTAAGTAGATTATTCTCTGACGATATTGCTGTCCATAGTCCAGCTAGAGACCTACTTTATTACAAGAAATTCCAACCTTTTATTACGCACGATATATCATAGCCCTAATCGCCAACTACTTAACTCTAGGGCGTTAACACGTAAATTTTCCGCACACAATAAAAACAAATGCCTACTGAGTCACGACCCACGTTTCGTTAGGTATGCAATGAAAACTAAAAATACTGCGTTTGAGAGTCGCAGGGTCGAGGCCGAGACTCGAGTCAACGCCACTACGTTATAAACACCAGCTTGACCCGCGAAGTTGGGATTAGTCCGGCCAGAAGGAAGGTAGGTTCCGTCGGATAACTGTAGGTCTTCAATGAATTTTATTTAGTTGTATAGGAGGATTGCGACTGAAACAACAAGACACACTGAACTCGTTAGGCGACGATTAATTTTAGTTAATTTTCATAAATATTTATAAAAATAGCCAAGCCATTTGATACTAATTAACACCCAGACTCTATTTTTATCCTACTTTACAAAAGTTAACTTAAATATTTATGAAAACACGTGAGTTTGTTTTTTTGTTAGTTAAACTTAAATTATTCTGAAAAAACAATTCTCACGCTAACACTGGTCATAAAATAATATATATTCAAACACCAAAATAAAAATATTCTCCTTAGGCTAATTTGGCTAGACATGCTGATAGTCACACATCATGTCACATCACAGCCGTCTTTATAAGTCGTAAAGGCATCGCGTGAGGTGAATCGGCAAAATGAAGCAGTCGACGATAAGACATGTCAAACAGCTATATTTCCTTAGAGGTCTTTTAGCCGACGTCACGGATGAACAGAATGTGAAATGCGGGCAATAACTTATTTCCATGATTTTAATTTGCATATAAGTAAGAAAATGGCAGTCTATCAATGTTAAGTGTATGGGCAGAGGTCAAAATTCAATGACAGGAAATCCGCGTTTAAATTAGCATACTGGTTGCTGCCCGCAAACCTAAACCTAATAGCATAGAACTCCCCGCAGTTATGAATCTGTTTGTTTAAATAATTACCTATTTTTTAACACTAATTATCATTATGTTTTGTTAAACAACTACATCATTAAATACGGTTTATTTGCAACGGACTATTTACAAAAAGTGACATTAAAATGCCATAATTTTCGGAGTCCTTTATCCCTAAAAATACCGAAAACAAACGAGATAGGACCCAACATAATATTTATTCGTGACATCGTAATAAAAAGCCATGTTAGACAGTCCCGCATAATTAGTAGGTATGGCCACTCTAGCCTACAGGAAGTCACTGTTTAGCTTATCTGGATGGCTCGTCGAGTACCGAGTCTCGTTTACCTGCTTTAACAATTTTGTTAGGGGCAAACTTTGATTATGACTAGAGATGGGCTGAATGTGGTTTGAACCGAATCCGAACTTCGGCCAAACATTCGGTTAAAATGAAAATTTCGGCCGAACTTCGGTTCAATTTCGCGCGCTTTCTCGAGAGCGACACTCCAGATGTCTGTTAGAAGAAAACTAAACTTATTTCATTTTTGTAATAGTATATCTAATTTTTATGTCTTATTAATTAGGCAGAGATTTAGATAATTAGACTAATAAGAAGAACTGATTTAATATAAGGTTTAAATTTACAATGTTCCTAACTAAAATAAATGACCGTGAGTGAGTAAAAGACAAAATTTTATTTTACAGTTATGTTATTCTAATTCTATTTAATTTAGTTTCCGTCAAAATAGTGCAAGTAGGTATTAATTTTCTTGTGCCGAATGTTCGGCATCTGAACCGAATTTCGGCCGAATGCCGAAGTTCGGTTCAAGCTGCCGAAATTCGGTTGAACCGAATGTGAACCGAATTTAGGCCCATCCCTAATTATGACACACCGCGTGGTCACCCTACAATCGGTTTTTACTTTTTTACCTCATAAGGAAAGATGTTACATTGCGAAATTCAATTTTTGGTGGAATATTACATTTTTTATTAATATTGTTAACAACGATTTACCAGAATTTATGGAAAAATATTTTAATAAAAATTACAGACTGTATTGTTAATTGTAAAATGTGCACATGACATCACGCCTGTATTCCCGAAGGGTCAGGCAGAGGTGTATGTAAAATACACCCACATTTCGCCAGTTATGTTTAAGTCCCATGTAAAATGAACCCATAGGCATAATAAGCGAATTGTTTTGTAAATGTAAGATCCTAATTGGAACTTTGCTAACTTTTTACGGGCCCAATTTTATCCGAAAATTGGCTACGGAAGGAAAGCGCTTTTCTTATAAGTTCGAATCAGCTTTTACGACAAAAAGGAACCCGAAAAAGTAATCCAACTAATTTCTACTATTCCTATGTAAATTTTTTTATGTTTGTTACTCAATCGCGCAAAATCTGCTGAACGGATTTGGATGAAATTTGGCACAAAGATAGTTTATAACCTGGATTAACACATGTAAATGACGTGGAACCAATTTTAAAGACCGAAGTCGCCGGCTGTAGTTAGTAATATAAAATTTAAACGTGAATTAATACACAAGGGATACGAAAACACATCATCACATAATGTCGTCATTACACAACACACCTTAAGGCTCCCACAAACAGGCGCGACGCGACAGGCCGAACGGGTTGAAATATTTCCATAGTTTTCATAGAAATTGTTCTACTAGAGTCGCGTCGCGTCTGTCTGCTCATTACGCGTACCTATTTCTATCACACTATGTAAATAATATAAGTAGGTACCTTTAAGTATGTTCGGCCTACGATGTAAAACAAATGAATAGTCATCTCATCAGCTGTGTTCTGTCTTTGGCAGTGGTTCAATAAACCAATGTGATTTCAGTAATGAGCCGAGACGGAACAAATAGATACTGCCTACCTAGAAGTCTAGAAGGGGAATGAGTCGGGCTGTTTGCTTAGCTGAAATGACGATGTCTTTGAATGAGGTTGGAAGAAAATTAGGACTTATTTACCATCACTTCTAACGACCCCTAGGTGGGTTCGTAAAAAGTGATGGTTTTTGAGGTACTATAATAAGAGAAATAAGGTAATCGAAGCAATAGGAGTATGTAAGGATCGTAGCAAATGGCGTTCTGCATGGCGTGAGTTAATGTATCTATGTGTACCTACGTAACTAAAGCCGGATTCACACTACACTGTTGTGTCGTACTCGTGACACCTTCTGATGCAGTGTTAGCCAATTAAAATTGTTTTTTGACGTAGTCCTGAATTATAGATTCGTGACAGATGTAGGTAGGTAATCTTTTAATGTTTTTACTGTAAAGGCTCCCCAAACAGGCGTCTGTCGCGCCCACGAAATCGCGCCAGTCTGTACGAGGCTTTACACACGGCAACATTTAGCAGCTCAGCGATACGGTCGTTAATACTCAAATATACATATCTTTAGGAACATGCAATGACTCAGTTATTCAGTTACTATATGTCCATGAGACTCATTTTTACACCGGTAAACGTTAGGTGAACCGTGTACAGTCACACTTAGATATTTCGTGTTATTTCCTTCATGCACGCTATTGAATCAGCTAAGATTAGCAGAAGATGGACATGACTACATGCAGGTGAATCATGTCATTAGGTATTAATCAAAAATGGAGCTCGTGGCTAAATAATAATAGCCGCACAGGTCGATCGTATGTTAAAGTACGCTTGCCGCGGTTGGTCCGTGGATGGGTGACCATTCATTATAGGTACCTAATTATATCGAATTCGAAACCCCACCGAGCCTCGGAAAGCACGATTAACCGTTGGTCCCGGCTGTCATTTGTATATCTTTGACTTTGACAGTCGTTACGGGTGGTCAGAAGCTGGAAAGTCTGACAACCAGTCTGACCAAGGGGTATCGTATTACCCATTAACTGGGTTATGGATGTCAGATAGGCAGTCGTTCCATGTAAAATACCTACTGGTATTTAGCTGCATCCGGTTAGACTAGAAGCCGACCCAAACCACAGGAGAAATAGCTAGGCAGATGATGACAATGTGATTGGGCTACCTACTCAGTTACACAGGTACCTACTGTACCTAGTACCTAAGTAAGTAGGTACCTATACCTAATACTAGGTAATATATACCTACCTAGGTACGACATTCAATTGAATTAGTGTTGTTGTATAAAGAGGACTCATAATAAAATCCTGATGATGCGTATTTATGCAGACGATGCAGCCGGCTAATCGTAAAACCATTAAATCGTAATTGAATGAAAAAGGCCAGAATTTATATTTTTGGAAGGTCCAAAAATTCTCGGTTTATCGCCAGGATATCGGAGCAATAAAATTCGCACCACTAACTGATAATAAAATAAAATCTGCATGCATTTGCACCTACTTACTTTACCATTAATGTGTGTAACTCGTGTACCTACCTATTTATTTATGATATAGTTCAATGACCTTTGTGGAACGTCACACGTTTTTGAGGTTTTCGTCATTCGCTGAGGAAATAGAAAACAAATGAAGATCGAACTCAAACTCAAACTCAACTTTGTAGGTACTAACACCTAACTACTGCATATATGTAGGTACTGATTGATGACTAAATTAGCTTTGTTGGAGGTACCTTATGTATGTAGGTATCTTATGTATGTCTAGTTACATAATACATATCTACTAAGCATTTAATTTACCTACACATAGGTAGTCAATTTTAATTATAAACTTGACATCTACGAAATTCGAACGGCGTGGCGGCGGCGCCGGCGGCAGGGCCGCATCTTCTCTCGCAACGCGGATCTCAATAAAGACAAAAGTAATGAAACAATAACATCCCACGATTATTGTCCGTGCAGTACCTACTCCACTGTTGCAGATCTTAATCGACAGTAAGAATTTATACAATTCCTACTGGATAAAATCAGTGCCGGTTGCCGGCTCCAAACGGGCATGCGAAAAACGACAAAAAGAATACTCACTCGCAAATTCGTTGCACAATATCTCACAACAAAATGTCACTTTATCAATAATAAGTCTGTGTAAATATCTAAATACAATAACGTACTGTTTTGGCACAAATTAATTTTCACTTGTTTATTTACGTTCGTTCGAATTTTGACAATCGTCGAGGTTATCACGCATGCGCAGTACGACACTCCCTGCTTCGGCTGCCGGCGCAAACTGACTGATGAACGAACGAAAACCGAGCGCCAACGTTTCTCGGCTCGAGGTGACAGAGAAGGGAATATTAGCAAGAATGAGTGTGAGAGCGGGAGAGCGTCATTGACTAGACAGACGAAAGCATAATACGGATAAGGTGGAGTAGACTGTGTTTTGGGAGGATTGTCTCGGGAGATGTATGAGATTAGATTTGAGAACATTATGTCGGGAGGGGTTATTCCGTTTTGTACTAAAAATCAATCGCGCTAAGTTCAAAATGCGTTACTTGTTTCATTGTTTTATTTTATTACGCAAAAAATACCTAATAATATAATATTTTATTTTTATTTTATTTTTTTATAATATTTTTTTAGAGCATAGGTATTTTTGATTTTGACTTTTTTGTTTAAAAGTTTTACAAAATCACCATTATTATCGAGTATGGATTTATTTTATAACTAGCTTCCGCCTGCGGTTTCGCCCGCGTGATAGGTCGATAAAAAGTAGCTTATGTCCTTTTTAAGGCTCTAGACTGAGTTTTGGCGTGAAAGCGCGACAGACTGACAGACTTTACAGAGTTACTTTCGCATTTATAATATTATTAAGGATTATGTGCAAGTTTAGTATGCTTGGTAAAACTAAATGATAAATTTGAAAGTTGACATTTATCTAATTTTGCGCATTAGAACATTTTAGAGTGTTGTTGAATATAAATCAAAAATGCATGCAAAATACATTAGGAGAGCCAGCAAACGGAAATAACTTCTCATTAAAAATAATAGCTTTTCGCTACCAAATGAAAAATAAAAGTTCAAGTATAACTTCAAAACGCATAGTTAGCACAAAGCGATGGCAATTTGGGAGCGGCTGCTCACACACACTCATACACAGACGTTTTGCTCGGTATTTAAACCCTTTAGAGAGTTTAATTCTATTTTCAACCTTACTCCTCGGTGATAATCGTCAAAGTCCTCTTTTATTTCAGACTCCATGTGCATTGCAAAGGTGTGAGGGTAGCTCTTTTATTTTTTAAACAGGATATCCTGGCTAGGGCGTCCTGGCGGCCGTTTCCGAGCATACGGTTTATTAAGGAGTGACGGCTCTATAAAAAAGCCAGTAGCACGTGTAGCCAGACAAGTGGGGTTGAAAAACAAAAACAGCTGTGTGTATGATGCATAAAACCTCTATGAATTGAGCGGAGTTTTGAAGTTTAGTAGCTTTTTGTGTTTAAGTGTTTGGGCTTGTTCATTTGCGGAAATCTCTCTCCCATGATCCCATCACTCGCCTCGTCTTCATTGTTAACGAATACTAAATAGTGCTTTGTTATAGTTTTGGTCACTTCTTTACTGATATTATATCCATAGTATACCATCTTGTTATAGACAAAGCTTATCTTAACTATATCCCCCAGCTATTTTTTTTATAAAGCGGTACATTATTATTTATGGTTAAAGTACGAAGTTCAAGTACCTAATAAGCAAAAACACATAAAACACCTTTTGAACTTTAGCTCACGCTGTATTCGGGAAAGGTTCTCTCGTTAAATAAAATATAGTAAAAATATTTTTTTGACCACAAGTGACAAATCAACACAGAAAACCAATTCAATCACAAACGAATCGTCCCTCTTAGAAAATGGCTCTTATCTTTCAAGTGTGTAAACAAAGAGCTTCTACACCCACTCAAAATTGTTTCACAAAAAAGGCAACCCTCGGGTTCTTCTACTTGAAACGCAATTATTGGTTCTCTAATGAGATTTGTGTGTATTGACTTTTGTGGAGCTACTGAGTAAAGTATCAAAATAACAAGCTAACAAATTAATAACAATGTAAATGGTAGCTAGTTTATTCATTTCAAATTCATAAAAGTAACATCATCTAATTCATCTAATGTATTTCGTATAAAAGGCTGATTAGCCCATTTATCAAACAGAAGACCTTGTTCTGTGAAATAATTTCGCTGTTATTATTTTAATTATTTACCTACATAGGTATTTTATTTACAATATCTTCTCATTTACACTACACAGTTAAAGCCTTTTAGATACCTGCCTTTTCAATTTAGGCGTGGAGTTAGTCAAATATAACGCCGATACCGCTATAAATGAGGTCCTATAATTATAGCGCTACATGTAAAATCAATTAGTTAGAATTATGGAAGTTGTAAGCTTTATGTATAAGGTAGTCTGTTTTGCATTACATAGTCGAGCCTTACGACACGCACAGGGTGCAGCATCGTGCAAGCAGCTGGCACCAATTTTTTTCTGCGTGCACCTTTTACACTTCATTTCAGTACTTTATTTTTACTTCGTTCTGACTAGACAAAGGAGTTATTAATATTAGAAAATATTCGCCATTAAAACGAAGTAATCGTTAAAGTTTTCCACTTTATCTCGCTATTATGAGTTCCGTGGGCGCTGCTATAAAACTTCACCCCTTATGGATACAAATGGTAACATTATCTCATTAATACTGTCATCGGTCGGCCGGTGCTGTAAGTAAATGAACTTGTCAAGGCTACCCGAATTACTGTACCGCTTCGTGGTCGCGAATTATGTAAATTGAAATAGACAATTAGGCTTACGGGTGAATGGCATTTTACACTTGTAGTGACTACTAGAGTACACTAACGAGTTAAAATTAATGTTTCATCGAGTTTAAGTAGATAGGTAGAGTTACATAGAACACTGCTCAATATAAAATATAAGTTCTTAAAACGTTATTTGATGATTTCCCAGTAACATTTAGGTGTACAGTAATGTAGTACCTATTTTCTTTTGATCGGTAACAATCTCTGTTTAGGTATTTTCCTTAATTAATTGCTAATACATAAACAAAGTCTAAAATCTACCAAGCCAGGCATTTATTTGAGCAAAACAAGCGGCTGGTTTTGATAATTACACGCCCTAAATAAGTAACAAATATGTATTTTGCAGAGAAAACACATCAAGATTTCTAGAAATTAATTCTGAACAATTTGTTGACGGATCTTAATCAGACATTCTGTGGCACTGTGGAAGAATAACACCCAGAGGAATTATTATCAAATTATGTAATTTTTGTGCTAATATTTTTTCCAACAAAATCATTTATGACAACGAAAATTATTGTAACTGAGTGGTTCATGAATCATTGTCGTGATAACGTCTTTATATGAGTAACTACCGATTTTCACATTTGAAATAAAGTATATTCGCTATAATACATTGAATATGAAATATTGAATACCTGCACCCTAATTGCGTAATCCACGTTCGGTCAGAATTGGAATCAGTTTGAAACCAAAAATGTCTAATCCATTTCTTCATAAGTTGATAAAAAATTCGATTTCATCGATTGGATTCGATTCCAATTCTGATTGATCCTGTATAACACAATTAGGGTGCTGGAAGCTGGAATGACACTTACTTACTTATAATTTTTTCGCACTTTTTATAAGCTGCCACACATTTTTTCACTAGGTACCGAGGTGTGAGATTTCAAGGCAATAAAAGCAAATTAGTAAAATATAGCAGACAAACACACATACTTACATACCTACATCCATGATAATTATAAAATTTCTCAAATCAAAACATCATAATATGATTCAAATCATAGGAAATTAAATGCTCGTCTCCCTTTCATAGACAAAGGCACATCCTCCATATTCTTTAATTATTTATCGAAATTCAAAATTTCGGTGCGCCTATCTAACTCGGTCGCGTAGACGCAAATGCAAGTAGGGGTACTCATTCTTTTTTTGCCGGCAAAATATTCGGATCACTGCATAACAAAGATACGATATAAAAAAAGTCATTGCGCGATGCTATGAAATTCGTACTATTGTAAAAGTATTTACCTGGCCCGCCGTCGGCCATCTTGGTTTCGCACCCTTCATTCACAAATTCCTTGACAGGAGGTCAGGCGAGAATTTCTTGGAAATTTCCTTCATATTCTCTCGATTGAAATTGTTGGTGTATTGTGTAATGTTGATCTTAAATGTACCCTGGTACTGCACACACCTACGTAGGTACGTCAAGTAATTCATTTCTTTTTTCTGAACCATATACGATTGAGGACCGTTATCGCACATGCGTTGTTTTCAGTGTTTCGGTAACTACCTCTCTCTCTACATACCTACAGTAAGTACCTACTTACCATTTAGGTACCATCATCATTTCAGCCGAAAGACGTCCACTGCTGGACATAGGATTCCCCCTCAAGCACAGCCACTTCGACCGGCTATGTGCTTCATTTTTGGGGGGGTCTGCCATAATCGCCACGCTTTATTATTCGGGTTGAGTTTTCTCGGGCCGAGTTGTCACTGGAATTACTTACCATTTAGGTACCTACTTACCTACAAACTTAGAAAATACCTACACAATAAGAGTGACAAAATATCGGTCTTTTAATTAAGTTAGGTAGGTATAGGTTTCTCGTTATCTACTTATTTACTAATAAGGCTCATTCAAGTTTTATACCTACCTATAGATAGGTACCTGACAAGCCGTTTCCGGTAAAGCTTCCAGTCTAACGGAGCGGATGCAGCTGGATACCAGTTTTTTACATGGAGTGACAGCCTATCTGACCTCCACAACTCAGTTACTGGGTAATACGATACCTACTCTTTGGTAAGACTGTCAAACTTTTAGGCTTCTGACTACCCATAACGACTGTCAAAGATCTACGAATGACAGCCGGGACCAACGGCTTAACTTTCCGATGCACGGACCCCTCCCTCTCGATATTTAATGGATGGTCACCCATCCACGTACCGACCTCGGCAAGCATTGCTTAACTCTGAAAGTCGACCCGAGCGGCTGTTATTATTTAGCCACGAGCAACGACTCATACGGGTATAAATAATATAAGAGCTCGTATTGCTTTACGTCCGCGTGAACCTAATAACTATCAAAGGCATAAAGGCAGAATTAAAAAAGAATAAAAAATAACCTTAAATATTACCTACTCCAGGACTAGCTTTAATTTCGAAGGCGCAATGTAAGTAAATGAAAACCGTAAATATTTCGTTATTTATAGGTAAGTATCTCAACCTGTAATCTACAATTCTACATACCGACACGTATAACACGTATAACAATATCTACGCACAAATTAACAGACACTTCCTAAGAGATTTGTATCGTGGTGGCAGATGTGGGGCCAGAAAGCTAGCGGAGACTGGAGGATTCAATGTTCGCTCGTGAAGAAACGGGAGCATGCGTGACAAGTCTTCAAAGAATAGGCATCATACGGTACTTAATCTAGTCTATGTCACAGTATAAACAAGTAACAGTATTATGTACTTATTCACAGAAACTACGGCCGAAACTATGCGCTCCAAAATCTCAGTGTTTAGCAGTACGCAAGTCTCGAGTGCGCGGCAGTTACGCACGGACGCGGAAGGTTTATCTACTTATCGAGCTGCCGTAGGTAATTATTTCAAGGTCACTGACGAGACATATAGGTACTGTAACTTTATCATACTGTGTCCATGTGTCGAATTATAATGTATTACTGACGAATATTTGCTAGAAATCTTTGTGCGCTTCAGGTAAACAGAAGCGTTCGCGTATGGCAGTCGTCCAAACGCAGCACGGCAGCCACGCACGATTGCCGCTCAATGTACAAAACTTAAAGTACTATAAGCTGTAGGTGATTGCCAAACGATTAATATCACAATCGAATGAACAGTTTCCTATGTCAGTGTTGTAAATACTGTACCGACGACGACGTGTGACGGTAAAAAACAAAACAAGATTAGTTTTAGCAATTACTTACCTAGGTACTATTAAAATTAAAACAAAAATCTACACGCGCTTATGGGTGAGCTCTCTAAAAAAAATTCTGACAGTCGTTACGGTTAGTCAAAATCAAAATTCATTTATTCAAACTAGGCTGAGAATCAGCACTTTTCGAACGTCAAAATTACATAAGACAGTCCCCAAAAACGCCCACCCTTCACCACTTCCTAGTGCTTTAGCTGGGAAGAAGAACTGGCGGAAAAACTCCCCAGCAGCACAGCTGTCTGTTTAGTTAGAAAAAAATGATTCTATATAATAGTATGCAAAATCAATCACATTACGGAACAAAAAAAAAAAACATACCTAAATCTAATTATTAGCCATATGTCAGCTAGCACACGCCATTATACCAACCAAACAAAATATCGAGAACTGTAAGTACTCAAGCAGAAATAAAAAGTAAATGTAAACATAAAATAATATCTCAATAAAAGCCTCCAGGCACAAAGGGCGTGCCCGCTTACATATTATAGCTATAACTAGAAGTTATAAATAAACATATATATATATATAGATAAACTAGGACCATCGACGTAAAAATAAATAAAAAGTTAATTACTAATAACAAAACCAAGATCAGCAAGACGCCCAGTCACCACAAGCAGCACCCGTTCACGAGCATAACGCAAAGATCAGCCATTACCCCCCTCGCCATATTTGAGGGAAGGAGGCAACCCGACAGTGACATCTAAGGGAGCATGACGAACATGCTGCCGGTTGTTCAGGCAAGAACAATAATGGTCAATTGTCGAGGTCACTAGCTAACCACATATTGCAATAGAACTCATATAGAAAACACTGTAATGAGTGGATTATGTCAACAAGTCAGAAGCCCAAAAGCTTGACAACCAGTCCTACCAATGGGTATCGTGTCGTGTTACCCAGTAACTGGGCTGTGGAGGTCGGATAGGCAGTCGCTCCATGTAAAATACTGGTATTAAGCTGCATCCGGTTAGACTCGAAGCCGACTTCAACATATAGTTGGGAAAAGGCTAGGCAGATTGATACACAGTAAGTAACTACACGCGTATTTTATGGCCCAACTGGAAGGATTACAGGCCTAATAGTAACTATAACATTCGCAAAGTGCTTTAAGCTTCGCGTAAACTATCCACGAACTGAAAATGTATTCGTATATTAGTGACAGGCGCAGATAAAGTAGGATATACACGATGGTAAAGTCTGTCTGTTTTATATGCA
This sequence comes from Lithophane ornitopus, assembly GCA_948473465.1. Taxonomy (NCBI): domain Eukaryota; kingdom Metazoa; phylum Arthropoda; class Insecta; order Lepidoptera; family Noctuidae; genus Lithophane; species Lithophane ornitopus. The sequence continues at coordinate 10,281,864 of OX419632.1, read as the reverse complement.
TTAACCGCGTTGTGTGTAGACTAAGCCTAAAGAGTGGAATTAGATGGAGAATTCTGTGTTCTATCTCTATGTATTTGGATTAGGTATATTAGATACTTGGTTTGTGTATTGTAAAATTTAAATAAAGCCTTGGTGGCATATTATATTTGCCATCGTGGTGAGAGTTAGCCACTTGGCATATTTAAATTATATATTTGCCATCTGGTGAGAGTTAGCCACTTGGCATATTTAAATTATATATTTGCCATCGTGGTGAGAGTTAGCCACTTGGCATATTTAAATTATATATTTGCCATCGTGGTGAGAGTTAGCCACTTGGCATATTTAAATTATATATTTGCCATCGTGGTGAGAGTTATATAGCCAATCGACAGAATTGTAAATCGATTGCCCAGATTGCGCGGACACAATGACCGGACATAACAAAACGTCGGAAGGTACGTCACTTGAGGAGGCTCCTTTCATGCACACATCGAAAGGACGAAGCTACAGGTCACGCCACGCGATGCACAACTTTAACCCAGTGCCACAGAGGCTTTAAAGCCGAAGTTTTCTTGGGTTCGCAGCGGAAGTTCAGCCGATGCCGCCATGGCAACCCCTCTACAGGAAGATGTGGTCTTTGGCAAGAGCTCCTGAAACCTCCTGATTTCTTTACTGAACTATCAGAAAACCTTAAACAGACTTCGTACCCAAGTAGGCCGCAGCAAGGATATCCAGATATACAACCTTCAAGTGAGGGCTCATGGACGGCTCAGATCTCCGAGCTCCGGTGCGTATGCGGCGTCTCTCCACAGACAATGGCCCAACTAATACCAAGCTCATCAAGGGCTTTCTTGAAAAATGAATATAATAGATACCAATTAGTCTAATTGATACCCAACCTCCTTGACCTTTACCTAATTCTTCTCGAAAGCAGAACATTATGGGGTTTGTTGCACACATAATCCAGAATACACAATATTGGCAACTTACAGTGTTATTTATAAAAATCTCGCTAATCACTGATTAGCGACTGCTTAGCTAAGCAAATGGTTAGCTCTTGAACAATGATTAATTTTTCTTTATTTATAAACGCTAGTTAGCAAGTGATTAGTTGCGAAACGAAATAGAGGAGAAGAATTTTATTAAATTAAATTAAGAATAAAGTTGTCCAAACCACCCTTTTTGTATCTGTCGTGACTTTGTCGGACAAAAGTCAACAATTTCATCGGAAAATTAGAATTTGATTATAATCCTATATTATGTATAATTAATTGTGTTTGCGATGGTAAATTGAATGAAATAATAAGCGTCAATAAATTGGAGTTATCTGGAAAAGGTATTTATCTCTGAATTTATATCTAAGTACTTATGTAAAACAATGTAATCTGACCAAATGAATGTGAAAGCAGTAGCTATGTATTGTCATGCTACAAACTAAGCCTGATAAAACGAATATACTATTTTATAAATGTATGCAGATACTTGTGTCTGTTTTATATTACTTCCTATTGCTTTTGCACCAGGGTTTCAGTATCTTTTATTAACAGTTCATGTACTTATTTACAGGTACAAGTTTCACTGCTGCTATGAAAGCCACTAGCACCTAGCACAAATACTATTCAACCTCGTAAAGATTAGGGAGGAGACCATGCTACGTGAAAACGATGAGGAATACGAGTGGCATGAGAAAAGAATGGCAAATATGTCTTTGGAGGAAGAATTTTGGAAATCAATAATAATTAATTTATAACAAAAAATTAGCTTTATTATGTATCAAAATAAATTATTTTCTATAAAATGTCTCTTGATAATTGTGTGACTGCCACAACATAGCTTTTCTTTAGTTCTGGGCCTTAGAACTGGCTCAATAGGATGAGGGGCACATGGGATAACATATTGGATAATAACTTCCGATGAGCTTCCTCACGAACTCGATTCTCTTCAAATCTCCTAAACACCTACTGAGCTTCCTCCTAATTGAGGTTTCCAGAAACCCTTTCATCATGACTATGTAATTCGAATGAAGAATATTATTAGGTAATCATCTTCGTAGTGGATTTAAATGAGTTTTGTAGGTGTAGTTCCTGCCGGGCGGCGTTTCAAAATTATGTAATCTTTCTACGTCGTTCTGAAATCCCGTAAAAGATTGTCGAAATCCATATTTACTAAGGCACAACTCGGTAATACGATCAAAATTACCTCGAAGCACATGGGATCGAACAGCTGATTCAAATAAAATCCGCCATCTAGCCTCTTAGCATCCTCTTAACAGTGGTCCGGTGGTGTTTAATTTTGACAGCTATATTTGTTTAATTTTGACAGTTATAATTGCTTAGCGACCTCTTAGCGCTATATAGCGTTTATGAATAGAAATTTTGCTAATCAATTGCTTAGTAATTGCTTAAAATTTAACTAGCGTTTATAAATAACACTGTAAATATTATATTTAGATAACTGGCGAACTGTAGGTGTACTAATAGGTACTTCTCTGTTTAACCCTTCGGGGAACACAGGCGTGATGTAATGTGTATGTTTGATATTTAGGTCCAAAACATATTTTTGTTATAAAAGTCGTATTGCTGTAAAACAAGAGCGGGTTTGGCCCGAGGGACCTAAGTGAAGATGACTATACGATAAGTGAAGAGGGACTAAGGATTAAAGCCCAGGCCCAATATTCGTGCGTTCAGGGACAAACTAGAAATAAGCTAATAAAATGTACTAAAGATAAGTAACGGGCTGTAAAAGTTATGATATCTCATAAAGTTTTGGTGATGACAAGATGTGTTCGGAATTTTGTCGCCATCTATCGAAAATGGGAGCAAAATCGTGTCTCGGCTTGCAAGCATTGGTTATCGTAGTACTATGTCATTATTAACAGTGTATTATTTTGCTGCCTCGTAATCACCATTCTCCACCAGCCTTTATACGTTATCCCCAGCACTCTTTATTAGATTAGTACTTAATCAACCCTTTATTGCTACAATTTTTATTTAAAAAATCTAGAAGATTACAAAAAAAAAACAACCGACTTCCAAAAAAAACACTAAAAAAGTGAAAAATAACTTTAATTTCGGAAGTGGTGTCGTGTCTTTGCTTTTCAATTTCCGTTTTTTGCCACCGACTTCCGAAACCTACCAAACAAGAATCATCAAAATCGATTCATAATTGGCGGAGTAATCGCGTAACATACATACAAAAAAAAAAAAAAAAAACAAAAAAAAATATACAGACGAATTGAGAACCTCCTTCTTTTTGAAGAAAATGAAAAAAAATTATAGAAAATCTACCTACATCAAAATTCATTGATTCAAATTAGGCTAAGAATCAGCACTTTTCAAACGTCAAAATTACAGACAGTCCCTTAAAATGAGTAGCAGATTAATAATAATAATTAATAATAATCATTGTAATAATAATCATTTTTCTTCCTCGCTTTTTATCATAGGTGTATTCTTTGGAACAAGATTGAGAATTCTTATTTCAAGACGTGGTCAAAACTAAATTCCACGGTCCTTCAAGCCAGACTACTACAAGTGCCATAAAAAGCACCGCTTATTCACAAAAAGTGCCACTACAACAACAAAGAAGTTATTCAATTCAAGTGTTAAGTACCATTGAGACAAAACTGGGTACTCCAGTGAAATGGTAATTTATGGCCGTCCCGCCGTATATTATTTACGTCCAGTTTGCGTTATTGTGTGGTGCAACCCCCATTTTTCTTTTGACATTCATAAACTCACACCTTCCCATGGGCCATGGTAGGCAGAAACTACAGAACGCCACGCCAGCTACTATGATCCTTACATACCCATTTTGCTTCTGATGTTTATTTACAGGATGCTAGGGTAAACACCGTTATCCTTAAAACCAGTGGTTTTGTGTCATTTATAGAACGTGAAATCAATGGAATGTTAGTTTTTTTTAAATTACTTTTTACCACTAGAGTATTTCACCCTTTCACCTATGCGCTAGGGCAACAAACTTGCATGTCAACACGGGTGGTGGGCGTCAGACGTGACCGACCGGCCGTGAGCGCGACCCCTCTCTCAGTCAGTCAGCTGTTTCGCTAGCGGGCACAGTGTCACATAGAAACTTTTTAAAATCTTTTAATGAAAATAATGTTTTTTTTTTTGTTGTTACTAGGTAATTTATTTTTATGTTTAAGTCACCCATGGTTTTAATGACAAGAGTGTTTACCCTTACACCCTGTATAATTGGACTAGTTACGCTACAGCGTTGTTTTGGGCTTAAAATTAATTCTTGTGCTCCGTAATGTAAGGCATAAATCTAGTAAATATTTTAATTGCATCCACAGCTAGGTTTGCTTGCTTTACAGAGGCCCTAGACAAAGTGACATTCTATCAGCGATACCGATGATGGAAAAGGTAAAAATGTATAGGACTAACATAAGCTATCGAAAGGCTTATGTCAATCCGGTTGACAGTCGTTGTAGAAATACGAAACGTTTTGGAAACGATTGTCACTTGGCCCTCTGTATAGTTGTCTCGTAACTCTAGTCCATGATCGACTAGAAGAGTATTCACCGTCACAATGGTAGCGGATTGGATAAGTCGTAAGTTCTCGTCTAACAATAAAAATGTTCTGTGTATAAAGAGACTTGCCCTTGTCTCGTAGCCAGGCCCGTTACCACTGGCTCACTAGGTACTATTCTTGACATCAGATACATTACAACAAAGACTAGGTATCGAATTTGTATAGTTCTTGAAGACCATTCAGAATAGGTAATAGTTATATCTGTAGGTACTACAGGTACCTATGTCTTAGGGCCGGCGCTTACTCGGCAAGGTGCAGCGCAGCGTGGTTGTCACTACCAAACAAATTTCGACCTTGCAGTATTTGAAATAAAGTTGAGAATAAAATTAAATAAACTTACATTGGCTGGAGAGCGTATCTATCTGAGCGAAAGAAGGTGCGGGTTTCAGGTTATTTATTTTAAGAGGCGTAATGTTAATATTTGTTTGAAAGTGACAAGCGCGCTGCGCCTCGCCAGATGTGCGCCGGCCCTTAATTCACTGGCTAGCTGACTATCCAGATTAACTGAATTTTAATGACAGCCTAGTGCTGTCATTACGATTCAGTTAAACTCGTAACTTCCTTACTAATAAACGTATTATAGTTACACACCGATATCTCTCTTTCAGTCGTTAGTTATTTGACTTTTGAAAGAAGACAAAGCGTTGTGTAACTATACATACGCTATACAACGTTTATTAGTAAGGAGGTAACATATATATAACATATCTAATGTCCATTCCTTGTCAGGCCCAGTTAACGACATCTAGCTAAACCCATTAGTGAGGGGCAATTTGATGATTTCTAGATAGGGATGGTAAAGGGATATCCCTGTAGGAAACTAATAAGTAATGTAATATTATATGATGTCATGGAGATGAAGATTAAGACCCTTGTTTGAAATCGTGTTATGAATTGGATGATATACCTAATTATACTTATCTACATCGGTAGGCAATATAGGGGTTGAAGTGAAGCTTACTTACCTCTATTTTAGATGCGATCGACGATCAATTGTCTTTTCCCAACCACGTTGGGGTCGGCTTCCAGTCTAACCGGATGCAGCTGACCTGCACAACCCAGTAACTGGGTAATACGATGCCCCTTGATAAGACTGTTTGTCAGACTTTCGGGCTTCTGACGACCCGTAACGACTGTCAAAGATATACGAATCGGATCGGCCCGTGCAGCTGTTATTACTTAGCCACGAGCTTGAGATGATCGAGATGCGATCGACGATGATGCAGGCTAATTAAAACACGTTATTAAATAAAGGACAGAGGGATAGATTAGATCGTCTATAAAAATCTACCAAGCCAACTTTCCCTATAAAATCCCTTTATATTCCATAATGAAGTATAGAAAAGACCTCCATTCACAAAAAATCTCTAACATGAGCATGACAAACAATTTGTCAAGCGTGACATTTTTCTAGAAACTTTTACCTAAAACTATGTTGGTCGCTACATGAATCCCCAGTAAATTGGCTACTAGTAAATTGGAAAATTCCTTACACAGTCTGTGACGCATATTTTGGTACCTACCTATCTATAAATAATACCTAAGGGTAGGTACTGTAGGTACCAAAATATAGACGCCATTATGCGATTCAAGACACGTAGGGAGGATTTTTGGAATTTCTTAGTAATTAAGGTCCTACCCTACCTCAAATTGTATCTCGCGCACGAGAGAGCGAGACGGAGTGGGGTGCTGGCGGCTCTCAAGCCTCGAATAGTTTAGGTAATTGCTTTTTTTACGGTGAAAATAATGATTAAAACATAAGACTTACTTTTTGGTTAGTTCAGTTATTATGCAAAGTTAAATGATTTAATTTGAAGTGTTTTTTAATACCAGCGGTTTATATTTCGCTTTAAAGATAACTTTGATTTTTTTTTCTATTGCGAAAATTTTATGTAATGAGTTAATGACCTAGCAGCTATCCTTAACTTTAATAAATTATTTAAAAAATAATGCCGCAGTATTTTCGACATAATTGAGGATCATGCTAAACAATTTGAGGTAGGGTAGGGCCTTAATTAGGAAATTCGAGGTTGATAATTTGGAATTCAGTAAACTTACCCCGTGTTTCATTTATAAGTGCTCTTAGAAAAAGTTGATTAGGTACTCAATTAAAGGATTTATTTAGGTAATTTACTTGATAAAAAATAAGTAGACACCTAAATCCAAATTAGTGTTAGACTTAGAACAGCATTGCTATTCTGTAAACAGCTCACCGTGAAAACGTAGGTGAAGTGAGCTGTCATTGTCATCGATACTTACTGATGCTAAGGCAGTGACAGTTCACTTCAAGCTTAGCTCACTTCACCTAAGTTTTCACGGTGAGATTTTTACAGAATAGATCAACTGGTATTACTGGTAAAATCAATTAATGATTCAGGATAGTGATCATGTAGGTAGGTAGATAAAGAGCCTCATTCAGATATTGCTACTAAACTTATGTCCTTACACGTGCCAAAACTGGATTAAAAAATTGTAATATAAGATTTAGGCAAAAATATGACTACTTATAATTGACTGAAGTCTTATTATTTCTTACATGACGTTGCTGTGTCAGCAGTCTCAAATCATATAGAATAAATTACATTGACAGCAAAAATGTCACAAAATGCCGTAAAGGTCAATTCTATTCTTGTTTTGCAAACTAAAAAAAAGTCTTACTTATTGAGTTTCAGTGGTGCCGATTTTCTTGTACACCGAACTAAACTAACTAAACATCATTAAAATTCCTTACTTTTGACTATAGGAATCTTGGAGCTATTCTGCCAAATAAATTCTCTAAATTTAAAACTTATTTTGACATAACTAAAATCGAATTTGACAACCGCGCGCCTCCACTTGGTACTTGTTTTCCCTACCCCGTGTTTTTTTTTTAGAGCCAGAGTCGCACACGCACTGCTGCCTCGACGTGTTTTTAATGGAATTTTTCAGTTTTTGTATGGAAAATAACGCAAAAAAAAATAATTACCAACATATCTAGAAAGAGGGGTTTAAGGGTTTCCTAATGGGGGTCGAAATTTTCTTTATTTTTGCGATTGGACACACCGTTTTCGAGATATAAGCAAAAGAAAATAAAAAAATACAGTACTGTTTTTTGTAACTGAAGTCGAGGTGTTGGTTTGAATTTTAGTTCATGACAGCTAATTTTATTCCACACATTTTTAATCGCGATTAAATATAGTCAGATTTAGTTAGAAGATTTTAGATATAGGACAAAATTATAGGTTAAATCGTCAAATTCAGAATAGCATTTTCACGAAACTAATCTCAGTGCCATCTTAGTGCTGTCAAACTAAATTATAGTTAAGTTGTGTCATTTAAAGTCTATTTCAGAATGAGTTTGATCGTTTGACAGGACTAAACTAAATATTAGTGAGTTTTAGTTTAGTTTAGAGAATTTTGTGACAAGAGAATCGGCACCATTGCCTACGATAAGTAAAACAGTTATTCTATTAAGATAAGTACCTATTGGTTAAATAATGCCGCAGTATTTTCGACATAACGGAGGATCATGCTAAGCAATTTGAGGTAGGGTAGGTCCTTAATTAGGAAATTCGAGATTGATAAAAAGGAATTCAGTAAACTTAGCCTGTGTTTCATTTATAAGAGCTATTTGAAAAAGTTGATTGGGTATGTACTTAATATTAAAGGATTTAGTTATGTAGGCATTTACTTGATACGAAATAAGTAGATACCTACTAAATTAGTCTTAGACTTAGAACTGGTAAAATCAGAGGAGAGGAGCTCGTGGCTAAGTAATAACAGCCGCACGGGTCGATCCATCAGGTTAAGCTACGCTTGCCGGGGTTGGTCCGTGGATGGGTGACCATCTTTACATATCAAGACTCCTCAGTGCCTCGGAAAGCACGTTAAGCCGTTGGTCACGGCTGTCATTTGTGGATCTTTGACAGTCGTTACGAGTCGTCAGAAGCCCGAAAGCCTGACAACCAGTCTTACCAAGGGGTATCGTATTACCCAGTTACTGGGTTGTGGCGGTCAGATAGGCAGTCGCTCAATGTAAAATACTGGTATTCAGCTGCATCCGGTTAGACTGGAAGCCGACCGCAACATAGTTCGGAAAAGGCTAGGCAGATGATGACCTATTGGTTAAACTTAATCGTGTAAAATAGGTACCTAATAATAATTATTTTAATGTCCGTCAGCATCTGGTTGGGTAGTTAACCCATTTTAATATATGGGAATAGGTTATGGAAATGATGCCCGGCGTTATCATCCTGAATGAATATCGCTAAGCGATCTTTATTACTATCAGAACCAGATATTCCCGTACATTTCCCCTATGCAAATGTGAAAATTATGAAATGAACTTATACTTATAATTTGTGGATAAGTAATTGTTTTTGAAACAACAGTGTGTCTGGGTCACTTTCAATCTGGTGGAATAATAGGTATGAATATGACGGCAATATCACAATTATCATCTAATTAGCATAATTTACACAGCAGACATTTACGCGAATGAGTCACTAAAATGATTCACATCACGAGCGACACGCACGTAGGCAATTTGAGTCACTACCGTAACAAAGTACATAACTGGTAGGTAATAAAATTGATATCATTTAATTAAAACAACGAATAATGACGGAAAAATAATAATCTCTAAAGGTATTCCGCACGTGGCATAGCTGCGCGTTAAGGCTCGTGCAAACTGGCGCGATATCACGCCTGTTTGTGGGGGAGCCTTCAGAGCTGCCTGTCGCGTGATTCCAAGCAGCCAGCACCACGGCGCGGCACTGCTATTGGTGCTACTGGTTTACTTCTCAACAGTTGTCAAAATTCATCGTTGTGATGTTGTACTCCCTTTTTATTTAACTTTGACCCCTCCAAACAAATTGGTTATTTTTTAGAATTCCTTACCTGGGAAGGGTTGTTTACAAGTTGTTATCACGAATTCCTGGAAATGACGTCAATGGCACTAGACTGCACGGTGGAATGAGATGAAGGTAGGTATGGGAGAAGACAAAAAAAAAGTCGAAATTCCGTAAATAAATTCGACAATAATGGCTAGAAGGGGTGGCAATGGCACTGGACTGGACGGTGAAATGAGATGTAGGAATGGGAGGAGACAAAAAAAAAGACAAAATTCCGTAGGTACCTAAATAAATTCGGTAACGGTAGGAGGATGATGCAGATAATGCTTAAAGGCTCGTGCAAACAGACGCGATATCGCGGGCGCGGGCTTAAAATGTCTTACCTAGTTGGAATATATATACCAACAAACTATGTCGTTTTTGACTTACCTAAAAGGAAATCGGTGAGATACTGCTATGTAATAATTTCCCTGCTCGTGAGTGTCTACAACTAAATTACATAGTAACAAGGCTTATAGCCGGCTATAATGAGCACTGCAGCTATGAGGAAATAAATTAGCGCCGTAATGACCACTCCTCGTGAACGGATGCGTAGGTTATGGAAAAACGGAAGAGAATGATTGTTAGTACTGCACACCCAGTGCACAGAACATTAGTCGTATAATAGACATAGGAAGGAACTGCATACGTTGTCAAAAGAAAAATACTTTCGCCTCGTGCAATGGGGATTGGAACGAAAGATTCTAGAGCAGAACATAAAATGCGTTGCGTAATACACGATCAATCACAATCTGAATCGTTTTGAAACCGTTTGCTAATCCATTGCTTAAAAATTCGAAAAAAAAATCTGCTCAACAACGTAAATAACGCAATTAATGTTGTTGAACTGTCAAAATGAACCAGATTAGTCTTAATCGGTTACGAAAATGTGTTACACAATCAGATAGCCGATCATTTGAGTAAGCGGATCTAAGATCCATTCGTCATCTTAGATTAGATGTAGGTATCCCAGTTTCAACAAAGAAAAATACACCAATAGCGAAAAAAAGCAAATATCATCTATACTCCATTTGAAATAAGATTAGATGTATAGATAAGCCTTTTTTACATTCCGTTCAACCGATTTTGAATTCTATTGCGTTGGTGGCATGACAAATGGCAGCCGCAGTAAATAGTTGGTATTGTGTAACTTTTTTTGCTTTTAATGCTATCCTTATGTCTACGGTATAGAAGTCAAAATCGATTGAACGGACTGTAAAAGGGTTTGTTTTAATGTCTAATCTTATTTCAAGTGGGGTATAGATAAGTCCCCAAAACCAAAGAAGAGTCGTCACCAGCACTTCAGGTTACTCCAGAAGCAATAAAACACGATAATGATCGCTATCCCTTATCTATCTCTTACACATCTCAAATAAATTACAGGACAGAAACAAGTACTTGCCTATTGTTATAATATAATGAGTATCTTTGACTCTTTGTGCACCCGGACAATACGTCGCATAGGCGCAAAGAAATCCGCCATCCGGTATCCCGCGGTGTTTCCGCATTATTTTGTTTGAAGAACATCTTGTACAGAGAAATGAGGTCTTGAGGTGCCAGGTTTTTGTAGTTTGATTGAAAGTTGTTTTTTTCTCTGTATCATACAATAGGGCAGGATATGAGGTGAATGTTGAAGCTTTTGGAGAGACGTATTGATTCAAAAATAATATAGATCAGCATACTTTGGGTCGAACATAAATTAGGAATGTGTTATTTTCTTTTTAAACGGGGGAATTGAATAGATGTTGTGCTTCCATTTTGTACCAGGTGTATCGCACAGTTTGAAGTTTTGAACTTTGAAGCTAGATAAATGAGATTGGATTGAAAACGGAAACATCGTTCGCGTAGCGAGTAGTAACTTCTATCGATTTAAACTCCCTCCGCAAGTAAAATAAATGCTTAATAGTTCTCACTAAACAGGTTTTTTATACATTTTTAAATATTAAATTACATTACGATAGAAAGAAAGACGTATCGAAAATAAGTAAAAACGTGAGATCTAAAAATACTGTGGGCGCCTACCAAAATTGTTAGAGCAAAAGTATTTCGAACGCTTTTGTTAAAAGAAAAATTTTAGGCAAATGCCTAACATTTTTCAGTGCTTTTACTTACATTTAAATAGTTCATATCTATATCATCTACATCTACACTAATATTATAAAGAGGAAAGATTTGTATTTTTGTATTTTTGTGTGTATGTTTGTAACGAATAAACTCAAAAACTACTGCGCCGATTTCAAAAATTCTTTCAGCATTAGAAAGCTACATTCACCCTGAGTAATATTTATTGGCTATGTTTATTGCTAGAAAAGATTAGGGATCCTTACTAAAACTCCAATAATGTAACCCAAGGTGTAAAAAATTAACAAAAATATTCTTTACTTCGCGTGCGCTGCGAAAACTATTGAGGATAGAATAAAATAATGTACTAGCTACGACTTTGCAGAACACATTATTATTTAAAAAAGTGTCGGGACAGCATGTCTAACTATTATAGTTGTGCCACAATAAGAGTTCTTTTATTTTGAAATTTTAATTGAAATGACGCCGCTAGAAAAGGCTATTTATTTGTATCTTGGTATTAATCCTTAACAAAATAAATTACTTCATATTTAAGACTGCTTCAATACCTTTATATAACTTTTTGAGTTATTAAATTCGGACATTCTATTCGAAAGATATCACGAGTTTCAAAATGTAATTGCAGCTCCAAAAAATATCGGCTCATACATTCAGTACCTATACAATGGCCTTTTTGGATGATATCAGAGTAGATAGGTTGGTAGGTATGTATGTAGCTAGGTAGGTAGCGTAGGTAGGTAGGGTAGGTAGGGTAGGTAGGGTAGGTAGGGTAGGTAGGGTAGGTAGGGTAGGTAGGGTAGGTAGGGTAGGTAGGGTAGGTAGGGTAGGTAGGGTAGGTAGGGTAGGTAGGGTAGGTAGGGTAGGTAGGGTAGGTAGGGTAGGTAGGGTAGGTAGGGTAGGTAGGGTAGGTAGGGTAGGTAGGGTAGGTAGGGTAGGTAGGGTAGGTAGGGTAGGTAGGGTAGGTAGGGTAGGTAGGGTAGGTAGGGTAGGTAGGGTAGGTAGGGTAGGTAGGGTAGGTAGGGTAGGTAGGGTAGGTAGGGTAGGTAGGGTAGGTAGGGTAGGTAGGGTAGGTAGGGTAGGTAGGGTAGGTAGGGTAGGTAGGGTAGGTAGGGTAGGTAGGGTAGGTAGGGTAGGTAGGGTAGGTAGGGTAGGTAGGGTAGGTAGGGTAGGTAGGGTAGGTAGGGTAGGTAGGGTAGGTAGGGTAGGTAGGGTAGGTAGGGTAGGTAGGGTAGGTAGGGTAGGTAGGGTAGGTAGGTAGGGTAAGTGCGCCGTAGATAAGTACTTAGTGCTACCCGTGCGAAGCCGGGGCAGGCAGCTAGTTCAGTATACAATGGCTTTTTTTATGATATCACAGTAGATTGGTTGGTAGGTATGTAAGTAGGTATATAGTTTATTAGGTATATATATAGTCTATAAATGATTTATTGACAGGGATGGAAGATCCAAAGAAAACGAAGGTAACAGACAGACTGAGTTACTTTCGCATTTATATTAAACATATATTAAGTATGGATAGACAGTCGCTCCATTTAAAATACTGGTATTCAGCTGCATCCGGTTAGACTGGAAGCCGACCCCAACATAATGTAGTTGGGAAAAGGCTAGGCACATTGATTGATATATTGATATATAGAACCACAATTTCACCCATTAGCAATCATCAATATGAAGTTAATTAAGGCTACAGTTCGATGAATAGGCTTTCTGTGTTATGGCCGAAACGCTGCGTCGGCCGAACGTTTTTTGAATGCTGACGACCTCAGACAAGCGAGGCTTTTTTTTTTTTTTTTGGGTGGGACATCATCATATGACTTCTCCCGCTCTGGGTGGAGCGGAAGGGCGTGTCAGACTCTTACTGACTAAAACCCACCCGTGTTCCTTCAGTTGCCTGTTGCCAGGGTCCCGGTATCCCTTTCGGACTATTCCGCAACCCTGGCAGAAAGACAAGCGAGGCTAGATCGATAGTGTACGCTCAATTACATCGTGACTTCGGTAGCCCTTACAGTCACGAGCAAAAATATGTATACACTTAGCAAAATTCAATAACCATTTTTTCTTGGAATAACGATTGCAACTTTGAGATGATACCTATTTCATAATAATATGGGTTCCAAAATACTATGTTCGTTATAACATAAAATTACAATTAATGCAGTAGGAGAAAATCACTTTTAATAGTTGCTAAGTGTATACATATTGGTGCTCGTGACTGTACGTCTAATTGGAGGTTGTGTTCAGAACATTCGTCATAATCTGCACCCTAATTTCGTAATACGCGATCAATCAGAATCTGAATCAGTTTGAAACAAATGTCTAATCCATTGCTTCACAAATTCGCAAAAAAAAGTCTACATAACAACGTAAATTTAAAACGCAATGAAAGTTGTTGAACTGTCAAAATGAAACAGATTCGTCTTTATCTGTTACCAAAATAAGTTACGCAATTAGATAGCATGGTTTAACATGTCCTGACTGATGCCTATGCAGGATCAAATGTTGCGTAGCGTAACTCTAGCAGTTGTTAGAGCTGGCCTATTTTTTTAGGCCAAAGAATCAGCATTGCTATGCAACGTGGCAATACTGCAAGGCTTTTGGGCACTTTTCCCATTGATTTGACAGTGGTACGGAAGATTTTTTTTATGCCGAATGAGCTCTTCCCATTTTATACATATACTTGTGTCTACATTATTCTATTTTCACAAAAATCATTTAAAAAGAACTAGGTTTATGACCGAAAATCATGAAATTATGGGACCCGTCATAAATGCATTTTTTTTTTTTTTTTTTTTTTTTTAAACTTTGCCCCACACTAGGAATTTCTTCCTGTTTCGTGGGTGCGTTTACAGACATAGAAACTCACATACACTAACACCCAGACCCGGAACAACTACTTGCAGATCATACAAAAATCTGTTCCGTGCGGGGATCGAACCCGCGACACGTTGCGCAGCCGTCCATCGCTCAGCCACTGCGCCAACCGCCAAATTTATTGTGGTTTCAAGAAATTCAAATAACTGATTATTCAGAGAAAAGAGTGTAAGTTTGCGGTTGCACATAAAATAGACTGAACTCAGTTTCTATCAAAACAAAGACTGTCCGGTAAGTTAATTGAACCTTGAATAAAAAATACTGAAGTTCTTCAACCTACCATAGTACTAACCACTCATCATTCGACTAGAAAAACCTTTTCCAGTTTTAAATCAATAAAATGGACATGTTATTTCACGTACGGATGATAATTAAAGGCAATTATACCCGTAGGAAAGGCTAACCAATTTATAGGCAAAATAAACATTAGATAGGTACCTTACTTAGTTATCAGCATCGATGGCTGGAAACAACATTACTGTGGATCCAGAGAGTTTCGCGAAGCACTTAGGTGCAAGCTATTACACCAAGCGCCGCATTTAAGTAACTGAAGCTAATCCTACGAACAGCTTCAATTTTAAAAGTTGGCCTTTTAAGGTTGCAAAATTTTAAATCCATCAAATATTTGAAAAGTTTCGAGGTTGTGTACAGTTACGAGCATATTACCTTGCAGTTACGTAAAATTCAAAAGCTTTTTCTCGTGAAATAACGTTGCAACTTTGAGAACAGACGAATTTCATAATAGTACCTATTGTTTCTATGATATTCGGTGAGTTGTTACGAACACAGTATCATTGAAACATTAAAGCATTAAAAATAATCATAAAGATTATATATTGATAATAAATATCAATGCTGAGCTACCAGACGGGTCGCGCGCGTACCAAAACTTACAGGTTTTAATTAGAAAGTCCCTGACGAATGGTGAGTGTCTCAGACCAAATAAAAAACCAAGACAGAGCACTGCGAACAATACAGTGAAGCATGCCAAAACTACACCACCGCTCTGTGCATACACGCTCAAACGCACACATTTACAACCATTTACAATCAAACTATACCAAAATATGTGCACACATGTTTACGAAACCGGCCTCACGTCACTGTTGACAGCGCTCTGTTTTGGTTTTTTATTTGGTCTGAGGTGAGTATAGACTAGAGCATTTATTTCCAACAAATAATCGAGCATTTGCTGTTTTTAATTTTTATCGAACCGCACTTCGAACACGACACTCTTGTTACAACCTGGTTTTAAAAACCAACGAGCGTATTGCTGTTAGAAAGGCACGAGCGCGAGCGACGCCGAGTGAGGTGCGCGGGCCAAGGGCAGGTCGCTACAATGAAGTCAAGGTAGAAAGAAATGTTAGAGATAAATGCGTCGAACGCAGCGTCGAGCATTCGCAGGAACGTTACATGGAAATGCTCGACACAATGCTCGGGTGTATAGGCTCACCTTTCGGAGAAAATCGCTATTGAATCTTGCGTAAGATATTTATGCACGTGACTGTACCCCGATACGCTTTTGCGTTCCCGTTTGTTGGTTCTGCACATATTGGGAAATAGAAGTTTTGTAACATTTCCTTCGAAAATTGTCACTTGACGGCTATTACAGATTCTGGGCGTATTTTCGGCGCATGAAAGTTCGGTTGTTCATACATAAATGTACGCCATGGAAAGGCAAAAGCCTCTTCTATACAGAGAAGGATCAAACTTTGATTCACTGCGTGCGTGGCTCAGACGATTTCAGAACATTAAGGTTCTTCCGTAAACGAAGTAACAGGAGTATGTGAGGATCGTAGCAGGTGGTGTTCTGTAGTTCTGCCTTATTTATTATACACTAGCTGCGCCCCGCGGTTTCACCCGCGTAAGTCTCAATCCCGTGGGAATATCGGGATAAAAAGTATCCTATGTGTTAATCCAGTTTATAAACTATCTGTTTGACAAATTTCATCCAAATCCATTCAGTAGTTTTTACGTGAAAGAGTAACAAACATCCATCCGTCCATCCATCCATACTTACAAACTTTCGCGTTTATAATATTAGTTAGATAAATAAACTCACGCCTTCTTCCCATGGGGGTAATGTTCGACATTTACATAGGTAAATGTATATTATCGAGGAATACACATATAAACATATAATAAAACAACGTCCTCCGCCGCGTCTGTCTGTCTGTCTGTTCACGATAAACTCTAAAACTACTGCACCGATTTTCATGCTTTTTTCACCAATGTATAGAGTGGTTTTCGAGGAAGGTTTTAGTATATAATAACCGACATCCACTCGGGCAATGCCGCGGGCATCAGCTGGTAATATTATAAATTCGAAAGTAACTCTGTCTGTATGTTACTTTTTCACGCCTAAACCACTAAACGGATTTCGATAAGAATTGGCAAGGAGTTATTTATCATCCTAGGGAAGGACATAGGTTACTTTTTGTTTCAAAAATAATCCTTTAAGGGGTGATATAGGGGATGAAAGTTTGTATAAGAAACGAAGTATTTCTTTAGTATCCCGGTAGTACGTTCCCGTGGGACGATATCCGACATCCACGCAGGTGAGGCCCTGAGTAAAAGCTAGTTATCTAATATACGAAAATAATTAGAATATACTGTGACATTTCAGCAAAATGGGGAAGCCAAGTAAAGCTTTAATTTTAATTAACCTTTCCGTTCTATACTTAGGCGGAAATGAGCGGAAATTGTGTATGAAAATAGACGTCTAAAATTCGACGGAAATATCGATTTACGTACGTAATATTGGCACACATGAAGATCATTTTAGTATTGTATTTCCTCTTGCCTATATGGCTATATTATAAGTATCTGTATTTTGTATTACAATTCCATCATATGAAATGAAGTGAAATATGTGTTTTGGATGCCGGCAAAATAAGGCGCCCCAAGTTACCGTTGAGGCTTCAGCAGTTCAGGGAAATAAGATGAAAGACAGGAGCTCTTTATACCAATAATAGCACCACACTCTGATCATGCACCATTTGAGGATTATTGCTACTCGAATCCGATTCGAAAACCGGAACATGACGCGAGTCAGTTCAATGGAACTACTGCGGTTTCACTACTATGGTTTCGCGGCGGAGGTGTGCTACCGGCGTGAATCTCAAATAATATCCGCATTTATTTTAAATATTATAAGAAAAATTATGCTTCTAATTTTAATTGTATTAGTGTCAAAACATAGTTTAAATCCCTAATTATATAACGAACCTTCCAAACCTTTCGTTTTCGTCTGCGGAATTCTATTAAAATAGAAACCTTTTACTTTTTGATGACTCTTCCGTTTCGCGTGTACGCTTGAGGACAGAAATAAATGTTATTTTGATACTTTATTATGATTTTTCTTTTACTATCGTGTTTGCAGGCTCTACACGATACGAAGCAAGCAAGTTGGAATCGCTAATTCTCCATGCTGTGCTGGACGAACGCATATACCTACGGTCACTTGTAGAGGCTCTGTTTATAAATCCCGAAGTATTCAATTAAACCATCCGTTTAGACAATTTTCGATAGGAAACTCTACCAGTTCAACTTGTAAAGATTTGCATTTCATTGCAATAAGCAAGAGAACGAAGCTCTTGCTTATCCGACTACTATTCTGATACCTCGTCATCATATAACATTTCCATATTATGTAGTTAATTTTGTATAAAAGTAAGTTAAGTAAAAATGACAATTTTCACTAGATTTCGAAAAATGTGCTACGGTATCAAATATGCAATTCAAAACCAACCCGCTTTATTTGCGGCCCAGTGTACTTTTCGAGTTCATCTTGGACAGTTCTGACATCGGTGAAGACAAAAAATCTTGAGGAGAAGTTAGCAGGGCCGTAGTCAGGAATTCATTTCGGGATTAAGCCAGCTTTAAAAAAAAAAGTAAGTATTTCTGATTTCAGAGACAAAACTGTACTCTTAAATTTACCCTAAATTTAAGAGTACAGTTTTGTATAAAAGAGTAATTGTTATTTTTAAAACAGCATTTTTTTTCCTTTTGCGGATAATCATTAAAAATAAAATATTTTACGATTTTAGACATTCTAAGTCAGAATTCAAATTGGTGAAGAGATTAGTTATTATCAAAGCCCTATTTCTCTTTTCTCACCACTTTACAATCATGACCAAAAAACAGCGACATCTTTAACATTTATGGCCAATTTAGCATATTAGGGCCGCTATGGAGATTATTATTATGATGATGCGAAATTTTTAGCAACCCGCTTCGAATAAGTTAGGTCCTTTTTTCTCTTTGACCGTTCATACAGAAATATAACTACCTATAAGTTTTTCGACTAATGTAGAAAAGTTAGACAATGTAAGATGCAAGAGCGAGCGAAGCGAGCTCGAAAATTTTTCATTAAATACAAAGTCAGAGTCCATAAAAACTTACTGCTTTTGTAGATTATAAAGTCCGTATTACCGAAATATGTAGATTACAATCTGTATTAGAGTATGAAGGTCGATCTTTGGATTGAGATTCTGGGTTCTCACATTTCGGGGGTGGTTTGAACCCCCAAAACCCCCCCCTGCCTACGGCCCTGGAAGTTAGTATTAGTCTGAAATCGCCAACCCGTCTTGAGAAAGCGAGGTGATCATTACTACCCTGCAGTGGGACAATGATATGCTGGTATTATAGGTCCTGCAGGCTTAAGATTCCACGTCATCCACATTTCAAGCGCCGCCATTGCAATGCAATTTTATTAGCGTAGCAATGCGCGGCCATCGTTTATTTTGGAATGAAGTTAGTTGGGGACTGCAGTATACCGCACCGCCATTTTTAGTTAAAAACCGAGCTTTGTTTCAGCCAGGCCATTTTCGTATTTAAAAAGGATTTTTTGGTGAAAGTTGAGTCCGACTTTTGTATGACAAATTGAAACAATTTTGGGTTATGTACGAATTTAAATAGCGAAATTCTTGTTATTTACTTGTCAATGTCGCGAAAGGAACACGAGTTAGACTAAAAATGCTGAATCTTTACATATAAAGTCGCTTTTCGTATTTTTCTGTATGTCCGCGTTTGTTCTTCTAAACCACGCAATAGATTTTGATGGGGTTTTCACCATCGTTTGGAGAATTTATTCCGCAGGGTATATATTATGAATATATTCCGCAAGTAAAATGCAATGGAGCAATGGGTAGCTCGCCATCCGATAAGGACCAGGCCCGGGTCGATGGTGCGTCGTGTTCCACGCGTGCCTCAAAGAGATGTCAGCACAATTGGCGGGGTCCGCTAGGACCGATGCCTGCCAGGGTTGCGGGAATGTCCGAAATGGATACCGGGACCTTGGCAACAGGCAACTAAAGGAACAGGGGTGGTTTTAGTCTGTAAAAGTCTGACACGCCCTTCCGCTCCGCCCAGAGCGGGAGAAGTCATTTAATGACTTCCCAACCTCAAAAAAAAGGGTTTATACGTATAATACGTTCATATTAAAGTTACATATAACTAAGATACATCTCGATGTTTTGTCAATTCACAAAAACCACCGAAGCAGGAGCGGTTAATGATAAAACTATAATTCAAGAAATCCAGTCGCGTAGGATGAAACGCGTATGAAATGCTCATCAATATTGAGAAGCCTAGCATGATGAAGCGTGCGTTATCATCCGTCTAGAAGGCAGAGCGTCGCATTTAGAAATATCGGTTTTCTATAAAACACATCAGACGGTAAAATTCTTAAGGCTCACATCACACCGCTAAGGGTGAAATTCCCAGAGTGGCTGGTTTAGCAGTTCCTTAAGAAGTTAAACATCGTCAGACGTGCGACTCCGCGTAAATTGATTGAGTCATAAATCCGAAACCCTTCGTAAACGCTACGCAAGTTTCCGATACCTGACATGTCTTGACGGCTACCACATAACATTTTATTACGAGATTCGTACACCCGTCGCTTTGGGGAAATGTGTTAAATGTCATTGTGACAGTCAGCAGGAGACGATAATACTCATCAATCGGATGCTTTCGTGCCACAATCATTACGTTTACGATAGTTAAAGATTGATAAGCAGAGACTATCTTGTGGCATTTAGTTCACATTATATCCGTACCTTATTGTAGGTATATATCTATCCATATTTATCTTAATATAATTATGATTAATTAATGTTGCTTTGCGTGTCTGTCTGTTGTTTTTCTTAACTACGAAACGGATTTTGATGCAGTTTTAACCATCATTTAGAGAATTTATTCCGGAAGGTTTAAGTGTTTTTTTAAATTAATCAATCTGCCTAGCCTTTTCCCAACTATGTTGGGGTCGGCTTCCAGTCTAACCGGATACAGCTAAATGATGATGCTGATGATGTTTATTAAATTAATAATGATACTTAAATAAAATAAACCAATTTCTAAGATTTTTTTTGTAAAAAAAAACCGTGCTTTGCTGGGGCGCACAGTGGGTCGAAACTATGATTTTAGTGACTTAGGGCTCAACTTTGCTTTTTCACTTTTTTTTTTATGCGGATGGGTAGAGCTCATTAACCTCAATAATAATTGTTCTGATGTATTTTTTCCTAAACTTTATACTTTGGGTAGAAAAATGTGTTTTGTTATTTTTTTGTATGGAGCGGCTCAAATAAACTTAAATTCCTGCTAAGTAGCGTGTGATCCCGCGTTGAAACTTTATTTTTCATATACCTTGTCTGGTCTATTATCATTTGATGCTATAAACAAATGCATAAAGTTGCAACTCTGCCAAATAAATGGAGCGAAAAAAATGAAAAAATACATAGAATAAAAAGCTTCATTTTTTACTTTCGTAAGTTATTTTAAGTTAAATTTGATATGGAATAGTAAGTAAAAGCACGTAATAATACACATAATTACTTAGCAACTAACAACAATACATTTAAAAGGTCCCTAATTAGCTTAAATTTACTAATACTACATGAATTAGTAAATTTAAGCTAATTAGGGACCTTTATTTAAAAATGTGGATATGAAATCAATTAATTTCTATTTGTGTGTTTAATTACTGTAATTAGCTTAACCTTTTACCTTATAAAAAAACAATGTTTTTCACTTTTAGTCATTACTGTAATATTAATTAGGATAATTAGTTAATGAGGGTAGTAGAAAAATTAGTAAACATTGTTTGTCACTGGATTCTGGAAGTATAAAATGACCATAATTTATTATATACTAACTAGTGTTCGTTTATTCGTACTACTACTAACATCTCGTGATTCTGATCGTCCCTTTTTCGTTATAATGGATAATTTAGTTAACAATTTAGATTTATTTATGATTTTAAGAGAGCAGGTCAAGTCACTGTCGGATAGTCAAAAATTCTTTCAATTCCTACAACATAAAATAAACGTGACCGAAGAGAACAGTGTTGAGCTCCAAAAATTCTGTACGCGCTTTTGTTCAAATATAAGTGCAAGATGGGAACGAAGTAGTCGCACGTTAGCACAGTTTGTAAGAAAAAATGGTGATTGGTTGGAACGTGCAATAAACTGGCCCGAAGGAATGATACCTGAAGCTGTGAACACTGAACAGGAAAGGCTCGAGATTTGTAATACTGAAGATGTCGAAAATCTACCACCATCTACTACAGAAGCTTCGACATCTACATTTACACCTCGAAAACCTTTCGAGGAATTGGGCTCCAGGCAAAAACGAAGACGCGTTGATCAAATTAACCAATCGCTTTCGTTATCCCCGGATGAACTTAAAGCTACTACAATTGCTAGTTTAAGAAACACCGGAAATGAGGATGTAGGAAAAATTATGAACCATTTACTAAATCACCCCGAAGATCTAGAAAAAGTTAAAGAGTGTTTAAGTACAAGTAAACCGAAAAGTAGTACATATTCACCCGATAAGGCACTGTCTTTATTAGTTTCACTTAAATTAAGTAAGTGGCAGTATATAAGCCTAAGAGAAGCAGCAAGTGAAAATAGGTCTGATTTATACCCTTCTTATTATAAAATAAAACAAGCGAAGGCAAAATTTTATCCAGGGAAAGAAGACATAATTATAACTGAAGAAGGAGCTGCTATTAAACTGCAAGCTTTACTCAACTTGACGGTATCTAGGCTTTTAGAAGTGATTACTTTAGATTTGGATTCGCCAACTGAGTTACTGCTAATAAGCAAATGGGATTTGATGGAGCCTCAGGTCAAAGTAATTATAAACAAAAGACTCAAGCAGAGTTTGATGACTCAACTATCTTCATGGCCAGTCTAGTTCCTATAAGGCTTCAACAATGTGATGGAACAATTGTTTGGGAAAACGATCGACCCTCATCAACTTTCTATTGCCGTCCGATAATGTTCAAATTTACCAAAGAAACGCAGTCAACAGTGGTAACTATAAAAACTAGCATAACCGAAGAAATAGAAAGACTTCAGCCAATCAAGTTCAATCAAGTTGAAGTTAAGCATCAATTGCACTTGACGATGATAGACGGCAAAATATCGTCATGTGTCACTGATAACGATTCTAGTCAATTAGCGCCGAGCAGCAATCCTATATAAGTGGGGGTGACGGGCGATTTGATTCACTTTGCGTCCAGCGCTCGGTGTGGTAACACGTCGCGTTCTGGTTTGCAATTGGTCAATCGTCATCCTGAGGATGCCTCGTTGAGAGGTGAAACACGTGTCGATTTCTTACAGGGTTTTTTAGGACTCTTGAAGAATAGTCAAGCGGAATTGGTTACTAAATATATCTACGTCTATTGTATTTTATAATGGATTTCCGCAAAGTCACGCCTGAATCAATTAACTTGCTTGTGTTAGTTGTAGTAATGTTAGTTTACCTTTACTAATTTGTATTATTATGTACCTATCTTTACTTACTATTCAGTATTAAATCTAACTTAAAATAACATTTCATAAACATGTTAAAGTCATTAAAACAAAGAAATTGAAATTCATAGATCCCTAATTAGCTTAAATTTACTACTACTACATATATTAGTAAATTTAAGCTAATTAGGGACCTTTTAAATGTATTATGATTAGTGTGATTAGCTTTAAATTTACTAATACTACATATATTAGTAAATTTGAGCTAATTAGGGACCTTTTAAATGTATTATGATTAGTGTGATTAGCTTAAATTTACAAATTTACTAATACTACATATATTAGTAAATTTAAGCTAATTAGGGACCTTTTAAATGTATTGTTGTTAGTTGTTAAGTAACTATGTGTATTATTACGTGCTTTTACTTACTATTCCATATCAAATTTAACTTAAAAGAACTTACGAAAGTAAAAAATGTAGCTTTTTATTCGATATATTTTTTCATTCTTTTCGATCCATTTATTTGGCAGAGTTGCAACTTTATGCACACGTTAATAGCATCAAATGATAATAGACTAGACAAGGTATATGAAAAATAAAGTTTCAACGCGGGATCACACGCTACTTAGCAGGAATTTAAGGTTATTTGATCCGCTCCATACAAAAAAATAACAAAACACATTTTTCTACCCAAAGTATAAAGTTTAGGAAAAAATACATCAGAACAATTATTGTTGAGGTTAATGAGCTCTATCCATCCACATGAAGCAAAAGTAAAAAAGCAAAGTTGAGCCCTAAGTCACTAAAATCATAGTTTCGACCCACTGTGGGGCGGCTCGCTAGCTGAAGGAGAAAGAAATATATTAATGCAAACGATTCGTAATAAAAATTAATGGCGGAATGGCTTTTATTCACGAGAGAGCTTAATCAAAATGGAAATACGTTAAATTGTTTATTCAGAACAAAATAAAATGTTCCTAAAACTTCTACACATCTTTGATTATTTACACATTCACAATGCCTACCCCTGACTGTATGGAAGCAGTGTCTACTTTCTAATTAATAAAGTTGAAAACTTTCTAATTAATTTCGGAGTTCCGCAGAAATGACTTCTCAGAAGACTTCACAACCTTGTTTACAAGACAAACGAACATTTCTTTATTAATATTAAAGTTGATTGTGATGAGTACTGGATAAAGTGATTCTGTGCTTCTGATTAACTCCGTAAGGAATCGGGAATCTTTTCCCGAAGTTTGAGCGAGTAAGAATATATTATTTGGGATTGTGTTCAGATTTTCTGAATGGACTTTAATTAAAGAATTGAATTGGAATTTGGAAGGATCAGGAAGACCTTGGAACACGTGACTTTGTATACATGCTGAGCGGTGTTTGGAACTGTTCAGTTACAGAGAGGAAATGTTTGGGGAGTATCTATATTTAAAGTAGTAGGTAGTTAGGTTGGCTGTAAAAATTGATGTTGGATATATTATAAACTAGCTGCTGCCTGCGATTTCGTCTGCGATCCAGGATGAAAAGTAGCCTACCTAGCCTAACCTATGTCCTTCTTCAGGCCAAGATCTACCACTGTGCCAAATTTCATCCAAATCCGTTCACCCGTTTTAGCGTAAAAGCGTCACAAACCAACAAAAAAACTCACTTTCGCATTTATAATATTAGTTAGGATTTGTCATTTATGGAATATATGTAGGAAGCCAGGGACTTTGAGGCACAAGCAGCAAAAAAATTGCTGTTGCAATTTTTACAGGATTCAGCTGGTTTTTTTTTTAAATAACCGACCAAAAATTGAATCGAACATGCCTAAAAATAGTATTAGGTACTTTAACTAACTACCAACATAGTTTCAGTAAGCAAGACATTAAAAGGATTGGTTGATCCTATTTAGTTTTCGGCAAGAAAATAAAATAAACATAATTATACAATTCTAAATTTAAATTTTCATAATCAACGCATTTCGCACGTATTTTAGCGTTTCATTGTCCTAAATTTCGCACATACGTGTCCCGCGAGGCTCTAGTTATCACAGAATACAGCGTCCCATAAAAGAGGTAACAATAGCAGACTAACACCCATATTATCTTCATTAAATGCATTATAAAAGGTGAGGTGGGTTCCCGGTACTTTTGGCCAGATGTGTATCTGGAGGACGATGTGACAGCTTTGTTTTTAAAGGGGCTTACAAAATAAACTCTGTAATTAACAGTTTAGCGGGTCATCAAAAGAGTGATACGAGTCTTTTAAAACGAAACAATCCCTTTATTGGAATACTTATCACGCGCCGCCGCATTGAAGTGGGATGATTTAAAGTCTGTTCCAAAAGTATTTGGTGAAAATGTAAACAAACCCTGTTCAAGTGTTCCGGTTAAATTCTTTCGCAATCACTCACTACAGGTCCAGTTGATTGTTTCAATCCTTAAACTTGTGGCAAAAAACGAAAATTGAAAGCAAAGGCTTCCGAAATTAAAGTAATTTTTAAATTTATAGTGTTTTTTTTGGAAGTCGGTTGTTGAAACAATTATTATTATTTGAATAACATAATTATATTGTAATTGAAAAAATCTTCGACAAAAATATTGTGGTTATAAAATTTAATTCAATTGTCAAATGAAAAACATCTCAAATTAGAATATCGGGTTTAAGTATTTAAACAATCAAATCAAAGCATTAAACTTGTAAGTGACATCCACAGTTACGTATTCTGATCCATTTGTTTACATTTTCATCAGAGACTTTTGGAACACATAATAATAAAATACGCTACCTGTGGATAGAGGGTAAATGGCAATTTTTTTTATGTGCAGACAAATACGTCTGCCCTGTTTATAAATTATTCAAATCAATACATCGATCAAATAATTTTTATGTTTGTGCATTCGCTCGTTTGGTTTAAATCGACCTTTAGACGACAAAAAACGCCCACAATTTTCAATCCTCTATCTACCTAAGAACCTTTCATTCACGTAGAAGCAAGTCTCTCTAAGCAAACAGTCTCAAGCCTGAAGGTCTCTAATAAAACAGAATATCAGAACATTCAAGGCTTTCCCGTAGGTATTTCAACGGTCTATTAAGGACGAAATGGGCTGGAGATATTTTAGGGTCGTCTTAAAGCCATACAGTCCATTTCCTATTGTACGTTTAGGGTCGATTTTTCATTTGGCCCGAAGCCTGAATATCTTGGAATCCGATAGATCCGTTTTGATGAAAATATCACAGGGAAAAATGCTTTCCTTGAGGTAGCGGTGAATGTGAAGAACAGTAATGTCATTGAATTTATGATTCTATGTCTGAAGAGCTTTTTGATTAACTTTTGTAATTTGTTGTTGGACTAAAAATACTTAGGGCTTGATTCACAGTGGATGGATATTGGATTATCATTATCTTCTAGATAATTAATGCTGAAAACTAACGCCAAAGCTAAATGCGTGCACTGACTGGACAGGTCCACTCAATCTGTGTGGTTCTTATCTCAAAGGACCATTTCAGACACCAATCTACATGGTCTTTACATGATCTGACCAAGATTATGCCTGGACTTGGAGACTGTGACCTCTGAGTTTGTTTCGGCCTTTCTTATCAGAGTAGGCAGACAGGAAACGCCGGCCTAATCTAGTTTTAAAAATGTGATTAACGTATAAAAGTGTTTGTAAAAACCCACCTACAGAAAATAAATCATTTAACAGAGTTTGAAGTTTAACGGCATAATTATAACGAATAAAAATGTAAAAAAAATTTGCAATCATTTCCTTCAGTCGTCGAGAGAATGCTTTCGTGACATCTGTCAGTTTCATACTAAAGAATAATTATAATTATGTGTTATGCGAATTTGATCCGTATTTCTACTAGAAATTGTCCAACTGACAGGTGTCAGGAGCGCATTCCCTGGACGACGGCCGGACTGTAGCAAACCAATTATGTCATACAACTTTACAAATACCTTTCATATTTCTTATCAGACTACAAAGTAAAGCTACTAAAGTGTACTACCTACATATTATATCAAAAAGAACTATTATATCGTAACAAGTTGATCCGGATCCCAAAAAGTTTCATGCATAACCGTGTTCTTACATAAAAGGCAAAGAGTTTTCGGGCTTACCTCAGCGAAAATCGTAAAAGATGCTTCACGTACTTTTCAGAATACAAAACGAATTCAATACAAGGTCGTAATAAAAATTAAAGTAATAAAAACTAAAACCCAACTACGACTAAAAAGGTATAAACAAGACACCACAGACAGACAAATTAAAAATCCGGAGTCACACGTGTTAGGGCATAAATCGAACAGATTACGTGTGACTCCGGATTTTTAATTTGTCTGTCTGTGGTGTCTTGTTTATACCTTTTTAGTCGTAGTTAGGTTTTAGTTTTTATTACTTTAATTTTTTTTTAAATTCTTTTGGGTTTATAATATTTATGTTTTTGAAATGTGTTCATTAAGTAAGCCCTTTCATTTGATACCCAACAATTAAACATTTTTTTTTTTCATTCCTGACTTTATGTCCATTAATGTGACGTCACATAGTCTATAACCAGCGGACGATCAAGACGCTTCCAACGATACCTCATTTGTCAAATTGTGATGAGTCGTTTAGAAGATATGAGGGAACAGATGAACATACATACATACCGGTCAAAATCATAACCCTCCTTTTTTCTTCGCCGTAGTCAAGTAAAAATAAAATAAAAAATGAATAAACTTATCTAGGCGTTATCAAACGTCAGTTGTTATAATAAAAATTAGAGTTTTCCAATCAGAGGCTTAAGCTGTGAAAATGCAGTGAAAGCCATCGGAAAAACGTTTTCGCGACCCATTCTATTTCGGCAAATAAATGAATATTGGTTGCATTCCAATTTATCTGGCTTTGGCACTGAGAAATGTTCCCTCTGCGTCCCAATTACATAATTTTTCAGTAAGTCATCTCAATACTTCCGTCAATTGATTATTGTGACAGAAAGGAGGCTTCTAAATAAAGTGGCATGTAATAACAATATGACGTAGACACTGAAACTAATATAATGTACAGACATAATGAATTTCAGAATATATTTTCGTAAAAGTCAAAGCAAATTTTGTTGTCCGAAACAGGCTAAAAGGTGAAGCGAAAGTAAAACCGAGAACATACCTCGTCATGGGTGATCGCCAGCTCCCATATTTAACTTGCACCCCTTTGATGTACTAATTAACCTTAGCAAAAATGCTCACGGCTCACGATTACGCAATTAATTTGCTATTTTTGTTTTTGTTCGCAAAAGAGGACCGGGGCAGATATCGCCCGGGACCGTAGTCATGGTAACGGGGGGTGCTGTCGGCGCGCGCCGCGGTAAGGCGGCAGAAGTGACCTCGCGTTCGCCGCGTTCGCCGCGTCGCGTCAACCGTCCGAAAACCGTTTTTTCACGAAACGGGAATCTACCGTGCGTAATGATATACAGCTTTGACGACTAACCTACGTTGTTGTGCTGTTCACAACGAAACTAGTGGTGTTCCACGTGTGTTGCGAGTGTGTGAGTGTGTGCGATGCATTAGTTGGCGTGCAATGTTGAGGGGTGGTGGGACGAGTCTGTGACCGGGGCAGTTGCACGGGAGGGGCGATTTTCACGCTTGATCATGCCTTTCGAATTGAGATCAGGTAAGCTTTTCAGGAATTTCAAGCGCAAACAGCACTTCCTTAAGGATGATTTTCCAATGTGCGTTATGCAAGCGTTACAGCTTTCGGGCATGTGCAATGTCTTAGGAACATTCGATGTAAGTGAAAATGCAAGTTATGCAGCATGGTTTGACTTTGTCAAAGTATGTCGCCCGTGAAAATTTACTGAATTCTTCTAGAGATACCTTATGACCACGTGGTAATCAATAACTGCATTTTTTGTCACTGTTAAGCGCTTTGACAATTAATTTTCTCGCTGTAAACGTGTGGGGATCTTCCGAATATTAATTTGATGCCGTAAGATCTTTTCACGGTTCATTTATTCAGGTGCTGGTAATTGTTTATCCACAACACAATGAGGTATCCAAAACAATAGTCATTGCTTATTCCAACGATACCAAATTAACAATCATCTAATCAGGGCTGACCCAGTTTCGCAGAACCAACTGTTTTCATTATTAAACTACCTAAATAACGTTATGTAATTCTCTGGTGGGTTGCAGCCCTGAATGTGTTTAGTAGAGGATTTTTTCAGGGATGTCCTTAGGGATTTTCAGGGTTTCAGGGCCCTTTTTTGTATTCAGAACAGCTTTATTGTTGGATTTAAAGGGAAACTACCTACACCAGGTATTTGTCAAATATCCAATGCAAATCTTTTGGTACAAAAAAAGGTTCGTATTGTTTTTAAAGGGTTTTATTTTTCTTATAATGTAACCTAATTTTGAGTGTTAAAAGGGTTGTCCTGATAAGCGTTTGTAAATTGCGTCTTATTTAAATCAAGTTAGGGTTGAATTTGTGTGTTTTTAGTTTTAGTGTGTATTCATGATTAGCAGTCACTATTTTAATTTGAATTGTTATAATGTGTATGTTTTGTGTTTCTGTTACACGGTATGATTGGGAAATGCAGGATGTCTCATACATATATCAATCAATCTGCCTAGCCTTTTCCTAATTATGTTGGGGTCGGCTTCCAGTCTAACCGGAGGCAGCTGAATACCAGTATTTTACATGGAGCCATGCCTATCTGACCTCCACAACCCAGTAACTCTAACTGGGTAATACAATACCCCTTGGTTACACTGGTTGTCAGACTTTTGTGCTCTGACGACTCGTAACGACTATCACAGATACATATAAAATGACAGCCGGGACCAACGGCTTAACGTGCTTTCCGAGGCATGGAGGAGTCTCGATATGTGAAAATGGTCACCCATCCACGGACCAACCCCGGCAAGCGTAGCTTAACCTGATGGATCGACCCGAGCGGCTGTTATTACTTAGCCACGAGCTCATCCATACATAGATAACTAATTCTACGAGTAGGTATTAAGGTGTATTTACCTTCAAGAACTTTCCTTTGAGGGTTTAGCAGGGGATCTAATGGTACATAAGCTATATATGTACATGTACATAATATCGTGCCTGTGGTCACCAGAGAGTAAGGCAGAGGTGTATACTATCTAAAGCACACCCACATTTTGCCAGATATTGCCATCAAATCTAGATTAACATAACATAACATCACGCCTGTATTTCCCCGAAGGGTTAGACAGAGGTGTACCTATAGTACCTACGTCCACATTTCGCCAGTTATGTTTAAGTCCCATGTAACAGGGGGCGAGCCTATTGCCATCAAACGGGCACAAATCTAGACCCCGGGCTGCTACTGAAAAATTCTAGATGGAAACACCCAATAACACTTTGCTCGACCCGGGATCGAACTCAGGACTCAGAACTCAGCAGTAGCGTTTGCCACGGACCATCAAGGCAGAGATTATAATACTAGAGTGTGGAACCTTAGATAGAAACACGCTTGTACGATACGACTTCATACAGAAAGCACGGCTGATAGAAATCTCTATTCCTAGACAAACTTTTTTGATAGAAAACTTAGTTTGTAGATATCTCGGTCCATAGGAAGCACTGTTGACAGAGATCTCTGTACATAGACAGCACTTTTTGCCATAATCTTTGTTTATATAAACCACTGTTTCCCGATACCTTGGTTCACAGAAAGCGCATTTGGAGAAGAAGCGAATATTAATATACCCACCTACATACGTACAGACGTGGTTTACATACTATGACGTATTCCACTCGAGAGCACTGATTTCAACAGCACTTGTCCGAACCGCACGAGCACTTCCTTCAACCGAAACATTGAAACAAAAATTTGATAGGTAAGCGATTCGGTGGAACCGTTTATCAATATGCTTCTATTGTCACTCAGCATCCTAAAGCATTTTCCATTTTCCAATGTAAATTCAGCTTCGTTTCCTAGAGGCCTATTTAAATTTACTGTCAAATCCTTTGTTAATTTAATTGATTGGTCAAAGCGGCTTTGGCCAATCAATTAAAACAGCTGACGTGATAGAGGTTTGACCACTATTTGACTGAAGGCTTACTAACAGACTTGATCAGGATTCAAGACTCGAGATTCTCAATTTAAGTACCTATTCAGATATTTCATGGAAGGACTTGTAGTTAAACTCAAAGCCTTCAACTCTTTGTTTTTCAATATCTTTCAAATGTAGAAATATCACATTCTCATCTCAAAATCTGCTTAACCTTTTCCCAACTATGTTAGGGTCGGCTTCCAGTCTAAACCGGATGCAGCTGAATACCAGTATTTGAAATGGAGCGACTGCCTATCTGACCCTCACAATCCACAGTTACTGGGTAACATGATACCTCACTAAGATTATTCAAATTCAACTATTTTGATTAGTCATTATTTCCTCAAATTCGTACACTACCCAAACACTCTTAGTGTTTAGTATGGTACCATCATTTTGCTATGAATGGTCAAGTTACTGACTACGATTATTTGTCGAACTATAGAAAGAAAGAAAAACAGTTTTATTGATCACAGAAAGAAATGCATACAACAAGTAACTAAACTTAAATTAAAAATTCAAAAAATCCCCGACAAATACAAAGTATCTACTCTTGATCCAGTCACCTTTCAAACAAAGTCAAAATCGGTTCAGCCGTTTGGTAGCTACGATGGCGCAGACAGACACACAGATACACACGTTAAATTTATAACACCCTTATTTTTCCGTCGGGGGTTAAAAGATAAGTTAACTAAAATATCAAAATAAGAAAAGAGAAATAAAGAAAATATATCTACGAGCACAGAACAGAAAAAGTCAGCAGATATGCGCATCGTGACTGTGGCAAGAATGCTTCCTCTCAGCATTCCCACAGCACAGCGCTGATTTTCTGTGTTCTCCCCAAAAATTACGTACGAAAACCAAGTCAGGTTAAAAGATTTGTACAAATTAAATAAATCCTAACTAATATTATAAATGCGAAAGTGATTTTGTTTCTTATGCTTAAACGGCTGATCGGATTTGGATGAAATTTGGCACATGGATAGACCATGACTTAGATTGAGACATAGGATACCTTTTATCACGATATTCCCACGGGATGGAGATTAAAGGCTTTTACATACTGGCGCGACTTGTCGCCGCATTGTTCGCCGTGAAGTTTTCTCAGAAATTGTTTTAATAAAGTCGCGTCGTGCTGTCGCGTTGCGTCTGTTTGTGGGAGCCTTTATGCGGGTGAAACCGCGGGGCGCAGCTAGTAGATAATAAAAACACTGAATCAGAAATTCCCGATCAATTCCAACAAGAATGCGAATAATGGAACTGCTGGAAAATCCATCATTCTTTTTTTACAATTGAAGTTTAACAAGACGTAAGATAAGATCCTAGTTTTGAAACTAGGTTAAAAGATAGTAGGCGGTCACTGCTTGCGCTAATGCAATTTTTAAATCCTCTGGTATTATTGATGGTGCAGCTCTATTCTTAGAGAGCAGTAATGGATGGTTTGTAGAATTGTGACGGATTGTGAATTGATTGCAATACCTCCATAGAAGAAGGTCTATCTAATGAAAATCTAAGTTAAATAATCAATCATGTTTTTTTTTTGTATAGATATTAATTGATTTATTTTCAACTGTGTAATTATTTTAATTTTAATTAACATTCAATCATTTATTTCGTTGATACTTACCTAACATACATTAAATTGATCTCCTCATGACTAACATAATTTTTAAGATATGTAATAAATACTAACAAAATATGGACCTAATAGTCTGACAAAGATAAACAAATTTTATTTTTACTTTTTATTTATTGTAATGAATTAATGAATTTACGAAGATGACGAAACGATGAAATTGCAAAGACACTTAAAATACTTGATCCCTTGTTTCACAAACTTGTAATGTTTGAAAAGCGATTAAGCTCCCTTACAACCGAAGTTACAAGATCCAACTTTCTACTTATCTTGTTTGAAGACATATGCAAATGTCGAAGGCTCGAGTTTGAGGGATATTTGCGAATGCATAATGCAGTCTGCAACACGGTTGGCTAGAGTGACTATGTAGCATTATGTCCAGTGACGATGTCGGGGAATATGGCAGATTCTGTTAAGTAATTATGTGCACATTTGAGTGGGAACGGCTAACGCGCTATATTGGCTAACGCGAATAGTAATAGACTTGATGACCCTCGAATGAAGACTATTTGAGAAGTGAAAAGTAGTTTAATGTTGAGGAAAGGTAGAAATATCAAAGTAATTATGAGAAATTTTAAATATACCTATTCAATATGAGGGTAAGGTTCGTCCTGCCAGGGTTGCGGGAAAGTCCGAAAGGGATACCGGGACCTTGGCAACAGGCAAAAGAAGGAACACAGGTGGGTTTTCGTCAGTAAAAGTCCGACACGCCCTTCCGCTCCGCCCAGAGCGGGAGAAGTCTTTTGATGATTTACCACATTAAAAAAAAAAGGGTAAGGTTCGTCAGGAAAGTTTTGAGTAGAAATGTGGATGGTTCTACGAGTAGGGGATGACCAGAGAAACGATGGATGGACTGAATTATATTATGACTAGATTATAAAAACTAAAACCCAATTACGACTAAAAAGGTATAAACAAGACACCACAGACAGACAAATTAAAAATCCGGAGTCACACGTGTTAGGGCATAAATCGTAGTTGGGTTTTAGTTTTTATTACTTAATTTTTTACCTTCTCATCTTGTGTCAGTTCGAGGTGAATCTAGAATACACTGCATTCAGATTAGACTAAGACCATTTAAACAATTGTAAGTAGAACACTTTCCACTGATCCTTCTAAAAGCACTAAAAGCTACAGTTCTACAGTAATATATAATTCAGTACATACCCAGCAATGTATTACTATCCCTGAATTTGAATACAATTCCGTACGTAGCTTTGCACAAATCTGCACACGCCTGAGTCTTATTATGTACAGTACACAATGTGCTGAATAGATCTCAACTTTATACATATTATATAGGCTTCATGTTTGCTTGTGTGTACCTTAGGTAGGTATGAACTTAACTTATTTATTTATATATCCCTACTTTATTGTACACTAGAAAATACATAGCGAAAATAAACATACAATGGGCGGCTTATCGTTTTCTGCGAACTTACTAATCATTGAAGACAATAGAGAGGATTAAATTAGGTTTACAGTAGGAAATTGAGATAAAATTTTACATTTAAATGTAAAAAAAAAACAAATTAAATGTGAGTGTGGTTTGAAAAATATCTACATTGGCATTTTACTTATTATTATTTTTCAAGGTTGCATGCAGTTTCGATACACGAAGCATTTATGAATAAATATTTGGAAAACCGTTTCTTTAGTTACAAAAAATATAATATTTCTGTCCATTAACTTTTATGTTCATCATAGTGTAAGAAAAACATACAAGCGCCATCAACCTTGTGTCCTCAACAAAGGACAACCCCGTGACCTCATTCAAGGACACAAGGGCCATTAACATAGCAACAACAATAGAAGCCAAAAGTTTACATTACAATAACCCCTTAAAACTTTATTACAATAACAATTATTCGATTATTCCTTCGTTGAATGATTTCTGAAACTCTGCAAAGTGTTAATCATACTTTTTATAAGCAATTAACTAATAAACTTTACAAAGAGGTACTTGGTTGGCGTCCAAGAAAGTTCTTCAATGAGGACTTTCCCTCACTTTTAAGGAAGTTTTTATATTTATTGGTGTGAAATTTGTTCTTGCTCATTTTACTTTGATGATTTATACAGTATGTTTGGACATGGACTAGCGATATTCTAAATACTTAAATATAAACTATTTTGAAGTACCTACAATTTTATTATTAAAATTTTTAATGATTAAAATATGTTTCATGTTTTCCTGTTTAGGATTCCGACAATAGCCATTTGTGTTTGCGCATACGCTATGTTCAAACAACAATAACTCTTAAAGTATTAGACATACAGTTGTCAATTTTAGGTTGTATTGTAGCTTAGCTCAAAAGCTGTCGATCTAGTAATAAAAAAAAATGTTGTCCGGGGTGTTTTTGTAGTAATTAACAATTATTATTGGTAGAATTGCATAATTTTTCGTAATTTTTTTCGACTTAAGCATTTTTTTTTCGAAAGTTATGGAATTGAGAACACATTGCTTTGTAATGCAGATAGTAGACAATACTATTGCCTTTTGAATAAGCCTATTTTTATCTCAGTATGACTAAAACATTGAGTGATATGATTTTGTTTTCCACTCGCATAGAGAATATTTCAACAAAAAAACAAGATGTCTGCCACACAGCGGGGAAGTGTAGAGTTGTATTGCTGATTCTAATGTTTATAATTCTGTAAATCCATATTTGTTACGGCCGCTAATAATATTTAGATCAACATACAACCTGATACTGACCTGCAAATTGCAAAAAACGTAAGAAAAATTTAATTTCGCGCATCAACCTTAAGGGTCCCGAGACGTTCAAATTGCAGTTTTCATTTTTTATGTGATACACATTGAGGCGCAAAATGGTCGATGACAAAATGTAATTGAAGCGATTGCTAACATTACTACAAGCAATTTAACGTTTCGAGGATCTTCGGATTATTCAGAGATTTGTATTTTTCTAGTGCAGAAGTGACAAAACATGGCTAAATAACACGACCTGTCAGCCTTTTGCGGAAAATGTGCGTGACAGTATTTAATTGTGAAAAACATAATATTTCTTTTAAAAATAATTGTACATTCAGCAAACGACATATAAAAAGCGCTGTATTAAAACTGTGGGGCGCTGCAGAAAGCGAAAACCATGTATCTCAGTCGTAATGGCTTTCTCTAAATGACACGTCAGAATTATGACGACTGAGTTCACGCATCTGTGACATCATTTGTTTGTATCTTGACGGTGATCTCCTCTTATGGGGTGGAAACGGTAAGTGAAGTGCGTAAGGTAGTTTATTTGTAAGGTTATGCTTGAAGGCTTACGAGTTATCTATTCTAAACATAGTCAAATAATTGCAATTCCATCTCATCATCTACCTAGAATTTTCCCAATTATGTTGGGGTCGGCTGGCAGTCTAACCGGATGCAATTAAATACCACTACTTGACATGGAGCAACTGCCCTATCTGACCTCCACAACCCAGTTACTGGGTACGATACCCCTTGATAAGATGGTTGTCAGACTTTCGGGCTTCTGACCACGCGTAACGACTGTCAAAGATTGAAAGATATACAAATGACAGCCAGTACCAACACTTTAACGTGCTTTAAAAGCCACGGAGGGGTCTCGATATCTAATGGATGGTCACCCATCCACGAACCGACCGCGGCAAGCGTAGGTTAACCTTCTGCCAACCCGTGCGCCTGTTATTATTTAGCAAGCCAGTCTTGCAATTCCATCTACCAATTAAAATGCTTTTTTTTTAATCCACAACGGGATAGCTCTATGCCTGCATCTCACCTGATGGTATATGATGATCATGCCTAAGGAAGCGAGACTCGACCGAAATCCTCAACCACAGAAGAACTGGCTATCTTACCTCTAACTGCCGAAACACAATGATGAAAGAAAGAAAGAAAGAGGCAGAAAGAAAATACGTTTATTTGCGGTAAAAATGACGCAAAAAAAAATAACACAAAGAAAAAAAATAAGAAAAGGTTGGGGGAAACATGCGTCACATCCACGCAAAACGGCTATCGCTCAGCATTATGCTGCGACCCAATGCAAGACAGAGCCCCAGCGCTGGTTTCCAGCGACAGCCGGCGCTGACGTAATGACGTCGACCGGTGCGGCAAACTATTATTAGGACGCTGTACCGGTACTAGGTAAACTACGCGCAAGATAATAAAAAAAAAAAAATATATTAACTAATAGAATATACTATACATAAAACAAGATTTTAAAAAATGGGCATACTTAAAAGATACGAGAATATTATCCTCTTAAAATTAAACGTTATATGTAGTGGCAACATTTCGAAGCGTCCTCTTTGATGTACTCACCGTACTGTACCCAACATGCACCAAAGAATTATGAAAATGATGCTGTTACAGACTTAGATAAGATGGTGGTAGCTAGCCAGGCGGACTTAGAACAAACCCTACCACTAAACAATCGGAGCAGAAAGTTCTGCTCCACCGGCCATCGGTCCCTCGACAATCCTCACCAAATACGAAACAAAAGATTATCACATAACTTAGTCATCATATCCATTCAAAAGATCACATCAAATTACCTACAGACAAAAACTCCTTTATCGCGAAACACGTCTCAATCCAAAGGAAAAATACCGTAGAATCATAATATTCTTGCCGTCTAAACGATGCCCGTTTGCGAACTTCGCCTCGATAGATGGGAAATAGAAATTGAAAGATTCGATATTTTATCAAATCTTTCCCACGAAATGTGACCTTTAGGGACCCCCCAATACCTATAAAACCTATTGGGGGAATGTAATGGGATATTGAAGGTGATATTTCTTGAGATAGTTTAATGGAAGATGGTGGTTTTAGGTTAGTGTTGGGACATTTTCGGACACTTTGTCCACTCTGATTTTGACTTGTATTCCAGTCATAGTTTTCTTGTTTTAATTGACTTAAAAGGATCTACCTACGCGCTAAAATTAGGCCACAGTAAAATTCGTTAAAAAGGCTGGTTGTATTTCAAGTAAAAACTGTTGTTGGACCGTCCCGAATAATTAACAAAAATAACCAAGTAATTTTAGTAGTTCAGGTTAATATTGGCTACTGCCTAAAATATTAACCTTGGTTTTGGATTACTTAATCCAAAACCAAGGTTGCCTTGATTTCAAGTAGATGTTGACAAATAGGTAATTCATGAGCATTATTAGAGAATTATTAGGTATCACTAATCAAATCTACCTTTTTCCTAAAACACCTCGATTAGGTTCTCAAAAGCCCTAAAATTGTAGACGTAGCCATCCTCTAGGGATCACGTAGATTTATGAAAAGAATATGACATATGAATGTAATTCAGTCACAACCCTTTTTAGTACAATAAAGCTATAAATCTGGTTTCTTGTAGAAAAGCAATAACACGGATAGAATTATGATTGAATCAATTTATTTTCGAAATTCAATTTAGATTCCTTTTTCGAAATGAATGAGACAATTTGTCCATGTGACGAGGGTAATTATTTTATTTTGTGTCCATTTTATCCATTTGATTATTAAATATGATATTATTTATAAAATGCCAGTACAGTTATCAATTCCCGTTGAACTATACAATATATCTACTTATATAGCTTTACTTAGAGTGCTTATATCGCATGGGGTATAGGTACCTCAAACAGTATAACCTAATG
This sequence comes from Lithophane ornitopus, assembly GCA_948473465.1. Lineage (NCBI taxonomy): Eukaryota > Metazoa > Arthropoda > Insecta > Lepidoptera > Noctuidae > Lithophane > Lithophane ornitopus. Next base: position 10,243,421 of record OX419632.1, on the reverse strand, counting down.
ACACAGTCGTTATACCCAGAGCAGTTCATTTCCAGTATTGAGTAGACGAATTCAATCTAACGTCTCGCAATATAATAATCAAAGGCAAAGTCAAATAATTTATTTCAAGTAGGCCATTAAAAAAAAGCAAAATTTACAAGAAAATAGATTTGGTTCTAACCGGTAGTTTCGTATGGAGAAGAACCACCACCAACACCTCTGGGCACCATAATTATTTACTCTTTTAAATTTTTTGAATATTTTTTCTACAACTTAAAACTATATGACTGTGAAGACGATGGATCTAGAATAAAAATACTAACACTAATACTCAATAAGTACAAAGTATTTTAAAATAATTATGCTGGTAGATGGTGGTGGTTATAGTGGTGCTCACATATTTACGAATAGGTATTGCAACTGTAGACGATGTTTCCTACCATTTTAACAATTTATAATGAATCAGTGAGTGATAGGTTCTCACAGAATACAGAAATAATAAATAATAGAGTAGTAGTAACTAAAGCTACTTAGCTAGTAAAATGATTTTCTTGTAAAAGCTAATAAATACCCTTTGTATAGGAACAAAGGAGCTTTTACAAGAAAATTTTCTATTTGATACATTAAAAGCACGTTGGAGTGAAAATGCCAGCTGGCCAGACCAGCGGGGCGGCGGAGCGTAGCTGCATTTTTCTATTTGACCGCTGTAACCCCATAAGCTCATAGAGTTTTATTTTATAAAATGTAAATGTGTGGGGTTGCCATAAAAATTATAAATAATTGTGAAGAATTTTTCGCTTCATCTTGTGGCACGTCAAACTTCGAAATAAGTACCTACTATATTTTTTTGTCATCCAAATAGTTTCATGGACGAAAACTATTAAAAAAAAACTATAAAAAAAAAGACGAAAAATAAACTATCTTTCACCAAAGATTTGTAGATAATTTTTCCTCATATTTCTTCCAAAATATTTTGCCATTTTTATCCAGCTACGTTACATGAAGATCATCCTTTTATAATGCAAAAATACGGATCCAACTTCACATATCATGGCCATCCCTTTCGGAACGCGAGTATAGTCTGCCGCCATTCTGTGACGTAACCGTTCTCCACGCCTTTTGCCAGATAACTCTTGGTTTATTGATAAAACTAGCAGAGGAATTGTGTTCGGACTTTGTTTTTCACATGTCCTACTAAATCTCTTTGATCTTAAATAGGAGAGATTTATGGAGGCAGCTAAATGGTTGAAGGACGTTTATGTGTTATCTTTAGGATTGAGACTACAAATTGTAGGTAGGTACCTAATTAAGGCGGTGATAAATAAATCTGAAGCCAAATATTATGTTAGAAAATTGGTGGACAGAAATAATATGAACCGTCGATCAAATCATTTGAGAAGATATTTAACAACAGCACTAGATGCGCTTTCAGTAAAGGGCATAGATAGGTACGTAATTATGATGGATAATTATTTATAAAAGATGACTCACTAATACTTGTTATTTAAAAAAATATACCATAGATGGATCTGATATCTGTTAGATAAAAAGTGAAATCAATTTATCCTTGCGGATACCGTTGAATACCAGTAGGTATGCATGGAGCGACAGCCTGTACGACTTCCACAACCCAGTTTCTGGGTAACACGATACCCTTGGTAAGACCGGTTGTCAGACTTTTAGGGCTTCTGACTACTCGTAACAACTGCCAAAGATCTGTGAATGACAGCCGGGACCAACGGCTTTCTGAGAAGTCTTGATATGTTGCGATACGCGGATCAGTTAGATAAAAAGTATAATGATGAAAGAGATAATTTTGGCATCATTTTCATTTTGGCAAATGGTGTAGGTCAAAGTTTATTGGGGTGACGTATAGATCTATGATGGTAGATATAATGATAATGTCATATCCCTCTTGGCGGTTAGAAAAATAATGTGCCTAAATGTTACCTACTCCTATAAATGTTCAAGAGTAACATTTACTACGAGGCAGCGAGTTTCATCTTTTCTTCGATTGATAAGAAATGCTCGTAGATTTAAAGACCGATTTCATCTCAGACTTACGTTAAACCTGACACTTATACTAGGTTTCAGCCGGATTAGTCTAGGCGGAGTTAGTAATCCTAAACTAGTCGGCATTTAATATTATACTTACATCTACGGGAAGAAGTCATTAAGGAGGAATTAAGTCCGCCTTTGTACCTTTTTTTTTTAATGCGAATAATTTAAATAAATAAATAAATAAGAATTCTGTAGTGTTATTCTCTAAACATCATTTCAGATTTTTTATAAGAGTGTCGAGATGTGAATCTGTGATAATTATTTTTTTAAACAAATGAGTTCGATTTCGAATTGTGTGCGATTACTTGAGTGAGATTCGAAGTGAAAACAGAATACTACTGTTTTTTACTTCGTTCAACCTTCATTTTCGTGAATAAGGTTTTATTTACTGCTTCTTTTTACGTGCTTTATATTGAGCGTGGGGTGAATACTGATTCAAGTGGGTAGTAATACGATATTCTTCGGTAAGTAGGTATATGAGAAGTTTAGGGGATCTTTGGGATAAGGGAAAAAGGTCTGATTGGTATGACGACATTACTTTTCATACATTTTCGTAGAACTTGATTGGCATGATTCTAATATGCGTCTATTGTCTATCCTATACGCATAATAGAATACGCTTATTTAACTCGAATCTAACTAACTCTGAATCGCGAAGCCAAAATAATTACCTTTTAATTAACGGCCTCAAACGTCGTTCCTAATTAAAAAACCTTTAAAGGAAAAAAAATCATATCTCCGCTTCTCATTTTAAAAACGCATAAATTATTATTTTCTTATTTTAAAAGTAACGAGTTCCATATTCGAATTACTCCCAGATGCGACTCGGTAAGATTGCGCGACAAAATTTGCATGTTACGAACGAACAGTGGAATGTACGTCATGATGGAGTACGCCGCATTTGTGTGTGACCTACTAAACATGGTTGGGTTAAACTGCTAGGTAAGTAAGTAGGATAATAACGTTACGCCTACGTAGGCTAAAGTCGGATGGTTTGTTATCAGTTTTAGAATAATTACCACAATCTTTATTAATTTAATATATTTGAAGTATTACACTATTCTTGTAAATTATTATTTGACGTCCTCAATGAAAATTCGCCTGTCAAAAATATATTCAGCAGAACTAGTTAATCGATCATTCGTTTGATCGCATGGCGTTTGACATGACTGTGACACTTTAACTTCAAATTCCAATAAATATTAATGTACAAAAATGACCTATCCAATGTCAGACATCCATTACTTTTACAATATGGAAACTGGGCTTTGATGGATAGGTCTAACTGTTTTTATTCCACTAGGTCCAAGTTCTAAGTATTTGTTTTGATTTAAGAAGGACAAAGTAACTCGATCATACTTATATCACAAAATAATTGACAGTTTTTAAAAATCGTATCGTTCGAAACTTCTATGGCTAAGGGCGAATTCGACCAAACTTTTATCCCTAGCATAATTAGTCTAATCTAGTGAATAAATATTAAATTTTTGACAGATTTTCTATACAAAAACTGTCAGACGTCAATTTTAATCCCCAAATAAAAGATATTTTGCTTTGGTTAATAAGCCCTCAGAAAAAAAAAACAAATGCTGGTCGTGATCGTGATGTATCGTAGAACTGCACCCTAATTGCGTTACGCACTTACTCACAATATAAATGATTTTAAAGGACATTGCTAATCCATTGCTTCATAATGTTCGAAAAAAACATCTGCTCAAGATTAATAACGCAATGAATGTTGTTGAACTGTCAAAATAAAAGCTATGCCTGTACAGTATGTTTGAATTTGGCAGTCATGAGATTGTACTGTTCTGTCAATCGCGATTTTGCACTCTATTAGTATTGAAGCTAAAGGCCTATTCAGATATAAGCGTTATCGCCTCTATATCGCTATCGCTCTCGGTAGCTAGCGATACTGATCCAAAGTGACTAGCCAGAAGGCAGGGATGTAGTACTATGCAAATCGAATGCCAAATAATGAAATATCAATTGATCGAACACTATAAATCGAACGTCTAAATACTGGAACGTTCGTAATATCGAATGGTTAATAAATCGAATATTCAATACATCGTCCACTCAACTCATCCATCGAGCAGACCAGTATCGCTACTGAGCACAACAGCGATACCTATCGCTTATATCTGAAAAATTCAGTGCTATTAATCGCGTCAGTAAGTGTGTTAAGGCTCTTACTTATTGGTGTGAATTGTCACGCAACGCGACTTTTAACAAAACAATTTCTGAGAAAACTTCACAACAATGCAGTGGCGTCGCGTCGCGCGACATTTCGCGCCAATATGTAAGAGTCTATACGCATAAAGCCGCAGTTTTTTTTTTTTAAAGAGCTTTCGTATCGAATCTGTCAATTTCTTTATTGGATGCCTCGAGTCTCAAATAATAAAGTAAATTACAAACTTGTCAGGTGGTTCAAGCTCAGGCTGCACCAATTTATTCCAGCCAAGTTCCTAATTAATGGGATATTCGTTGCTCGTAACCTCAAATAGACAAGACAGTCTGGTTTCTATAGAAACTATCCTAGAAAGGCGGTGCAATTAAAGGGCGATGGATCGTAACGAACTTTCTTGTCTTGGATTTCTTGTCCTTTTTTCTGGCTTTCTTATTAGTTGTTGGAGTAAATTGAATAATTCTGGATAGAGAAAATGAAATAGGTATAAGTTTTTTTCTTTGATAAATAATCCTATGTACCTAATCCTAACTAATATTACAAATGCGAAAGTGAGTTTTTTCGTTACGCTTCCACGCTAATGGATTTGGATGAAAATTGGCACATGGGTAGCCCACGACCTGGGTTAGGACATAGAATACTTTTTATCACGGTAGTACGTTCCCGTGGGATAATTTCCGACGTCAACACGCGCGAAACCGAATAATAACTAGCTCTGAACTTTTTATACCAAGTTGTTACCAAGCAAATGGATTAGTTATCAGAATAGGTATGTACCTTTATCTATATCTATACATAATATAAAATTAAGTCGCCTTTAGTGTCTGTCTGTGTGACTACTTAGATCTTCTAAACTACACAGTGGATTTTATAGGGTTTTTACCGTTATTTAGACTTGGAACATTAATTTTATTCTGGAAGGTTTTTGTTTATAATATTAATATTTTATTTAGATATAGCACAAGAAATCTCGATGTTTTGTCAACTCGCCCTTAAGGCGCAGACGAGGGATTTTTGTCCGCGGACTTTTTATCCGCTTAAAATAGATCGCTTACAACTGTATCGAGTAACGCAAATGAGGGATTAAAAGTACCGCGTACAAAAAGTCCCCCGAATAACCGAGGACACGCAGAGAGCGGAGCGGACAAAAGTACGGGGGAGTCCCCGAAAAAAATAGAACTCGTGGGACTAGGCGAAGCAACGCACATGACGGACTTTAGTCCGCGTTGTGCGCTCGAGAAAAAAAGCATTTCCGGGAAACAAATGATACCACACCATGTGCGTTGAGTTCGCGGTAAATCCGCGGCGAACTTTTTATTCGCGGATCGTACCTTTTTCTCCGCGGCGGAGAAAAGTCCGTCGTCTGCGCAGGTCTCTACTCACATGCGAAGCAGGGGCGCTAGTGTTGTGTGTATTTGTGTAGGTGCAAGATAAATGTAGCGCCAATCCTCTTGACATAATTCAACCTTATCCAACACCTCCCACACATAATCTAGAAATCTATAGAGTACCTACTAAGAAGGCACTTTCATAAATTCACCTAGGTATTCTAGGTAAAGGACAAGTATCTTCTAAAAATATAACAATTACAAACAGGGACTTTGTTTGTAATGCTATTGTTCGATGCAATAATTGCAATCAACCACATTTTGCTTACCTAGCAATACGAAGCGGCCGCATTGAGTGCGCCCTGAGCTCAGTGCATAACGGATAGCGACCGGGTGCATTCATTTCCATAATTTTAGCGATAGCATAGCCTAAACGTAATCTCAATAAACCCTTTAAAGCTAAAAAATAATAATAAAAAAAAAAAAAAAAAAAAATAGAAATGCTAATGCTATGTTATAAATTTTAGGACCACTGCCGGTCTGCTTGCTCGCTTTCTCTTCCGCTTTTACTTCATTGCTTTGCAGATGCTGCTTTTTTGCCTCGTTTTCTGCTATAGGTAGGATAGACAGGTTGATAATGGGCCGCTTTATGAAACCATTTTTTGTTTTTAATGTCACCACCCGGACAGCTTCATCTTTTCCTGGATGGAGCTCTACCACCCGACCGACAGGCCATTTTCCCGGGGGTAAGTTATCGTCATGAATGGTAACCATATCTCCTATCTCTATATTCTTCTGTGGTTTTAACCACTTGCTGCGTATCGATAACTGGCTAAGATACTCCGCTTTCCACCGCTTCCATATATCTTGAAATGTTTTATTCACTAAATACCATCTTGTCCTGGCATCTTGTGCCGTGTCTATGACAGTAAGACCGGCACGAGTAGTTAAGAAATGTGCTGGCGTGAGAAAATCGATATCATCGGTATCCTCAGATATTGGGCACAGCGGTCTTGAGTTAAGGCTCGCTTCAATTTGAGCCAAGATTGTACAGTATTCTTCAAATGTAAGAGCTTGGTCTCCTATTACTCGTTTGAGATGTTGTTTGAGACTCCGAATAGATCGCTCCCAGATACCTCCAGCACTCGGCCAAGAAGGGCAGTTCCAATGCCATTCTATGCTCATCTCCGTTATTTCTCTGTAAAATATGTCGCTAAAAATACGCTCAAACTGTTGCTGTTCCTCCTGAAGGATCTTGTTGGCACCTACAAAGTTTGTTCCATTATCGGAATAGATGTGCTTTGGAGTCCCTCGACGTGCCGCCATGCGACGTAAGGCTGCTAAGAATGTCGAACTGCTAAGGTCGGAGACTAGTTCTATATGTACCGCTTTTGTGACCATGCAAATAAACAAGGCTATATACCCCTTGTTTGTTTTAATGCCTTTCCCTTTATTTGCTTTTACTCGAATGAATCAGCGATACCTGTGAGCCCTGATCGATGAGAGCTCTGAGGACAATCTGTGTGCTATCTGCTGCTGTCACCCTTACTAACGCTGTAGCTAAAAGAATCTCAGTGAGATTTTGCTGAGATGCATGAACACCATTGCCGCTGCTTTGCTTTGAATTCTCTCCTTGCTTGAGATCTTCGTCATAGGTATTTTGTTTGCTCTCAGCATAACAATCATGCAATAACGTATGATGGATGAATGGCATTTATTACCATTGTGATTATAAATGCAGTTAATACAACATTTTAGTTGTTTGAGGGTTTTAAGTTTCATTTCCTTCGGCATTTGCCGAAACCTTTCGCAATTGTGTAATTTATGCTCAGCAAAACAATGAGGACATTTGATTTCCTGCACGTGCATTGCTTTTGAGTTCTTCGAACTATTATCGTTAAAATAATTGTTGTTGAATTTTCGACTTTTTGCTGTTTTTGATGAACCCGCTTGTTGCTGTGATTGCTGCGATTTTTGCATGGTGTCTTGTCGTCGGCGAGATGTTTCTAGACTAGTGAATTTATTTTCTAGAAACTCTAAAATGTCTTGTAGGACTGGTAGCTCTCTAGGGTTTTTTAACGACTCTATATACTCGGAATAAGATTCACTATCCAACTTTTGCGATAAGATATGTGCAATTAGAGGGTCCCACATGCTAATATCTACACCTAGGTTTTTGATGGCGTGAAGACTCTCTATCGTGACGTCATGCAATTTTTTAAAGGCTGAAAATTGTTGCTGCTGTATATTGGGAAGATTAAGGAACACATTGGCGTGCGCTGTAAAGATAATCCTCTTGTTATCAAATCGATGATTTAGAATCTCCCAACAAACGTTATAGTTATCGGCACTGATTGGAAGGTGCTGTATCAAACGCTCCGCTTCACCTTTTAACTTGCTTTTCAGGTATTGCATTTTTTGAGCGTTTGACAATGTGTTGTTCTTGTGGATTGCTTCGCTAAATAGATCTTTGAAAGGCATCCATTGCTGGTAATGTCCTGTAAAAACTGGAATATCCATTTGAGGAGTGGATTTCTCTCGATATGATGTTGACCACATCTTGGAGTTAATAGCCTTTTTCAAGCTATTAAAAGTACGCTCGTGATTGCTGAAGCAATACTCATAGTCTTGTGCTAGATCTTCTCCCGATTCACCAATGATCTCCCAATGAAGGTTATCAATAGTATTCCACCGATTGTGTAGGGTTCGAAGGGCATCTTCGAACTCCCACTTGTCAACGATAGTTTCGACATCAATATTGTCGACTGCTCTAAGAAATGCTTTAAAATTGACCGACTGCTTATGGAGCATATCGTCAAGCTTGCTGTTGGATCCTCTTGATTCGAAGGTCGGTCTAGCTGTTGTTGGCGGTTCCGACTGACTCGCTGAAGTCCCGGGCGCCTCTAGCTGTGCTGTTTGAGGAAGATAAGGTGCTTTCTGATCTTGCTGCATCAGCTGTTCTTTCCATTGACTAATAAGCCCTTTCGCTGTTAAATAAAGCTGTTTCGTACTTTCAAATTCAGACTTAGTAAAATATTTATGATTCGTCTGTTCAAAAGGAAGAGTCTTCTCATGATTCACTTGGAAGTCCTCCCAGTACTTCTCAAGCAACTCGAGTCTACGCTTACAGTAATCTAAAGTTTTACGCTCTACGCTATCCTTTTTGAAATTGACGATGAATTTTCTAATGCTCTCTGATATCTCAGATTGAATAAAATAAAGGCTCTCCATCTCGCTGCTGGTGTAAGAAAAATTGAACGATCTTACTTGGAAAAATCCTTTACCGCTGCCAACCTGACGAGGTTTGTTTCCCACGCCAGTGATTCGCTGATGTCGCTAGTGTGAGCTGTGAACTCACTGCTGCTGGAAGGGCACTTGTAGAGCACCGCTTTTGCTGCTACCGCTGAGAGAATATAATGGGCACTCCTACTCAATATACTCCCACCAAAGTCTCTCATAAAGTTTCGCTGCTAAGGTTACCACCACAGTCACTGCTAAGCTAAAAACCGCCGCAATCCAAAGTGTCACTGGTTCAGTTCAAATTCACTTCACGACCCTTCAGTCCCAAAAACTAAAGTCCGACCGCGAAGTCCTTTTTAGAGGCTCGAAGGACCAAAATGTAGGGGACGCGACTAAGTGGTACCTGATGGGTTTCGCTATGCTACTAAGTTAAACACTCAAATAGCTTTAAAGGGTTTATTGACATAACGTTTAGGCTATGCTATCGCTAAAATTATGGAAATGAATGCACTCGGTCGCTATCCGTTATGCACTGAGCTCAGGGCGCACTCAATGCGGCCGCTTCGTATTGCTAGGTAAGCAAAACGTGGTTGATTGCAATTATTGCATCGAACAGCTATAATTTGGAAGCACTAATTTGTGCGCCACTTTTTAAGCTTAGGGCGAATTTCACCAATAAAACTGAAAAATAATAAAAACTTTTTACAAAAAAAAAAAAACAACCGACTTCCGAGTCGGTGTCTTTGCTTTTCCATTTTCGTTTTTTGCCACCGACTTCCGAAATTAAATTTAGTTTTCACGTTTTTAGTGTTTTTTTGGAAGTCGCTTATTTTTTTTTTTGTAAAAAGTTTTTATTTTTCACTTTTTAGTTGTGGTACCTACCCTACACTACAATACACTACCTGCTATGTAAATAACAGTGACGGAGTCAAACAATATATCGTCTACATACACTAAGTGGGAAAAATACGTAATTATTGAAGCCAACTCAAAAACTACGCAAGCAAAATTAATATAATTTATATGGGACCACCTCTGAAGCATGACCTACCAAACAAAAAAAGAATCATCAAAATCGATTCATAATTGGCGGAGTAATCGCGGAAAATACACACACAAAAAAAAAAAAAAAAAAAAAAACATACAGACGACATACATTGAGAACCTCCTCCTTTTTGAAGAAGTCGGTTAAAAACAAACAACACTGATTTCATGAAATTAGTTCAATTACATAAATCATCTAGATATTGTTAGACAACCGGATAATACACAATCTATAGACATCTTGTTTTTATTTTATTCCGTGATCAACATTTTTTTTCCTATAACTGAGGCAATTTGTCGCAAAATTGGGGCCGAAGATTATTATCAACATTATTATCAATATTTTAAGGGAAGAAGGAGGGAAGAATTCTCCAAATTAATAATTGAAGTGTGCCTAAAGTAAGCATCACGCTAAGTATATTAAATTTTCCCAAACGGAGATCAAATATGTACCGACGCACGGAACGAGAATTAATTTCGTTTGCCTGCATATCAATATAAATTATGTCAAATTGAAATATAGGATCCATCTTGATCATTTGCTTATGTCGTCGTATACCTTTGTAATGGATTGAAATTCTTCAGATAATGCAGAAGAATGCGTAGGAAATTAGCAATAATGTTATCCTAGTTATCAGTTATTATTCGAGATGAAACTAATCTTGAGAAGATGGATGCGAGAGGCACAGAACCGGTCGAAGTGGCGGTGCTTGGGGGAAGGATCTCTATAGATTTTCTATTGGTTGAATATTAAATTCACGTAAATTGAAAAGCAAAATGTTAATACATATATCATCATAAATAGACGTCACCGAATATAGCTACCATTATTCAGAATTCCGAAATAGAATAGGAAAACTGAAAGGAATATTAAAATACATTCAGCAAAAAGTCTGAGATAGAGTACATTCCAGCGAGAAATATTATTTCGCTACGGTTTTCTAGGTACAGGGACTTTTTCTTTGTACCTTTGGCAAAGGGCAAAGCTTCGCATCCATTTAGTCTGGACTTCGGTAAACATTTCATGGTGACCATTCTTTTACCAGATTCTCTGTTAGTTTTTCTTTGTTCGCACAAATGTCGCTTTGTGGGTGTTGATTTTCATTTGTTCCGAGGAAGTGTCCCATTGGCTGTTTGTTTGTGAACCGGACACCTCTTTCCGTTCATTGGCTCGTTTTTTTATGTTATCCATCACGAGAATTTCTCTAAGTTGCATAAAACTGAGATCGAAGCCGCCCAATTTTTATTTTAGTGCTGAAAACTATGCACCTGAATATACTGAGTTTGTTTGAAATTAATTGCACATAGGTGTAATTTTGATAGATATTGTGGTCAACAATTTGACTCTCAAGCGTGGTGAAGAATGATAAAGAATATTACATTACATGTATTCTACCACGAACACACGATGTATTTATGTAAATGGTTACGTAAATAACACGACCGCTTGTGTTTGTAAATCTAATGCAATTGGATGCGGCGGTGAGCGTAGAATCGCGCTTTCCTTTTGCTTAACAGCAGCTGTTTACTTTCCTTGTAATTTTTTTTACAGTTTTATCTAACCTGTAAGCTCAGACCAAATAAAAAAACCAAGACAGAGCGCTCCGAACAATACAGTGAAGCATGCCAAAACTACACCACCGCTCTGTGCACACAAGCTCAAACGCACAACCATTTTTAATCAAACTACACCAAAATATGTGCACACATATTTACGAAACCGGCCTCACGTCACTGTTGACAGCGCTCTGGGTTTTTATTTGGTCTGAGCCTGTAATTAAATCATTTTCTAGATCTTTTTCATTCCACGATTGATGAAAAAGTGCTTAAGTGCATAAACTCTCTATTTCAGTCTGATGGTGTGCGCACTTAACTCGAGAATCACTAGTCCGAGAGATGTGATATATTTTTAATGTAAATAATTTTCTATTGCTAAGTCTTATGGTAGATTTTGCCCACAAATCCTTTGCCCAGCAGTGGGGAACATTATATGCAAAAAAAAAAAGTCTGGACGTAAAAAAATTGGACTTGCACAAGCATGTTTCCACGTGTGTGGGATGCATTAGCGGAAGTATCTGAGCCATTTGTGGTCACAACGGCGTCGTACTTATGCAAGTCTAAACTTGCGCAAGTATTAGTTACGTGTGTAGCCGGCATTAAGAATTAATAATTATGCAACTTCTGTAAATATACCCGCGGTGCGTTAGTCTTTTTTTAGGGTTCCGTAGTCAACAAAAACTATAAGGGTTCCCCTTATAGTTTCGCCATGTCCGTCTGTTCGTCTGTCCTTCTGTCCGCAAATTTTTTTTGTGGTACCTCCCCTACACTTAATGTAGGGGTGTTTTTTTTTTCTCGTCAATCCCATGTTGTGGGGTATCGTTGGAAAGAGCGTTTAAAAATAATGTGAGTTTGTTGAAACCATTTTTGGCTTCAGGGATCCGTTTGCGGAATATTAAGCTTTAAAGTGCTAATTTTTGTTAGAGCCAAGTGTCCCCCCCCCCTGCCAGCTAAATGGTTGGGTTTGGATATGTCAAAAAATTCACGGCAGTAGTATATATATCGAAATTAAAAGGAAAACTATCACCGCTACGTAGGCTCCACAAGTTACCGAGTAATAATCGACCAACTTAAATTTGCAGTTGTATAAACATGTTCTCCCATACATTCTGTATAGGAGAACAAGTTTTTCAACTACAATGTTAAGTTTGTTTTATAAATTCATTCCAACTAACGGAACCCTTAATTGTGCATGGTACGTCATGCACTTGGCCGGTTTTTTAATGGAGGATTTTCTTTTCATTTTTCTGAGCTGCTGCCGCGGGTCTTGATATTGATCAACATGAGGAAAATAAGCCGGATGTTTTATAATTGTAATTTAATTACATCATCATCATACCTATAATTATTTGCCTGTATATAAACAATATACTATCACAGCAAAAAAGGTCACCAACGTGTATGTTCTACAAATGCGCAACCATACACAACTTTTGAATGTTTTTCTCTGTAGGTACACGGAAAAACAATTTCAGCGTTAGTTTACCTAACTATACATACAAGGCGGGTTCTCACAATTCAAGTGCCAGGTGTATTCAGCCTTGAAAAGATCTGAAGAATGCTCTGGCACAAGAATTCTCCCCCTCTGGCTTTTAATGCAAAAAGTTATTTTTTAAGACCGTGTGTCGATTACGTTATATTAAAATCTCTTAAAAAAATCTCTTTCGGTGTTCTTGAAGTATGATTTTATGTGATGAAGTCTGACTTTTAAAATGTTTGTAAATATGTGAGCACCATGTATCTATCACTTAATTAATTTACTTATCATTGCTTATTTTTTTTTTTTTTTACCTTTTGTGGTATAGTAATCTTATTCTAGGTGCATCGTCTTCATATAAAATAATTATATAATTGATATTACGTACAAAATATTGTAAAACATGGAGTTTCTTGCCGATTCTTCTCCATACGAAAACTACCTTTGGCTGGAATCAATTCTATTTCTTTGTTTTTGACGGTAAAAAGTGCCTTTTATGTGCCTAAATAAATGATTTGACTTTTGAAATAAAAATAAGTTACGATATAAATCAAGCGTAACTTATGCAGCTTAAGTATAGTGAGTCATCGAAATTACGCTGCATTCGGCTTCATGCCATAATATTTCAGTTCTTTTTCTTTCAGTTTGCACAATACTCGGTGGAAAACGAGTCAAACTAGTTTTTTTTATTTAGTTATGCGTAAATTCCTCGACTCACTTTGACCCAAACCTGGGATCATCCATCAAGTTCGCATCCATTTGTGAATTTTGTGGCTAAGTGAAAACATTTCCTATAACATCAGCTTATTTCAAGATGGAGCATAATTGTAATTGGGTTTTGTTGTTAAGAAAAATCCGGTTAGATTTATATCAGCTATGCCCGGGATTTGGAATCGTGCCCGATAAAGCGATAGGCCCGTAACAGATTAGATCTCATACCGTCAGCTGCAGAGCTGTACTTTGGGATTACGATAATACATCTGTGCTTACCCCCTCGGACAGTTATAGGGGCATATATTTTATGTTTTATTAGTAAGATATAAAATCTTTGCTTATTCTTTGAGGGTTCCGTGATATAAACGAACTCTTATGACTTTGTCATAAAATCTATAACCCAAAATGTGTCGGCCCTACATAATTTACTATACAAAATGAAAATAAAATTCAAGGATATCTGTGACACGATCGTTTCAACATAAGCGGTTTCCAATTATGTTTTTGATTGGTTTCTAAGTAGGTAGGTGTACTTAAATTGTCACGAAAACCGTTTATAGCTTTGCTATGTAGGGTTTTTTCTAAGATAACACATAATTTGGCTACTTTTATGTTTAAAAAAATATAGGAAAATCCTAATACATAATAAATAAATAATTAAACACATACTTTTAGGTTCAACCTGGGGACCTACCACCACCGCTTATAGCAGTATTATTTTAATCTTACTTCAGTGGTGGGGGAAAGAGTTGGAGCCATACGTCCTGTAGTGCTTCATCTCTTTCCTACTGAAGAACTAAATATTACGAACATCGGTGACCGATCTGTTAATACAGGGGTGTATTAACAGATCGGTCACCGATGTTCGTAATATTTAGGTAACCTAAGTATTTCGGTAATACCCTCATTGTAATTTTCTTTGTTGTTTCATTTTAACTAAGTTAATTATGTAGTCGATGATTTGGTGCAAGTTAAAACTCTAATGAGTTTATGTTTGCATCAACTTAAATGTTTATATTAATTTGTACAACTAAATCCATACTAATATTATAAATTTGAAAGTAACTCTGTCTGTCTGTTACCTTTTCACGCCTAAACCACTGAACGGATTTCGCCTTTGGCAAGGAGATAGATGGCACCCTGGGGAAGGCTACTTTTTATCGACATTCCGCGCGGGCGAAGCAGAGGCGGAAGCTTGTTAATTAATAAATATTATATTGATCGATACGTACTTACTTACTTGATTTTTATTTGGGACTCCCCGTCCCAGTTCCGTTAATAACTGCCTGTACTGACTATTTATAATATTATTATAATCTGGATGAAAATCCAGATTGCCAATCAACCTAAGTGGCAGACCAAATAAAAGAAATGTAGATATTCTTCGATGCGGTTTTATTTTTGTGCAAAATTCGATAGTGATTGATATATGTTCATTAATACATTATTGCTCATAATGCTCTGTGCAAATTGCAATGGATTTAAAAAGAAAACAAAAAACTCTATAATGCTTTATTCATTCATTTCAAAGGACGTACAGCTGGATAGAGAAGTGTCTACGTGAACATTGTTTCAGTGTGAAAAAGATGAAGCTATTCAGCGCAACTAAAAGCGCATTGAAACAATGTCGACTTTGACACTTCCCTGCACAGCCCAGCTCTGCATTACTAAAAAGTATAACGAAAAAGTGAATTGGGACGGTTTTGATACAACCACTCGTAAAAACGAGTGGTTGTCAAAACCGTTCCGTTTCAGTATAATTAAAGGAACTAAGCACGAAGACCCATATTTTTACCCGACTACGGCGAAGAAAAAAGGAGGGTTATGATTTTGACCGGTATGTATGTATGTATGTTCATCTGTTCCCTCATATCTTCTAAACTACTCATCACAATTTGACAAATGAGGTATCGTTGGAAGCGTCTTGATTGTCCGCTGGTTATAGGCTATGTGACGTCACATTAAATTAAAAATGGAGTCCTCTAGAGGATATAAAGTCAGGAACTAAAAAAAACATTGTTTAATCGTTGGGTATCAAATTAAAGGGCTTAATGAGCACATTTCAAAAATATATACATTATAACCCCAAAAACATTTTAAAAAAAAAGTTTTTTATTTTGTTGTCGTTTTTTTAAGATATCGTTATATTAAACTCTCGATATACCTATGTATCTAAGTTTCATTGATAGGTAGACGAGTAAATCATTGTCATTCAAACCAATCATTCATATTTAAAGCTAAGTAAATGCGATGTTGTCATATTTTTTTTTTTATGAACATAAATAAAATTGTGGGACCAAGTGACATTTTTATGAACAAAAATAAAATTGTTGATGGAATGGGAGTGTTTTGCTTTGCATTTTTTTAAAAATTTAAATTAAAAAACAATATACAAAAAAGAAACATGTGCCAGTTGATTCTTTAACATGGTCTCATTAATACCCTAGAGATATGGGATTTAAAAAAGAACACGTTGTATAATGCGTTAAAAGTATCTACTTTCTTTGACCAAAATAGCCCATTTAAATCTAATACCAAACAGAATCTCTCGACCACATATGACCTGATAATTCAGCATATAGTTACACGTAAGTAATCGCCTACTTGGCTGTGTTCCAATATCGTGTTTCTGACAAGGTTGCCCCGGGTTGTTCTAGGTCAACTTGGAACGTATGAACAGATTTATTAAATTGTAATCAATGATCGTGACTCTGATTCTCTTGTAGCATAGGGGTGATGTCTGGGTAAAAAAAAGAAAATCTATTTAGTCCGTCAGTCAAAAATATTTGACTTTTTACTTACATAAAACGCATTATAGTTGGGGAGTGGGGGTCGCTACGTCACAAGTAGGAATAACATCTACATACTTGTGACGTCACGGCACATTTTAACAATGTATGGCCGTAATCTCGAGGAGCTCGTGGCTAAGTAATAAAAGCCGCTCGTGTCGATCCATCAGGTTAAGCTACGCTTGACGGGGTTGGTCCGTGGAGTGGATGGGTGACCATTTTCACTTATCGAGACTCCTCCGTGCCTCGGAAAGCACGTTAAGCCGTTGGTCCCGGCTGTCATTTGTGGATCTTTGACAGTCGTTACGAGTCGTCAGAAGCCCGAAAGTCATCGGACCTCCACAACCCAGTTACAGGGTAATACGATACCCATTGGTGAGACTGGTTGTCAAAGTTTTCTTTCTACATTCAACAAAATAAAGTGGTCCAGTATTATCGTATCCCTATATTTACGGTTTTTATATTCTAATTTTGTTTGAAATAACACAGCTTCTTCACTATTTCAAAATAATCGATTATCACAGTAGGTACGTCCACTATTATCACCCTGTAACCACAAAATGTGCCCACACCTGAGATAATCCCTTGGAAACCCTCTCAAAGGTTTATCCCACATAAATAGCCTATTTACTTGCAGGCAAGATCTCGTTTAGATTGTGGTCTCCGATACCAATGTATCTATATATGTGGTAGAAGGTACCACAAAATAGATAGGTACAGAAAGTCGGCTCGATACAATGAACGAAAACAGGCGCATGCACACGTAGACAAGTTTAACGTACAACGAGTGGAAACGCATTCGCGACTGTTGACGCGTTTGAATTTTAGATTGCCGTGCACCTGACCTGTGTCGCTGAGGGATTTGACTGATCTTATCGCTGCTGCACTCGCTGGAGGTTTGAACTGTCAGCGATCAACTATTAATATACCTGCAATAGTATAGCGTCTATACAAGCTAAAAAAATAAAAGCATAAAAAAAAATGTGTGTGAATTTATTACTTTTTTTTATTTTTTATTATAATATTCACAAAAAAAAATATTGATATGGAAATGAAACACTGTACACGCTAACTTGTCACACTTGTCTTTCTCCGTTGAAATACAAGTGTGCGTGTACACTTGTACAGAGTGTTTCTTTTACGAATCAATTTAATATTTTTTTGAATATTTCACTACTTATATATTCATTTTTTTTTTTTGTTTTTTTTTTTTTTTGCATTTTTGAACTCTATAATTACTATTGCGGGTTAACGGGAACGCCTTTACTGTATGTATCTCTTTTACTTACACGGAACCTACAATCTTTTGTATGTTTCTTGAGTGAGAAAATCGTCAATAGAGCTAGTCGATTCCTCGTCGGTGGTAGAACAGGTGCGTAAGTAGGCGTGTATGTGTGCGTGCGTCTATTTTCTATCTTTATATGGAGCTGACCTTCTGTGCCTATCTATCAACACTAATCTTACAATATGATGTTTTGTCTCTTTCTCTCGCATTAATACTTGCCATCTTTTTCCTCCACTGTTTTTATTTCATTAGAACATCGAAATTTACTTTCGTCCCTTCTTAAGAGGTTCGTCAATAGCCTCAAGGCGTTGACTCTGAATACGTCTTCACCTTGAAATTGGGAGGTTACAGACTAAAAAGGTTTGTCACTGAATAGTAGTAGTTGCTTCAATTTACATTATTACGCCTGTATTCGAAGGGTAAGCAGAGGTATCCCATATACTACATAATTTTTTCTTTACGCTAAACCCGAAAAGGGGTCATTGTACTCATCATTTTGAACAACTTTTTCGATGGGATCAAGCATGAAATCGCAAAAAAAAAAATAGCTTTTCCATAAATTTGTTTTCACTGAAATCGACAAAATATATGGAACAGCTAATTTTTTTTTCGCGATTTCAAGGTTGGTCCCATAGAAAAAGTTGTTCAAAATGATGAGTACAATGACCCCTTTCCGGGTTTAGCATAAAGAAAAAATAATGATGTATTGGGGAGCGATCCTATTGTTTTTATCGTGCAAAATCTAGAATCGCTGTTGCTTTATATATTTATATATATGTCGCCGCAAAAGCGTTTGTAAAGTTCATAACATAATCTTATGCGTAACTATTTGGGTAACTGGTGTACTGTTAAACCCATTTGCATGCATCTGTGCACGATATTGAATCCTATGATATCAAACGCCATCTATTGCCCAAATTGTGAAATCGAACTCGCGAAGCTAGAGTTAATTGATTAAAGTAATTTTGATGTTTTAGTTAAAGCTATAGTTAAAATTAAAAGGGAATATTTATTTTAGTCTTTAGGTTTTTAATCATATTAACAATTGGTCATTTGGCAGAATAAACTTGTTTATGTTAAAGCGCTACCTAATGTTACTAAGATGGCGCGGATTGTGAATAATAAGATCAATAACTGAATGTTATAATTTAATACAAGAACTAAATAAGTTTAAATAATAGGAAACAGACTATAAAGTAATAAGACTATTTTACACAGCAATTTACTAATGAATACCTGTTGTTTCATTAAAATTCCTTGAACTATTTGATAACACTTCCGGGTTATCAAATAGTAATAATGATGTCTTAGAAAGTAATGAAGCTTCTGACTTAAGTTTAATTTTGAATAACCTTTGTATTTCCTGAATATTAGCATTGTTTAATTATAAAAGAATTAACTGATAAGCATTTTAGCATTATTTGTAAGTTTCATTGAAATAACTAAGTAATAAGATTTTGTATTGATACACGCGGTATGTCCGCCGACGCGGGGAGAAGGGTCGGACACACAATGGCGATATAGCGTGTGTGGGTACTTGATCTATGCGTGGGTAGTCGATATGAAATTGTAATTGTCGAACAAGTGAACAAGTAAACTCTGTAACAGAATGTATTGATTTAAAAGAGTGTCCACGGAGTTTCTTGCCCGTTCTTCTCCGTAAGGAACCTACATCGTTTTGGAATGGGCGACTAGCGTCACCAACTAACTCAAACTAAAGGACTCCTTGATAAGTGATGATTCAAAAGTGCCTGTAAATGTTCTAATTGAAATAAACGCTTTGAGTTTGAGTTAAGTGTTGTGTGTCATTGAAAACCAACTACCTCTAACTACCATCAACGAAGAATTACACCGGAGACTGATCACACACGAGAGAGGATGGATTCCCCTCCGTGTTATATATAATTCTTATTATATATTTATTTATTGAATCTTCAACAGAGGCTACACAATTACATGCAAGTTTACAAGAACAGGAACCAATACTAGTGTGCCCGCTTCTAGTTATAGGAGACAACATCATTCACTTATAATCTAGGTACAATAAGAGTGATAAGGATAACTGACAAAAAAAAAAACATCATATATTTGGATTTCTTGATGGTAAAACCCTTTGCCTGGGTACGGGTTGCGCGGTATAACTATGAGGTAATCAAGTAAAACAGGCTAAGTTACTGTTTCTGTGTTTTTAAACTAGTGGGTATATTAAAATAAAGGTTACGAACTGTCTACGATACTATACAGTTGGTACAGCACCGATAGTATATAGCTTGGTGCAGTTCAATTTTATTGGCTGTTAACTTAATTAGCTATAAAAATCTTAATTGAACATAAATTTCACTACTTTCAGGTGCATCTTTATTTGTTAACATTTCCCTCTTCTGTGGGTGTCCTACAAAAGTGGCAACTACCTATCCCAACATCTGAAAAAAAATGTGTTACAATTCTGGGTTTGAAAATATTCTCTCTCAGTCTTTACTCTTCCAGTGAAATGTAAATCATAAACAAATAGACAAATCATAAAAATAAATAACTCACAAAAGAACAGGTCAATAAAACGCCGACAGTTCAAAAACCAACGAACGCCGACAGTTCAAAAACCAACGAACCCAAAAAGTACAAAGTTAATTTTATTTCTAAAAAGGTAACAGTAACTCGTTTTTATTAGTCCTAAGTCAAAATGCGACCTTATTTAAACGTCGCACGTCTATGTTTAACCTAATTAATTACTTTTACAAACAGGTTTCTTTAAGCCCAGTACCTCTTGGGAATAAAAATGGCGTCGGGCTCAGCGACCCCTAGTTGAAAATGGCCGAACATCAGGCCTCATGACATAAGCTTGCGACCCATTTGCAGGATCCTCTGCTTTTAGGATTCCGTATTAAAAAACAAATAAATGTTGATCTAAGATTTGAACCTTCATGAAAATGACAGATTGCAGAAGTCATGTCAAAGACAATATCACTTTTAGGAACTTACTGCTCACTGTCACATCCTAATTCTAAACACATAAATATAACTTTGAAGGTTTTTTATTCATATTTATGTACCTACCTATGATATAATAATATGGCAACGACATTGAGTAGGTAGTTTAACTTTCCATATATTCATCAATGCCATGGACATTTTATGAATAGCTGTATCAAAATAATTTCCGATTTCATATTTTTGTTTGAAAATAAAATTCGTTCAAGCATGTTGATTACAACTTATGATTAAAATGAAGCTTTCGATTAAAACTTATAATTTTATTCATATATTTGATTAATGAATAAATTATCTCTGTGAATAAGTTCGTAAGATAAGGTGAGGCAACTTATTTTATTTATTGAGTTTACACTTATGGGGTATTCTCATTGCAGGACTGCACAGTTTAACACCTTGGTGAAGAAAAATATAATGCTTTGATATACTAATTACGGAACCCCGTCATACGATGTTTCCACAAACTTTTCAGCTTTTCCTTAATTCCATTTTCGAGACATAAAAAAAACCAAAATAAATGTTTACCTACCCAAGGAAACTCCTTTGTTTCTTTTATATGAAGACTTGTGGTGTGTAGGCGTATTAAGATCCTGAATACGACCCTAATTTGGTTATGTTAATCATACTTTTATTCAGAATCTTTTTTGTATATTTACCTAAGTTAATTTATTGTATATTGAATTGATTTTAAGCGTCTTTATGGTAAATGTTAAGTAGGTCGCCTATTGAGTTCGATTTGTATTCTAGAAGAAATTGGTTTTGACTAATAATTAAATAATATATTTTGAAAAGTGTAATTAGTCCTATATTTACGTCTTTTTGCCAGTATGTGAAGCATTAATAGACTGGAAAAACTTAAAGGAAACGAACAAGTACGAACGTACGTGATTTTCTTTTCAGACATCTTTGAATGGGTTCACTTAAACAAACTTTCAACATGTTTACTGAAAGACCTTCTACGACTACGTGTAAAAGGAAGTAAAAACAGCGAAATTGTAAAGCGATTTTTGCTTTTAACTGTAATCGCAATAAGCTTGCAGTCATTAAAATTTGTATTAATATACATAATGCTTCATCCCAAGTAAAAGTAGTAAGTAATGAACTAATAATCGTAGCAAATGATGCTAAGTTTCTGCCTACTCCCATGGACACAAGTCATATATTATGAGCTCTGTTGAATATATGCAATTTTTTCATGAAATGGCGTAATTTTTGTACATTTAGTTTTTTTTTACCTTTTCGCTTTTTTTTATCACTTGCTTTAAAAACGGTGAAGGAAAACATCGTGATGAAACCGGCATGCCAGAGATATATTTCTCGACGGCATGTGAAACCAAGTCAGAGGGCCCGTGGCGGCTTTAAAACTCTGACACCAGGTTAGTACCTAACCACACGAAAGGAGATTATTTTTAATTTTTATTTACTTAAAACGTTTTATTTTATTAATGTTTGGCAATGTTATTGCAGTACTTATGTGCCTTTCTGACATACATAATGTTGAAGAAAAAAATGCTTGATTCCTAAAACAAGCGTGAAAATCTCAGATTCAATGTTTTATTATTTTGGGACTCAATCAGTTCTCTTTCAAAATGCATATTCTTTTTAAACATACCTACATTTAACCATACTTATTCCTCCTTCAGACCCTCGCCAATGTGCGTCCATGCCACGATACACGCTCGGCCATTTATTAGAGTACGGTAGAACCGCCATGATTAAGGATTTTTCCGTGTAAATGAACGCACTTGACTTGCATTAGGCGCGATGTTTCAGCAAAATGGATGTAAAAAGCCACTTATATACATAGGACTTTGTTCCATTTTCTTTGTTTCATTTACGTTTTGTTCGACAGGGATGTGAACTGTGTGGATAAATTCGCCATTTTTCTTTCTTTCTTTATTTGCTGATGGATGTTGCTTGTTTCATGTTTGTTTGTCGGAAGTTAGAGTTTTGTTTTGATTTTTTTGAGATTTGTAGTTTGTGAGGTCAATTTGATGTGAGAATTTGTGTCGTCTGGGCTTTTAGTCGTTTTTAGGAAATGTTTTACACGTGTGATTGTTAATTTTGTTTTAAGCCCAGAATTTGGCTACGAGTTTGGCACCTTCAGTAGCGTCCATCAGTAACGAGCCGATAACAGGACACGATATATAGTGTCTCATTGTTTTTGGAACAGCACGACATTTACACTCCAGGATGGACTTTTAGGAGGATCCTCGGACCAGACGGGTGTTGTGTCTGGCGGGCAACTGCCCAACGATTGATGTTGGGTTTTTGTATATGTCCATTGCCCGGTAAACTTTAATTGCGCGATGCAGGATTTTTGTGTGACGTCATGTCTTTGATGATTAGTTCGCATGTGGCGATGTAGATACCGCCACAGAGTCATCCGAGCAGGTTTTACATTGCTTTGGCCTACCTGGGTCTGGAATCTATTTAAAGACTTCCAGGTAAGCCAAGGCAACAAAGTCATGTTCAGCACGCGTAGCATGATCGCCATAGAAACGGGTTTTGTCGACGGAAGAATAGACAAAATGACAGATTGCGATTGTTTATCTGTAATTTTGTCTATTCTTCCGTCGATAAAATCCGTTTCTACTGTAGTCATGCTACGCGTGCAGGTAGGAGATTTTCAGCAGGTGGAACAAATGGGTTGGGTAGAGCACTATCTCGCACACACAGCTTTAGCCTTTCCTAAGACAGTTTGCCAGTGAGTGGGAGGAAAAACTTTACGAATCTGTTGCGGATATTCAGACTTTGTGACACGAGGATTTTTGTTTTTATATCATGCCATACCACTCTGATCACAAAGAGATATGACAAGATGATTATAAAAACAAAACTCGATTCAATTAAAATACGTTCAATATTCATTAGAATAACAAAGATTTATTTTATACATTTGAATCGTTCATACTACGAGTAGGTACTTCGTTCTTTTATCTTGTTCATATCAAGTGTTAGCGAAGTAATATTGCAAAATTCCAAAATGGAATGTTCCAAAACACCATGTTCGCACATGATTTCGACTGCTAAGGTGAATCGAGTGCCATATTATGAATTAAATAATACCCAAAAAGCTTTCACATGGCATACGTTTTATCACTGTTGAGCGTTTGGTCCAAAATGACGCATGGTCCTTTGTTAACATTTCTAAAATCTTTACCCAAAATAAAGCTTAACTTAGCAGCTTTCAGCAGCATATTATTTTTTAGTATAGAAATAATATTTTCTTCAGCATAACATCATCCTTAAGAAAACAAGAGCAGGTACGCGCATAATTATGCATACTATTATGTTTATAATATTATGCTAGTATTATAAGCGTGCCTTAGCATTATACGGTAAGGTCATATAATGAGGATTATGTTCTAAGCGAAAACGCTAATGATATGGATATTTTTGAAATAATATTATGACCCTTTTTCCAAGAGTATGCAAGCATGTATGTCGTCATTTGAGGTGTCGTTAGATTTGTATTAATGGTGGGAGTGACATCTGGAGAGTTTGATGCGCCACTTCTTCTACTAAAGCACTAGGAAGTGGTGAAGGGCGGGCGTTTTGGGGAACTGTCATACGTAATTTTGACGTACGAAAAGTGCTAATTCTCAGCCTAGTTTGAATAAATGACTTTTGATTTTGATTTTGATAGGCTAGATAATATTTATACATAGCACATGTGAATGCAAAAAAGGCTTGGGAAGGTTTTTTCTACATAGTTTGGATGTAGGAGATATCTCTGCTGTACTGATCCGATTTCGAAAATTCTTTCACCTAACAGAAAGCAACACTATTGCCGAGTGCCATAGTGTATATTTTATAGTATAGTTGACTTCAACGCCGGCAGAAGTTAGTGTTTTAATACAGAGGTTTTGAATATTTTCGGTTACACTTCACTTGGCTAAAATTTATAATGTTCAGTTGTTGTAAGAAAAAATGCGTCCATGAAAAACTATACCCACCTTGTTGTATTTCTAAGCAAATTGACTACCAACTTAAATTGTCCGTATATTCAAAACACAACTGTCATTCTTTGACAGTTGTATGAAATGGCTGTAACACGGCAAATTAACGTAGGGTGCTTCACAATGAATTTCCCTGACTTTATCTTACCAGTCAGCCACATATACACCACATGCTGGCTTTTTAATTACCACGACATTAATTACAATTCTCATAATTATGTATACGAGAAAACCGAATCGAGTACCTATTATTAACTGAATTTGTAAAATGTATAATGAAATTCATTCAGTTTTGTGTGCTGAATATGAAATGCAAATTTTAACTGCTTCCCTTTAAACCCACACGCTCATAAAAGCGAGGTTGCATGAAAGAATATAGGTAGGTAGGTACCTACATAGTATTTCGTTTTATTAGTGGGTTTGAATACAACACACACCTATAATAGAGATGATGATTTTTTTTTGATGAGATTTTGTGGATGAGAGTGTACTTTACACCCTGTTCCTCATACCCCTAAACTTATGTGCGACTTAGTGAACCCCCACTCCCCAATTTTAATGCGTTTTATATAGGTAAGTAATTTTTTATTAATATGATAAAGCAAAAAATACCTGTCTAATATTTTTTTATTATCTGACGGACTAGTTAGATTTTTTTTATCCAGGCATCATCCCTATTACAATATTTCCAATAATAAATAATAATAATAATCATTTTACTTCAGAAGAACATCCATAATTGTTAGTAAACATTAACCTTAATAGGTAGGTAACTATGTTAGTAAACATGCAGGTTGGACAAATAAGGGACGGGCGGACAATATTTCCCGGCAATGACATTCAGGAGACTGTTCGATTAAAGATAGCGCCAAAAATTTCAGTTTCAACCAAGTCATCAGTTATTTCAACCTAACTAATATTATAAATGCAAAAGTGAGTTTGTTTGTCACGCTTTCACGCTGAAACGGCTGAATGGATTTTGATGAAATTTGGCACATGGGTAGACCACAACCTAGGTTAGGACTTAGGATACTTTATATCCCGATATCCTTACGGGACTGAGACTTATGCGGGTGAAACCGTGGAGCGCAGCTAGGTTATCTATATTTAGTGAAAAGCCATTGACACTAAATTAAGAAAATAGCATCTCTGTTTTCTATTCTAACAATACCATAAACACCACCATCATAAATATAACCGTAATATGTATTTATGGGACTAATATTTGAGTCCCTTACATTTCCAACCCAGTTAAAGGAAATGCCGTCAGCCATCTTTCCTCAATCCCCGAAGATGAAAAAGGAAATATTTTCGTCCACTATTATTTGATCGGGCCAAGATTCGCAAAATTAAAAGGGACGTTGGATTGACAGGTTGAATGAAATAGGCTGGATATCCGAACACTTTCAGACAAGGGTCTACGTGTTCACCGACAAGATTCACACAATCTATGTGAAACCAACTGAGTAATTGAAGGATTAGAGGAACAAAGCTTTGGAGCTTTTAAAAGTAAATAGTTTCTGTTCTTTGTGATTGAACCTTTAATAATCGGTTCCGAACTTACGACCTTATTTGCAACCAGAAATTTAGGCGCCATCTTCTCTAGCGCGTGAGGCTAGGGTGTCCTAAGACTGCTGTGGCCGCCACATAGCGTCCGTAATTTACCGTCGAGTGACGTCATTGAAAAGTTATATATGAAAGTAAGTTAGTTTTTCCCTAGAGAGCGTTTCTTGAAGGGTAAATTCAAACGGTGCAGGCCCCGCTCGCCCCTTGGATCTTGCCCCTTTTATTAAAATGTCCCACTCGCCCCGCTTTTTGTTAATATTGGTGTACTCGGTGCCATCATTTTTATGAAAATAATTGATGAAAGTACTTTAAAATAATTGATGCTGTGAAAAAACCTGCCATTCTGTGCGTAGTTAGTAATTTGAAGCTTACC
This sequence comes from Lithophane ornitopus, assembly GCA_948473465.1. Classification (NCBI taxonomy): domain Eukaryota; kingdom Metazoa; phylum Arthropoda; class Insecta; order Lepidoptera; family Noctuidae; genus Lithophane; species Lithophane ornitopus. The sequence goes on along the minus strand of OX419632.1, from coordinate 10,216,870 downwards.
TGAACAAGCTCAACATAAACTTTATAATGTACTTATAAACCACTTTATCCACTTTTACTAAATAAAATCACTCAACAATTTTATTGCTTAGTTGTCACTTAAGACAGATATTACGTTTGGCAATAGTAAACTCAGCACCTGTCAACATATAAGAACCACAGCAGAAAATATTTGAGTGTATGTACAGTGGCCCGCAAGTCAGTGGTAACAGACCAATATCAGCTGGCTTCTTATTTTGTTTAACTCCGTACTTAGCCAGGTCCAAGTGTTAGCACCGACGCCGACGCGTCGTGCCGTCGACTGTACCTATCTGCTTCTATGGCTGTCACAATTTATTTGAAAACCGACATTGACACATTATTACATTATTTATTTACCAATAAATATCGGAGAAGTTTTGTGTGTGTAAGTCTTGGAAAAAATCATAGAAAAGATTCAATATGAAATATTCAATCTATACTAATATTATAAAGCTGAAGAGTTTGTTTGTTTGAACGCGCTAATCTCAGGAACTACTGGTTGGAATTGAAAAATTATTTTTGTGTTGGATAGTCCATTTATCGAGGAAGGCTATAGGCTATATAACATTACGCTACGATCAATAGGAGCGGAGCATAAATGAAAAATGTTGCAAAAACGGGAAACATTATTCCTTTTTGAGAGCTTCCGTTGCGTGCGCTGCGTAAACGGTTTAAGTTACGCAAATATCATGTATGATGTAATTGTTCCTCTTTAAAAGTTCTACAAAAAAGTCAGCAACAGCATATGTCTATCTTGATTGACTCACTATAACCTTTTTTATGGTAATCAAATTTTTTCGAAGTTAATGTATTATTTGCGAAGGAGTTTTATCGACATAATATTAATTCTTATTCAAATAAATAGTTTTAAAATCAAGGGTATTTATGTAGCAATAAAATACTTTTTAATTCATTCGAATCGGACATTTAATTTCGAAGATATCACGATATAAAAATGCAATACGCGAACCGTTCGACGCCGGCGCCGCGCCTCCGCGTCGTTCCCTACTTTAGAGAGGACAGTTCATGTCTACCCGTGAGCTCATCCTGCACACGGGTAGACATGACCTGGAATAGGACATAGGATACGTTTTATCCCTATATTCCCACGGGATGGACATCTACGCGGGTGAAACCGCGGGGCACAGCTAGTATGAAATATGTCGGGTTTCTTGTTTATCTCTTTCAAAATTTTTATCTATCTATGAATCGATAAAGAGTGAAAAATTAATTAAAACGACACGTGTTAGGTTTTTTCTTCTTCATTTAATAAATCTCAGTGCAATTTCTATAATAACAGGAAGACAGTTTGTCTAAGGACAGAGTCATCAAATTCTTCATGTTTTTCTTTCTTTAATATAATAATTATAATTATGTTATACATAATGAAAAGCTGGCATTGTATTGTAAGCACACTGAAACATTACTAAGAAAATAAGCATTTGCATTGTCTTCAAAGATGTACAGTTAAAATACAAACTACATGTAATGTTTAAGTACAGAATTCTCTATAATTAATCGAGTAGGTACTCGTTGAAAGAAAATTAAAATTACAGTAATTGACGAGCAAAAGCAAAATAAAAACTCCACCACATTAAAATCACACACAAGTTTTCCAAACTTTTGCATCAGTTTCACATTGTAACAAAATAAATAATTCATCTCGATATTTTAACACGGAAAACATTTGTTACGGGTCTATCACACACGATTTCACATTACCTGTGACGTTTATACGCACGTGTCATATCACGGCGAGATGTGTCGCTCAACGTCAATGTGGTGGACGGCCGTCATGAGATAAACATACGTTCGTGAATATTATTTAGGTTGTGTATTGAAGGTATTAACTTGTATAATGTAGTGTGCAAATAATCGTAATAAAGAAAAGAGATTGACTGAGACTGTGTCTTAGAGGTTGTTTACAATTTTGACAGTAGCATTTGACCTTTTATAACATTAATTACTATTTTAATAGCGTATAGTAGACAATTATACATAACATTTTACGAAACATTTTTATACAGGGTAAAAAATGTGCTCGGTGCAGTGGAAGAATATAGGAGTGAATATAGACCAATATAACAATATTGAAATGTATGCCACATACGAATTACGTTTGAACTATATCCGTTTAAATGCACGTGTCATGTTACGGTTAAATGTGTCGCTCAGTATCAGTGTAGTGGGATATGTCCATAGGATATTGTATGTATAACATATATGTATGGTAGTTTATGTTTAAAAGCTTAAGGGTGTATTCATGTAGTGCGCTGTAACGCGCCGGTTGTCAACCCTGGTCAACGCAGGTAGTTGTCATACTTTTTGCCAAATCAGCGCAAACCGTCGCCGGTAAGCGCAAACAAGTTCCTATCTGATTAACTAATTGATAAAACTGCCTGCGCCAACCAGCATTGACCAGCGCTTGTCGGCGCCGAGAAACGCTGGCATATCGGCGCCAGTTACCAGCATTCTTTATGAATACACCCTAAGTAAGGACCTAAGCTTTTAATGTATTCAACTTCAATCGATTTTCTTCATCACAAGTCTCGGAATAATACACTTGTACGAACTTAAGATGTGCTTTATTGCACTAATACGTCTTCTTATTATTCGTTTTAATACCTCGACGTCACTGCGTCACTTGGTCATTCCAAGCAACGGCGCCAAGTTGACGGCGAATCTGACAATGAATAAAAGGTTTAGATGTAAGTATGTACAACGCTAATCCCAATGGTGTTAGCACCATCTCAAACATAGTGAGCTATTGTGTTAAGAATAATAGACTATATAAAACTATCTAAACTATCTACTAATGTGAACTATCTGATACTAAATTCACAATACTGAAATTATTTATGCTATAAGAGAAACAAGGACAAACAAGGTAATAGGATATGATATTTATTTAAAATACACGAGGTTGTCGGTTCAAATCCGGGCAAGAAACAATGTGACTTTAAATTCATTATGTATACCTACTTTCTGAGTTTATCTTGGATTATTAAGTCATTGATGTCCGAAGGAAAACTGAACGAGACCATCGACGCAATTTGTCGGCAATGTGCGCCGCCCGCACGTTGCTATCTTCGCTGTTGTCACCACCCGCACGAGGCTATCTTCGCTGTTGTCACCGCGCGCACGTTGCTATCTTCGCTGTTGTCACCACCCGCACGTTGGTATCTTCGCTGTTGTCACCGCCCGCACGTTGCTAGCTTCGCTGTTGTCACCGCACTCACGTGGCTATCTTCGCTGTTGTCACCACCCTCACGTGGTTATCTTCGCTGTTGTCGCCGCCCGCACGTGGCTATCTTCGCTGTTGTCACCGCCCGGACGTGGCTATCTTTGCTATTATCACCGCCCGCACGTTGCTATTTTCGCTGTTGTCATCGCCCGCACGTTGCTACCTTCGCTGTTGCCACCGTCCGCACGTGGCTATCTTCGCTTTTGTCACCGCCCGCACGTTGCTATTTTCGCTGTTGTCACTGCCCGCACGTGGCTATCTTCGCTGTTGTCACCGCCCGCACGTTGCTAACTTCGTTGTTGTCACCGCCCCCCCGTGGCTATCTTCGCTGTTGTCATCGCCCGCATGTTGCTACCTTCGCTGTTGCCACCGTCCGCACGTGGCTATCTTCGCTTTTGTCACCGCCCGCACGTTGCTATTTTCGCTGTTGTCACCGCCCGCACGTGGCTATCTTCGCTGTTGTCATCGCCCGCACGTTGCTACCTTCGCTGTTGTCACCGTCCGCACGTGGCTATCTTCGCTTTTGTCACCGTCCGCACGTGGCTATCTTCGCTGTTGTTAACTGTTCTCGAGCGCCCTCTATTGCCTTACAATACCTAGAAACATACATTGGTTTCACAAATTTAAATTTACAATACAGGACAGATTCGGTACAGTCTACAGAAATGTAGTACCTCCGGTTACTCTACAGTGTAGACTGTGGCATACAGTTAAATACATTGGTTAGTGATAAACAAGAAACGATAGCCTAAGTAAAACGGTATGTTAACGGCAATTAGCTTCTCAAGGAAACTGTCCTTAGTGATGCCTAAGAAATACAGGGTTGAGTAGAGCTCACTTATCTTTTGCAAATTGTAAGTAAACTGAAGGAGATGCGGTTCTGTAGTCTGTGGCACATGATCAAAGACGTTCGTTTGTGATACACCAAAAAGAAAGAAAAATAAACTGTACTCAGCCTTAGAAATACATAATTATATCGGTTCAGGGGATCTTCCTTATCTTCTGCAAATTGTAAGTAAACTGAAGGAAATGCGTTTCTGTAGCCTTTGGCACACCAGCAACGACGTTTGTGATTGGTACACAAAAGAAAGAAAAACTGTACGAAGCCTTAGAAATATAAATGGATTCAGGGAATCTTACTGATCTACTGCGAATTGTATGTATACTGAAGGAAAAGGCTTTGGCACACGAGCAAAGACGTTAGTTTAAGATAGACAGAAAGCAGTGGCCTAAGGTCTAGCCCGCACTGCCAATTTTATTCACGAGGTTTATATTCAGTGTATGGCGGCAACGAATGTTAAATCGCTAGTGCGTGTAGATATATAAGATACCATGTGAGGATTGCGATCAAAATTTCGCGCGATTTTTTATCGCAGTGCGGGCTTTGCCTAAGACAGTGTACCTAGCCTTAGACGATAGGGTTGAGTCTAAGTTTACTTATCTAGTGCAAAGTGTTAGTAAACTAAAGGAGATGCATTTCTGTAGTCTGTAGCAAAAGATCAAATGCGTTAGTTTACCAACATTCTACTAAGTACTATGGTTACCTACTTCGGTTTAATTAAAGTGTTTTTGAGTTTAATGGTTTTGGACTATTGCCGAGCTATTTTATTGTATACATACATACAGGCTAATAAATGAAGGTATCGTCAAATATAAAATATATAGGAAAACGTGATATTCCTCTGAAAAGTTCCAATGTGTGCTCACGCTCAGCATTTGTAGGTACTTGTCCCAATTACTTGCATTTGTTTGACAAAAAATCCTGAACATGGAACCATTTTTCATTGCCCTTAATTTCCACAAAAAAATATTTATAAGTCTAGACGTAAATATTTCCCCAAATAGCCTCAATTTTAGTCCCAAATAATATTTTATCCCGCTAAGTCTGATTATATGACCTAGACAGTTGGGAAAAGGGTTGGCAGATGATGACATGCAAATGTTTTTTGCCCCTGTTTTGAAAGTCACGTACCTATTTATTCTACATGCCTCAGTTGTCTCAATAATGAAAGGCCTGCTTTACCTTGGCGGCTACGCATTCTTTATATTACGCTATTAACATAGATCCTCTAGATACCGCTTGTTGTTTGTTCTGATTCAAGGTCGCCAAATTTTGAGGGGTGGTGAGAGTGCGGGGAAAGAGGAAACTGCGCTAAGATTGGCTATTATAAATAATTTCAAAAAACGTTTCACACGGTAGTGATGGGACAGAGATATGAAATGTCGACATGATATATCGATAGTTTATGTTGAAAATAATCGACTTATTATTTTATTGTTTTTCCTAATTTGTTAAAAATAAAAATAAATTCGATAATTGTTGAAAAAGTGCGAGCAGCGTCGCGTCACTTCACGTGGCAGTGTGAACTCACCCTTAGTCTCTTCATCCAACGGTTGTGTATTAAGGATAACTTTTTATGTGGTAAGAGTTTCCATTGTAAAACTCTGTATATCGTTGATTCATTTTATACGTAGGTAAAAAGAGTATGTCTTTGCATATGTGGAAATAAATAATGAAGTGCCAACATACAAGATATGAGGGATGTTAGAACATTGGTATGACTACACTGTGCGAGTGAGAATGTACGATAGGGAAGAAAGGGATAGAATAGATAAGATGGACGACGGTTGAAGACGTAATGTGCGCGATCCGTGGAAAATTACAATAAATATAAAAGAACTCTAAAAGTCACTTGCCTTTTATTCACAACGACCCTTACATTCAGGAGGGATGAAAAGCAAAAAAAACCCGTTCGTGAAGAATGTGGGGAAAACGAACGACTCCGGAAAAATATTTTACGAGTACATCACCACAATAACGACGCCGATGACCGCGTCGTCTTTAGTAAGCTGAAGCTACTGCAAGCATGGATTCGTTCCACGTGAGCGCGGAGTCATAGCCTAAGTTCAACGGGCGCGACAACACGTATGCAGTAACGCGATGGATAAAACCCGTAAACCAGGGCGTTGCTCACACGCGGTGACATCTTCTAGTCGAGAGCAGCACTATGGTTGACGGATGATCACCTCTCCAGCAGAAGGCTACTGGTGGCACAACGGGCGTTGCAGTAGGGCTACGAGCGGAGCGACCATACAATTGCTGGGAAGATTAGAAAACAGCCACCTAACTAAAGAATTTTCTGATCTGATATGAGACGTGAAAGCAATCCATGAGAGCACCCGAAAAAAGCGTAATAATGAATCTTACATTAATCCATTTCATGAAGAAAATGGGGAAACGGGCGTAATATGTATCTACGGACTGTTAGAAAGGAAGAATCATCATCAATGATGCCCAAAAATATCAAAAAGGGAGCCGAAAGAAAATTTTGTTGCGAAGGTTCGCAACATGATGACGTTGGCTACTTGCAAAACGACATTCCTCCGCTGGTTCATCGAGCAATGGCGGATGTGAAGAAAATATACGTCACAGATCTCAACGTGATGTTTGTAATGTAAACAAGAACGAATTGAAGGAAATAACGAAAAACCCGATGAAATAAATTAAGTTACAAAATGGACTATTCGTTACGGCATTGATCGACGTTGGGAGTGATGTAAACTTAATCTAATGAGTGTGTTCAGCAGTTAGTCGCGAAATGTGATGAACACAATATCATTATGATGCCAGGTTTAGGATCTTCCAAAGTGATGTTGATGTTGTAGAAATTGATTGGCATATGGGCATTTGATGCAGAGGAATGAGAAAAATGTCGTGAAGAAAGTTTTGAGTATGAATGTGGATAGTATTAAGAGCAGGGGTTAACACCAAAGAAACGATTGTGTGAAAGATGATATGGGTATAAAGGGGGTGAATATCTTAGATGACGCTAATAGAAAGTATGGAAGAAAGAGACATGTTGCGCCAACCCCAAATAAATTGGATTAAGGGCACAAGAATGATGACTCGGCCAATAACGAGGTTCGAGAAGTCTTACCACCTACAAATGCAGACCGTTCACAAACCACACAAATGTTCATGACCTCTATTTGAAATGTCCCCAAATCGCCACGTGTTTTCCCCCATACGATGTTTTATACCCCTGCCTTGTTTTGAAAGTCACGTCAAGCCAACTTGCTTCAGTTGTCCCATAATAATAAAGGGTCCGACTGACCTTGTCGACTACTTGATTTTATTTCTTTTTCCCCTACCCGTAACTTCAAGCCGTTAACTTTTATTACCCGCCATAGTTTTTATGAAGAATCCAGAGTATCTGATATTTCTTATAATCCTCCTTTCTTTTCTTAAGTATGCCTGTTATTGTTGTTCTCTTGTATATTACTTTATATTTTTTTTGTTTCATTTGGGGTTTCTGATTCTATTTTATAATAAGGAAAATGCTGATTAGAAAGAACCAAAGGATTCCGGTCAATGGTCGTCATCTCCTAGAGGTTAATAGATCACACAATTATAAAGTTGCACATTTTCGGTGCCATATATTCTTCAATTAATTTGTGAAACAACAATCTCAAACTCAAACCATTTATTTCAATTAAACCATTAACAGGCACTTTTGAATTGTCAAGGAGTCGGTCAGTCAGAATTATGAAGCTAGTTGCCCATTCCAAAGCGTAGTAGGTACCTATGGAGAAGAACGGGCAAGAAACTCCACGGACACTCTTTTAAATCAAAATATTGTTACAATATATACCGTTACGATCATGTAACCGTCCCGCATGTACTTTTCTAACTGAATGTATGGATGGGTGAGCAGTACGTCGAAATAATTTTATATTTTTTTTAATGACTACAAACCCTTCTACCAAAATGAGTTGTAAAAAGGGCGTAAAAAGGCCTTATAATCTAACACGGTTTTTGTATACCAAATTGATAGTTAATTGATTCAGGCGTGACTTTGCGGAAATGCATTATAAAATACTTTAGACGTAGATTTAGCAACCTATTCCGCTTGACTATTCTTCAAGAGTCCTAAAAAACCCTGTAAGAAATCAACATTGATTGATGATTTCTTACAGGGTTTTTTAGGACTCTTGAAGTAATATATCTACGTCTATTGTATTTTACCAAATTGAATCACAAATTGTATATTATGCTTGGCTTTGCCATTAATCGGGTTCTAAAAATGCCAAAAATTCAGAAATCAGGCTGCTCTGCGGTTATGAATTTCTTAAATGGAAATCCCTATTACACTGTGTAACGAAATAAAAGATGGTACTTCGTTATATACGTATAATTTCGCTAATACAAAAGAATATAAAAACTGCCGAAAATATAAAAACGGGACGTTAAAAATACAAAATATTACAAATCAAGTCGCGGCTAAAGAAACTTTTATGTTATTACTATTATTTATATTTAGGTCAAATTTACGGCCGGATTTGTATAGGAAAACTTTCGGAGTAATCTCAGGTGAATTTAGTAACGCGTCGGAGTTCGGTGTGTATTAGCAATTGCAAACGGTTATAATCCGTACCCTATTCGCGTAAACGCAACGCGCCGAATAAGGACCGCAACCGAATGTTAGCCTGACACCGACGTAATTTATTTTTATTTACAAGATCATTTGCGTGTAAAAAAACCTTAATCGATTAGCCGAATTCTTATGATCTTCAATAAGGAAACTTCCGGAGGCACGACGCTTCGCAATGAAGAAATTAAAGTTAAGTTATAAATTGGGGGTAAGTTGGTCAAACGCTGGGCCGCCAGGTGCGGAACGTGGGCAGACGGGGACGGTACGTGGCACAACGTTCTGCGAACTGAACTGCCGGAGTCCCTGGTCCACGACCGCTGACGAAACACTGGATCAGGCGGGTTCCCAATGCCCTGCCGGTAAAAGCCAAAATAGGCCTTTTCTCTGGTTCTTAACAAACCATAAAACTCAGAAAATATTCACGAAACTGCACTGCTGTTAATTTACTATTATTTCCACCACATAGTTCACCAAATTTCTTGGTGAACTTAAAAATACAGAGATGTTTATCACCAAGAAATGGAACCGCGACTGACGTCCGCCTAAAAAAATTGCTCATCTTTTTTTCATTGTCAGATTCAAATTCAAAAATTTTAAATTATCGGAAGATTTAAGACGACAACATCGATGGCCAGAAAATTAATAAAAAGATCCAAGCTCGAAGATTTTATGCAGGGAAATACTGCAACTGCTACTACGATGTTATGCTGATCCAGGCATGCGTCATGTTCATGAACGGGCGCTGTCAGTTGTGACTGGACAACTCTTAGCTGCCATGGTTTATTTTAATTTTTAAATAGTTTTTTGTATTTATGTTATAATTGCAGACGCTTCTAACATGATTTCTACATTGTTCTCACATGTATAATTTCAACATTAATGATGTATTTAAAAGAGTGTACATGGAGTTTCTTGCCCGTTCTTCTCCATAGGTACCTACTACGCTTTGGAATAGGCACCTAGCTTCATATTTCTGACCGACTCCTTGACTATTCAAAAGTGCCTGTAAATGGTTTAATTGAAATTAAATTCTTTGAGTTTGAGTTAAAATCGATATATAATTATCTACTGAGTGAATACGAAAAATATTGAAGAAATGTAGACCACAAGGTATTCTATTACACTAATATCTGCAAACAAGAGCCGGCCTTGAGTTGTGAATGTAACTAACTACATACTCTCGTATATCATATTTTGGTTTGTTTGTCAACCAATTTACTAAGTGTGCCACTAGTAAATAGGTACGTTCAGAATCGGGTTTCATAGTGACAGTTTATTTAAAATGGAGGATTGTATTCGAAATCCTAAACCTTGGTAATAATCTTCGTAAGCTTTTTGGCAAATTATTGGTTATTTTTCTGAGACGTCTGTTTTGCTGGTTCAGTATGACACTAATGATTTTTGAGATTAATTCATAAGTCAAATAAAACGTCGAAGCACTTGCATTTGAAAAACGATTCAAACTTGTATAAATTACAAACAAAAGATGAAATTCCAAACAAAACAAAACGGCCCTGCCAAATAAATCAATCATATGCCTCCTTACAATTGGAACCGACAAACAACCAACCATTTGATCGAAACCAATTTCGAATTCGATACAAAATGTTTTCTAAGGAAGCAATTTTGTGTACCTACTTCATATAAAATATACATTTCATGTCTTAACCCTCCAGAAATGTAGGCCACAGCTCCCAGGACAGTACCACGAACGTTGCTACTGATTAATTAAGTTATTCAGACATTTTCAACTGTTTTCTTGTTTTGTTTGAGACAGCTAAAATTAGAATTTCCTCGCGATATTTGCAGCGTTGTAGCCCAGAATAAGTAGCTACAGAAGGCCGTCTCCATACAAAACAGGCACCACGCAGCACGCACTCATTTATTTGTTATTATCTATTTAGTACAGCAAGTTAGCCATTAATATTTAAATTAAGTTAATCCTTTCACTCTGCATAAACGTACTCTCTGCTCTGGACTATGTCAAACGAATAACAGTCACGACTCGCGAGTGCGTGTATATGCATGTCTGTGTGCGTGTGTTTTCGTTCCTTGTATAGAGCTGACCTTCTGTAGCTATCTATTCTGTGGTTATACTTTGCTCGTGACTTTCTTGAGAAGAAATATTGTGTGCCAAAAATAGAGATGTTCGTGTGCTTTGGAAGCTTTAGGATTGTAGTAGTAATGAAACCGTTGGAGCGAGATGTTTTATGCTTTTTAAGTTCCTAGTTTACTTGTTCATGAACAAAAGCTTACGAAATAGTAGTTTCTTCTGCGAAATTATGTTAGGTATCAGGGTAGGAATGCAACGCACAGCTACTCAAGTAGTCATATCAGAGGCTTAGGGAATAAGACAGACCTGACATACTCGATATTTCGACAGCCTTATCTATTGCTACGTTAGCACTATAGTAACTATCGTGGTTGGAAAGAAAATGATTTGTTTTACAACTCTATGTTGTGCTACGATACGAGCCATTTTTCTCAGCTAGTGGATACAATAATAAACCTTTCACTCAGTTCACTTTACGACTTAGGCGGAATGAGCAGCTGGTACGTTTTATGTTTTTCTTGCTCGAGGAAATAAATATTCTAAACCATCGCCAGAAGGTATCTAGGATGTTCTGCTTACAATTTAGTACTGTTAAAGCGGGAGGCTTCACTCCGTAGGCTTCCTGGTCAAAGTGTAAGCCACATTTGAGGTTTTTTTTTTTTGATAATTATTCCACAAATTAGTACATATGCTGAGGGTTCGTATACCTTCTTGCCTTCTCTCTATTTATATACAAAGAGTGTATAAAAGGAACATAAACAAAAACAATCCAGAAACCGCTGCATTATCCCCAAACACCCAAAACTTTCAAAAAAATATGGTGGTCATTCAATTGATATCACAGTGCACAGTTACAAAAACAGCGCCAAATACGATAATAACGAGACCAAACCGAGCTTAACAACTTTGTTTCCGTTAATTTAACTTCTATCTGTTTTTGGGGACGAGAAGTCGACGAAGCATTTGACGGGTATCGTTAATAATTATTTGGAGACGGATAATTCGGTTAGGATATCGTTTTGTATCGTAAATTTGTGTGATTGATAGCAGCTTGTTAATCTTTGGTAATCTTTCATGTGATTGTTTGATTAAAGTTTACGTTATTTATACTTTAGGTATGTCTCTAGGTCGATTTTAACAGGCGAACAGAGAACCAGAGCCAGAGTTATAACTCTGGCTCTGGTTCTCTGTCCGACTGTAAAAAAAAAAACATCGAATGTAGATACGTTTTTTCACAGTCAATTTGACAGTGTGCAGATACAATGGGTGTTAGCTCGTTTGGTCTGAACCCACCTTTAAGCTTAAAACACAAGACGGGAGCGGCGCGGGAGCGGGGCGGGAGCGGGTCGGGCGCGGGAGTGCGGCGTTGTAATTCAAGGAATTATATGGATGTCAACACACAGAACGCGGGACGGGAGCGGGTCTGGCGCGGGCATAATAAGTTGTAATTCAAGGAGTTATTATTATATTATAATATAATTTGAATTATATTATACAACGTGCCGCTACAATGGCGACATTAATTTAACACACGGGTAGGGCTAGTGGCTAGTAATCATAAAAAAATTAATAAAATAAAATAATTGGTCAATTGAAAAATTCAAACAAACTAAATAATAAAAACATAATCAAAATTGAGGTCAAAAGATTCATTAATGAAGCTACCTACCAGCTGGCTTACGTTCTGTCGGCCGATTCTTTGTCGGCGGCATAATTGCTAAGAAATTGCGCGGCTGTCCTTCTATTTGCCTACATATGATCGGTGACCCCGGCAAATGACCTCTTCGCTACAGCTCTTTAAGTACAGGTTGCTCCAAGATTATTAGATAGAAAATTGTAAAAAAATCAGTAAATAATAACGTTTAATGAAATTAAAATATTTTCATTAAATGAATACGCAAAATCGTATACGTGTGTTAAATTAATGTCACCATTAAAGCTGCACGCTGTATAGTATTTGTTTTGTGATTAATTACAAAAAAATCTTCTGTTTGGCGATGGATCTCTGAATTATGAAGATTTTAAATATATCCGCGCCCGACCCGTTTCCGTCCCGCACCCGGCCCGACCCGCTCCCGCCCCGCGCCCGTTTTGTGTGTGTTTTGAGCTTTACCCCGCGTCCTATCCAAAAAGATCGTTCCGGCGAATATGCAATCGTCGCGTTTTTATGTTACTCATTTGTTCGGAAAACCGGAAGGCGCCCTCTGTCGACGCAACCATGTATTCGTGTTCGCCGAACAAAATTAACGCGACGATCGCACACTCGCGCGAATTCGCGTGGGTTAGGTTGCCAAGAGTATTGTTATGGTGATTGGGAGAATAGATGACGAGTTCAAGACCAAACAATCTGCTTAGCCTTTTCCCAACTTTATTGGGGTCGGCTTCCAGTCTAACCGTATGTACCTGAATACCAGTATTTGCGACTGCTTATCTGACCTCCACAACCCAGTAACTGGGTAATACGATACCTCTTGGCAAGACTGGTTGTCAGACTTCCGGGCTTCTGACGACCCGTAACGACTGTCAAAGATTTACAAATGACAGCCGGGACCAACGGCTTAACGAGCTTTTCGAAGCACGGAGGAGTCTCGGTATGTAAAGATGGTCACCCATCCATGGACTAACCCCGGCAAGCGTAGCTTAACCTGTTGGATAGACCCTTGCGGCTGTTATTACTTAGCCACGAGCTTTAAATGAGTACAAGACAATTAAGTCTATATTCAGGCTTATCATTAAATTATTGTGTAGGCAGTGGTTACCACATACAAGAAAACTTCTACTGTGTTTCCAAAACACTGTTCGATACTAACTCGAAACTACAAACATGCACTTGGCAAGTTCCAATAAGTTTCCAACGCATACATTTGCTATTAACTACACCTACTATCGGTTCAACCCATTTCGGTCGCCACTAATGGAGTGCACTTGTAGCGTCCCTACGAATGACGATGTTTATGTTAGATTGACGCAACTACTAACCTTGTCCATCATCATCATCAGACTGATGCAGTCTTTCGCTCGACATAGCCTTATCACACATTAAGGTATGACTTACACTAGTTGAGACAAAAGCTGTAATACTATACTGCTATACGACAGACATACATAGCTACTAACAAAATCTTTTTTCACTCGTCCACAAGCTCGTCAAGTTAGCGTCAAGTGTGCAAGGAACGGAGACTAGGCTCGAGCGTTTGTTCGACTCTCATGCTGGGGCCACACTAACGGTCAAAGTCAATGCCCATCATCGCCAGAAACAACGCGGTAATTATTCCGATAACTATAGGTACCTAAATATTCTATCAATAAATTTAAAAAATATTCAATATTTTAAGAGGTCGATACTTTTCGTGCCGACGGTACACGTCATTTTTTTAGGTGTTTTGACGACGTAGTGTCTGGTATTATTATTCGGGTTGAGTTGACATGGGCCCAATTGTCACTGACCCACATGAATGCCGATGTCGAATTCTCGCGATAAGTTTTGGCTACGCGATAATCAACGGCGTTTCCCGTTGGTGTGGCCCTATCATCAGACACGTTGAACAATCTGTGCCTCCTGTTACGATTATAGTTTATCACTATTGTTTATATATATTAAAACTCATATTATAAGTACACTTTGCAAACAAGCCTATTACAAATTAGAGGATTATATCCAAGATAAGAATGCTTGGAAACATGCTGGTCTTACTCCATAGGACAATATTGAAGTCTGGAAAAAATCAAACTGGTGGCTAATCTAGTTGTATAATTTATATGTATATCAAAGATTTTTACACACTCACGCACTGTCTTATTAGTATTACTTATAAAAATGATAGGAACATTGTGATATCGAATACTTTAACAATGTTTGTAAATATGTGAGCACCATGTATCTATTACATACTTAATTTATTTATTTGTCGTTGCTCCATTTTTAATTCTTTTTACCTATTGTTGGACAGTAATCGTATTCTAGGTGCAGCGTATTCACATTTAATTATATAATTGATGTATACAAAATATTGTAAAACATTTTTTTAAAGAGTAACGGTGGAGTTTCTTGACCGTTCTTCTCCATGCGAAAACTACTTTTTGGAAGGGGCAACTAGAATCAGTTCTATTTTTTTCTTTGCTTTGACGTTCAAAAGTGCCTTTAATGTGCCTATTTGAAATAAATTGTTTGACTTTGACTTTACCGGAGCAAAAAGATGGGACACTTCTTCGTGTTCATTAGAAGAAGAAGGCTTTAATCTAATAAGTCACTACAAAATAATAATTGTTATACCATACCATTACACCCTCGGAAATGCCAAACAAGATGCTCAATATTTGTTACAAGTTGTATATGGCACCGTATTCCTTTAATTAATTAAGCTTCGCGAATGGCCCACATTGGAGGGGAAGAAGCAATTATAGCAGCAGAACACAATGACATAACTATTACGTCTGCAATACTTCAAGGGGTTGGATTGTCGCGTTCTGTTTTATTGCCATCAATTACGATACTAGGTCTTGTATGGTAGCGGAGAAGGCTCAGATTATAGAAAGTTCTATACATAATTTAAGGCGGTATTAACTTGTATCAGGCAAAATACAATACACGTAGATAATTATATTTAGTAACCTATTCCGCTTACTATATTCCTCAAGAGTCATAAAAAAACCCTATAAGAAATCGACACGTGTTTCGTGTGTGTGCTGCTATCCAGCGCTCGGCGTGGCAACACGTCGTGTTCTGGTTTGCAACTGGTCAATCGTCATCTTGAGGATGCCTCGTTGAGAGGTGAAACACGTGTCGATTTCTTACTGGGTTTTTTATGACTCTTGAGGAATAGGTTATTAAATATATCTAGGTTTATTGTATTTTATAATGGATTTCCGCAAAGTCACGCCTGAATTAATTAACTATCTTGTATCGGCATCATTACAAGACTTTTTAGTCATAATATTATGGTGATAGATAGATGTCATTATTATCACCAAAGTTACACAAGTGGTCCTAGAATATAACAATGTCGGAATATTAACCTACGGCATATGATTTTAAGCGAAGACACCTTGAATCCAAGCCAAGACCTCACAATTCGCTGCCAAGTAACTTACTAGCCCGTCTGACCGCATTCTATGCGCTAGTTCAGCCATGCTCCTTCTACCAAAAATGGTTCTAAATCGTGTCAATTTGAACATAATTCACGAACCTCACTAATTAGAAACCCGGCTAACTTTGCAAACATTACACTCTGGAACTAATTTGTCACCTACGATAGCGCGATGACGGAACTTGTAATTTGATTATAGAGGCCTCGGCTGTCTGTCACAACATATCGTAACTTTGTTGTATTTAAAATTAAGTTTGTCAAACAAGAGTGAGTAAAGCATTAAAATTCAGGCTTGTTTTAAAAAAATTGTTTCGAACTTTTTCTGTGACCTTTAACGTGTTACTTTAATAGAAGCGTGTTACGTGGGTGTGATGAGTGAAAGCAGCTTTATTTTTTGCCAAAATCCCAATCCTAATCCTAACTATATTTTAAATGCGAAAGTGAGTTTGTTTGTTACGCTTTCACGCTGAACGGATTTGGAAAATGATGAAATCTGGCACATGGGTAGACCATGACATGGAATGGGACTTAGAATTCTTTTTGATCCCGGTAGTACGTTCCCGTGGGATAATTTCCGACTACCACGCGGGCGAAGCCGCGGGCGAAAGCTAGTAGTCTATAATAGGCAGATGTACCGTCGATACGAAAAGAAGGAGACGGGATACCTGTAACAAAACTGGGACCTTAAAACAGTCACTTTGTCAGAATCAGGAAAATATTATGAATCATCGTAAAATGTCACAAACTGACAATTCATAATATGATCCGCGTGCGATTCATATTACAAAATAAGTCATCTGTTTGACAGTTTCCTATGGAGATTCGTGAAATGGTCCACATAATACGAATTGCTTTTGTGTCAAATTATTGGAATTGCTAATGACAGCTGGAAATGAAATGCTCTTAGAGGAATTGGTAATGTGACCGTTTTAGACCCACTAGTGAAATGTAGGTGCACTAATACACTTCAACCTACCCTCTTGCGAATAACAAGCGTGATTTATAAATAAAAAAATAGTCTTTTATTGCAGGCAAAATACCCATATACAAAAATTTAAATAGAAAATAGTAAAAACAGCATAAAACATAAAAATCAATACATGGAGGTATGTATAGGTACCCCTAGTCTTCAATGAACAATAGTCCTTCGTCATTTTTTGTTCTCGCTTAGGTGAACAGAAAGCCAGTGCACAAATATTGGGCTTGCTAGGTTGCAAGAGACAACCCTCAAAATGCTGTTACTGGAGCGTCTCAAACTCTGCCAAAAAGACGCGACCCTCGACCTCATGATAGCGTAGAAATCCGGGACCCTCGCTTCGACAAACATGATTGAGGCACTGCAGCATCTTGGCAGTTTCATAAGGGTCCGGTAAGCATCATTGTACTGAACCCTTAATGAACTGTACATCTTTTTTGTTAAGTTGCACCAAAGTTGTTGCAAAAAGTTTATTATTAGGTTATCTTTGTCACAGATTGTTTCGGTGACCTTTTGGCGAAGCGTTAAGCCGCTATCAATTATTGCTGCCTACGTGACTCTCAGAAGTGTTATAACCGGCTTAACCTAGCAATGACATCTCCCAGATGGTTAGGTATATCGGATTGAATTGGTCTGGGGCTTGATAATCTCTTAATTGAAAGACGAATAAATGGTTTTTCGATAGCTTGCCATTGACACTCAGTTGAAAAAAAGGTTTGTATTGTATCTCGTATTGTCTATTGTATTTTATCGTCTAAAGTCGTTATCGTTAGACGATAAAATACAATAGACGTAGATATATTTAGTAACCTATTCCGCTTAAATATTCCTCAAGAGTCATAAAGAAACCCTGTAAGAAATCGAAACGATGGGCGCCGCTCTGGCGCTCGGCGTGGCAACACTTCGTGTTCGGGTTCGCGAAAGGTCAATCGTCATCCTGAGGATGCTTCGTTGAAAGGTGAAACATGTTTCGATTTATTCACAGGGTTTTTATTACTCTTGAGGAATAGTTAAACGAAATAGGTTACTACATATAATATCTACGTCTATTGTATTTTGTAATGGGTTTCCGCAAAGTGACGCCTGAATCAATTAACTACTTTAGACGTTTAGATTATACTTCGGTGTGACAACCACCCTTTACTTCCTTCGTTCATTGTTTTAAAAGATAACAGTTCACTTCAAACCATGATCAAAATGCCTGAAGATAGGAAATGTTGATTTCCTCCATTGAAAAGGGAAGTAAATCGTTGCTCAATTACCGTAGCAAAATGGATGGAAATTATTTGTTGCCGTGTTTTGAAGAGTTCCGCCAAGCTTCCCTACGGAAGCACAAATCATGTGATGTGATTTGTGAAAAAAAAATTTTTTTAAAACAAAATTTTGCGGCATGTATATAACAGCACCACTATCTTAAGAAACCCAAGCATATCTAAGCAATCTGCCTAGCCTTTTCCCAACTATGTTGGGGTTGGCTTCCAGTCTAACCGGATGCAGCTGAATACCAGTATTTTACATAGAGCGACTGCCTATCTGACCTCCACAACCCAGTAACTGAGTAATATTATACCCCTTCGTAAGACTGGTTGTCAGACTTTCTGGCTTCTGACGACCCGTAACGACTATCAAAGATCCACGAATGACAGCCGGGACCAACAGCTTAACTTTCCGAGGCACGGAGGAGGCTCGGTATGTAAAGATGGTCTCCCATCCACCGACCAACCCTGGCAAGCGGAGCTTAACCTAATGGATCGACCCGGTGCGGCTGTTATTACTTAGCCATGAGCTCCTCCTCCAAGCATAACTAAACACAACATGTTTATTACTTGGCTTTGGTATCTGTCAACTAACGGCTACAAAAATATCAAAATCCTTAAGCCACTGCCTCGTTGGTCTAGTGGTCGCAAGTAGTACTGCTGAGCATGAGGTCCTGAGTTCAATTCCCAGGTCGAGTAAAGTGGTTTACTAGGTTTTTCCTTCAGGGGTTTTTTCGTAGCAGCCTTGAGTCTGAATTTGTGCCCGTTTGATGGCAATAGGCTCGCCATCTATCACATGGGACATAAGCATGAAAGTGTACCATTAGGTGTGCCTCTGCCTTAACATTCGGAGAATACAGGCGTGATGTACTGTTATACTTTTCGATATCTAACCAGTTTTTATAGAAACAGAAGCTTTAGGCAATCTGAGAAAATCGACCGATGAAACACAAACAAAAGATGAATGAAGGAAAAAGATAATAATACCGGAAAGATATGAACGATTGTATCGCGAATCATTCGAGGATCACTTCCTGTTTGGTTGCCGAACAAAGCCCTATATTGAGACAAATATTTTGAACAATGAGATGTAGTCCTTACAGAAAGGTGAAGTATTTTGTAAGAAGGTAAATTGGTTTTCATAAAGAATTGGCTTTAAAGTTATTGACTATGGGTGCTTTCCAAAAATGTCAAAAATATATTTTAAACGCTAGATTATTCGTAATGTTTGTACAGCATATCAAAGGTATTGAATCTAAGACTAGATGTACGAAATCCTGACTATAATATCTATAGGTACTGTCCAATTATTGGGATACTGAGGTAATAGGTATTATGAGGTCCAGCCGAGAGAATGCGTTCCTGAGACCTGTCAGTTGAACAATTTTTAATAGCAATAAGGATCAAATCCGCAAAACACATATTCGCTAGTATGAAACTGACAGATGTCAAAAACGCATTCTCTCGAAGCACGGACTGTAATTTGGTTACACCAAAAGTTCTGCCTAGTCTATCTATAGTTGACGAGAAGCTGAAGACTGGCATCAAGGACTATTGCGAAAACTATCGAAAGTGGGGGCGATATCGTCACTCTAGAGTGTCACTGAATACGATGACACTCAACCTAGGGCCCTCTTTGATCAAACGCTTTCTCCTTGTGTCGGTGCCGACGTCGTTCTCTTTATAGTTGAGGGTAGTCGTATCATATCTATTGATCATCAGCTTTATGTATTTATTTAAGTGTATGTTAATTTTCTTGCGTATATGTGTAGGTAGGTATATTTAATATTTTAGTTAAGACTTCGCATAATCATGTTTTTCTCTTCTTGTTCTCACACACTATTGTCTACATTTCTTTCTCATTTCTCCTTTCGCAGGTCTGCTGGAAGAAATTTCTTAAGAAATAAGCAGTACCTTTGTACTCATATTATAATTATTTCGTAGCTCTATGTATTTTACTGTGTGTACATAAATAATAAAATAAATAAATCATCGTCATTTTCTGTGGATGCTGCCTTGATATACCTTTTCAAATGTTACAATACACCCTTTCTTCTCGTACGTATCTTTCATTTCATCTCAGATTTTTTTTTTTAATGAATGGGAATATAATAATATAAGAATACTCTTTATTATAACCTACACCATAAAAATTACAGATATAAATGTACAAAAAAAAAACCTTCCTTTCATATAGGTTACCTTTTATTGCATTTTCGCTTTTTCCAACAAACACCAGCTTACATAATATTGTCAATACGCTACGCTGACTCATTCTAATTCTAATCGAAATGCCCTGTCTCCTGTGATACAGTTCTTTAACAGGATACAGGTGATCTTTTCCACTAAAGCTAAGTACTGTAATGTATTGCATTCATTTTTTTATTATATATATTTTTTTATAAATGTAGGAATTAAAGTTAGGTCCTTAAGATGGTCAAAGGTACAGTTCTGTGATCTTGTATTGGTAAGGTGATTCCTATTATTCATAATCTTCTTGCGGTTTGAGAATGATCATAGCCTTAAATATTTCTAGTAGGTATTATACAAAAATATGGTTCTGAATCGACATATTCATTTTCCCCAAAAGCAAAAACAAGGAATATACATAATAATTTCAATTTTAAATAAAGCAGTCCACCGAAATTGCTACTTATTAGTTAAAGTGGGAGTTTCTGTTTCGTGAATCAACATCTGCGCGAACGAAAATTCGTATTATGAGGAAATAGCTTCTTGAAAAACGACTTCAATGTAAACTCATTTCTGTTCTATTACATAAAGGTACTGGTATTTTCCTTAAAGGTTATAAAAGACTCATAAATTATAATCGTTCAAAAGTTGCCAGAAATGGGACTTAATTGCTTATTAGTCAAAAGTGGGGAGATATTGGATTTAAATGGCCTGACCCCTTGGTTTTTTATAGCCTTTATAAGTTTATCTGTTGTCCAGGATTATTATAAATTGGTAAACTCCGCAGAAGCGATGGGCATCGTAAAAACACGATAAAATAAAAAATAAAAATATTTTATCTTTTTTTTTTGAGGTGAACTACCTCTGTTAAGTGATGTTACTTGTAGCATGACTTGAAAAAAACTGTTTCATGGTCGATGACCCCAGAAAAAAACATCAGATTATTTTTTTGTTTTACCACGTTTATAAGATAATTACACATCGCGTCAGCTGAGTTTAGCTATTCAATTTAAAATAACCCTGTAAAAGTAAGTATGGCTGTCGTTATTTGGTGCTTCTGACATGCGATTAAACGGAAGATCCTAAATCCTTCCCGGAAGACCTATCAGGGAGTTGATTAGCTTTCTAGAAACCGGAGATAACTAAGATTAGATTGATTCTGAACCCAAACGACACCGGTTAAATTGATTGGATGTTATAAGCGGAAATCAAGTCCTTATTACATAATATTTTAGCCGATAGTTGTTAAATACCCTGAATTACATTCCTGAGTATTTATTACTACATAAATACTAAATTACCGATGTGGTGTGAACAGAATTAATGTTTGCCTACTGTCCTATATGCATTGTGGCTACCCTCAAATATTTATGTGTGTGGGTTTAACTGTATACATCTACCTATATTCACAATGTAAGCACATGCTACATGATTCAAATGTAATTTATCAGTTTGTGATTACAAAAAAGATAGCTGGTGTAGGTGTAACTTAGGTAGTAGGTACCTAACTACCTAAGTTTAAAAAAAAAAAACTTATTAGTAGTTATTTTATCGTACCTAGTAGTTGTAAATCATGTCTGCACTAACGATGTGTGTTTTGCAATCGGTGCACATTTTTTTAACTTTTTCATTTAATTTTAATTAGAATTTGCAACTCTCTTCTATATAGCGTGTCGATGGCAATCTAAATAGACTGGCGTGATCGTCAGCGGAGGGGCTTGTGGCTAAGAAATAACAACCGCACGGGTCGATCAAACAGGTTAAGCTACGCTTGCCGCGGTTGGTCCGTGGATGGGTGACCACCTTTATATACCAAGACCCCTCCGTGCCTTGGAAAGCACGTTAAGCCGTTGGTCCCGGCTGTCATTTGTAGATCTTTGACAGTTGTTACGGGTCGTCAGAAACCGAAAGTCTGACAACCAGTCTTACCAAGGGGTATCGTGTTACCCAGTAACTGGGTTGTGGAGGTCAGATAGGCAGTCGCTCCTTGCAAAATACTGGTATTCAGCTGCATCCGGTTAGACTGGAAGCCGACCCCAACATAGTTGGGAAAAGGCTAGGCAGACCGCTTAAGTGAAAAGGTCGTTTGTACGGAGAAAGGTTTCTGTTCCATAAGTAAACAATCAACCAAAAGGAAACTCCGGATGACTGTCCTAAAACATCTTGATTTACCCTACGCTTGATTCAGCAATTTAAACTAAGTGAAATGTGATGTAACACAAATGAAAAAGCGCTGTCCTTATAACTCAGTGGGCTCTTTGGAAACAGCCACAAAAGGAGATGAAAAAATAAAAGGCCTATTTACACTCGTGCATAGGTTTTTATTTGAGCAGTCGGTCGCCCTAAAAAGTATCAACGAGTACAATGACATGAAAATCCGCGTTATATATTGATGCGGGGAAAAACGTTGTGGATAAAATGTGGTTTTGAGTTTGGTGAGCTGTATGGATGAGTTAGTGAAATGGAGGGTTAAGTGGTGAATTTTATTAACAAGTATAGTCTTCTTCCATTAGCCTTTGAGAGGTACAATTTCAATTGAAAAGTCGAGTGGAATACGAGGTCCCATTTCGATCATATTATAAACTAATTCAAAGTGAAGTCAAAGTTTTTATTGGTTAAAAATAGGTGTAAAAATAGAGGAGCTCGTGACTAAGTAATAACAGCCGCACGGGTCGATCCATCAGCTTAAGCTACGGTTGCTGGGGTTGATCCATGGATGGGTGACCATCTTTACATACCGGAGACTCCTCCATGCCTCGGAAAACACGTTAAGCCATTGGTACCGGCTGTCATTCCTGGATCTTTGACAGTCGTTACGGGTCGTGAGAAGCCCGAAAGTCTAACAACCAGTCTTACCAAGGGGTATCGTATTACACAGTTACTGGGTTGTGGAGGTCAGAGAGGCAGTCGCTCCATGTAAAATAATGGTATTTAGCTGTATCCGGTTATACTGGAAGCCGACCCCAACATAGTTGGGAAAAGGCTAGGCAGATTTTTTGAGGTGTAAAAATAGGTGTTATAAATGAAATCGGTATAGAGATCTCTATATAAATTGTTTGTTATTAATATTGGCCCATTTTCATATAGATAATATTTTCAGAAAATCCTATTAGGTACTAACTTGTTTCTTGAACGAAATCACCACGTTACATGGTTAAGATAATGTCAAAGTCAAAGTCAAATCATTTATTTCAAATAGTCACATTAAAGGCACTTTTGAACGTCAAAAAAACTAAGAAATAGAACTGATTCTAGTTGCCCCTTCCAAAAGGTAGTTTTCGTATGGAGAAGAATGGGCAAGAAACTCCACTGTTACTCTTTTTAAAAAATGGTTTACAATATTTTGTATACATCAATAATAATTACATGTGAATACTTTGCACCTAGAATACGATTACTTTACCACAAATTGTAAAAAGAATTAAAAATGGAGCAATGACAAATAAATTGATTAATAAAATTATGTGATAGATACATGGTGCTCACACATTTACAAACATTGTAAAAGTAGGTACCTATATTGTATAGGTACCTACTTTTACAATGTATCACAATATTCCTAACATTTTTACATTACAAATAATACTAATAAGACAGTGTGTGAGTTTAAGTAATCACAAAATGTGTAAAAATCTATGATATACAAATAGAGTAAATTAATATTGTCCTATGGAGCAAGACCAGCATGTATCCATGCATTCTTATCCTGGATATAATCCTCTAATTTGTAATAGGCTTGTTTACAAAGTGTACTTTTAATATGGGTTTTAAATTTTCTTTCATTTAATTGCAATATATCACAAGGTATTTTAGATGATAAAAGATGTTTCTACTTTAGCTAATCTGAAAAATGGTTGATCTATTTTGTCTTTATTTCTAGTATTAAAATTATGTCTATCACTTATTTTATTAAAGAGATTTAGATTTTTTCTAACATACATAATATTCTCATAAATGAATTGGCAAGGTATCGTCATAATATTAATCCTTTTAAATAGTTCCCTGAGAGATTCGCGGCGACATAGATTATAAATGGCTCTGACAGCTCTTTTTTGTAAAATAAAGATAGATTCAATGTCAGCAGCCCGACCCCACAGTAAAATGCCATACGACATAATGCTTTGGAAGTAACTGAAATAGACCAAACGCGCGGTTTCTACATCTGTTAACTGTCTTATCTTTCTAACAGCATAAGCGGCCGAGCTTGTCAACATCTAACTAGGCACAGAGAAATTGAAGTCTCTTTATCTCAACTCTGGAAGTAAATGTGTTGTTATTTTCACTCCTTGTCGTTTATAGAACATCACAAGAATACTTCCTAAATAATGAGATCAATTTTGATACGGAAGCGAAGTATATAAGCATATTACCTCGCAGGGTCTCAAATAAATTATTTTCTCATATAGCCATTTGAATTATATGCGTATTATGAAGAAAGTCTTTGTTACTGAATTACTCGACATGACAGTTTTCACTTTGAATTTTGCCAGAGACAAAGTTTGTTTTTTTGGAAACTTCTAACCGTAAGCTTTAAAATTTAAAATTCTGGTTCTTCTAGCTTTTAAAGTTTCAAAGGCAGCATTTTAACAAGTTGACCGTCTCTAAGTTTAAGATAATCGTTAAAAAATAACTTTCAGTAATCTGACGACAGATGATGTCTTAAAAGTTTCGCTTTTTTAGAGAAAATTATTAATAATTAAGTATATTTTTGATTACTAGCTACTGCCCGCGGCATCACCCGCGTGGACCCTAATTTTTCTAAAATAAAAACTTTACCTTAGGGTTTTCTTTAGCAGATACCTGCCAGTGAAAGTCCCGTCAAAATCGGTCCAGCCATTTCGGAGATTGGCCGGAACGAACAGACAGACAGATGAACTGTTGTGACAGAACTGTTTTTTGACATCAAACAGACACATCAATTTTATTTATTTGTATATGTATATAATTAATTAATTATAGATTGATATTGAGATACTTTAGTTAATAAAATAGGCTCATTTTGCCTATTTTATTAACTAAAGAAAACTTGTCTACAGGTGAAGAGTATAATCACGATCACGTTAGTTACCACCACGTCTGAATTTTACAAGCCATTCAATGATAATATCCCCGGATTCTCTGTTTGCTAGCATTTCTTGCTTAAACAGCTTTGTTTATTGATAAAAGGAAATATAGATCGGCCTGTTTATGTTGCTGCTCTCACGGGAAAGAAATAGGGAAGCGAAATGTCGATACGCATATTAAAATTCTATTGCTTCGAAAGCACCAGTGTAGCGATAAAATGATCGCTACGTTTTAATGTAGGTTCTGTACCAATTTGTTTTTCTTTCTTTGAACTAAGTAATCTAGTTTGTTTAATTTATTTTCATCCACCAGTTTTATTAGAAATTGTAATTGATTTTTATTGGAGTTTTTTTAATAATCATACAACATCCCAGGGGGCTTAAAACAGTCACTTGGCAGAATCATGATAGGATAAATATTATGAATCATCGTAAAATGTCACAAACTGACAATTCATATGTTCTGCGTGCGATTCATATTAAAAACATCTGTTTGACAGTTTTCTATGGAGATTCGTAAAATGGTCCACATAATATTTTAAGCTTTTGTGTCAAATTAGAGGATTTGCTAATGACAGCTGGAAATTCAGGAAATGAAATGCTTTTAGAAGAATTGCTAATGTGACCGTTTTAGGCCGTTTTCGGATGCTCCGAATGGCACGAGAACAAAAAATATAATTAATACTAACTGCACAAAATGAGGAAAAGTTGGTAAAGGGCTACGTAACCTGCCACACGAAAGAGGCAAAAAAAAAAATCTTTCACTCAAACAAACAAAACACACGTGAAAGCTTCTAAAAATAAACTCGTGAATTAGTAACTCTGCTTTGAAAACATTAAAGCCAATAGAGAACAATGCGTCAACTTTTTAAAAGCTCTGACGTCACCGTTTCTGAAATGGTCCGACGACCATTCTCGCTGTGCCAAGGGTGGCTGGCGAACCGGAAATTATTACGTCATTAATTTCACACTCCCTGCTCCCAGGATAATCTGTATTTTTTTAAACAATGTAGGTCAGGCTACTATTTAAGGTGATATAATCCTCGCGAAAGATTTTCTATTGGGCAGTGTAGAGAAATATCCAAAAACCTGGGCTTCACATTCTGGTTAAAATTGTTTATTGAATAACATAGTTTGGAACAAACCTAGTACACTTATTTCAACCAAATGTTTCAAACTTCTTCATCATAGTTTACAAGTGAAGCTAATAAAAGCGTGTAGGGCAGGTTTATTATGCCCTACCACCAGCTCTTACAGCAGTATTATTTTACTTCAGTATAGGAAAGAGGTGAAGCTTTAAAGGACATGTAGTTTTCTCTTTCCCCCACTGAGTAAGATTAAAATAATACTGTTGTAAGCGGTGGGTAGGCCCTGATCTTCATTTTGAAAATTAATTTGCCTTGTAGGTTTTTTTTTATTTTTGGGACAATTATTAATAAAATAGCAGTGCTAGCCTAGTGATTTGACAGTCAGACTGCCAAGTCATAGGTCTCGAGTTCGAACCCAAGCCTTCGGACTTTTCGGATTCATGTGCAAATTGTATAGTTACCTATTACTTGCTTCAAAAACAGTCAAGGAAAACATCGTGAATTCATGAGGAAACCACCGATGCCTGAGTGATATTTAATCTCGACGGCATCATGTGAAGCCATGTCAGACGCAAGAAGAAAAACAAGAATAAAGTATAATAGTCATGCTTATTGCTTATTTATTGGTATTCTACGTCCACGTAGCAACAGATAAAATATTATGCTCAGATCAATTTATATTTTGGCCAATTATTGAAATAACAGGCGTGTTCCATATGTGTTTCCATACGTGCGTGGGATACATTATTACCTCAGACCCTGCAGTATAATGCCTTCAGAGGGCTTCATTAGACAACCCTTGCGGTATCGCGGTTTAATGGCGAAACGGGGATATTTGTGGAATTATTTAAGCTATGCGAATGTAAAACATTTAATTATTTTCTACGTGAAAATTAAATTTATAAGCGGCTTATGGGGCGGGTCTACATTATTTTAATGAATTTATGGTTTAGATAAGTGTTGGGATCCAATTGAATTGTTTAGGGATATTCGCTAACCTGCGGTTGGCGCAAATTGGTTTGGAGTAATAACCGTTTTGACCGAAGGAATTATCAGAATTATCATTTCCCGTAGAATTCACATTTATAGTCTAGTGATCTTTCGTGTCAATCCTATTATTCCTATTCTAATTAATTTCATCCTATTTATTACGTAATCAGCATAAATTTTATATAAAGATAAAATTAGACACCAATGCTAGGTGTACCACTACTTGTGGTACACCTCTGTCTAACCCTTTGGGAATACAGGCGTGATGTTATGTTATGACCCCATATTCAAAATTCATTTAACGTCCTTTTTTGGGTCACAGAAATTCATATGTGTACCAAATATCAACTAAATTGGTCCAGTAAATTCGGAGCAAATTGGCTGTGACAGACGGTCATACGATGTTCAGCATTTCACGTCCGTACATGTGTCGTAAATATGGGTTGGTTAAATGCCCAAAGAATTGTCTAACACCAGCATCAATTCACAATTCACTTACCGCAGACTGATATGCTTGTAAAATGATTACAATATAGTCATGGCAAAGCCAAGTCAGATAACTCCTAGGTAGCCTAGTTTCCGCAACCAGACTATATCAGTTAATACAATGTAGGTAAGTACCTACGTAGGTTTAACCAAGACGTGTGACTGTAGCTAAGTTTGATTGACATCACGGAGTGTGGCTATGACTTGGAATTGGTTAACGTGGCTGGTAGATAAGGCTGTGTATACAGAACAGCAGCGCGTATAGTATGTAGCTTTTATTTGCAACGGCTACGGTCTGTACCAACGCGTTAGTTATGTAAACTCACAGACGAGGTCCTAGATTCATAAATTTTCAGCAAATTACGACAGCAGCCTTTCGGCTCTTATCTAATTACCAGAAAACCATGTTTATCAGTTATTTAGCCTAAACACCTTTTAAACATGACATTTCTCTATGGAGTTTGACATAAAACTGACATTAAATACGGGTTGAAAAAGTGTCAAATTTTTTGTGGTAAGGCACTTAGAGTTCTGCTTGATAACGGGATAGGGCATTAAGGACATTATGAAGATAGAGAGGTCATGCCTTTTTCTCAGCTAACAAAAGGCTCTAGGATCTCCAACAGAACGCATCCTCACAACTTTTGCATTTCTGGTCCAAACGCGCATCCTTAAATACTTCTAACACGTCTCGAGGCGTGAGGGTGACTCTATAGAGCGCTGTGTCATGCAGGGTAAAGTCGATGGCACTAGACCACGCGGACGCTCATGAGATGGACTAACCAAATTAAATCCGCAGTGGGCGATCATTTGTATGAGTGACTTAAAACACCAAAAATCGGAGTAGACGGCGAGAAATCGTGAGGAGAATCACATCAGCCCCTGGACAGGAAACTACATGAAGACCACGACCGCTCTGACAAGAGTGCTATGAAGAAGAAGAATATGGCATAACCCGTAATAATACGTTTTTATTATTTCACTAACGATGTATGGAAAAAACGTACCATATTTTACCACCGTACGTTCCAACTTGTATGAGGTCATTTAAAGAAATAGCTTCGTTATAGTTGGTACCTGCCTGTTTGTATTTATGAACCGTTTTATTCTTACTGTTATTTGCACTCGTTAGGTGCTAGGTTAGCGTGGGTGTTGGGTTTGTGACATAAATGGTTTATCTATAGGTACTTAATATTATAAAGTGATTAAATTTGTGAGTTTGTATGTAGAGGGTAATCTTTGGAACTACTCTAATCCGATTCCGAAAATTCTTTCACTAAAGTAAAAAGTAAGAAAAAAAAAAGATACAGAAAAAAAAACTTTTTACAAAAAAAAAACCGTTATTTTTCACTTTTTAGTAGTGGTACCTACCCTACATAAATTCGAATACTGATGAAAATAACAGTGAAGGAGTAAATGAAAACATCGTCTAGATAAACTAAGTGGGAAAAATACGTAATATTGACGCTAACTCAAAACCTACCCAGGCAAAGTTAATAAAATTTATATGGGACCACCTCGAAAGCATGAACTACCATACAAAAAAAGAATCATCAAAATCGATTCATAATTGGCGGAGTAATCGCGTAACAAACATAAAAAAATAAAAAAAACATACTGACGAATTTAGAACCTCCTGAAGAAGTCGGTTAAAAATTGAATAAATGGGAAGCTTAAGTATTTTGTCGAGTGTCATCCATACTAATATTATAAATTCGAAAGTAACTCTGTCTGTCTGTCTGTATGTTACCTTTTCACGCTTAAACCACTGAACGGATTTCAATAAAATTTGGCAAGGAGATAGATGGATCTTTTTTTTTACGCAGGCGAAGCCGCGGGCGTAATCTAGTATGATATATTTTATGTGAAGAAATTTCACACGGATGAAGTCGCAGGCTGAAGCTAGTATGAAAAAAATTCTTTGAGTTTGAGTTTGAATGATCTGCATTTAGATTCCCCAAGTTCCACTGGCTCACTTTATCATACAAACCTCACATGCACACAAACAACCAATCAGTGTTCGCCAATATCCATTAAAGTAGAAAGAATAACACGGAACACAAATAAAACCTTTTACAAACAGACATACATATACAATTGTTTAATCTGGCTGCAGTTCTAACGAGCCGCCAGTTAAAGGTTGCCATGGCAATCGTTCTAATTGCGTATCGACCTATTGTGTGCGTAGCGTCAAAGGGTTACGAGTGCTTGAGTTAGGATTTATCTCTAACGACATGGTGTAAAAAGACTCATTCTGAACATCGTCATCATGAGCATTCTCTGTCCCTTATCCAAATTTATTTAGGGTCAGCGCAAATATATATTTTTTATAAAATTCTCTATTAGCCGTCGGCCTGATAGTCACCCTATGGCTACGCATTCTGTTCATCAACTTATTAAAACTGTACAAAATAATAATTGCTGGGAACGACAAAACGACTTGTAATTTTTGGTGAGAAAAATCGCTGTTTACGGTATCGTGCAATGTAACGCACGCAAAACCTTGTGCATATGGGTGCATGAAACGATACAGGAGTATTAAAATTTAAGTCATAACATAAAAAAATGTTTTCGCAACAAAAATTCTCCGTAACCAGAAGATTCTCAGGTTTGGTTCAGTACAAACAAATTATCGCAATTGCAAGAAGAACAAGTCACTATCGGCTTCGTTAAGCATATATTTATTTATTTATCAATAATTAGCAGTCACTGAGCACTTCTTTTCGTTTCTTGGCCATCTTCACCCATCTTTTACCAGCAACGTTACAGTACGACACAACGTAGTTGTAGCATCGGCAAAATGCGTAAAACTGATCACAATCCGAACAGAGTGTCTTCAACATCTCCACTTTTTATTACGGCTTTAGTTGAAAATGATCTTTACGCAAACGCATCAACTTGTAAAGTCATTTAGCCAAATACATTCATAAAATTGAAGCGAATGAATGCAAATTTTCAAATCTAAGTTGTGCCGTACTGTACCCTCTGTTATTGAAAACTGCTGCCAGTCTTACCGGATGCAGCTGAATAGTCGGTAGTCCGGCCTGGTTCTTGTAACATTATAAATAAAACCCAAATTCCTACTAATCTTCATCGAGGCATCGAAAATCGGTCGAATTTTCCCATCTAGAAATAATACTGTACTAAACATTTGTACTTAACTGCCGTCGTCTTTTCGCTACGATTCTACATAAAAGTGACAAGCTGTTAATTCCCTTGGCAAAGCCCGCCATTGAAATTATTAGCATACCGAAGGGTGCTTGGTACCCTCTTTTTACGACAAGGCGGGCTAAAATATCTAAATACTTAGATAACTGCGAGTACCGAATTAGTAGTCGTGTTTCTCTTTTAAGAGAGTGGGTTGTTTTTCATTATTTTTAGTGCTCTTTTTTTTCCCATTTTGTGCTCGCATCTTCTACTTTACTGCCTGTGTACAGCATTAAAATTATTTATTTATTTATTTTAAAGGTACCAACAACGACCTGTTCAACGACCTGTTCACTGGAAACATTAATAAATTTAAAAAAATATATATGCATTGAGTTATGGTGAACTAGTTACTTACAGGCGTACACAGCACTTACATAATAAAGACTAGACACTAGGCAGCATTATATAGATACCTACGTACACCTCTGCCTATCCCTTCCGGGAATACAGTCGTGATGTTCTGTGAGTGTGTGTGAGTGCTAGTCTAATATTTATTTTGCTTGAACCACTTTGCAAGAGTGAGTCTTTATAAGTTTTCATACTTAAGTCACCGCATAAGTCGACCGCGTGACTTTTTGTCCGGACTTAGGGAATAAGTAATAACTTCCGAACTACTAAAGGCACTCTGATTTAAGTGCGTAGTTTCATGGTCTATTTTTTAAAACTAAAAAGATATTAATATTAATATGATGCGTAAGACCTGTAGTGGTATTCTGTAACAGTCTCACCGTGGAGACTTATGTGAAGTGAGCTTAAAGTGAGGTGAGGTATCACTCCACCTGACGCTAGGGATTGACAGCTCACTTCACAAAAGTTTTCACGTTGAGGTGTTTACAGAATAGACCGGTAGATGTATGAACGTAAACGAGGCAAAAGGAGTATTTAAGGGTCGTAGCAGGTGGTGGTAGGTAGTTTCTGACTAACCCCATGGGAAGAAAAGCGTGAGTTTATGTATGTATAATACAATCGTAAAAGTGTTCTCTTAATCAGTGTTCGAATTATATAACGTACGAAAATATTTCATAAATCACGTCATGAAATAAATTCTGAATAGATCATGATGTCAATGAAAATCCCAGCACAATCTAAAATTATTTATTTCGTTTTAGAAGTAACTAGCAATAAGTAAACTTATGAAACCTGCATTACGAGTTTTTTTTACATAACATTCACTTAGCATGAATTCACCAATTATGAAAATGCTCGCTTTTTATCCCAATATAAAATATTGAATTATAGTGTCCCCAGAATTTCAACATGCCGCTATTCACTCGATTTTAATCGGCATTTTGGGAACGTATCTACCCTTTGTATAGAATATAGAATAAATATGAAACTGTATTCTGAAACTAGCGTTAATAATTTCCAATGAAACTGCTGTATAAAATCCATGAAATACTGTTGATATTTTGTGGTCGCTTTACTGAGAATTTTTATCAAAGTAAAAATATACGATACAAATATTTAAACAGTCGAATTCGCCAAAACAAAATGGAGTCTTTACACAAGTTAATTAAAAATGGAACATTATTTTATAAAGAGTTGAATTCGAAGAAATAATAAATTGAATAAAAGCAGACTCTCTGATTTAAAATTTCTTATTGTGATCTCTGTGTCAGTCAACGCGGAAATTGTGTATTGTAAACACATCTGGTAAAAGGGCCTTATAAATGTTTCACATATAGGTGTTGGAGTTGGGAGCTTTCCTATTCAAAGTAGTGAATATACTAAAAAAAAAGATTTAAAAAAATCACGAAGATACCTTGCATGCAATCATTCTGATTTTTTTTCTGATTATTCTACAAGCAAAATTACTGACTTATTGTTTTATGTTTTTTGTCCAATCAATACATTTTTGTTTAATAGATTTTCGCTTCATATTTTGCAATTAATTACCAGCAGATACCGCAGCGTCATAGCGCTTCCCTTTCTTCTCATGCAGTCCGACAGTGACGGCGCTTTAGCTGTTGTCAGCCTCTTAAATATGAATAGTTGAGCTACTTTCACTTAGAAAAGACGTTGCGTGTTTCCATGTCACGATGCACATCAAATTCGCTGACTATGTCACCGGCTTGACACCTTTTCCGACTTAAAAAGGCAAAATTAGGAACAAGATTTCGCTTTCCTTTTTCTGAAAAAGCAACATTCATTTTTAAAAGCGTATCTAGAGGCTTGTTGGTAGACAAACGTCTCTTTATTTCCGTTACGATTGACTTGGCACGAATTTTAGAAGCTTTTCCTTGTGTGACTTCATGTTTTTGTATGTTTTTGAAGTTCATATTTGGCGTTGTATTGTTAGAAAGTTTTGTCATAAATGTCACATCTATACATCATGGTTTTATGCTTCTACCATTGAAATTATTTGTTTATTTTTATTCCACAATTGCATGAATTAAAAATTATCAAAGTATCGTAAAGTAATTGTTAGCAAGCCATAAGACAATTCCACCCATGGTATTTAAAAATCTCTTATAAGTCATATAATACGGTATCCACATTAAAATTATGGCTTGGGGTTGTTAAGCTTATTCAGCCTATACTGTTCCCACTGCTGAGGGACAGGCCTGCACTACGTAATACACGATCAATCACAATCTAAATCGGTTTGAAACAAATTGCTAATCCATTGCTTACTAAGTTCGAAAAAAAATCTGCTCCACAACGTAAATACCGCAATGAATGATGTTGAACTGTCAAAATAAAACAGATTAGTCTTAAGTGGTTACGACAATAAGTTACGCAATTAGATAGCTGTTCTGTGTAAGAGTGGGTCGTAATCGACCTCGCGGGTCCAGTTAGGGTTGGTGGATGTCACATATCTTTTATTTTTTGTTCTAAGTCATGCGGTTTCCGGACAATGTTTTCCTTTACCTTTGAGGTAGTTTATCTAATAAAAATGGTTTCACCGTTTTATACCACTTCGCTTCGTCTCATTTCTAAACATCACAAATATCTATAAAACATAAGTAAAAATCTTTTTAAAAACAAGCTTTTAATTAACTAAAAAGGATTTTCCCATGGCCACCTTCCGGCTCCATTGGTGATGAACACCACCTAGTGTCAAAGTACTTGTGCTATCTCGTTTGATTGAGGAGTTCCTATGCCCAACTTCCGGCTCCATCATCAGACCAGTACCATGGTATGATTTTTGCAAAATGTCTCGGTAGTTATATAAGTATGCTAAGTTTCACCTCGATCGGATGCCAGGAAGTGCTTGAAAAATGGATGACAATTGAAGTAACCGGAATGTTCGTATGTGTTACGAACAGAGCAAGCTAATATTATAAAGCTTGTAAAAACAACCTGGAGATGCATAACAATAGATCGTTGTGAAAATCTATTTTAAAACACGCTAACTTTTGACGTCTACATAGTACGGCCTTTGAGCTACTTCTCAGTTTCTTTCTCAGAAGCCTGAAGGCAACTCAGTAACTCCGGCAGTTTGTAGTTATTTAGCTAAGAGCTGTTTTATCGCAACCCGTCACAGGCTATAAATACTTACCCTACTTTTATCACAAGTTTCAGTCAATGGAGTATCGTCACAAACAGTTCTTGTTAGATTGATCGAACATAGAAAAATATATTGCTAGATAGTTTGGAAATTGTGATATATCTGGGCTGTTTCCAGGTAATGTTAGCAATATGACAAATAAAGTAGATAATATATGAAAGATTATTGATACCTGACTCAGTATTATTAGCTACTCAATGCGAGTATATTTTTTTTTTGGAAACCACTCGTTTTTATTACAATAGAAGCATAATATATAAATATTTTTCTCATTTCTCTTGTATCAATTTGTCGAAAGAGCAAAGAAGTTTGACGTCGATTCCGGGACTCAAACCATCGATCAAAAATATTACCACTGGAAGGAGAAGTTCTTTATGACTTAATCATCTTTCTGAAAACACTGAGTCAGCGAAGATTACCTTCGAATAAACCGATGCTAGTGGTTCTTTTACAACTCGCGTTTGTGTCCTATGCAGTGGCAGTCATCGACTATATGACACTTCGTTTTACCTAGCTAAATCTGTAAAACATAAATGCCGTATTGTACATTGCTGTATTGCAAACCTCGTAGTCATAAAATGACTGAACTTAACTACGGTTTATTTTCGTTAGTATGTTATAGTTTACCGAGTCAATCAATCTGCCTAGCCTGTTCCCAACTATATTGGGGTCGGCTTCCAGTCTAACCGGATGCAGCTGAATACCAGTATTTTACATGGAGCGACTGCCTATCTGACCTCCATAACCCAGTAACTGGGTAATACGATGCCCCTTGGTGAGACTGGTTGTCAGACTTTCGGGCTTCTGACGACCCCTAACGACTTTCAAAGATGCACGAATGACAGCCGGGTTCAACGGCTTAACGTGCTTTCCGAGACACGGAGGAGTCTCGGTATATAAAGATGGTCACCCATCCACGGATCAACCCCGGCAAGCGTAGCTTAACCTGAAGGATCGTCCCGTGCGGCTGTTATTACTTAGCCACGAGCTCCTCTCACGTAATAGTTTACCGAGTGTTTTAATAAATTAAATCATTTTCATATCAAACTATCTGACGGTTGGTAAGCAAAGGTTGGCGTCGGTAAAATTGTATCGTGTCTTTGTCTAATAAGTAATTTTGCTATTTCATAACAGTTACACACTAATCATAGTTTTTCTATGAAATTTCTTCTGATAGCGTCACTATATACACGTATTCGGTTCATCCAATACCCTAGCCACCACTCATATCTACAATAGACTCTGAAGCAACAGTCTTAGCTACCTAGTTACTTCAGTTTGGTCAGCTGCAATCCCAGTATTTATGTAACCACTTTGGTTAGTTCTCATGTACTCACTTTAATATATTACTACAAACTAAAGTGGTTGCATTGGGAACATTAATACATTCACAAAGTTTGGCTGGAACTCGTCTTGTTGACCGGTCAGTGCCTTCACTATGCGAGATTTTAACTCATGTAAAATGCAAGTTACATTTCAAATATAGCATTTAAGGCGGTACCCTGAGCAAAATAAACTTGAGCATTCGTTCCCTCTTTGAAGACTGAAAATCCCCTTGAGTTACAGTAGTGAATACGCCCAGATTTTAGAATAAAATCAAACATTGGACTTTTGAAAAAAACAAAGTTATAAAATGTTCATTATTTTTATTTTTTGGTCTATCCATGTGTTAGTAGCAAAATTAAATAATGTTTACTTTACGCGGAGATGCACGTTATCAATAGTTTTTCTCATTTTTATGGTTTCGTTGGAAGGAGATTAATAAAATTTAAACTCCTTTTTTTTAAAAAAAAGCATAATTTTGGAACCAAGAAAATTAATTTTGGGCTAAATTATGAAAGTACTGCCGAAATAATAAATGATATATTCCGTTAGAACATGTTATTTTCTTCACTTTTCACTATCAGACCAAACCTGTAATTCCCTGCGCTGTTATACGATTTTGAAAAATACTGTTTCAGTATGTTTTAGCTAAAATAATTAATAGTAATCTAATTAAAGTAATAGCTTGTAGTAATAAAAAATGAAGAGATAAATGTACTCTTTCGGAATATAGCTTTTTTTTTGGCCGGAAAAATTAAACAAACAGCCCCGTTGGCTGACAATCAGTGTAGTTTTGGATCGTTATTTAATTCATAATATGCAGCGAAAGAAACTTCGGTCCAAGCGATTTTCCCACGACACCCCTCCGACTTTTAAATATAATAGTGTTTCTTCTAGATATTTATCTGAATAATGATATAACGGAGTTTCCTTTTAGGCGCTTAGAGCACCACGATCACAGGAAGATTCCTAAATTCTGCAATAGTACCTTCATGTGTCTGTTTTTATCAAGAGACGGTCTATTATAAGTAGCCTTATAGTCTAGCTTATCATATTTTCTAGCATTGAGTCTTTTGAGGTATGAGGAACAGGGTGTAAAGTTCACTCATCCTCTATAGAAAAGGAAGGATCCTCCTACCAGACGGGTGTCGGGGGGGGGCTACGGCGCGAAAATTTATGTCGGGAAATCATATATACGTCGATCGCGTGGTAAACTCTGTTAGCGCGATGCAGGATTTGTGTGACGTCAGGTCTTTGAGGCGTAGTTCGCATGTGGCGATGTAGATGCCGCCACAAGTCACACTCAAGTAACAACAATTCATTTCACAATGGAGTCAGCACTTTCAAACAATCTCAATAATACTGCTTCCATCTTCCGGGACCTTATTACCATTCCACTTTATTTCCTCCAACTGCAAGAATTTTCAACAACATGAATAATAATTACGCTCTTGTTGACGAATAACAAAAGAAACTGAAACATTGTTGGGTAGCAATTTCAGGGAAATCACCGTTCCTTCCTTTTGTATGTGCCCAAGTAGGTTCTCTATTGCCTGTTATATTATTTTATTTTCTTGTTATTAATTAGATCGAGGCGAAGAAAATATATTTTTTATTGGAAGTGTAAATAACACGGTCGGGTGTCTTATCGTTGTGATTGGTTTTTAACTTAAATGGCTAATGGCTTCTTGGAAAAGATACTTTGCACAATTTGTATTGTTATTGAAATCGGACTTACAGATTTTGCTTGAATAAAAACTTACGGTCGTTGGTGTCTTTGGTTTTCAATTTTCGTTTTTTGCCACTGACTTTCGAAATTTAAGTTATTTTACCCTTTTTTTGTGTTTTTTTTTTTAAGTCAGTTGTGTTTATGTAAATAACAGTGATGGAGTAACTTAAAACTTCGTCCAGATATACTAAGTGGGAAAAATACGCAATATTGAAGCTAACTCAAAAACTAAGCAAGCAACGTTAATAAATTTTATATGGGACCACATCTGAAGCATGACCTACCAAAAATAAAAGAACCATCAAAATCAATTCAAACTTGGCGGTGTAATCGCGTAACAAATATACAAAAAAAAACGTACCTCCTCCTTTTTGAAGTCGGTTAAATAGGGAATGAGATGGATAATGGTAGGTAGATTCTATTACAAATCGTAGGTTTTCAATGTTGCAGCTCACTTAATATGTAGGAACTATAACTACCACAGGGGACATCTATGTACCTTTTAATGTCCAACATCGTAATTCTATATCTTTATTATGACAATAAAGTTAGCAGTAAATACACTACAAGTTGCAACACTGAAGTTATATACAACTTTGTATGTCGAGAATTTGAAGTTAAACTAAATGCTAAAATAGAGTTATATTCTACTAGCTGCGCCCCGCGGTTTCACCCGCGTAAGTCTCGATCCCTTGGGATTATCGGGATAAAAATTATCCTATGTGTTATTCCAGGTTATAAACTATCTGTTTGCAAAATTTCATCCAAATCCATTCAGTCGTTTTTGCGTGATTGAGTAGCAAACATCCAAACACACAAACTTTCACATTTATAATATTACTAGGATAGTAGGATTCGACAGGGATGGCAAACCTTTCCACATATTAAAGTGTGCCATATTAACGTATTTTTTGTGTTTATTACTTTCTATTCGGTACTTATAGGAAGTTACTTATTATAATAAAAATAAGACGAAAATAAAAACCCGAATTACATTAAAATCCTTCTTTAACAAAAAGATTATGTTAAAGAGCTCAATTATTGCAAAGGTAATCCAAAAAAATATGCGACTATGTAATTAAATAAATGGCCTAGCCCACAATTTTCTATCGCATCATAGGTTTGACTTCCCTGCCTGCCAGGGTTGCGGGAATGTCCGAAAGGGATACCGGGACCTTGGAACAGGCAACTGAAAGAACACGGGTGGGTTTTAGTCAGTAAAAATCTGACACGCCCTTCCACTCCGCCCAGAGCGGGAGAATTCATGTGATGATTTCCCACCCTCAAAAAAAAATAAAAAATGTTTGGCTTCCCTACTTTTCATAAAGCACTGTGTGTGCACATTTAAATAATACTCTGAATGTTATGTCTAAGTTATCTTCTCTAATATTTGTTTTCTCTTTCATGGTCGGGGTAAAAGTCTTGAAGCGTGTGGGAGCGAATTTGTTTAAGCTTTGAAAACACGTGAGAGTATGTTATGTCTAAGTTAAATCTAAAAGTAAAATTATGACTAGTACTGTCAAGTCATAGGTACGTTATTATTTATGACTTTTTTTTAGTCATGAGAAACCCGTTGGTCCCGGCTGTCATTCGTGGATCTTTGACAGTCGTTACGGGTCGCCAGAAGCCCGAAAGTCTGACAACCAGTCTAACCAAGGCGTATCGTATTTCCCAGTTATTGGGTTGTGGAGGTCAGATAGGCAGTCGCGCCATGTAAAATACTGGTATTCCGCTGCATCCGGTTAGACTGGAAGCCGACCCCAACATAGTGGGAAAAGGCTAGGCAGATGATGACTTAGTCATGAGAAAGTCACAGGCTTCCTTTATGAACACAATAGATAAATCTGACAATGGAATATTAAAGGCCATATTTTCAAAGTGGTAAACAATTTTTTTGTTTGGCAATTAATTCTAATTACAATAATGCCAATCTTTTGTTTTCTTGTAATGTAATATTGTTA
This sequence comes from Lithophane ornitopus, assembly GCA_948473465.1. Taxonomy (NCBI): domain Eukaryota; kingdom Metazoa; phylum Arthropoda; class Insecta; order Lepidoptera; family Noctuidae; genus Lithophane; species Lithophane ornitopus. The sequence continues at coordinate 10,177,251 of OX419632.1, read as the reverse complement.
AAATAAAATAGACGTAGATAATACTAGCTTCCGCCCGTGGCTTCGCCCGCGTGGTATGACGATAAAAAGTAGCCTATGTCCTCTCTCGGGATGCCATCTATCTCCTTGCCAAATTGTATCGAAATCTGTTCAGTGGTTTAGGCGTAAAAGGTAGCATACAGACAGACATAGTTACTTTCAGATTTATAATATTAGTATGGATATAGTTACCTATTCCGCATCCCTCAATAGTCATAAAAATCCCTTCTTGCTTTTTCGTCTTCTTCTCTTCTTGCTGCACTTCTTTTTGCTCGGCTCCTAAGGATCGTAGCGTGATGTTAATAGCCTATTTATTACCTTCCTCAAGAATTAGGCTATGAAAATAAAAGCAAAAAGATTGTTTCCAGAGATTAGCAAGTTCAAACAAAAAAAAAAACCGGCCAAATGCGTGTCGGAGCACATACAATAAAGGGTTCCGTAGTTGTGATGAATTTACCATGTTTTTTTTAAGACCATAGACTTCTTATAGGTTTTCCTGTAATCTATACGTACTTATAGAACTATTTTGGGGTTTTTTTTTGCAAAAAGACTCAGTGGTTTCGGAGATAAGCTTGGCAATGGTCAATTTTCGTCTATTTTCTTAAATATCTTTAAACTCGCAACAAACCCTTTCATTTGAAAAAAAAATTAACAAAAAAGAAAATTTAAAAAAACTTTTTATTAAAATTTTCTAATTGCCCCCCGAATAGTGATTGAAGGCTCCCCCCCATATTCATAATTCATTTATTTTTGTTACACGTCCGTCTTTGGCTCACAAAAATACATATGTGTAGGTACCAAAATTCAACTTAATCGTTCCATTTGATTCGGAGAAAATTGGCTGTGACAGACGGACAAACAGACACACGAGTGATCCTATATTCTGTTTTTTCCTTTTGAGGTACGACACGCTAACATTATATTAGTATGTATGTATGTTTGTTTGTTTGTTTAATTATTGTGGCTATCGCGACGCTCTAATTAATAGTTTATTATCATTGTTCGACTAAACAAACGATTAATTAGAAAGTAAATATTGATGCCAATTTGTAGTGTAATTGAATTCTCGTGTTGGTAGGTGTCAATATTTTGTGGTAATTAATTGGAATTTGATGCAAATTGATGTTAAATTCATTATAATGCTGTTGAGTTATTTTGCTAAATCAGAGTAAATGGAAATAGGTGACCGTATGAAGGTTGCATAAGATGGTTGCGTATGTAGGTTGCAGACTTGAACGTTTTTCTAGGAGATATAATGATTTTTATAAAATGCATAATTTATTTATACTCTTGACCAACCCGCATTGGGCCCACGTGGTGGATAAAGGCTCCAGCTAACAGGCACGACGCGACAACTGACAGTTTCTATGAAAACTTCGTGGAAATTGTTCTACCAGAATGGCGTCGCATGCTCCATCGCGTCGCGCCTGTCTGCCTTTATTGCCCATTCCCTCTCACAGAGAGGAGGCCTGTGTCCCAGCAGTGGGAACATTATAGGCTGATTGATTTTTATTTATACCTACTAAAGTAACATAACATCACACCTGTTTTCCCCGGTATAGGTGTACCTATCTTAATTTCACCAGTTATGTTTAAATCCCATGTAATGGGAGGAGAAAATATGCAAAATGGTCCTTGTCTCAGGAAAACGTAACTAGTTTCATACCTCCGTGCTTTAACTTTTAAATTATAATATTCTATCATTAATTTATGTTTAACATCCATACCTCACCTTACCCTCGATTAATTAAACAAAATGTGACGTAAATTCTCAGCGTGTAACACTAAATGGTTCCGTGTCCAAACGGTTGTAGCGTTATTAATTGCAACCGATCAGTGGAGCGTAGCGCCGTAGCACCGTAACCCCGTACCCGCGTAGCGTGCTACGCGCTACGCCGTGATAAATGCATGTGAAATTATACACCCTTTCTCGTCGTTTCATAGATAAATTATAGCGGATTTATATTGTTAGAGGGAAATAATTAATTCTAACTAGTAAGGGTATTTGCTAGAGTTGGAAAATACGTACTAATACAATGATTCAATATTACTAATTAGAAAATGTGAAAATTATAGGTATTTAATACCTGTAGAACTCATTTCCACTATTTCACAGTCATTTTGTGGTGCAAACTTGACTTGAAAACAAGCAATTTAAGCAAATCAGATCTTACTTTAGATGCATAATTTTATTGTAAACCAGAGTTTAAAGGGTCAGAGGACTAAGTACTATTTATTATAAATATTTGAAATTCAATTACCCATCGTTATTTTCGCCTAAATGTTAAAATGAACACCAACAGCGCTCGTTTCCCGCCCCTTCATCACTGTCAATCGTTAAAACGAAGTGGCCGCAACACTTGAAACCGGACGCCCGGTTTTTTACCGCCCCCGAGTCCATGAAACTGGACGCTCGGTTTTTGCAACTGCCATCAACTGTGTGAAAGCCTACACGTGACGATACGGTTCATCGATACTGCTCAAATATCCGTAAAAGCCTGACACACCTAAATAACTAATCATTTACGAAGTATATTTTTTAAATGTAGGATTTATACTACAGATCTTTGAACGAACCAGAATATAATTTATAGCTAAATTCTTCTGCCATATAAATTGTATTTGAATCTTTGCCAATCTATATACTTATAATGGCCACCAAACTGAACTTCGACAAATGGTACTACGACAAGTTTTTATTTCGACATTATGGAACTCCTATACGTCTTTATTTCGACAATATTTTAGTTCGACATACCTTAAGTCCGACACTACTGTACTCCGACAAAACTTTTCTTCGACATAACTTAACTACGAAATGATGTGACTTCGACGACATATATAGCATTTCGACAATAATGCTAGTTCGACATCATTCAATTTCGACATACTCTACTCTGACATGCTGTACTTCGAAAATATCTTAAATCGACGTGATGCGTCTCAGACACGATGCTTATTCGAAATTATTCTGCGGCGTTGGGAAACAACAGAACTTGTGTAACTTTTTTATAGGTAATGATATCGATTTAATTTTTAGGGCGTTCAAACAATCAAACTCTTCAGCTTTATTATGAATAAATAATATAGATGTAGTAACACTTAGGTGGCTCCACTTCTGCACTAAGTTGAGAGTAAAATCTTCTTTGATTTATATATATATATATATATTTCCTTTTTTGCCAACTTTCGACTATTCTGCCAGCGCCAATTATGGATCTGTCACCGTTGATCGGTGTGTATATTGACTGACAAATACTTACACGTGTTCGGCTTGACTGCCGCGGAAAAGAATAAATATGACTTCTTGTAGAACTATTAAATCTCCTAAAGGAAAAGAACAATTAGTTTTGAATGGTTTTATTTACTTTAAAAACCAAGTCCGCAATGATGTTTACTACTGGCATTGTATTGAACTCAAAATCAAACTCAAAACTCAAACTCAAAACATTTGTTTCAATTAAACCGTTTACAGGCACTTTTGAATTGTCAAAGAGTCGGTCAGATAGTCAGAGAGTTGAAGCTAGTTGCCCATTCCAAAACGTAGATCTCTATGGAGAAGAACGGGAAAGAAACTCCAATGACACTCTTATAAAAATGGATATAGATATTACAAAATCCTGGGTACAGTATTCTTGTTGCTTCTATATGTGAGAACAATGTAAAAAAAATATCAAAAGCAATTCAAAATTTAAGATTAAAAATAAGCTCTGGCAAATAAGAGGTGACCAGTCTCAACTGACGGCGCCCGTTCACGAATATGACATGTGGATCAGCACCATCCAGCTCAACCATTTTGTAGGGAACATTTTGTTGAAAAGTGCAAAGAACAATGCAACGTATGGCTGAAGACTCTGAAAGATGGAGATGAACACCCTGTAGCTAATAAAACAATTGGAAAACATACCCACATCCACATGCCACAACCTGAACTGGTGCAGGTGCGAACACTCCAGAACGATATAAAACATAAGGCTGTTTGCTGTGGAGATCGACCCTCACAAATTATACAAAGATGCAATTACGCGTATAAACGTATCGGGAATTTCTGCGATGTCTTATTTTGTGAGCAAACCGGCTTTCCTGACTATATCCTTCTGAAAGACCTGCTTTTTTTATAAGCCGCCAAACAGTTCGACCGAAATGGAAAAAAAAACAACACTTGTGTTGGCTCCTTGGAAAGCTACGATTGCAAAGTGTTAATAGCGGCTTTTTCAAAATCTGTAATGATTATTCTGGGTATAAATTTTTGGCCAATACTAATTTTTGTGTGACGTTACAATATCTCCAAAAAAAAATTGATGATAAAGTTTTAATTTTTTATTTTGTTTCTTTGAACGCGCTTATCTATGAAATTACCAGACGGATTTAAAAAAAAACTATTTGCGTTTGGTAGCCCAATTCTTGAGCATTTAACATCACGCTAGGACCTTTAGGAGCCGAGTAAAAAAAAAGAACGATAAGCGAAAACGAAGTATTAGCGTGGCAGGCAATGCGATGCTTGCGGGAAAGTCCGAAAGGGATACCGGGACATTGGCAACAGGCAACTAAAGGAACACGGGTGGGTTTTAGTCAGTAAAAGTCTGACACGCCCTTCCGCTCCGCCTAGAGCGGGAGAAGTCAGTGTAGTGTATCTATTTAATAGATATGTAAACATTATCTCATGCACGCCAGCAGTGAGGTTGCTGTCACTAATGTCAACTGTCAGTTCGCCGCGAATGGCGGGGAATAGTTGAAAGTGAAGCGTGCCTACACGAGATGCTTGGTGTGGGAATGAGCCAGTGTAGTAATATAATCAGCTTAAATACGGGACTAACAGGATTCTACCATCAGGCTATAGCATTCCACTGCTGGACATAGGCCTCTATAATTGCACGTCATTTAACTCGACAGTCGACAACTCTAATCTAGCTGCAATGTTTACTTGGCACAAACGCCAATAATTACTATTAAACCAACATTAACATTATCTGCCTCGTTGGTCTAGTGGTCACAAGCGCTACAGCTAAGCATGAGGTCGCGGATTCGATTCCACGTGCGGTGTTTTTCTATCTAGAATTTCTCTGTAGCAGTCCGGAATCTGGACTGTTACCCGGTTGAGGGCAATAGGCTCGCCCCCTATTACATGGTACTTAAACATAACTGGTGAAGGTGTACCTACTCAAAATCAAAATATTTTATTTCACATAAACCTACATGGGCACTCGTGAAACGTTAGAAGCTAGGTGCACGGTTCCAATTGGTCGTTTACTATGGAGACGAGTCGGGAAGAAACTCCACAGTTATTCTTTTAGAAATAATTGACTTTTACAATGTTTTCAAATTACAGTGTTGTATAGACGTACACCTCTGCCTAACCCACAGGGAATGCAGGCGTGATGTTATGTTATGTTGTAATTACTATAAATTGAGATACCTACTATCAAACTGTTCACAATAAACGTCACAACCGTTTCCCTTGAAAACAAACTTCAATACCGTATCCTTTGTTACCACAACCTAAAGTTTGTACTTATCTGAGAAATGTCTGGTCTCAGCTGAGCAGTTTGAGAATTATTATAGAGCCTAGGGCATCTGAACGTGAGCTATGTATCCAACTTAGTTGAAATCGTACGTGTATTACTTACTAAGGTACATATGTTTTACGTTTATGTATGTACGAAACATGATATTGCTCTGCAAATACCTTCGTGTCGTGTGGAAGTATATAATACATAGGTACTGTAAAGGTTGTCTGCAAAAGTGAACCTTACAGCATGCAGGCTGGTAGAAAAATGAGTCAGAGGGCCTAAAACAACACGACACACACAATCGCTTCGAAAGCGTTTCGTATTTCTACAACGACTTTTAACAGGATTGACATAAGCTTTTCGATCTCCATGTCAGTCCCATACATTTTTGCCTTTTCCATCATCGTTATCGCTGAAAGAATGTCACTTTTTCTAGGGCCTCGGGTTGCATTGCACAAAATTGAATATATTGCGTAATAGCAATAGGCGCGTAAAAGTGAGCACGTCCTCTTGAAATAAATAGCGAAACGTCAATATTGCTTCTTATTTTTGTTTGTAGCGCCCCTTATAAAGGTTCCAGTACAGTTAGTGCGCCTAGCACTTACAGTATCTTCAAGGACTAACATAAACCTACATACAAGTTATGATCGTGGTGATTGAAGATATTTGTATGTATAGATATGGGTGATACTTGAATACGTTACAAATACGTTCTGAATTATCGCCCAAGGATCAAAATGAAACTAAAAGTCGGCCCTAGCTAATACAAACTTATCTGACAATATTTTTACTATTGTCATCATCTGTTCTATGTACATAGTGTTCATATCATACTACCATTTCATATAAATCACAAAAATTAACACCAAAATCGAGAACCAAAATAGTCGCAAACTATAAAAATTCATAACAGATTTAGGGGTATGAGGAACAGGGTGTAAAGTTCACTCATACTCCATAGAAAAGGGAGGATCCTCCAACCAGACGGTTGTTGTGTCTGGCGGGCAACTGCCCAACGATTGATGTTGGGTTCTCGTATATATGTCCACTGCACGGTAAACTTTAATTGCGCGATGCAGGATTTATGTGACGTCTGTCTGACGTCAGGTCTTTGATGCGTAGTTCGCATGTGGCGATGTAGATACCGCCACACAGACAATTGTATATTTTATTTAAAATTGTAAATTAACGTGTGCGTAGTTGAAATAAATTATTAGACATTGACAAAAAAAAAAAAAAAAAAAACTAAAATAAATAAATAACAGACAATAGTACATTAAATACAAGAGCAATCAAATAGGAACAAGGAATTAACAAATAATACCCAATTTGCAAATTCTGCACGGTCTAAATATCAACTGAGCTGCGAATTCCCAAATATCGGTTTGACCTAGATTAAATGCCAATACCTAGGATTTATTTACATAGCTTTATTTGTTTTGGTAACGTCGTCATTTCCCTCGTAAAATGTTTCTCGTCTTGGAATGTTCGCTCTCGGCCTGCTGGTGGTTTTTATGCACAGATTTGTAGGTATCTCACATTATCCATGTTAACTAGATAGCTATTTCTCTTGTCTTTTTATATGGTGCGACATTCGCCAAAATCTAATTATAACGGCATCATTACGAATTATTAATAATTTATGTAGGTTGATAATTGGTTGGTTGTAATTTCATTTGAATGAGTACTCAGTTTTAATGTAATTTATTTTGTGATAGTATGTGAATTTTAATTTGAAGTTTATAATGTACAAATAATAATTTATTTAAATGATTTCATTTGAATGGTCTAATGAATTGTAATGTAGTTATTTTATTTTAATGATGTAATGAATTGTGTGTATTGGTATTTAGTTTCTGATTAATATTGGGACTTGCTGCCTTAATAAATAAATAAAATTGTAAAATTATTAAAATTATCATGACATAAAATAACATCACGCTTGCAATCCTCGAAAGGTTAGGCAGAGGTGTACCTGTAGTACACCTACACTTCGCCAATTGTAAAATTATCAATATAATTGGAATTGCCCACATTTCAAGCGCGTCTGTTTAATTGGGTAAATGATACTGAAGCAGTTCAGGTACATCTAAGAACCATTTATTAGCATTTACCCAATGGCCTATATCCTATTGGATGTAGTTGCCAAATGGCGTTTTGGCACTAATACCAACTCATTCTCCCCACAACATAAAGCTTAATTTTCCGTAAGAAGTATCTACGTCTGTATTACTCGGTGCTTTTCCAGGGATTTTCCTAAATGATATCGAACATTAAAGGATTTAAGATATCCTCATTGTCTCCTTGAAAGGGACCGGTTTGCCACAGATGGCGATAGGCTGGGCCTATCAGACGCTCGGATTTGGGTACTTAGCGCGGTCAACTGGAACCTTTTATGTTCCTACATATAGCGGTGGCCTTTTTGCTTTTGCACGCTTGTTCCAAATTTTGCCCGGTTTATTTCTGAGTGGTCAAGCTTGTAATCGACTTTTGTTCTGAAAAACTGTTTGGTCAAGGCTTTTTTATAGTAGCTGGCTTGTGCATTGGTTGGAGCAATCACTTTGGGTAGCCTTTTTTTTTTGTTTTTGTGTGGGAAATCATCATATGACTTCTCCCGCTCTGGGCGGAGCGGAAGGGCGTGTCAGACTCTTACTGACTAAAACCCACCCGTGTTCCTTCAGTTGCCTGTTGCCAGGGTCCCGGTATCCCTTTCGGACTATTCCGCAACCCTGGCAGGCATCGGTCCTAACGGAGCCCATCAGGTGTGCTGACATCTCTTTGAGGCGCGCGTGGAACACGACGCGCCATCGACCCGGGCCTGGTCCTTATCGGACGGCGAGCTACCTATTGCTCGCCGGCCGCAAGCCCGCGCCTATGGTGACCGGGAATCCGCCTGGGATTCCCGACGCCCAGGGTGTCTCCAGCGGCGGTGGTTAGTGGCGTGAGGGCGCAGGCTTTGCCTCTCCCTCACGCGTTCCGCCTCCTCCTTCGCGAGCATCACTGCTTTGTAGAAGGAGGTGAACTTTGGGTAGCCTGTAGTCACAATGTTATCATCAAATCAGACTATAACTATGTGTGGTAAATTGTTTAAAACAATTTTATGTAGCATCATACCTTATTACCACAAAACCGTGTTTATCAGTTGTTTAGCCTAAACACCGTTTAAACATGACATTACTGTATGGAGTTTGACATAAAACTGACATTAGACACGCGTTTATCAAGTGTCTAAGTGTTTGTGGTAAGGCCCGTAATGTTTAATTTTTTAACCGACTTCATAATAAACATATAGGGTAGCAGGGACAGCGACACACAAACACACATACCGTTTGAAATTATTCGTTGGATAAAAATAAAATATATTCTGTTTCATACATTTTGTACTGCTGATTTATATTTGATAACCGATCAAAATTTTCTATGCTAGGGTGGGATACTTGCCCGGAATTGAACCCACTACCTCGTGCGTAAGAGGCGAGGCCTTTAATAATAAGGTCATTTTCCTATTAACTACTCCATTCCTAATAAAAACCTAAATATCTGAAGTTTTTTACGATATAATAAATCTTACCTAGAAATATCTGGCACTTCCTGGTAAAAAAACTTTACTGGTAAATCCTTAAGCCATTAATATGTCTGAAGGTTTTCAACTTTATTTGATACTAGCTGCGCCCCGCGGTTTCACCCGCGTGAGTCTCAATTCCGCGGGAATATCGAGATAAAAAGTATCCTATGTCCTATTCCAGGTCATGATCTACCCCTGTGCCAAATTTCATCCTAATCCGTTCAGCCGTTTTAGCGTGAAAGCGTAACAAACAAACAAATTCACTTTCGCATTTATAATATTAGTTAGGATTTCATACAATCGCTTTTACCCATCCATCTATAGCTACCTAAAGGATTTCAGGCAATGATGCAGGGTTACAGCCTTATTTTAACCCGTATTTTTATTTGTATATGGATAACAAAAACAGGGTCAACGCACAAACAATTCGACCCTTTTTCAGTGTAGGTATGTAAAATGTAAAAAAATATAAGTTATTACAATTTGTACATTGTAATTTGTTTTTCGCTTCGTTCTTTCTGTTTTCAGATTTGCTTTTGTAGCGTTTTTGTTTTTTAACTGTTGTTGATGTTAGTTGCGTTGACTTAACGTTTTTTAGTAATGAGCCCTGCCTCGTTTATAGCGGGTTGATATGAGGGAGTGGTTACGAGTATGAGCTTTGTCACAATTCAAGTGTCCAAACAAAAAAATCAATCTGCCTAGCCTTTTCCCAACTATGTTGGGGTCGGCTTCCAGTCTAACCGGATGCAGCTGAATACCAGTATTTTACATGGAGCGACTGCCTGGTCTGACCTCCACAACCCAGTAACTGGGTAATACGATACCCCTTGGTAAGACTGGTTGTCAGACTTTTGGGCTTCTGACGACCCGTAACGACTGTCAAAGATCCACAAATGACAGCCGGGACCAACGGCTTAACGTGCTTTCCGAGGCACGGAGGAGTCTCGATATATGAAAATGGTCACCCATCCACGGACCAACCCCGGCAAGCGTAGCGTAACCTGATGGATCGACCCGAGCAGCTGTTATAACTTAGCCAGGAGCTCCTCAAGTGTCCAAACAATCGTTTATATTAGTAGACTAGCTGTGCCCCGCGGTTTCACCCGCGTAGATGTCGATCCCGTGGGAATATAGGGATAAAACGTATCCTATGTCCTATTCCAGGTCATGTCTACCCGTGTGCTCATCCTCTCCTCTCTAAAGTAGGGAACGTCTCTTATTTCGTCTCGTATTTGCGTAACTTAAACCGTTTACGCAGCGCACGCAATGGAAGCTCTCAAAAAGGAATAATTTTTCCCGTTTTTGCAAGATTATTCATTTATGCTCCGCTCCTATTGGTCGTAGCGTGATGTTATATAGCCTATAGCCTTCCTCGATAAATGGACTATCCAACACAAAAATAATTTTTCAATTCCAACCAGTAGTTCCTGAGATTAGCGCGTTCAAACAAATAAACAAACAAACTCTTCAGCTTTATAATATTAGTATAGATTGTAGATAACTAACTAAATAAGCCCCGTTGTATTCAGCCTTATAAATGTAAATATCTGATAGATTTTCAAAGTTTTCCCGTTTGAGCACCTATGCATTGAGTATTCCCATTTGAAACACCTTTTGTACTCAATGCATAGGTGCTCAAAAAACAGGTGCTCAAGGAATACTCCAATTTTGGACGGTAGAACGTGTGTATAAACCTTTATTATCAATGTAAATTCCTTGCTCAACGTTGTAATGATAGAGTCTGATATTTATAATTGTTTTTGTTTCAGGTAAATTCCACAAGCACATAGTTCAGATGCAGCGTGTACTTACGTAAGTCTAATTTTAAGTAAAAACGTTAAGCAGAACTAAAGTCAGTGATAAAACTACCGATTCTATTTTTGCAACCATAAATAAACATAAACAGTTGTTATCTCATAGTCAGTCTCCTTAGAACATTATTGTCTTTAAATTTATTTATTTTCAAACTTACATCTATCTTAACAGGGTAACTTTTGCGATAGTATACTTATCTAAACTCATATCCTAACTTATTATTAACGTATTCTTAATTCGATTTTGAAATTGAATTGAAAATATAAAAGTACATAATGTTTTACAAAACATGTTACTCGTATATGTTTTATTTCCATCCTAAAAATATTCAAACCCTTTTCAACGTCTAAAATAACTCTGAACCCTAACGTTATTTCTAGTGCATCGCACTTTTGCGGTCAGCGACTCTTAAATCTAATATTAATATAGAAATACGTCTGACGAACGGTCTCGACTGTACACTACATAGTATCAAGTATAAATTGAGACAAAGTTCACACTAGAAAGAAAACAGTTTTGACTATCAAAGACAGAACAGTTTTGTCTTGTCAAAACCAGGTCTTTAAGCAAAAGTAGATAACTTGATAATTGTAAAATTATTAATATATTGTAGGGCGAATGAAATTAAATAAAGCTTTTTACACAGAATTATTTCGCAATTTATATTCATTTACCACATACAACATTGAAATTCGAGTGAGACACCGAGACAGTACAAAATCGTGCCGTATACGACTGTGATGCGAGCCGGACTGCCGAGTAGGCGTGTGTCTCTTTACGGAACCGACTCACTGATCCGGATCATTGAAGTGATTCAAAAGATTGGTTCAGTAACAACGTTACAAACGCATCATTTGGATCTGAAACATTACTTTGCTCTGGATCGTTCCGCGCGACGCGTCCCTCGCAAGGCGACTGAGCAGTGAGCGAGCGAGAGAGGGGACTGAGACACACTGAGTTTTTTGAGTGAGTGAGCGGGCGACATAATTACAATCTATACAAGTTAGAAAGAGATACCAAATGAGATGTGTATCACTCATACAATTACAGATTTTCGTTCAAATTAACTCTGTGCATTCGTTTTCGTTATCCTTGCACGTAAAAATGACCACTAAGTCGCTTACGTATCAAATACTATAAGGTCGTTTTTTGTAATGTATACGTAACATTCTGTATTTTATATCCTTTGAGCCGATGATCCAAATGAGCCAAATGAAACATATCAGTATTTCGGATCATTTCAGTGATCCAGATGCACGAATGATCCAATCGCAAAAATGATACACTTTTCCCACCTCTACTGCCGCGCGGAGCGGGGTGCGGATGACCGCGAGGCGCGGGGCGCGGCGTGTGTCTCTTTACGGAACCGACTCACTGATCCGGATCATTGAAGTGATTCAAAAGATTGGTTCAGTAACAACGTTACAAACGCATCATTTGGATCTGAAACATTACTTTGCTCTGGATCGTTCCGCGCGACGCGTCCCTCGCAAGGCGACTGAGCAGTGAGCGAGCGAGAGAGGGGACTGAGACACACTGAGTTTTTTGAGTGAGTGAGCGGGCGACATAATTACAATCTATACAAGTTAGAAAGTGATACCAAATGAGATGTGTATCACTCATACAATTACAGATTTTCGTTCAAATTAACTCTGTGCATTCGTTTTCGTTATCCTTGCACGTAAAAATGACCACTAAGTCGCTTACGTATCAAATACTATAAGGTCGTTTTTTGTAATGTATACGTAACATTCTGTATTTTATATCCTTTGATGATCCAAATGAGCCAAATGAAACATATCAGTGTTTCGGATCATTTCAGTGATCCAGATGCGAATGATCCAGTCGCAAAAATGATACACTTTTCCTACCTCTACTGCCGCGCGGAGCGGGGTGCGGACGACCGCGAGGCGCGGGGCGCGGGGCGCGGGAGACGCGGGCGCGTGTATGCTGTGTGTTTACATGTTACATGCCTAATCTTCCTACAATACCTATTAATTGCCTCCAACTCAAACGAGCCTATTTAATTGGTAAATAATAATTTACCCAATTAAATATAGTTAAGTGAGTTGTATCTTGAACCGAAATTCATTGTGTGGTTTAACTTAAAGACTTGAAATATTATAATGCCAAAAGTATTGACATTATAATAAGTCAGGTTTTTATGTTAAAATATCTAACATAATGATTATGTCCGTGCATGCAGCTCACAACTGTCATTCTTTGCCAAGTAGTATGGATTGGTTATGTCACGCCAAATTGACGTAATTGGTGTCAATTTTCTGCTTAATAATAAAGTTTCCTGACTGTATGCCAGCATTGTTTTACACAGCAGTATAGTCTGTATAATACTGTGTCTGTATAATACTGTGTCATTACTCCGTCTGTGCATAGCATATGATCAGCTTGTGTGTTAACAATTTCGTTAAGAACTGTACGTCATGTTGATTTTCACTGTAGGGACTGTTTAAATAAGGGTAGAGAAAATTAATTTGTCTGTCTGGAGTCCCTACGAGTCTAGACAGTCGTTTCATGTAAGGCTAGAAATTCTCGGTATTCCCGGGTCAGAAATTAGTTTGGTGTTTATAACAACTCTATTCTCAAAACAGACTTTAGCATAAATCCAAGTTTTAAAATGTTTTCGTCTCAGACTCGTTAAATCTTCAAATTAATAGTAAATTGTTATGGAACTTAAAAATATCATGCAATATTGGTCTTTCGAGCTCCTGCAGGCAACTTTTAAAGCCTCTTTGACATGGTATAGTTGCCTTGTTCATATACCAGTATTTTTCCTAGGCTAGGCAGATCATGATTTTATTCCATTACTAAAACTAACGCAATTGTCAGAAAACATTACCAAGAGTAAACTTCTAAGATCTATCAGGCAAGAGAACCAGAAATCGGCTCCATACAAAGAGCAAAAACAGGCGCGCATAAACAGATCATCGTGTCTGAGATGCATCACGTCGATTTAAGATATTGTCGAAGTACAGTATGTCAGAGTAGAGTATGTCGAAATTGAATGATGTCGAACTAGCATTATTGTCGAAGTAGTATGTCGTCGAAGTCACATTGTGGCGGTATCTACATCGCCACATGCGAACTACGCATCAAAGACCTGACATCAGACAGACGTCACATAAATCCTGCATCGCGCAATTAAAGTTTACCGTGCAGTGGACATATATACGAGAACCCAACATCAATCGTTGAGCAGTTGCCCGCCAGACACAACACCCGTCTGGTCGGAGGATCCTCCCTTTTCTATGGAGTATGAGTGAACTTTACACCCTGTTCCTCATACCCCTAAAACATCATTTCGTAGTTAAGTCAAGTCGAAGAAACGTTTTGTCAGAGTAGAGTAGTGTCGAACTTAAGGCATGTCGAACTAAAGTATTGTCAAAGTAAAGACGTGTCGGAGTTCCGTAATGTCGAAGTAAAATCATGTCGTAGTATCGTTTGTCTAAGTTCAATTTGGTAGTCCGTAACAGCCATGTCGGTCTAGATCTCGGCCGGATGCCAGCCAAACAACAAAAACAATTCTGAACAAAAGCAACGTCTATTGAGCTACGTATAGCTACGTATAGAAAACGTCATAAAATGCAGAGTTCACAGCACACAAATAGGATAGAAGGTCGACTGCATACAACGAGTGAAATCAGGTGCACGCCCACATAGGCGCGTTCGTACGGCAGCACGCGGCGATGTGGGTCGAATGCCAGTCGCGAGTGCGCTAACACTCCCTGTACGTGAAGCGAGACTTGAATGTGCGTGCGTTCTCGCGCGTTGCATGGGGCAGGACTTCTGTAAACCATGTTCATGATTATCTACGTAATAAGTAAGTGCTATATTTCAAGCTTTTGCCGTTTACGACTGAAGTTCTCACTAACTTTTGCGGCCGGCTTTCGGATCCTGTTTTTCTTTATTAGTTGTTCGTGGCTTACAAGTAATCACGTGGCTTGTCTACAAGTTCTGAATACGTAGAATGTTAGTAGGTTTTAATCAAAGTTTCTTGAGGAGAAGCAACATTAAGACAAGTTAGGTGTGTCAAGTATTTTTACATTGTAATTTGTATAAAATAGCAACAAGAACTAACTTGTAGCTAATTATGTAAAAAAAAACTGTCATTTGATTGCTAATCGGTTTAAGAGTTGATGAAAGCGATCATCCTATTTGTAGCTACCACCCTACCCTCCACCTTTATAATTACGGTGAATTAAAAAAAAAACTTTCATCACACCATTCTGGTTTTTAATGCTAGGGCTACATTGTTGTGACAACGCGAACTATACTTCGCGCGCTCTTAGTTACTCAGCGAGACGTCGAGCGGTGTGCGAGAGAGAGCGCGCAATGTTTAGTTCGCCTTATCGCGACAATGTGGCCCCAGCATTACACGCCCCAAAACATTTTTTGAAGACACTGTTGTTCTTAATCTACGCTACCAAACTCAAGCACGTCTATTAATAGAATTCTCTCATAATAATCCAATCAAGAATTTTCCTGGAAGAGATCACCGTTGGTATAGCGCTTTAATTTAATACCAGATAATATCTCATCAAAGAATTCTAAATATTAAGGAGCGTTCTATGTAAAGCCCAATAATTGAAAATAACATTATTAAATTTTCGAAATATTGATGAGATTATTCTATACATAATAATATTATAAATTAAAGTCGCTTTTCGTATTTGTCTGTATGTCCGCGTTGGTCTTCTAAACCACGCAACAGATTTTGATAAGGTTTTCACCATCGTTTATAGAATTTATTCCGGAAGGTTTATGTGTATAATACGTTATTATTAAAGATAAATATAACTAAGAAATCTCGATAATTTGTCAAGTCGTAAAATCGTGCGAAGTAGGAGCGGGTCGCTAGTATTTTATAATTGTAACAGAACACAATGAAAATATTAGGGAATCTAGGAGTTTCTTGCGTGAATCTAGTGATATACTTTTTGTAAATGTACCTACGTTGCTTCAAAAGTAAGGTTAGTTTAATTTTTATATCTGTGAGTCAGTGGAATTTTGCTTTTTCATCATAAATATAATAGGTAATTATAATCCAACGACTTACCATTCAGAATTTAATTTAAATTTTCAAACACGGTCACATATTTTTCGGGTATTTTTTAATGCATTGGAGAAAGCTGTATGATTATTTTCAATCATAATTCTGCACAATGCTTTGTGCAGAATTATGATTGAAAATAATATGATTAAAAACAATTCTACAGTTATGATTTATTTTGTCTCGCTATTAAATGCGGAGTTATTATTAAACAACTTGGTAACAATAATTAAACAGCTTGATAACAATGATTAAACAGCTTGGTAACGTTCACAGGGAGACTTTGCAAGTGCTTTATTTTCTGTTGACAAAATACTTTGGACCAATGTATTTTCTCGACAGAAAAGACAGAATTTTACAAAAACCACAGGTAGGATAAAGTTGACCTATTTACTTGAAAAAATACGGAACAATGCCCTCTTCCTTTAAAGTTCAAACAGAATCCACTAGATGGCGTTAGTAGGGATGTGATGGGACGGAGTGTAATTAAGTTTGGGTTCAGAATATTAAAAAGCGGTGAAATGAGCTCGTCTTGTTCCAAGTTTTGTTTGAACACGACTTTTGTTTTTTGTCTTGTTTATATTAGACCCGCAGGATGCCTGTCATTGTTTTGCATTTTGTTTCTATTGTACAGTTTTTATTTAGTTTTAGATTTTCTATTTATCTGTTTGCATATTTTGTGATTTCTGTGTAACGTGCGCGTTATAACTTTTTAGTTTTAGAGATTTTACGAGAATTGGTAAACACAGTGTGGGATTCAGGTAGTCAGACAAATATTGACGATCTGAAAAAAGAATACAGAATAAACGGATACTATTGATGTTTTAAAAAATTAATCTCGGTTAGATAATACCAACATTGAAAATGTTCTAGTTTTAACTATACTATGACAAATTATTGCAGTCTATTAACAGATTCATGCTAGCCAAATTCAAACTAATTTAATTAGGTCGCACACTGCATGCTTCCACGGTAAATCTATTCAATTTAAATAGCAATGTAGCTTGTTCAGATTTCCATAACCACAAAACCACATTTCGGGGTTATAAACAAATTGGTTTATTGGTAGTCAATTGTTTTTAGCATGGGTCTGCATAAACTCTACGTGTCCAATACCTAATGAATGCAGTGTTGTTTAATTAAACGGATGATACCCGATGTCCCCAAGTTCCAAGTTCCCCAAAATGATTTTTCATACATTCATTCCCAACGTCCCCAAAACATAAAATTCAATTATTTGTAAGGTTCACAAAGATTGACGTAGGATTTTCACAAAAAGTTACATATAGGGCCTTACGAACTACAAAAACAATCAGCCATGTTTGAACATTTTAGATATTAATCCTGGTCCTCGACAAAATGCATTGCTTTCCATCACGAGGGATCGGGGTCTAGAGCAGGCCCATAATGTAATAAAAAAAAAATGCACTTTGGGAAATTGAGAAACGAACGAAAGTATTGCATTCCGATGCGTATATTTTTGACAGGGTAAAGTTCGCGCACATGTTTTTGAAATCCTTGTTAATGTTGAGTTTGACTAAACAAACACACCATTTAAATAATAAAAATCTTAAATTCACTGACAGAGCACGCTCTGCCGAAACCGCTGTGCCTAAAAGCATGAAGTTTTGCACAAAAGCTTCTTAAATAACAGAAGTGAGGAATAACAATTTAAGCTACCTACCTTTATTTATCTGAGGGGCAATTCCCGTAATTTTCAAGAACGTTCACATTCGCATCTCGTTCGCAATCTGTCAAAAATACAATCAATTTACCAACATTTTTGTCAAGTTTGACAGATTGCGACTTGAATGTGAGTAAGTAGATGTGTGTAAGTAGATATTTTCGAAAGTTCACCCTTTAAAGGAGTTAAATGAAGGTTTTTGCCGATGAGAATCCCATCAGGCACATAGCTTGTGAACATAACACTTTGTCACAGCACAAATTTATCTCGTCTGCTCAAAGTCCGTATGGCATTGCAAGGATCCAGCAGAATATCAGCGTCAGCTATATTTGCCTGTTGCGGGAAATTCCGAAAGGGATACCCTTGGCAACAGGAAACTGAAGGAACACGTGTGGGTTTTAGTCAGTAAAAGTCTGACACGCCGTCCCGCTCCGCCCAGAACGTCACGTCAGCGTCGAAGTCATTTGATGATGCCCACACTAAAAAAAAAAAAGCTATATTTGCCTGAAACATGCTGAGCTGCACTCCCATTTGGTGCAACATTGAGACGCACAACGCACCTTGATTCGTTATTTGATTTGAAGTATGTCATTATGACACTCCATTTCTTTACACTCGCGACAATCTAAGAAGTCCGTTTTGACGTTTCGTTCTCGTACATGTAATAAAACGTTAAGCCTCAGTTGAGAATCAGTTTTTATCAATGTAAATCGTAAATTACAAACTCTCTAAGTATGTTCAATCGATATGTCTCGAGAATCAGTTTATAAGAAACGATTTTTTTTTTCATCGCTACTCAAAGCATTTTGATAGCTGTCAAAACGGACTTCTTAGATTGTCGCGAGTCTAAGTATGTTTTTTTTCTCTTTTTTCTATATTGGCGTCTTGTTTTTTTTTTTCAATTCATTTAATTTGTTATCATTTAATTGTGATTTTGTGTGTCTTTTGTAATGTTTTATCTACTTATCTATAACAATAAATAACATAGTAGGTACCTACTAAAACATAAGCTTTCCCCTCGGTATTGGTAACAGGGGTCAATCACATTACCGACTGCTACTGAACGTGTCCTGTGACTGGCCAATTGACCTATTTACCAATAAGTCGCACGTTGGACGGGTAACTTTGCCTCTAGTGAACATCTTTGTTAAAAGGTTATTGTTCATTTAGGGGACAGGGGCTCGTGCATAATATTAAAATTTAAAAAATCGCATAATTAGATCAAAGGTTCAGCTACGCTTGCCGCGGTCAGTTCGTGAATGGGTGACCATCTGCAGCTCAGCATATTGTCAGATGACTACAGAACCCCAGTATTTCTACCTTTGGAGTTTCTTTCAATTACTAACTCATCCAAAATAGTCCATCCCTCTATTTTCTCGACACATTATTATTCACGCATTTTTCCAGTTACTTCTCTTTTTGTTTTATTATTTTAAATCTGTGAATCTATCCGTGATTGTTATGTTATGCCCTATCTCTTCACATTTACTAAATAACTGAATAACTTTATATACCGTGTGGTGGGACCCTGGTGATCTGCTATTCCTAGTGCCGAAACCAGTCTTTCACAAACTAGTGTCATACATAGTTTTTTAAGTATGTCTAAATTATCAGACCCCAAGTTTGTGAAGAGAAAATAAATTATTTGAATTGAATTGAATTGACTTGTGCTGTAGATATCCACATTTAATCTAAAAGTCAAATTACATAACTTAACCGGTACCTTTTAATTGTTAGATTTTCCACAACACTAATCCATTACGTTTGCTAAGCCAATGGTACCCGTTTCTAATTACGAGGTACTGACAGTCAGCACCGAAAATTCGGAAATTTCAGCATCCCACGGGAATCAAATCTGAATCCCGGAAAGTAGGGATGTCCGATGAAAATGGGGACCGTTAGGATTAACTGGTTTAACGTGCTTTTAGGGGGACAAAGGTATTAAGGGGGCTATAGTTCGGAAGTCTGGCTATGTATGTACCATCTTGTGCAATGTTACCCGCACGTGAATTCAGGTCAAATTATTGAGCGGTTCGTTGGTGCTTAGTTGTGCTTAACTAATTTCATTGCTGATTGTTTTTGGAGTTGTAACACCCAGACAAACAGTAAAATTGAGTTCAGCTGCTTGACAGACAACATTAAACATTTTCAATGGATTTGTAGTGGATGTCTTCCACGTACCGCTCATTTTATTTACCTAATCTCAGTAAGAACCAGATTCATTTTAAGGTAGGAAGGTATATGTTTCTGATAGGCTAAACGTATTCCGGATAACCCCATACTTCGTATAATAATATGGCCTTACAAAGCTTATGGGAATTTAAGACGTTAATTATTCACCGGGTTCAAACAGTAACTTCCCGTGAACATAGCAAAGTAAATCCGTCAACTAACCTTAGGTAAATACTACCTTTTAAAGTCAGTATAACTTGTATGAAGTTTGTCCCTATCGGCATGACTTGCCAAATAGTGACGGCTAAAACTTCAACACGGTAAGCTAATACCACTAAGCAGGCAGTTAAAAGAAGGCCAACTCTTATTGTGTGTCCAAACAGTGAGCGGCAACCGTGCGCGGCTGCCGAGCGCTTCCTGGCACGCCGTGTTTGGACGACAGCCGCACGCAAACGCTTCTGTCTACCTGCCACGCACAAACATTTCTAGCAAACATTCGTCAGTAATTGTGTTTGGACGAATTATAAGCAAAGCGACACACGCAACCGCTTTCAATGCCAACTGAAGTGCGCGGCGTGTCTCGGATATGCCGCGCAAACATTTGTCGGTTTAGTCCACACTAGAGTGCGGCAGAAATGTGTCCTGCAAACGTCGCGTGTTGCTGCTGCGCTCTTGCCGCTCAATGTTTGGATACATTATGTCCAAACGACCCAGCGGCCGCGCCACCGCCGCGTCGTTCCCCTTGATTACCGGTTGCTTGCAAAAGTGCAAGCACGCGGTGGCAGCGCGGCATCGGCGCGGTCGCAGGCTCGTGTGGCTGGGCACTTAGGGACATAGGTTTTTGTATTAAGCGTAATGAATCTTTGCAAAACTAACACATCCCTAACCACAAATCTTGCTCAATGAGAGCAAGATTTGTGCCGGGTGCTTGCCTGGTCTTATCAGCAAACACATTGAGTGTGTTTGACTTTTGAATTGACTTAAAGAAAATTCAATAAAATATGCAACAATACCTATTAATCAAAAGCACAACATTGAACGATTCAATGAATGGTTAATAACAAGACATCAATCAATTTGCCGAGCCTTTTCCCAAATATGTTGGGGTCGTCTTCCAGTCTAACCAGATGCAGCTGAATACCACTATGTATTTTACGTGGAGCGATTGCCTATCTAACCTCCACAACTTACTGGGTAACACGATCAGGGCCGTAGGCAGGGGGGGAAAAGCGAGAAACCAGAATCTCAATCCAGAGATCGACCCCCTAGGGTACCTCCTTATACAGATAATTGTAATCTATTTCGCATAGGCGTACTTTATAATCTACAATACTAGTAAAAGTATGCTTAAATACTGTTTTTTTTATCGACTCTGACTTTGTATTGAATCAATTCCTGCAACTTCAGCATTCTCTGAGATATTCTAACCTCCCCCCAGCCTCTCAGTAAGAGTATGCTTAAATACTGTATTTTTATCGACTCTGACTTTGTATTGAATAAATTCCTGCAACTTCAGCATTCTTTGAGATATACTACTAAACCTCCCCCAGCCTCTGCCAGGCGGGGTGCTAAAATTTTCGAGCTCGCTTCGCTCGCTCTTGCATCTTTTTTGCATCATCCTTCTCAAACTTTTCTGCATATTAAGTCGATAAAGTTACTTCTCTTTCTGTATGATCGGTCAAAGAGAAAGAAAACCTAACTTATTCGAAGCTAAAAATTTTGAGATTCGAGATTTTGAAAAAGAGGAAAATAGTTTTTTTTTAAAATCTGTAGGTATTTATTATTTTTCTACGCTCTCTGAAATCAGAAATAGGTACTTAATTTCTTTAAAAAAAGTTTGCAATGACCCCCCCCCCGAAATGAATTCCTGGCTACGGCCCTGAACCCGATACCCGGTGAGACTAGTTATCAGACTTTTCGGCTTCTGACTACCAGTTACGACTGTCAAAGATTTACCAATGACAGTCGGGACCAACGGCTTAACGTGCTTTCCGAGGCACGGAGGGGTCTCGATATATTTTGTAATGGATGGTCCACCATCCACGGACCGACCGCGGCAAGTGTAGCTTAACCTTCGATCGACCCTTGCGACTGTTATTATTTATTGTCCACCTCTGTACTTTTTTACATTTTTTCTGTGCTTGAAATATTAAATAAATAAATTATTTAGCCAACTGTAGGAAAAAGAAAGTCTGTGGTCAGAGATTACCTGTGGAATACATATTGTGGGTTATCAGCTTTTGTACGGTAAATAATTAAGTTTAATCGAATTATTTGAATACTTTGTGTTATTATAAAAAGTAAGGCTATTGTTACATTATTACCATGAAAATTAAATTGTATTGTTAGACGCAAAGTCACTTTAGTTTTGTGCATTGCGTGGTACAGAATGAGCCTTCTGCAGTATTTCTTTGATGATATACATATATTATGTACTTCGTTTTGAAAATGTTTCAAACTCACCGGTTACGTACATGTTCGTAACATTTATAATAGCGTTTGTGTTGATTTAGGATTAAATGTCACTGATTTTGTACTCATTAGTTATGGTTTGTGCGACTGGAATTTGAGTTAGCGTTAATTATTTAGTTTTAACTGTACCTACGCTGATGAATGATTAATTTATTTAATTAGAGAATGAATTTGTTTTGACAACATTGGTGTTCATAAGACAAACAACAACAATTGCAACAATTGTGCCTATGACTATAATATTGTGCCCAGCACTATCCAATTTTTTAATGATTATATAACATAATATGTTATTGTGTTGTATAATCATGTAATTATTCAAGACATCGCTGTCTTACACACGGGTGTCTGACAAGCAACTTTAAGGTGACCAAGAATTCTAAAAACACTATATTTAATAAACTTGTTAATTTCATAAGTCTCGATCCCGTGAGAATATTGGGATAAAAAGTCCTATGTCTCTTCCAGGTCTATCCATGTGCCAAATTTCATCCAAATCCATTCAGCCGTTTTAGCGTGAAAGCGTAACAAATAATCAAACTCACTTTCGCATTTATAATATAAATAAAAAAAAATATAGTTAGGATTTAATCCTTACCATGTTCAATACGATCCCTTTAATATTAAAACAACCCTTTCATAAACACAAAACAAAACTAATAAAATACAGTCACAACTCGTCTCGACTTGGGACTTGAGGTGACAACTGTTCACTCCAATACTCCTATTTTATGAGACAGAGTGTAAAGCACCCGGTAGTCCCTAGACAGCACTAACTCATTACGATTTAGGACACATCGGGACCTGGATGGGTAACGTTGGGTAAACATTTGCTGAAATGGAAACTTGCTATCGTGTTTTGGGTTCAATGTTCGGTCCGTGTTAAATGTGATTTCGGTTGGAGCTTTTTATATTTGAATAAAATAATCGGAAGGTAGGTAGCTAAATTGTTGGGTCAGTATCTATACAGGGTGATTTTTTTTCTTAACCACTATGTAATAATGTCCGCAATTTTAATAATTATCGAACTTATTTTCTTCACGAAAAGGTATGATTTCAGTGCGAGGGTTGACACGAGTCAAAGTACGCTGAGATGCCCAGTGCTGAGCATCTTATTGTGTAGTAAATAAATTCAATATTGTATCGGATCATAAAAAAGTGCGCGTCGCATCGCGTCTCGGTGTGTACTGACCCGTGCTAAAGTGCATAAGCAATCCCGGAAATTCTGATCTTTTTTTAAAAAAAAGGACTCTGCTCTGTTCCGTTCTACCAAGGGATCATATAACTTCTTCACATGTCTCGAATAATGCCAAGGGAATTTAAAAATACCGGCCAAGTGAATGTCGTACCATGCACAATGAAGGGTTCCGTAGTTGGGATGAATTTATAAAACAAACTTAACATTGTAGTTCAAATACTTGTTCTCCGATACAGAATGTATGGGAGAACATGTTTTTACAACTGCAAATTTAAGTTGGTCGATTATTACTCTTCATCATTATTCGATTATCACTTTTAATTTCGTTTTATATACTACTGCCGTGAATTTTTTCACATATCCAAACCCAACCATTTAGCTGGCAGGGGGGGGGGACACTTGGCTCTAACAAAAATAAGCACTTTAAAGCTTAATATTCCGCAAACGGATCCCTAAATCCAAAAATAGTTTCAACAAACTCACATTATTTTTAAACGACCTTTCCAACGATACGCCACAACAAGGGATGGACGAAAAAAAAAACCATCTCCACTTTACGTGTAGGGGAGGTACCCTAAAAAAAAATCTTTTTTACGTTTGTCGGCGTCATTTATATGTATATCCATACCAAATTACAGCTTTCTAGTACCAACGGTCTTTGAGCTAAGCCGCGGACAGACGGACAGACGGACAGACGGACATGGCGAAACTATAAGGGTTCCTTGTTGACTACGGAACCCTAAAAAGATACATTTCTTATAGTACGCATTACAAATAGACATTCTGTATTATTTACCTGACTTGTAATTCGAACGAAATACTTATTATCGTATTAAGGTAACCTGTAATTATAGATTTAAGTTGATGTTTGTTTTTAAACATAAAAAAATATCTTGACATAAATGATTCCAAACAATAAATCCAAAACTTTACTCCCGAGAGAATTAAAAACAAGTTTTCAGATCAAACTATTGAACTTGAGCATAATCTGCTCGTAAATAGGACGTCTGAGATGGCCTTATTTGACCTGCAAGGGTAGATAGGGCATGCAATGACAGCCCAATCGAACTTCTTTCATATTGCTCGCATCTGCAGAATTAATTTGATGATAGCTTTCACAAAGTAGAGATCTCGTTAAGTTTTTTATTTCTTTTAAGACTTTCGGGGAATGTTGCTTTTTTTTAACTTCTTCAGATTTACTGGTGACTTTAATTATTTTCAAATAGATTTTATCTTGTTTATAAAATTTAACAAGGTTTATAGTTTTTAAGCACGTTAAGCCGTTGGTCCCGGCTGTCATTCGTAGGTCTTTGTGTTGTGACAACCAGTCTAACCAAGGGTTACCACCGTGTTTATTAAATGATCCGTGTCCAGTTATGGCTGCTGTAACTGTACGCAGCTCTTGTTATGTATAGGTAAGTATGTATAAACTGTGTCTTCAATTATTGTAATAAAATTGGTTTAAACCGTTTTGATTCAAGTAAGTAAACAGATAAAAATATTGGCACAGAGGCCAGGCGATTTCCACTGGAAATAAAATGTTGGCTCCCTAGGGAGTTTTTGCTAATAAGAGATATTCGTGTTTATTATATTTTATCTACACCCATGCTATAAATTATCTATAAAAGTTTCTGAAACAGTTAGCTTATTGCGAACTTTAAAACACTGGTTGTTTTAATGTTGTCATAGTAACCATAATATGCGCTAGGGCAACAAACTTGCGTCTCAACACGTTGCGTGACCTGGCCGGCCGCGAGCGCGACCCGTCCCTCAGTCGATCCGCTGTTTCGCTAGCGAGCACGGTGTCGGATAGAAACTTTATAAAATCTTTCAATGAAAATAACGTTTTTTTTTGTTGTTATTCGGACATTTGTTTTTATATTTAAGTCAACTACCCATGGTTTAAGTGATACCGGTGTTTACCCTTACACCCTGTATACCTATTTATATTACTATTTAAGTTCGTTAATTTTCGTGTTATAATATTCACTACACTTGTTGTTCAAAAGTAAATTATAGGTAATTTGAAGAGGCTAAATAAATCTTAAGCTCGGCTTCTGTCTCAAACGAAAATTTTGAGATGAAAATTTGTTTTCGTCTGTGTTTCAGTTCGTATTGTTTAGCATAAATATTTTGGTTACTGAAAATTTAAATTGTTTTATTATAATAATAGCATTATTTGAATAGTAAAATTCTACTAAAATATTTATAAAATTTAGTGGTTTCGACTGAGAAATTTCGTTTTAGTATTAGTTTCTAATTAGGAATTTTACAAAACGGACGAAAAATCGAACAAACTTTGTATAGAATTGTTAATTTAAATACTACAATCGAAACATAGATCGTTATTATAATGCCAATTATAATAACGATCTATGTTTCGATTGTGCTGATCATGACGTCATTACTATAAAGAATTGTATTCATGTCACTATTTCCATGATCATTTGTAACGTTTTTAGGTTCTGTAACTTAAACCTCTATTGTAGGGTATCTTCTCGCATCCAGCGGATTCCTACGGCCTTATAATTGCACACTTATATAAACGTGACATGATTCGACTTTTATATTGAATTTTTGATAAGGCCATTTTACCATAAAAAATAGCTGCTTTCTTTAAAAAAAAAACAGGCCGAGAGATGTCTTGGGACAACCGGTACAATGAAATAAATTAACTACGTTTGAGAGTAACTAAATGGAAAAAGAAGACACATTAGAAAAGTGTCGTGGCTGACAAAATCTTACACCATTTTCGGTCTAATTCTGATTCGCCAAGTCTGCAGAGTTTATCGTGCGTGGAACTTCGTTCCAAAAATATTTCGATTTCACATCGTGTCATAGGCACTTATGTAACGAACATTTATTACATACGTAATTATAAGACGTGTACTTTTTATAGCCCACATAATGCTCAACCATTACTCCTGAGTTAATATGCTATAACATTGTTCAAAAGCATTATTGAGATGGAAGATATAAGTAGATTAAAATCTTTATTTACACGAGTTTTTAGTGTTATGAAAACTCCATTTATGTTTGTTAAAACCAAAAGAGAAGATTGTTGTAATAACGTGTTTTCGATTAAAATGTAACGTTATTATGATAAAACCACATTTTCATGTCTTTGAATTTTTTATTATTCATTGTGTAAATTTTTATTTAGGTACCTTTGTAGTAAAATGGATTCTAACCTATAACAAAACAGATGTTATTTCCCAACTACAACACTACCTACTTCGAAGTTACATCAAAGGATGTAATCCATATAGGTACCCGTTTGTCAAAGTGCACAAAACAACTGAACGTCGAATCATAGTCGTGTAGCGACCAGTCAAAGACTGTCATCATAGACAAATAAGATCACGCCAGTATTCTTAGAAGGGGAACGCAGAGAACTTTAGTTTACACACATACAGCCAGTTATGTTCGAGTCTCATGTAATTAAAGGGCGATCCTATTACAACTGGATTTGAATCTTGCGCATAATCGCTGTCTATTAAACCTCATTACACGATGCCAGTTTCTTGACTGTGGCATACAATAACATGAACCAATAAATGACTTACATTGTCTAAACACTGTTTCAATGGTGCAACTTTTATTTTTGCTTCAACTTATAGAGGTAGAAGACACAGGGTGTAAAGTTCACTCATCCTTCATAGAAAAGGGAGGATCCTCCGACCAGACGGCTGTAGTGTCTGCTGGTATATATGCTAGTTGCACGGTAAACTCTACTTGCGTGATGCAGGATTTTGCTTGACGTCAGTGTGACGCGTTGTTCGCATGTTGCGATGTAGATGTCGCCACGAACTTACGCCACAGGCAATTAAATCGTACCGTGTATATCCGGCTTTAGAACACCGCATAAGAGTGCTATAAACAGACTTGATGGAACGCCATTAAATTAAACCTATTTAAAATAAAAACTTTTTACAAAAAAAACAACGTCTTCCAAAAAAACACTAATAAAGTGAAAAATAACTTTAGTTTCGGAAGTCGGTGGCAAAAAAACTTTTTACAAAAAAAAACAACCGACTTCCAAAAAAACAGTAATAAAGTGAAAAATAACCTTAATTTCGGAAGTCGGTGTCTTTGCTTTACAATCAACTTTTTTTGCCACCGACTTCCGAAATTAAAGTTATTACTAAAGTTAATTTAAGTTATTATTAAAGGTATTTTTCACTTTATTAGTGTTTTTTTGGAAGTCGGTTGTATTTTTTTGTAAAAAGTTTTTATTTTTCACTTTTTAGCTGTGGTACCTACCCCACACAAATTCAAATGCAATACAATACAATACCTGCCATGTAAATAACAGTGACGGAGTCAAACAATATATCGTCTACATACACAAAGTGGGAAAAATACGTAATTATTGAAGCTAACTCAAAAACTACGCAATGTTAATAAAATTTATATGATACCTCTGAAGCATGACCTACCAAAAAAAAAGAATCATCAAAATCGATTCATAATTGACGGAGTAATCGCGTAACATACAAACAAAAAAAAAAAAAAAAAAAAACATTCAGACGCATTGAGAACCTCCTCCTTTTTGAAGAAGTCGGTTAACAAAGAAACGGTTTTAATAAGATAACAAAATGAGCCATTTGCTAGTTCAAAATATTTTCTAGCGCGAACATAAACGAGAGTTACCTTCTCGAGAAAATTACCTAAATTCATTTGTTTAACTAAACGCTGATCTCTAAATTGATGCTCTCAGATCAACAATGAGTCTAAGAGCCCTTAGACGTTCCCTTAAGCCCCTTTTATGGTGCGTGATAAAACATTGGTGCTTCAAAGTGAGTATACTTAGAAGATTTTAAGTCGTTTCGTACGTAAAGTTTATGTGAGGGCTTCATTAAGTAGATCATGTTAAAGTGTGGGTTACTGTAGAATCGACATTGTTATGAGGCTCCGTTGTTTGTTCAAGACGTTAATTTGTTTTATGGTTTTGAAATTAGGTCGAAAATCGGGCGTTTGGTGTTTCAGTTATAAGAAATGGTACGTAGTGATAGATATTAGTATTATACATACGTACATAAGAGAGAGCAGTGGTGGCCCAGTGGTATCCGCCAAGTGTTACGAGTTGTAGGCCGTAGGTTGGAACCATGACAGGCGCTTTACTTTGTGTAAATTATTTCATCGCCACTGCTTTCAAAACGGTGAAGGAAAACATCGTGAGGAAACCGGCATGTCCTAGAACCAAAAATTCGAAGAGTTGTGACACTGAGTCTGCGTGATAGATTACGGCGTGATGGAGGCCTGTGTCCCAGCAGTGGGAACATTTGTTATACGTACATAAACTCATGCCTTTTCCCATGGCCACAAACTATAGAACGCCAGATGCTATACCTTTCTTACATACTCCTTTTTCTTTTGTTTAAGTTCTTACATCTGGTATTCTGATCGTACACGCACGCTGGTTGTGAGTAGGTACTACGCACCTATCCATAATCCATACTATATACTATATTTAACTAATATTATAAACGCGAAAGTTTGTAAGTATGGATGGATGGATGGATGTTTGTTACTCTTTCACGTAAAAACTACTGAATGGATTTGGATGAAATTTGGCAAACAGATAGTTTATATCCTGAATTAACACATAGGATACTTTTTATCCCGATATTCGCACGGGATCGAGACTTACGCAGGTGAAACCGTGGGGCGCAGCTAGTAGTCTATAGAAAGGTCGCTGCTAATATAATGAAATATAATGAAATAAATGAAATATTTGAAAAAATGCGCGTAATATTATGTAGGTATGTATGTATTTGTTATAGATAATTAAAAACGAATACCTAGGTCTAACTAATATTGGCTTTGTAATCCAATTTACGCAAACATTGTTTCAGTAAATATGATAAGTATTAGATCTATTTCAAACTAGAATTTATGTAGATAAATAATTCAAAGCCTATAAATTCCTGTAAAATTACTGCATAATAAATTAAACTATTATAATAACAGATTAGTTCAACAAAATGTAATTTGCATTTTAATAAGAGCAACTGGAAAACGTATTTTGAATTGTGTCAAAATGTAGGATTCGGGAACAACGTTCATTTTGCATGAATAGTGAGACATCTAAAAATATTCCATGTTTTGAATTTTGAGTTAATTTGTTCAGCGATGCATTGTTAATATGATCGCATATTGAATGTTAAATTAGTACACAGCGTGTAACCAAAAATATATTTATTGTGTACCAATACATTTTGGTTTTCTGATTATCCATACTAATATTATAAATTCGAACCTTTTCAAGCCTAAACCACAAAATTTGGCAAGAAGATAGATGGCATCATCCCATCCCACATAGGCTATTTTTGTCTCAAAAATAACCTTAAAAAAACCGACCTCAACCCGGGCGAAGTCACGGGCAAAATCAAGTTTAAAATAATTTTTTGTCTGTCTTTTCCGTTTTAGATTTAACCAGAAATTTAATTTTAATTACACTCTCTAAACTGTATCGCATCACTGTTATAATATGTGATATACCATTTTTCAAAATCGATAGAATTTGGTTTTAATGTGATTGCAACATTTTATTTACAAAATAACAACTAACTAAAATAAATCATGGAACAAAAAGAAACGATAAACACGATTACCAATTTAACTCAAATTATGAATTATCACACTAACGACCCTAAAAACTTGAACAAAAATTAAAACAAACGTCAAGAGTACTTAAAACAATGAACGAAAAAGCGAGCAATGAAAAGCAAAACAAACACTGGATCTTCACGATTTAATCAGTCTCAAAAGTCAGAAGGTAAATTAACTCTGCTAATTTGGACCAAAGTGAAAAGTATTTTTGTTTGTTTGAAACAAAAATACTTTCTAAAGTAGTCACCTTAACTTAAGTTTGTTCATTTGTAATTTAGAAATTGTTTGTATTTCAGCCGATTTTTTTTAGAATTTGTTTGTTGAATAGGTTGTTGTTTTCAAGAACAAATTGTTTGTTATCTGAGCTGGATTGAATGGATATATTTATATTATGTGTAGCTTGCTAATGATTTCAGAAAAAGGAGTTGTGTACTGCCAAGTGCCATTCGGACTCGCAGACAAAGGGTCCCGTACTACAGTAAAATATTTTATCTATACTAATATTATATATAAAGAGGAAAGATTTGATTGTTTGCATTGAATAGGCTCCGAAACTACCGAACCGATTTGAAAAATTCTTTCACTGTTGGGAAGCTACATTATCCCCGGCTGACATAGGCTATATTATATTTAAAAGAAAATAGGGCTCCCTACTAAAACTCCAATAATGTAACCCAAGGTGTAAGAAAAATACCTAAAATAACCGTAGATAAGTACTTAGTGCTACCCGTGTGAAGCCGGGGCGAGAAGCTAGTATTACATACTTTTAGTATTTTATTTTATTATTTGTTGGTATGAGTTGGTTGAGGAGCTCGTGGCTAATTAATAACAGCCGCTCGGGTCGATCCATCAGGTTAAGCTACGCTTGCCGGGATTGGTCCGTGGATGGGTGACCATTTTCACATATCGAGACTCCTCCGTGCCTCGGAAAGCACGTTAAGCCGTTGGTCCCGGCTGGCATTTGTGGATCTTTGACAGTCGTTACGAGTCGTCAGAAGCCCGAAAGTCTGACAACCAGTCTTGCCAAGGGGTATCGTATTACCCAGTTACTGGGTTGTGGAGGTCAGATAGGCAGTGGCTCCATGTAAAATACTGGTATTCAGCTGCATCTGGTTAGACTGGAAGCCGACCCCAACTTGTTTGGGAAAAGGCTAGGCAGATGTGAGGCAGATGTGGTATAGCGGTTGGTATAGTAGTAATATAAATTTCAATTCAAAAGATTCGGTTCAAAAGGTACAGCCCTGTGGCAGACCGGGCGGCGGACGGACGGTCATTGCCTGAAAGACAAGTTTAGGACAAGCAATTTGGTCATATTTCTTAAACTATTCTTAACACAAACATTGTTATCTTCATGTAACCGACATAACTTTATGTACAGGTAGCCCCGCCCATCCTCTCACAGTTCTACTTGGTTTTTTTGACTGTGTGTAATAAAGAATTATACCAGTAGGTTTTCATTACTCTTAAACGCACGTAGGTTGTAAGTACACCTCTCGGGGAATTCAGGTGTCAACTGAACGCAAAATACGCGCTTGAACGTGAAGTTGCGGATACCAGCCTGTCTTACTACTACTACTACAGGCATGATGTTATGTCTAGGTAAACATACCTACAAGTGCAAATACCTTACTTACACATAAATTCAGGTAGCATCTAAACTAGTTATACAGACATAGTGAGATCATGCGGTTTCGATGGGATGCCTGTGTAAACCTAATGCATACCTCGGTTGCAGTGTGACCAGTCGAGTGAATAGCTTCATCCCAAGTGATTTAGAGGTCAGGCAGGGATGCAACATGTTGGGAAATGTTTGTAGTTTATTTGATCTTTTGATTATGATGTGAACGGGTTTTCAGTCTCATGAAGAGCGAATTCATGGTTTTTTTTTAATTTTCTGCGTGCATTTTGCATGACGAAAAATTTTTTATTCTGCACAAACAAGCTTGGTAGGTATTATGAGCACAATTTCGCATGCCTATTATGCTAAGGTATGTAATGTATAGATTTAGCTGAATCTGTGGCTAAGGCAGCTGAAATCTTAGCAAATGGTTAAAAAAAACTACCATTCCTCGATGTTTCCTGGGCTGTAAATTTAATAATTAATAAAAACTTTTTACAAAAAAAACACCGACTTCCAAAAAAAAACACTCAAAAGTCGGTTTTTTTTTAGTAATAATTTTTCACTTTTTAGTTGTGGTAGCTACCCCACACAAATTCTAATACCACTAGCTGATGTAAATAACAGTGAAGGAGTAAATGAAAACATCGTCTAGATAAACTAAGTGGGAAAAATACGTAATATTGAAGCTAACTCAAAAACCACACAAGTAAAGTTAATAAAATTTATACGGGGTCACCTCGGAAGCATGCCCTACCATACAAAAAAAGAATCATCAAAATCGATTCATAATTGGCGGAGAAATCGAGTAACAAACATACAAAAAAAAAAACAATCCTACAGACGAATTGAGAACCTCCTCCTGTTTGAAGAAGTAGGATAAAAAAAAAACACAGACGAATTGAGAACCTCCTCCTTTTTGAAGAAGTCGGTTAAAAATAGCTGTTTACTATAAAAAATCTATTTGATTTTATTCAATTTTTTTCCCTAAGTTACAAATTACATAGGAAAAGGAAAAATCTTCACAAATCAAGATGTCTTTACATAGTTTAAACACAAATCGAACTTGTGACTAGGTACCCAAAAAGATGGGAAATAACTTTCGAAAAACCCAATCACCATAACTTCTGGGAAACCTTTCGGTTCCAAATATTCAAACAATTTATTTTCCTGGTCAGGCAATAAATAAATGAAAAAGTTTTTTTTTGTCGTGAAATATTACAAAGACCCCGATTTGCTTTGCCGCCTGTCTATTTCAGCTGGCTTCTTTGAATGGAATAAGGGACCTTTTATATAGGAGATGGGATACGCGCGATTATTGCTAGTGACGTAGGTACGGCAAAGGCTTTATTTTAAAATCTGAGATAGTGATGAAATGGATCGTCCAACTAGCCTTTTCCTAACTTGGCTTGGGTTGGTTTCTAGTCTCACCGGATACAGACGATTTTCAGTTTATCATCGACTGCCATCAAACCTCCACAGGCAACAACAAATTGGAACCAAGTGCATATCACCTGCCTATATTTTCTCCTTCTGTCGCTAAAAGCAATCTTTCCGATCTTATCGCTAAAAGCGATCTTTTAAGATCGCCCATTGTGTCACCCTATGTAACATTTCTACTTAAAATATATTTGTAATAAAATTCACATTCATTTAAATGTAATCATCATACAGAGTATTCTATTCTATTTTATAAATTCTGACATGTCTTATGTATGAGGATTTGTGTTTTTTAAAAATAAATAGAATATTTATCTGTTATCTATCTATTTCGGAGAATGCTAATTAACCTGTAATTGGCCACTGTGTAAGTCCGAGGTCATTTTATTTATTTATTTTATTTTATATATACTTGTTTACTTATAAAGTATTTAAGATATATTATATAGAAGCTGTTGGTAAACCTTTATAAATAAATAAATATAAAATTGAGAAAAGCTTCCTAGAACTATTAAGCTAAACATCGTTATGTATTAGACAATTTATTTAAATAAATATACGGAATGATAATTAGTATAACTCCTCCATTTCCCAGGATAGAGGGCAACTGTGACAATTTATCCAAGCCCGTCGTTTTATAATTACTTCAAAACAGGCAGTCTAATGTCAGCTGAGATCGTATACCCCTTTTATGCTAAAACCTTACATTTAAATGAAAATAAAGGAAAAAAAATACCAAACAATATGTATGAATTAAGGTTTTATACATAAAGGGATTTAGTTACGATCCTGACCCTTTCCTAAGCGGACTAGATACACAAAAAAAACCGAATAAACGAAAAATTGTGAGCCAAATTTGCCCTTTGGATTTCGTAAAGTGATACAAAGCAGGTATTTGGAAAATAAATACGTTAGATATTATTTAGTAATGGAGGAGAGGAGACTCCTCCGTGCCTCGGAAAGTACGTTAAGCCGTTGGTCCCGGCTGTAATTCGTGGATCTTTGACAGTCGTTACGGGTCGTCAGAAGCCCGAAAGTCCGACAGTTTTACCAAGGGGTATAGTATTACCCAGTTACTGGGTTGTGGAGGAAATAGAAATAAAAATGTATGCAAACCGTAGGTATAAAGGTGAAGGGAGTGTGGAACCGGCGAGAGATGTCGTGCGGTGTCCCACAGGTATTAGTCCTGGGGCCGCATCTGTGGGACATCGGATACGACTGGGTGCTGCGCGCCAACCTCCCTAGCGGAGTCAGCGTAGTTTGCTACGCTGACGACACGCTGGTCTTGGCGCAGGGGAGGTCGCACCAGGTGGCGGCTAAACTAGCGACACGCGGAGTTGCGACAATCGTCAATAGAATCCGGCAGCTGAGACTCGAGGTGGCCTTGCATAAGTCCGAGGTCATGTGTTTTCATGGCCCTCGGAACGCGCCACCGTCGGGTTCCCAAATTACGGTAGGAGGGGTTCACATTGGCGTCGAGTCGACGATGGACCTAAGACTCATCCTCGACAGCCGGTGTAACTTCCTGGAGCACTTCCGTCGTTTGGCTTCCAGGCTTGATCGGGCTGGGGCGGCTTGGGGCGACTCCTGCCCAATCCAGGGGGTCCAAACGCCTCCTGCCGGAGGCTCTACGCGGGGGTCGGGCGGCCCATGGCCCTTTACGGGGCACCGGTGTGCAAGTCCCCGCCATCACAGACACAATCCCAAATATTGAGAAGCAATGCCCAACTTAATTCATACAGCCAAATAAAATTCAACATAAAACACTCGACGAAAAAGCATTTTTCCATTTTGGATTCTGTTGGAAAATACAAATATCATTATGGGAGTCTGAAAATCACTGAATCACGTAGCTGGAATCTTTGCCAATCTGTCAGGATGTGTGAAAAAGATTTCAGTGATATTTGATAATTATATAGGGGAATATAAAAAATCAGTCCTCTCCTTTTCCGAAAGCGTTTAAACAATTCACAGAAATAAATGTCATTTATTAAAATAACTGTATACAAATGTATTAGAAGCTTCCATTTTAAAATGAAACTGTATAGCATTTTTCCCATGAAACCTCTTTACCTTTATTGGCTTTCCACACACCAAATTCCAAAAGTAAACCTTTTACCACACATTTTTTAAATCTTCCCTCGTGGAACATAAAAGTCATTCCTTATGATTACAGCAGACATAAGAAGAAATAAAAAGGCATACAGAATAATGGTGGACATTAGCAAGATGACGCATAATGGCGCTTTTAAGGCGTACGTGCCTCAGAATTACAAGCGTGCATATTTATATCGACTTTTATCTTCGTTTTCACGAAAATAACATCGGAGTGAGAATTTTTTAAAGAAAATGTTGGAATAATTTGTAATCTTGAGTAAAAAGTCAAACCAAGTATTAAAACGAGTTTTTAAAAACAAAAGAAAGTACTTTCGAGATTAATATTTTTTTAGAGAAGAAGATTATCGTAAATAAATCAATATTTCTTCTTTGACTTTACGTTCTGAAATTACCAATCTCTAAGCGGTATCATCAAACATGGTGAAAATCTGAATAAAGGAATGGTTAGACTCAACTAAGTGAGAAAAATACGTATTATTGAAGCTAACTCAAAAACTACGCAAGCAAAGTTAATAAAATTTATATGGGAGTACCTCTGAAGCATGACCTACAAAACAAAAAAGAATCGTCAAAATCAATTCACAATTGGCGAAGTAATCACGTAACAAACATATAAAAAACAACACAGACGAATTGAGAATCTCCTCCTTTTTGAATTCGGATAAAAAGATGGTAGAACAAGAATTCATTTGACTGTCTACATTTGTGTTCGTTTATACTGTATCAATGTGTAGCTACAACAAAGTACCCAATGTGTTATATGTTTTGTAATAATAGTCGGAGTGTACGTGCCGTCTGAGTTACAACCGCGCAAATATATTTATATCAACTCAAATTCTATTTTCTCTATGTTGGTGTAGGTACACAAAAGTCAATAAAAGTACCTAATAAAGGCTTTTAAGTCTTTACCTCGTCAACAGGTAAGACTTCTCGTTTTTATAATGTATAAAAACTTGAGGTCTGTTTTTCGTATTCTATGTTAGATGGAGCTTTACTTACAGAATATTTCGTCTATATGTTTCTTGCACTTTTTGTAGTTTCAAGGTTAGGTTTTGGATTAACGGATTTCATAATCAATCGATCAATATTTTGTTAATCATATTTTATTAACGTTTTTGTCAATTAAATACACAATTTTAATTTAATTTACGGTTATAAACAGCCCTATTACAACTTAAAGTACTACCTTAGCAAAATAACGTAAATAACAAACAAAAACCAACTCAGCTGCTAAAATTACCCTGTTTCCATTTAACTGTCATCTAAATAGGGATCTAAATCTGGTCTAGACTGAAAACAGTAAACATTTCAGTCCATTTCACGGCTTTAACAACGATAAGAAACTTCTAAATAATGACAAAGTGTCACTTGTTTATTTATCTTAGCTTCTTTTGCTAAGAAAGATAAATTTTGGGTTCAAGATAGTGGTAGTGTTGCCTATGGGACTCAGATTTTTTGAGAGTATGGGCCTAGATAAAGGCGGCGCGAGGTAATAGCAATAGTTGGTGTTGGCGTTGGCGTTGGCGTGGCCTTGTTGGCGATGCTCTTTTATTATATAAAACCGTTTTACATCCGTCATCTCACACCTCAGGTCCAGTTGAAAACCAGCGTCAGGCACTATATTCCATTTGAAATAAGATTAGACGTAAAGATAAGCCTTTTTTACATTCCGTTCAACCGATTTTGAATTTTATTGCGTTGGTTGCATGACAAATGGCAGCCGCAGTAGATAGTTGGTATTGTGTAACTTTTTTTGCTTTTAATGCTATCCTTATGCCTCACGGTATAGAAGTCAAAATTGGTTGAACGGACTGTAAAAGGGTTTGTTTTAATGTCTAATCTTATTTCAAATGGGGTATAGTTGTCTGGGATTTTTGCTGAACTGGGCCTATTTGGCTCAGCTGCGAGGCACACTTCCTTCTTTTCTTAGGGTACCTAAACTTTTAATTCGTTTCTATTTCTTCTTTTTAATTGTGTTTTTTTTTACTTGTAGTTACGTTATGTTGTGTGCTCTGTCTGTGCTAAATAAATGTATTTTCTTTTTTTGAATACTCTTTGTAAGTGAAACTTCTGCGGCGATTCGATAATTGGACGAAAATTGTGAGTGAAATATAAAAGACGCGTCAAGTTTAGGCACATTTCGTTACATGAGAGAGAAAAAGGTTGTAACTGCCTCTGTCTCTCACACTAAATCTATGTTAATAATTATTTTTTTCTCTGATGTAAAATTATTGTCCTCTTTTGAGTTATTCTACTAGTCACATTTTGTTCCTGCGAGTCGGATCATGTTTAACAACACGCCACCACAAAAAGGACGAGGTCAAAGGCGTAGCAGGAACAGAGGACATTGCTCCAGAACCAACATAATGAATATTTTTACTATTATAATTTTCTTTAGAACACTCACGATCAAGTTACCTTTCAAACAAAACGGTCGTTTGGGAGTTACGATGGCGCAGACTGACACATAGATACACATACTAAACTTATAACACCCCTCTTTTTTCGTCGGGGGTTAAAAATACCTGTGTATTATCAGATTGCCGAAAGACCACACGGCAATATTTATAATGACGAGGTAATGTGATAAATAAGGAAGTTCAAATTATAATTAATTATTTAGCCCTAAGTAGCTTGTCATTATTAATAATGCGCGGGCATTATGAAAAATGCCTCAATTTATTACTTGGTCCATAACATATATAATCCTCCAGACCGTATTTCGGCCACGGTGGCCAATCTTAACGGAGTAATTAGACTTCGACCCGGAAGATATTATAGTGCACAAGTGTGTGCGCAGACACAGGTGCACTCTTTTTCACTCGGTTTTCTCTTCCCTCACTCTCATAGTCCGATGGGACGGCAATCCGACACGGAGAGAGATACAGGCGCAGGCCAGCGGTTTAACGTGATTTCCGAGGCTCGGGGGTATCAAACCGCCAACTTCTAAACTCCGGGCTGTTACTTAGTAATTCTTAATGGAAAAACCCAATAACACTTGCCCGACCCGGGAATCGAACCCAGGACCTCACGCTCAGCAGTCAAACTTGCGACCACGAAACCAACGGGGCAATTAAAACTACCTACAAGAAGTATTTGGCAGATATGGTCATTGTTCAATACAGAAATTCCCGTAATAAGGCATTCTATTGGAGTTTTCTCTCCGATATAATCATGATAATATAGAGGGCGGGATCTCTTGGCATGATGTATTGTCGATATAAATTGCTTTCGTTTATCTTCGGAATTCCGAGACTGTTAGTTATTGCGTCTGGTGTATTGACTACAGTTCAATAGCTGGGCTAATTCCAATGCTAAGGTTTTTATGGTACGATTAAATAAAACTACATAATATAACACCATACGCCTGTATTCTCCGAAGGGATGCGCAGAGGTGATAAAACTGTGGACTACATACTACCTTAACATTGAATGTGAATTTCGTTTTGATCTAAGTTTTATTCTTGTAATAGGTAAACAGCAGTGATAGTTCGATTTCGAACCCTAGGCATGCACCTCTGACTTTTCGGATCGTATTGTATAATTATCACTTGCTTCAAAAACGGTGAATTAAAACATCGTGAGGAAACCGGCATGCCTTCAGTTGCCTGTTGCCAAGGTCCCGGTATTCCTTTCGGACTTTCCCGCAACCCTGGCAGCTATCGATCCTAGCGGACCCCGCCAATAAGTGCTGACATCTCTTTGAGGCCCGCGTGGAACACAACGCGCCATCGACTCGGGCCTGGTCCTTATCAGACGGCGAGCTACCCATTGCTCGCCGTCCGCAAGCCTGCGCCTATGGTGGCCGGGAATCTGTCTGGGATTCCCGACGCCCAGGTCGTCTCCTGCTGCGGTGGTTAGGGGCGTGAGGGCGCAAACTTTGCCTCTTCCTCACGCGTTCCGCCTCCTCCTTCGCGAGCATAACTGCTTCGCAGAAGGAGGTGACGGCTTCCCATGCCTTCTCGCTCCGTACCATGGGCTGGACCAGGGCCGGAAAATGGGCGGCTTAAAAACTCTGACACCAGGTTAGTCACTAACGATCTGCAGCTGTATGGTTACTGAAAGTAACTCTCTATTTGGAAGCGACTTATGTATGTCATGAGATGTGAAATTGCAAAAGACAGGCTTATCAGCCTTTTATTTTTATCCTCTGGGTGACGCAGTCCAATAACACGTAGGGCACGTGCGAGGTGGACGTGACTTACGAAGTATTGCAGTTGTAATAAGCAAGGTTACCCCGCTGTAAGAAATAAAAGATCAGTGTCAGTAGGTCGGTAGGTTCAATGCCTTGTAAGCTGGTCTAGTCAGTCGCTTACTTCTCGGCCAAAGTGTTTTGTGGGTTTTCCAATTAG
Source organism: Lithophane ornitopus (assembly GCA_948473465.1). Classification (NCBI taxonomy): domain Eukaryota; kingdom Metazoa; phylum Arthropoda; class Insecta; order Lepidoptera; family Noctuidae; genus Lithophane; species Lithophane ornitopus. Next base: position 10,137,606 of record OX419632.1, on the reverse strand, counting down.
TAATTTCTACGACAGCCCGGAGTTTTGATTTGTGCTAAGTCTTCGGGTATATTGAATATTTTGTTTATATTTTCTTTAAGTGATTCATGGTTTGAGTCATTTGTGTTGGTGGTTTGTGATTCACACTGTTCAGCTTCATTGTTTCGAATAATGTGAATTTAATGCTATTGCTTGAGCCTATTGGCTCACCTCGTATTACATGAGACTTAAACGTAACTGATGAAATGTGGATGTAGGTATTAATTAATTGATTCAGGCGTGATTTTGCGGAAATCTATCTTCTATCTATATAATAAAAAATAATCCCTATATCCCTTGGTCACACCATAACTTAAGAACGGCTGCACCAAATTGGATGATTATTTTTTTGTTGTGTTCTTTATTCTCAGGACAAGGTAGGTGTAGGTAGGTAGGTGCACCGTAGATAAGTCCTTAGTGCTACCCGTGCGAAGCCGGGGCGGGCAGCTAGTCCATTAAAAAATACAATAGACGTAAACACGACGTCTATTGTACTGTATTGTATCTACGTCTATTGTATTTATTTTGATGAAGGTATTGGTGGATTCTCCTCTGTCTACCACTTCAGGAAATACAGGCAGGCTGCTATCCTATATCATAATTTAATCGTTCTAAGACTAAAAAAAATTAAAGTACCTAATAAAAACTAAAACCCAACTACGACTAAAAAGGTATAAACAAGACCCCACAGACAGACAAATAAAATATCCGGACTCACACGTAATCTGTTCGATTTATGCCCTAACACGTGTGACTCCGGATTTTTAATTTGTCTGTCTGTGGGGTCTTGTTTATACCTTTTTAGTCGTAGTTGGGTTTTAGTTTTTATTACTTTAATTTTTTTTTTGTCTTTTGGGTATATAATATATATATTTTTGAAATATGCTCATTAAGCCCTTTCATTTGATACCCAACATGGTACGATAAAACATTTTTTTTTTAGTTTTTGACTTTATGTCCTCTAGAGGTGGCCATTTTTAATTTAATGTGACGTTACATAAATATGATGATGATAATGATGATAATGACGTCAAATTGTGATGAGTCCTTTAGAAGATAGGAGGGAACAGATGAACATACATACATACCGGTCAAAATCATAACACTCCTTTTTCCTTCGCCGTAGTCGGGTAAAAAGGCACATAGATAGATATAAGCACAGTACACTGCTCTCGAGTAGCTTAAAATTTTAATAATTACCTCATTTCGGCTGCGTCTTGAATATAAAAGGTAAGTAAGTATCTTATAAAAGTTAACTTCCTCAAGTTCCGTCCATTTGTTTTTTAATGTACGTATTTTGTTTTCAAGATCTTTTTTTCTAAAAATAATAATAACATAGTCAAGAATATGCAATTATTAGGTGAGGAATGCAAAACATTAATAATAAAAAAACGTTGTTTTATAATTAAAAGAAGAGAGTCTGAAGAAGAGTTAAATGTGAGTAAATGACACAGTAAATTAATACAAAAGGCATGATTTTGACCCCAAACTCTAATCTCAAACTATTCCCTTCTAACAAACTACCAAAATCAATTTGAAGTTCTACCTGCAAACATGTTATGCTATCTTCGTTCATCGTGACCTATTTAGATACTCGTCTATTGCAACTGACAGGCTAATATTAGGAGAAGCCAAGTAGACTTTTGCTCTCGTAGTATTGTATTCTGCATATTTTACTAGGTTTCTTACTTATGAAAAATATCTAGAAGTTCCGTATCGGTAAGCAAGATTGCTATCAATCTGCCTAGCCTTTTTCCCAACTATGTTGGGGTCGGCTTCCAGTCTATCCGGATGCAGCTGAATACCAGTATTTTACATGGAGCGACTGCTTATCTGACCTCCACAACCCAGTTACTGGGTAATACGATACCCCTTCGTAAGACTGGTTGTCAGACTTTCGGGCTTCTTACGACCCGCAACGACTGTCAAAGATCCGCGAATGACAGCTGGAACCAACGGCTTAACGTACTTTCCGCGACACCCCTCCGTGTCGCGGAAAGTAGTAGTAGTAGTAGTAGCCTCTTTATGCAATGGATGGTAAGCAAGATTGCTATGATGAACAAATTTTTTTCTGATAATAATGTTAAATCTTGTCATTGCATTAAACACACTTAGGCTCGTCGGTCTATTTTAGTAGTGTCAAACGTGACTGCTGAGCATATTGACCGATCCCCAAGTCAAGCAATTGAGTTCTGCTTTTAGGAATTTCTCTTTAGCAGCCGCGATTCTGGGATTATGCACAGTTGATGGCACATGAGACTTAAACATAAAGGCGAAATCCACATTCCGCCTTTATGTAAGTCCACACGCACCAACGCAACGTGCAGTATCCTAACTGATATTATAAATGCGAAAGTGATTTTTTTTGTTACGTCAGAAAATTTATAAAAAGTGTTTATTTAAGTGAAATTAGAGTAATATAGTCGTACCTAGTTATAAAGTAGTTTAATCAGTGATAATACAGTGTTGCGTGAACTTCGCGCATAGAGGATAATAAACCGGCTGTTAACTCAACCAACCCAACGGTGACGGATTTCAAATTATCATCAATCCCGGGGAGTATTTTGTTTTATATTATTCTACATAATATTTACAGCCCACAAAACATCATAAAATACTGCTCAGGTTTCTGAGCTACGTCTATCACACACTGGCACGGTTTATGTCTCGAAAACGAAAACATTCGCTCAGACATTAAACACTACATTATTTACTACACAAATTAAGCTAAGTTATCCTCACTATTAAACCTGTAATGTGACATAAGATAAACTTGTTATTGTCAATCAAGTTATTTTTTTTTGGGACTCATAACATAAAAGTAGTGTATTCCTTGTAAATTCACTTTTGTTTAACATTCCCATCTAATTCCTTAATAACTTCCATCTAATATTGAATTATCTATTTGTTCAACAATTCATTACCTATTCTTAATTCAATTTTATTTTTTCTCTCTTCTACCTCCTACTAATCTAAATAAAAGAACATCTTTTGTTACACTGTTATTTAGCTGCATAACTTTACATATTCCAGGTGACTGACTTTTCAAATAAAATGATGACCCGCAGTGCTACAATCAAGGAAATGGAAGCAAAACTAAGAGCTACCTTGACGGAGCTAGAGGTTTCTAAAACTACATGCAAACAGCTGCTCCAAGAAAGGGAAGACAGCGAAGTGGAAGTAGAAAAAAATAATTTAAAAAACACCCCCCTTAAAAATGAACTGTCTCAGCTACACACACAACACATTGACTTAACCGACCAGCACAATAAACTTCAACATTTCAAGAGTGCAATGACACCCACGAACTGGCTTTGAATCGAATTACAGAACTTGAACAAAAATTGTGTGAAGCTCAAAAGGAGCTATCTCTCTCAGAGTGTATCAAGGTCAGCAAACAGGTTGCTAGCACTAGTAATCTGTTTAATGAGTTAGTAGGTAGTAAGTTAAAATCAGTGTGTGAGCCAGCTGTAACTATACATTTGACTGGTGACGACACCATACCATTATGTCCTATTGTTGTGAGTCACAACCAATTAAAAAAATACATTAAAATCAAGAAATTAATTAAACGGTCACAGAGAGCAATCAAAAAACAAAATCTCTTAAAATGAAATCTTTCACTTAGAAAGGAACGTGTTATCTTATCAAAAAGTTTAAATAATTGTGCTATTGAGTTAGATAAATGTAGGGCAAAATATGACACTGATATCCAGCTCCTCTATAATGATATACTTCAAAAGGAGCACTTGTTGAAGGATATTTTTGAAAAATATGAGACTTCACAACAGCAACTAAGTGACCACTTGCTTGAGGCCGGGGAAGGTGAAGTGCAATGCTGAGATGTATGAGTCTCTGACTAATAACCACTCATGCAGCTGTGCCCACCAACCACTACCTAACTTGCCCCCTCCGCTGTTGGCTCTTCCAGCAGAGACCTTTGTTAATTCACAGAAAAATAAATATATAAATTTTTGTGACGAATTAGGTTCTGGCTTTGGGAAAATTTTACTCAATTACATTAGCCATAGTTTTACCAATCATAGCTATCAGAACATAAGTTTTAAACAAATGATTACTATAATAGCAAACACAAAACCGAAAGTCACAACATCTTGAAGACGTGAATAGCTGTATTCTTCAGGTTCAAGATTGGTTTACGGTAAATAATTTGGTACTGAATGAAAAAAAAACCATATGCATTCGATTTAAATGACCTAATGTTAGAAGCAGCGAATGTGACGTCATATTGAATGGAGAAAAACTGGAATTTATGAATCAAACAGTTTTCCTGGGAATCACGCTAGACGAGAAATTACAATGGGGACCTCATATAACATCTCTTGCGGGGCGGCTAAGCTCGGCCGCTTATGCTGTTAGAAAGATAAGACAGTTAACAGATGTAGAAACCGCGCGTTTGGTCTATTTCAGTTACTTCCACAGTATTATGTCGTATGGCATTTTACTGTGGGGTCGGGCTGCTGACATTGAATCCATCTTTATTTTACAAAAAAGAGCTGTCAGAGCCATTTATAATCTGTGTCGCCGCGAATCTCTCAGGGAACTATTTAAAAGGATTAATATTATGACGGTACCTTACCTTGCCAATTCATTTATGAGAATATTATGTATGTGAAAAAATCTAAATCTTTTTAATAAAATAAGTGATAGACATAATTTGAATACTAGAAATCAAGACAAAATAGATCAACCATTTTTCAGATTAGCTAAAGTACAAACATCTTTTATGGGGTACTGCGTTAAATGCTATAACAAAATACCTTGTGATATATTGCAATTAAATGAAAGAAAATTTAAAACCCAAGTTAAAAGTACACTTTGTAAACTAGCCTATTACAAATTAGAGGATTATATCCAGGATAAGAATGCTTGGTCTTGCTCCATAGGACAATATTCGAGTCTGGACAAAATCAAACTGGTTGCTAATCTAGTAGTATAATTTAATTTATTTGTATATCATAGATTTTTACACATTTTGTGATTACTTAAACTCACACACTGTCTTATTAGTATTATTTGTAAAAATGTTAGGAATATTGTGATATTATGTACTTTTACAATGTTTTGTTTGCAAATATGTGAGCACCACGTATCTATCACATAATTTTATTAATCAATTTATTTGTCATTGCTCCATTTTTAATTCTTTTTACAAATTGTGGTACAGTAATCGTATTCTAGGTGCATCATATTCTGGGCACGCCACAATTGCGGCGATAAGTCCCCTCTTTGAGGAGTGGCTGGAGAGGCGCCACGGCGTCCTCACCTTCCGCCTGACGCAGGTCCTCACCGGACATGGCAGCTTCGGGAGGTACCTGTGTAGGATCAGGCGGGAGGAAACGCCCGGGTGTCACCACTGTGCGGATCGTCTGGAGGACACGGTGGAGCATACGGTGGAGGTGTGCCCTGCTTGGGCGGAGCACCGCCGTGTCCTCGTGGAGGTGATTGGCGGCACTAACCTCTCGCGTCCGGCCCTGGTCCAGGCCATGGTACGGAGCGAGAGGGCATGGGAGGCGGTCACATCCTTCTGCGAAGCAGTGATGCTCGCGAAGGAGGAGGCGGAACGCGTGAGGGAGGCAAAGCCTGCGCCCTCACGCCCCTAACCGCCGCCGCTAGAGACACCCTGGGCGTCGGGAATCCCAGGCGGATTCCCAGCCACCATAGGCGCGGGCTTGCGGACGGCGAGCAATGGGTAGCTCGCCGTCCGATAAGGACCAGGCCCGGGTCGATGGCGCGTCGTGTTCCACGCGTGCCTCAAAGAGATGTCAGCACATTTGACGGGGTCCGTTAGGACCGATGCCTGCCAGGGTTGCGGAATAGTCCGAAGCAACTGAAGGAACACGGGTGGGTTTTAGTCAGTAAGAGTCTGGCACGCCCTTCCGCTCCGCCCAGAGCGGGAGAAGACATATGATGATTTCCCACCCAAAAAAAAAAAAAAAAAAGGTGCATCATATTCACATGTAATTATAATTGATGTGTACAAAATATTGTAAAACATTTTTTTAAAGAGTAACGGTGGAGTTTCTTGCTTCTTCTTCTCCATACGAAAACTACCTTTTGGAAGGGGCAACTAGAATCTAATCTATTGCTTAGTTTTTGACGTTCAAAAGTGCCTTTAATGTGCCAATTTGAAATAAATGATTTGACATTGACTTTGACACTTTCACGCTAAAACGGCTGAACGAATTTAGATGAAATTTAGCATAGGGGTAGACCATGACGTGGTATAGGACATAGGATACTTTTATCTCGATATTCCCACTGGATCAAGACCTACGCGGGTGAAACCGCGGGGCGCAGCTAGTACAGTATAAATCCTTCGGGAAATACAGCGTGTTGATGTTATATATATAGCTCTATAGTCTATGTATACTACGAAATTCACTGGTACTGCAGAAACACTAATTCACGCCAGCACATTATAGGTTTAACCCCACGAGAATATTCTCTATAGCCTTAAAGGTCGAGGTTAATGTTCCACACTGGACGTTTTAGTGTTGTTCTCGAAACAGTGCGAGTGACAAGCCGAGATTTATGTATGCAGTGTCTTCGTTTTACAGGGCCGTCAGCTGTCCTAAATTCCAACTCTGTTGAATATGGATGACATTTCTGGATGTTTCTTGTGATTTTGTTAATGTTGGTTCGTGAAAGCTGGTGGTGGCAAGAAGCTGAGTCTATTTAGCTGTGAGAATTTAAATAATAATGCAGTTATTTATCATAAGCTAGATCTGTATAGTAATAAACGTGGAAAATAGACGGGGAATGATGTTTTACCATTTTGATCCTGTTGGTAATATTGGACCCTAAAAAGGATTCATTTCCAAAGCAAGTGTTTATTTTAGAAATCATTTTTATTGTAGGAAATCCAGAGTCCAGTATTATCGAATACAATAACTATCGGACAGGGCCGAAGTAAAAATATATAACTAATAATAGACTTTTCAACTCGCAAAAGATACGTTTGCAATCATTCAATTGAAAACAATCGTATCCGAAATGCGTCAACGGTAAGCGATCACAGTAAAACTTGTTGTGACAAATGTAACTTTACAGGAAACTTTCTTTTTCCAACAAAGGCAAATTCATGAAGCGGAAAGACACCCTTTCTTTCCCTTCGTTATCTTTTTTCTGCACTTAACGATTTAACAAAGAAGTTGTTCAACTTTCTACTTTGATTCAATTCAAGTGAATTCGAATTTGAATGAAAAATTTGTCCTAAATGATTGTCTGAATAAAGAGGCCTTATCCCTACCTAGAGAAAACCTTTTAAGTTCTTTCATTGAAGGTAAAAAGCTCAAAAGGATGGAAAGATTCGATTACTTTTATTTATCTTTGTGGCCCTTTGTTGTTTAAAGTAGGGTAGTTTGAATAATAATGGGGACGGTTTGTGGGCTATAAGAACAGGTAGGTATCAGTTTTTGTTGGTTTTTTAGGGTTCCGTAGTCAACACTTACAGTTTCGCCATGTCCGTCTGTCCGCGGCTTAGCTCAGAGACCGTTGGTACTAGAAAGCTGTAATTTGGTATGGATATACATATAAACAACGTCAATAAAGTGGTAAAAAATTAGGGTACACGTAATGTGGGGATGGTTTTTTTTTCTTTCTCGTCAATCCCACGGTGAGGGGTATCGTTGGAAAGGTCGTTTAAAAATAATGTGAGTTTGTGAAAACCATTTTAGGATTCAGGGATTTGTTTGCGGAATATTAAGCTTTAAAGTGCTAATTGTTGTTAGAGCCAAGTGCCCCCCCCCTGCCAGCTCAATGGTTGTGTTTGGATATGTAAAAAAATTCACGGCAGCAGTATATATGTCGCAGGTTTTTCATAAAATTAGGTTTTTGATCAAAAACCTAGGTTTTTGATGAAAAACCGGAAGATCACACATTTTAAACTCAATTTCATCGTAAACCTGTAACAATCCAGATTTTTTATCAAAAACCCGAACTAGTTTGGGTTTATGATAAAGTTCTTGTCGAAATCATGGGTTTGTTGTTTTATGGCAAATAAATAAATTTAAATGAAATAAATAAAACAATCCATCATCATTTGCAACTTAGTAGAAGAAAGAAAACAATTATTTATTTATCAAAATTTTACATCCATGATCCAATCAATATTCTCCTCCTTCAATCCAATTATGAAATGAAATGTTTCAATTTCACGTACCTATATGAATCTGATTTTGATGAGCCGCAAAAATTAAATTTCGTAAATACGACTAAACTGAGTTAAAATTAAAAAAAGAATAAACATGTAATAAAGAAACTTTTACCACGTGCTTGCTTTTTTTATAAATCTGCTAGTATAATTAATAAATTATGACAGTTTGTTGACTTGTGACATCTAGAGTTGCATAAAACACTTTTTCACGCAAACTCAGTTCATTTGTCGATACAGGTTCATTAAGTCAACGGAAATGTATATCAGATTGATCATAAACCCAAACTAGTTCAGGTGTTTGATCAAAAATCTGGATTGTTACAGGTTTATGATGAAATTGAGTTTTTAAAATGTGTCATCTTCCGGTTTTTCATCAAAAACCTAGGTTTTCGATCAAAAACCTAATTTTATCAAAAACCTGCGACAATATAACGCAATTAAAAGGAAAACTATCACAGCTACGTAGGCTCCACAAGTTACCGAGTAATAATTGACCAACTTAAATTGGCCGGTTTTTTATATTTAGTATTAGGAAATAAGAGAAGAAAATGGGTTTCTGAAGGGGGATTACAGTTTACCGTTTAAATAGGACATTCATACCTAAGAAGGTTATGGATTATATCTCTTACCTGATTCATGTTAGCATAACATACAAAAGCTGAATTTTCTCCATGAAATTGTGAATTTCACTTTATATGTAAAGCTATTTAGGATTTCATACATTTTCACAATACTCTTGGTCACGTAACAGAAACACCAGTAGTTCCACGTTTACCCACACTCGATTGATCAACCTCCTAAAGTAAAGAGGACATTCTCAAAATGAACAACAAATCTACAATTGATTCAAATATTTTTGAAACAAACAATTCGCATGACAAAAAAAAAACCGGCCAAGTGCGAGTCGGACTCGCGCACGAAGGTTTCCGTACCATTATCTATAAAAACGGCAAAAAAACACGTTTGTTGTATGGGAGCCCCCTTAAATATTTATTTTATTCTATTTTTTAGTATTTGTTGTTATGGCGGCAACAGAAATACATCATCTGTGAAAATTTCAACTGTCTAGCTATCACGGTTCATGAGATACAGCCTGGTGATAGACGGACAGACAGACAGACAGGCAGCGGAGCCTTAGTAATAGGGTCCCGTTTTACCCTTTGGTTACGGAGCCCTAAAAATGAGCTAAGTTTTTGAGCTGTCCTGAAATCCGTTTGGATTTCAGGGCAGCTCAAAAACTTAGCTTAGCTTGTATCGTGAAACATATGAAACTTCTGCTCCCATATTTTATGAACAAAGCTAAATCCTCTCCGTATAACGCCTCACTACGCCTTGCGAGAATCCTCTTAGGTATAATTCGGGCCAGATCAAAAGATGCCGATTCATTTTATATAGGTTTCATGCATAATCAAGATCATTGCATTACGTACATGCTAAATATCAGTACATGGAATTGAACGAAAGGACTACTTTAAGCTAAATTGCACATCATAAAAATGTGTACCGTTTAATATAATATGCTATATTATATTAAATAATAATAATAACTTACGGCGTCTGTCATTGTCACCACGAAAAAAAATGAAAAACGCTCAATATTTTTACCTAAAAAAGATAGAAATAATTTCACAGTTCAGATCCAAATTACAGTTAAAAACCACAACAATAATACCAGATGCAAATAAAGATGGAAAACCAAACAAAATCGGACTATACAAATATCCAAAAAAATAGACTAAGTATAATATAAATGTGAGTTTAGGGGTATGAGGAACAGGGTGTAAAGTTCACTCATACTCCATAGAAAAGGGAGGATCCTCCAACCAGACGGGTGTTGTGTCTGGCGGGCAACTGCCCAACGATTGATGTTGGGTTCTCGTATATATGTCCACTGCACGGTAAACTTTAATTGCGCGATGCAGGATTTATGTGACGTCCGTCTGACGTCAGGTCTTTGATGCGTAGTTCGCATGTGGCGATGTAGATACCGCCACATGAGTATGTAGAATGCAGACTAGAGTCAAAGCCCGACAGCAGGCACACCCACCATCTCCGGACTTGTCGCTCAGCTTCGCCTCGCAGCCGGTACGCGCCGCAACCGTGTCGCTGCAATTGCGTCGAGCTCGAGCGACGAGTTTTTGTCCCCACCGTCATCACCAATACCACCGCAGCTAAATCCTCTCCGCATAACGCCACGCCTTGTGAGAATCCTCTTAGGCATAATTCGCGCCAGATCAAAATCAGCCTTTTCATTTTATTTATGTTTTATGTATAATCAAGATCAAAGCATTACGTACATGCTACATAAATGGAACGAAAGGACTACTTCAAGCTGAATTGCACATCATAAAAATGTATGCCGTCATTTATTTTATATGCTGCATTATATTAAATAATAATAATAATAACTTATGTCGACTTGAGAATCTCCTCCTTTTTTTTCGTCGGTTAAAAAGGACAATATTTAAATACTGCATAGTATTTAAATATGGACCATTGTATTATCTCCTAAACTAAAAAAATGAGGATAGATACCTATAATAATAAAACGCTTGTATACGATACGTGTGACAAATAGAGGTATTCCACTCAGAGCACTGATTTCAACAGCACTTGTTCGAACCGCACCTGAGCAGTTCCATTAACAGCACTGAAACAAATTTTTTATAAGTGCGATTCGGTGGAACTGTTTATTTGGTACATGGGACAAGATTATTACCTCATTACAACAGTTTCTAAAAAAAAAACCAGAAAATAAAATTCTTTAGCTGCCAACAAAGGAGATTCTACAATTCAGTCTGATTCTTCATACGAAGCACGTCATGATTGTCCGTATAACTGTGCAGGGAACTGTCAAGGAGCATAGAAACAACACGTAGAAGATGACATGCCTTTTTGAAAAAGTATTGTTATATGTACTAGAGTTTTGCAGGCTCTAGGCTTAGCTAGTCCGATTAGGGTGTCGATAAAAAATTTAATACATTTTAACATTCTGCTAATATCGATAACAGATAATGGTAATATAACTATGACAGCCGGAAAAAAACAGGATTTGTTGCATAAACTGTAAGCAAACAAGGACGACCGATCCCACAATTAAACTGCTGAAGTGAAAACAGTGTTTTGAAGAACTATTTGTGTTATTTTAAAAGTTTTACCACTACCAAACAAAACTACCATTAAAATAAATAACAAGTTAAATCGAAACTCCTGAACACAGCACATTTGGAATTATACCAATGAAATTAACGCTAGGAACGCTAAGCAATAGTATGATCAATTTGAGCATATTGCTATACTTTTTGATCCTATCCCTTGCTTCTATGATCTGTGATAGCCAAGTGGCGATGTTCAGCGTTTACCAGACGGCTGACGTCACCATTCATTGATCTGTCTGATGTCGATGGCCAGAGAATGGTCTCTCGACTCTCTTCTATTTTGAAAAATGTTGCAACAACTGTTCTTTTGAGGTACGAATTCACGATTTGTTAAGGTAGGTCTTTTTTGTGTGTGGCGATATTAGGCTTGTTCTCTTTTACATCAGTTCAAATATAGACTTACTAAATCCTCTATATTTACTTAGGTCGTGTTGTCGATCTCAGCAATTCAATTCGGTATGAATGGATAAGTCTATTGTAGTCTTTGAACAAAACTTATCAATTAATACAGCCGAATAACTTTTAACTCATGTGCGGTGTTTACAAAGTGTGCCAAATTGCCGATTTATCACAAAATGGGGACTAAGTTAATATAGGCTTGCGGGTATAAAAGTTGTCTGAAGGTTATTCAAATAATAGTTATTGATTGTTTGTGCGATGCGTAAAGGCCGAATCTATACCAAGAATTCAAGAGTTCTGTGATAAGTGTTTGCAAAATTAACAGATTTTGTGTAAAAAAAGGTATCGCAGATTTCTTAAAACAAAATCGTGTGATAGCTGACATTTTTACTTAAAGTGACAATCCAAATCATGTATCGTGGGCAATTTTACCTCTACTCTACGAAGAAAAAGTGACATTTCTGTTCTTCATTTTTCACTTCGTGTCTTAGAAATCGTTCTACAATCTGTCATTTTGTCTTTCCTTTCTACGGTGGTCATGCAAAGCGTGGAGGTCATTTTGAAAAAAATATGATCAGAAAGTTGTATCAGAAATCAGTTTAAAATAGTAAAAGGAGGCTTTTCACTTTGATAAGCTTTTAAATGGCTTCTGTCTAAAGTATACATAGTCATAGTCCGTACCCTCAAGCAATTTATACATGTCATGACTAACAAAGTGCCGAAATATGCACGAAAAACTCTTCACAAAGGCCGAAATTGCATATTTGGGCGTTTGTGAAGAGTTTTTGGTCAGTGCAAGGCCATTGCAAAATCAAAAAAATCATTTTTACTTCTATAAAATTTTTTTTTTTTATAAAAACTAAAACCCAACTACGACTAAAAAGGTATAAGCAAGACACCATAGACAGACAAATAAAAAAACCGTGTCGTATCGAGTCACACGTGTTAGAGCATAAATCGAACAGATTACGTGTGACTCCTGATTTTTTATTTGTCTGTCTGTGGTGTCTTGTTTATACCTTTTTAGTCGTAGTTGGGTTTTAGTTTTTATTACTTTAATTTTTTTATATTTCTTTTGGGGTTATAATATATATATTTTTGAAATGTGCTCATTAAGCCCTTTCATTTGATACCCGACATGGTACGATTAAACAAAGTTTTTTTTTTTAGTTCCTGACTTTATGTCCTCTAGAGGGCTCCATTTTTAATTTAATGTGACGTCACATAGCCTATAACCAACGATATTCCAACGATACCTCATTTGTCAAATTGTGATGAGTCATTTAGAAGATATGAGGGAACAGATGAACATACATACATACATACCGGTCAAAATCATAACCCTCCTTTTTTTATTCGCCGTAGTCGGGTAAAAACGGTACAAAAACGGCGAAATATTATGCATCGTTTTTGTGACAATATACAGTTAAGTATTTTTCCAAATTTTTGAGAGCTAATTGGTGACATTGTCACTCATTGGTCATGGCTCCATTTCTGGAGATACCTGTTTAGGCAGGATATGACCTGTGCTGTTGATGTAGGCTTCTTCCTTATACGTACTCCCCGGTACTAAATGCACGATTGGGAAAAAAGGCTAAAATATGAATTAACACCGTAATTAGAGAGTTATTTGCAGTTGCATAATATACAAACATGAAAATGCATAAAATCCGATGTCTAGTCATGACATAAATTGTCAATTGCATCCGATATCCCGTTCTGCTCTTCAATTGCCTCAAGCTCCTTTGTGGTTTAATAATAGATACATGTGTGAGGCACAATGGTAACGTAGGCATTATATTAGTTCGTGTGTGCACGGTCTAATTATCTAATTAGTAAGTGTGATAGCAATTAGGTTATGTCTTATTAGGCTTTGTTTTAACGAAGAATGGAACGTGGAATGTGTTCGGGGAAATGTCTATTGTGTGCCGTTATGTATCAGAACTTAGAAGCGGTATTCATTGGTAAACTTTCATTAAATTAGCTTATTGACATGAATGTATCTACATATTATTATAATTGTATTTTGTATCTATCCCGAAGATGATTACCGTTTAAACGCAGCAGACGTGAAGACAAAGTGATCCTGTCTCACTTTTAAGGCTAAAAAATTCTTTAAAATATATTTTAATCTTTATCAAAACCTTAATTATTCTTTTTTTATCGATTTTAATCTAAGTTGAGAGAAAGGTGGTCTAATATTTTAGTTATTCTACCCATAGATCAGTGAAAAAGAGGAGTGTGTGGTGTTTATAACAAATACTAACATATTTTCCTTATGATTTGATAGCTTTTTTTTTCCTTTAGTACACCACGCCTTACAAAAATGCTGCAGTGCTTGTTCACAAGATTGCCAAAGACAAAGTTGATTGAAAGAGACCTCTGTGATAAGTATAAGTGATGGGTGAGGATAGGATTATAAGATATGGGTGAGGATAGGATTTCAAGGAATCACCAATTTAAGAAATGACCTAAAGTCAGAAATGAAAATTCATTTTGATCTTGCAAAAGAGGGATGGAGGGTAGAATTTAATTTAATCTCTGTCTCTATCGTTATGGTGTTGAGTTGCTCATAATAAAATCTTCGGTGATGACACGTGTATAATTTAGACACCAAACGTCACCCACGTGACCTCCTTTGATTCGCTATTATTGCTATCATCAATCATCGAAAGGATTGAATTGATTGATAACTTAGTGACGCGGTTGCCACGAAGAGGATCCCTGATTTAATCAAACATTTTGTTAAACATGTAGTTCGAATAAAGCGTATTCCCACTGATATCTATTTATCTGGAATTACTCAGTTGCAGCCCGGAGTCTGGGTTTGTTCCTGGTTGATGGCTAAAGGCTCGCCCCCTATTACATGGCATTTAACATATTTGGCGAAATGCCGTTATATTATAGGTACACCTCTGCCTAACCCTCGTGGAATACAGGCGTGTTGTTATGTTATCCATACTAATATTATAAATTCGAAAGTAACTCTGTCTGTCTGTCCTTTTCACGCTTAAACCACTGAACGGATTTTGACAAAAAATGGCAAGGAGGTAGATGGGATCCTAGGGAAGGACATAGGGTACTTTTAATCGACATACCACGCGGGCGAAGCCGCGGGCGGAAGCTAGTGTAGGTATACATTTTATTCAGGGTCTATTTTACGCTATGAAAGAAGTCCATTCACAATGTCTGTGGTAAGTTTATACACTCTGTTTCCCGTTCAACCCATTTTTGACTGGTAATCAAAGATAAGTGAGGTCAAACAAATAAGGTTTATTATAATCCTCAAATTAAACCTGGTTCCTCCAGATCCAATAACTCACTTAAGCGAATATTGCGCCCCACATATCTGTTATACCAATAATACAATTATGAGATACCAGCGGGAATATATGTCAGTTACTTGATTGGCCCCTATTTAATCCGACCTCAAGTTATACGGAGGTCAGGTCAGAAATGTATCTGTAGAGGTCACCCAATAAGTGTTGTTTGTTTGGATTAGGTTCAGGTATTGAGAGGACGGGAAGGATAGGGGATGGAGGTGCAACGTCATTTATTTTTATAATTTTAGTTACTGTAATTGGTTGCAAAACCGTTGTAATTAAGTAAATAAATAAATTTCTGTAAAAGGTTAGTTGACATTTAAAAAAATACCTTATGAATTTTGTTATGTAGAATGTTTGTGAGCTTAAATTATCAAAATAGAGCTCAAGTTTGTAAATAATTTTTAGGTTAATTTTAAAATTAATTTAATAATTTATGAATAATATATGCGTAAAAATAAATTCATTGGTCACGTAAAATTGAATGCTAATCTATATTAAAACCTTGTTAAATTAAGTATTAAATTAAGTATGACGACACTCGAACCGCCATGATAGTACACTCATCTACGGCGATGCATATGACGCTGTTATTACTCGTCTGACCGCTTCACAAGATAAATATTAATTAATTATGTGAGTTAAGTTACATTTTCTTGAAGTATTGTATTTGAATCATAAAAGAACCAAGGGGTATCGTATTACCCAGTAACTGAGTTGTGGAGCTCAGATAGGCAGTCGCTCCATGTGAATTACTGTTTTTCAGCTGCATCCGGTTAGCTTGGTAGCCATAGTTGAAAAAGGATAGGCTGATTTAAATCTGCCTAGCCTTATAGCTACACGTATGAAGTTTACAGCCCCCTAAGTATTAAATACTTTAGAAAATCAGTTTCTACAAAGTCGACTTTATTCACAGTTTCTTTGAAAAACATAGTTTGTTTACTTTACAAAATAAATTGTTGTTTCATAATCATAACTTTGTTTGTTGCGACATTTTTGCTATATTGCTCAAATTCTTACCAATAATCCAATATACTGGAAATTGAAGATAGTAAAACTTGTCTAGGAGCTGGTGTATAACATCGAAAAGAGTTTCAACTGTGCAACATGTGTTATTTATTGCTGGAATATATAAAACTTTTTGTTAGTTTGAAATGAGCATTTTAAATGACCTTCAGAAAACTAGATACATATACATATACGATCGGTACTAGTATAGTAATCTTAACATTATTAAGACGGAGTTTTCTCTGTCTCCATTCTCTGTTATGTTGAATTAAGAAACTCAATATCAATCAAATACGCCTCCTCTCTTTGTGAGGAAGAGGTCCATAATCCACAACGCGGCCTCATTGCAGGTTGGTGGATAAACTATTCATGAAACATTAATAAATGTAATTTTCGTGTCAATATAAGTAACTATCTACTCAATAGTAGTTTAGAGACAATACTACGCCATTAGACAGTGCTACGCGTGGTTACGCTACATGTGCTACGCGCGTAGACTACGAACATGCTACGCGCGTAGGTTACGAACGTGCTACGTGCGTTAGCTACGAGAGCTCGTAGCATTGTTAGTTTTGTTCGATATTTCACATTGTTCTGTTAGGTTTGGTAAAGTTTTAACCACTATGGTCAATTCATTTTTTATGCAAAAGAGGGTTTCACACGCGTGCCAAAGTTTAATGTTTTTTGTTTATTGTATTACTTTCTACTCACCAATCAATCTTAATCGGTTTGTTGGTTTAAGCTGAAAGAACATCATACAGAAAGTGTCACTATCGCATTAATAATATTGAGTGTATCAATTATTGCGCGGGTTGGTTTTAATACCATAATACCGACGCGGAAATACACTTCACACGTGTAACGAATATATAACCAAAACATTATTTATCAAGAGCAAACCAGATACAATCTGTAATCCGAATTTTCTCCGCCTTAAAGAATAAAATATAAAAGGCAAAAAAGCCAGGTCGTAACATACATTAAATGAAATAACACAACATAACGTCACGGCTTGTTTGCCCGAAGAGTTGGGCAGAGGTGAACCAGTAGTACACCCACATTTCACCAGTCATGTTTAAGTCCCATGTAATAAGGGGCGAGCCTGTTGCCATCAACCGGGGACAAATCCAGACTACTAAGAAATGTCAGATAGAAAAACCCAATAACACTTTGGCCGAACTGGGAATTGAAAATAAAATAAAATCAGTTTGGAAAAGTTATAAAGTTATTTCTATTGTGATGTATGTGAATTCAAGAATAAAAAATAAAAAATAGGTTATTTAAAAAAAAAATTTACCTTCTTCAAAATGCGTAGTTATAAAGTTATTTCTATTGTGATGTATGTGAATTCAAGAATAAAAAATAAAAAATAGGTTATTAAAAAAAAAAAAATAACCTTCTTCAAAATGCGTAGTTATAAAGTTATTTCTATTGTGATGTATGTGAATTCATGCATAAAAAATAGGTTATTAAAAAAAAAAACGAACCTTCTTCAAAATGCGTAATGCGTATGCTCAGCAGTAGTGCTTGTAACCAATAGACCAACAAGGCAGAATAAAAATAACTTCTGCTCTTAACTAACTTTGATCAAGGAATAAGTTCACTCCAGCCTGAGCCCTAAAGTCCAATTGAATTCTAAAATTAATCTAACTATAAAGTCCTAACTGTGTCAGCATAACGAATTCAAATTTTAGAACTGGAACGAGTGAGCGCGACAGCTCTTACGAGTTAGAAAGGGACAGATATAGTATAACATCGTTACAGCAGTTCGGAACACCAATTTAGTCTCGAACGTATTTTCAGTGGGCAGTTCTACAAAGGCTGGTACGGTCAACCGCATGTTGGCAGTAACACTTAATCTGGGAAAACAGCCCTTACTACTACAAATTATAGACGATATATATTATCTATAAAAACGGCAAAGACATCACGTTTTTTGTATGTGAACCCCCTTAAATATTTATTTTATTCTGTTTTTTAGTATTTGTTGTTATAGCGGCAACAGAAATACATCATCTGTGAACATTTCAACTGCCTAACTATCACGGTTCATGTGATACAGCCTGGTGACAGACGGACGGACAGCCGAGCCGAGTCTTAGTAATGGGATCGCGTCTTACCCTTTGGGTACCCAAAAAATAATTAGATTACTTTTAACTTGTAGGTAACTACTGTCCTTTTAGTATCGTGTCATTAAAAGTCTATCAAAACTGTTAATTGATCTCGAAGAACACTTCATAATCAGCCTATAATGTTCCCACTGCTGGGACACAGGCCTCTTCTCTTCGAGAGTGAGTGGGCTGTATTCTACCACGCGGGCCTAGTGTGGGTAGGTAGATGTCACATGTTTTCGAATTTTTTATTCTAGGTCTTGCCGGATTCCTCACGATATTTTCCTTCACTGTTTTGAGAGCAGTGATGATGAAATTATTTAATATATAAATTGTCTGCCTCGGTTCGAACCCACGGCCTACAACTGGTAAGTCGGGGCCGTTATCATTGGGCCAGCACTGCTCACACACACTAAGAAAAAATATTTATGTTTATATAAATATACCTATTATTTTTATCTAAACTTCTCCTTTCTCGATTGAGACTGGCTGGACACACTCCATCAACGAACGTATTACGTCATCTATCATACCACGTCAAAGTTTATACTACACGTTCCTCCCATTAATGGGTAAAACCAGTAAGATGAACATACTAGTTTGAGAAATAAAATTTCAATTTTATTTTCCCATCTTTAAGTACAAAACAATACAAAAGCTTATAAAATTTTAACAATTTCTGGTCTTAAGTTACGCAGCATTCAATCTAAAATTCTCGCTTTAAACTATTTACGAAATTCTAACTTCAAAATATTCTCGTCAACTACCCTCATTACTTCAAAATTAATAACAGAGTACCTACATGAAATTTCAAATTTGAAGGTAGGCACATAATTACGCAGTGCGGCACCAAACCACAGGGCCAGTGGACATCCACGGATGCGGTCAACCCCGAATTTAGGGACAGCCGGCAAACGGCCTCATGCACGGTCACCCCTTATGCCATATAACAAGCCTATAATTTATTCCGATCAAAGATTATAGAGGATCATAAACTGGAGTGTTTTATGTAAAGTTGTGGATATCAATATATAATTTTGGGATGATCGGAATTTCGTTATTGAGAGTGTCTACAAGTCTAGTGGAAAATATATCGATGATGGCGATTCGAGGAAGTCGTTCTGTTTAAACTTTAACAATAGTGTAAAACTGTGTAAAATTTGTATAACTTAAATTATTTTATTTTATTTAAAAAAATAAAAATAAATGATGTTTTCTAAAAGACCATGCCTCGATAATTAATCACTCTCTCGATATTTTTTTAAAATATTTTTTTTGCTAGCCATTACTGTCCCACTGCAAAAACCTCTCTAATCTCTTTGCACCTCTGTGTTCAGAGCTGCCAAAGACCAATCTTTATTAAAGGAGTTCAGCTCATCCCGCCATCTCCGTCTGGGCCTGCTGTCGTTTGCCATTAAGGGGGATCCACAGTATTGTAAGTTTGGCCCATTGGTCGTCTGACATCGAAAATTATGCCAGATACTTAATCTCTGTAATATTTTTCTTCCGTTAAAGCCTGCAGTCGCAGAATCAAGTATACATCTCAGCACGAAAACATATTGTTGTTACACTTACTGCAACTCTGCAAGTTACCATACCCTACACGCTACCGGCTATAACATTTATTTATTTATTTATTTATTTATTTATTTATTTATTTATCATCATACATCTACCCTTACAGCTAACCAATGCGGTAAATGTGCCTTAACATAATTGTTCCTTATAACTAATACCTATAACTAATAACAAACAAAGCATTCCTTGTGAATTCACTCAGAGAACAACAGAATAGGTCTGTCTCACTCGCTATGAGGTAACATAATAAAAGTCTAAGCCAGAGTCCATTATATAATATACCCAAAGTACTCTCTCCATTTATCCATACAGCTGAACATGCAACATTCAGAGGAGGATATACTCCTGATTTTCACCGCCTGCACTTACCGCAACATTCCGTGTTCACTACACGCCATTTTCTATTCGTGTTTCATTCCAAATTTAAATCTTTTTACGTCAGACGGTTTTTGAAAGCGGCTGACAAAAGATACTGGCAACTCAAAAGGTGAGAGCGAATCAGACGATCTTATTGGTTCAAACATTTTAGAACATTATTTCTTCTAACAATTACGTGTTGAGGTCAACTTAGATTATTTTTCTACTCTATAAGATTAAAAATGGCGGTGAGACTAATATAAAAAAGGTCTTATTATTTAATTGAAATATGTAGTATATTATTTCATTAGATGAAAAGTTAATTAACTTATTTAATCCTGAGAATTTGCAATGCTTATTATTTATTATACGTATTCGTAGTACTTAATGAATTATAATGAGTCTTCTATAGACTGTTTGCTCCACATATGTGTCATTCGCTCAATCAGTCGATATAAAAGTTGAGTATAAAGTTGAACAAGATGGGTCCATCATAATTGAAATTTAATTAAAACACCACGTTGGATAATAATGTCAATCATTTGTGTCCTTTATTTTGAGCTTTTTGATTGTTCATTGTTCAATGGTTAATTATCGTATCTTTCCAAGCGTGTGTTTTCCACACAAGCATTTAATTTTTTTACAAAAAGAATGTTTGCGAGGGTTGAATTACAAAAGTAAAATTTAAAAAATGCGCAAAATTTATATCTTAAATTAGTTACTTAATTAATTACTTAGTTAATATATTACTTTAATACCTGTTTTGATTATACAGGGTGTAAAAAGACCCATCGCGAAGCCATCATCTACGCATTCTGTACATCAAACTAAGAGACTATGTGTAAAAATAAATTGCTAAGAAACGACTCTTATTTTTAGGGTGACATTCGGTGTTAACGGTAGTGTGTAATGTAACGCACGCAAAATATTGTGATGATGAGTGCATGCAACTGTATAGAGATCGTGGGAGAATTTAAAGTTAAGTTCTAACATTTAAAATTCGTTTCTAGAATAGTAGTAGCCAGAAGGTTCCCAGGTATGGTCCAGTAAGACTTGATCATAATAATGGGAAGAACAAGTGACTCTCGGCTTCGTAAAGCGTATTTTAAACCCGTTTCGGCAGTTGAATAAAATACTTAAAGAGTCATTTAGTTCCACTAAAAGGTCGATTGGACCTCTGTCTCTAGACTAAATTTTTACCTCTAGAAACACTGGAACAAAAACACTCAAAGTAGAACAAACACAGTGCACAAACAATGAACAATTTAGTCTCTTCATAAAGTGTTCGTAAATGAGAACATCTAAATTCTACTTTAATCACCAGAAAACAGAAAATACGACGATATTTAACGCTTTTCTATGCAACAAATAAACAAAGCAAAGCAAACCCTACGATTATCCAAGCAAAGTTCAATTTGGAATCTCTTTTGAAAGCAAAAAGAACATTTTTGAATGCGATGGCATAGTGTATTGACTGTTCACTTGACTCGAAACTTGGGCTGTTTTGTTCATACCTTGTTGACGTCGATAAATGCAGCTGTTACTGAAAGGCACCTGAGTGCTGGAGCCGCCGAGAATTTCATGTGAAAGCGAAATGTTGGAATTAAAGTGTCGATAGCTTGAAATTTATGTTTTGATCTTATTGAAAAGCTCTCGCTGGCTAGTAAAGGATAGTAAATTTCTTGTTTTGGATTTTGTAAGAAGAATAAAAGTATTTTTCGTTACTCTACTTACCTAAGTAAACATTTGGAATCTGGTCGAGTGCTTTCAGCCAGTGACGAAGGCGTTATTTAAATAGATAGATAGATAAAACGTTTATTTGGTGCACACAAAAGACAACACAACATACAAACGCACGGTTAAATAATAACGATATATTATTAAATAGCTACAAAGTGCAAATATAAAAAAAAAACTAGACACAGTGAGACAATATTGTCTATGACACACTAAAAAATAACGAAACATACAAAGCACGGTGTGCGTCTCAACGTTGCACCAAATGGGAGTCCAACTCAGCATGTGTCAGGCAAATATACCTGACGCTGATATTCTGCTGGATCCCTGCAGTGACATTCGGACGTCGAGCAGATATATAGAATATTTGGATATATGTGGATATAAATGTTACGTTTTTAGATTGAACAAGGAAAATTATTGGTCCGTTTATGACAAGAATCTCGGAAACGGGAATGAATATACACACGTAACATAACATAACATCACGCCTGTGTTCCCAGAAAGGTCATGCAGAGGTGCACCCATAGTACACCCGCATTTCGCTACTTATGTTTAAGTCCCATGTAATAGGGGGCGAGTCTATTGCCATCAACCGGGGACAAATCCAGGCTCCAGGCTGTTACTGAGAAATTCCTGATGGAAAAACCCAATAGTACTTTGCCCATCCTGGGAATCGAATCCAGGACCTCATGTGCCGCATAAGCTGCGGTAGCGACCACTAAATCAACGAGGTAATGAGAAAGAATATATTACCCCTTTATAATGTCATGCGTTACTAAATCTTAAAGCAAAAATTTGAATTACCGCACTCAAAAAGCTTCTAAAACAACATATTACTCAATCCTAACAAAATTATTACAACAACAAAGTGAGTACAAACTTGCACATCTCCATATCCCCAGGGATTTTAGGATCTATTCAGTCGGGACCCGAATTGTCCATTTTGAGTGCCTTCTGCTATATCTAGGGCGGTTTAACGATTTCACACGCTCACTGGGTCACCTGTGAAGCCGACATAATAGATATAGTAGGTACAGAAGGTCAGCTACATACAACGAACGAAAACGCACTAACAGTAATGCCCGTTTTCGAACATCATCATTCTCCTGCCTTGCAAGCTAATTGCGTAATACACGATCAATCAGAATTGGAATCAGTTTGAAACAAACGTCTAATCCATTGCTTCATAAATTGGAAAAAAAAAACTGCGCAACAACGTAAATAACGCAATGATTGTTGTTGAACTGTCAAAAGGAAACAAATTAGTCTTATTCGGTTACGAAAATAAGTTACGCAATTAGATAGCCTAATCATAATTCATTTTGGGTCGGCGTGACATATCTTTTTACCCGACTTCGGCGAAGAAAAAAGGAGGGTTATGATTTTTGACCGGTATGTATGTATGTATGTATGTTCATCTGTTCCCTCATATCTTCTAAACGACTCATCACAATTTGACAAATGAGGTATCGTTGGAACCGTCTTGATCGTCCGCTGGTTATAGGCTATGACTTCACATTAAATTAACAATGGCGCCCTCTAGAGGACATAAAGTCAGGAACTAAAAAAAAAAATTGTTTAATCGTACCATGTTCGGTATCAAATGAAAGGGCTTAATGAGCACATTTCAAAAATATATATAATATAACCCCAAAAGAAAAAAAAAATTAAATTATTAAAAACTGAAACCCAACTACGACTAAAAAGGTATTAACAAGACACCACAGACACAAATAAAAAATCCGGAGTCACACGTAATCTGTTCGATTTATGCCCTAACACGTGTGACTCCGGATTTTTAATTTGTCTGTCTGTGGTATCTTGTTTATACCTTTTTAGTCGTAGTTGGGTTTTAGTTCTTACATACATCTCATAGAGAAAAAGAGAGAATAGAGTAAAGTGACTACGGAGATGGCGACTAATATAGTCGTCATCTCCGTAGTCACTTTACTCGCCATTATTATCATCGTTCACACAGTCCATACATTGTTTCATTGGGCTTCCCTACTCTTCCACTTCACCATTTTGTTTATTACTAGGCAACTCGTAACCTTCTAAATCTAGATTTTTGGCACGTTTCTGTGGTTTTAAGTCAAGTTCGGTGTCTAAGAGCAGTGGTGGCTCAGTGGTAACGGCCACGACTTACGAGTTGTAGGTGGTAGGTTCGAACCCTGACAGGCGCTTTACTTTGTGTAAATTATTTCATCGCCACTGCTCTCAAAACGGTGAAGGAAAACATCATGAGGAAACCGGCATGCCCTAGAACCAAAAATTCGAAGACATGTGACATCTACCAACCCGCACTGGGCCCGCATGGTGGATTACGGCCCGCTCCCTCTCACAGAGAGGAGGCCTGTGTCCCAACAGTGGGAACATTATAGGCTGATTATGCTAATTATGCTGATTATGCTGATTATGTCTCTATATTGTCAGAATTATGTTGCTAGGCACTAGGCATACCGTAACAGTTGTTTTAGCATTATTAATTAAATTAAATTAAAATCGTTTATTTCAACCAACAAAAGGGTCATAGACACAGATTACAAATAAATAAACACACAATTAAAAGACATTAAAACACACAAGACAAAACAAATTAAAGACTTCGATTGCTCAGTATGTGAACCATACAGCAATGGTTCAGGTACCGACAATCGAACCTCTGCGCAAATGCCCTCAGGATGCCGTTGGAGCTAGCTCGAACCCTGCGCACCAGGGATGCACACCGCTTTCGCATAGTAGAATAGAAACAGCCTACTTGCGACTCGGCGAACATCCCTGATGCGCTGCAGAATCGGGGCAGCCCCATCAGCACCCTGAATGCATTATTATATTGCACACGCAAGGCGTTGTACTGTCCGCGCGTGTATGCGACCCACAGGCTACTCGTGTAGAAGGATGTACAATACGCTCTGAACAATGTTTTTTTCACTTCAGTGGTACAACGAGCAAACCTGCGGGCCATCATATTCGCCCTTACAGACAACGCCCTGCGCTCTCGCTCTATGTCTGCATCGTCTTTCAGATCAGAGGACATCATATGTCCAAGATATTTAAAATGTTCCACCCTCTTCAGTGGTGTTCCACATAATTTTATGGCAGGTATCGTTGCCGGACATTTTCCTCTAGCCCGAAAGACCATGCATTCGCTTTTCTTGACATTATAAACCAAGCCATGGCTGTGAGCGTAGTTTTCACATATGCCCAACAGTTTTGTAAGGCCACATACAGAAGCACTCAGCAGCACCATATCGTCCGCGTAGCTGATATTATTGAGACATACATCATCAATATGACAGCCGACATGGGTGCTGCTGAGCTCCTCTATCAGGGCGTTGACGTACAGGTTGAAGAGTTTGGGTGAAGTTAGTCCGCCCTGCCTCACCCCACATTCCAACCTGTACGGCTCGGAATATGCACTCGACCATCGCACGACATTGACCTGGTTATGATACCAATATTGAAAGATTCTGCAGAGTTCTGTTGGCATGGATATATCTTTCAGTTTCTGCCACAGGATATCGTAACTAACCAGATCAAATGCCCTCGATAAGTCGAGAAAACATGCATAAATGGGTGTTTGTCTATCTGTGTAGTACTTGATAGTTTGCTTTACACACAAGATGGCTGTCTCTGTGGAGAGTTTCGGCCTGAAACCGAACTGGTTGTCACTAATGTTCAGGTATTTATCCAGTTGATTGTTAAGCAAACTATCAAGCACTTTCGCTACTGTAGTGGCAAGTGAAATCGGCCTGTAGTTGGATTTATCAGAAATATCACCAGTCTTATTTTTCACAATTGGCACCACCACAGTTTTCATAAGTGCAGAGGGTAAGTACGAATGCCCTATACATAAGGTATAGAACATCGCGAGCACTCTAGGCAGGTGAGGACCTGCGTGTTTGAAATGTTCGATGCTGATGCCGTCATGGCCAGGAGACTTTCCACGCGACATAGCCTTAATAGCTTGATCAACATCTTTAGCTGTAATTATAGCTCCAATCTTCTGACAATGCAGCCCAACACCGTTCACCAACCGCGATGGCCCCAATGGCGATTTTACAGTGAAATGATCCTTAAACATATCAGCTATACAACTGTGATCATTGATACCGTTAACGCTCACTGGGAGGCTAGGCTTGCCATTGAACTTCTTGGTGGACTTCCAGAAGTTTTTAAAATTATGTTTAGAATGGTGCGACGCCAAAATGTCCATGTTTATTTGGTCGCTGTGATTCTGACACCATTTTAAGCGAGACTTAAAAACATTTCGACTAGTTTGCATTTCCTCAAAAACACGGCCCGACTTTGGTTTTCCACACCATACCCACAGCTGAAATTTACACCTAGCCTCCCTATGAGAATCACTAACATGTCTGTTCCATCCAACCACAGGCTTCTTAATGTTACGCCGAGATATGACAGCAAAACTGTCAGTGGCGGCCTTACTCAGAATAAACATTAACTCGTCGTACAGTTTATCAATGTGTTTTTTGTGATCTACACTACTACAAACATAGTCACTACAGTCGCGAAACACACTAGGAAAATTAACAAGTCTCAATCGCTCATGACAGATCTCACTATATAATAGAATTTGGTCTGGTTTTCTTTCACCCCATAGTACCTTATTGACTAAAGATCCCGTGTTACAAGATATTTTTGGTTTTATAACATCAAAATTACATTCTACAATTAGGGGGTAATGATCTGACCACAAAACGTCATACTTTATGTAAACATTTACTATAGATTGAAATGCGGCGTTCGTGGTCACACAGTGGTCTAGCCAGCGTCTAGAACCGTTCGCCTCACTAACAAAACTAAACGTGTCCGAATCAAATCCTAATATCTCAACGTCCGCACATGACCACTCTAATTCATTACAAAAACACATAAGCTCGTTGTAAAATAATTCATTTGGATGAGCGTTAAAATCACCCATTACGAACACCGACTCAGTATCCTCATTAACAACAATCGCACTCACCAAGCTGAGACAATCCGTGAAATCCGTTAAGTTTATCAACTTATCTGTAGGCATGTAAACACTGAACACTAAGAATGACTTTAGGCCCATAGTTATTTTAATTGCACACACTCGCGGGTTATCACATTGCAAGACCGACACATTTTGAAAAACTCCTTTGTTCCAAAGAAGTGCAACTCCTCCGTAAGGCCGGCCGCGAAGCATTCCGGCGGTGGTATCCACCGCGGATGTACCGGTGCAGCTGAAGTTGTCGTCGATTCCGCTCAGAAACTGTAAGTCGCCGGGCAACAACCACATCTCTTGTAGTGCAATTATGTCCGCGGACTGACATAGTTCTTGTATACCTTTAACTGCTCGTTTTACATTTTTACAGTTAAAGCTGACTAATTTGTATTTATTATGGCAATTTACTATCATAATGTTCCGTAGCAGGGCCGCGTACAGTATCAGTAATTACCTGTTCGATTTTTCGGTGATTAAAATGGGCAAATCGTCTGAATATGATGCCCCGTGGCCATAGATTTTCATCCAAATATGATGTTAATTTAGATTCGGAAACTAAAAACTTGTAGGCAATATGACCCCTTTCCTTCTTCATCTGAATTTTCTCCAAAGTAACCGTATCCCGTGTCTTTGAGCGGATGTAATTCACTATCTCGCTTTCGGGAGTTTCACTATGAATATTTGTGATAAAAATGGGAACTTTCTTATCAGCTGCTCTAAATTGGCACTCCACATCTCTCGCGACGCCCGTCTTGCCCACATAACGGTATCTAGACGGCTTCTTTTTATATGACACTTTCTGCCACCCGTCACTATTATTGTTTACACCGCACGGTGCATTGCGCTGGCCCATTACATCATTGTCGGCAGCGCCTACAGTGGTTGTAGGCAAAATCAGCTGACTAGCTCGCGTTCCTTGCAAAGTGTGTCTCGAGCGCACAGGCGTCGATGCCGACGACGTCACCGCCACACTCGTCACACCATTACCGGTCGAACATGCACCCGGTACCTGCGCGTGATTCATCGCGACGCTCGCACTGTCCGCCGATAATCGTTGCTGCGAACATGACTCGCGATTATTTTGGTTTTCTTCTACCCGCACAATTTCTCTGTATTGTGGTGTTAATTTATTTGAATCCTTTAAACCACTATCACTTTCGATATTGCTGTTCAAATCGTTCAGAGAAGAGTTATGCAGGTGCGACAGCCCCATAGGGCCACTATCAAGCAACCAACCGCCTCGTTTCGCATTTACTTTAAACGCAGATGTAGGTGGTAACGAATCATTTCTGATTTGTAGGAATTCCGTTCTTAAATCCTTCAAACTATCTACCGTAGCATACGTAGTCTTTACTTCGTCAATTGTTGCCTGCATGCGAACAAGATCCTTCAACAGTTTGGTACAGTCTAAATGGTCAAATGTAATAGGTGGCAGTTTTTCTAGTTGCCGTGCCACAAACACTGGTATATCGTCTGGATCGGCAGATTTGAACAGATTTATAATATCTGCTAAATCTCTTTGTTCTTTCCCTTTGCTTTTCCGCAAGATTTTTCGCATATGCGATGTAATGGAATCGAAAAGAAGCGCCTTCGACCTCTTAATCTCATCGCTGGTAAAAGATGAGACACAAATCCGCACTAGAGTTTCTTCATCGATAACCGACACTTTGTTTTGGATGTAAGATAACATCTCGTCAATAACTATGTTACAATTATCGCACTTAAGAATTTTCGACATTTTTAACTACGACACGTAAAATCAGCGCAACCGTCACAAAAGGCTGCGCGCGCGCGACTGATTCTGCATCTGATTATGCATCGGCGATTCGATGTCTTAACTTTAGTCATCGTCTAGGTTGGTGCAATGTTTTTACAACCCAGTGCTGTGTAACTCCTAAATATTTACGCATGAGTAGGTTTCGCTTAGTGTTAATAAAAACGTGTCAAGGCTCTTACATACTGGCGCGATTTGTCGCGCGACGCGAAGTTTAACGTAGTTCATTTGACTGAGATCGCTGTACGTACAATCAACATATTATGGACACGTTAATCACTTTTGCACTTTCTCACATTAATCTTGTTACTTGTAATATGACGTGTAAAAGTGATTCCGATATCCTATTTACAGAATAAACAATTTCATTTCATTTCATTTCACTTCTCAATTGAAGTCATCACATTTTCATCCCTTTTTGTATAGTATAACAAGGTTCTAACTAAGTACGGTCAAGATTTTCGTCAAGTGTCTGCGTGCGCCTGTTTGGATTCGTATGCAGCTGAACTTCTGTACTTTTTCTGTGTTGTGAAGCTTGGAAACTCAGCATTTTGCGAAGTTCTATATTTCGGTTATGATACTAAAGATTCTTTTCTTGTCAAACAATGGACGTTGCTTTTGTAACTTGAAGAAAGATTTTTCGATGAAGGTCGTTTTTTGGTGGCTACTCTTGTGTTTCCAGTTTGATAAAATGAATGAATTTTTTGGTCTTCACAATTAGCAAATAGAAACATAGATTTATATATAGTTTTACAGCATTCGTTTTATATTTATCATTACTGTCAAAGAGTGGGTTTTCGTCTTACAGAAATTCTGAAAATATCACTCTGTTGTTTATGTAACAATCAAACTTCTAATTTTGTGTTATTTTGTTTCAGGTAAAAACGCAAATTGTGGAAGTTTCACGCAGTATCGATCACTGAAGACAAGAAAAGAAAACTTATTAGCTGGTTTGCCAAACCAAAAATCAATCTGCCTAGCCTTTTCCCAACTATGTTGGGGTCGGCTTCCAGTCTAACCGGATGCAGCTGAATACGTATTTTACATGGAGCGACTGCCTATCTGACCTCCACAACCCAGCAACTGGGTAATACGATACCCCTTGGTTAGACTGGTTGTCAGAGTTTCGGGCTTCTGACGACTCGTAACGACTGTCAAAGATCCACAAATGACAGCCGGGACCATCGGCTTAACGTGCTTTCCGAGGACGGAGGAGTCTCGATATGTGAAAATGGGTCACCCATCCCCGGACCAACCCCGGCAGGCGTAGCTTAACCTGATGGATCGACCCGAGCGGCTGTTATTACTTAGCCACGAGCTCCTCACGAGCACGAGGTTTGCCAAACCAAATTCTGAAATATGACTTTGATTTTGTAATTACGTTAATTTTTGCGTAAATATTGTTTTTATTCATTCTTATTTTACATAACCTATTTCTTTTAGGTTACAAAGTACCTAAAATTAATCTTTTAAAGTAACCTACTTAAAACATAGCACAGTTGGTGCAAAGGGTCACGGGTTGACTTGTGCACTACGGATCGAGGGTTGAAATCCCACGGGTAACAAAAAGATGTTTCGTGTTTGAATATTCGATGTTCGTGCATGTGAGACCCACTATACGGGACGAATTTCAAATGTGGACCCACGTCTAAAAAGAAAAAATAAACTGGAAAAACCAGGGTTAGAACTGAGAGGGACGAAAGTCTGACAACTATAGTCTTACCAAGAGGTATTGTGTACCCAGTAACTGGGTTGTGGAGGTCAGATCATCAGTCATGGCATGTAAATATATTCAGTTGCATCCGGTCAGACTGGAAGCCGACCCCAACATAGTTGGGAAAAGGCTAGAAAGATTGAACTGTAACAAAACGAACGTAAGCAAATTGCTCACTTCATCTCGTACGAAACTATTTGCATTACGACTCTTTTAAACTGTACTAGAAAATGCTATAAAAGACAGTCCTTTGAGTGTCAACAAAAGACATCTATGCCGTTTCATTCCTCTACCTCATCTCGACTGCATTTGCACAATCAAGATTCGTTCTCTATTATTCTTATTTGAAATAGTCTTACATTTCAAGAGGTCTGATTGAAGAGAAAGGAACAATATTCTTTATATTAAGTGAAAAGTAGGGAAATATTGGTTTTGTAGGAGTAAATAATTATTTGCTGTGGCAATATGCCTTGAGACAAAGACGTCATGGTGATGCTTTTTTGGATTCTTAAACTTCGCCCGCGTGGAAGTCGGAGATTATCCCACGGGAACGTACTATTCCGGGGTAAAAAGTACCCAATGTCCTATGTCAAATTTGATCCAAATCCGATAATAATAATATTATTATGATAAATAAGAAAATTAGTTTGTTTGTTACGCTTTCACGCTAAAATAGCTGAGCGGATTTGGAACAAATTTGACACATGGGTAGACCATAAATTGGGTTAGGACATAGGGTACTTTTTACTTTTAACTTAATTACCCCTCTTTTTAACTTAATATTATTAAGTTCGGATTCTTAAATGTTGATCTACCAATCGAAATATTATTATTGGAACAAATTTGACACATGGGTAGACCATAAATTGGGTTAGGACATAGGGTAATTTTTACTTTTAACTTAATTACCCCTCTTTTTAACTTAATATTATTAAGTTCGGATTCTTAAATGTTGATCTACCAATCGAAATATTATTATTTCATTATTATTAAAAACCAACCAAACCTTCTTGTAAATTATATTAATATACTACTTTAGATAAAATTGTTTTCATTAGATTGATATAATATAGTTAGTAGTAAACTATAAAACTCAATTTAGTCCGTACTTTACAAAATAGGTGCATAAGATAATCTTGTTTCTAAAAATCCATTCATCGATATCAAGTTGCAGCACAGAAATAGGAAAACAAAAATGGAGAGAATCTTAATATTTTAAACCAAAGTAAATAAGTCATCAATCTTCCAATGAACGTCTATAATTTCTAAAAGCATTTCTAAACAATTTGCCTTGAAACCGTAACACAAAATTCAAAACATCATCGACTCATTAACATTGTTCAAACACTTCCTTAATTAATGAGATAAGAAGAAAACTTTCAGACAATTTATTTTGTTCTTTTTTGGGAAAGAAAAATAAAGAATAAGCGGCCAAGTGCTAGTCGGAGTCGCACATTAAGGGTTCCGTAGCTCCAAATGTATAATGCTTTCTTTCCACACTTTATTCTGCGAAAATCTAACTGCCTTCCTCACAATTATAATCATTGCAGCCAGCAATTACGCACTGCTGAGAATATGCCTCTTTTCCTATAGTCCGTGTGAGATTGCTAGTCACCGCCTGAGGTATGTGACCGGCTGCGGGAAAGTCCGAAAGGGATACCGGGACCTTGGCAACAGGCAACTGAAGGAACATGGGTGGGTTTTAATCAGTAAAAGTCTGACACACCCTTCCGCTCCGCCCAGAGCGGGAGAAGTCATTTGAAGATTTCCCACACACACAAAAAAAAAAAGGTATGTGAGACGTGAGAGGGCGCCATCAAGCGGGCACGCCCTTTGTGCCTGGAGGCTTTTATTTAGATATTTTATGTTTACATTTACTTTTTATTTCTGCTTGAGTATACAGTTCCCGATTTCAATAATTTTTTTTTTTTTGGTTGGTGTAATGGCGTGTGCTAGTTGACATATGGCTAATAATTAGATTTATGTTTTTTTTGTTCCGTAATGTGAATGATTTTGCATACTATTGTATTGAACCTTTTTTTTCTAACTAAACAGACAGCTGTGCTGCTGGGGAGTTTGGTCCGCCACTTCTTCTTCTCAGCTAAAGCACTAGGAAGTGGTGAAGGGTGGGCGTTTTGGGGAACTGTCTTATGTCATTGTGACGTTCGAAAAGTGCTGATTCTCAGCCTAATTTGAATAAATGACTTTTGATTTTGATTTTAACACAATTGGAATCGGCAGAATTGGCAGACTTTATCCACTCCCCCGTCTGACCGCTCACATACCTCAGGCGATGATTAGCAGTCACACACGGACTATACTACTTATTTTCGGTTAAAAAGATACAGCCGTGTAACAGAGAGGACAAGGAAGGCTTAGTGACAGGTTCCCGTTTTCACACTTTGGGTACGAAACCCTAAAAACAAGAAAAAGGGAACTCGTAATTTATTCTTGACCTTTCGGGCCACGATTGCTTGCGAACATGCTCGCAAGACGCACATGTGTTTAGTAATATGGGAACCGTTTAGGAAAAAGGGAAGGGTAGAAACTCTCTTGAAGGTTTGTTTTCTGGGTGCTGCTGTCAATTATGTTGCCTTAGTTCACATTTTTTTAAATTGGGCAGTTAATTACCGGCTTTAGTAATGTACCCGTGGGTCTAGCACGAACGCGCGGAGTAAACGTTGCGTAAACGAAAATACTCGTTTCGCACATTATATTTATTTATTTATATATACACCAAAAAATATATAACAAAAAAAAAAAACTACAAAATATATATAGTGCGGTCTTATGGCTTTCCGCGATCTCTTCCAGGCAACCTTGGAATTACTAATAAATAATTATTTACTTAGTTATAAGACTTTATTCATATAGGTGATAAATATCAAAATTCTATAGGATGTTGGTAGGATAGGTATAGGAAATTAATTAAATTTTTAAGCGGCCCTTTCTTAAGTTGGAAGACAAACACGCAATATTTGTGGGTATTAAACATTTAGGTAGATACTTGGCAAGAAAAAAATAAACAAGGTGTATTTGTAGGTCAAACCCTG
This sequence comes from Lithophane ornitopus, assembly GCA_948473465.1. Taxonomy (NCBI): domain Eukaryota; kingdom Metazoa; phylum Arthropoda; class Insecta; order Lepidoptera; family Noctuidae; genus Lithophane; species Lithophane ornitopus. The sequence goes on along the minus strand of OX419632.1, from coordinate 10,104,201 downwards.
AAGTCGCGTATAAAAGTCAGGTTTTTCCAACAATTCGTAATGTTATCCTACTAATATTATAAATGTGAAAGTTTGTATGTTTCTTAATCAATCACGCAAAAACGGCTGCACTGATTTAGGTGACATTTGGCACACAGATAAGTTATAGCTTGGATTACATGCACAAACATCCTGGACCATTTTTATCCTAGTAATACGTTCTTGTGGGATAATAGCCAACCGCCATGCAGGCGAAGCCGCGGGCAGAAGCTAGCTGATTTTTTTCACGATTTCAGGATTGCTCGCACAATAAAAGTCGTTCATAATGATGAGTGAATGAACCCTTTCCAAGTTTTCAGTTATTACGCCTTGTAAATAAAGTTCTAAACGACATAAACAACAAACAAACTAAAAGATCAAACAAAATAGATTTATAACCACCTAAGTCGACTTAAATGACATTATCGTTGGTTCAGACCCTAAAGCTGGTGAATGGTCGAAGTTTTGATATGTACCACTTATAATCACGACCTTAATCCCTATTGGTGGAGTTGCTGAACTGTTAGAGTATCTGAACGATTTAATGTTAGGGACTGCGATGTTTATTTAGAACTTTATTGGAAGTTTGAAGCTTGTGGCTAGATGGAAGATTTACAAATCCATAAGGTAAAGATAGTGACAAGAGTTTTACCACGTTATGAAAACCAGCGCTGGGGCTCTGTCTTGCATAGAGTCGCTTCTAGTGATGTGCCGTTACTATTTTACCGTTACCAGTATTTTACCATTCGGGAATATTCCCAGTAAGTTTCTATTATTACCGGTAATATTCCCTTACGCTGGTAATATTCTTTAATATTGTCTTGTTGATTTATATAAGTAATATTTGTTTAAAATGCGCACGTGCAGCTGTTGCTAGCTCGCTTCTCGCACTGCTTAAAAAAAACTTAAAATTTCACTTATAACTTTTCATTCTGAATGAAAAGGAGACTGATTTTCCTTAATTTTTTATATCTTTTAAATTGTTAGGTTTGTCGTTTAGTTATTTCTTATAGGAAGTAGCTAAGTTAAACAACAATTAACTGTACAACAGCAGAGGTCACATGTCCGTATCGTTCGGGCGCTAGCAAGTAAGTGACCAATCTACGGACGTACGCGATTGCGCTAGTTTCTTATACTACGCTACAGTTACTAATTGGAAAATGCGATCGAAACATGTAGAGAGAGAGAGAGAGGATGTAAAACAAATCTATCTACTTAATAAAAATCTTAAATTCATTGACTGATAGACAACGCACACGAGTGAAAGTGACTAAGGAAGATTTTTTAATTCATCCTCCAAGGAATTTAATAGGGAATAAAAGTTTGTATGGAAGTATGTCATATTTGCTGTTGGGAAATCCCACCGGGCTTGTCATTGTATAAAGTTGTAGTTACTCGGAAGGTACACGAGTAGTTACAGTTGCCAATATATCTTCAATATATTTATTTTAATGTTAGAAATTTAATCGAAGACTCCTCTAACTGCTTACCTGAATGCTCCAACATGCAGAGATCTTCAACTGAAAAAACAAACTTTTAACAACAACAACATTAGGAAGGTACGTTACCTTCCAAAGACGAGGAAATGCAAAAGCTGAGAGAAATATGCTCTGACGTTAGGGGGCTTACTTTAAACGTTGCATAAATACCCTAAAAGCTCTAGCGTGGCAATAGTGGTCATTGATCCACCTACATTTTCTAACGTCCTGAATAAATGTCTAGCGTGATCTTCGACATGTTTATTGAAGAAATTTAAGAAAAACTGTACATCGTTTTTTGACCGTTGCCACGCTAAAGCGATTCGGGTGTTATTAAGCAATGATTAACGTCTGCTTAACCATTCGCTTTTTGATGTTTAAACGCCTCTTAACTTTAAGCAACCTTTAAAAATAAACTCTTAAATACACAAATGCAAATAAAAACTCGACACTGATATTGTTACGGAACAAAACAATTTATATTCTATAGTTTGAACGTGATGAGAATCGTCATCCAATGTCGTGCTCGCCTTGTTACTGTATGTAACTGAAGAGTAGCCATGTTTCATTGTAATGCGGATAAAAAACTCTTTTTTCCCTTCAAGCTCAAGGTTTGAATCTGGAAAGTACCTATGTGACATTATCAAATTCATATTATGTATTTTAAAGTTAACCTTAGTCAACTCCGAGGTAAGCCTGAACTTGTAGTACTCTGAAATCTTCAAAGTTGTGGGCGTGGTGATCGATCAGTGCCCAATAATTTTGGCTGGATTATTATTAATCCAGCGACCCGGCCCAACTTGACAGGGAGAAAGACGAATTTTATACTAATAAAATACAATAGACGTAGATATATTTAGTAACCTATTCCGCTTGAGTATTCTTCAAGAGTCCTAAAAAACCCTGTAAGAAATCGACACGTGTTTCACCTCTCAACGAGGCATCATCAGAATGACGATTGACCAATTGCAAACCAGAACGCGACGTGTTACCACACCGAGCGCTGGACGCAAAGTGACTTTGACTTAGCGTAAATATCGACTTAGCGTCTATTGTATTTTATAATGGATTTCCGCAAAGTCACGCCTGAATCAATTAACTATCTTTTATACTAATAGTTAAAAGTTCGTCAAGAGATTCTCTAAATAGTGGTAAATCTATATTCTTATAGATAGATAGATAAAACGTTTAACTCAACAAACAGAGCTACGTCTTTTGAGTACACTATAACTAAATGTTTTTATAAAAATATTTACTAAAATAATTATTTATTTATTATTTTATAATTATTAAATTAATGGTTATTATCATTATATTGTTCTTTTATTTCATAAAGTTACTTATGAATTACATTTAAAAAAATTAGAATATTAAAATAAAAAACATTTAAAAATATAAAAAATAGTATTATCTTAGTTATTACAGTCTTTTATTTCATTTAACCTTATACATTACATTTTTAAATATTTTTATAAAAACAAAAGTTATAGTTATTGTCAGTATTTTATAGTTGTTAGTTAATAAACGATAGACAGACATACTCGTTTCTCTAGTAAGATTATATAAAACTAATTGGATCAAGCTAGCACGAACATTATTTTTATCCTTAAAATCCCGACTTTTTCCAATATCTGGTATCCGTACTCGCTAGGGTTTATCTCGGGTTCGCTCCTCATATGCTGGTTGACCTACATACCCAAGATTTTTCTTATATCGCGGTTGTCTGACAGATAGGGTTGAAGCGATTACGTATCCACTATTCGATACGGTTGTAACAATAATAATATGGGTTTTGATACGGTATCGTAGGTTAGTTTTTTTTATTTTCAGTAAGTAGTAGTTATCTTTGTTGGAGCGATGCTCGTTTTAACAACGGGTTTATTATAATGATACCCCTAGTTTTAAGGGTTCCGTACCCAAAGGGTAAAACGGGACCCTATTACTAAGGCTCCGCTGTCTGTCTGTCTGTCTGTCCATCTGTCACGAAGCTGTACCTCATGAACCGTAATAGCTAGACAGTTGAAAATTTCACATTTGAAAATTGTTCATATCTGTTGCCGCTATAACAACAAATACTAAAATACAGAATAAAATACATATTTAAGGGGGCTCACATACAACAAACGTGTTTTTTTTTGCCGTTTTTATAGATAATGGTACGGAACCCTTCGTGCGCGAGTCCGACTCGCACTTGGCTGGTTTTTATTTTTAAACTAGCTGCGCCCCGCGGTTACACCCGCATAGCTCTCGATCTCGTGGGAATATCGGAATAAAATGTGTAAATGTTTTAGCGTGAAAGCGTAACAAACTCAAATTCAAATCTATATTGCATATCTCATGTGTGTACAAGCTCTTAAAACTCACTTTCGCATTTATATATTTCGCATATATTCTAGGCAATGTTATCTTAACAAACTCGTGCGTTGTGTTCTTTACAAACATTAGCTAATGTAGTAGGAAATCAAAAATTATTTGATATTGGTACCGATTCTGTTTTTCACAAACTAAACTAAATTTAAGTTCAGTGCATCTTTTTCTTTCTATTTCATTTAGAAAAGGACAGAAGATAAATTTTAGTTTAGTACTGTCAAACTGTCACTATTCCCTACAAGTTTAGACGCGATTAAAAACTTGCCTACTAAAATTACGTCAATTTATGTCAGGCGCTGATTAATTTGACAGGACTAAACTAAAATTTATCTTCTGTCCTTTTCCTAGTGAAATAGAGAGAGAAAGATGCACTGCACTTAAATTTAGTTTAGTTTGTGAACAACAGAATCGGCACCAATGTTTCATGCCCTATTTAGTTAATTAGGAACCAAACTAAAGTTGCTAAACACCCAACTAGCGTAAACTTGAAAACTCGTCCCGGGCATGTAAGCCTTCGAGCCCTGCCTTGGAGTGATATATAAGCATAGCATAAAGCATAATCAGCCTATAATGTTCCCACTGCTGGGACACAGGCCTCCTCTCTGTGAGAGGGAGCGGGCTGTAGTCTACCACGCGGGCCCAGTGCGGGTTGGTAGATGTCACATGTCTTCGAATTTTTGGTTCTAGGACATGCCGGTTTCCTCACGATGTTTTCCTTCACCGTTTTGATAGCAGTGGCGATGAAATAATTTACACAAAGTAAAGCGCCTGTCAGGGTTCGAACCTACGACCTACGACTCGTAAGTCGTGGCCGTTACCACTGGGCCACCACTACTCTGGACTGATTTAATAATATGAAAATTATTTATTTTCCAACATAGAACATACATGAGCGAAGGGCAGTATGCAGTACAATGGTTTCTCTTTTTTTAGTATTGGAAGTCCTTGAGATAACGGCAGTTGTTGAATTTTGAATGATAGACGAATATAAGTCTGTGTCCATGACAAAACTTGTGTAGATCGCATTTTTGTTTGCCATACGTTTGTTGCCATACGTTTGTGTGTGCCATACTAGACTCGCGACAATCTAAGAAGTCCGTTTTGACAGCTATCAAAACGCTTTGTGTAGCGATGAAAAATAAAATTGGTTTCTTATAAACTGATTCTCGATTATCATACTTACATATCGACATATCGATTGAACGTACTTAGAGAGTTTGTAATCTACGACTTATCTACATTGATAAAAACTGATTCTGAAGGCTTAACGTTTTATTACATGTACGAGAACGAAACGTCAAAACGGACTTCTTAGATTGTCGCGAGTGTAGTTACATTTTTGTTAAAGATTTTGAAGTCACAGCAGTTTTCATCTAGATTTTGATATCTTTCAAGGTAGGCCTCGATTTCCACCTCATAATGAGTTTCCATTTTAGTAAAATTTTTATTAAAAGTTTATAACTTGCTCGAAAAAATATTGGTTTAGGCAGTTTATTTTACGCCCAAAAAAGTAATTAAACTTATTAAATGATTTTTTGCGCCCCTTTTATGAAGTTTTTAATTTAGTGATGAATAAAGTTAGTTCGGTTATATTTAGTGAAGTTAATTATACCTGTCTATTCGAACGATCTTCGAAACGATTACGTCTGTAATACTGTAACCGTTGTTTATGTTGTCGGTATATACCTATATAAATAAAGTTATGATTTGTACTCTTTACTCTGTTTTTGTCAACTTATTGTAATATTTTCCTTTAAAAACTGTTGTGTTCTAATAAATAAAATTCAATACTTATAACAACATTATTCTTTCAACAGTTTAAAAATTAAATTATTTTATTCTAGTTACTGAACACAATTACTGTCAGTTTCTATTATAATTGTTAAAAAAAAAGTTTATGACTATAAATTCCAAAAATAATAGTAGGTAGTTACAAAATTAATCCATTACGTAGGCACAAAAATCTTACTTATCACTTTTTCAATAAAATCCGTAAAGATGATAGAAAAGTAAATGCTCAAGAAATTTTACCGTCTAAAGAAAAAGTTAAATAAGTCGTTTTGATACGAAAACGTAGAATGATAAATGAATAAAATCCAACTTACTTCAGAAGTTGGGAAAGCCGCTTAGGTACAAGGAGTAAGTAATTATTAGATTAAAACGGTATGATTTAGCGGCAAGCTACCTTCCATCTGGTTTGTTTCACCAGTTTTAATTAAAGCAGGTTTGAATTAATAAAATACTGGGTAAACGAAGTTGAGGTTCAAAGTGCACGCCTCTTAAACATTGTATTTATGATTTATTATTGGAACCAAGTTTTGGAACGAAGGTCTTTAACGCAACTTGCGAAAGATGTTGACTGGTAGAAATCGTCACGTAACTCAAAATCAAAATATTTTATTTCACATAAACCTACATGGGCACTTATGCAACGTCAGAAGCTAAGTGTACGGTTCCAATTGGTCGTTTCAAGAAACTCCACGGTTACTCTTTTAAAAATAATTGGCTTTTACGATATTTTCAAATTACAGTGTTAGTAAGCATGGGAGGACAATGTAGGCCTTTCAACAAGTAAGTACCAGGTACTTAACAAAATAGAAGCTGTTCAATAAATCTACAGTCCAATAAGCCTACAACGGTCTCACATTCACAAAATAGAAAAGAATCTATATAAAAGACAAATAATTTAAAAAAAAAACCTATTTAAACCGAATGATGTGATTGCTATTACAACTGTAACAAATTGAATAATTATCATGTCCACAAAAGCCACTAAGAGTTGAAATTAAATTGGAGGTATCTATAATAATAGGAATAATGTCAAATACAATGATTATGTCAAGGATGAATGTAAAGAAAATAAACATGGTAATTTGGGAGCAGTTAATAAACTCTTACATAACATAATTATGTAAGAGTTTATTAACTGCTCCCGTTCATAACTAAAGAGCTCTCGATTTAATGTGCACTTTCAATACAGAGCTTCTAGTATAAGTTTTTAGCTTGCTAAAAACTGGAGACTATTCCAGATCGCTCTAATACATAATATTATAGGCATCTTCGTTCCAACCGGGAGTTCCACGACACCTCCCGACTTTTTCCTAAAATATCATGTTAACGGAAATTTATTCATTATTAGGCTCTTCAACAATAAGTACACTATTACTTTATAATTAGTACATTGCAAACTTAAATCTATTCTAGTAATGTATTCAATGATGTTTGACTTCCACGCGGGAACAATTACCTACCTAACTAGTTTTTTTTAAAGTTATATATTATTATATTTTTGTTACTAGCACTATGGGCCTTGTTTGTCTGAATTTTTTTTTTTTTTTTTTTTTTAAATATTATTAATAAAAAATAAAATGTGTGGTGGCTATACTTTCTTAGTTTCTCACAGTTTACTTAAGAAACATTCTAATTACATCCTGTCTAACTGGACTACGTTTCTCAGGGAAGTGTTGAACTTTCTGGATGTTAAGCGTCCCACGCTGAGTTTATCTTTGACTATGCTTGACTCCACCCAAGAACTCATCTGAACAAAATTGACTCCTAGGTAAAAAGATATGGTCCCAAGCCTCGATTTACTTTCCAAAACTTGAACCGAAATATATCGAAACTTAGAGAAACAGTGTATCTGATAATAATACTGCATTATCATGATGAACACTGTGCAGGTTCAAATAAACTTTCTTAATTCGAGAATGAGAACAATGTTGAAGTTTCGGCGCGAGTTTGATAAAAACGTGTGAATTTTACTGGCGAGGATTTTCTCTTCGAGTTTTATCAACCTTCCTTACATATTATAAAACAGTCCTCCGCCGCATCTGTCTGTCGTCCTGTTCGCGAAAAACTCAAAAACGACTACTTCGATTTTCATGCTGTTTTCACCAATGGATAGAGTGGTTCTCGAAGAAGGTTTTAGTATATAATAACCGACATCCACGCGGGCGAAGCCACGGGCATCAGCTAGTTAAAATATAAAACAGAAAAGATACCTGTTTTCATTCTAATTCTGACCAAATGCTTGCTAAAACTAAATGCAAAATAAATATTCTGATTTCATTTTAACCTAACACTGAACAGGAACAGTACAAAAAAAACGCGATTATTATGTCCAACGAAAAAATGACACCAAGACCTACGTAAACAATGAAATAAATAGTACACACATTTGAAAACAAGTATATAAATATTTTTACCTTATAAATACGCAAACAAAAAATGCTTACTAAGTACCCAAGTTGTACAATGTATATATCGCTTTTAGAAGGGAAATGGTTCCCATCTATCACGTGAGACGTAAACTATATTGCGTTTGTAATCTATCGTGGACCATTTAGATGTATCGACCATTAATTCCGACAGATGAATAAAATATTTGTAGTTATTAGGTTTGTAGAGAGAGTATCTAAAAACACTTATAATTTTGTGTATTATATTCTGAACTAGCTGCACCCCGCGGTTTTACCCGCGTAAGACTCGATCCCGTGGGAATATCAGGAATTTGTACATAAAAAATGGATATTAGGGTAGTTTCATCAAGAAAAGCTTACAAAATAAAGGGGTTGATCTAATAACTATTGTTTGAACGAACAAAACAAAAAACCTTCTAAAATTATTTGATTTGCCATTATTTTATTCAAACCAATGACAGCTTGTTGTCTTGTCCTATTACACAAGTTGTCATTGGTTTGAACGAATAACGAGGTATTCCACTCAGAGCACTGATTTCAACAGCACTTGTCCGAACCACACCTCAGCACTACCACTTACCGTCCTGAAACACAAGATAAATTAATTAAAAAAAAACCCCCGACAAAAACAATAAACTTTTTTTTTATAGCTAAGATTACTCTCGATCAATTCACCTTTCAAACAAAACAAAAATAATCTAAATCGGTTCAGCCGTTTGGCAGCTACGATGGCGCAGACAGACATACAGATACACACGTTAAACTCACACCCCTCTTTTTCCGTCGGGGGTTAAAAAGAAATAACTGCCAATCAAATACCTTGACATAAGACGTGACACCAAACAAAATTAAACAGGCTTCCAGAGACTGTCCCTGTAACTAACTAACCTGATAATAACATACTGTTCGGTTAGTGCTCGAAGCTAGCATGGAATTGGATATGTTCTACTAACGACCTTATTAGGTGGGGGACATGACCAATCCCTTGTTTTGTTGGACAATAAAGTTCACTTCTATAACTGGAAGCATGTTAGGATAAAAAACAGTAACATAGCATTATACAGCATTGCATTATTAGTAGTATTCCCCGAAGAGGAAAGCAGGACGTGTTAATAGCTTATTTGGAGACAGCTGAGTGGAGAGAATATAAATTGCAGAGATATAATATAGGTTTCTTTTTCTACTAAAGATTGTAAAGAATAAACAATGACTGGTGTTGTTGCCGTGCCTGACCTGAATTATAATTTACTCTCTGTTAGGAAAGCTTGTGAAAACGGTTTACATGTACTTTTTGAGCCGCAAAACACCAACGTTCGTAATTCTCACGGCTGCGCAACTTAAGAATGTTAGCTATATAATTGGCCGTAATTTTTATCATAAAACCACACAGTACTTAACCCTTCGTCTATTTTTTTTTAAATTATATTGTCTGGGCCCATAACCTAATAAAATACATTTTCTAGTTTTATAATAGACTGAATTTTACTGTAATTTGTGATGTATACAATTTTAATAAATAGATGGCGCTAGCAGTTACATAGTATTTGTTATTAGTAACAGGTGTATACTGTGTAGTACACCCACATCTTGCCAGTTTTGCTAAGGTCCCATGTAATAGAGGGCGAGTCCACTGCCATGAACCGGGCATATTTAAATACAAACATAAGGCTGCTACTGAGAAATTCTTAACGAAAAAACCCAAAAACAATTTGCCTAACCGGGGGTTCCAACCTAAAGCCCTATGCTTAGTAGTCGTGGTTGCGTCCACTAGACCAACGTGGCAGTGAACAGCAGAAAAACGTTACATTATTAAGTTTACTAACTTGTATAAAATACTAATGTTAGATGTTACAAAGAAATCGTATATTTGGTAAATGTAAATTCACTTGAATACGGGAGTGTGAATACAGACGCGAAAGTTTTGAACAAATTCGTGACTGAACAAATTGTTTTAGATATTCATCATAATTTTGTTAATATTTCGTCTGGTACGAAGCATGAGAAGTAGCGATTAAAATATAGATGTTTTTTTTTTTTTAAATGTATTTCCTAATAGATAGTAGAAAAAAATCTGAGGTAGTAACGATTTATTAGGTCATTTATGTCAAGCAGTGATAGCCTAGTGGTGTGATCGTCGGACTGCCAAGTCATAGGTCTCGAGTTCGAACCCAAAACACGCACCTCTGGCTTTTCGGATTCATGTGCATGTTGTATAATAATCACTTGATTTAAAAACGGTGAAGGAAAATATCGTGAGGAAACCGGCATACCAGAGAGATATTTCTCGACGGCATGTGAACCCAAGTCAGATGTTCTTGGGTGACTTTAAAAATTTGACACCAGGTTAGTCACTAACCACACGAAAAGAAGAAGGTACCTTCTCTCTTGTAATAAGTACGAAGAAGAAGTAGAAGAAGAAGTTCTTCTACACAAAGTGAAGCGGGCAAAGTCACGGGCAAATGCTAGTACATAATCGTACTATTATCTGGCCGTGACTTCACCCGTCCCAACCACGTCGCATCGCATCGCCTGCCCGCGCTATTACTTCGTTTACGCATAGCGCATAGGTTTTTTCTTTTTGCTCGGCTCCTAAGGGTCGTAGCGAAATATTAAATAGTCTATAACCTTCCTCAAGAAGTAGGCAATCAAATGCAAACATATTTTTTTCAAATCTGAGTGGCATAGCTAGCGCGTCCAAACAAACAAAAAAAAAAACAAACTCTTCAGCTTTATTATTAGTATAGTTATAGATAGATAAAGTTTAAGATATACAACGATCATTTCTCGAATGTAACGGGAGATTTTTACTAGATAGAATTATGTTATATAGCGGATGTACTCTTACATTTTTAAATTGTACATTAGCGAACATCCATTATTAAAAATGTAAAAAAGTTATTCGAAAACTTCCACCAAATATCGCAACACGGCACCCAGATTTCCCAGAAAACCATCCCAAATTAAACTTTCAGAACTCCATTCTAAATGACACACTACCGCTAAAAGTTCTTATCTTCCACCACTCTCCGAATCAACAACGGAGCATGTCTCAAAATTATTCTCTGTTCGACCCTCATCATTAAAAGTTGGGACGTCCACGTCAGCTCCGTGTATTGAGTTAATGTTTTACTCTGGTATTATAAGCACGGGTAACGCAATTATACGTTGTGTTCTAAACTCATGGTGTGTTGGAGAATTAGGTTTAGTTTTTGAAGTCAATCTATCATCATTATCATCAGTGGTGTGACGTTTATTGGTGGAAAGGTGTCCTTGACTGACGTTCGTAATGTAAGTGAGAATATAGTGTCTTCTGCATGTTGATTATAAGAGAGAGCTTTTGCCATGGGCCAGCTGTGTACATAAGAACTTCATAAAGAAGAAAATATAGCAAAGTACTGGAAAATTTCATAAATATTATTGCGGTTAAAAAAATGTGAAACGGCCGAATTCAAGATTACAGGCTGTAATATGGTGTGTTCCCCCCCTATTTCTTATCAAACATTATCTTGATGACATCAAGATAATTGTCATAGTATAGAATAGGATATGTGCCCAGCACTAGTATCAACATATTTATAACCGACTTCTAAAAAGAAAAAAACTTTTTTACAAAAAAATAAACTGAGCTTAGTTACACTAAAAGGTTTTATTTTTTTCTTTTTCGCTTTTTAGTTATCTTTATATTCGGTTAAATTTTTTGTTGAAAAATACTAAACTGCCAAATCTAATCTCAAATCAACAAATCAAAAAAAAAAAACTCAAACCTATCTAATTTTTAAAGCTCAAACACGATGTAACTGCTGGAAACTGCTGAGGAGCTCTCGCGACTGTCTTCCGTCTCCATAATCAGATCAACTCCAGGTTAAAGACCTGGAGTTGATGATCAGTGGTTATCTCATCAGAACTATGTATGTGTGCGAAATTTTAACAGAATCGGTTCACAGTTGAAAATTCAGTAGGTGGAAAATCAATCAACCCCATTTCTTCTACCCTTAGGGGTGGATTTTAGTTTTCAAATTTAAAAATAATCATTCAAATCGGACTACACACTAAAAAGTTATGCGTGGTCATACATAAAAATAAACGGATCGACTTAAAACCAAAGACACCGAGTTCCGACTTTGTTTTTTTTTTGGAAAAAGTTTTTACAAATTAAAGTAGCTTTTCGGGTCTCACTGTGTGATCGCGTTGTTCTTCTAAGCGACGCAACAGATTTAGATGCGGTTTTCACCATAATTTCGAAAGGTCAATGTTTATAATAATATATTAATATTAAAGTTACTTATAATAAAGATCTCATCTCGATTTTTTATCATCTCGTAAAAACCGTGCGAAGCAGGGGCGGGTTGCTAGTTCAACTATAAATCATTGAAGCTTTGTTGATTACCAATAACAAAGACCGTTAAATATTTAAATGCAAAATCCTTCGTATTTGAATATAAATTGAATTTCATTTTGTGCATATTTCATTCATTGCGTCAGATGCAATGTTTTCTGACAATCTTTTATTTATATTTTGATTTCATTTTTGTTTTTTAATACATTATGGATTCAGTATTTATTAAAAATCGGTGTTATTTTCTAAAATAATAAATAGGTTTCCATACAGATTATAAACCATTTTTATGTTTTACGAGCTAATACAACAGTCGTTAAAAAACTGCCCCATTGCAGGGCAAACTAAAGTGTGTATTCATACAGAATACAGTAAAAGAAAAAAAAAAAAGTATTGATAACAAACGCTTGCTCAAGCCAGGTTAGCGATTTCAGACTTATATTACCTATAAGTTTAGGATTCCTCACGATGTTTTCCTTCACTGATATGTGATTCTCAGAAAGTACATAATTATAAATTAAATAAGTCTCATTGGTCGCCACGTGCCCGAATTTGAACCCTTTACCTCGTGAGTCATGCATGTGAAGTCGCGATTTGAGTTTGCAGTTATATCGGACGGTCCTATGCTCTCCACACGCCACCGATATAGGCGTCGATCGTCAGTTCTCCGCAGAAGCTCGCTCGTGAAACATGTCTTCGGGAATAAAGGAAGATGATGAAGACGCAACTTGCTCTTTCGGGTTTGATAATGTGCTTAAAGAAAAGAAAAAAAAACACGTACTGTGTGGGATTGTAAAGACTGGCTTTTAAAACTGAGCTCAAACTCTCATATAAATTTATTATATGAGTTAAAATTCTCGCCAAAAGATTAGCATAACTATAAGGATGAACTAAGAGACGTACTTAAATCTCCTGGTTTTTGTTACTCCATCGAGTAAAAGAATACTATACAGGGTGTTAGGGTAAACACCGTTATCCTTCACACCAGTGGTTTGGTGTCATTTATAGACCGTAAAATCCATGGAAAATTACGACTTTTTTTTTGTTTTTTTTTTTTAATTTCATTTTACCACTAGAGTATTTCACCCTTTCCCCTATGCGCTAGGGCAACGAACTTGCGTCTCAACACGGGTGGGGGGCGCGAGACGGGACCTGACCGACCGCGAGTGCGATCCCTACCTCAGTTAGTCAGCTGTTTTGCTAGCGAGCACGGTGTCGGATAGAAACTTTTTATGATCTAATATTTTAATGAAAATAACGTTTTTTTTTGTTGTTACTCGGTCATTTATTTTTATATTTACGTCAACTACCCATGGTTTGAGTGACAACGGTGTTTAGCCTTACAGCCTGTAGTGAGAGATGCAATAAGTCCTTACGAAAAATTATCTGCAACACAGAGATTTTTAGCTACAAGTCGCTACGACAAATCGCACGCTGAGAACGAAAGTGAGTCACACTAGAATAACTTTTTAATATGAAAACGAAAGTTACGAATTTCTTTTGTATAATATTATTTGGCTTTATCACTTTAAATATACGTATATAAAATTAAAATATAAAATTTTTTCTGTATAAGATAACTTTTGGAAAAAATAGGTTTTTCTGTATAAGATAACTTTTGGAAAAAATAGGTCACTTTATTATTAGAAATGAGTTCATGAGTTTAACTCATGCCTTAATAAATAAGTGACCGAATTTGATTTATGTCACCTAGGTTGTTAATATTAGAAATAAGAAAGTGACCTATACCATAAATTGGTCACTTTATATTATAAATTGTAGCAAAACTTACGCCCACAAATCGGCACTAAACTGACGAAAAGTGTAATCGGTCGCTATGGTACTAAATATGACACGTTCAGCTACATCCACTCGCGGTGCAGTACTGATTGCGTCCCTTTCACTCTGGTGCGGGCAGGTGAAGCGCTCAAAAACAAAGAGACCGAAAAGCCCTCTATCCCTCTCTAACCACTATTGGTCTGTTTTTTAATATAAGTGTGATAAAGTGTACTTTTTTGAGTAATTTTGTATATTTTACTAAAATTTTGAGATAGGTCACTTTCGTTCTCAGCGTGCGAAATGTATGAAGTTCTCTGTGAAACCATTCCTCAAACATGCACAAGATGCGTCCGCCCACAGCAAGTCCCTTCATGAACTGAGTGGTGCATCGACTCCGTCATCCACACGCTACGATAAAATTGTGCAAACGCAATCGACAACGATTTATCGAATAGAAAATGCAACTGCCACCGATCAACTGTGCAAACGAAATAATCTGCAACGATATATCATACACAGGTTCAATAAAACTGCGCAAACGGACTGCACAGATAAATTGTGTGCCATGAGTAAAACATTAGCTGTATTTAATTACCTACCTACGTAGCCACATACCTACACGTGTTACCAAAAAAACGGTAAAATGAAAAAATCTAAGCAAAATACCTACATTCATAAAACTAGCTAGGTAGAATTTTTTGTTAGTTTCGTCAAAATCGGATTTATACAGATTTTTGAAGAGTTAATCCGATTTGCGTTGCGGGGTGTTTGCCTATCTATACAATTTATGATTTGACATAGATCTGACGTACAAACTCAAATGTGTAAAAGGCAAAGTTTAAAACTATTTTAGGTATGTTATTGTTTGTATTTTCATTCTACTTTTGTTTTCAACATTGAATTTGTTGAGTTTAAAATTGAGTTATCCAGGTGAATTGTGATGGGTTGGTTTGATTGTTGGTTGATTGAGTCATTTGATTGATTAATTTGTTGATGCTAAAATATTACTTGGTACTGGATACGAACATATCATACAGGATCTATTTGTTATTTACTTATTTATTTGCTATCATGAATATCAGAAATATATATCATATCTTCTTTCTTCGTCCAGGCGTCTTTCTTTGGAATGCGCTCGCCCTGGAAATCAGGACGGCAACTAGTCGCTTATCATTTAAAGTGAAGGCACGTGAACATATGCGTAAGAAGGTGGCAGAATCATCCCAGCGCTAATCTGCTGGATTCACCTTTTCCTCTACCTGTCGTTATTTTTCCCGTCTAAGTTTATTTTTTTATATGTATTTATCTATGTATTTATTAATAAGTATTAATTATTTTCGAGTTATATGTAGATCAATTATGTTGCACCTGCCATGTCTATCTCTGTATCACCCTAAGGTTGACTGGTAGAAAATGCCTCAGGCATTAAGTCCGCCGTTATACAGTATTTTTTTTACATGTGCATAAAGTTTTAATAAAATAAATAAATAAAATAAATATTATTAAATAAGGTTTTTGTTTATGAACCCTCAGGTCAGGTCACTGCGAAACACAACGTTGGTTTGCTGTTAATTCAAGATTAAATTATCATTCCATACATACAACGTTAATAATGTTTTTAGGGTTCCGTACCCAAAAGGTAAAACAGAACCCTATTACTAAGGCTCCGCTGTCTGTCTGTCTATCTGTGTGTCTGTCCGTCTGTCACCAGGCTGTATCTCATGAACCGTGATAGTTAGACAATTGAAATTTCACAAATGATGTATTTCTGTTGCCGCTATAACAACAAATACTAAAAAAC
Source organism: Lithophane ornitopus (assembly GCA_948473465.1). Taxonomy (NCBI): domain Eukaryota; kingdom Metazoa; phylum Arthropoda; class Insecta; order Lepidoptera; family Noctuidae; genus Lithophane; species Lithophane ornitopus. Next base: position 10,088,220 of record OX419632.1, on the reverse strand, counting down.
AGAATAAAATAAATATTTAAGGGGGCTCCCATACAACAAACGTGATTTTTTTGCCGTTTTTATAGATAATGGTACGGAATCCTTCGTGCGCGAGTCCGACTCGGACTTGGCCGGTTTTTACCCGGCTGCCAAGGAATGGTTATTATTCCTTGTCATGCACGCATGAGACTTAAATTCCAGAGAATGTTAGCCACTGTCACTCATTATACCTAGTAGTATAAAAACTTATTAAAATTAATAATAAAAAATTAAAATTAAAAGAGAATGCTATCAATGACCTCTCAGTAGTTCTTCATACTTTTTCACAATACAATAATAATACAATAAAAAACCAAAATACAATTGCCAAACTGCCAATACGGAACTGCCTCGTTGGTCTTGTGGTCGCCAGCGCTACTGCTGACCATAAGGTCGTGGGTTCGATTCCCGGGTCGAGAAAAGTGTATTAGGTTTTCCCATCTGGAATTTTTCAGTAGCAGCCCGGTTGACGGCAATAGGAATTTTTTCAGTAGCCTATTGCCATCAACGCTACTGAATTTTTTTTACATGAGACTCACACATAACTGGCGAAATGTTGGTGTATTATAGGTACGCCTCTTTTTTTTTGAGTTTGGGAAATCATCAAATGACTTCTCCCGCTCTGGGCGGAGCGGAAGGGCGTGTCAAACTTTTACTGACTAAAACCCACCCGTGTTCCTTCAGTTGCCTGTTGCAAGGGTCCCGGTATCCCTTTCGGACATTCCCGCAACCCTTGCAGGATAGGTACACCTTTGCCCAACTCTTGGGGGAATACAGCCGTGATGTTATGCTTAAAACCAATATACGAAACTTCAACCCTATTTATACTGACCAACACTCTCCATTTCCCGCACCATCACAAGAAATAGTTGAAAACTTTAAATTCCCCCAAACATGTGCGGTTTTAACTCATTACATATTCATGTATTCCTTAGGTTACCCTTATTCATATTAAAACAATGGTGCCTGAAAATATGCGGTACGAATCTCACGGTGGTAAGTTATTCTATGACTGACTAGCTTTTTGCCCGCTGTTTCACTCGCGTGGAGGTCAGAAATTATCCCTCGGGAACGTAATACCGAGATAAAAAGTATCCTATGTCCTCACTCAAGTATATTATAAGACTAATAATGTTGTGACCAATGTGGAATGTAGTGTATGTTTGTTTTTCTTCCTGCTTTATGATGATTGTTTAATTTTTGTGTTACGTTTATTGTTAAAATCTCTCCGCGTATTATTCGTGTATTTATTGTTAAAACCACTTTTTGACACAAATGTACATTTGTTGAAGAATATATAAATAAATAAAGGCCATGGTCTATCTGTGTGCCAAATTTCATCCAAATCTGTTCAGCCGTTTTTGTTTGATTGAGTAACAAACATCCCAAATATACAAACTTTCAAATTTTTATATTAGTAGGAGGAGTAGGTACAAGTCTTGGACTCAGCAAAATTCTTATATATTTCTGCATACGAGTAGCTCGAGCCTTTTGAAATTTTAGCCTGAATTGGGACGTGCCTACTTGAAACGTACTTATAATTAAGGAAAGAGTATTCGTTTCGGCGCCGAATTTTCGCGAGAGTTGGCAGGGTTAATGTTTGTTAAGTAATGCAGGAATATGTTTTAAATAATTATACGCAGTGGAATCCTCATCACGTTACTATTTGAAGTATGGGTTTATTTTGACTATATAAGGATTTTTTGGAGTTGCTAATGTTGCCATCGAAGATGATTTTATTAGTTTCACTTCAATCAATCTGCCTAGCCTTTTCCCAACTATGTTGGGCTCCACTTCTATTCTAACCGGATTCAGCTGAATACCAGTATTTTACATGGAGCGACTGCCTATCTGACCTCCACAACCCAGTAACTGGGTAATACGATACCCCTTGGTAAGACTGACAGCCGGAACCAATGGCTTAACGTGCTTTCCGAGGCACGGAGGAGTCTCGGTGTGTAAAGATGGTCTCCCATCCATGGACCAACCCCAGCAAGCGTAGCTTAACCTGACGGATCGACCCGTTTGGCTGATATTACTTAGCCACGAGCTCCTCGATTTTTTATTAGTTTCACTTATTCAATTAATAATGTTATCAATAATTTTGCATGATACAGTCCGGCTGTCGATAAAGTCGTTTCTGACACCACTGCTAGTTTCATTCTAATGAATATAAAACGAATGAAACATAATGAATATAGAAATTGCCAGTTGGGCAATTTGACTACTAATATAACGGCTGTAACCAAAAGGGTTAGGCAGAGGTGAACCTATATTACACCCACATTTCGCACGATATGTTTAAGTCATATGTAATAGTTGGAGAGCCTATTACCAGCAAACACAAATCCATACTTCAGGCTGCTACTGAGAAGTTCTCGAACGAAAAACCCAATAACACTTTGCACGATCTGGGAATCGAATCCAGGACCTCTTGCTCAGGAGTAGCGCTTGCGACCACTAGATCAAAGCGGCAGTCATTATACGATCACCGAATGTTTTTGAGTCCATTTTGTTGACATAACAACTCAATGACACTATTGAACTGTCAAACTGAAGGCCATCGCGATTGCGGCAATTTGCGTCTATGTTTAGTAATTATTAGACAGCTGGAAACTTTATATCAATATTTCCTACGGGAAATACCATGTTTCACTAGCGTGTTAGCCTTTGATGTAGCGGCATCATTAAAAGTTTCTACTACTTTCGCTGTACTGGTACTCGGTTCCATAGCTCTAGCATTGCTTATTGGTGCGTCGGAGTTTCAGTTTATAACGGATGGATTGTCAAACGCAGGCTTGCAGTCTAGTTGCATGCGTTGTTGTTAACCTTTACGATCGGGAATACGATTGAAGTATGTTATTGGGTTATGAACGGAGGATAACAGAAGAATTTAGCTGGGCTGGGCGGCTTTTGGGAAGCTCCGTCGAGTCTTCTCATCGCGTATTCCGCACAGCCTAAAGATTAAATAAAGTCTTCAATCAGTGCGTCCTACCAGTCATGACTTACGGAGCCGAAACGTAGACGTGAGTGTCTACGTTTCGGCTCCGTAAGTCATAGGTACGGCTGGTTCATAAATTCAAGGTCGCTCAGCGAGCTATGGAACGAGCTATGCTTGGAGTATCTCTGAGGGATAGAATCCGGAATGAGGTAATCCGGCAGAGAGCCCTATGCCCAGCATTGGACTTCAGCTATAGGCTGATGATGATGATGATGATACATCCTTTAAGGTGGATGCGGCAGGGTAGTCCGCGAAATTCAATGACGATTTCATGAAATTTTCATTCAATGCACTTACATGAACTTAGAGAGTTGTATTGCTGATTCTAATGTTTATAATTCTATAAATCCATATTTGGCTTTGGCCAATAATATTTAGACATACAATCTGATACTGACCTGCAAATTGCAAAAAACGTTAAGGCTAACTGTACACAAATGGTGGAGGAACAAACGAAAACATAGCTTGCTGCAAACTGTGGTTGTTCACGCGTATTTATGTATTTTGCTCTTGTGTTATATATTGAGTTAAATCTGAAGCATGGTCCGACATCTGCTAACATAGTACGCTAGGGATACTCAATTTATCCCTAACCTCAAATGGTCAAGAAAATATAATATTGAGAGAAAATCCTCACGTTTTCAGAAGCTGTTTGAAGCATTGTAAATGTCTGTAGGTGGCGCCACCTACTGCTTAGTCGGAAATAAATGACCTCTAAAGGACACCCTGTTTTTTATACACGGCTTATAAATCTATGATTTCACGTAACATGTGGGCTAATAAATCGCTGATTGCGTTAGTTCATCATAGAGAGGGGCTCGTGGCTAAATAATAACTGCCACATGGGTTGATCTTCAAGGTTAAGCAACGCTTGAAGAGGTCGGTCCGTAGATGAGCGACCATCCCTAATACAGCTTGTAACAAAAACCCTGTGCGATCCAAAAGGAGGTCCCGGAAAACTACTAAGAATAAACTAAAAAGAGTTTTATTTAACTTCAAAAATAAACACCTTTAAATAATACATGGTTCTATAAAAAGCTTCTGCTTACATCTCTGCCTATCCCTTAAAAAATACAACCATCACAAATAATAGAATCAAAAGTTGCTTTGTTTCTCCTTAGTGTAACAGACTTATAAAAATATAATTTCAAAGAAATATACAATACTAATAAAAGCTTAGAAACAGAAACGTTTCTAATCAGTGTTTTCTTTCAATAAAATACGTGACATTTCGACATTTTAGGTCCACATTGGAAATTAGAAGGATTTTTAAGACAACTCCATTTAGAAAGGTCAAGCTGTAACAAAATTAATCTTGAAAATAATGATATCCCAAAAAATACTGACTCGAGAACTTTCTTCAAAAGATGTATTTAAAATGAAACATGTAAAATCAAGAATCAGCACTTTTCGAACGTCAAAATTACATAAGACAGTCCCCCAAAACGCCCACCCTTCGCCACTTCCTAGTGCTTTAGCTGGGAAGAAGATGTGGGGCAACAAACTCCCCAGCAGCACAGCTGTCTGTTTAGTTAGAAAAAAATGATTCAATACAATAGTATGCAAAATCATTCACATTTCGGAACAAAAAAACATAAATCTAATTATTAGCCATATATGTCAGCTAGCACACGCCATAAGTACTGTTTACGTTGTGAGCGCTAATACTGTTATCGCTCCGGAACCCTCTGTGGAGCAGGCGCTACATACGAAAATAAGAAGCATTATTAAAGTTTCGCTGTGCATTTCAAGAGGACGTACTCACTATCACGCAGCTATCACATAACAGCAGGTCTATTCTGTAAACACCTCACCGTGGAAACTTAGGTGAAGTGAGCTGTCAATCCCTAGCGTCAGTTGGAGTGACAGCTCACTTTAAGCTCACTTCACCCAAGTTTTCACGGTGAGGTGTTTATAAAATACCACTACTGTTGTTTCTTGAAAACATAATTCTTGAAAACGAATTCTAAATTCGCTTGAGTGATCCAATGCAACCAGAGTTATGTATCTACCAGCCTGAATGATATAAGGTTTCATTTTGCAACAATCAACAAAAGGAGAATGCCACCTAATATAGGGCACCCTGTACCAAGCCGAAAAGTCCGCTGTCACAACCAAACCTAGTGTATTTGGAGGAGAATTTAATGCTCTTTCTATATTGTTAACTATTTTTTACATGGATTCCCGCAATTCGTATTTATTTACGATTTACCTACTTCATATTTTGAGGTTAAGTTCGAGAAAGTGAATGACACGAAATATTAGTTAGTTGGTGACATGTAAGGTGGTAATATCGGTTGCTTTTTATTCTTGATTTGGTGATAGTTTCCTGAAGGATGATTGATTATACAATACAAAACTCATAGTAAATAATAATTCTTGTTGTCAGTTTATTTAAATATAATAATAATGAATATCAATAATCATGTAGGTACCTACTCACTCGCAGTAAGTGCAGCTGGTGGTCTGAATAAGTAATCAATTAGTACTGTATTTACTGATTCCTTATGTCTTGAAATCCTATCATAACATCAGGCCTGTTTTCGCAGAAGAGCTAGGCAGAGTTGTATTTACCCACTAGGTACCCACTTCTCGAACTTGAAATGTTAGTTAATAATAATAAGGTAATAATGTTGTCAGTACATACTAAGGTACTTACATCAAAAATGAAAAACGTAGTTAAGATTAATTAATAAATTATATAATATTCATTTTTCCATAATGTATAAGACCTCGACCACTAGAGAAAAGACATGTACAAATAAAACAATAGGTACGACATTTGGGTGGCACTCGGAAACGCCTTGCAACACATAGCATGGACTGTCCACATCCAAAGCACATATCACTGCACATTGTGACCGAATGTTGGTTCAGGTATCAGTTCGGAATCTAAGGGAGTTTTTCTTGTATCAATGTGAAGCAATCGTAACATTATGAGTAGGTACTAGGTACCAGGATTGATCTGAAAGCATAAAAACTGGTATTTAATTCTTAAATTGAACAAATAGTCCCGGGTAGGTACTTTAGAAGCTAACTATAATATAAATGCTTCTACTAGGTGAGGTAATACTTACAGGCCGGGCTACCGGTGCAATCTATGATGTTAAAACACGATCATAGCCGCGGATATTATTTTCTAATTTGTAATTTATTCTAAATTGTTCTTTCAATACAAGCGAACAGTTTATATATCGGCGACGCTGACTTGCTCGCCGATATCTTACTCAAGATGGAGGCATCGCTGACGATTATCACACAAAGACTACGTTATGAAAAAGCACCTGAACCCCCGTTTTTGCTAATATATTTATGTATTATAACTAAAATCAAATAGTTCAGATGAAACCAATATTAAAAGTAACGTCATCCGTGACAATCCGTGACGGCGCCACAGAACAATAATTAATGCAATACGTCACAGTAAAAATAGCATTTTATTTTTTGAATCGGTCCTCTTTTCTTTAAATGCATTCGTTTCATGTATTCCAAAATAACAATTTAAATTATTACGACGCGACGCGTGACTTAAAGATTTGTTTGACACACTAAAAATATATTATACCCTAATATTAAATTATTAAATAGCAAATCAGTACCTACATAATTATCTTCTTTATTTAATGTTCGTTGGCAGGTACCTATATTTTTTTTAAGTAGTAGCAACATTCAGAAATGACATTTATGTCTACGACTGAAAGACTTCTTGGATCTATGGTCATGAATAAAACATTATTTAAAAAAAAAGTCAATGACGGTGACATCACATATGCGGAAAATACGTACGTATACAAGTAAAAAAATACTTTTATTTTGCGTGTTCGAAAGCCGGGAATCGTTTTCATAACAAAAACGTAAATCGGATTTAAAAAATCGGAGTATTTTTATGAGCTACATTTGGTTGTGACAGACTAGCTCCCAAGTTGGTACGGCAATGTGGCATTCTCCTTTGTTGATTGATGTAAAGCTATATTTAATATAACTTTACAGAATTATAATCATTAGAATCAGCAATACAACTCCTAAGTACCAAATGCCATGATTTCTTGAAATAGTCATTCAATACAGAGAGAGTTGTATTGCTGGAATGTGTATATTTCTGTAAATCCATATTTGTTACGGTCGCGAATCATATTTAGATCAACAAACAAACTGATATGAAAATTTGAATTTCGTGGGCTATCCTGAAGCTTTCGCCTTAAAACAAATAATTATCACAGTGTTCCAGACGTAGGTACTTAAAATTTAAAATCCATCACTCCCAAGATCCCCTCAAGATTTATTTAAAGTAATTAATCACTGAAGTAACAAATCACGTCACCCCGATGAACTGTTCAAAAACAACGCCTATTTAAGTCATTAAAATCTCCAGTAGAATTACTCTACGTCGCAAGGCGGAATGAAAAGGAGGCTATTCTAAAATTGCAGTCCTTTGTTCAAGAACGTCGTTGATCATTTTGTTCCGGCGACCCGTCTATTGTCTTCGAAGATGTCCATAAATCCAATGGGAACTATACTGTCCTATCAATTTTAATATTATGACAACTAATTATTGATTTTGGTGAAGACGTCTTATGTGGTAAAACTTGAATGAAATTATATTTATTTCTCTAAGTTGATCTTCTGAAACACGTTAACAAGTCAATGAAATGAAGTGAAACTTTGCAAGAATTATTGTAGTACATTACAGATGTGGTACGGACAGTGGATACGGTGAAGTATAGCATGGAATCAGTGCCATATATAACCACTAAGTGTTTAGTTTTCCTTGCAGAAAAATGCTTGGATCCAGATGCAAAACAGGCTATTATTTGGGATTTCTATGTCGATGATTTCCTTAATGGAGGGCAGACAATTCCAGCAGTAATAGACCTTTGTCAGAATGTTATTAAAACATTGAAAACTGCTTATTTTAATTTAAGAAAATGACAGTCTTATAATTTAGAAACCATAAAAACAATTTGTCCAATAACAAGAGCATAAATCAGATCAACAAGTTTCATTACCTTCGCGCTACTCTCAAGGACAATGCAGTTTTAATTATTCAAGTGTAGAATTCAGATCAGATAACTATAAAATAGCATGGGATTTGTTAACAAACAGTCGCGGACGCCATATTTAAAAAATAAAATAAAATCAGAACAGACCAAGAACAGAACTTTGTAATATATCAGGATACACATTATTCGAAGTCCCTAACACGGCGGCGACAGCCGGGAATGTCGGGTTTTTTAACAGTTTCTATGATAATTCGCTAAAACTAGCATGCAAAATTTAATTTTTTTAAACAAATTAATGTTTAAGTCAATATTTTAAAATCTAGACGGCGCCGGAACTAACCAATTCATCATACTGAAAAAATTCTATGAACAGATGATATTATTTATTCTAAACAATCAAATAACTAACTACGCAGAAGTTTCGATACATATAAAACGTAAAATATTAAGGGCAATGATCAATTGCGATTGTATTCATATTTTATTGTCAATCACTTCATTTGTTATACGATCAATTAGCGCATCAATGTATAACAATCACGTAAAAATTGACCCTTTATGTTCAAAGGCACTTTATAAACTGCAACGTTTTAATTTTGGAAGCATTGTGCGGTGCGAACGCGTGAGTAAAACAAAGCACTAACCTGATTTCAGCTAGATAACGCTCAGTTTATGAATCGCAATTTTCTTTCCAAGGGAAACGGTTTTTTCTTTCACTATTCTCACTAATTTGAAGCAACCCAGTTTCCCGTTTCCAGTTGCAACGTGTGTATCTATAGTGCAACAGTAGGCAGTTCTCGTCCATTGTCGGAACTGTGTGGAGATGACAACGTTAGTCGCTCGGCGACCGCGGTACCGACCTGTCGTCCCGGGATGATTTGAATTTAGAACGCGAGTTCAACGGATTACCTAGTATATTTTCAATTATGGAATAGTGATTTATAAAACGGTTATGTGTTATGTGAATTTAGTCAAATGATTTATTGCTACTTTTATAAACAATAATTAAGTGTAATTAAAGTTGGTGTTTCGTAGTTTTAATATAGTGTTAAGTATTCAAAAACTTTGTATTGAGTAAGCTGTTCGTGTTTTCGGTCGAATATTTTAGTGTATATTGGACAAACTTTGAAGTATTTGAATAAACTTCGCTCGTGTAAATAAATTATTTATCCAGGGAATTAAAATAACAAGGTAAGTTCATAAAAGTTGCCTAACTTTAATTAACTGTTTATTAAATAGATTTATATTTGCTTACACAGCAATAACGCAAAAAAAAGGTTATTTTCAATTGGGTATTCACTTGCAGCATTAACACAATTACTTGTAAATAATCAAAACAAACATAATATTCTTACATCTAACAAAAACTACATTATGGTGCAGTAAAATAATTGTCAACTGGACTTCATAAAACTAAAATTAGGTACACGCCCTTTCACAAAAATGTAAATAGGTACAAACATTTGAAAAGTGTATGCAAAGAGCAGTGTAGGGTGTGCAGTTTTATACTAAACAAACTCTACTTCCTACCTTTTTGAATCTGACATTTAATTACATACTATCAAGCCAAACTCTTCAGAGTGGAGTGTTCATTATTTTAAATCAATCTGTGAGTACAGATTGATATTAGTAACACTAGAATATAAGTTGTTTTGTAAGACTAACACAATCAATATCATTGTTATTCAAATTAAATGAATTTTAATTTTAATCATTTTAATTTAGAAGCCTAGGTAGAAAAGCATCAATATTGAAAAAATCAATCAATTAGTCACTCAAACTCAAACTGAAAGCATTTATTTCAAATATCAAGGAATTGAATTGTATCCTCATCTTTTTCCAAATCTGTGTAATGGCGCCCTATCCAGTTTTCCCACTATCGTACATATTAGGATACTCATAAATTATCTATAGTTAAATACAAGAATATCTAGGTAGATACCTTTTTTAATTCACATTGTAGCACGTTTGATGTTTTTTAATTTTTAATGTAACCTCGTTCGTTTTTTTTTTTGTATTTAATGTAACCTAGTTAAGTATGGAAGTAGCTGGTCTGTGATACACTTTTTTTTCATAAGTACAGGCACCAACGATACTCTTTTTTTCAGTAAAATTTTATTTTTTTACTTGGAAAATTGCTTTTGTGGCAAATGATTTTCTTCCGAAAAAAAAAAAAAAACGATGAGTTTACTGAAGTGTAGGGTAAAAATGCGGCATCAAACTTCGATAAAGCTGTAAACGTACGCGCCATTATCTTCACAACACATGGAGTCCTAATAGGAATTTCATCTAACGCTCATTGTGCTCATAAACTTCCGACTAGAAATACCAGAACACCCCATGAATAGACTACAGGCACAATGTACTGGACTGGCAAGTCCACCTGGCCTTTGTATGGCTCAACAAGGCCCTCATTCCATTTACCAACAACCACATTCATACGTATTTAATTTATGATGCCGTAATAAAATGAGAATGGACCACCATTCTGCAAACATTGTTGCATTCTTGGATACCTACAATGTATTTTTACATGGAAGCAACTAATTTTAGCTTTTTAATTAATTTGAGTACTGGTAAACCAACAGGAAAATAAAGGAATAAGCACCATTCCGAAATTAATTCGTTTTTATGAGAGGATGTAATTACTGTTCCTTATAAAATTTGTGAGGTTTCCATTTGTGTGTTATTTATTTGTTTCCTTTCCCAAAAAATGTGAAAGCATCATATTGAAAACTTTTTATTTGATTTTGTAGAACATTATAGGAATGTAATAAAAATTAAAAAAAAAAAATGTTGTAAAGAGTTTCCTTTAATAAAGTTAGAAAAGCGTGCATTATTTTGAAGGTTTAAAATCACTGAAAACAATTATGTAGGAAAACCTTAGCGAATACATACCCAATTTTATTTAAATACATGACCAAAATCATTTTCTTTGTCCTTTGAAGTTTCTTATTACACTCACGGACATTGTAAATGGGCTATTTGACTACGCTATTGCAATTTACCTGACCTCGAATTATGGTAATTTGGGATATTACACTGCCTTTATACGATGGCATTCTAGCGGCAACAAATTACGTCCAGCGCACTATCCTTAACCACTTTAATAGTCTTCTATGATACGGGCGGTGAATGATCTAAATGTTGCCGATATTGGTCCATATTTAGTAGGCGCGAAAGTTTTGCTATTATTGCTAAAAGTTGTACTGTTCGTGATAAACAAGTTTTAATGGCCGGAATAAATTAAAGCTTGGTTGAAAAAGTAATATTTCTTTATTGCTTGTGATCCATTATTTAATAATATCATCCTACATTTACCACGATTCATTCTAATTCCATATTTAAATCTTGAATATACCTACCTAACGGCACTAAAAAGAATTGAAAAGCGGTAAAAGAATTATATCCCCTGTATTGGCTTGCCGGGTTTACCAAGCTACCTTTGATTTACACTGTAGTGCACTTAAACTGGCCAGTCATAAAATTGATACACGCTTTATTCCATTATGATTTGTCTTAGTATTAGGTTTTGTTTTTCATCCTGTAGCGGTTCATGTTTGATAGAAAGCCAAATCAAATCCAAGGAATATTTTAGCAAACACAAATCAGTATATAAATTGTCTTTAATTTGTCCCAAATTGTCGCGTTTCCTTGGTATTAACCAAGAAAACAATATTTTCGTTAACCAATAAATATTTATTGCTGATGTTATAATGTAAATGGAGATTTTCTTCTAAGTACAATGTACAGACCGATCCGAAAATCAGAAAATAATTAATGATCATGTTATAATTTGAATAAACAGTAGACTAAGGAGGTTGTTTCTAAATAATCGTTTGTTTTTACAATCTTCATTAAAGACTTGTTATCAGTATTGATTTCATGTTATCCTTTGGAATAATTTATCTTCTCTTCTGTCCTAGGATTTAGTCCGCGACGCTGTTTACAACGATAAATAATGGGCCTAGTTATTTCTTTAGTGACCTTCATTAGTTTTCATTGTATTGTAGCAGTTTTTGGCTGAGAAAATTAAAACAAAGCAACCTCATTTTATTCACTTAAGATATTTATTTAGAAACATGTATAATTAATTGACTAACATAATTATTTTATTTATATTCCGTACTACTCAATCAGATATACTTATACCCGAGGTTTTCAAAATTCTCCAAAGACTGAACAAAAATGGCCGGTCGAAATTGTTTATGGATTAGTGATGCGGTCGTATGACTTTTAGGTTTTGGTGTTATCGATGTTACGATTTTTTAAATGTTTCGTTAGTATTTTATATACTTATTGAGTAATAAAAAAAAAAACCATTTTCATTTCAATTCCATGGAGATATGTTCATAGTTAAACCGTGAAATAAAATACAGAATGAAATTAAAATCATGGGTATCATCTTAAGGGGTCATTGTAAACAACTTTCTTTATGAGACCAAACCAGAAATTGCGAATAAAAATCAGCAGTTCCCAACATTTTGACGAGTTATGCGAACAAAACGTAGGGAACAAATGAATTTTTTTCGCGATTTTAGTTTTGTTCCCTTAGTAAAAGTTGTTAATAATGATGAGTACAATGACCCCTTAAGAACATTAAATCTTAATTGATTAAAGCTTTAAATAAAAAAAAATAAAAAAATCAATTTTCTAAATGGTCTAGCTCCAACAGCATCTTGAAGGTCCTAGCCGAAAAACACGATTGTTGTCATTATAATAATATAAATAAATTCAATTGAACCGTGTTATGCAGAAAGCACCCATATGGCACTTTTTTCAAAAATGTGTTTTAAACACAGCCATACTAATTTCGACATGCCTGTTTTTTTGCAAAAACAGCCATGTCGATATCTCTATTTATTGTGGAGGGAGGCAATTTTAAAATACCTATTTTGCAGAAGTCAGCCTAACTATATGGCCGTTTTTTACAAATTTAATAATATTAGGAGTTATCGGTGTTCGAGTTACGTAAAAGGCAGCCACTCTATGTTGGCTGTTTACTGTAAATTATTTATTTGATTTTTTATAAGACCTAAAGGACGTGTAGTTAAAGACAGTAAAAAACAGTATGAATACATTATACAACAGTCGTATTATTTTAGTGAACTTAGTAAACATTTTAGTCAATAGCTGCTACATTTTATACTTTCTTGTCTGTTTTTTATTTTTTAAATAGTTACAGATCTCATTTTAAAACACAGTCAACTTACATGGCTGGTTTATTCTTTATTGTGATTTCTACAAAATATGATATTTTGTATAAAACAGCCACGTCTAAAATCGCAATTATTAATATTAATAGCAACGTTTCGAAATTCTGGATAGGATACAAAAAGTACAATAGTTATACCAATATGCAACAACACCAATACAATCGAAGTGCAACCATCGACAGAAAAATGCTTATAACTCTGTTTGTACTTTTCCCGACATGGCTGCTTTCTGCATAACACGGTCCAATTGGTATTTTTTGCATTAAAGAAGTTTTAAATACTCCTTGTACAAATAGTCGATATTTATTGTGTCAATCACTAGCATTTCAATGAGATGACGGTCGTTTGACGTTTGAAAAAATTCAAAACCCCTATCGGTTTTCGCTTTTATTTATATATAAAATAGTATATTTAATATTTTAGAAACACGCACAGGATGTAAAAGTGAGTGTGATAATACGTGTATCCTATTTAGTGCGTTTTCAATCAGTGACACGAGTATATCGCGTTCAATTCCCAGGCAAGTTCAATGTTATTGCTTAAGGGGAAACGCGAAAAATTCCAGTATACATATATTTTTGGGCCACTAAAAGTAGGTACCTAACTAGTATTTTTTTGTAACTTGTTCAATAACAAGATAATAACGATATTGTGATATCCATCGAAAGGTTTTCTGAAGAGATAGCTGTAGGCGATAAGACCGTCCATTGTACCTACGCTTTTTTTTTCATAAAAAAAACAATACACCTACTTTGTTTTTGTTGCCTGTAATGAAGTTTTATCAGTTCAGATTTTTCCCAAGTAGATAATTTTGGGTCCCAAAATACATATTCGTTCCGTATTGAAATAAAATACTTGTAACAAGATACAATACATATATGTTTCCGTAAAAAAAGCCTGATAGTAAAATTAGACTTGCAACGGTTTGCAAGTATAAATGGCCGGCAGTGTAACTGATTGACAGCAGGGAAATTGAATTTGTGTCGGGAACATAAGTCTACCTTACTGTTCTTAGAAATTACCTGGATATCTAAAGCTAAACAGTTTATTTTTAGAGAGTTTCTAGAATCAAGAGGCACCCATGTTATGCTCTAACTACTGGCGCGGACACGAACAATTTATCTATACATATTAAAAACTAGCTTTTGCCCGCGGCTTCGCCCGCGTGGATGTCGGAAATTATCCCACGGGAACGTGCTACCGGGATAAAAGTATCCTATGTCCCATAACCCACGTGGTCTGTCTAGGCAACCTAGGCGTTACGGCGTAAAAGTAACAGACATGAGACAGCCAGTAACTTTATATATTAGTGGTAGTCCATATCTATATTGTGGTGATAGTGTGGATAGTATGGACAGCAGTATGAAACTGTCGGAAAGATTAATGAAAAAATATTGTATAAAGATTAATGAAAATACTATGGCATATTGTATGGACGATGGAAACTAAGGCGAAAGCTTTGGGGGAGCCTGCGAAATTCAAATTTTCTTATGTTTTTTGCTTTTTACAGGTCAGTATCAAGTTTTATGTTGATCTAAATAATGAGTCGCAGTTGTTTTAAATATGTATTTATCTAATCTAACTAATATTGCAGGAGTTGTATTCCTGTATCTAATGGTTATTATTCTGTAAAGCTACTATTTGCTACGATCGCGAATCATATTTTAATCATATTGACATTCGAAACTTACCCATTAAACGATTTAAAAGCTGTATTGAAACCAAACTTTGTAAAAAAGGGACTATACAATTTTAGATTATTTAGAAGACAATAAGTATGGGATTGAGCTGCTCGCTCTGCTAACATTTTGTCATTTTGGCATTGTGACATTTTGAATAAGTGAAAATCATCAAAATATACCTACCAGTTTTATATACAAATTCACATTATTGAATATTATATGTAGGATATTGACAAAATGACATGACTGCTTTGTAAAGTATTGTATTATTGTGAATGTGAGGACTATGTGGATGTTTATTTTGTTTTTATTATTATATTTTTTCGTTCTCAGTTAGTTTTAACAATGGTCTGGCAATTTGAGAACTTTATGCGACCTACACAAATGTCCTTTCTTTGGTATTGTTCGTCGAGTCGTTGAGCTCCTTAAGTTCTGAGCCGAGCTCCACTATTACTGACAAATGCTTGCAGTGACAGGACAGGTTCCCTCAAATCTGTGTGGTTCATTAATCAAAAGACCATTTCAGACTCTAATCTTCATGGCCCTCATAGGGCCTGACCAATATGCCAATATCTGACCTAGGTATGTCCGGACTTTAAAAGAGACTGAGTTTGTTTCGGCCTTTCTTCTCAGAGTAGTCAGATAGGAAGTAAAAGTGATTCCAATAACCTATTTACAGAATAAACAATTTCATTTTAACATACAACCTGCCTGACACTGACTTGCAAATTGCAAAAAACTTAAGATTTGAATTTCGCGGGCTACCGGCGCATCCCCCTTAAGAAAATCGCATCATTTGCACAACGCCATCTATCGAGTAAGTACTCACTGGTAAACTCAAACTCTTCGTTCCAAGCCAAGAGCCAAGTAGTAATAACTTTTGATTGAGTGGACAGATTCTCAAGATACGGACTATGACTATATTCTCAATCCCTTAACGCTCTTGAAGAGAGTCCCGCAAAAATGTCAATAATAAGTACTTACATGTGAATTTTAAAATCATGAGGGAGGATTTTAGAAAAACGTAACTCTTTGTTAGTTACAAAAAGCATAAATTTTCACAGCCCTAAGTTAAAAAAAAACCGGCCAAGTGCGTGTCGAACCATGCACAATGAAGGGTTCCGTAGTTGGGATGAAAAATTTTATCAAACAAACTTTCGCAAAGTTTTATTGTTATTACGTCTATGGGCGTTTACTGTCCCTCAAAGTGATAATAAACTTTTTCTCGCATACAGAAAGTTTGGGTTTTTGCAACTGCACATGTCAGTTGGTCGATTAAAAGTTTTTGAGCTAAGTCGCGGACAGACAGACAGACAGACGGACATGGCGAAACTATAAAGCTTCCTTGTTGACTACGGAACTCTAAAAATGATAGGTTTCCCATAAAAACTTTCATCCCCTATGTTCTTCCCCGGGATGCCATCTATCTCTTTACCAAATTTTATCGAGATCCGTTCAGTGGATCAGGCGTGAAAAGGTAACATACAGAATTACAGACGGACAGACAGACAGAGTTACTATCGAATTTATACTTTTAAGCATCGATTAGTATGGATTATGTGTTCAATTCAAAATGAGCCACATGCTCGATAATTATGAATTCGGCGAAAGTCATTCTTCTACGGAGACTCTTAACACCACCATTCAGAAAATGACGTTAAATGAACAACGCCATCTATCGAGCACGAAGTGATACTGTCAAAATATATGGGAAAACGGTCGAACACTCTGTAAGCTATGTAGAAAAGACGTAGGGTTCCATGACTGACTTGACCTGACTTGACTTGACTTGACTTGACTTGACCTGACTTGACCTGACTTGACCTGACTTGACCTGACTTGACCTAACTTGACCTAACTTGATTTGGATTGAGTTGAGTTAACCTTGAGCAGGTATATTTTATCGCAGCAGGTACATTGGTAGTTGAAAGAAAAGTAGATTACGTACCTTGCTAAAGTGAGTAATTAATGCACTCGTGTTTATTTAGTAAGCGCATTCGTGCCTTAATTACTCACTTTTTGCTCGATGTAACTATCTACAATTTTTAAGAAATTAAAATTTATCACCATTTTTTCATGTTAATATTTGTATCATGATTTAAAAGATAGATAGCGCCACCTATGGCACTACTACCAAACAATGGATTTGGAAAACTTGAATTAACCAAACTTTAGATTGGGTAAATTCACAATGTATCGCGTTATGTTTCCGCGCGATGTATGTGAACATATGATGATTATGATCGTGTGTTACACACGTTCTCACAAACCTACCTGGTTTTACGCTAGTGTCATTTTACGACAATCGATGTCGTTACGTGTATCTACATTACGTAACTAATAAAAAATTCTTATTGAATACTTTAAACTCTTATATCTTTTGATATTTTGAAGCGATTGCGATGAAACAAAGACTAAATGAAACATCGAGTTACACACAATATTTGAGTGTATAAGTTAACCATATTGATTTCGTACTTTTTACGTGATACTGGAACAATCAAACAAACGAACAGACAAACAGATAAACAGACAAACAGACAAAAATTCCAAAAATGGTAGAAATGGCATCTGTTGGTTATTCTTGGACACTCCACCTACGTTATTTTTTTTTTTTTTCATTGTACAGAAACGCCTCGTCTACAGATTTATTATATGTATAGATCAAAGTAGCCTTCCGTGTATGTGGCCGCGTTATTCTTCTAAAATACGCAACCGATTTTGATGGTGATTTTACCATCATTTTGAGAATTTATCCCGAAAGTTTTATGTGTAATTTAATATTAATGTTAAACTAACATTATAATAAAGGAATCTTTATGGTTAGTTAATTGATTCAGGCGTGACCTTGCGGAAATCCATTATAAAATACAATAGACGTAGATATATTTAGTAACCTATTCCGCTTGACTATTCTTCAAGAGTCATAAAAAACTCTGTAAGAAAACGACACGTGTTTCACCTCTCAACGAGGCATCCTCAGGATGACGATTGACCAATTGCAAACCAGAACGCGACGTGTTACCACACCGCGCGCTGGACGCAAAGAACTTTGCGTCCAGCCCTCGGTGTGGTAACATTCTACGTCTATTGTATCTTTATGGTTTATCAAGTTATAAATGCTTTGCGACGCAGGGGCGGGTTCCTAGTTCTTAATACAAATGTTACGTGAGCTGTATCCATATTATTATAATATTACTATGAGTATAGAAAGAGAGGGACAGGCTACCCAAAAAGAGTCAGTCTCGACTCGTTAGGTCTTCTATTCTGGACTAAGTTCTAATGACACTAAACTGACGGCAATAAAGCACATAATGTGTTTAATTTCATAGCATAATGCAGCTTAAATAGTGCCAACAGGTAGGTACCAACTTTCCCTTATCACTAACGAGCAACGCGGCAATTAATTCCCGTCAGTGACATTAGAAACTATACGTAGCTATGTTGAAAGGGTTAAGAATAATTATAGCATTTTTCTACTTTGGGGTGACCTAAATTTAGATAAATTTCGCTTAATGATGGTCATACAGTCATTAGGGAGATCGCGATGAGTTTTAGATTTCATTTAAACAAAAAAGTACCATATTGTAATGCTGGCTGCATTACCATTGTATTATTATTAAGTAATTAAGGAATTATAAGCTATACATATTTCGTTGTTCTTCTAAACTCCACAACGGATTATGATGTGGTTTTCACCATCATTTACAGAATTGAGAGGTTTAATTTGTAGGTATAGTTTTATATTAAACTTACATAATTATAATAAAGAAGTCTCTATGTTGAAATGTTCTGTCAAGTCGTAAAAACCGGCCAAGTGCGAGTCGGACTCGCGCACGAAGGGTTCCGTACCATTATCTTTAAAAACGACGTCAAAAAAAAAAAAACACCTTTGTTGTATGGGAGGCATACAACAAACGTGATTTTTTGCTTTAAATATTAATTTTATTCTGTTTTTTTGTATTTGTTGTTTTAGCGGCAACAGAAATACGTCATCTATGAAAATTTCAACTGTCTAACTATCACGGTTCATGTGATACAGCCTGGTGACGAACGGACAGACAGACAGACAGACAGCGGAGCCTAAAAACCGTGCCCAGCAGAAGCGAGTCGGTAGTAAGCTTATTAAAAATGCAAAGCAAATCCCACATATTTGGGCCTCAAATTTTCCAAAACGACTGTCACTTGTCTAAAAGTTTGAGTTTCGAAGAGTGGAGAGTTCTATTTTGAATACAGCGACAACCCATCCAATTATCAAACGCAGAAAAGTTGGTAACCCCTGCGAATCGATGGATTGGACCCTGGCGTGTCGTTATGTGATAGATGTAACTACTTGCATATTCCTAGAGTTGGTTCAGCCTAGCTGTGTTGCAGAGCTGACGGCGGCACGGCTAAAACAAATCCCTGTAACTTATGTTAGCGGCCATATTGCAAATACAGGGTGCGATGGTACTTTGTTCTTGTCGACTGAGTTAGCTCTCTGGCTGTTGCAGTAGCCTTTATAGTGACATTTTAACAGCAGCCAGTAAAACTCAGTTTGATAGTGAGTGAGATTACTTCTGTAGTTGCACTATAAACGAGAGTTTTTACACTGATACAACAATAATAAAGTGTTAATCAAGATGTGTCATAATGTGGGTTTTACAGGATAGTCTAGTGGTTTGAGAGTTTTGATATAACATAACATTACATCACGCCTGTAATCCCCGAAGAGCTAGGCAGAGGTGTACCTATAGTACACCCTCATTTCGGTTGGTTGTTTAGACAGGATGCGCTAAGTAAGCCCGCTTAATTCGGAGGTCAGTGACAGTTTGTATGTCATTTAAATTAAAATTCGCGACCGTAACAAATATGGCTTTACATAATTATAATCATTAGAATCGGCAATACAACTCCTTCTATCTCCTGATACTGACCGATAGAGGCGAGCCTATTGCCATCAACCAGGCGTTTTGATATGTTCGGGTAAAAATGGTAACAAAAATAATTCCTACCTATAATAATCAGATATTAGAAGTAGGTAGGCCGACAGTCGTTTAACATTTAGAACCTGAAGTGTGGGAGTAAAACTCGATTTTATCGTAATAAGTTAATTTTTTATCTGATATTACACCACTTGACGTTTCAAATTTCGTTTCTTATGAAATAAAACCAGCCTGTATTTACACCCACGTGCGAGAAAGTTCTTTTCACCGATAAAACCCGCTCACGACCATTGTCGAAGTTCGAACAATTAATAAGTTGGAATCCATTACCAAAGCTGAAAAACGCAAACCGTAACCTGCGTGTAGGTAATTAAGGTTTGCAGGTTTTGTATACCTTTTATTGTGTTATAGGATAATGGCCGTATTTCCTCTTATGGTCCATTAACGCTCAATACCTATTCATATTTTTAGGGATAAAATGTGAAGGTTGAAATTCGGACAATTATTTTCTTTTTACATTTTTTTTCCGAGTGATCCGGGGGTTTAAAAAATTAGATTTATTTGGTAAGCGCGTTCTTACAAAAGAATGGAAATTAAGCGGAAACAACAAATCGGGTAGGTATATTTTGAGGATAATGCAAAAAATCATTCATTTTTTTGTGTTTTAATCAACCACTTCTTTACGTCATGAGCTATACGAATATAAACAAAAATTTGGCCCAGGTCCTGTCCTGTTACAATGTATAGTAGACAACGGCAGATAGGCGACAAAACGTAGCAATCTATTTTTCACTTTGTACAGACTCTTTTGATTATTTCTCCTTTTTATTTACATAACTAACCTTACAGATTCTAGGCCAATGTCCAAACAAATACTCAATCCCATAGTAAATACTTGACACGCTGTGCGGAAAACCTTTTGAAAGGTTGATAAAAATACGTACCTACTTCTATTACGTTTTTTCAACAACAAAAAAAAAATGAAGAGGGATTTGTAAACCAAGCTTCATTTTTGCGTGGTTAATATGTTTTATATGTAGATAGGTACACTTTTAATGTCTAATAGTGAAATTAATTTTAAACAAACTTTATTATAGTACCTGCCGTCGTATTTTCAGTAAGCTGCAAAGGAGAATGACATTATGAGCTATGTTCAAAAGGAATTCGGTATTAAGCACCAGGCCTAAGTAGGAACTTATTACGTATGCCATGTAAAAGAGCTCACAGACGAAACCTCTCAGTTTTCCGAATAATGTAAAGTTTCGGGAGAGTGAGTTAAAGTATCTAATGAGAAAGAAAGAGATAGCAGGAGTGGATACTCTAAAATAAACTATGATGCTGATACAATATCACGCCTGTATTCCCTGTAGGGCTAGGCAGAGGTATAGGCACGTTTCGAATTTTATGCAATAAAGTTTAGAAAAAAGTACATAGAAGTGATAAGAGTAAAATATTTTATTGTTCGTTTAAAATACATTCCACATTTTTGCCCAAATTGTTGCTCCTATCTCGCCGTAAAATGAACACGAGATCAAAAACAAAGCAGCTGGCACACCTACGGGCTACTGGGGAAATGCATTCGGAGTCAGATTCGCCCTCCGTGGGTGGGCTCGGTCGGTCCCCTGAATTGGACCCCTTTTCGACCGAAGCCACAAATACACCCGCTGCCGTCGATCCGGTCTCCGTAGCATCTTGCCAGACACCCACTACTCAATCTGCCTAGCCCCCTTTTCCCAACTATGTTGGGGTCGGCTTCCAGTCTAACCGGATGCAGCTGAATATCAGTTTTTTACATGAAGCGACTGCCTCTCTGACCTCCACAACCCAGTAACTGTGTCAGTTAACAATACGATACCGCTTGGTAAGACTGGTTGTCAGACTTTCGGGCTTCTGACGACCCGTAACGACTGTCAAAGATCCACGAAAGACAGCCGGGACCAACGGCTTAACGTGCTTTCCGAGTCACGGAGGAGTCTCGGTATGTAAAGATGGTCACCCATCCACGGACCAACCCGGTACGGCATGCGCAGCTTAATATGGTGGATCGACCCGTGCGGCTGTTATTACTTAGTCACGAGCTCCTCCAGACACCCACTATTAGCACTGCTATATCATTTTCTAGATCTAGTGTGTCAGGTTCCTCGCGGTCATCAGCCACTATGAAGGCACGTTAGTTGACCGCAGAGGCACTTTTGGCTGGAAAACCATTGGAAAGTGTACAACAACTGCTGCTATGTGAGCAGCAGCTCGCAGAAGAGCGGCTAGCTCGCGACCGTAAGCTCCTCCAGCAGGTAACACGAGTGGAAGAGCTTGAGTTGCTAGCAAACCTGGCGTCGCAGGAGGCTGATGAAAAGTCAACTCGGTCGGTGAGTCATTCCCGTATGCAATCTTGGGTTCTCGACAGTCGTCGATTCCCACAAAAACCATTATACACATTAGTTAGGAAAATCCAGTTGGATTTCTCGTGCATTTAAAGCATTACAAAATTCAAAATCTGAAACATTAAAAGTAATTAGTGCGTTGTCCGCGACCACATGATGTGCCACATCGTGGTAAGTACCTTATTTTATTCGGACATTCTGATGCCTTATGTCCTTCCTCGTACATTTAAAGCATTTATATTTAAATTTTTCTTCACTGGTAATTGGGTTACTTTTTTGTTCCATTTCTTTAAACCTTTTTTCACAAATGAATGCATTCAAACTCAACTCAAACTCAAAGAATTTATTTCAAATAAACCAACTACAGGTGCTTTTGAATTGTCAAGGCAAGAAACTCCACGGACACTCTTTTAAATCAAAATATTGTTACAATATATTGGTTTACATCATTCATGTTAAAATTATACATGTGAGAACAATGTAAAAAAGACGTGCATGTTAAAAGCGTCCATAATTAAAAGATAAAAGCACAAACGAATTAAAATAAGCCGTGGCAGCTAAGAGATGACCCTTCCGACGGCGCTCGTTCACGAACATGACGCATGGATCAGCGCCACCATTACGCCTTTATTCCGAGATCTAGCTGTTCTAATATTTTATTCTGCAATGCGTCTGGCTTCGGAAACTCGTCTCTTCGACTCAATGGCAGATCTGAAGCTTTCGAATTATGTATACTCATTTCTGCTAGTTTTCCGACATTTTGTGTAACATTAATTTCATTTATTCACATAATATGTGTATACATACACAAACTTACTCCTTCTGCCCATGGGAGGCAGAACGACAGAACGCCACCGGCTACGATCATTACATACTCCTTTTGCCTCGTTTACGTTCATACATCTGGTCATACACGCTCGCCGGTTGCGAGGACTATACGCACCTGGTTTTTCTGAAGAACATCAAAAAGGTCACTATTATGTCCTCCTAAATAATTATTTCATACTTACAACCCGTGCGCATTAACATGGCACCTGGCTCGGAACTTAATACTCCCCACGCTACCCGCGCCGCGCCCCGCCGTCGCCGTGCGGGGAAGCGGGGGGAGGTACAAACGTCTTTGAGCCAGGTGCCATGTTAATGCGCACGGGTTCTACCATTTTATCATTGATCTGTGGTTGATCTCCTATAAGGCACCGAGTGTGTCATCTAGTACCTACTATTTAACACCGTTTACAAAAACAATACCTACACAATCACCTAATACATCCTTTGTTATTATCTCTATCATAACATTCATTACAAATAGTTTTCTGAATAGCTGCCCGCACAGATTATTCCCTTACATGCATAATGTTGCCATATGTAATTTTTCAAATTAACATTATTACATTGTTGTCAGTTTGACACGTCAAATTAAATGTATTTATTTAATTTAAATACTATTAACTGCGCTTTACGCCCTCAAATTTAGGCATATCGTTCCATACAACAATTATATACACTTCAAAATAATATTTTGTTTGAGTTTTCTCTTTCAAGACCGATTTTCCAATGCTTGAAAGCATTCCAGTCGTAGCTACTATTTACGTAATAAAACTTACTAATTCCATGGGTTTTACCAAATAAACGTTAACGTTTCGCAATTTAAAACCAACACAAAATATTAGGTCTTTACCTATGAAATTGCCGTTCTGCAGTACTGGCCATTTCAAATCAAAATAATTTTTGTTTGGCTAAGAATTCTAAATTCAAATTAATTTTATTTTAAAAACATGGATTTTTTTTTCCAAAAGTAGTCATTTCTTTATTGATTAGTGTTACATTTTCATCGCATTTCAATCTTTTTCGTCATCATGGATACGTTAAAAATTCGAGTAATTATGGAATATGAGTACCGTCGTGGCAGCAACGCGGCACAAGCGGCATGCAACATCAACGACGTTTACGGAGCTAACACTACAAACCAACGCACCACCTGCTATTGGTTTGCTCGCTTCCGTTCTGGAAATTTCGACCTGAAAAATGAACCTCGCGGTCGTCCGAAGACTTTGGTCGACAATGACGAATTAAAGGCGATTGTGGAAGCTGATGATACACATTCTACGGCTGAATTAGCAGCAGCTTTCGACGTTAGCGTCAAAACAATATTGGTCCATTTGCGTCAAATTGGCAAGGTAAAAAAGCTTGACAAATGGGTGCCCCACGAACTCAATGATCGCCAGCGCGAAGTACGCGTCGAGACGTGCCTTGCACTGCTCAACAGACATACAAATGAAGGAATTTTGAACCGCATTGTTACCTGCGATGAAAAATGGATTCTGTTTGATAACCGCAAGCGCTCAGCAAGTTGGTTGGATCCTGGTTCAGCACCTAAACAATGCCCTAAACGAAAACTTACCCCTAGAAAAGTGATGGTCACTGTTTGGTGGTCTAGCGCCGGTGTGATTCATCACAGCTTCTTACCAAACGGGGTGAGCATTACTGCAGATGTGTACTGTGAAGAACTGAACACAATGATGGAGAAGCTGGCGCATCTCCAACCAGCATTGGTCAATCGCTCGTCTCCGCTGCTCCTGCACGACAACGCGCGACCTCATACTGCACAGCAGACGGTCTCCAAGTTGCAAGAACTGGGGTTGGAAGCTCTCCGTCATCCGCCCTACTCACCAGACCTTGCGCCTACAGACTACTACTTTTTCCAGAATTTGGATAACTTCTTGGCGGGAAAAAAATTCAATACCCGAGAGGCAGTACAAAATGCCTTTGAAGAATTTGTTGCTTCCCGTCCAGCTGATTTCTTTAAGAAGGGCATCAATAAACTGCCACTGCGATGGCAAATATGCATTGATTGCATGGGTGATTACTTCGATTAATACAAATAAAAAATTCATGAAAAAAATTCGTTAAAATTTTTTCATACAAAACGGCAATTTCATAGGTAAAGACCTATTATTTGCTGGAGAAAGGGTTCATGGAGGCCAACCCCTGTTTAATTTCACACCGTGAAACGACGCGAAGCTACCTTGCAACGGTCATCAAGGCGCAAAGGCGGCGCCCTAGGCCCGCGCGTTGCGTCACAATAGCCCAAGCTGTCACCAAGTGACAACAGCATGACAAACAAAAAATTCTCAGTTTTATTGACAACCGTTTTCTATAGTTTTATTTAATAGACTTTTTGTGTAAATATTGTAAGTGGGTGTTTATTTATTTATTTATGTACACACAGTAAAATACAAAGAGATATGGCATAATTATGATATGAGTACAAAGGTACTGCTTATTTCTTAAGAAATTTCTTCCAGCAGACCTGCGAAAGGAGAAATGAGAAAGAAATGTAGACCATAGTGTGTGAGAACAAGAAGAGAATAAATACTTTTTACAAAAAAAAACAAACCGACTTCCAAAAAAAAACACTAAAAAGAGAAAAATAACTTTCATTTCGGAAGTCGATGTCTTTGCTTTCCAATTTTCTTTTTATGCCACCGTCTTCCGAAATGAAAGTTATTTTTCTCTTTTTAGTGTTTTTTTTTGGAAGTCGGTTTGATTTTTTTTGTATAAAGTATTTATTTTTCACTTTTTGGTTGTGGTACCTACCCCACACAAATCCGAATAGCACTACCTGCTTTGTAAATAACAGTGAAAAAGTAAATAAATTAAACTAAGTGGGAAAATACGTAATATTGAAGCTAACTCAAAAACTTCGCAAGCAAAGTTAATAAAATTTATATGGGACCACCTCGAAAGCATGACCTACCAAACAAAAAAAGAATCATCAAAATCGATTCACAATTGGCGGAGTAATCGTGTAACAAATATTAAAAAAAAAAATTACGTACAGACGAATTGAGAACCTCTCCTCCTTTTTGAAAAAGTCGGTTAAAAACATGATTATGCGAAGTCTTAACTAAAATATTAAATATACCTACACATATACGCAAGAAAATTAACACATACTTAAATAAATACATAAAGCTTAAATATATAAACATAAATACACTATAGGTACCTACCTATATAATTGTGTTAAGTTTTTTTTATTTTTATATGCGTGTATATATAAGTTATTTTTTTATTTTTAAGGTAAGTTTATGGGCCTTACCACAAGAACGATAATAAGGTAAGTGTTTTTATAAATATTGTTCAAAGCCGGCTGTAGCGACGCTGGAATCTGTGCAAGTCAACCTGCCACATCGTTTGATGTCCAGCTGGTGAGCTTGCTCACAGGCACGCTTTTTTAAAGGCGAACGGAGGCTGAGGATACACTATGGCAAGATCCACAAACCACATAGTGTAGCATTGTGCCCCCCAGACACATCCCCATCACCAACACCTCTAGAACCAACACTTTGGAAAACGCTTGCAAAATAAAAAAAATCTACCCCAGTATTAAAGAGAGTTCCTCGGGGCGCGAGAGCTGCATCCGGTTAGTCTGGAAGCCGACCCCGACGATCATCCACTAATTTACGTCCATTAAGTAGGTACTAGTCTATAAACTCATGTTTTCACAACATCAATTATATTCCAATCAAACATACAAGGCAAAAAATTTCCAATTCAACTTCACTAAATATAAATAGTTGGATCTCATATTTCAACTAAACCACCTAACTTCCAAACTTAACCAATTTAAAATGAACCAAGTAAATAATGTCATCCAAATACACACATCCTTAGTACTTAGTAACTAACATGTTGGTAACTTCTACAATTACCTAAGCAGATCAAATATCAAACTATTAACTACCAATTTAAAGTTTACAGTCAGTCGTATGTACAGTCGTCCGAACGTCGATGACACAGATTTTTTTTTTGTGGTGTAACCTTAAAAAAAAAAATACTTCACACTTACCATTTTATCATTGATCTGTGGTTGATCTCCTATAAGTCACCGAGTTTGTCATCTAGTACCTACTATTTAACCCTGTTTACAAAAACAATACCTACACAATCACCTAATACATCCTTTGTTATTAAATCCATCATAACATTCATTACATAGTGTGTCGTCATAATTGTCAAAACGTCAAACAAATAGCTTTCTCCCTTACATGCATAATGTTGCCATATGTAATTAAACAAAAAAAAAACTAAAGTCATTTATTTGCATAAATATGTTACAGAAGATTGAGCTAGCCTAGGGTAGTATCTATAAACGATTTTTAAAACTGTGCGTCAATTAATAACAATGACAACTTGATGGAGACGACACGAGTTGCGTAGAGGCGTATTGAGAGGCGTCGGGACACTGAGGAGGTAACCGTGCGGGTGAATTAAATACTAAAAACCTACGACTTTGACAGTTCCAAGCGCTCAGATATAAAAATCGAGTTAAACGGAGTTTCAATATAATAAGAGGTCTGCTTACACTGGTTTTGTAACCACAGACGTGCGGCCTACTGTACTAAGGCTAAGATAAACTGAGTAACCGGTAATTGCGTAGTGTTCAGTTAAGTATTAAGTTCTTAGGAGTATATGTTCTGGTTTGGTGTATTAAATTACTAAGTTACTTAAACTTAAGATTCTGGGAACAGAAATTTCTGTTTAAAACCAGTATCATGTAGCTGTTCTGTGGCATGATGTTGCGTTATATTCGACAAAGTCAATAACATACCTACTCGCCTGGATCCAGTCTTTCTCCGAAAATCTGTTGAAGAATCTATTTTCAAATAACATCTATTTTAAACCCCCGACGGAAAAAGAGGGTTGTTATAAGTTTAACGTGTATACTAAATATCTGTGTGTCTGTCTGCGCCTTCGTAGCTGCCAGACGGCTGAACCGATTTTGTTTTTGTTTGAAAGGTGACTTGAACGAGGCAAAACCAAAAAAAAATCGTTTAATAGTTGTTTTGTTTTTGTCGGGGATTTTTTAAATTTTTGATTTAATACGTCGTGTCAAATAACATCTAGGTTCATCAATAGGTTTCCTCAAACTAGGAAAACGTCAGTAGGTAACATTCATATTATTTTTTGTTTACCGAAAGCCGAAACACAATTAACAAAGGTGGCTGCCATGGCAGTTTTCCAACTACACACCAGAAACTTGCAGTTTTTTGGCCACAAACAACATTTTATTAGCAAAAACAACTTTACAGCGTAAAAATAAATACCAAGCACAATTTCCTACTCGTAACTTAAAAAAAAAATACGCGTAGACGAGGTGAATGAATGAGATCTATTCATTCACCTTCCCAGATTATGTAAAGCTCGGGTTTCACAGTCTCATTCAAATTCGTCTTTTCCCTGCTACACCGGTTAGTTGCGTTTCTAAAGTTCGCCTTTGCGATGTGGAGGATCCTTGGCGAAGTTTTTCAATTAAAAGCAATCGGAGTAAGAGATCAAAATGCCCGCGTTTGGGTAAACTGATTTCACGTTGAAAATGGCTACTTGATTCTCAGAGTTAAGTTGGACTTAATCTGTTTTTAGTTGGCTAGTCTTTTCATAGGATAGCTGTCATTTTCTTTAAGTTTTTTTTTGTATGGTTTGAGCATACATTAGAGATTTGGAAAATCTTAGTTTTTTTGGTTCTATTTTAAGGGTAGTTTACACACATTTCTGCTCATAATGTGTTATAAAATCTTTCGAAGTTGAATGTAGTGAATTTTATTCTATAAGGTTACACAGTTCAAAGCTAGTAGGTAGTTTAAATTCCCTGTTAAATCACAAAATGCAGTTAACCGTTATAAACGCATCAACATTCTGTTAAGTTACATTTGAATTTGAATTATGAATCATCACGTTCGTTTAACTTCGGTTCGTGAAAACGACAATTTCCGAGCGTGACGTACCCTACTATTGAATTTGCTTGAGTTAACACATAATTACTTCTGCGTCTGAAACTCAACATGCCCCCAAATATGTTTGCGTGAATAAATAAATTGATATACCGACTAAAATTAATCTTCGAAAATAGGTGAGTCCCTTAAAACCACGAACCGTTTATAGGAGAATCGAAGGGAAAATCGAGAATCGAATGTAATTAAACTGTGACCCTGTTTGATTAAAATGTTAGGATTTCACTTACAAGGCATTGGGAACAATTTAAGTGAATTGATCAATCTAATGAGAATTTAACGCGGTTTGAGCGTTTCAGACCGGGAGATGGCGGCGACAACGTTATTTATTGAAATGGGGAATTCTAATACGTTTTTAATTTGTCTTTTTATTGTCTTGCCCCTTTTTTTCGTCTGAAGATCTTCTTTAATAGTACGGCTCTATTTAAATGAATACGGCTACTACAACTAATTGCGTTGTAACGGCAGAAGCAGAAAATAATTTCGATCCATCCCAGCTAATTTTACAAAACAATCTAAAAACAATGTTGTTTGTTTGTTTGTGTACGTCTTCAAAAAACTACCGAACCGATTTCGATTTAAGGGAAAGATTTTAGTACTTGAAATTTAATTTTGAGACCCTCGAAAAATAAAATCTATTCAAACGGGGCCAAACAAAGCTCCAAGATTCAATATCAAGATTAATTACAAAACTAGAGTAATAACGATCAGAATGTATGTAACATCCACTAATACTGTAGGCATTGAGTACCCTATTCATTGTCTATGGTAATAGTGAGGGTTCTATTGTCTAATAATATCATAATGTGTTACGAAGCTCCGTCTATGTATAGCTTCCTGGGTAACAATAGAATACCTCATCTCTTGTAGGTGTTCAGGAAATAGAGGGATTATATGAAGAAGATTGTCAGTATTCAATGTTCAATAATGCGAAATTATTGGGATTCTATGAACCTTCTGTGTCGCACGAATGTAGACTAAATTCGTTGTGTTAGGATTTTAGTAATGTTTAGTGCATAGGTTGTTGAGGTATTTTGTAAATTCATAGAATTAATAATGATGTTGTATTCCTTTTCATCGCAAAACACAAACCTGTCCCAAAATTACATTGTCCCTACATACTATGTATTGTTGGATAGGTAGAATTCCCAAAGTTCGCTTCTTTTCATAATAGTTGTAATTAAATATCTATTTTTTTTGTTCTTATCGAAAAACGTCTCTCTGCTACAGTTTTTTTCCCATTCAAATCATAGAGAGACCATACAAAAAAGAGTAGGCTGGTGTCCTTATTCAAAAACACGAAACATTCATCTTTTTTTGCGAAAACCTTCCTGCTACAGTTTTCCTGTTAGTTTCATAATCAGAGACCATGCACAATAACATTGTTGTCATTTCATCCAAAAATCAATCTGCTGCCTCCATTATAACCGGATGCAGCTGAATACCAGTATTTTACATGGAATGACTTCCACAACCCAGTTACTAGGTAATATGATACCCCTTCGTAAGACTGGTTGTCAGACTTTCGGGCTTCTGACGACCTGTAACAACTATCAAAGATCCACGAGTGACAGCCGGGACCAACGTCTTAACGTGCTTTCCGAGCCAAGGAGGAGTATCGGTATGTAAAGATGGTTACCTATCCACGGACCAACCCCGGCAAGCGTAGCTTAAACTCATGGATCAACCCGTGTGACTGTTATTACGTAACCGTAACGAGCTCCTCAATGAATGCAATTTTCATTTAATTCACATAATTATCCTTTTTATTTTGCCAACTAACAATGCGAAACAAATTCGAAAAGTTTCAGAACTGCGAACTGAACTCGAGTCATTTGGGAACCGATAACAGACCAGGTGCATGAAGTTAAGTCTGTTAACAAAAGTTACAGTTGTTTAGCAAAAGTTAGCGCTAATAATGCTATTGTACTGATACAATGAGATCAAGAGTTTCTGAACATATTGTGTTTGCGTAGAAGTCGGTGGAATTAACTAGTTTATACAGTTTTTTGTCATGATTTTTGAGCCCTCTGTTATAGAAATTACTAATTTACACACATGGTGTATCTAGTCTAATTAAGAAAAAAAAACATCTGGTCGATGCACACATGATGCATATATGCGACAGTGAGTTTGTTTGTCACGCTTTCACGCTAAAACGGCTGAACGGATTTAGATGAAATTTGACACATGCGATAGAACATAGGATACTTTTCATCCCGATATTCCCACGGGATCGAGACTTGCGCGGGTGAAACCGCGGGGCGCAGCTAGTTGTATTATATAGGTACATATTATAAGGGCTTTTGAGTAAGTATGAACATGGAAGGCTATGAGAGTGGGGAAGACCAATGAAATGATGGATGGACTACCAAAATGGCAGGTAATAGAGTATGGTAAGTATGAAAGGTAAACACGTATTGTACCAACCCCAAATAAATTTGGGATAAGGCTAGAAGAATGATGATATATAAGTTTTTAATTGTCCTTTCCATTTTTGTCCAAAATAACCACGAGATTTTACATTGTTAGTGTTAAAAAACGTTTTGTCAGGTTTTTTCTTTCTTACTACCTATTCAAATACTTTCCGTCACTTATAACTGTGATTTTCGAAGTTTACACAACCTGGATAGCAGTTCTTATTTAATTCCAAATATCTACTCAATCGAAACGCTTTAACAGTTTTCAAAGATTGTGTTCATATTGGGGGCACTGTAAAATGGTGGACAGTGAAAGACCGACTATCGATATGTAGGTATATCAAAGGGTGCGACCCTACCTTCGTGATATTGCATACTTTTACTACCGATGTAGATACATAGTGGGTTAGGGTCGGCTTCTAGTATGACCGCAGGGTGTGCGTAAAACATATTAGAATTTTCACTAAAACCTTTCCAAAAACCTAACGTTACACTCAATAACTAGACAACTTTCAATATTTAAACACTGAAAACAGTTGTCTAGTTTTGTGGGAGTAGTACAACGTAACTATAAATTAAAATACTCAGTATAAGATGCCTATACTTTTTATACTTTAAACATTCAATAACATCGGCACAACACATAAAAATCTGCCAACCACCGCATCGTCGACAATCTAAAATAAACATCACAATCTCCCCGTCTTTTGCTGCTGACGTTTCATAAAATTGGATCGGCGTTTTTCCATTCCATGTAGGCTAGGCTGTGGACACACCAGCTATGCTCCGCTGAAATATGAACCGTTTTTCACGTAATTTTATATAGCATTCCCCTGAGGGCGAAGACGAGTTGCCATCTAAATTACAAACGGAATTTTTAATGCGATTTTCCGTTCGCTCATCGCTAATTAATTTTTGTTCCAACTCAGAGATAATATTACTGGATTATTTCGTAATTAAGCCATATTTTGCTATCGTGGCATGTTTATTCAGACGGTGCTTAATAGGGTGGTATTGCATTGTCAGCGGTTTGTGATTTCAATATTTTATGAATATTAATTAGCTGTCTTTTATTTGTGGCGGCAAAATAATGGATGGCTGCTATTGCACATTTTGTATAGTCTGTAGAAATAACAAAAATAGATTAATAATAATTGTGAATACTGTGTTATACCTACCTCGAGAATAAATTACAGTGACCTTTTCATAAAAAAAAAATACCGTACATAGGCGGACTTATATATCTTCTCTAACTTTATATCTAAAAACAAAACGACTAGAATGATTGTGGGTTTTAGGTTTAACTGTGAAAAAAGCTGTCCCATTAAACTTTCCTCACGCCATAAAATACTAAAAGCTTGATGATAGATGTTATCTCCGTTTTCTAATTATAATTAAACATAAATCTTAGGCCTAAAACGAGAATAAAACGATGGTACTTTATTATCGTTGTAAGATATGGCACCACCTCGTTCTAATGGCTTTTAAGCTAGCTGCCTAAATTATTTCTGAGAGTTTCTTTTGTAATCAGTGAAAAATAATTTGTAACATTAATTATTTATACATTTTATGGTTACAGTAGTATTTTGCGTTGAATGTTTTATATTAGTCAACATTTTCACGCGTGTAATGTTACTGCTGTGAAATGGAATCCAATAAATAAATAATGAAAGTCTGAAAAATTACAAGGAAGTGTTTCTATAACTAAGACTGCACAATAATTTAGTATCACAGAAATTAATTATTTGTATACACTCAAAAAATGTGATAACTTTTGTAACACAACTTACTACGTAAAATAATTGCAAAAGGTACCTTAAATGTTTCCAGTAATTTCCAAATGTACGGCAAAAATACATTAGTAGGATTGTCAGAGGCGAACAAACAATCTATTTTGAACCTTGTGTTCACAGCTGTATAATTTTAAATGGTTCAGAGAGATTCCAGCCATGTGACATGCCATTGTATGCCCAAAAAAATGTCGAATAGACAGAGATTTATATTATGGGGCGGAAAATGGACCTATCTCGGTTTTCGGGAGACCCAAATCGTTTATACCAATTAAGTTTTTTCGACATGAGAGTTAACAAAACATATTTTTTTCTGTATACAATTTTTATGAAGCGGAAATAGTGGAAATTATGGTAGTCTCTCTCTTAAATATTGGATACAAAATGTTATCGCGTAAATTAAATGGCGTGTGTTGGTATAGTTTCTTTACAATCGGGATCTTTTATTTCTACGAAATATAAACTATTGAGGGTATTCATATTGTTTTCGCTTGCAGCTATATTGCGTTTACTTGTCTGAACGTACGCTAACCCTTATTGTATCGGAAAGTTCGATTTGAGCATTTCTCCTGATCTCGCATTTTTGCCCACCTGTGGGAAACTACAGGATTATAATAAACAATTAAAGATGGGAATTGCTTTTAAGAGTGATGATGCGGTTAAGTTTCTTCCCAGTCTGCAAAAGACTTTAGTCTCGATTAGACTTCGAAAAAAAATTCAGGCCTATTTATTAAATCATTACTAATATTTTTTGCATTAAAATTTGTTTGTAATTATTTCCCATAAAGCATCCTTTCACCCAAATTCAAGTTCAAGTTTAGTTACAGAAGTTATTGTTTTCGATTAAGTCTGAATTTTCAGACTAACACCTAATTTCGTGAGGAAAATGTTTTATTCTACCTAAAGCTATTTGAGATAGAATTTAATTAAGCAGGTATTTCTTCACAGTCAAAATAATTAGAACTGTTACTTCCTTTCAATTTGCTTTTGGTCTTGTTTGTGGATTTTGAGAATTATTCAACTTATTTGTTTTTAAATGTGTAATTCTTAGTTGAATGTAAAAGACAAAGAAAATTTGTAAATTTATAATTTTGTTTCTTGTTTATTTGAGTCTTACGATATTGTGAGATATACTTACTGCGAGTTTAATATAGTTTATGACAAAAAAAAAATGACAGTTCAAAACAATGTTATCTAAAATGAAATCTACAACAATCCAAGTACGCCATTTTTAAAGTATTCCGTTTTATTCCTTATCCAAGCAAAAACCGAGCAACCTGTATAAAATTAATTTATTTCATTACATTACAAAAAAGACAATTTGCTATCAAAAAATTACGTGGGTCTTGTGAAATTTATAGCTGTGACCATGAAAAATCCAATTTTGGTTAGGGACAGGACCTCAAAGTTATTCATAAAATATAAAAAAAATGGTAGATTGCATGAGCTGTTTATCATCCCACAAAATTGCGAGTGTCAACTGATGAAAATGAATTACGTCGAATCTCGAAGGAGATGGGTACGAACAGAATTTTTCAGACCTGAAATGTAAGAGATAGAAAGATAAATGGTGAGTTGGTGACAAGATCATGTTACATTTTTATTGTTCCTCAGTAATAGTTTTGTCAAAAGATTACAAATGAACACGACAGTTTTCTCCTACCTTTGTTTTCAGGGTGACAGTACTATTAAACCTGTATCACATTGTTTGCTTTAAAGGCACGTTCACACGAGCTCGAGAGGCGCAAAAAATCGCGCTCGTTTCAACGTCACCCGTCATTATGACGCCCGACAACTCCGAAAAGAGAAAACAAATGAACATCAAAAATAAATAATAACAATGATTCATACACGTATTCTGACGAGCAGTATGTAATTAGTAGTGATGGACAAACAATGTTTCTTCACCAGTGAAGAGATATTAACAATGAAAAAGATTACATAACAAAATATGAGATAAACATAATAAAAGGTGCTAGAAATTGTCGTGATGATACACTCCTATGAGACAGTAATTCTACAAGAGCAAAACATTCGCAGGTATTATAATTCTTCCATACATCTCCATAGCCGTCATCTTCGTAACCTATCCATTCGACTACTCTTATAACCATAATTAATCCACTTCCATAGTAAAAACTCTCCTCACAATATGTTCCACTTTCCATCTCATTACATACATACCCATACCATGCCAGCAGATTTCCGCACAACTTATCGGTCACCGCTGGCGCCACTTTTAGACTTCCTACATGGTCTTCTAACGGCTCGCGTATACGATTCGTCATCGGCCGGACTCGGCCGAACGAATCTAACATTATTTTTAAGAAATTGAGTGCCTACACCTAGTCAGCAATAAGACCACCCATTCTGACACTCTGTGTAAACTTTCTGCATTTATGTTAATCTGTGATTCGTATGGTGTACATAATAAAGAGTATTATATTCTAGAAATCGGATGTCATCGAGCGATGTCGGATGAAAAAGTGTACGCCTCCCGTAATTCTATCCACTTTATCGACTTACACCGGTGACAAACCAAACGGTGACTTTCTTAGCAAAATCTCCATCCCACGAACTCAGGGCCCGTTTAATAAATTAACAAAGTTCCTGAGTTCTGTTGTTTGTCTTTTAATTACTCCACAAAAGTTTTATCATTTTTGATCGACAGAGGAATTTCGGAATGGAAAAACTTTTGCGAAGTGTTGTACAAGTAACGATATTTTTGTTAAGAATATTTGAAGATGTTAATGCAGAATCTTTGACTATTGTTTTGTTTATAAATGAGAGTACTGAGTTTATTTAAAAAAGTTTAACTTTTAATGGACTGTAGGCAGTAGATACAAGTGTTGTGAAGAAAGGTATTTCTAGACGTAACTTGAGACTTGTATTTGTAAATTTTTAGAAAGCTCTTTACTACCCAAGTATTTTGCTAGACATTTTTGCGTGATGTGCTTGTTCTAATCCAGATCATGTTCCCAAACTAACTAAATGTCGGACTCTACTATCTACGCTCCTGCTAATTATAATGCTACTAAATAATAATAATAATAAAGTTTTTTTTTTAATGTAAAAATTATGTTTTGAAAAAGGGAATAAATGATTTATAATAATAATAACTCCACCGCCGTATCTCTACGTTGACGTCGTGGTGGGGCTTGCGCGCTCCGAACTCTAGGTCTGTGCCGGTAGAGTTTACTTTGCCGAAACGGGTCTAGAGTGAGGAGCCAGACCAAGAGAGATACAAAAACCCGCAGGGCAGCATGTGGCGAGCTGTTGGGCAGTTGCGACCCCACGGACCCGATCTCCCGGGAGAAGTCTTGTTCCTCACCTTTGGCTTGCCTTTATTGGCCGGCTGGAGTGAACACTGACGAGGAACAGAGCTCCCACCTCATTCTTGCCTTCATTGGCTGGCTTGAGTGGAGACTCGTAAGAACAAACGTGCTCGGAGGAAGGAAGTATTCCAGTAAGTGCTCGTAGGGATCTTGACCATCTTCCGGGCTCTGGGATTGTTCTGAAAGCCGTGGAATACCTCTCCACTCCTCAAGCACCTCAGGAAGTGTTGCCCCCTTGTCGCTACGTCACTTTGTGCTAGCGACTGTTTTCGGGGGCCCATTATTGAGTGTGCAAGTCACCCCCTGCCATTTTATCCATGTATACCATAACATTGTGTATGTATACAACAAAATCTTTGAAAAATTAATTTTAAAACAGATGTTAAGTCATTTCAATACACATCATTTACTTCATCTGAAACAGTTCGGTTTTACAAAGGGTCGTTCAACTACAGACGCGGGCGTGGAATTACTGAAGAGCATATTCGAGGCTTGGGAGGAGTCGCAGGATGCTCTTGGCATTTTCTGCGACTTGTCCAAAGCTTTCGATTGCGTACATCATGATACTCTCATCAGGAAACTGTACCACTATGG
The DNA here is from genome assembly GCA_948473465.1 of Lithophane ornitopus. Lineage (NCBI taxonomy): Eukaryota > Metazoa > Arthropoda > Insecta > Lepidoptera > Noctuidae > Lithophane > Lithophane ornitopus. The sequence continues at coordinate 10,051,064 of OX419632.1, read as the reverse complement.
TATGAGGGACAAGGCTCTCGACCTTCTGACTTCTTATCTGAATAACAGAATTCAGAGGGTCGATGTTAATGGCAAGAGATCTGCAGGATCTTCGGTCACCATGGGCGTTCCGCAGGGTTCAATTCTAGGTCCTTTCTTATTTCTCATTTATATTAATGATTTACCTTACCACATAAGGGATAATCACAAGATCGTGTTATTCGCAGATGATACTTCCCTCATTTTTAAAATAAAACGTCAGTTAGTCAACTTTGAACAAGTTAACGATGCACTCTCTAAAGTGGTGCATTGGTTTAATGTAAATAATCTTCTCCTGAATGAGAAAAAGACTAAACTCATTAAATTTTCAAATGTCAGGCAGCTATCTACCAATGTTAAAATTAATGGAATAGAGTTGGACCCCGTTGAGTCGACAGTTTTTCTTGGAATAACCATTGACGGTAAATTACAATGGGGCCCACACATAGAAAAATTGTCAGGAAGGCTTAGTTAGGCCGCCTACGCCGTTAAAAAAATTAGACAGATAACTGACGTAGATACAGCCAGAATTGTTTATTTTAGTTATTTTCATAGTCTTCTGTCTTATGGGATTCTTCTCTGGGGAGCCTGTGCGGACATTAATGCTATCTTTGTTTTACAGAAAAGGGCTATTCGAGCCATTTACAACCTAGGTCCAAGGGATTCCCTTCGAGAAAAATTCAGAGAAATAGATATTCTGACTGTAGCCTCACAATATATGTTTGAAAATCTATTGTATGTACACAAAAATATATCTAATTTTAAGAAAATGTCCGATATTCATAGTTTAAATACCAGGAATAAGCACAATCTTGCTGTACATCGCACTCGTCTCCACAGAGTAGGCAACTCGTTCATGGGTCAATGTATACGCTTTTATAACAAACTTCCCATTCACATTCGAAACTTACCCATTAAACGATTTAAAAGCTGCATTAAAACCAAACTTTGTAGAAAAGGGTACTATAAAATTTCAGATTATTTAGAAGACAAAAAAGCATGGGATTGAGCTGCTCGCTCTGCTAAGCATTGTAACATTTTGAATAATATGGAAAATCATCAAAGTATATCAACCAGTTTTATTTACAAATTGACATTATTGAATATTCTATACAAAATGACATGATTACTTTGTAAAGTATTTTATTATTGTGAATGTGAGGACTATGTGAATTTTTAAAAAAAAAATTTCTCGTTCTCAGTTAATTTTATCATTGGTCTGGCAATTTGAGAATTTTATGCGGCCTACCCAAATGTCCTTTCTTTGGTATTGTTCGTCGAGTCGCTGAGCTCCTTAAGTTCTTAGTTGAGCTCCGCCATTACTGACAAATGCTTGCACTGACTGGACAGGTCCACTCAAATCTGTGTGGTTCTTTCCTCAAAAGACCATTTCAGACTCGAATTTACATGGTCCTCATATGGCTTGACCAAGATTATGTCTGGACTTTAAAAGAGACTGTGACCTCTGAGTTTGTTTCGGCCTTTCTTCTCAGAGTAGTCAGATAGGAAACGCCGACCTCATCTAGCTTATTTTTAATATTTTTTAATATGACGTGTAAAAGTGATTCCAATATCCTATTTACAGAATAAACAATTTCATTTCATTTCATTTCATTTCATTTCATTTCATTGATCAGGCAGGGGCCATAGCCTTTCCATAGTTCAATATAACCAGTTCACTAAGCCACCCAAACCCATAGCCCCAATATCTTTGTTTCCATGTTTTGCAATAGTCCTACACCAACCGGGGGTTGTCCTTGGCTGCACTTACATAGTGCGAACAGGGATAATCGTCGGTTGGTGCCTCATTCCAATTAAAATTGTCTAAGGGGCCTCTGCGAGTTGGCTTCGGCCCCTCGTACGCCTTCCAAAGGGCCGGGACCCCAGGGTCCCGAGAAATGTTAAAGACTAAAAAATAATAATAATAATAATAAACCATTTATTGCAGGCGACACAGGCCCATAGAAAAATACCTTAAACTAAACATACATATTAATCTATACAACAAAAACTTGTGTTAATAAATAAGGCTTAGATTATGTTAGTATCACTTCACTTAGCACTAGCTAGACTTTGTGCTGTCCTGAGGAACTTGTCCGCGGAAGCGACGGAACACCACGTCCTGCGGCCAAAAGTCTTCTTCCATGACGAGGGGCAGATAACAGTCCGGTACACGCACGACGAACGCCTTGAAGTTGACGTTCCGGCGCGATTCCAGTAGCTGCACCCTCGGCGCGTACCTCGTCTTTTGGCGCACGTACTCCACGATGTCCTCCACCTTAGTGCTGTAGTGCAGGCGGGAGATGTACACCGGTGTGTTCGGCTTTGCGGCACATAGGGTCACTTCGGGGCCCGTAGGAGCTTTGCCACAGCGGTTCTTGTTCGTTCGCAATCGGTGCTTCCTCCTTTGCACCGTCACGAAACCGTCATCATTATCAGCCCTATTCGGCGCCTTTTCTGGCATGGGCTTGATCCTAGGAGCGCCAGGGGCACTCGCGGTGACGCTAGCGAAATCCCTTTGTACGGGTTTCGCCAGAACTGCAGACACTGGCAGCGGGATGGGGCGGGGGGCACGGGCGGCGCTACACGGAGGAGCCGCGGTGACGAGCATGGGGCCGCGGGGCGGGCCGGCGGGCCGTTCTGCAAGCTCGGCAATCGACGAATGCACTGGCGACGAAAGTGCTGACGCGGAATTCGACGACGATACATCGAGGCCGGCTCCACGACATGTGTTTACGTTTGACGCATCGACAGGTGACCTAATTTCTGCCACATTGTTGCGTAAATCGCAAACTTCTTTACGCAAATCGGTGACGGTATTTTGAGATGCATCTAATTTCGTTAGCACATCCGCGAGGCGGGCCTTCAGAAAGACAATGTCCTTCAGAAGGCTGGTTACATCGACGTGGTCGAAGGTGACGGGAGGAAGCTTGTGTAGCTCCTTTGCCACAAACGTCGGCACGTCGTCAGGGTCGGTCTCCTTGAACAGCGTGATTATATCTTGCAGGCTCCTCCTGGTCCCGTCACGCCGGCGGGACACCATCTGGTCGCGCTTGTTCAGCACACTGTACAACAACAGCTTGGCAGCAGCTATGTCATCCTCGCTGAAGTTCGTTGCACAGATCTGGACTGAGGACACCTCATCCATCACATCCAGCTTCTGCTGCAGGAACGCCAGCAACTCGTTCGCCACTAGTTCATTACTCATGGCGAGTAAATTACGAGCTACAGCTTGCGCTGCGCTATCCGAAATAAAGAAAATGTATACGCGTCCGCATCGGAACGCAGCACAAACGAGACATCAACTAAAATATTATATTACTAAGATCAATTAAAATATTTTAAATCCATACTATTTTATCAACATGTAATATTATTCTCGCATTTCCCTTGAACAATTTCTCCTTTCAAAATGGAAATCATTACACAAATTCATATAAAGAAATCAATCAATCTTTTCCCAACTATGATGGGGTGGCTTCCAGTCTAACCGGATGCAGCCGAACACTAGTATTTTACATGGAGCGACCGCCTATCTGACCTCCACAACAACCTAGTAACTGGGGAATACGATACCCCTTGGTAATACATGTTTGTCAGATTTTCGGGCTTCTGATGACCCCGTAACAACTGTCATAGATCCACGAATGACACCCGGGACCAACGCTTTAACGTGCTTTCCGAGGCACGGAGGAGTCTCGGTATGTAAAGGTGGTCACCCATCCACGGATCAACCCCAGCAAGCGTAGCTTAACCTGATGGATCGACCCGCTGTTATTACTTAGCCACGAGCTCCTACAAAAAATCATATAAAAAGAAAAACCAATTAAATGACGAGATTTAGCAAAAAGCATACAACGCGATTCCAAGATTGTCTTTGTATATCCTATTTATCTCTGACTGGAATCTCAACGTCAATTGAGCTATTTTTCTATCACGATGACGTATTTTCTGCCAACACTGTTACAGGGTAATCATGTTGTTTCGATCTATTCTTTTTATGCCCTGGATTAAGTTTTAAAACGACCTAGTAGAGACGGTTTTTAGTCTTTTTAGTTTGCAATTTGCAGGAGAGTGGCAAGTGTTACCTAGGTGAAATAAATTGCTGTCATCACGTAATTTAGTTGTTGATGATCATATGATCGTGTGGATGATATACCTATGTATTTATACATAGATGGTATGCTTTCTTGGGGAACCCTCTGCTGGGGAAATAAAGAGTTAATTCGACAGATGTAAAACCCACGGTGTTCCACCTGCTACAGAAATAAAATAAAACCAGCATTAATAATAAATTCGACATTGATACGAACACCAATTCATAATCATAGCCGTACACGTGGATACTGTACCTAACTTATTTAAGGCATACGTGACTGTGCGACCGAGACTGAGTCGAATCGTTTGAACTTCCCCTCACGTTTCGAACGAAAAGAGTGTGACGTTTCATAAATGTATAAAATACACCCCCTTTACGGTGTAAACATAACATAAATGCCAACACGTCTTCAAGTTAAACATGCTTGAAGTTTATCTTGGTTTTATGCTCGACTTTCAAACGTGGTGACTGAGATACCACAGGTTTATGTTTGTTATACCTCCTTCAGTCAATCGAGAAGGAAAAAACGCGAATACGTAGGAATTCATGGTGCTTGAATATAACAGAATATTGGATTATGAAAGCGAGTAAGCGAATTTGTATCACGATTTGCTGGTGAAACAAATTTTGGAGGACTTTGCATATGAAATACTGAATAATTCAATGTGTCTTTCAAGGTTTGGCTATGTGATTACAGTCCAAGTTAGGTCTTAAATCTCTAGTTTTAGCGTATTGCTTACCGTAACAGGAAATCATCTTCTGTTGTGGGACATTGCTTATAGCCAAAAAACTCTTATGAATTGTAGACCAGTTCCTTCCTTAATAATAGTGTTAAAAATTGTAACATAAAACCTCTTCATATAATGTTATGAAGGAGTTCATACGGTTGAAATATTTCAGTCAAGCCTATTTTTATCGCTGAAGTCCATTGCTCTTTGTTCCAGTTTGAAGGGTAAGTGCCAGTGAATTTTTGAGGCACTTCAGACTTTAACTTTGTCTCTCTGTGACGTAACACAATGACATTCAAGGCACCTGCCATGTTGACGAGACCTAAAAGGCATTGCAGTTGTAAAAGCAAGATAATAGTCTTTTAAATCTCTGAGGAGTAGTTTAAACATGGTAGGACATCTGTTAGTTCTGTAATAAATCATTGTAATAAAGGTACCTAACAGCAGAAAAATAAAAATAAAATTGAGAGGAGGAGAGGATTGTTTACAATTAAAATTAAAGTAATAAAAACTAAAACCCAAACTACGACTAAAAAGGTATAAACAAGACACCACAGACTGACAAATTAAAAATCGTAGTTGGGTTTTAGTTTTTATTACTTTAATTTTTTTTTAATTCTTTTGGGGTTATAATATATATATTTTTGAAATGTGCTCATTAAGTCATTTCATTTGATACCCAACATGGTACGATTAAACAATTTTTATTTTTTAGTTCCTGACTTTATGTACTCTATAGAGGGCGCCATTTTTAATTTAATGTGACGTCACATAGTCTATAACCAGCGGACGATCAAGACGCTTCCAACGATACCTCATTTGTGAAATTGTGATGAGTCGTTTAGAAGATATGAGGGAACAGATGAACATACATACATACATACATACAAAATCATAACCCTCCTTTTTTCTTCGCCGTAGTCGGGTAAAAAGAAAACTAAAAAGACGATAAAAACCATACAGTATATTCTATTTATTTAAAGATCTATCTCCTAAACGAAAGTAAAATCATTTTACCATAGAAAAACAAAGAATAATATTTTCCCAGTTTCGCTTCGTCGGAGCATTTTTTATTTTTCTACGATCTTACAATATTAGCATGTGAACGGATTGTCACTCAGAATAACGTGTGTGGCAACAATGAAACTCATCTTCCACGAATACAACACTCACACTAACAAAAACTCACCACGGACAATTACTTACTTACATCCAATAAATCAGTAGAATCCTATGATTTCATCAAAGCTAGTCATGCTTATACAAGCACAATTAGTGAGGGATCATCGCGTGAATCAGTTTCCACAATAATTAGTCGATGTTATTTCGCATCACGTCTGTTGTTCCAATCTCCTACGTTTATTTCCTACGTTTTTTCTCCGCCATTGCACTATTATTATAAAAATGTATGTACGTTAATTATTTTGGTGCTCGTTACGATTCGCTGCTTTTATATATTTTTCTTCTACGATTGCTATTGATGGTTTAATAATGGATTTTGTAAAGTCGTTTGATAACAACCGATATCCGATGATCATAATAACCGATGATCGATTGAACAACAACCGATATCAAGGACCAAGGTGGTTATATGTTTGAGCTTGTTTACTTAATCTTGTATAGGTACGTCACGTCTGTATGCTCTGATAAAATCTAGATAGATAGATAGAATACTCTTTATGACACAATGGGCGGTCTTATCGCTAAAAGCGATCTAGTTTTTTTTTATACTTTAACTTTGTCTAGTGTTTCAGCTTTAACTTTCTTGACAGTCGACCATAATCGTAATTAACAAAGTTGAGCGAATCGGGGTGTCAAAATTAAAAACGATACTAGAAATGTATAAATCCAAAAGAAATATTGTTTATTGTTTCCATAAAATTGCGAATTGATATTTTCCTCATAAAAACGTGTTTTCATACGTGTCAACGCATTAAATAATACATACACCCCGCGCCCACGCTTACAATTCAGAACACATGAACAGTTCAAAAAACATGCAGATTCTGGATTTTAATAAAACCGGTAACATTTGACTACATATTACAAAGCACACTCATAAAATTCAAATATCGTATGAATGACGTCACTATAGGGTTGTACCTACAACTTCGTATATTCACGCTTCCTGTTGAGAGCGACGTGGCAGCAAATTGTCTTGAGGATAAGTGATGATTTTGTTTACCACGATTATGATGGATGGATGTTTGCGAGATACGAAAAATATTTTTCTACTGTTGTTCTGAAGGACGCTCGGGCTAGCAATATTAATTTCCTAAATTCGCCACTAACTCTTCGCGTGGGGGTTGTTAAAAAGGCTTACTGTTGTTCTGAAGATGAGTTTGGTATCATCATAAGTCGTAAACGGCGGCAGTACCGCACTTCAATCAGTGAAGTAAGGCATCTCAAAATTTCATACGTGTTAAAATACCTAAGTAAAAAAGGGATTATAAAAACTATTTTATAAAAAATGTAGGTATCGATCATTATCATCAACGCGAACTTACGACAAAATTTTTGCCAGTTCGCGTCTTCTACAAAATCCACAAAATGCTAACTTCCCAGTAACCTCACGGAAATCAATCAAAACATTGCAAAATTATCTCCAATCGTTGAAAAATCTGCACTTAGATTTAAATAATACCTAGGTACCTACATATCTACCTATGCACTAATTCCAATTAAGGAAGATGCGCTAAAGTAGGCCGTGAAATTCAATTTTTTGCAATTGGCTGGTGTCAAATTGTGTGTCGATCTAAATATGATTCGCGACCGTAACAAATAAGAATACCAAATAATTATGTATTATAATTCTGTAAATACATATTTTTTTAATTTCACGGGCAACCCTGGCGATTTTGCCAGGTTATGGAGAAAACCACATGCAATAGCCAGTGACGACCTGACAAAGCCTTGCCGACTAGATTTACTCGAATCAAGTTTCTCTGTTTGTTGCAAATGTTCTGCATGTTAGAATACCGTTTCGGCCACTATGCAGCGTAATTTGAAAGCCCCTGCATTGTTGTATGTTATTACAATCAAGGAGTCAATTGTTGGAGCTAGACTACAAACGGAGGTGTTGACTCCAATGCTTGTAATGCTATAGGTTTCTAACATTGTTAGTTAGTAATCCGTTTAGGTACTGTGTTGGATGTATTTAAATGGATTATTGTAGATGAAAGTCTCTGTTAGAGTTAGCGGTAGGGTTGCTGCACAATTAATAATACCAAATCATATCACTCGTGCTTGTAATTCCCCGAAGGGTTAATACAATTTAAATTTTCACAATAAAAGATACGTTTTTGGCACCTGAGCTCCAAAGTTATTGGTCGCGCGTTATTAACTTTTAAATTGAAATAGGCTTGCACTCATTAATTATTCTTAAAGGTTTAATTGGACTATCAGAGCTTTATTTAATCTGCAACTTTAAATTGCAGAGATACAAACTAAAAGTTTTACTTATGAATAATTAAGAGTTCAATTGTTGCGTTTAATTCGATAAAATAAAAGTTCTTTCGTTTTGTGGGAGTTAAAGTAAATAATTATTTTCATGTTTTACAAAGCTTTTGCTTCGCAAAAACATCAAAATAATTATTTACTCTTAGTAAACAGAAACGAATAAAACCGACATCTAGCATTTTGTCTAAAGAAGATAATTATTTCAAAAAGGTACACCAAAGCTTAATAAGGTCGCTTGCTTTATATTCCAATTTGTCAAAGAAAACACTTACAAAATACATATCTTTCCCAAGGACTTAAGCAAGGGCATTCAATAAATTATTCGGTAATTATGTCCCTTAAAGGCCTTTATGTAAGAGGGTAAGTTTAATTAAAATAGTACATAACGGACAATGTATATAAAATATTTAATTAATGATTATACCTAGTAGGTTGCCATCTCTGCCTTTTGGGTTGTCGTTAAATCAGTTTCTCATTACCCTGTAATGTTGACGGGGTGCCGCTGAATGTAAGAAGATTAATTTTGTTTTGACAAAAAGGTGTTTCTGAATCTATGGGACTCTTAAACCATAAAATTCGATGATAATATAATCACAATCGATAACTTTATAGTCATTTAGAGGAAAAGGCGCATGAATAAAAAACCGGGCAAGTGCGAGTCAGACTCGCGCACGAAGGGTTCCGTACCATTATCTATAAAAACGACAAAAAAACAAATTAGTTGTATAGCCCCCTTAAATAGTTATTTTATTCTGTTTTTTTAGTATTTGTCGTTATAGCGGCAACAGAAATACATCATCCGTGAAAATTTCAACTATAACTATCACGGTTCATGAGATACAGTCTGGTGACAGACAGACGGATGGTTGAGGTTCCATCAAAGACGAATAAATGGGTGTAGTTGTCAAGGATGGCCAAAAAAACCATGTTGATGATGAATTTGATCACACATTGAATGTTACGAGGCATGCATACACAACTAACACAGCACATGCAGACAATTTGGTGCCGAAGTTCGACGGCCAAGACAAAACGCAGTCGGTGTCACGATGGGCACAGGACATCGATGACAATGCAGAAGTTTTTCTAAGGACGACAATATAGACGGACATCTTGGCGACGCAAAGCAAAAAGTTGTAAAACTTAACGCTCTTATTAAATAATTCCCAGATACTATCGACACCAAGACGTCAAGCCGCTTTGTTGCTTAATAAACGACCAATCAGTAATGACGACCACTCTTAGATTTTTATTTTAAGTTACCTATTTCTGTTTTTTGTTTTTGTGTGAATATTGTGTGCCTAATCTGCGATCAAATAAATTTATTTCCTTTGTTTTTTCTTTGTACATGAAGTCGCGAAAAAAAGTGAAAAAATGAATGATATTAATGTAAGATGAAGATGTATCAATGTTTTAAGAATCAGCCAAACCTCACTTAACGATGAAACCGCGAGTCTGTTATTAAATTATCATCCTGAAATAAGGTTCGCAGATAAACACACCGCTACCACAAATCCTGCAATATCCTCAGCATATTATTTCTCATATATTTATAGTAAAACATTTTCCTTCAGCTATATTGAACATATAAAGTTGGTGGAAGCGGCCAAACAAAGTGACTGCTTACTTTTCAAAGTTTATCCCTTTACTGGGATTGTGTTGGCAGATATTGTGTTCTATTTCAATCTTCACGGGGAAGAGCTACCTTTCAGTGGTTTCAGTACGAAAATAGAATTCATCACGGAAGACTTTTCTGCAGTACGTGGGTGACATTCTAATGTAGGTGTGATCTAAAAGGGATCTAGGTTAGGATAGTGTTAGCTCAATCTATGTCGATGCAAATGTTTACCTCTTTTTTATTCAGTAAGTTATTATGGTTGAATGAATTATTGAGAAATTGTTAAGACTTTGGGATAAGTAAAATTTTCTCGATTAAATGTGTCGAAAACTCGCGCCATTTATATAAAAAATATACCCTACCCCTAAGGGGCCCATCTTCAACAGAATCCCAAAAAAATATTTTGCACATCTTTACCAGACACTTGACCAACTTTCACCTTTATTACTTTATTACTCACTGGAGCGTTAAAAACAAATTCCTTTTATTTAAATTCTTCATAAAACATTTCGTATTCTTACCTACGTTTAGTGATGTGTAAGGTAAAGTATAAGAAATTTCTTTAAAACCGTGTAAGAATATCTGAACCTGAAGGAGCGGCGTGGCGAACGTAAAATTATTTGAAGAAATATTAAAAATATGTTAAACTTCCTAACTTGTCGCGAATCGCAGTACCAAGACGTAAAATTTAATAAGAAATTCAGGTGCCTTGTGCATATTTTACTTCATGCATTTATGGAAATTTTTGGAGAGGAGGAAATGCGAGGGTCTCCATAATACATCTTATTACAGAATAATGATAAAACCTTGTGTTGTAATAAGATGTATTATGTAGATTGCCAGTCTATATATAGGAGGAGCTTGTGGCTAAGTAATAACAGCCGCACGGGTTGATCCATAAGGTTAAGATACCTACGCTTGCCAGGGTTGGTCCGTGGATGGGACACCATCTTTATGTACCGAAACTAATCCGTGACTCGGAAAGCACATTAATCCGTTGGTCCCGGCATCCGGTTAGGTGTGCTGACATCTCTTTGAGGCGCGCGTGGAACACGACGCGCCTCCGGCCTGGGCCTGGTACTTATCGGACGGCGAGCTACTTTTTGCTCGCCGTCCCGCGCCTATGGTGGTCGGGAATCCGCCTGGGATTCCCGACGCGGGTGTCTCCAGCGGCGGCGGTTAGGGGCGTGAGGGTGCAAACTTTGCCTCTTTCACACGCGTTCCGCCACCTCCTTCGCGAGCATTACTGCTTCGCAGAAGGAGATGACGGCTTCCCATGCCCACTCGGCCCGTAGCATGACCTGGGCCAAGGCTGGACGCGAGAGGTCATTGCCGCCAATCGCCTCCACGAGGACACGGCGGTGCTCCGCCCAAGCAGGGCACACCTCCACCGTATGCTGCACCGTGTTCTCCGGATGATCCGCACAGTGGTGACACCCGGGCGTTTCCTCCCGCCTTATCCTACAGAGGAACCTCCCGAAGCTGCCATGGTGAGGACCTGCGTCAGGCGGAAGGTGAGGACGTCGGTGGCGCCTCTCTAGCCACTCCTCGCCCAAACAATTAATAACCTACACTCCGAAGAAGCCGTCTTGTCATTGTCAGAGTTTAAATTCCATAGAGGATGTCTAGTCTATTGACTGACAGAAAGCTAATAAGGATATATACTCTATTGATGATTGAATAAGATGTGTGCTTGATAGCGGTGTTACTCCAGTGTTGCAATACGTAGGTAGGTACATAATATGTACACATTGTACCATGTACTGGGCAGACTTTGGCCCATTGTCTTGTGTGCCGAATTGAATGCAAACAGATCGTTTACAAGATGTATTTGATAAGTAGGCTTATTGCAGTTCCTATCGATAAGCTAAGTTATCAGAACAAAATTTTGGACCGCAAACTATGATTACTAAGCCATTACTAGCGCAGTTTATTTAAAGATTACCAAATGGCAACAATATTTATGTCGAAAATTCTGCCGATGTCGGGTCTTTAAAGATAATTTTACTTAGAAAAACTACAGAAAACTACAGAACGCTACCTGCTAAGATCCTTACATACTCCTTTTGTTTCTTTTACGTTAAGGTGAAATGGGACTGACGAGAGCCGAGGCCCGCCCGCGCGCGATTCTAATGCACTATTGTTTACAAATATTTTTATTATAAAATTTTATTTGTGTTTATATAGAAAAAAGAAGTCCATAATCCCTTAAAGTATTTAATAGTGAACACGTAGACAATTTTTTTTATTACGATTGCTTTGATAACAATCGAATGAAATTGGTTTTTCTCTTTAAAAAAGCAGATTTTAAGGAAACTGCGGTTTTTTTGTATCGATGAAAGTTTTGTCAATCGTGTTTCGGGCCTCATACTTCACTAAAGACACTCTTCAATTTTCGTTATCATAAAAAAAAACGCAAATACGTTGTTATTTTGAGAGAAACATTGATTTTGCGTGAAGTCGAAACGCGTCAAATCATCTGCTTTGGAACCATTTCGCCTTAATACATCCGGTCACACACGCACGCCAGTTGAGAGTACTACACGTACCTTATCTTTCTGAAGAACATAACCAGTAGCGATAAATAATTTGACTTTTTAAACGTCACTTAACTTTAAGTAACGTCGTTTATAAATAAACCCCATATTTTGTAGTTTTACTAGCTTTCTCGAAAGAAGTTATCTAACCTTCTTGTAACGGTCGTGATAGATATAGTCTTTGTTTTGTAAATTGTCCAGTTCACCCAACAGGACAGGTTGTTTCAAGACTTGGGAGACAATGAGAATCGTTAAATTTTCTCAAAGCGATATAGCGTTAATATTTAAACAGTTACTCTCTTAGATTTTCCCCGATCTTTACAAGAAGATCGTAAATATACACATTCTCTTATTTAACATTCTCAAATAGCTTTGTTAAATTCTGAATACGACAATAAAGGTTTTATCTAAGAAACCTGAGTGTTGACAGTGGAAGGTATATCGCTACCGTTAAATCTTGTTTACACGAGACGGGTGCTAAAGTAACGTATCAATAAAATCGTACTGGCTGAAAAAATATTTTGAAATATGCAGGTAATTCAAACGTTCTTCATTATTTATAGTAAATCACTGTCGCAGACTGCAAATGGGGTATTAATAGACGATCGTGAAAATGTGTGGGCCGAGGCGAAACCGAGGCACCCATACGTGAGTCCATCAATGCCTGGTTGTGGCCAAGACTTGTACTATGGGCTTGTCGGAAAGGAGATCATTCACCGTCCATACATTTTTGGGCAAAATTTGTGAAATCAAATCAAATCATTTATTTGCCAGAATGTGGGTACATCAGGTGATAGGTACATATAATGAAAGTTCTTTAAACCATATCCTACCTAAACAGGTGTGCAGATATCTAGTAAAATAAACATAATTCTTGTATTATTTAACTATGTATTATTTAAATATACAAAGACGGCAGTGTTAAAATTTTGAAGAAAGTGCCGGCCAAACAAAAAAAAAGCTATATTCCGAAAGAGTACGTTTTTCTCTTCATTTTTTTATTACTACAAGCTATTACTCTGATTAGATAACTATTAAGTATTTTAACTAAAACATACTGAAAACAGTATTTTTCAAAATCGTATAACAGCGCAGGGAATTGCCCAACAGATTTGGTCTGATAGTGAGAAGTGAAGAGAATAACATGTTCTAACGGAATATATCATCTTTTTTGTTTGGCACTTTCATAATTTAGCCCAAAATGAATGAAAATGAATTGAGATTAATTACAAATTCCAGAATCAAAATTAACTAACAAAAAGTTGCTACTTTTTAACCGACTTCTTCAAAATGGAGGAGGTTCTCAATTCGTCTGTATGTTGTTTTTTTTATATTTTGTGTTTATTTTACGCGATTACTCCGCCAATTATGAATCGATTTTGATGATTCTTTTTTTGTTTGGTAGGTCATGCTTCAGAGGTGGTCCCATATAAATTTTATTAACTTTGCTTGCGTAGTTTTTGAGTTAGCTTCAATAATTACGTATTTTTCTTCGTATTCCACTTAGTTTAAGTATGTAGACGATATATTGTTTGACTCCGCTACTGTTATTTACATAGCAGGTAGTGGTATTCGAATTTGTGTGGGGTAGGTACCACAACTAAAAAGTGAAAAATAAAAACATTTTAAGTACAACAAAAAAAAAATAACCGACTTCAAAAAAAACACTAAAAACGTGAAAAATAACTTTAATTTCGGAAGTCGGTGGCAAATAACGAAAATTTAAAAGCAAAGACACCAACTTCCGAAATTAAAGTTATTTTTCACGTTTTTAGTGTTTTTTTGGAAGTCGGTTGTTTTTTTTTTGTTGTAAAAAGTTTTTTGTTTCATAGTTTGTATGAAACAACGTAACGGTTTCGTATGTTCGTTTGTTTTGTTGTGTTTGACAACAAAACAAACGAACATACGAAACCGTTACTTCATTATGGCCACACAAAGACAAATTGCTATAACAACCATACTATTGTAGGCACTTATCCATTGTCAGAGAAAATCGAATGCGTCCCTATTCCGAACATCGTGCCGTGATCGTTTCGTGTGAAATAAAACGCTTCCCGTCGCGTTTAAATCCCGATTGATAAATTGCTTTTTTCTTTGAACGAACGACGGCTATGCTCACATCTTAATCTTAAAAATTCCTTAGTAACCGACTGTTGTCGCTTTAGACGCATATTTCGTCATGAGCAATGTTTTCGTCTTTTATATGCTGGGAACTGAAGTCGTAAATTGAGGTTTCGTGAGCGTCACATATTTGATCGTCAAGGAAATTCTTCAGAGTACACCAAGATTTTTTTTGGGATATATTTGTTTAATTGGGCGCCGAAATTTTGATATTTCGTCGTTGTTTAGAACAGGAATGTTTTACGAATTCGCTGTGTTACCTACACATTCATTTCCATTTATTATCACAAATGTATGCAAACTGGGTGTAGCAGTTAGCATTTACATACTCGGTCTCGTATGGGTCTAATTTATTATTGTTCGTGATAGTTTCCAGTCAGATTTTTCATGTTGGTTGTATACATATTGGAAGTCATTCGATTTGGAATGCTGACTCTGTTTCAGGATTCCCAATCAGCTGTGAATATTACTGTCGGATCGAATTAATCCTGCTCTTGTCGTAAAAGCCCATACCTAGTTATTATTTTCAATAGAGGGAAAAAGGAATGAAAGGGTTTTCTTTGGCGGGATATTTTTGAACTTGATTAATATTGGTTAGTGACGGGGCGCTCCGGAAGTAAAGTTGTACACACGGCTACATATCAAGCTTGATTGAAGATTGTATAGGATTTCGGTTCAATGCGAGGTCAGCTTATACTGGAAATGTATTGATTGATGTGTAGCCGTGTGTACCTAAGCCACCTGCATTTCTTTTTAAATCAAAACTAGTTTCTGGCCGCGACTTCGTCCACATGGAAGGCGTAAGATACACGATGTACTAAATTAACAGCCTCATTTTTATAAAACTCCCTCAACCCCCGACCAACCGCGTCGCATCAAACCGCCCGCCCGCGCTATTGCTTCGTTTTCAGTAATAAGCGTTATTTCTGTTTGTTTTTTCTTTTTGCTCGGCTCCTTGTGGTCTTAGCGTGATGATAAATACCCTAAGCCTTCCTCATGAAATGGACTATCAAATGCAAAAAGAATTTTTCAAATCCGTCTGGTACTTCTAGAAGTGAGCGCGTTCAAACAAACAAACTCTTCAGTATTATTATTATATTAGTGTAGATAATAGGTCTTTACCTATGAAATTGCCGTTTTGTATGAAAAAATTTAAACGAATTTTTTTCATGAATTTTTTATTTGTTTTAATCGAAGTAATCACCCATGCAATCAATGCATCTTTGCCATCGCAGTGGCAGTTTATTGATGCCCTTCTTAAAGAAATCAGCTGGACGGGAGGCAACAAATTCTTCAAAGGCATTTTGTACTGCCTCTCGGGTATTGAATTTTTTTCCCGCCAAGAAGTTATCCAAATTCTGGAAAAAGTAGTAGTCTGTAGGCGCAAGGTCTGGTGAGTAGGGCGGATGACGGAGAGCTTCCAACCCCAGTTCTTGCAGCTTGGAGACCGTCTGCTGTGCAGTATGAGGTCGCGCGTTGTCGTGTAGGAGCAGCGGAGACGAGCGATTGACCAATGCTGGTTGGAGATGCGCCAGCTTCGCCATCATTGTGTTCAGTTCTTCACAGTACACATCTGCAGTAATGCTCACCCCGTTTGGTAAGAAGCTGTGATGAATCACACCGGCGCTAGACCACCAAACAGTGACCATCACTTTTCTAGGGGTAAGTTTTCGTTTAGGGCATTGTTTAGGTGCTGAACCAGGATCCAACCAACTTGCTGAGCGCTTGCGGTTATCAAACAGAATCCATTTTTCATCGCAGGTAACAATGCGGTTCAAAATTCCTTCATTTGTGTGTCTGTTGAGCAGTGCAAGGCACGTCTCGACGCGTACTTCGCGCTGGCGATCATTGAGTTCGTGGGGCACCCATTTGTCAAGCTTTTTTACCTTGCCAATTTGACGTAAATGGACCAATATTGTTTTGACGCTAACGTCGAAAGCTGCTGCTAATTCAGCCGTAGATTGTGTATCATCAGCTTCCACAATCGCCTTTAATTCGTCATTGTCGACCAAAGTCTTCGGACGACCGCGAGGTTCATTTTTCAGGTCGAAATTTCCAGAACGGAAGCGAGAAAACCAATAACAGGTGGTGCGTTGGTTTGTAGTGTTAGCTCCGTAAACGTCGTTGATGTTGCGTGCCGCTTGTGCCGCGTTGCTGCCACGACGGTACTCATATTCCATAATTACTCGAATTTTTAACGTATCCATGATGACGAAAAAGATTGAAATGCGATGAAAATGTAACACTAATCAATAAAGAAATGACTACTTTTGGAAAAAAAAAACCATGTTTTTAAAATAAAATTAATTTGAAATTAGAATTCTTAGCCAAACAAAAATTATTTTGATTTGAAATGGCCAGTACTGCAGAACGGCAATTTCATAGGTAAAGACCTAATATTATATTATACAGGGTTATTGGTAAAACACCAACAACCTCTTACGGAATCATTGTACTCATCGTACTCATCATAATGAACAAATTTTACTATGGGAACAAATAAGAAATTGCGAAAAAAAACAGCCGTTTCGTACATTTATGTTCGCATAACTCGTCAAAATGTACGGAACTGCTGTTTTTGTTTTCGCGATTTCATATTTGTTCCCATAGTAAAAGTTGTTCATAATGATGAGTACAATGACTCCTTAAGAGGTTGTTGGTGTTTTACCAATAACCCTATATAAAGTATAGATAGACTTGACTTTAATCAATATCAATTACATTTTATCGTCTTTAAATAAGATTATTAGTGAGGATTGCCTAAAGACGGCACAAATTCTAAATCCGTAACCCTAAGCTCTGTAAATAAACATTGAAAACTTTCCTAATCCAGTCTTGGGTGTAATCGAGTTAGTTTCAAACTTGATGTCGCATCTGGCATCCAATAAACATCCTCGTCTCAATGGAAATATTCTGTTTGCGACTAAAATTAGTAGTTTAGTTTATTTGCCTTTCGTAGTTAAAAGTTTCTAGGGATTGGAAAGCTTTGTAGTTATTTGGTAACAGGATTCTTACAATCTATGATAATTTAGAGGTATGAGGAACAGGGTGTAAAGGTTCTCACATTACATTCTCTATAGAAAAGGGAGGATCCTCCGACCAGACGAGTGTCGTGTCGCAACTGCCCAACGATCAATGTTAGAATCCTGTATATATGTTGCATAATCAGCCTATAATGTTCCGACTGCTGGGACACAGGCCTTCTCTCTGTGAGAGGGAGCGGGCCGTAATCCACCACGCGGGCCCAGTGCGGGTTGGTAGATGTCACATGTCTTCGAATTTCTGGTTCTAGGACATGCCGGTTTCCTCACGATGTTTTCCTTCACCGTTTTGAGAGCAGTGGCGATGAAATAATTTACACAAAGTAAAGCGCCTATCAGGGTTCGAACCTACGACCTACAACTCATAAGTCGTAGCCGTTACCACTGGGCCACCACTGCTCTGGTATATGGTATATATGTTGATCGCACGGTAAACTCTAATTGCACGATGCAGTATTTTGTGTGACGTCAGGTTTTTGATGCGTCGGTCGATGCCACCCAATTATACAATTACATTAATAGTATGGATTGGTCACTAACTATAACAGAAAAAAAGTGTTATCATAAAATTATACCTATCATCAAGTTTATGTTGTACGAAATTAGACAAAATTTCAGTAACAATTGCAAAAACACCTTGATTTGTCACGACATCTACAAACTGTAGTGAAAAAATTCAATTTACTCCAGTCTTTTTTCTTATTTTATTATTCCATTTGATTTCCTTCGGTTTCTTCCGTTCTGTTTCTTTTTACGATTCCAACAAGTTTAAAAAAGGATGAAGTGAATCAGTTGCTAATATTCGTTTTGCTCAAGATTCTAAGAACTGAAAATAGGTCATCGTGTTGCTACTTTCAGTTTTTTTATTAAAAAATTACAATATGTTCTAGTTTGTGTAGTGAAGTTGCGTTAATGATTATTTCATGAGTTGCAGCTTTTTAAAGTAAAGACTTTTTTTTCTTTGGTTTTCAATTTTCGTTTTTTGCCACCTACTTCCGAAATTAAAGTAAATTTTCACTTTTTTGTGTTTTTTTCGGAAGTTGGTTGTTTTTTTTTTGTAAAAAGTTTTTATTTTTTACTTTAGTTGTGGTACCTACCCTACACAAATTCGAAGACCACTACCTGCTATGTAAGTAACAGTGACGGAGTAACTTAAAACATCGTCCATATAGACAAGTGGGGAAAAATACGTAATATTGAAGCTAACTCGAAAACTGCGAAAGCAAAGTTAATAAAATTTATATGGGACCACCTCTGATGCATGTAGGTCATGTATCCAAACAAAAAAAGAATCATCAAAATCAATTGGCGGAGTAACTGCGTGACAAATAGACAAAAAAAAACAAGCGAATTGAGAACCTCCTTCTTTTTGAAGTCGGTTAGAAATCAACTTGATTTGGAAAGTTTCTTTTAGGTACTTCTCAAAATGTAACGTAAAATACAACATTTGCTAGTAAGCTTATTTTTTTTTTTAACTATTGACTCACTATATTATAATTATAATACCAAAACATTGACTGCACTGCTACCTTGAATAATGGTTAAACGATTGTTAATCGTCTATTGTTATAACGTAGGGCACTGTTGTCGCACAATGAGGTCATTAGTTACTAGTAAATGCTCTTACTATCAAAATTTACAGGGAGACATAATATTTAGTAGTATTAAGCTGGAATTTAGTACTTGCAAACAATTGAATTATCTTCTTATGCTGCAAGAGGAATTTATGCTGCTTCTTAAAAGAGTAATAACTCCTATGTATATTACATTATACTCTCAAATCTACTCCTAAAGAGAAATAGAAAATCTCAATAAAACAAAAACAAAATAAATGAAAAAAAATGCTGATGTCATTTAGTCTTGCATTGTTTTAACCAAAAGATTCGCATTGTGTTTGTTACATCATAATCATTTACAGTGTGTGATTTATTGCCAGTAATAAACAATACGTTGAAGCAATGATGAGGCGATGCAAGTCATTTTTTGCTTCAATTTTATTGTGTGCCACCGGGCAAGAAAATGTATCGTGTAAATGGGGCTTTAGGCTGATACTACTAACTATGAAAAGGCAAACAGCAAGACGAAATCTCATGCAGCGAAAGACACCAGAAAAGTAAATAATACCTCCATAACATTACAAAACACGTCACACAAGCAGGACCTAAAGCCATTAATATTTGAACCGAAATTTTATGCAAACAAAACCTTTAGAAAACTTGTTTGCATATTCATTAATATCACATTGTGTCGTAAAATTTAATATGGCTCAGTGTGTGTTAAACCTTTGGTGAAAATTAATTCAATTTAGTGATGACATCGTTGTGTGATGGCTTTATTGATAATATCTTGCGTGACGATGCTTTATCCCAAGCCTTAGCACAGGAATTTTGGCCCTCATAATTGGAAGCAGCCATGCGTTTCTTTGTCCTTTGATAGAGCATTTTGGGTATATGGAATAGATGACAGTGATTAGGGAACTGTCAGGTCTGGGTGAGGAAGATTACGCAAAATGGCAAAAGCAAAAAAAATATCTTCATATTTCAGACAGTTTTACACTGACACTGTCAGTTACTTTGTTTTTTATCAGAATTATCATTATTGTTTTTGGATTCAAAATGCTTTGAAGTAAAAAATACGGCTTATTCGGATCGGATCCTACAATCGGATCCCACATTGTGGGATCCGTTAGGAACGTGGAAAAAATGAATATTTTGTTCTGACAATTTTTTTTTTTTTTTTCGGAACAAAATATTCGTTAGGAAAGTGGAAAGAACTTGTGGAATGAGGATTATATTTATATCCGAACGAAATGATCACCTGCTTGAATCGATAAATGAAAATAAAGAGTACCTACATAATATCAAGATGAATAGTAAAGTAGGTAACAGGATTAAAAAAAATCGGATCGCACAATGTGGGATTCGATCGGAACAAAATATTCATTTTTTCCACGTTCCTAACGGATCCCACAAAGTGGGATCCGATTGTGGGATCCGATTCGAATAAGCCAAAAATACAGGTAATAAATATAGTTAGTACATAGGAAGCAAGAAATCTCGAAAGCACTTAAGAACTTTTTAAAGCTTTCCTTCGTATTTCAATGCTAAAGTTCGGAATGGAATGACACCTTCGGAGTTTTGAAGTATTTACATTTCTATAGATCCTAAATTCTGGGACCATTCTCCGTGCGAACGACATCCACGGCCTTTCATTACGTTGAAAAGTCGTACGGTAAAAAAGACGTACGTCTGGGAATGGCTGGAAATGAGTCTTTGAAAAAAATCCTGATTTGAGTAGCCTTTCAGTGTTTCTTTATTAGCTTCTATTTTCTGCCGCCGTATGTGAATTAATTTTTGACGTTGAAAGTTAGTGGTTGGCATTTCTAACTTTATGATTCTTTGAAAGGTTTTCCTATGTATGTCAAAGAAATGTTAAAACACCTGAAAAATTTGCGGTTCTTTATATTTTACTCGGGTTCTCTGTGAATTTAATTGTTTGTTTGTCTATCCCTCAAAATGAGTCGGACGATGTTGTATCTGATTTTCACGTGGTTCAGTCGCGTGTAATTAAAATTGCCTTATTTTCCCTTTTATTGACTTCTATTTTATTTTATGTCTGTGAATATTTAAGTACATAAATGGACTATAACGAAAAAAAATGTTTTATTAGGAAGACTATCAGAATTTAATAAATTATCCATTTTTGCAATAGAATTTACACATTAATTGAGACGCAAACCGATCAATCGAAGACAAACACTTTCTCAAGCAACCCATCATGCAACAAACTCAGAGTATTTTCCGATAGCATTTACTGCCGAACGATTCACGTAAACAATAAAACTAAAACGAACTCTTACAGTTAAAGCATAAAATTCAATTTAGCTTGGCCACTGCTCAATTTTTCTAAGATTCTTTACAAACAAAAAGTGTCCTACAGCAAAAGTTGAAATGATAAGGTATAACTGGGGACACAAGTGCCGTTAACAGTCGGGTAAACAGCGGCTGCAAAAGTTTTTGCAAGACGAGATTTTGTAGAACGCCAATAAAAATAAAGTAGCTACCTTTTACGTATTAGCATTTTAATATTCAGATGGACAAGCTAAATATGTACGGTCCGCAAAATCTTCTGAACTCTCAAAATAAAACGGAAATAAAACGAAAATATTGTTTCTCGTGATGAAATCCGCGGCTCCAAGGAAATCATGGAAGTCGAATTTATTGAAATAATTTAAACTTTCCTGTGGAGTCCTGAAGGAAATTTTATGCTTAATCCCTGAATGTGAACGACAGTTAATCGCTTCGACGCATTCATTGAATTTTGATTTTCTTTCATTCACTTTGCGTCCAGCGCTCGGTGTGGTAACACGTCGCGTTCTGGTTTGCTATTGGCAATCGTCATCCTGAGAATGCCTCGTTGAGAGTCAACAGAAACACGTGTCGATTTCTTACAGGGTTTTTTAGGACTCTTGAAGAATAGTCAAGCGGAATAGGTTACTAAATATATCCACGTCTATTGTATTTCATTCAACGAATAATTTACTTTCTTGCATTGAAATCCATTTTTGCAGCTGATTGAGGCTTAGACCAAATCATTTTTCAATGTTAAAGTACTACCGAAAACGAGGGTACTAAACGGAACCCTATTGCTAAGCCCCCGCCGTCCGTCCGTCCCTCTGTCTGTCAGCGGGCTGTATCTCATGAATCAGAATAGTTGAAATTTTGTATTTCTATTGCCGCTATAACAATAAATAGTAAGTACCTAGTAATATTGGGTTTTCAAGGGCTACAAGGGTCTTCAGCGTTTTTTGCTAAATATTGTACGGAACCCTACGAAACTGGTACGGAACCTTTTGTGTGCGAGTCCGACTCACACTTAGCCGGTTTTATTTTTCAATACCTTTCATTAACCTTTGGTATGTCGGAACGTAGATCTCGTTGAGACACAATGGATTTTTAATTGTGTCTGTAATTACGACATATGACGGGTTAAACAAGGTTTTTCCAACAGCGAGCGCCACCCTATCAACGTCATTCGAGCGCCAAAAGGTAGTGTAACAGTGTATTTACACAGTGCTACTGAGTAACTAAATTAAACTACCTATTTGGGTTATAAATAATCGTGTCAACCACTTGATTTATTGCCCCAATAAAGGAGATAAGAAGCTTACAGAACATTACGTTAAAGTCAACGAATCAATCAGTTTGAACGTTAAGTGAAGCAGGAGGTAACAAGGCTAGTAGTAAATCCATACTTATTATAAAACAAAGTCCTCCGCCGCGTCTGTCTGTCGTCCTGTTCGCGATAAACTCAAAAACTACTGCACCGATTTTCATGCTGTTCTCACCAATGGATACAGTGGTTCTCGAGGAAGGTTTTAGTATATAATAACCGACATACACGCGGGCGAAGCCGCGGGCAAAGCGCTGCTAGTTGTACATAAGATACGATACGAGAGAGGCTTTTATAAAAAAGGGTAGCTATTTTTCAGGTTTGGGATAAATTAGTAACTAGAAAATACGTGAATAATTTCTGATAGGTTTCGAACTAGTTTCAACATACTCTGTTAGTTAGTTTTAACATCCAATCACATAGATAACGGCTCGTTAGGCGTAGTGAGTGTTTCGCCACGTACTAACGAATGGTTAATTCTCTTAACAAGGCGTTAAACGTAATCACTGCAATGGAACGTAAACCTTTTTGAACGTAAAACGTCCACATCAATTTTAACAGAACATTTCTTAATGGCTCATTAAGAATAGTTTGGTGTAATAAAGGGTCAGTTTAAATAATAGGTTAATGAATACATAATCATAACCTATATAGCCTTATACATGTTATGATTATGGTTCAATATATAGTATAGGTAGGTAAATATTAATAAACTAACAACTTCTTTCACACAAGGGTGGCGATGACAAATGTGGGAAGGTAATGATGCCTAGAATAATTAATGAGGAGAAAATCTGTGATAAATATGAAAATGGAAGCTTCTCAGTTATCGTTAGTTCTATATATATATATATATATATATAATAGGTCTTTACCTATGAAATTGCCGTTTTGTATGAAAAAATTTAAACGAATTTTTTTCATGAATTTTTTATTTGTATTATTCGAAGTAATCACCCATGCAATCAATGCATCTTTGCCATCGCAGTGGCAGTTTATTGATGCCCTTCTTAAAGAAATCAGCTGGACGGGAGGCAACAAATTCTTCAAAGGCATTTTGTACTGCCTCTCGGGTATTGAATTTTTTTCCCGCCAAGAAGTTATCCAAATTCTGGAAAAAGTAGTAGTCTGTAGGCGCAAGGTCTGGTGAGTAGGGCGGATGACGGAGAGCTTCCAACCCCAGTTCTTGCAACTTGGAGACCGTCTGCTGTGCAGTATGAGGTCGCGCGTTGTCGTGCAGGAGCAGCGGAGACGAGCGATTGACCAATGCTGGTTGGAGATGCGCCAGCTTCTCCATCATTGTGTTCAGTTCTTCACAGTACACATCTGCAGTAATGCTCACCCCGTTTGGTAAGAAGCTGTGATGAATCACACCGGCGCTAGACCACCAAACAGTGACCATCACTTTTCTAGGGGTAAGTTTTCGTTTAGGGCATTGTTTAGGTGCTGAACCAGGATCCAACCAACTTGCTGAGCGCTTGCGGTTATCAAACAGAATCCATTTTTCATCGCAGGTAACAATGCGGTTCAAAATTCCTTCATTTGTGTGTCTGTTGAGCAGTGCAAGTCACGTCTCGACGCGTACTTCGCGCTGGCGATAATTGAGTTCGTGGGGCACCCATTTGTCAAGCTTTTTTACCTTGCCAATTTGACGCAAATGGACCAATATTGTTTTGACGCTAACGTCGAAAGCTGCTGCTAATTCAGCCGTAGATTGTGTATCATCAGCTTCCACAATCGCCTTTAATTCGTCATTGTCGACCAAAGTCTTCGGACGACCGCGAGGTTCATTTTTCAGGTCAAAATTTCCAGAACGGAAGCGAGCAAACCAATAACAGGTGGTGCGTTGGTTTGTAGTGTTAGCTCCGTAAACGTCGTTGATGTTGCGTGCCGCTTGTGCCGCGTTGCTGCCACGACGGTACTCATATTCCATAATTACTCGAATTTTTAACGTATCCATGATGACGAAAAAGATTGAAATGCGATGAAAATGTAACACTAATCAATATAGAAATGACTACTTTTGGAAAAAAAAATCCATGTTTTTAAAATAAAATTAATTTGAAATTAGAATTCTTAGCCAAACAAAAATTATTTTGATTTGAAATGGCCAGTACTGCAGAACGGCAATTTCATAGGTAAAGACCTAATATTATGAATAAAAAGGCTGCTTTAAATAGTGGACTACGAATTTACGAATACTGAATTTGCAATTAATGAAACTGGAAAAGCCATTGTAAATCAAAACAAATTGTTTCATCCAAAAGATTTAATGTCATCCAAAATAAAATACGAGTAGCAAGGACAGATTATGGGTGGCCTGCACCGTCCATTTAAGCCATTGTAATAGCTGTGACCCAATTGGGGACGTCAGTAAACATGGACGTTCCATGAATGGCAAATATGCTACATTGACAATGGACCGTTGCTCTGTGTTAGCCATGAGAAAACAACGGAATACAAATTCTGGCAAAATTGACGGTTTACAGCAAATTTTAGAGAAGATGGAAACCAGCTGCTTACTGAATACATTACCGTATTGATTTAAGGAAATGGTGTTTTGAGTGTGAATGCCAATGCTTTTCAGTATAAACAGGTCACATTACCTACATAGGTTGTTTTCCGTACATTCTGTAGTAATTTTAACAATACAACACAATAACTGTCGTTATTTGGCTATTTGTTTAATGCTATATTAATGGAGTATAATAATAAATAAACAATATTTTTATTAGGTAATTATCATTATCATCTGCCTGGCCTTTTACCAACTATGTTACAGTCGAAACGAATGCAGCTGACATTATACATAATAGTAAAAATTCAGTATATGTATTATGTTTTTATTATAATATTCTGTGGTGTGCGTTAGTTCCGGGACATGTTGTATAAGGAGCTCTTGTACAGACGCCAGCAAATCCAGCTACCCGAAACTGTCAAACTTTCCCAATCAACCTTGAACCTAATACTTTAGCAATAAAGTTTAAAATCTACTAAAGAATTTTGACAGATTGTAGTAGCTTGATGTGCTGGCGACTGTACAAAAGTTTCATGCTTCTTGTTCTTCTTCAACCCAGGTTTAGGCATAGGTACAGGCAACTGAAGGAACATAGGTGGGTTTTAGTCAGTAAGAGTCTGACACGCCCTCCCGCTCCGCCCGGAGCGGAAGAAGTTATTTGATAAATGCCCAGGCAACAAAAAAAAAAAAAGGGCCGACGTCTGTCATGTTTCTTATGTAAACTTAAAATTATTCTTTTCAGTAATCACAGCAGATTTTCTTATCGATAGACATTTACAATCAGTTTTACTGAACAAAGACTTGATCAGGCTTTTAAAAAGCTGAGGATAATCTTTTCGCTAAAAGATATTTACATATTGAACATTAAAATATCGCTTTGGAATAACAAAAACAAAATAATACTTGACTTAACCTGAAGGGATTTGGTTAAGAATGATCCTTTTCGTTAAGGTAATGCTCTTATTGTTTCTCGAGACGTCCTTATATAACATTAATTCCACCAAAAACATTTCACGTAAAGTAGGTTGCCCCAATTGCTGGCCGCGACAGTCATGTACAGTAAAATTGCTGAGTGATCTTCATTTATTTACAGATTCTCTTTTAAATTCTAAAATCGTTCATCTTCTAAAATCATTATTTTAAGAAACGAATTCAAAAGCAAATATTTTATCAAAGTTCTCCGCGAATATAATTAAAATGCAAACACTAATAATATTAATAACTAAAATGTTATTTAAATTAATATCCCGTAGCGCAATAAAGTCTGGGTTGACGTGTGTTATTATTTCATTTTAACGTAAAATATTAAACTACTCTCTCGGGTAAAATAGCAGGATAGGAAAATGCTACCGTTATGATTATTTAGGTCAGAATAATTAAATATATTTTAATTAAATGACCAGGTAGAACGTTGGATAAAGCTAAATAATTATATTTTCGTAATGAAAAGGTCAAGTGATTATATTTGACTTTCGAGATTATGTTGTTATCAAAATCATAAAAAGCCATTATGTATAATCTGTGTAACAATATTCCTACAGGTATATCTATGTAAATGTAATCATCAATTATCAGAACCTTTCCTAATAACATGACTTTTGCCAATTGTTAGTCAGTTCGGAGTAAATGACCTAAATAGGTGTGAATACCTACTTGGGCACCGAAATTAAGAGTTTTTTTTAAGCATATCCCTTGTACGTTTTTTTCTGTTCCTTTCTTATTGTCTGTATATATTATGTTCATAAATGGGTTAAATAAATTAAAATAAAATAAACAAAATTAAATAAAAAGAATTGTATTTTTTTTAAATAAAAATGACAAAGTTTATGATATTATTATCAAACTTATGTTAGGATAATGTTTGGGATGTTTATAATGGTCGTTAAAAGGTTCCAGGTCGTATGTATGTATACCTACAGTGAAAACCTTTTATTATTTTTTATCAAATCTAGTCAACTTATCTGCAAAACCAAAGCCATTGGATCTCAACCTTTTATATCCGGATATCCCAAAATAATATCGTACACTCGACACCAAATGACGATCATTTTTTTTCATAAAAATTCAGGATTGGCGACCGCAGATACTTTAGCCATGATTCATGCTTCCTCATCACTCGAACTGACAATTTTTCTGTGTCTTATCCCCTCATAAATTGTGACCGCATATATTTATCTCTTCCACTATACTGCATAAAAGGATGCCATTTTTTTATTATTACGCACTGAATTATGATACAGCTGATGTTCTCTTAGGGATGATGGTCATATGATATGATGAGAGGGATAAAGAAAATGTAGGAATAGTGGCCATTTTGAGGGGTCATCGTAACTAACGTGTAAGTTACACGTTTTATTAACAGATCCATTTACTTTAACATAACCTAGATTTAACTATACTAAAGACAGGTTACTAAACTATGAAAATCGCTTTTACAGAGTTCATTCAAGTTGGTTTTAATATTGTAATTAAAATATTTATGTAGGAATGTAACGCTGATGAAAGCATGACTATAATAAATGAAAGAACTGAATGCTAAGGTGTAAGTAAGACAGATGACGTATGCTTGGGATGACGTGCAAGATATTAAAAAAGGTAGAATGACAGGTGCTTTTTGAATTAAGGAAAAAGACGGTACCTAAGCTTGTTTGTCCATCGCCACGTCAACGGGAGCGAGATGACGGCGCCAAAGTAGCGACAATACATTTACTATGGCCGCGTGTCCATTGCACCAAGCGCCGGAATTCCAGCCCCCGAGTTTTCAAGAAGTTCGACGTGACTACGGCGACTGTCGCACCGGCCGGCAGTATAAGACGTAATTTTTTAACCAAGATATATTTTAAAGGCTTCCACAAAAAGACGCGAAGAGACTTTAACAAAAAAAAATCTGAGTAAACTTCACGGCGAACAATGCGGCGGCGCACACTGGGACCCGTTCATACAACGTAACGCTCAAAACTCGAGTTTCAAAATGAGGGTATTTCAAAAAATGAACTATGTAATGGTTGACTTAAGAATGTATCACATAATTTCTACAAATACTGAATCAGTAACTGCTATCTGCTGTCCAGAGCATCAGCTCAAAGTTTACTTTATACCCCATCAGGAATTATCCGAGAACGTTCATGAGTTTGTAGTGAATATTAAAACATTTATTTCTACAAGTAACCGTCATATTTCATCGAAGTGCATTCATGGCTGCAACTAGGCAAGGTATGGTTATTCTAATATTGTTTTTAATGTATAGTATGGCTTTTTATGTACTGAATCAATAACTTTTTTTGTTTCCTTTTTGCGCAAAGTTCTATTGCTAATCTCTTCAGTTCATTACTAATCAACACCTCGTAGATATTGTAAAAAAATATTTCAAGAATAGAACTTTGTGAAAAAGGAAAAAAAAAATGTTTTGTGCGTTACGTTGTATGAACGGGTCCCAGTGTGTGGCGTCGTAATGAATAAACTCAAAAACTACTGAACCGATTTAAAAAAATCTTTCACCAGTTGAAAGCTATATTATCTTTATCACTGAGTAATATAGGGTATAGTTTATATAATGGAGGCAAGGCCGCTCGCGGAAGCTAGTTTATTTATAAGAATAAACCAGTTTGTGATATTTCTTTTAATTTTCTTCGGACCTCAGCCCTATACAATATCTAGAATGACATGAAATGTAGGAAATTTATGTCATTCTAGATATTGCCGCATTAAGTATGTCTCTAGGTATTTGATTTTGTCTTGAGAGGTTTCATTCTCTTTGTACAGTAAAAGATTGTTACAGATACCATAACGAGCATCTGAGCGATATATTCTTCACCAAAAATTTTGCGTGACCTATTCATTACATATTCAGGGTTGACCCAATACAACGCCTCATTACCTAATATATTCTATACCTTGTGTGAAACTCTTTGATCCAAAATATTTATTTACATTATCGATATTCTTCTTGTAGATATCTCTCACAGGAAATTGAATAACTGTCTCATTATTCTCTTTCGTTGAACTATTTCATCATTTCTATTATCTAAGAATTTCTTTCTTCGTGTTAATTTGATATGACGGAAATTCACATAATTACCTCCTGGGATATTTAATGCCAACAATATCAAATTACTCACAACAATAATGGGAAAATCAGGGAAAATTGAATCGTTAAGACTTCTTAAAATGTTTTGTTTTTCTTTTATCTTACTGCGAAACAAATTAACGATGAAAGCATTGCGTTGTTTTGATTTTAATTTTTTTTCCTTATTTTTTTCCCTCTTCTTCACTGTTTTACGGGCTGAATTAATTCGTTATATTCGATGTCACAAGTTAATATATTTACAGCATTAACCTAAATTCTTACTACTCGTGAAAAATGCGTGACAACCAACACAACCTATAAGCTAGGCCCGTGCAAGATCATGGCGGCATGGAGAGTGCGATTGTCGCAACCCAGCGCTGGGCACGCCACACGGCTGGAGAGGCGCCAAGGCATCCTCACCTTCCGCCTGACGCAGGACCTCACCGGACATGGCAGCTTCGGGAGGTACCAGTGTAGGATTAGCCGGGAGGAAACGCCCGGGTGTCACCACTGTGCGGATCGTCCGGAGGACACGGTGGAGCATACGGTGGAGGTGTGCCCTGCTTGGGCGGAGCACCGCCGTGTCCTGGTGGAGGCGATTGGCGGCAATGACCTCTCGCGTTCGGCCCTGGTCCAGGCCATGGTACGGAGCGAGAGGCATGGGAAGCCGTCACCTCCTTCTGCGAAGCAGTAATGCTCGCGAAGGAGGAGGCGGAACGCGTGAGGGAGAGGCAAAGTTTGCGCCCTCGCGCCCCTAACCGCCGCCGCTGGAGACACCCTGGGCGTCGGGAATCCCAAGTGGATTTCCGGCCACCCTAGGCACGGGCTTGCGGACGGCGAGCAATGGGTAGCTCGCCGTCCGATAAAGACCAGGCCCGGGTCGATGGCGCGTCGATTTCCACGCGCGCCTCAAAGATATGTCAGCACACTTGGCGGGGTCCGTTAGGACCGATTCCTGCCAGGGTTGCGGGAAAGTCCGAAAGGGATACCGGGACACTGGCAACAGGCAACTGAAGGAACACGGGTGGGTTTTAGTCAGTAAAAGTCCGACTTCTCCCGCTCTGGGCGGAGCGGAAGGGCTTCCGCTCCGCCCAGAGGAGAAGTCATTTGATGATTTCCCAACTAAAAAAAAAAAAAAGGCCCGTGCAAGATCAAAGTGATGCCACCGACGTGCAGTCTTCTGTACTAACCTCCATTTAGACGTGACACACTTTTATTTAAATACGAGGGTTTTGAAGGAAATTCCCTTTACATTGCTTCGTAGGTTCGAAAAATTGGTCTGTTTAACAACGAAGATATGGCAATGAACCTGGTTGAACTGTCAAAATGAAAAACATTGCAATTGATGGCCATTGTATGTTTGTTCCGCAATTGCCCCGCTGGCATACTTAGTTCCCAATCTCTCACACAGTAATTATAAATAACAAAGTCTTTTCAGAGTATTCTCCAGTCTTAAATTCTATTGTAGCCAAATTAAGTCATTCCCAGAGTCTGCTCTCATTTCACATTTTGTGACCTTTCCTTGTTGCCTACATTTTAAGCTTTTCTTTTTAAAAGCGTAATAAGGCATTCTTTTGTTAAACATTTGAGATTATAATTTTCTAAGCGTAGGGTCCCTTTGTTACGTTTAGAAATGGGTTTGCGGTTGGTATTATACCTAACTTGTTTAGACTTAACTGTGTATTTTTTTCTGTTATTATTTGGTTGAGTTATTCCGTTTCTCTCCAAAATTGAACATAATTTTTGTTTCAGGAAATATTCAAAACAACTTTGTTGCTTTGAGTTTTGACTTAATTATTTCCTCAAAGAGAAATAAAATTAATTATTCAAAAAGAAAATATTCGTCTCTTCCCGTTTCGTTCCTAATATGATTGGATCTAGATCCAATGGAAAGAGATTATTTACTTCTTTCCGGAGAGACCTTATCCTTGGCAAAGGAATAAATGAAATTATTTAAGCAATTTTTGAAACCTGTACCGTAAGAAATGAGTTATTCGGATTCAGCAACTATCGAGCACATTAAGTCCGTACAGAATCGTACATTTAAACGCGCCAAGGACACTATAAAGATTGCTTGGATCGTTACACGTGTCGGTGCGAGAGCCTCGCTACCTATAAATGCAGTTATCTCTACGAAGCACGTGTCACACCGAACGTATAATCCTCCTGCTGGCTCAGGTAGTAATGTTTTATACATATCCCATCTTGAACACACTAATCGAGATTTAGAAGACTGGAAACGGTCCTTTGATATTTTATTTAGGACAAAGTTTACTGCTACGTTGGACTAGTGGTCGCAAGTGAGACTGCTGAGCCTGGGGTCCAGAGTACGATCACTAGCTCGGGCGAAGTGCTATTGGATCTTTTTAAATCAGGTGTCTGAATTTGAGCCTGCCCGAGGGCAATCGGCTCGCCCCCATTACACCTAAACAGCCTTTCAGGGGAAAACAGGCACGATCTTAATTTATGTTATATAAGGACAATGTCTGATTTTTTTACCGACTTCTTAAAAAAGGAGGAGGTTCTCAATTCGTCTGTATGCTTCAGAGGTGGTCCCATATAAATTTTATTAAATTTGCTTGCGTAGTTTTTGGGTTAGCTTCAATATTATGTATTTTTCCCACTTAGTATATGTGGACGATGTTTTAAGTTACTCCGTCACTTTTGTTTACATAGTGGTATTGGTATTCGATTTGTGTGGGGTAGGTACCACAACTAAAAAGTGAAATTAAAAACTTAAAAAAAAACAACAAAGTTCCTAAAATAAAGTTATGACATTGATTGTCGCGGCGATTGCGATTTGAATTTGAATTTTTTAACTACGAAAATTGGCCTTCAGTTGCCCGATGTGTCTCACTTAACTTGGCATCGGTCTCCTAATTTATATTCTACGTGGACTCTTCTCAGAATTTTCGTTTGATAAAATCTTATCTAGTAAAAGTTACTTTTGGCATTGTGACCCAAGTAATGAGTCCTTTATTCGGTCAAAGAGAAAGAAAATAAAGATAGTGTCACCATGTCTGTAACTAATTCTCACAAGAAAGGTAATGAATGTGTTAACACTAATCATACGTAGAAGTCCTTTTTTTGTTAGATTACTGAACAAACCTCTCTATGGCACACGTAAAAGTGACACCTAATCGTTAATCGTAATTTGTTATTATTGGAGAGCTTAATTTATTATTGATAAGAATGGTCAACTTAAGTACATAATTATGTAGTATATGGCCATTACTATTTTATTTCATGCTTTGCCATGTTTTGGACCCATAGCATAAAAGTTCAATAGCCACCATTTATTATAACAATCGCTCCATTTCAACTCTCTATTTTATAATTTAAATTTGGAAATCACTTAAAATTTCCAGAATTTCCTAAGACATTTGCAAGTGGGTCCCATGCATAAACATTTTGATTTTATAAAAACTGAGCTCGTCTATCCTTTGAAACATTATCTTTTCCCTTACCTACATCATTGCCATCATTTATTATCTCAGCAAATCACAACTCGTTTTCCCACATCAAACAATTTATACATATTTATAGCACAACTGTACATTTCATCTCGGGGTTCCCAAAGGACATCTGCTATAGCCTGCACTTCTATAACGGGACGTCCAACAGAATCGCCTTGGCAGAATGCCATGCCGTAACAATATTATGCGGGATCACGTATCCAGATGGTTGCGATCCAAGAAAGTGTATTACTGAGATTTTTTCGAGTATTTCCTTTTAATGTTGCCGTTTCTTGCTTCGGAAAACTGTGATTACTTTTTGTAATGTGGTATTAGTTGTGTGTAGCTGTTGCTAGTAGTTGCTACAATGAAATCGTTTTTAGGAATTGAAAATACATTAACGGTCTGCTAAATAAAAACACTATACATCTTACTTTGTTAAAATACATTGATGTATGTATTATATTATATTATTTAGTTAATAATATTCGTTTAATAAAATGCTATTATGTTTTGTTACAGGTAAGACTCCAGAAGAAAAGAAAGAGCAACTCCTTGAATGGGTTTGACCCTTTTGAAACCACTGACCTATGAAAATGGGCACAAGTACAACTTTACATTTTCCTCCCAGATTTGACATGACGTCATACAGAAAAACAACACAATAGGAACAGAGGTTCATTCAACTGTAAATAAAAAAGAAATGTAAAAAGCCACGATTGCAGTACATATGCTTTAAAAGAACCCCTGCAAAGGACACTCAGAACACAGCCCTGGGCTACACGTCGTGTTTTTACGGATGATAGAGTAGTGGATGCGGCAGTTTGAATATGAAGTAGTGAATTATGGGAAAAGAAAAGGTATAAAGAAAAAGTTTGCAAAGATCGTGTCTTAGTAAAAATGCTGAGCGATGCAGTAGATATTTCTTTCGTAAAAACTATAGAAACCAATAACTATTCCCATATAGAGTTTAGTTCGATGTGTCGCAAGAAAAGAGATTTCAGGTAAGTCGTCCAGAAGTGGAACATACTAGGCGGAAAAAAAAAAGAGTTTGTGGGGCAAACGACAGGAAAGCAAGGCAATGAAAAGAAAGCGACATGAAAAAATTAATTTAGCTGCCATTTTGTTAATCTATTTAAAAAAAATGTGTAAGTAATTGACATTTTGACTAAAAGGTATTAAATTATTAAGGTATTATTTTGGTATTAAAGTATCATAAAATGGATCGGGTCCCCGATGGGTGACCCTATCCCTCAAGTGCTCTCAATCTCAAGTGCCTTATCCAAAACTTGCAAACGCATTGTCAAGGCACAGCTATTGGGCACGGCGTAACACTGCCTCTTTGAAAGAAAGTGCCGACAGAAAAAAAACTTTGAAAGTAAAGCCTGAAAACTCATGTAAAAGGCTCTCCGTTACGCCAATATTTCAAACTTTTACTTGACTTTACTTGTGTACTACCGTTGTTTTGTAAAAATCAGTTTCTAGAAATTCCTTTTGTTATTAGATATGAATATGTTTCATGTAGTTTTACGTGCAATTGTCGTATTTTACTTAGTTTCTGCTTGTTTGCCTGGGGGAAATGTGTGTGCGAGAGATATTGCAGTTTGCAATAAAATAGTTTGTAGGATTTTATAACTGTTATATTATTTGTGTAGTAGTATTTTCGTAAATTCTGGTTCTTTGTGATCATTATAAGTGTCAAAACGAAAATATTAACGTTTTATATACCTAACTATTAACGTTTAATCATGTATTTAAAAAGTTCACTTGGCTATATTGTTACCATATTTTTTATAAAATCCTTCGTTATGCGATGTTATTTTATTATTATTGTCATAGTCAAAAGCAATATGAGCTATCTTTTAATATCTAAGTCATTAATCCCAATATGTATTTTTATAAAATACTTCAACAAAAAATAAACTTTACAAAACCAATTTGCAAACCTTAATTACACCGTTTTCATTTTAAACTATTCAATTTTGTTAAAATAACCACATTAATTTTACTTTGTGTTAAGAATTTTAAAGTAACTTTAAAATAAATCGGTTAGAAGCAAAGGTCACTGTAATGTGGGTGTAAAGTAGATTCTACTTCGTAAAACTAATACATAAATGTACGTACATTCACCCCTTTTTGAGGAAAGTTCAACCACCTATCAAAAGATACATTGTAATGGTTTTAAGCAAGAAGTTCTGAGCGTGTCATTATCATAGATCTTTTTCCTTCCATCACAGTTTTTTTAAAGTGAAAACTTCTTAAGGCGCGTTGAGCACCTTTCGGTTGAACAAAACTCATGGAACTCGCGTCATCGTCACCGAACGCTTGTTGGGTGAACAAAAATCATGGAACTCGCGTCATCGTCGCCAAACGCAAAAAATGAATGAATTTTACGTAGGTAGTTGTCACTTCTATCGGCAGTCCCCAAAGACTGCCTTGCATGTTTTTTTCTAATAACTATAATTTATAATTACTACACAAAAAGATACACATTTCCAAAGTTTACATTATTAATTACATGGTGTAAGTACAATTAATTGTTAGGTGAATCGCTGCTCTCCTAGCAAGATCTCTGAGTAATTTGTATTTAGGAGAGACTCCCTATTTGAGAATCACAGTAATCATAAAACCATGATTACTGTGATGCTCAAATAGAGAGTCGAAACTGTCTATCTTAAATACAGATGAAGAAGCTCTGAGCGTGTCATTATCATAGATCTTTTTTCCTTCCATCACAGGTTTTTTTATGATACTCGAGCAGTTGCATAACAACATTTTTCACGAAGGAACATCCATCTGGCCACATTTAATAGTATTTGGAATTTCCATAAAAAAACATCAAATTATCCTAGAATCATAGACTAAAAGCAAAAGTATTTTTTTATTTAATCTTATGACTGACTGTACCTGAATGCTACAAGAACATCGCAGTCAGTTGCTAACACGTGGTAAAGCTCTCAGATTTACAAAATTGTCTCAAAATTAAGACTTATTCTTATCCCATATCCGCACGGACGAAAAAATATCGCGGCGGGATATTATCGCGCACTGGATTTTCGACTTTCAGTATTGAGCCGAGTGTTGAGAATAAAAAAGAGTGCATCCCAGTGCGTCAAAAAAAACACACTGTTAGATTTTCAACTCTCGGCGCTGGGCAAGAGAAATAAAATCGCCGCGAGAAAAATTACAGTGCGCACCTGGGCTTATCAATATCAACACCACCAGCCACTTAGATCGATCGATTTGCACTAACAGTTGAGATGACCTCTTCCTCCACAGAATCGAGAAGCATGTACCGTGACGTATCGTAGATCAAATTATAGGATCATGAGCTCGAATCTGTCTAGATCAAACGTGATGAACGATGCAGCTCATGAACTTAGGTTGGCAATTATGGACGCTATGGTTGCTTAGGTTGGCTACATTGCTTGGACTTTGATAGATTGAGGGAATCAATGTCAGTGTATCGAATTTGGTGCTTTCTGGGAATTGAGAACACACATACTGTTATTTTAGGAAATTATCTATGGTTCTCTCTATGCTCTCTAGGAGGAAGCGTGTGTAACAAAATAATAAAATTGGATTTTCAAGATCGGATTTTACAATCCGTTTTTATTTTCAACTGCATACTAAAATATCAACAGTGCTGTGTAGGTAGGTACTCGATTTTAAGATGATCGTAGGAACAGACAAAAAGATGTGATGAAACGGTGTAAAATAATAGCAAAATCGGATGTCAGCAATCCGCTGAGTGAGCTGTCAAATCAAATGGCTGAGCTGATACCTGACTCGAAAGTTTGAAGTTTTTAGAAGACTCACTTTCTGATAAACATAGTGGATGACAAAGATTTAAACCATAAATTCGCCCTAACACGTCAAAGGATGGTCGCGTATCTGTTTCTTTTCGACATCTCGACACACACAATATCACTGAGCCTTGACTTGAATGTCATGGAAACAATTATGATTGTGTAAGCTCGCTGTTCTCAGTATGGACACTAAGAACGACGCGGTCTTCTCGCGACTCAGTACGGTGAGGCTATATCTAACGATTTAAATCTTTGGTAGAAATTGTGACAGAAACCCGACCCCGCACAGAGGGCAAGCATGCTTAACCAAAGCGCAAGCCAATTACAATCTAAACATTAATAACACGTGGAGGTAGTTTCTCATAAGCCTTTAACTTTACCAGCTAATAAATGGTAAAAAATGCTAAAGTAGGTTAGTAACATTCATAATCGTAACACTGATGACATAATGTGTTTATGTGCATACCTGCCTATGTGTTTTTTATTTGCTGGCTATTTCTTTTATGGTCTAATAAAGGTGTTATTGCGGCTTAAAACCAGGCACATTTGCTTTATCTATATCGCCCATAAACACTTTTATAAGCCACACTTTTAATGGTAGGTGGTATATAGTTTTAATTTATTTATTCGCCTATTTACTAACACACCTTTCAATTAAAAATATGAATCCTACTTCATGTCAAAATCGTACCTAAACAAAATAAATAATATCGCATTAAATGTCACACAAACTCAAATTATATAATTCTTTATAATATAATATAATCATCTAAAAGTTTCTTATAACTTGAACCAAACCACATCTTTCTAGACCAAACCATACATTTTCTTTCATTCAATCTCCTTGGCTAAACAATATGGCGCTGAATTGAAACTCAGCTGCTGTGAAACGTGATCCAGAAAATCGAAAGATTGAACGTGTTTTATCGATATTATTTTATTGTTTGGATAGAGACTTACCTATCCTCTTTGATGGAGTATGGTTTTGAAATGTACTGAGAAAACTATACGAAAATAAGCTGGTTTTTGACCTGAATATTGAATATGCTGCTGGAAATTAATTTCAATACATTCTTACAATTTTGTTGTTATCGGTAATTTCATTCCACAAATTAAGCTATAAAAATGAAAGATAATTAATTATGTACATAATATACGGTCGAATTTCATTACCGTTATTATGTTCCCGTTGTGTAGGTATAATTTAGCTTTTATGTATCAGCTTTTAGGCAAAAACCGTTTATCAAAAAATTATTTTTAGAGGTCGTATATGGGAAAACCTGTGTATCGGCTAGGATTTCCCATCGACAAAAATTACAAACCTTTAAACATATTTTCAACCCCTATTCAACCTCTTAGCATTTTCAATAATATGCAACTCTTGTGCAAAATATCATGCTTCTAGATTCAACGGTTTTGTATGTGCGGAGTCTGTCGGTAAGGGAATTCATAGAAGAATATGGGATACTAATAATTACAGGAGTCCAAAACGCAACCCCCTTGAGGCACCTGTTTTACCGCCGACCAGGAATCGCCTAGTCATCGACAATTTTCTCGCTCAAAAAACGTACGATGTACTAATAAGTAGGTAAGTCCCGTGTCAGAAAAAGAGATACAAACTTATTAATAGTTAAAAGCTAGCTGGTCACACTGCTGACGAGAACTTCCTTTTATTGTCCGTCTCTTGAGCGAGAATAGTTGATAGCTAGTTGTTTCCTCGTCGGCGCGCGGCGGTGTGACAGGTGCCTTACCCAAAGCGTTCACGACTGGCGATAGTTAATTACGCCCGGCGCAGCCTGTGTGGTCAGTTCCTCTACCTTGCTGACAGGCTAATCTATTTACCTTGCCATGAGACACTTCTTGCATAATTTATGCTCAAATGAGGGTAGAAGAAGTAGATAGGTATGCAGTGTTACAGCCAAGCCATCATTATTCTGTACCAAAAGGGAATGATGGTATACTTTCTGTATGGCTCCTTTTCGCACTGGAACATGATGGCAATAACAGCTTCTATTCCGCTTTTAATATTCCTGGCAGGGAAAATCATTTATCATGTCATACAGTATTCTCGTATAGCTCGTAAAAAAAATGGTTCCAATTTGAAATATTCAAAACCTAAAAAAAAGGACGTATACCAGTATTTCTGCACAACGTGGCCTAAAACTAAAATACGTTATACTTATATACAATTCTAGCTGTCATTTTGACGGATGGTACAAGGTGTCCTACGAATGGCAAGCACCATGATGGATGCGTTCACAGTTCAAACAGCTTCTACAATGCTGATTCGGTGAAATAATTTTAGTGGGGGCATGTCGATTGTGACCTATGGATGATGGAACGTTCAATGTGCATGTGAAATGAAAGATTTTTCCTTTGTTTGGGTTTTGTTAATTCCTTTGTTTTTTGATCTGGAGCGACTTGAATACTTTCGAGATCAGGGTCCGCTTTGCATTATAACTTGATTTTACACGAATACGTAGCTGTCTTGGAATTTTATAAGGATTTTAAGTTGACAATATTTAGCTCATATTAATTATGTTTATGATACCGTATGTGACTATTAATATACCTACCTGGTATTAAATGGATGAATACATTATTGGTTCGCGGACTCCAGTGCTAGAATATAAATTACTCAATCAAAATATGCTATTGTGTGTAGTATAGGTGTCTACATGACAATAAAACCACGTACGAATTAATGTGAACCTTAAAGTCAAAATGTAATTATTAAAGGGCATTCATTTCTAAATTTTGCCTTAGTTCTTTGCAACAATCTAACAAATTAAATAAAAGAAGTCTTCACGCTCACGGCGAACAGGACAAGTGAAATGGAACACAGCACAATATGAGCTTTATGTGCTAAATTATGTATGAGTTGGCGCCCGCTATCTCATTTATTATTACGTAGTCGAGTTCATTTCAGGCCCAAAAGTTTTAGCCAGGTAAAAAATCTAGCTTTAGGTAAAATGGAATGTCCTAGATTCGTAAATTATGCTGGAAATGCGACAAGCTCTTTTTATAAAAGATACACAAAATACCTACCAATATCTGGTATGCGAAAAAACACGGATGCGCTAAGGTAGCCCGCGAAATTCAAATTTTCTTACGTTTTTTTTGCAATTTGCAGGTCAGTATCAGGTTGTATGTTGATGTAAATATGAGTTGCGGCCGTAACAAGTATGGATTTACAGAATTATAATCAG
Organism: Lithophane ornitopus; assembly: GCA_948473465.1. Taxonomy (NCBI): domain Eukaryota; kingdom Metazoa; phylum Arthropoda; class Insecta; order Lepidoptera; family Noctuidae; genus Lithophane; species Lithophane ornitopus. Next base: position 10,011,214 of record OX419632.1, on the reverse strand, counting down.
CAATACAGCTCCTTAAGTTCATATACCTAAGCGCCAAATGTCAAGATTTCATGAAATAGGTAGTCATTCAATGCACTTACATGAACTTAGAGAGTTGTGTTGGTGATTCTAATGTTTAAAATTCTGTAAAACCAAACAAATTGTTACGGCCGCAAATCATATTTATATCAACATACAACTTGATACTGACCTGCAAATTGAAAAAAATGTAAGAAAATTTGAATTTCCCGGGCCACCTTAGCGCATTCCCCTTAATAATACCCTGTTTACGAACATGTAATACCCATTATACGAACATTAATACCACTTCTACACATTCCAAATCAACGTTTACCAAGTATTTTTCAACATAGTTAACATAGGTATTTCAAAAAATGTCCGAACTACCTGCATGTTGCTACCACATTTTATCGCCGCTGGGCAAATCTAGCCGGGCAAAATATTTCATCAAATTTTCGCGGTAGGTACTCGACTACTCTTGCACGAATTTCAGTGAAGCTATTTAAACATGAGTATTTTAATTAACACAAATGAGGAATTAATGTATTGTTGCATCGCCATTGTTGTACCTACGGATTTTCGTTCAAACACCTGGATGCGTTTTGACATTGTTTTAATGTACTTTTATTTCATAATTATTAATTTATTGTAGTGGTGAATTTTTGTACAATTTCGGAAATGAATAACGATAATATTTTAGTAATCGAGTCTTGTTCTTTTCGCGTCAATGTCAAAAAAACAATCTGCCTAGCCTTTTCCCAATTATGTTGGGGTTGGCTTCCAATCTAAACGGATGCAGTTGAATACCATTACCACCACCACTTTACATGGAGCAGCTGCCTGTCTGACAGTGTCGATTTACATTAAATTGCTGTTATATTGTTTGTGTTTTATTGGAGGAGCTCGTGGCTAAGTAATAACAGCCGCACGGGTCGATCCATCAGGTTAATCCGTTGCTCCCGGTTGTCATTTGTAGATCTTTGACATTTGTTTCGGTTCGTCAGAAGCCCGAAAGTCTGACAACCAGTCTTACCAAGGGGTATCGTATTACCCAGTTACTGGGTTGTGGAGGTCAGATAGGCAGTCGTTCTACGCTGCATCCAGTTAGGCTGGAAGCCGACCCCAACATTGTTGTGAAAAGGCTAGGCAGATGATGATGATGATTGTTTGAGCCCAGGTAGATGGCCACGTAGATTGCGGCATCAGTGGCATTCTTTAGGTCATCAAGATCCAAGTGAATTCTTCTTCTCTTGTGCTTCTCGCATTCAAAAGGCACCACCAACTAGGGTTAACCTTTTACATGCGAGAAGCACAATACTCACTTGCTGGAGTGTCCTAAGTGCCGTTTCTACCACCACCGCTTACAGCAGTATCATTTTAATATATTTCACTGTAGGAAAGAGATGAAGCTCTATAAGACGTATAGCTCCATCCCTTTCCCCACGAAGTAAGATTAAAATAATACTGCTCTAAGCGGTTGTGGTAGGCCCCTTGTTCTCTTGCAGCTAAAGACAAAGATATTATGCTGAATGGATAATGATTCTTATGGATACGAGCCGTATTGAGTCAATGTAGGATCGAAAGTCTTTCATTTAACAATGTTTTCCTACAAGTGCAAACATTATCAGTTCACCGACAATTATCACCACTTTCTATGCTAATTGTCTCTACTAAATCATAAAATAATAACCGTATATTATACTAAGCTTAATATCAAAACGTAATCAACGACCAACGCATGAGTTACGGCTCCCTGCGAAAATTAGCCGAGGGCTTAACGGAAAACGAAGTTTTATCTGTAATTTGTAATTTGTTTAAAGGAAAATGGAACGAGCTTACTTAAATCCTTTCTATTGTTTTTAGGGAAAACAGTAATTAAGGAATAATTAGGAGCCCTGGTGGGCAAGGGAATTTGGAGACATTATACTATAATTTAAAAAAAAAAACCTATATCTATACATAATATAAATTAAAGTTGCTTTTCGTGTTTGTCGTGAGAACTTGTTCTCAACTTAAAATACTCAAACGATATCCAATGGCATACCGTTAATGCAAACTTAGAAGCAGAAATCGAGCAAGGGCACACTACAGAAGAGTAAACTTTACAATTGAAGCGCACCGTCGGCGTCGCGTCGACTTACGTTACGGGTCACCTGAAAGTACACTGTAAAGCAACCTGCGTGATTCACCAAAAGTAATCAGTCCTGCTGCCAATCCTGCACAGGTTCATGAATTGAGAACTTGTGACATGTTTTCAAACTAATTTAGCATTACTTAAGGCGATTCCTTCAATACAACCCGCAAAGTAAACAAAATATTCGGTTAGTCCCCCTATGCTCTAGTCCCGCTATGCTCGACTCGTAAAATACCTACTAAAAAGTTTCGCTATGCACGACATAACATTTGCGGGCAGTGATGAAGAAAACTGTTACAATGTAATATTTTATTAACATTAAGCACCACAGAACAATTAACTTGGCTGAATCTTGGAATGGCAGATTTAACAGATCTATTGGCAGAAACCCTAGCTTTCTATTAGGTGTAATATATGTTTCCATTTTTTTTTATACAGGTGATTTGACTCTGAGAACGGACTTTTTATTTACGCTCTTTTATATTTTACTAGTTTTCCTTTCATTTAGATTTGTAATATTAGTAAGATAGGATTTGTAACGAAGTATACAGACTTCGTTAAATCTTGTGGGTCCAGTATTGTCTTACTATTCATAAACATTTCTTAACTTCGAATTGCTCTGAAACTTTTTAGTAGGTATTTTTCGAGCCGAGCATAGCGGGACTAGAGCATAGGGGACTAACCGAAAATAATTACGTTTTCTCAACAAAAAAAAAAATGATTTTCGCGATGATTCTCAACTTAAGTAATGCTAAAGCAGAGCTTCAAAACTTCAAATTCTCAATTCAAAAACCTGGTTTTACTGACTGAGTTTTAAGCATGACAACAGTTATTTTTATTTAGCTCGTTCCAAGTCTACAAGAGTAGGTGGGTAAACAGACTTGTTTAATAATAAATCACATTTTTCACGTTCATTTCCTATTTACTTATACCTGTCAGAACCACTATCCTAAGAAAATTACAATTTCCGTTACCTTGGATCTTCTTTATTTATTTTCTTACTTTTAGTATCTACAGAAAAATAAAAGCTTTTCTCGGAAAACGTATTAAAAGCAAAAAGCTCTTTGGTGGGAAATGTTTACTTATGTTTGTCGTAGATGTTAAGATTAAGAGTGGTTAGTAGGTATTTGGGAAAATGCGTGCAAAGAAAATCGTCTGTTTTCTATGAGTCATTTTGTCCTAATGATTTTAGTAGAAAATGAGAGTTGTTTTGATAATCTTTATAAGTATAGCGTTATTGTAGAGAAAATAAAAAGAAAACAAGGAAAATACGTTTACTTGCGATAAAACATGACGCAAAGAAAAAACACAAAAAATATACAAGTTGGGGGAAAACATGCGTCCAGCCACGCAAAACGGCCATCGCTCAGCATAATGCTGTGACACTAGCGACACCGCTGGTTTTCAGGGACAGTAATACCTTTTTATTATTTGCCAAAACAAACCATTTTAAATGGGTTCTTTTTTTTTCGAAATCATAATTGCCAATTTTCAGATTCATAACTAAACAACTATTAATGTCTTTTAAACAAAGCTACATAATGATTAACTACACCTCATAACTTTGTGCAACGAACCCATCAGCAACACACGAGTTATGAGCGTCCTGTGGAAATTAATCGTGCAATTTGTGAAGTTCTAAACTAATTAGCTTAGTATGTTCTAGTGATAGGACACGTAGCAACCTCTTAGTTACAAGTTACTTATGTAAACACTACGTCACAGGGGTCTTTTGAAATAAATTAAATCTTGTATAAATTCCTATATAATAATAATTTTTTAAATGCGAAAGTAACTCGTAGCGTCAACGGCTGACAGATTTTGATGTTTGGCACATGTATAGACCAGGGTTAGAACATAGGATATTTTTAATCCCGGCAGTACGTTCCTGTGGTATAATTACCGATCTTCACACAGGGAAAGCCGCGGCAAAAGCTAGTATTAAAATGAAATAGTGTGGTTTTTTAAAATTGATGGCATTTTCGAATATGCCATCAATAAAGTCAGAAATACGAATGCCAGTGGTTATTAACATTTCTTGTTGAAATAGCCGATCCAATAAGGTTAAGGTCAGACGACTTTCGCGCCAAGTAAAATAATTATTTATTTAGTATCTGGTTACCTGGAAGCCGACCCTAACAGTTTTAGGAAAGTCTCAATAATTAAATGAAAATGACTTATTTCTAAGAAAAATATTCCCAGACTAAATACCCGAGAAAGTGATCAAATTCTCAATCACAAAATGCTGCTTTATTAAGTAAATAAGGGTCAATTTGTGTATCGTTCCATTTTATTTCTGCCAGTGAACAAATTAGCTTAGCTTTACGCAAAGTTTAGCAACTAATTAGCGCTGTGTGTACTGGTGATCATGATGTAGGAACACCATGTCGTGTTGAAATATCAACCGATATTTCTAAGATTCCCGAAAAAAATATATCAAAGTAGATTTTAATTAACTCTTTCTTTTAAGTCGAAATTAAATGCAAAATTGCTTCTTATTCAAGATAAATTAAAAATGTAATCTCGTAGTCGTGGGAGAAGCTAGTTCTTGTGTTTTTTTTTTAGAAAGATTAGATTTTGTAAATAATTTTATGAAAGGTAAATTTGTAATTTTGACGTTCGAAAAGTGCTGATTCTCAGCCTAGTTTGATTATAAGACTTTTGATTTTGATTTTTTTAAACAGTTTGGTTTATAGTATTTTGTAAATAATTTTATTAAAGATATTTTTTTATTAAAGGTATTTAATCTTATTACACGCAGACAAACAATCGACGACTCATGCTAATTAATCTTTTGTGCAAAGTTCAATTAAATCCGAATCAATGTGTGGAAACACGGCACAGCCATTTTCCGCATGACTGACAAATATTCAGAGTCACAACAAAAGGAAAAATACCCAACACTCATGTAAATGCGAAAAAACTCGTCAGAAAGGACAAACTTTGTAACATAACAAGTAGAAAAGAAATCTCACTCCAACTGAAATAGGCATCAATAAAATGAAACTCGATAAAAGAAAGTTACCAGTGACGGATACGGGACAGTCCCACTTCAAACACGTTTGGGGACACCGTACTCAAAGCCAACTTCTAAATGTATACAGTAAAGCTGTTTAAAACTAAGATGGCGGTTCGAACGACACTTTTAGTTTATTGGTACCAAAAGTACCTTAAAGTTTCCAAATCAATTACCGTTTGGTACTTATGATTTATGGATCGCAAGTTGCTGGTTACGTCTTTTGGAGTTGGTTGCTCTTAAACTTTGGGGATACGAAAAATACGCTTAAACGGTGGATTTTACACGTCATTTGTGACTTTAACGGGCTTAAGTCGTTAATTTGAAACCTACTGAAGATCTTATTTTAAAAGTTTTATACAGACTGTGATCATGAGCCTTTGTAAAATTATGTGAAAATATATTCCTGTTCTCCTTTAAGGTTTGGGACTTTCAAATTCGTGAAAAAACATAATCTGATATGGCCATTCCATGTTCCTAGCACGGTGGGCTATGCTGGCACCGATGCTGCGGCTGCTGAGACCCTCAAGCGGCGCAAATACTGTAACCTTATAGGCAACTACAGTTTTGAGCCGTTTGGGGTCGAAACGCTCGGTCATAGGGTGCGCGTCTACTTTTTAAGGAAATTTCTCACAGGCTGGTCGACACTTCACGTGAGGGCGGGCTGGCTTGATCTTTGGCCAAGTAATTTATGTAAGCATTGCCATTCAACGTGGCAATGCTGCCAGTCTTCTGGGCACGTTTCCGGATGTCAAAGTCAAAGTCAAATCATTTATTTCAAATAGGCACATAAAAGGCACTTTTGAACGTCAAAAACAGAGAAATAGAACTGATTCTAGTTGCCCCTTCCAAAAGGTAGTTTTCGTATGGAGAAGAATGGGCAAGAAACTCCACCGTTACTCTTTTAAAAATGTTTTACGACATTTTGTATACATGAATTATATAATTATATGTGAAGACGATGCACCTACTACTGGATTACTGTACCACAAAAGGTAAAAAGAATTATAAATGGAGCAGTGACAAGAAAATTAATTATGTGATAGATACATGGTGCTCACATATTTACAAACATTGTAAAAGTAAACGATATTACAATATTCCTAACATTGATTAACAAGTAATACTAATAGGTCAGTACTTGAGTCTAAGTAATCACAGAGTGTAAAAATCTATGACATACAAATATTAAATAATATACCACTAAATTAGCAACCAGTTTGATTTTGTCAGACTCTAATTTGTCCTGTGGAGCAAGACTAGCATGTTTCTTATCTTGGATATAATCCTCTAGTTTGTAATATGTCTAAGTAATCACAGAGTGTAAAAATCTATGACATACAAATATTAAATAATATACCACTAAATTAGCAACCAGTTTGATTTTGTCAGACTCTAATTTGTCCTGTGGAGCAAGACTAGCATGTTTCTTATCTTGGATATAATCCTCTAGTTTGTAATATGTATTAAAGCCTCTTTGGCAAGTTGGCATGTTACAGCTGCAGTGACATATAGTTAATAAAAAACATTGTGTCAGTGTGTGGTTTGTCAAGAGAAACCGTCAAGTTGTATTCTCTAATTCTTTTGTACCTACTCTGTTTACGACTTTCATAAATAATATATTATTTTCCATTTCAAGAGTCTTTCCATTGAAATGGGCACCTGCATTAATATGCTTGTTTACAAAGTGTTCTTTTAATATGAGTTTTAAATTTTCTTTCATTTAATTGCAATATATCACAAGGTATTTTGTTATAGCATTTAACGCAGTACCCCATAAAAGATGTTTGTACTTTAGCTTATCTGAAAAATGGTTGATCTAGTTTATCTTTATTTCTAGTATTAAAATTATGTCTATCCCTTATTTTATTAAAAAGATTTAAAAAAATTCTTGATGATGCGGACGAATACTTCGACGCCTAAAAGGGTCCTTTTGTTTTTATATGTATTAGTATACTTAGTTAGTTAGTACTTTTAGTTAATTTAGTATAATAAGTTTACCCAATGTATATAAATTTTATCATAATTATGAATAATAAAAAGAACACCGGTGGGCTACTATTTTTTGTATTTTTAAATGTTTTTATATATTTTTTTATTCTAATATTTAAAAATATAATCTATATGTATGTAAAATGAAATAAAAAAAAGAACAAATCTGATATCGTATCATAATGTGAAGTGATTCGATTGACTGTTGCTATTACCGCTAACCAATCACAGCACCTGAAATTGACAGCGTATTTACCAATCAGAGACTTCAGAAACCGGAGGCTACATTTGAGATATGTTTCCCATAAATCCTATTTCATATTTCCTCTTACCCAACATCATTCGAGATTGGTTCCTTAATGTTCCCGCAGGGTTTTATTACGAGATCTCTACTGAACACGCATCGTTTCGAATAGTACTATCAGCTCGTAATCGCCATTTTCGGAAATCGATTGATCGTAAACTGCTCTAAAGTATGTGATAGGTTTATGTAGGTACTCGAGGGTTGATAAGAAAATACGTATTATTGAAGCAAACTCAGAAGCTACCCAACTACTTAATGTGTATGGGAACAACTCGGAAAAATACTTTTTCGGACAAAACAAAATTTATAAAATAAAAAGCTGTTTACAATTGGAGAAGATATCGCTGAATTTACGTACACAACAAAGACTGTCGAATTGAGAACCTCTTACTTTTTGAAGTCGGTTAAAAATAGACCTTAATAGGTACGCTCCACGTTGCACTTACAACACTTAACATAAATAACATACTTTTATGTAGATACTAAAATAGATACATGTCTTGCGTCCTGAATGAACTATAAGTTATTCTAAATATTGGATAGGGTCCTGTTATTCAAAACCGAAACTTGTATCTATAGGAGCAACACATTATTATACTTTATGAGAAATATTGAAAAGATCCATCTTGAGCCGCCTTTACAAAATTCAGCAAAACATAATTTACTTCCATGAAAAGGATATTGGATAGTCATATAAAAGCTGTACGTTTATGAATACGAAAAAAACTACCATAACTCAATCAAAATGGTGTTAGTTTTTTCTGAAATCCATTTTATTGTAATTGTTAACATCGAGTAGTTTTGTTTTTTTGTTATTATAGCAATAAAATAAATTTAATTACTCTTTTTAAGTGTCATATGATTGACTATACTCCATTTGAAACAAGATTAGACATTGAAATAAGCCTTTTTTTACAGTCCGTTCAACCGATTTTGAATTCTATTGCGTTGGTGGCACGACAAATAGCAGCTGCAGTAGACAGTTGGTATTGTGTAAGTTTTTTTGCTTTTAATGCCATCCTTATTGCTGTGTAACAAGGTTTGTTTTTTTCTAATCTTATTTCAAATGGAGTATAGATGGTTCAATATTATTAATTTTTGTATTATAATTATATTCTTTAGTAATAATAATAATAATTCGGACTGCCTTGTTGGTCTAGTGGTCGCAAGCGCTACTGCTGAGCATGAGGTTCAATTCCCAGGTCGGGCAAGTGTTATTTGCTTTTTGCACCATGAATTTCTCAGTAGCAGCCCGGAGTCTGGATTCGTGCCCGGTCGATGGCAATAGGCTCGCCCCCATATTACATGGGACTTAAAAACATAACTGGCAAAATGTGGGTGTACTATACGTACACCCCTGCCCAACCCTTCAGGGAAAAAAGACGGTGATGTTATGTTATGTCGTTAGTAACAAAATAATATCTATTCGTCAGTTTCCGTACCCTTTCGATTTATTTCCCTTTATAGAAATCCCCTAACTTAATATTATAAACGCAAAAGTTTGTAAGTATGGATGGATGGATGTTTGTTACTCTTTCACGCAAAAACTACTAAACGGATTTGGATGAAATTTGGCACACATATAGTTTATAACCTGGATTAACACATAGAATACTTTTTATCCCGATATTCCCACGGGATCGTGCCGTACGCGTGTGAAACCGCGGGGCGCAGCTAGTAGGTAAATAATTATGTAGAATTAAGCAAGTCATACCTAAACAAACTCAAAAGAGAAATTGCTTTCTGAAATAAATTCAACAACAGCACTATTATTAACCAACAAGTTATTGGCAACACTAAAACAATTGTTTCAAGCCCTTGATTTGAAATAACTTTCATGAAAAATACTGCGTTTCACTTATGTTTTGAACATTTCATATTTCTCGACGTTCTGAACACTTGGCTGCGCTCGCGGGTGGACGGACTTAGGAGCCAAGCCGTTAATACTAGGAAGTCTTCTCTTTGATTTTGAAAACCATCTGTAAGTAATTTTGAATGTCGAAAAGGACCGAAATGTTAACTTTTGTGGCTAGTGTTACAGTATAAATACATGATAATGGACTAGAGGGTTCATTTATATAAAGCATGCCAAACGAATGATGGAAACAAATGATATAATAGAAAAGCCCAGATATCTATGTTCTGCTTTTATTCCATTGAAAACTTCCGAGAAGATAATTTGAAATACAATACAAAAAAATTCTTATTGCGTTCAAAAATGTAGGAAATATCTGCTATTTGCCAGAACTCGTTCGGAAACAATACAAAACAAATTGAAATCGAACAAGGAACTGTTTCGGGAACAATTATAAACATTATGATAGTGGTTTCATATTCATTAATATTTGAACGGAGCGATGATGGAGGTCGATTGAAGTGGGTTGAGTATGGGATTCTGATTGTTCTACCATAGTGTTTAATTGGCGTTATGAATAATTATGTTATGAATAAAGTTTATTTAGGAACTTGGTGTCAATTCAGGTAGGTTTATCATCTTCGATGCATTCATACAGATTACAAATTAACTCCGTTTATTTTTCTTTACTCATATCGACTTGAATTGTGTTCGCAATAAACGATTGAAAGGAATCCTATAACCTAATTTTTTTTTGCTCAGCGCCGTACAAGCTCATTCGTGGCTTTTATTTATTTATTTACTAAAACTTCTCGCACACAATAAGGTGCAAAGGCGTACTTAATGCCTTAACGACTTAATGACTTTCCCTTGTCTTTAAAGAAATAATTAATTATTATTACTTTGGAATTACAATTAAGTAGAATGGGCCCTTGCTTATTGGGTTCTGCCCTGAAGCCCAATAAAAATAAGATATATACCAATGGAAAGAGCTTTTCAAGGGGAACCTTTCCTACTAACATAACTTTTGCCAATTGTTAGTCAGTTCGGAGTAAATGACCTAAATAGGTGTGAATACTTTGGCATCGAAGTTAAGGATTTTCTTGGCCCAATAGCCATAAGATATACACCAATGGAAAGAGCTTTTCAAGGGGAACCTTTCCTACTAACACGACTTTTGCCAATTGTTAGTCAGTTCGGAGTTAATTACCTAAATAAGTGTGAATACTCGGGCATCGAAGTTAAGGAATATTCTTGGCCCAATAACCATAAGATATACTTCAATGGCTTTAACTTGTTGAGGGGAACCTTTTATACTATCATGACTATTGCCAATTGTTAGTCATTTCGGAGTTAATGGTATAAATAGGTGACTACTGGGGCACCGAAGTTAAAGAATTTTCTTGGCCTAATAGCCATAAGATATACACCAATGAAAAGAGCATTCCAAGGAGGCCCTTTGCTACTAACACGACTTTTGCTAATTGTCAGTCAGTTTGGCGTTAATGACCTAAATAAGTGTTACTACTGGGGCACCGAAGTTAAGGAATTTTCTTGACCCAATAGCCATAAGATATACACCAATGAAAAGAGCTTGTTGAAGAGAACCCTTACTTCTAACATAATGTTGCCAATTGTTAGTAAGTTCGGAGATAATGACCTAAATAGGTAATAAATTTCGCACCGAAGTTAAGGAATTCTTGGCGTCCAATATCCATAAGATATGATGAAGAGAGCTTTCCAGGGATAACCTTTGCAACGAACACGACTTTTGCCTATTATTAGTCAGTTCAGAGTTCTAAATAGATGATGAATTTCTATAATGCTTAATTACTCACATTTAGAACTCTGTAGCTCCTTTCGTACTAACAATCGAGAGAAAAGTCATATCACGAAATATTTCCTTTGAAGAGATCTTTCCTTTGGCATATATCTTAACTCTATTGGGAGATGCGGCAGGCTTAACGAAGGCTTAACGTTCTGTACGGCTGATCGACTCTTAAAAACATTGTTCCCAAAACGGCATCTAGGAGGCCAACGTTTTAAAATGTCCATTTATAGGTTTGCAAGATCATGTTTACGAGGCTCAAAGTTAATAAAAGTTATTTAATTGTCTAAATACCTGAATTTCACTAATGCTTAATTACTCACATTTAGAGCTCTGTAGCTCCTTTCGTACTAACAATCGAGAGAAGCGTGCTATCACAAAATATTAGCCTTGAAGAGATCTTCCCATTAGCATATATCTCAACTCTATTGGGGTAACCGTCAGGCTTAACGATCCGTCCGGTCGACCGACTCTTAAAAACATTGTTCCTAAGATGGCATCTATTGGAGACCAATGTTTTAAAATGTTCGCTTATAGGCTTCAAAGATGATGTTTGCAGGGCCCTGAACCATTAAAAGTTATGTAATTGACGAAATACCAGAATTCCAATAATATTTAATCACTCACATTTAAAGCTCTGTAGCTCCTTTCGTACTAACGATCAAGAGAAGTCTTCAGAATAAGAAATATTCTTCTTGATGAGATCTTTCCATTGGTATATATCTTATTTATTTATTGGGCTCGCTTCGCTATTGGGCTCCAGGGCAGAAACGCCCAATCTCCTTTAATACTTTGGAATTATAACTTATAATTTATTACTTTGGAATTACAACTGAATTTAATTAAGTCCACAAAAAAGTTATTTCCTACTAATACTAAACTAAACTTAATTCGCCTAACCATTTTGCGGAATCAATTCATATATTTTTCTTTTCTATGATTGAATAAACTCCTCAAACAAACAGAGTTCTCCGTTCTCCTTTCATTTCAGATTATCCGTACACCAAACAGCAAACAGCCATTTATAAAATCCGTACCTGCAAGTTCCAAACAAATCGAACCTGTCAGCTCCCATTACTCTATAGAAATTGGTTCGAACCGGACCGAATTTCAGACTTATAAACGAGGTGCCAATTGGGTGAACCGATCCCTTGCTAATGAGAAAAAAAAACGATGAAAATATAAATAGTTTTGCGCCGTTGAGAAAATTCTAGAACCGGGTTTTTTTTCTAATGAACAAGTTTTCGGGCCATTGGGCGAGAAAGGCTCGATTTTTATTGCTTCTCAGTTATGTATCGCTTTTGTAGTTTTATCGCTTGTTTTTTCTAACTGTTAAAAAGAAGGAAAACAAGCAGAGAGAAACTGTAATGGATAACGTTTGAAACGCTTTTACTCAGACTGTTTAGTTTCATAATTTCCGGGAAAGTGTACCAACCTAGATAGGTAAGCATCGTATAACGTTACATACAATTATTTTGTACTAGATGAAATACTTTCATCTAGTGCAAAATAATTGAGAATAATTGAGAAAAATGAAGAAAATTTTACGTTTGACTTGGACAGCGCGCTGGCATAAATGGCGGGGTATCTAAGGTAAAACATGTTTTCTAAGCAGTTCTTAGCTTTAAAAGTGTGACTGGAGCAACAGCCTCGCGTCTGCTGCATGTAAACATCAATTAGACTGATTATAAGTATTGTTTTTAAGGGATAGTGTTGCAATATTTTTTACATTATTTATGTATTTTTTAAATAAAGGAGTTATGCCCGCGACTTTGTGATTTAATCAGAATAAAAATACAGTCCACTACATTTTAAAATAATTATTCTGCATAAGTGCACATTATTATTCAATTACAAAACAAACCTGTTACATTTAAAATTGCTCTGTCAAGAATAAATAAAATAATACGAGCATTTTTCTACAGAACGTCCTTTCGCCCCATTGGGTATCCACTCCGAAGCAAGTGATAGGAAGTGTTTGCGCATCGATTTATTGCTTTCTAGGCGTGTTTCCATTATGCACAGTGTGCATAGAAGTGGAAAAATGTGAGGCAAGTTTAAACATAGACTAATACCATAACGTAAAGATGAAAAGTCACTTTGAGTGTTGCCATATTTTTAAAAGTAAAAACTTACATCGAAAAGTTCATAGAATATTCCCCTGGGTGATTTTACTTTGTAGGGAACATAAGTTTCTTATTTTATTTTGTCAAAACTTAGGTTTCACAATGTCTTAAAAATTCAGGTCCTGTCAATGTCTTAACGTTTACTACTGTATACTTTTAAGCTGTTGTTTAGTTTTAGATTCCAAACTTTACCCGCAAAGGTTATGAACCTCTAGATTTCGATGTTATGTCTCTTGTTTCTTCCCATGGGGGTAGGTAGAAAGCACAGAACGCCATCTGCTACGATCTTTACATACACATTTTGCTTCGTTTACGTCAACACTGGTCATCCACCGACGCCCGCGCTGGTTGCGAGTAAATAAAAATAGGAACTATTTTTCGCGGTAAAAAAAAACATCTTTGATAAAAGCAACCATTTTAAAATTGGTGTAGCAAAAACGAAAAATATATCCGTGAAATATATGAGAGACACACAAAAATACAGACACAACCTTCCGTATCCAAACCACATTTTAAAAGCCTTACGTAACAGGCTTTTATCCTCCAGCAATTCTATTGTTCGATTCATATGCGTACAAACAAACATAAATACGTGTATGTAGTATGGAGAGGAAACAAACACAATAACACGGTTTAAAAGCGTACGTAGCGTTGCCGTTGGGTGGAAAAATTTCAAAGATATGTACAATTTTACATAAAATCTCCATTTCCGGAACGGAGTCGTTTTTTCTGCAGCACAGGAATAAAAGAATTGACGTTTCATTTTGTATGAAAAATCTTATTTATTTTCTATAGAAAACGTTGGTTTTCTATAGAAACGAGACATACAATTACAATTACTATATTTATTTTAAATAAAGCAAATATTACCATATACTCCACCAGATTTAAAATCCACTCAAATCAACTGACAATGGATGTAAATCAATCCCAGTTACCTACCTTCACAATACTGAAAAGAAAGGCACTTACTAAATACAACCAGCATGAATGAACCCTAGTATCCGATCTGATGGAGCAGTGGCTTTGTACCTTGCAAGATCTGTAACCATCATCTACCTATTGCTGAATGTCCCAAGACAGATTGCTACAATGAACAAAATTAGTCGCAATGATTAAAGTACATTATGTACCGAAACACGACAGGTGAACTCTTAGAACAACCGCTTGGAAAGGCCCACACGGAAAGAGAAGGAGAGGCAGACCAGCTGAGCGTTGGCAAGACGAGATAGTAGAATTGATTGGAGAATCATGGCTTGAGAAAGCAAAAAAACAGGAAATAAAAACCGACCAAGTGCGAGTCTGACTCGCGTGCGAAGGGCGTACCATTATCTATAATACGGCAAAAAAATCATGTCTGTTGTATGGGAGCCCACTTAAATATATTTTTTTATTTTAATTTAATTATTTATTTTTAAAGTGAATATATATAACTAAATATTCTGTGAATATTTCAAGCTGTTGCAGTTATCAATATCGAGCTAAAACTAGCAAAAAATCACGTTTGTTCTGTTTTTCAGTATTTGTTGTTTTAGCGGCAACAGAAATACATCATCTGTGAAAATTTCAACTGTCTATCTATCACGGTTCATGAGGTATAGCCTGGTGACAGACGGACAGACAGACAGACAGCGGAGCCTTAGTAATAGGGGAGCCTATTACTATTACTACGTTTTACCCTTTGGGTACGGAATGGCAATTACTCGAGGGGTCCTTAATTAATTAATAAATTAATATTAAGTACTTTAATAACCGCTTTATTTTTTTGTAATTAAGGAATAATAAAGGCTTTTTTATTTTATTTTATTTATGTACCGAAATAACTCTCATTTGGAAATTCCAATAACTTGAAGCAACGAGTCTGCTACAAAATCTGGTTGAACTATAAAGTAGCGACATTTTTTTACGATGTCCAATAAAAAGTGATGGTTTCAGTAATACACCTCTGCTGCTTCGACTCAACACAATTGGATTTTTATCGTCCAATCAGAATACAGCAGTATGATACAAGTAGCAGGTAGCATTACTCATAAACGTTTATTGCAAATTGTGTTTTTGGTATATTTTTATGATCGAGTATCGTAACTTCTTAATAGTTCGTTTTAATGTTTTAATTTTTAGTTAAATTAAAAAAAATGGATCCTGTTTTTTTGTCCCACAGAACATGTTTGTACCGATTTTATTTAACTATATTTTCAACTAAAATACAATATACATTACGGTTTTTAAGCTTCACGAATACTTTAATTTGTCACTCAGATTTAATAGTTGTAATCTTATCAGCCCTTTGCCCTTACACCAATTTAATTTTCGTGCATGCATGCAAGACAAGTATGGAAGAAGAAGTTCTTCCATACTTGTCTTGTCTGTAGTCACCCAACATTTAAGAAAGAAAGTACTTTTATTTAGCACAGACTAAAAGGTGCACAATATACATCAGATAAAACAATAAAATAAAAAGTGTGAAGTGAGAAATTAGCAGGAAAGTGTGGCTCATGGCTGGGCCAAAAAGGCTTAGTTCAGCAAAACTGACAGATAACTATAAATGCCTGACTAGTTTTAAACTGGACCATATACGTGTTTACCGTCGACTTCAAAATAATCGTTGAATCGATCTATGTCTATTTTATTTATTTTATGCCTTCTTTCTTTTATTTAAGAAGAATGCAATCCGTTAATCGTCTAGGTATCAGGGGGCCTCCTCTACCACCACCACTTACAGCAGTATTATTTTAATCTTACTTCGTGGGGGAAAGAGATGGAGCTATAAGTCCTGTAGAACTTCATCGGAGGAGCTCGTGGCTAAGTAATAACAGCCGCACGGGTCTATCCATCAGGTTAAGCTACGCTTTCTGAGGTTGGTCCGTGGATGGGTGACCATCTTTAAATAGCGAGACTCCTCCGTGCCTCGGAAAGCACGTTAAGCCGTTGGTCCCGGCTGTCAAACGTGGATCTTTGACAGTCGTTACGGGTCGTCAGAAGCCCGAAAGTCTGACAACCAGTTTTCCCAAGGTATCGTATTACCCAGTTACTGGGTTGTGGAGGTCAGATAGGCAGTCGCTCCATGTAAAATACTGGTATTCAGCTGCATCCAGTTAGACTGGAAGTCGACCCCAACATAGTTGGGAAAATGCTAGGCAGATTGACTGCTGTAAGCGGAGGTGGTATAAATCTATAGGTATTCTTATAAATCCATATACATTCATACTCAACTCTTTTCTCACATTCCTCCGTATCAGTAAGTCAGATCATGTGACGTTAATTATGTTATGTCATGTTATAAATAGCAATTTTTATGTGGCTACAATATTATTCGTCAATACAAGGTGATTTATGTATAATAAATACTATTTGCCCCTTGATTTTTTCCTTGGTTGAATTTTACAAAAATTACGTAGGTATACAGGGAGACCTGGATGAGACTCGCACATACCACGAAGCAAAAGGGGGGGGGGGGGGTGCAGTGCAACAAAGCAGCCAATGATCATAATGATGAAGATGGTGATATAGAGACCGAGAATTATTACATTTTCTTAGCGATCACACCTAACAAAATAAAACCTTTTCTGGGTAAAATAAGTTTCTTTGCGATATTAAAAAAAATTATATTGAGATTTGATGTTCATAAAATGATAACCGTTTTGGAGAACAGCATCAAAGTGTGCTCAAAATGTTATGAAGCTCTCAATTCGAGTTGTTATTAAATTTAATATAGGTATCATATAACGTTTATTAAAGGACGTTTTCATATTTTTCAACAGAAATGCTCAGCGGTAACTTGTGTTTATAGTTCATTAGTTGATGAAAGTTTCTTCCGTCCAGTTGGATATAAGTTGTCTATAAAATTTCAAAATGGATGATACAACTTTCGTTGTAAAGAGATGTGAGAGTGTAAAGAAAGCCCTAGGGTTATCGTACCAGCATAAACTATCGCTAAAGCAGCGCAGTCGCTATTCGCCTTTTCCCAACTATGTTGGGGTCGGCTTGCAGTCTGACCAGATCCAGCTGAAAACCAGTATTTTACATGGAACGACTGCCTATCTGACCTCCCAACTAGGTAACACAATGCTCCTTGGTGAGACTGGTTGTCAGACTTTTGGGCTTCTGACTAGCCGTAACGACTGTCAAAGATGTCAGAATGACAGCCAAGACCAACGGAAAACGAGGGGTCGAGATATATAACGGATGGTCACACATCCACGATTCGACCGCGGCAGGCGTAGCTTAACCTTCGATCGACCCGTGTGTCTGTTACTATTTAGCCAGGAGCCCCTTTAAGTCGCTATATTATTTAGATAACGAATTGGTTAGTGAACAAACCACCAGTTTTAATATTTGTATAACCTACTACTACTGAACTATTTTCTGTCTGTGATCGTTAATGACGATAATTCGAGAAATATCTCCACATGGGTACCTACCTACTAAAAATATTTCGACTACGAATAAGCCCACCCCAGCTAAGTGTTACGAGTAAATCTATTACGATTCTGCGGCACAAATTGAAAATTATCACAATATTTGCAGATTTGTGTCACTATTAACACGCCGCCCAAGACCTTAATATACTTATAATATTATATTTTTTATAATTATATTTTTTTTATCTGTGGGGGCTTGTAATTAGCAACTTGGTTATTATTATTGTCATTAGGTATAAGGTTATTAGTCTGTAATACTTCCGAAAATAATAAAAATAAAAATAAAATATAATAAATCTTCCCACATACGTGAGAAAACTGATACAAAAATAGATTAACTCCATCTTTTATGACGAGGTAACATTTTTATCTTATATTCTGAAACAAAATGCGACAAAAGCTGTTATTATGTCAGTTCTGCGAAACGGCCCGAGATAAAGGTGAACAAGGAAATAGCACTTGAAATAAAATCTTTTTGTATTTGCGCAACGAGATATTCCTGTAAAGAGTGTCGATTAAAAACTACTAAAGGTTAACCTTTAGATGCTCTCGGTTCGAGTAATTCGATTAATAATCAATAATAAGATGTTTGTTTATTTAACTAAAAAAACGAAAATAAAACTGTTTAATTACCATTCTTAATTATTTGTTCATTTAGTTTTTGTCAAACGTTATTAATTTATTTCATTGTGTCTGGTATAATTAATACATCATAATATTAATAATAATATACAGCTAAAGGAGCTTCGTTCCAACGGAGTGTCCTGCGAAACCTTTCGACTATTTTTATTCTTGTTAAATTTAATCAGTTATTATATAAATAAACCTTCGCTCAGATTTACCTCCACCCTTTGCAACGTGCATTGGCGCTGGAGATCAAGCGTCGCCAGTTCCAACAGCTTTATTGACCGTAAACAGTGGAAAACACTTTTATTTACTGCACTTTTCCATATAATCTTCGCGAAAGTGGATTAATGAACTACAGGGGTAATGTATAGTATTTTGGTTTATATACACTTTAGTTATGTACATTATAATATTTAAAAGTTGTTTTTCCTCTGGTAGGTATATTTATCACTAAAAGCATGTAGGTAAAATGCACTCTCAGACTCCTATAAATTTTTTACACGATAATTATTGCTCTGTATGCAAAGCCAGAAGACGTCAGGCATAGTTTCGGAATAACACTAACTAAATTGAGATGTTATTCGCGGAAAAAACCAGATTTAAACCTCATCGAAAAACTTTTGCAGTCGTATTACAAATGGCTTGGTTTAAATCATTGAGCAAGGTTTTACAAAACCTGGCCTGATGATAAGACCCAACTGGGGCCGAAATATAGTTATTTAAAAAATTGACCACTTAGTACCGGACTTACGTTTAGATTTAGTGCCGGTTTAGTTTTCAGTTTTGTATTTTGAACAAGGTAACGTTCTTAATACAATATTATATCTATTACAATCTTATAGCTCGGGTTAAAAAATAAGATGAATGGAGTCTCATGGTCCAGGCTTGGGAATCGGATTAACTATAAAAAAACCTATTTTTAATATCAGTGATTTGTGTGACACAGAACACAAGCTATGTAGCTAGAGTGTGGCTGATAATTACATCATAATTTCCAATTTTAGTTCAAGCCGTAAAGTTAATATGAAACTTATTAGTATGGGCCGGCTACCAATTGTTAAGTGTTAGGTAATTATCAACAACTAACCAAGCTAATATTAACTAGCAAACCACACATACAGTTGATATAGAGTCACATATTTGTAACTAGCTGCGCCCCGCGGTTTCACCCGCGTAAGTCTCGATCCCGTGGGAATATCGAGATAAAAAGTACCCTATGTGTTAATCCAGGTTATAAACTATGTTTGCCAAATTTCATCCAAATCCATTCAGTAGTTTATTATCGGATCGCAATGAGGAATACCAAAGAACCTCAGTAGTCAGATAGGAAACGCCGACCTCATTTAACTTATTTTTAATACTTTTGAATACGACGTGTTAAAGTGATTCCGATAACCTATTTATAGAATAAACAATTTAATTTAATTTCAGAAGATAACAGTATACCAACTGCAGATGGCTATAAACGTTTATATTTGAACGGAAAGGCAAAAAAATGGAAATTCAACAGAACAAATGATTCCCGAAGGTGCAATCTAGCGGTTAATAGAAAACTAAATTATAATTCGGTTTCACAAAAGCCTGACCTAACATTTTAGAAACAATCTGAAGCCAATTAACAGCCACAATTTTTTTTTACCAACCGTGTAATGTAATGTAATGGCCCATTTATCTGACCAATACCTATTAGATTTTTGTGCATCTTTTTCAACAAGGTTCAATATAGAAATACTTCTGTTTGTTTACACCGGGTCACTATTAACGTAGTTTGCTATTCCCAAAAGTGTTTTTTGTACGAGAAAATGTATTTTTATCTGGAGAATGGCCTATAAATGTCTTTATTGACTGATGTGTGAAGAACACGAGGCTGTTGTGCAGGGAACACGCAAGGATGCCAACTGGCAGTAATTGAAATGTAAAAGGATGCCTTTGGGGATATCTTCACGTCTTTATGGGTAAAATATTTTTTTAGAAGAATCTTTTATTTTTCTTACACCTTTTTTTATATATAAACTCATTTTTCATAAAAAATATTTCATTCAACATTCCATTATTACGTAGAAATTAAATGAAACACTCTTTTCGTGCTAACACTTTTATTCATCACAACTGTTCTGTTTCACAATCAAATGATGACTGGCGTTTTACCATTTAAAATTATTTTAGCCTCCACCCAGATATAACGATAACATCATAACCGTTATTTCTAAGAGTTGCCAAAATAAAATAAAACATTCAGTTGCCATAATGAAAATATAAACAATATTAATCATTTGTACTTTGAGAGTGTTGTCACAGTGGTTATTGTTTTTTTTTTCTTTTTAATTATATCAAAGAAATCAACATTCGTAATAAAAATTCACGCACTGACAAACAACGCAGCTTAACCCGCTAGGTCTAGAAGCTTAAACAACGAATGCGAAAAATAAGGAAGGATTTTTGAAAAATAATTCCCTAAAGAGTTTGAATAGGGGATGAAACTTTGTAATGGAAGTTTGTCATATTCTCCATCGGCTGCACGAATTGTATTAAAATATTTCTATGGGACCTGTCCAACCTTAGTTATAGAATAAAACACAATAAAAAGGAAAAAGAACCCCACATAGATTCACAAATCCAATACTATATTATCCTTTCCCGGAAACGTTTTCATTCCAAGTCGAAAAATTTAGTATTTTCCAATATCGGCCCCGTTATCGTCTCGTAAATATTTATAGCGCACACACAACGCACACTGAGAAGATTAAATCTTTTGCATTTTATCTCATTGGATTTTTTCATTTCCCCGTTTGAGGTGCAAAATTGTAGACATTACTGAGTTTCTCCTCTTCGATGCCGGTTGAATTTAAGTCCCTTATTCCCGCTTTCATGGAACTTGGTTGCTTCTTACACTATCGATGGTAGGTACTTTGTAATGTGTAAGCTCATTGAGACTACAATGAGCTGTTTGTGTCAAAGAATAAAAATAGGAAAGGTCCTTAAAGAGCTTTTGAAAGACGAATGCTCCACAATAAATTGTTCTGTGTGGACTCAAATTTGAACATAGCAGTAAGTATACAAATGTTAAGTATTATGTTAGCTAAATGTTATGTATTTTAGAGTATAATATGATCTTCATAATTAAAAATGTTTTGATATTACCTATTATAAAATTGGTCTGTATAAGGAAAACGAAAGTAGTGTAGGGAACGCAAATGTTTTCGATTCGGCCATTCGCTTTTTTTTTGTTTACTGGTACAAATCATCAAGTAATGTCGTTATCAAAGAAATTTTTCAGGAACTTAAGGTGAAGTGGGACTAACAGGAGCGCGGGGGGGGGTATGACCCCGCCCGTGCGCAATTCTATTGCACTATGTTTACTAATATTTAATTTTAAAATTACGGAAACTTTGCGGTTTTTTTGTATCGAGGAAAGTTTTGTCAATCGTGTTTCGGGCCTCATACTTCATTAAAGACACTCTTCAAAACATCTGTTTTGGAACCATTTCACCTTAAAGAACATTCCCACATATTTCTAAATATCTCAAGTTTGAATTCCATCCCTAAACTAACTGATCCGATTCAAACTTTCGGAGCAGCATACATAATAAATACCTTTGAAATATTATAACTGTACCGTCGTCGCATCGTTGTCAAGGTGATATATTTACATATTTGAATTAGAAAGCGGGAACTAGGGAAAGTCGGCAACTCTGGATTCGTGTCCACGCGGGATATATACCACGTTGATTTGGCAGTGGGTTATAATATAGGGATATTAGATTTACTTTAGTGTTTGAGCGAAAAAAAACTTTTCTTGAAGGGATTCAAGAATAAACAACATACCTACGTTATATTCAAGACTTTATAGTTTAGAAGTATTTAAACACAAAATAATTGGTATGCAAAAATATTTAATAATAAAATTAATTTGGTTTTTTTTTCCGCTTTTTGTGGATTATAGTAGTGTTAATAAAAAGCCTATTATAAATTATCAGGTATTATAAACAATACCTAAACCATAAACGTACTTTACAAAATAAATGTTCGCACAGGTACCACGCCGACGTTTTCCACAATACTTCGGTTATTATTTTTGTTATGAATAAACAATAAATACAGGAAAGAAGTATCCATTATATTTAACGAGCCGTGTTTGTTCCTTCCGCATGGGAAACCACGATTTCCTCCAATAAATAAATAATGAGTATGAACGAAACATTTACCGAATACCGTACCGTACATTTCCGATTCTTCACCATGTATTTTATTTTAATACTTAACATTGCATTTTAAATATATTATGCTTAACAAAATATCTTTAACCATTTATAGGGTAGAAACGGTAGTTCACTAAGGTTGATTTTATCAATAGATAATAAATACAAATTTCGTTTCTGACTTTTATAGGGTTAACAAACAAACACGAGAACTTTTCTAGACCATAATATGGCCAGAGTTCTACATTGGCTAATCAGGATTATGCCGAACAGAGATGTCAGCACACCTGACGGGGTCCGTTAGGACCGATGCCTGCCAGGGTTGCGGAATAGTCCGAAAGGGATACCGGGACCCTGGCAACAGGCAACCGAAGGAACACGGGTGGGTTTTAGTCAGTAAAAGTCTGACACGCCCTTCCGCTCCGCCCAGAGCGGGAGAAGTCATATGATGATTTCCCACCCAAAAAAAAAAGAAGGATTATGCCGAACAAAATATAGTTTTAAATTGTTTGTGTAATAATAACTTTAACAAAAAACATTATCCTCTTGATATCTTCAGCACAGTCGCGTAAAAATAAGTGTTGTAGTTGCGCGTCAAAATGCTAAGTTTATTTAAAGATTTTAACCAAGATATAATTGGGTCATAAGCGTTGCTTAAAGTTTATGAGTAATGAATTGATTAGCGACTGTTTACACCGGTAGCACACCTCCGCAGCTCCGCCGCGAAATCATAGCAGCGAAACCGGCGGCGGCGTAGTTCAATTGTACTGACTCGCGTCATGTTCCACTAATCAAATCCGATTTGAGTAATGGAACATGAGGCGAGTCAGTACAATTATTGAACTACTGCATTTACTTAATCATACATTTTTGACGTTTGAACGTCACTGAACTTTAAGCAAAGTTTATTAAAAGCCCCTACATCTGCATAATATTGTATTGACATATACCAACCCGGGCCTGCATTGTAGCTTACAGCACACTCCCTCTCGAAGAGAGGATGCCTGTGTCCCAGCAGTGGGCACATTTTAGTCTAATTATATGTGTGTGTGTGTGTGTTTTGGTTGATAAAGGGCATTTTAAGGCTGGAATCTCCTCTTTTACGGAGCAAAACTGTGCACTCCAAAATTTTACAAAAACGGATATTTCAACAATAAGTGCATTTATAAAAATGGGAGTCGTTATTTTTGTATTCGCAACCGTGAGTGCTCCGGGCATTCATATGTACTGTGATTACTACCATCTGGCGGGTAGCGTCAAATTAAAAAAGCTTTTATAAAATACTAGCTGTTACCCGCGACTTCCTCCGCAATTCAGGATGAAAAGTAGCCTGTGTCCTTCTCCAGGTCATGGTCTACTCATGTGCCAAATTTCATCCATGTCCGTTAAGCCGTTTAAGCATGAAAGCGTAATAAACAAACAAACTCACTTTCGCATTTTTACCCGACACAAAAAGGAGGGTTATGATTGTGACCGGTATGCTATGTATGTTCATCTGTTCCCTCATAACTTCTAAACTACTCATTATAATTTGACAAATGAGGTATCGTTAGAAGCGTCTTGATCGTTCGCTGGTTAAAGGCCATGTCACGACAAATTATAGAAAAAAAAAAAAAACAGTGACTATAATTTCGTTCAAACACGTTCAAAAATAGTGGTAGGAAGTGCGATTTAATTTTTGAAGGAAACATTTTCTTACTTATTGGGTTACTATTACGAAAATGTAGGTAATGTAGATTTCACACCAAATATAAAAAAAAAACAAAACACAAAAGGTAAAAAAATAAAAATTGGTGATTTCATACCAATTGACGCAAATGACAGAAATTCTGTCACCAGCACTTCTAGCATGACCACTGTAGAAACGGAAGAATAGACAAAATGACAGATAAACAATCACTATCTGTCATTTTGTCTATCCTTCCGTCGACAATACCCGTGTCTACGGTGGTCATGTACATTAGTCAATAACCACACGAAAAAGAAAGAATACCAAGTGACGCAAAATGTATTTGCCCAACAGTGTGCATAAGATAATAAACAAGTTGTCGAACACTAATTCACTCATAACCAATTTTATTTAGCATATGGAACTACTTTCACTTAAGCAAATAAACTTCAGTGGCTGCATAGATATTGAAGAGAGACTACAAAATGATAATCTAACGAGCCACTCCCCTAATTTGCATACTGATGATGATGGATTAACTAAGCGCTTCAGTGGAAAGGTCAAGGTTAATATGAGGCTCGATAGCGAAGAGCGACTTATCGTTTAAGAGAGGGCTTTATCGTTTCAGAGAGAGAGAGTGCTTTATCGTTTCAAGCGTTTTGAACTTGAATTGTGACGTAGTTCTATAAAGTAAGGTTTTTTTTTTCTTTTCATAGCTGGTGGCTCTATATTGGAATTAAGTTATTACAAAATAAAATATTATTACGAAGAAAAATACTGCAATTCTTGAGGCAAGAATTAATGGCTCCGTAGAGCGGTAAGGAACATGTAGTTTTCTGTATAAATATTGAAGATGAATAAATTGTCCACGTTTCTAATTATGGTGTTTTTGTCAGCAAAACGGCGAGTAGATGTCACACTTGAGATTTGCAGAGATGACATCATACTGGCTGTATGACTTGTAGCAGACACTGGACGGCCTAGTTGATTCTTCTGTACGCATTCGTCTCCTGATGAACTAGGACAAAACCCATGTTATGTTCAACAAACACGTCACTTCGGAGCCGATTGCGGAAAAACTCTTCAGTTTGGTAAAAACAACTTTGAGAGGGTTAGCAGGAGAATTCAGCTGGAATGGACAGCGTTTGGGAAGTTTCGTTGAGTCTTCTCGTCGCATATTCCACAGAGCTTAATGACGAAGGTCTTCAATCAGTGCATCTTGCCTGTTATGACTTACGGAGCCGAAACGTGTACACCCATGGTACGGCTGGTCCATCAATTCCAGGTCGCTCAGCGAGCTATGGAACTAAGGGATCGAATCAAGGTGATCCGTTAGAGAACCAACGTTGTCGACATAGCTCACAGAAAAAGCAAGCTGAAGTGGCAATTAGACGTGTTCCTGAGTGGAGACCGCGAATCGGCGAAAATTGGTAGGACGCCCTCAGGCTAGGTGGAGCGACGATTTTCGCAGGGTGACCAGATGGATGCGGTTGCCGAGAATCGAGCTGAATGGCGTGCAATTGGAGAAGCAACTGTCCAGCAGTGACTATAGACTGATGAGATGATGTCAGGAAAAAAATTGTTGGTATTCTAGATGCAAGACTCCAATTTTATGTGTACCCGAAGTTTGTTAAAGCTTCTTAGTTTTGAATATGATTTCCTCCGTATGTAGCGTTAAGAGTTAAATACCACTGAGCGTTAACATTTCATCTAGTATTTTTCATCATCATAGAATCCTATATTACCACCAACTTACATTAATTTCCTTACCAATCAGATTTCAATTTGTAACTACAGATGCTCCACCAACTAGAAAAGCGTTCAGCACATTCATCATCCCTAATCACAGCATTACACAAATCGGATATGCATTACGGGTGCAGTCGTCTGAAATCGCGTCAGCCTGCTCTCGGATATTGCGACACTTCCGTTCGATTACACGCTAACCACGTTCAACCTGTCCTTATACAAGTTCATACGTCATAATCATATTAGAAGAAAAAGGAAAAAAAATATTTGAAGGAAGGTAAAGAAGGATGGTTAAGATTGAAAATAGATTTTTGTAGATTTGTACCTACGTACTTAGATTGTTACAAGGATATTTTGGGCGCTGGGTGACTTTGACATGTGTGTTAGTGAAACTGTGTCACAGAAATTGTATCGACAAAATAAGGTGGCGAAGTTAGTTCCGATTCTGTCCACGCGGCACAATATTATAACATTGTAGCGTTGTGTACAGTTACACATGGGGTGTACCCATGTGTAACCTGTAGCGACAATTACTATATTATACTTTAATACTCTTTGTGTAGCAACCTTAACCTTTAAAGAAGAAGGTGGGACTGATTTTTATTCGCCTTTTATTTATGATTGGTGGCAGTAGATCGACCCACTCTGAATCCGTGCTGAGGGTCATCCAGGCGCATTTTAATTTGAGAGATTATGTGGCTGACCAAGAAATGGCCCACAGTGTCATTTATGCTGGACACACCCCCATATAAAGGCCTGCTACTCTCTACTTGAATGGGGAGAGAAAGCCCAAAACAGATAGGGGCCAGAAGATTTCTGAGGAGTATCACTGGTGAAGACTTTTGAGTTCAATTACCATATCGATACTATCGATATGTTATCAGACAAAGCAATCATTACCTTTTGCACTCTTTTTGGGAGATTCCCCAGCTGCCCTCCTCCAACCACTAAGACTGTGGTAATGCACTTTCAAACGACGGAGGTGTTTGACTGTCGAGAGATAGTCAATCATAGTCCCACAGGACTGGAAAGTAATGGTCGCTGTGCCGAAGGAACGAGAGTTCAAGAGGGTAGATAACAAGTGCTACGGTACTGAGAGCGTATCAGGGTGGTCAGCGAAACAACATTGCGGAGATTATTTATTTAAGTACATAAAACACCGTCAATGACTCTCTCCAAAGAGCAACTAGCAAAGATTCTACTTCGCAGAGCAACCCCGGTGAGGAGTACGACAATAATAGACAATAAAATTAAACATCATAATAGAATTTTCACTGCACCTGGACTGGTATTCAGCTGCATCCGGTTGGCCTGGAAGCCGACCCCAACATAGTTGGGAAAAGGCTAGGCAGATTGATTGATTGAATAGACTTTTCCTTGTGGTGCACACATTTTCAAGTCGAGTTGCAACCCTCCCTCTTTAAGACTCTTTGTTTGGCCTACACCACGTCTACAGCTTCACTCATGTATTTCCGATTATTGTAGCACTATTATTTCAAGATAGATCATGACCAGAAACCGGACGATTCCCCTGCTGAGGGCCCTCGCTGTGTGGGAGGTCCTAAGGCATAGATGGAGGGGTTGCGTCAGAAGTGGTGGACCCTTGCAACCATCCTTATAATACTGATAGCTGCCCACACCTGTGACACTATCACATCTCTCCTAGGTCAGGGAGACAACCAGGTCAACGTCCTGAGAATAGTCTCAAAGGATTATCTATCGGTGCGAGGTCTCTTATCTGAAGAGTATACCCAACAGATTTTCGGTTGCATTTTGACGGTTGTCAACGAAAATATTACTGGTTTAATTTAATTATTTTTATAAAGAACAGGTAGCCAAAATCCATTAAAAGATTGATAGAGGCTAGACTCATGCATAATTACTAAAAAAGATACGGTAAGGTCGAATAAAGTCTGGTCCCTGTAGATCATACAAGTAAACCACCACACCACACACCACATTCTAATATGAAAATGGATTAAGAAAAGTAACCAGTAATCGAATAATTAATTACAGAAACCAAATACGAGAACAAGTCAAACACAACGGTACTTAATACGGCAACAAATGAGGCGAAACAGTTTAGCAATTAATTCCAGCGTTATCCCGAATCATCAGTGGTGCATCGACAATTCGATTAACCAAATGTATCCAGCAGTTCGATGTTCGAACGTATGAAAAGACAGAAGTGGTGGCACTGTAATTGGACATTATTTCCAAGTACTGAAGCCCGAAACGAATGGAATTGTAGGGAACAGTTACTGTTTGTTGAATTTTATGATTGAAAAGGTTTTTTATGACTGTTGGATGTGGGTGGTCATAATGCTCGTTGTGTAATTTATCTTTTTCGCTATCTAAAGAGAGTATTCCACTTTATTTTATGGGGTGTGTATTAGCTTCTACGGTATGTTTTCAACTGTAGTAAACGGGAATCCCCCTCTTGTCATAATTTTTTTAGACATAATATTGTTTGCCTTAACGTTTTCCCATAACTTTTAGTAGCATAATAATACTGTGGCATAATAATATCTTGTCATAATGCTAAGGTTAGCATAATTGTCATTTGGTCTAATTTGTTTTAGCATAATTTGGAGTTGCATAATTTTTTAAGGCATAATATTTATTCGTATTATTTTGGGAATTACTCTATTGGATTAGGTTAAGGTGCGGCGGTTGGGCCACCCCTGAGCCGCTGAGCCGCGAACATGTTTTTTTTTTAACCGACTTCCAAAAGAAGGACGTTATCAATTCGTAGGTTTTTTTATGTTTGTTCGGGCATACGTCATATATTAACGGATTTGCAAAATTCAATTTTTTATTATAACTCGTGCTGTTAGTCGGGAAGGCACCATTTGGTGAAATGGAACTGATTATGAAGACGACAGATTGCCACCGGAACTACTCATTAATAAGTATTTCACGTGTTGCGATTCGATTACTTTAGTATGGTTGCCAAGCAATTTATGCTCGTTACAATCATATGGACATCGTGAAGTGGAGCTGATGGTGAAGTACTGGGACAACTCCTCAACGATTAACGTCCCTGCATCGGAAAAAGCAATATTTTGTAAAGGTGGTGAGCAGTTGACATAGGCTATTGTAACTTAGATAAATTACAAACTGACCCACTAAAAAGCGAGAAATAGAACTACCTACATAGTGTAAAATAACTTAAATTTCGAAAGTCGGAGGCCAAAACCAAAAATACAAAACCACAGGAGCGAGTTATATTTGGTTTTTTTTTTTATTCCAAAGAACATTACCTATGTGTAAATATCATTATGCGTTTATAACATTATGATTTAAAAAATTATGTTACATTATTATTATGCCAACAGTATTTATGGTAATTAACATTATAGCAAAACAGTTATGCCTAATAATATTATGCTGAATTTCGTTATGCCAATGTAAATTATGACAATCTATTTTATGCTTAACATTAGAAACCGTAGTAAACTTACTTCCTTCATCGCCGGCACCAACTTTCACCTTCTCTAAATAATATTCCAGAACTAAATAACTTAAAGTTACGTAAACCAATAAATACAAAGTTTATAATTGATCTGGTTATTGGTTAGCTTGGTATTTCTAGTGCTTCAGTGTAGAATACAGAAGTAGTAGCACTGCAATGAAAGTGAGTTTGTTTGTTGTTACGCTTTCACGCTAAAGCGTTTGAAGGGATTTATAATTATGAAATTTGGCACATGGGTACAGACCATAGGACATACATAGAATACTTTTATCCCGATATTCCCACGGGATCGAGACTTACGCGGGGCGCAGCTAGTAATTATATATGCTCCCATGACAGATAGTTGTTTCTCTTTCTGATACAAAGCGGTTTAGCGGTTTTTTATTGTTCTTGATCAGCCATACCAGTTAGCATATAATATTCTTAACATGGTTTACTACTTACGCTTCTAGTATCTTTTAAAATTCTTACTTGTATTGTTATTTATTTATGCGATATAACAGAAAACGTATATGCTATTTCTGCCTTGGTGTACAAGTAAATACGACTCGATGCGATGGCAGAATTTTCATTATAAAGCCACTGTCAATATAGCGCGCAGGATATTGCGTAGACGGTGAAAACTTTGCGAGAACGCAAACGAATCACTATCGTTGACGGTTTCATTTCTTTGTGAGTAAACACTAGTGATGGCAGTATTCGCTTAAAAAGTTAGACTGAAGCCACACAGCTAGGAACATCGGTTGGTGCACGCGCTGTTTCCCTAAGTAAAGCATACATACGAACGTGAACCTTATTATCATGCATATACTGTTCATGCACGCGAATGCGAGCTAGATTTTTTTATAAAATATTAATGGTATACGAATAAAGTTCACATTCGTATGTGACGCTTACTTTACTTAGCAAAGTACGAAGCGTTAGTATGACCATTGCAAAAGAAACTATACATGTTATGGACCAAGTAATAAATAGGGGCATTTTTCATAATGCCCGCGCATTATGAATTACAAGCTACTTAGGGCGAAATAATTAATTATAATTTGAACTTCTATAATTATCGCACTGCCTCGTCATTATAAATATTGTCGTGTGGTCTTTGGGCAATCTAATAAAACACAGGTATTTAATTGTGGTAAAGTCATCATAGGTCAGCAGAGTGTCTATGTTTGGAAAGATTTTATTTGATTTTAAATATTGATTCTACGTTTTAAATCAAAATAATAGTATTAAAACCTGGTTTTAATCTTGCTGCCCCATAGGTGACTAGCATAATAAAAAATGTCCGGTCGATTTGATTATTTCAATAGTTATTATCATACTGCCCTTTCATATTGGGCATTTTTCAAACTGCCCGGGGATTTTTTATAATGCCCTAATAATCACTTGGTCCATAACATACATACAAGCTTATGTTAGTTCGCTAGGAGCGTGTCACTTCACGTAGCATAACAGTATACGAAACACGAAGCTAGCTGTATGGTTTCGATCTTAGATGTTTTCGTTACGAATTATTAAATACAACGCCCGAAATTCTGACGAACAGTCTTACCAAGGGGTATCGTATTACTCAGTGAAAGGGTTGTGGAGTTCATATAGGCAGTCGCTCCATGTAAAATACTGGTATTCAGCTGCATCCGGTTAGACTGGAAGCCGACCCCAACATACTTGGGAAAAGGCTAGGCAGATGATGACAGCTACGCAAAATAAATGAGATTTATTTTTGAAAAAGCGTTGATCCGTCATACAATAGACAATAATGTGTTAGTCAAACTACAAAAGTTTCCTAGAAAGTGTACCTAGTAACTTCAAATTTTGATGGGAAATTTCTATACACAAGCTTCGGAACCACTTTCAGTGAAGTAAGAAACAATTTCACGGCACTCCTTTCTCCTTGTCCTGGTTTTGAAACAGTTTCAGGTCGTGATTTCTAATCAAGTTCGCTTTGTGGTTTAGACATTTCAATACGTCAAAGTATTGATTGTCAATATTGCACCGCTGGAGAGACAATAAGACTGCAGCCAATGCAGATTACTCATCGAAGGGGTTGTTGATAATCCTAATCCTAAAAAGTGAGTTTGATTGTTTGTTACGCTTTAACTCTAAAACGGCTGAACGGATTTAAATTAAAGGTGATGTTACATTTCGGCCATAAAGTGTACGCTAGTGAAAAAAAAGGAAAAAATTCCACGAATTGAAGAAAAATATTCTTTCCTGAATATTCCCCTGATTTCTTTGGCACAAAAAATAATAGTTTATCAAATTATTGCCATATTCTATTGATCATGGCGTCGTCTTACTTGCACAATGCTTTCGTCCAGAAGTCATGTTACATTTAAATATAATAAAATCACGTAGACGTTATTTAAATAAATACGAAAGGCATGTAATTCTCTGCTATTACACTCGCGACAATCTAAGAAGTACGTTTTGACGTTTCGTTCTTGTACATGTGATAAAACGTTAAGTCTTGAGGATCAGTTTTTAGCAATGTAGATAAGTCGTCGATTACAAACTCTCTAAGTATGTTCAATCGATATGTCTCGAGAATCAGTTTTTAGGAAACCAATTTTTTTTTTCATCGCTACACAAATCTTTTTAATAGCTGTCAAAACGGACTTCTTAGATTGTCGCGAGTCTAAGATAAGATAATAAGATAGCCTATAGCCATAAGATACCTTAAAAACAACTTTTTTGATGAATTATAAAGTGTGATTCATATTCATCATTAAAAAAAAAAACGAGGATTGTAGATTTGTAGATACTTCTGGACGAAAAATTCAAACATTGTCTATTGGTATTTGACATCACATCTTTGACAGTTCTAGATTTTAAAATAGAGATGGGTTGTAACAGATTAAACAAGATAACTGTTAAAATACAATAGACGTAGATATATTTAGTAACCAATTCCGCTTGACTATTCCACACCGAGTGCTGGACGCAAAGTGACAGAGTGTGAAAGTCTTTGCGTCCAGCGCTCGGTTTGGTAACACGTCGTGTTCTGGTTTGCAATTGGTCAATCGTCATCCTGAGGATGCCTCGTTGAGAGGTGAAACACGTGTCGATTTCTTACAGGGTTTTTTAGGACTCTTGAAGAATAGTCAAGCGGAATTGGTTACTAAATATATCTACGTCTATTGTATTTTATAATGGATTTCCGCAAAGTCACGCCTGAATCAATTAACTAAGATAACTGTTATCACTGTTACTGTTTAAAAAAATAACAGATCCAAATATCTATTATTAAATAACAGCCTGTTATTTTTGTACGGACGATAAATACGTAAGTAACAGCCACGGTAACAGTCTGCGTGGGGATTGTTATAATGTATAAACAGTAAAGGCCGCGGTAACAGTCTTGAGGATCTGTTATTTTATGTAACAGGTGTTGTTTATTGTTAGGAACAATTGTTAGCTGTTATTTTTTAATATCGGTTATTTCTATCTGTTACGATTCATACGCCTCACCCCTATTTTTTTAAATGTAAACGTCATCTGTCCAACCAATCTGTCATGGCTGGCTGTCGATGGTCGTATAACGTCAAATATTTTCAGTTTAAAATTAGTGCCTAAAAAATATCAGACATTATGAAAAAAAAAAGCCATAATTGTATTCAGGGGTTCGTTTTCCAGGTTTTATAAAGTGTACATGTTATGGCCGGAGTCCCATACAGAAACGGAACGTCTCTTTTGGCACATAGTTAGTTAATTTAATCAGTAATTTAATTTAGTATTTAATAAATAATTGATTAAACCCTATTTATTACATTTAAATATTTGTTTTCAATACTACATGGCTGTTACAAAGATGACAACTAAAAGAGAAGTGGCAGAAAGGGACATGTTGCGCCGACCCCATATAAATGGGGACAAGGGCAGGAGAATGATGCCGTATTTACTGAGAGGCCCAAATTCAGTAGAAGACATATTAACAACTGACATTATTATTTTATTTGTAAAAAAACCTTCAACTTTAAAATAGTAACTCTATTATTCCACAATAATAATTTCTTAGATAAATATATTCTTATGATAAAACCGCAGAGAAAGTTTCAAGCGGCACTTATCCCAAGAGATTTGTTATACAATAAAATAATAGGTAACGTTTGTAAGACCAAACTTTCATCATTACAATTTGTTATATTTACATTTTATTGCTTTCTTTTACGATGGAAAGTAAAAATGTAGTAAAAAGGTAATGTTGCTCACTGTAGTAACTTTGAACTTTGTATTTGTTAGTACAGGAGTTTTTCTACATCTAGTATTGTAAGATTAAGCACTTTACCGAAGTGTAAAAATTGTCTTCTTACTGTATAACACCCTAAATATATTTTGCTTAAATATTTTATCATAGTCTGCAGCTGAGCAGTCCACTGGAGAATGGACATGACCTCTGTAAGCTCATGCCATTTATGTCGATCTGTGGCTACTCAAATACAGCTGTCACGCTGCCCCCTGCAAAGATCGGAATTCCGCCAGCCCGAGGGCCTCCTACCCAACGTTTGCCGTTTGCCAATAGCATACATAATCAGCCTATAATGTTCCCACTGCTGGGACACAGGCCTCCTCTCTGTGAGAGGGAGCGGGCCGTAATCCACCACGCGGGCCCAGTGCGGGTTGGTAGATGTCACATGTCTTCGAATTTATAACCAATAGCATAACAAATTCTTATTACCTATCTAAAATATACATCTTTCAAAGCGGAGGTAATTACCATCTTCATCTCTCGATCAACTCGAAACTAATCCCCGATTCGAACTAAAACTAAATTGATCAACTCAAATGCAGTCGACTTCAGGAAGAGATATCAAATGTTCATCCAAGCTATCGAAATGACGCGCTCCCGGATATTACAAGTCAGAGCTAAGGTGGGGGCAATTTAACTGGATCCGTGCGAGGCGGAACTTTTTTATAGTTTTTGCTGTGAAGTGACGTAGTTGCTTTCATTTGAGAGAATGAGAAAGGAAATGACGAGTGACATCATTTTACAACGTCGGCAGTCGTAATTAAATTGACTACCAATTTAAATTGTCCGTATTTAATCGAATTACAACAGTTATACTTTGACAGTTGTATGAAATACTAAACACACGGCAAATTTACGAAGCGTGTAAAGAAGAATGGGCGAGTTCGTCCCATGTGTTGTAACACTTTTCTACCTATATCATATGAAAGATCTCAATGAGTGTCTTTGTTTTGTATGAGCATAACTCTGTATCTCGTGCAGGGAAATTGTTTTGGAACAATCAAAAATATAAAAAGTAGGTTAGGTTAGGTTAGGTGCGTTAGGTTATGTTAGGTTAGATTAGATATGTAGGTTTTATTATTAACTAGCGACCCGCTGCTGCTTCGCACGGGCTGTTAGAATATGAATTACTTGTGAATGTTTTGAATATTTAGGAATGTTCAAAAACACCACGTTCGCGCCCGATGTCGACTTAGCTACCATAATATGAATTAAATAATACCCCAATAGCTTTCACTCAGCATAAGTTACATCACTGTTGAAGCTAACCTAACCTAATTTTTGAATATTCAAAAACTCCATGTTCGCCCCCGATTAGACTTAGCTGCCATAGTATGGATTAA
Organism: Lithophane ornitopus; assembly: GCA_948473465.1. Taxonomy (NCBI): domain Eukaryota; kingdom Metazoa; phylum Arthropoda; class Insecta; order Lepidoptera; family Noctuidae; genus Lithophane; species Lithophane ornitopus. The sequence continues at coordinate 9,976,227 of OX419632.1, read as the reverse complement.
ATAATACCCCAAAAGCTTTCACACAGCATAAGTTATATCACTGTTGAACCTAACCTAACCTACTGCCAATATATTTTTGAATGTTCAAAAACACCATGTTGGCGCTACATTTTTACTTAGCTGCCATAGTATGAATTAAATAATACCCCAATAGCTTTCACTCAGCATAAGTTACATCACTGTTGAAGCTAACCTAACCTAACCTAATTTTTGAATGTTCAAAAACTCCATGTTCGCCCCCGATTTGACTTAGCTGCCATAGTATGAATTAAATAATACCCCAAAAGCTTTCACATGGCATAAGTTACATCACTGTTGAAGCTAACCTTACCTAACCTTACTTAATTTTTGAATGTTCAATAACACCATGGTCGCCCTCGATTTCGACTTAGCTGCCACAGTATGACTTAAATAATACCATAAAAATGATTAAAGCATTATTTCATACAAAAAACATTTTTTTACTTGAAGCCCATAACCTTCCCATAACTTTTGACCTGCACGCAATTGTAATAAAAACTTGGATTATTAATCATAAAAAAGACTAATTGAAGATGTTTATACTAGTCGCAACTTGTTACAAGGGTTGGGACGCAAGTCATATAGTAACGCCCATTCTCCTTTGAGAAACAATTTATTTCCCTGACTGTACAAACATGACAAAAGTAGAAAATTCAAATTTTTAAATCACTAAAAATATTTAATAAAATTTAATTATTATAATTAATAAAAATGTATCATTAAAATATTTAATATTTAATTCACAGACATGGGAATAGGCATCTAATGATGGAGGGTAGCAACAAAATCGGATGAGGAAAATTAAGCAATGACCTCAAAACTCAGTAGAATTTACTTAAAATGGGGTTTTCTCCAGACTTGTTGAATTGTTAGCTTCCAAACATTTAGTTTGGAAGCTAACAATTCGAGGACTTTGGCAACCACAATCAAGTATTGGCAGCTAATTTATTTGGCAACACCTACAGATTTTACTCGGAAGTTGTCTTCAATTGGATTATCTTTGAATGAACAGAATTTTCGAACAAAAGGATTTTGTGTAAGACTCTCTATTCCTTACTTATCTTTTAAGATTTTGAGTTTTATCAGACAAGAATAACTGAGTATTAAGTAAACTCCGTAGTATGACTGTTAACTACTAAAGTTGTTATTAGCTTCGTTAGTGAGAATAGGTTTTTATTATTTCAGAGTAAGTGTTTGTCAAAAATTTTGCTTTGCGTCATTTTATTGCTACGATTTCTGAAAAAAAAAAACATTAATCTTGAAAATAATTCGGTCCCAGACGTCCTTTAGAGATAAAAATATGAAAATTTATAATGAATATATTGCAAAAGATGAAAAAAAAATGCATGATCCCAGAAAATACAGCTAAACAGAAGCATGACGACATACCATTATAATAATCTACTCAATTTACCAAACAATATAATAAAATATATTCGTTGCATAGTGTGCAAGATCAGCTAGCAATTTGGACTAAAGCCCGATTTCTACACAATCTGACTTTCGTGACATCGTTAGTTGTTCTGAATTCCAATCTATCTGAAATGCAGGCAAATAGTCTGTAGCATCGTCTGCGACGCGCATCAAGCAATTTGTTTATTGATGAATGTTTTAAAGCATTTTGATACACAGTTTTTAGGGTTCCGTATCCGAAGGGTGCCCATGACAATTCAATCTAGTAGTAAACATATTTTCCAGTCTTCTATACCCCATTTGAAATAAGATTAGACATTAAAACAAACCCTTTTACAGTCCGTTCAACCAATTTTGACTTATATACCGTATGCATAACGATAGCATTAAAAGTTAAAAAAAATACACAATACCAACTATCTACTGCGGCTGCCATTTGTCATGCCTCCAACGCAATAGAATTCAAAATCGGTTGAGCGGAATGTAAAAAAGGCTTATCTATACGTCTAATCTTATTTCAAATGGAGTATAGGTAGCTCGTTTCTGTCAGCCCAGCGTTCACTACATAGGTTAACTATATTTCCTTACTATTTTCTTTATTTATAATCACTTAATCAGCTAGTGACATAGTCCTATTCATATATTTTATCGATCATGCATGCTGCCCTTTTTAACCGACTTCAAAAAGGAGGTGGTTCTCAATTCGTCCGTATGTTTTTTTGTGTGTTTGTTACGCAGTTACTCCGCCAATTATGAATTGATTTTGATGAATCTTTTTTCGTTTTGTAGGTCATAATTTAGAGGTGGTCCCATATAAATTTTATTAACTTTGCTTGCGTAGTTTTTGAGTTAGCTTCAATATTACGTATTTTTCCCACTTAGTCTATTTATATGGACGATGTATATAACCCCTCACTGTTATTTACCACAGCTAAAAAGTGAAAAATAAAAACTTTGTTGGTCATGTACGTTTATTTGTGACTTTAAAATAATATGTGTGGCTTATATTTGGTGGTAAAATGAAAACGGATTACGTTTTCAAGCGGATTGACAAGCAACAATGTTTATGTTCGATCGTAAAATCCACATAAGTGCCCGCTACAATAGTTTTAATACCTAAAGTGGTGGTAAATTGCAATTAAAAGATTAAGTTTTTTACCCCGTGGTTTTCTCAAGTAACATTAAACAATAAGTACGTAAGCATTGATTCGCCGACTGTACCATTCACAATTTCAGTCAAGACAGAGTTGTACAACTTTTATTTAATAATAAAAGTTTTGGGGATCTTGGAACTTGGGGAGACACCCAAACTTTGGGGTAAATTAATTTTAGAATGGAGAACACGTCTTACCAATAATGTTACCCCTTTTTGATGAACAAGCGTAGATGGTTGTGTAAATGTGTAGCCATCCATTGTAATTGTATTTGTATGGGATGCACGAATGAGTTATAACAATGAAACAATCATTGTGTAGGGTGTGAACAAAATATGTAGGTAAGTATGTGGATTCAGAATATAGATTTTAGGAGATTATTGATAGATTTTAAGTTTTGACATTGTAAACAATAATATCCTTTTTTAAATTTTTGTATAGTTTTATTTTATTTGAGAACGTTTTAACCAAATTAATAAAATGCAAAACCCAATTAACACAATCATGTTTCATGCAATTTTACCATGTAACACCATTATCAATGCATCAAAAAAATTTAAAATAATGTAACGATGATTGTGCAAACCATAAACTGATATTCTCTTGTTCAACACCTTGCCTACATCATCAGAGTATTTCCACCGTCTTTTCTAAAACTACTCATCTAGAACAATCCAAACTCGGTTGGTCTGCTGGCTGAATTCCTGTGTCCATCTTCCTGCGACTATGTTCATCTCTAAGTCAACTATACCTACTCACTGAGACCAATTGAATGATCCCAAACACGATGTCTGCTGTACGTTTTTGAGGAGTTGACTATTCCGCAGACTTTCCTGACTGCAGCATCAGGACATAATTACCACATAATGTCAGTGTTAAGAATATAAGAATCGTATACCAAATATTTTCAAGTCGGTCGGACGAGTTAAAGTGATACTATAAATTACCGATGTGTGGCTGAGATTCCTACACCAATCAGAAAAGACCTGATTATCTTCAAAATGCATTGAAATTGGACCACCCGTTTAGGAGCTACTATACCATAGACAGACACGCAGATACACACACAGAATTCTCTATAGAATTTGTAAATTCTAAGCAATTACAACAACTCAAGAATGTCATCCTAACATTAAACTATAAACCTATCATTCTAGGCCGATTCCCATCCACGAATTTCAGGATATCAGTTCGATTTCAAAGGAAAATTTACGTGCTCCTCTAAATCTCGGGTATTTAGTACTGGGAATGGAATATAGAAAGGTACCTAATCCTTTGGGTCAGTCAGAAGTCAGGTTCCGGAAACCATAAACGATTTTGAAACTAACTTCGATAATAGTTAGAGGAAAGCTTTGAATGAAGTACTTAACCGGAAAATTAAGGAGTTTCGTCTAGTTTATAAATTATATAATATTATGTTGGAGAAATGAAAAATGCTTACTGAGAGTTTTAATATAAATATTAATAAAAATTGAGGTTATATTGCGGGTTACCAAGGAGAGGAGTGAATGAGATTTATGACGTTATATGTAGTAAACAGATAAAATAATTTTATTTAGATTGTTGAACTCAATTTAAAATTGAGGTTATATTGCGGGTTACCAAGGAGAGGAGTGAATGAGATTTATGACGTTATATGTAGTAACCAGATAAAATAATTTTATTTAGATTGTTGAACTCAATTTAAAATTGAGGTTATATTGCGGGTTACCAAGGAGAGGAGTGAATGAGATTTATGACGTTATATTGTAGTAAACAGATAAAATAATTTTATTTAGATTGTTGAACTCAATTTAAAATTGAGGTTATATTGCGGGTTACCAAGGAGAGGAGTGAATGAGATTTATGACGTTATATACAGATAAAATAATTTTATTTAGATTGTTGAACTCAATTTAAAATTGAGGTTATATTGCGGGTTACCAAGGAGAGGAGTGAATGAGATTTATGACGTTATATGTAGTAAACAGATAAAATAATTTTATTTAGATTGTTGAACTCAATTTAAAATTGAGGTTATATTGCGGGTTACCAAGGAGAGGAGTGAATGAGATTTATGACGTTATATTGTAGTAAACAGATAAAATAATTTTATTTAGATTGTTGAACTCAATTTAAAATTGAGGTTATATTGCGGGTTACCAAGGAGAGGAGTGAATGAGATTTATGACGTTATATGTAGTAAACAGATAAAATAATTTTATTTAGATTGTTGAACTCAATTTAAAATTGAGGTTATATTGCGGGTTACCAAGGAGAGGAGTGAATGAGATTTATGACGTTATATGTAGTAAACAGATAAAATAATTTTATTTAGATTGTTGAACTCAATTTATAATTGAGGTTATATTGCGGGTTACCAAGGAGAGGAGTGAATGAGATTTATGACGTTATATTGTAGTAAACAGATAAAATAATTTTATTTAGATTGTTGAACTCAATTTAAAATTGAGGTTATATTGCGGGTTACCAAGGAGAGGAGTGAATGAGATTTATGACGTTATATTGTAGTAAACAGATAAAATAATTTTATTTAGATTGTTGAACTCAATTTAAAATTGAGGTTATATTGCGGGTTACCAAGGAGAGGAGTGAATGAGATTTATGACGTTATATTGTAGTAAACAGATAAAATAATTTTATTTAGATTGTTGAACTCAATTTAAAATTGAGGTTATATTGCGGGTTACCAAGGAGAGGAGTGAATGAGATTTATGACGTTATATGTAGTAACCAGATAAAATAATTTTATTTAGATTGTTGAACTCAATTTAAAATTGAGGTTATATTGCGGGTTACCAAGGAGAGGAGTGAATGAGATTTATGACGTTATATTGTAGTAAACAGATAAAATAATTTTATTTAGATTGTTGAACTCAATTTAAAATTGAGGTTATATTGCGGGTTACCAAGGAGAGGAGTGAATGAGATTTATGACGTTATATTGTAGTAAACAGATAAAATAATTTTATTTAGATTGTTGAACTCAATTTAAAATTGAGGTTATATTGCGGGTTACCAAGGAGAGGAGTGAATGAGATTTATGACGTTATATGTAGTAAACAGATAAAATAATTTTATTTAGATTGTTGAACTCAATTTAAAATTGAGGTTATATTGCGGGTTACCAAGGAGAGGAGTGAATGAGATTTATGACGTTATATTGTAGTAAACAGATAAAATAATTTTATTTAGATTGTTGAACTCAATTTAAAATTGAGGTTATATTGCAGGTTACCAAGGAGAGGAGTGAATGAGATTTATGACGTTATATGTAGTAAACAGATAAAATAATTTTATTTAGATTGTTGAACTCAATTTAAAATTGAGGTTATATTGCGGGTTACCAAGGAGAGGAGTGAATGAGATTTATGACGTTATATTGTAGTAAACAGATAAAATAATTTTATTTAGATTGTTGAACTCAATTTAAAATTGAGGTTATATTGCAGGTTACCAAGGAGAGGAGTGAATGAGATTTATGACGTTATATGTAGTAAACAGATAAAATAATTTTATTTAGATTGTTGAAGTCAATTTAAAATTGAGGTTATATTGCGGGTTACCAAGGAGAGGAGTGAATGAGATTTATGACGTTATATGTAGTAAACAGATAAAATAATTTTATTTAGATTGTTGAACTCAATTTAAAATTGCCCCTTCTAGCATTGTCATCATTTCTTTGTTCTTTTTTTATCTGTATACCAATCCGTCATTAGGTACCTACTTGTCTAACCGATGTGGGTTGTAATAAATAAAACATTTTCATATTTTACCAAATTCGTATTTAATTTTATAGGTTATGGGCCAAGTACGCTTCTACTGAGCCTAGCTAACTAATTAGTGACCTCAACCTCAATATCATTTATTTCATTGATTAAAAAGGCTTTTTGATTTTTATTGTTTTTCTTTTTCTTTTTGAGGGACGTTATCAATAATAACAATCAAGTAACGAAAGCACTCGTAAAGCCAGCGTGAGAAGAACTAACATCAAAGAAGAGCTATTTCATAAAATGAAGGTTAATTATTATTTTTATAAAACACATTATATTCTCTCAATAAAAATATTTTTCTCCATAAAATAAACATACGCTACGTCTAATAACAAGATACGAATTCCAGACACGAGATATTCAATTACAATTACAATGATATTGATACAAAAGCTGTGTAAAACCTCGTATATAATGGAAAAAAGTTCAGAAACAGTTGCTCAACAGTGTTTCTTCCGACATCAAAATGTTGATGACAACAAAGATGTGCAACTTAAGAATACCACTTTGAATATGTATATTATAGGAAACTAGCTTTTGCCCGGGTGAAATTTCTTGTTATAACATAAAAATCCTATGACACTCGGCAATACTGTAGTGAAAGAATTTTCGGAATCGGATCAGTAGTTCCGAAGATCTCACACAGGCTCACAAATTTTACCTCTTTATAATATTACTAGCTGTGCCCCGAGGTTTCACCCGCGTAGGTCGATCCCGTGGGAATATAGGGATAAAACGTATCCTATGTCCTATTCCAGTTCATAGTCTACCCGTGTGCCCATCCTCTCCTCTCTAGGAGTAGGGAACGTCGCGGCGCGGCGTCGAACGGTTCGCGTATTGCATTTTTATACTCGTCATAACTTCGAAATTAAATGTCCGATTCGCATGAATTAAAAATTATTTTACTGCTACATAAATACCCTTAATGTTAAAACTATTTATTTGAATAAAAATTAATATTCTGTTGATAAAACTCCTTCGCAAATAATGCATTAATTTCGAACAAATTTGATTACCATACAAAAAGGTTATTATAATAATCATAATCATAATCATAAATCTTTATTTATCTCAACATCATATTACAGGTACAGGTTAATGAGATGCACAATCTTAAATAGAGAAAGGTGTCTGTGGTAGGAGTATCCTGAGTTACAGATCACCCGGCTCTCTTAGTAGGTCGGGTCAAGATAATGTATAACTGCAGTGAGTGAGTCAATCTTAAAAGATAGACATATGCTGTCGCGGACTTTTTTTTAGAACTTTTAAAGAGGAACAATTCCACCATACATGATATTTGCGTAACTTAAACCGTTTACGCAGCGCACGCAACGGAAGCTCTCAAAAAGGAATATATGTTCCCGTTTTTGAAACATTTTTAATTTATGCTCCGCTCCTATTAGTCTTAGCGTGATGTTATATAGCCTATAACCTTCCTCGATAAATGGACTATCCAACACAAAAATATTTTTTCAATTCCAACCAGTAGTTCCTGAGATTATAAAGTATAGATTAACAAAACATTAAATTAATGCTAGCAACTCTGCAATTTGTTGTTGCAACGAAAAACATGTTGCTAAAACAATGTTCTCAACTTTCGTTTTCCAATGAGTACGGGGCTTTAGGTAGGTACTTTCGCTAACATTTCTAGCGAGCACTCGAAAAATATCAACCTATTGAATATAAATGGGGGCATTTAATTGGAAACAAGGAATACATTTTCGGGAGACCTCCGAGAGGTATTATGTAAATAAGTTTTCGAGTGGTTTATTAAAAAGTATCCCCGCGTTGACTATTACTCTGTATTGCTAGATACTCTACGTTTAGTGTTTGGAAAAACCATTTATTTATATATATGTGTGTACCTGACACTGGTATTTCCCAATGGGATCAGCAGCGATGTAGTGTAGGTTCACTATTATAGCCCCAAAGAAGTTATTCAGTCCAGTTTTAATAAACTACTCGGAAAGTTTATTACCATTTATAAGGCACACGTGATATAAGAAAAACCGCTAAGACTTTGCCTTTTCTTGTTATCACACTCATGAATCAGACCCTCTAAGTCTGATTCATGCCTGCGGATACGCTCGCAACAGTTAAAATTACCTATTCAAAATTATTTCTGTGCCTCCTGTAATGAGTGATTTTATTCGAGTTCTACCCTTTTTGTGAATTTTACATAGAAATGATCAGAAAAAAAATGCGTTTTTTTTGGTCTAACTCACGTTCTTTTATCTGCTATAGTTTCGGAGATAGTTGGGTGCAAAAGGATACAACTGCCAGGATTTTGGCCCAAAAATCATGAATTTAGATATATGTCAAGTTGTAAACCCTATAAGTAATTGCTCCACACATTTTTTTCGTGCTTCATGGTATAAGAGCGATTATATTAATTTTCACATTTTATTTTTCAGTATATTTATCGACAACTTATAGGTGCAACATAATATAACTGTACTTGTATCATTTATAACGTAATTTTAGCACATATTGGAAATATAAAAAGGTACAACTTACAGGTTTTTCATGAATTACTTTAGAACAAAAACATTTTTTTTAAATATGTAACATAAAATTTAAAATGCACATTCACTGTGCATTTTAATTTTTATGTTACATATGAATGTTTTTATCTACAAAATAACCTTATTTTGTAGATAAAAACATTCACTTTAGGGCTTAGGGCTTAGGGCTAGGCTAGACATAAGTAGGTAATTATGTCTAGCCTAGCCCACTTAGTCTACGAATTTTTAAAATCTTGTTTTTGTTCTCCTGTAAAGTGTTGATTTTTACTTGTATCACTTGACACAGGAGGCACAGATTTAATCTTGTATTTAACATCGGTGTAGTATATAGGTACGACAAGTAAATTGCTAGCCGCAGATCCTCCCTTTGTTAATAAAAATAAAATAAAACTCTGATTTCTCTAGAGGTTTCGCAGGCTAGACGGAAGTTGTTAATTCTGTGTAAACTCAGACATTTTCCGGAAACATGAACGGCATCCTAACTCCGTATCACCGGCAATCAGAAATACTTCAACTGTGACTTCTGTAGTATCGAATAACTTTTGTCATTGATGTAGAAGTATTTTCTCCGATACACAAATGTTTTTGACAAACATTTTTGTATCAAGAAAATATATTACCAAAAGGAAAATATATATTATAGTCTACAAGAAAAATCTTTACTTATTCCTAAGTAACTATTATTAAATTTACTTAGCTAATTAGTATTTTTTCTAGTACCAACATAAAAAAAGTATTTACCTAAATATTTTACTAGCTACTTTAATAACAAAGAGCACTTTAATGAAAAAAACAAAAAAAATGCTTATGAATTTTATAAGAAGTCAAGATATTTCCATCTTTTTGTTAAAACTTAAATTCTTAACTTCGTTCTTTGCTCTACTTGGAAAAGAAAATGTCACTGCCTTGGACAAGAAAATGTAAACGCTTCAAGTTGATTAAAACAAAAAAAAAACTGGCTTACCTTCTTTGTAGTAAGTAACCCAATTTTTTTTTATAAGCAGTTTGTTGTCTGTAGAAAAATGTATATTTTCTAGATTTGTCTATACGTAGGCACTTATGATGTTAAGGGTATCTAAGTATACTCCAATAAACATTGGGCCTGATAATCCAGTAGAGGGTTAACCAATAGTTTTAGTGGCAACGCCGAGCCACTTACCCTCGGCAACTCGTTAATCCGATTTGCGGCTAACTGCACCGGCTTTTAGTAGTGAAGTTATAGTGTATAAATGTATAGTTAGAAACAGAAATAGGTACTTATAAGGTTAAGATTTATGATAAACTATGTGACCCGACATACGTTATCCTGTCAAAATTTCAACCCACAGAAAAATCACTTTCAGTTTGTCCCGAGTTATCCAATTTTTTGGACAACTGTTCCAATTTATCTTACCCTAAAACCATGCTTTAAAAAGAACACTTTTTATAGAATTTCCATTTCCGTGAAATAACTATACCTAATCTACACAGTCTACATAGATAGCTGCTGTTGCCCTATTTATCGTAATCATCATGAAATTAACATGTGCTTTTCAATGGGCATCCCCATAATCACTACAGTAAATGCTTAATGTTAAATTAGTATAATTACAAAGCACGGCGGACAGATTGATTGTTGCAATTAGTTGTTTGCAGCCAGTTACACTGGTTCATTAATAATAATGTTGCCCTTAGGATGTAGATTTTTCTGTGTTCTAAATTAACTCTACTATGTTTACTACCTGACGGACCAAATATACATTTATTTTTAATTTTATTCTAAAGTAACATTTTAATTTTGTCATTTTTAGGGTTCCGTGAATAGAACAAAAGTATTAGATATATGTAAAAAGTTTTATAAGTCCCTCTACTCCGACAACACTCAACTACCCTCAACACTCGATTATTTCTACCCTGACAGTATTCCACCTATACCCGGATATGAGGTCCATGTAGCCCTCACTAAAATGAAAAACAATAGATCATGTGGCGAAGATGGTATTAGCACAGAATCACTGAAAATAGGCGAACCTATTGTCCTTCCATACATAACCCGGCTCTTTAATAGCATTCTGCATTCAGGTAGCTTTCCTCGAGATTTCTGTCACTCCAATATTATTCTGCTCCACAAAAAGGGTGATAAATCAGATATTAATAATTACAGACCCATTAGTTTAATATCACATATCTACAAAACATTCATTAAAATAATAGAAAATCGCATATCTGGCGAACTTGATAAAAATCAACCTCCTGAGCAAGCAGGCTTCCGGCCTGGCCTTTCTACGACAGATCATCTGCATGCAGTCAACCAACTCATAGAAAAACATCAAGAATATAAAATCCCGCTATACCTCGCTTTTGTTGATTACTCCAAAGCTTTCGACAGCATTTCACACACATCCATTTTTGATGCCTTAAGCAACCAAAACATTGACCCCATACCCCACCTATATAAATCTATTACGCAACATTTACAAAAATAGTACAGCCGCAATAAAACTCGAAACCACAAGACCAAAATTTAAAATAGAGAAAGGAGTTAAACAGGGCGACCCACTATCTCCTAAACTGTTCACCAGTACCCTCGAAGAAATCTTCAGGAAGTTGGCAGCCGAATGGAGGGAAAGAGTGGAGGGAAAAAGTGGAGGGAGGCCTTTGCCCAGGAGTGGGACAGAGTAGGCTAGGAAAAAAAAAAAAAAGGGTTCCGTAGTCAACAAGGAACCCTTATAGTTTCGCCATGTCCGTCTGACCGTCTGTCCGCGGCTTAGCTCAGAGACCGTTGGTACTAGAAAGCTGTAATTTGGTATGGATATACATATAAACAACGCCGACAAAGTGATAAAATAAAATCGTAAAACATATTTATTTTTAGGGTACCTCCCCTAAACGTAAAGTAACCATTTTTGGATTTAGGGATCCATTTGCGGAATATTCAGCTTTAAAGTGCTAATTTTTGTTAGAGCCAAGTGTCCCCCCCCCTGCCAGCTAAATGGTTAGGTTTGGATATGTGAAAAAATTCACGGCAGTAGTATATATAACGAAATTAAAAGGAAAACTATCACCGCTACGCAGGCTTTACAAGTTACCGAGTAATAATCGACCAACTTAAATTTACAGTTGTAAAAACATGTTCTCCCATACATATCGGAGAACAAGTTTTTCAACTACAATGTTAAGTTTGTTTTATAAATTCATCCCAACTAACGGAACCTTCATTGTGCATGGTACGACATGCACTTGGCCGGTTTTTTTCAATAATAATTGTAATAATTCTAACTGTGACATTTTAATTTGTAATTTTATTTCTAGATAGCTTCTTGACTATTTTTGCGTGCCTATTTCCAGGCAGAATGTACATGGCTCACTCCTATCTACTCCACCTGTATTTTAATGTAACCTACATTCGTTGAAAATAAATGATTGATTGATTGATACCTTAAGCCCGTTTCCACTTCAATACTTAAGCTACAGTTTCCTTGAAGACATGAGGGCCTAGACAAGTGACAATCGCTTCGAAAGCGTTTCGTATATCTCCAACGACTTTCAACAGGATTGACATAAGCTTTTCGATAGCTTATGTCAGTCCTATACATTTTTGCCTTTTCGATCATCGTTATCGCTGATAGAATGTCACTTTGTCTAGGGCCTCTGGGCCCGCCATACAGTGACTGCAATTAAACCACACCGTTTTGACACCGTTAAGTCAAATCCTGCTGTCATCATTTTCATGATAGCCGTCATGATGGCCGTTATTTGTGGTGGCCACCGTGAGGAAAGAGAGAGTGCACCTGTGTTTGCGCACACCCTTGTGCACTATAATAATATCTCCCCCGCGCCAAAGGCTAGCTCCGTTGAGATTGACCGTCTAAATACGTTCTGGAGGACTATAAACAGTAGCCAAACAGTAGTCAAATTGCTTAGCATGATCCTCCTTTTTTCCGAAAATACTGCAGCTTTAATTTTGATATAAATAAGTATATAGTTGAGGATTGATGCTAGGTCCTGTTTGGCGGAAACAGGATTACATATTAAAATAATACTTCAAATTAGATCATGAAACTTTGCATAATAACTGAACTAACTATAAAGCAGGTCTTATGTTTTTTTTTTTTAAATTGCTGTTACTTTCACCGTAAAAAGCAATTACCTACACTTTTCGAGGCTTGAGAGCCGCTAGCACCCCACTCCGTCTCGCTCTCACTCAGGTCGCGAGTAGTATGGTTCGAGTGAGATAACATTTGAGATAGGGTACGGCCTTAATAGGGCAATGCGTTAACGTTTTCAAATAACATCTAACCCCCTAACTCCATCCAACCTCACCAAGTCTAACCAAATGCACACTAAAATAGGACACACTAAAATAATATACCCAACATAAATACACGTCCTAGCGTAATTAGTTTTAGCGGTTAGCTGGTGGTTCTCACATTTTGTGAAGAAACTAGCTGCTTAGTCGAGTACGCCGGCACTATGTACCAGGACTGTACGTGACTTCACGTACATCGGAGGTATAAAAGAGGGAATTGCACGGTAGTGATTTTTAAAAGTAAATAGAACACGAGTTTATTTGGTTTTATACTTTTGTAAAAGCGATTGAGATTGGATTTTTATTTTGTTTGCTTTTCCGGGGTTCAATAGGAATATATAGGGTGTTTGAACTTTTTGATTTTTAGTAATAGTTTGAAGGAACTGGATATCATTTTCAGTACGTTTATTGCATACATTTATTTTAATGCATGCGTTTATTTTCAACACATTTTATCTTAAATATGAATGACATTGGAATATTTGTACACTATACAAACTTTTTTTTAATTGTTAGAATGTACCTACTGAACATGTTTTTAAATATTTTGTTATTTTTGTATATTTTTAGCTCACATGCAAATAACAAGAACTTTGCAAATTCCTCTTGCAGACTAATGCACTAGGAACCGCTATTGCCATGCTAAAACGAGAAAATAGGTACTGCAATTTGCTGTCCTTTTTGTACACCTTACTAGATAAGTGTGGTGACCTTTCGACCTCTTTAAAAGAGATGGGATTGTTATTAGTCAAAGTAATGTCCTTATTTATACAATATTTATCTAAATAAAATTAAAATATTGTAGAAGGTATAAATATTGCAACTACATATGTAAAGAAAATGTATTTAATTTTCTTAGTAAATCGCGATCCGCGTATGTAGGTAGATATTAATACTTTTTGCATGATTACCTACACTAAAGATTTTCTGTCGTTGTTGTCAATTATAAAAGGTAAAGACTATGACATGTGACAAGGTGACATGCAAAACACATTTAATATGTTCTAGTTGCTAAATATTTTATGAAATTATTTTGAGTCGACATATGGCGTAATAAAATACTTTTAATGTCGTTTCTCTTATTTCAGGTAAGGTTTTAGTTTATAAAAACATAACTTTAGTTTATTTATATTTAATTTAGTAACTTAGATGTTAAATAAATATCTCTTATTTCAGAAGCAACACGTTAACTTTTATTGTTACGCCTAATAAGATAAGAAATATCTTATACATATTTATAATAAAAAATAAAAAAAACAAATAAAGTGAATAGAAAAATGTGCAGCTGTATAGTTTGCGTTAAACTTTAAATATTATGAAAGGCAACTTAATTATAATAATTTCAACTATTTAATTTCTGCAAAAGTCAGAGACCACACACTACTGTTAAAAGTATAAAATCGAGACATATTCTACTTACAAGATAATTCCCCGAGAGTATCCAACTTACTACTAACTTTAAGAAGGAAGGCAGCTTACAACCCGAACACAAAACACTGCGGCTTGGGATTTGAACAATTCTGGACTAAGGCTGTAAACTGTACGTGATGCCTGGTCTGTTTTAGGAAGAGTTGACTAAATTCAACATAACATAACCTCACGCCTTGATTCCCCGAAGGGATGGCCAGAGGTGTACCTATAGTACACTCACATCGCCTGTTATGTTTTAAGTCCCATGTAATAGGGGGCGAGCCTAATGTCTTAAATCCAGACTCTGGGCTGCTACTGAGAAATTCCAGATGGAAAACCAAATAACACTTTGCCCGACCCGGGAATTGAACCCGGGACCTCATGCTCAGTAGTAGAAAATTAAATGTTCAGTAAAATAATAAACTTTAGCGATAGCTAGAAGGTTGAAAATAATAAACTTTAGCGATAGCGTGAAGGTTGAAAATTTATTATCATTTATTTATTTATATAATAGCTTAAACTATCCTTACAGGGATCACCCTAATGCGACAGCTAAGAACTTAAAACTAAATTACATTATAAGTATACTTACAACTACATAAATTAGAATAAAGAAAAAATTCAAACTAACAACATTATTAAAAGCTTCACATTAACTACAAAAAAAAAAAAAAAAATAGTCAACAGAAATTAAGTATTATTTTGCTTGTAGCATAATATAAATAGTAATACCCTTGCGAATTCACTAAAACAACATGTAAACACATCAATCTGGGTTTGAAGGTCGTTGATGGTACGGATAGCTCTGGTAATCTGGGTTTGAAGGTCGTTGATGGTACGGATAGCTCTGGTAAGGGGTGCCTTGGCAAGCAGGTTAGTTCTGGCTGTAGGTACCAGTAGCAGTGGCGGGCTGCGCCGCCTCCACACGAAGCGGTCCGGCACACACAGAGTCAAGCGCTGCAATACTCCAGGGTGGCTCTCTACTCCACGAAGCACCTTCACCAAGTAGGCTACCAGCGTAAACTCCCGTCGGACATACAGCTGATTATAGCCAACCATGCCCAGGACAAACAGAGTGGGATACATCAGTGGGTAAAACGGATATACCCCATATAATTTCCTGTAGGTACAAATGGCGCGTAAATTTGTTCTGAACACGCTCCAACATTACAGAGAAAATAATAAACTTTAGCGATAGCTTGAAGGTTGAAAAAACCAGCAATAGTCCAATAGCTAAAAAACGGACTTATAACAAGTGAGAGATCGTGAATTCGACCCCCACCCATTACACTATTAATGTTAGCCCATTTCTAGTACTGGCAAGTAGAACCGAAATAATTGGCGATTTAAATTTTTAGTCACCATCATCTGTCTTTTCCTAACTATGTTCGTACAGGTTTTCAGTCTAACCAGATGCAGCTGAATACCCATATTTTACAAGGAGACACGGCCTATTTAACCTCCACCAACTCTTTTAACACCATTTACACGATAGCTACCCCTTAAATCACCTATTTATAATTATATCCTGCTTATTTAACGATTGACACGTATTCTACTATACATTGTAACAGAAAATCAATTTTCATGCCAAATATCTTCAGATAATCGGATAGCTCATGATCTAAAGAGGTGCCATAAAGAATATGAATTAAAAAGCTCCACAAAAAATTTAAAAGTTATGCATCAACGTGAAAGTCGCGGGTACTCTGGTACCAACCAATTTCTAAGCTCCCTTCATATATAACTATACATTCACATCGTCATTGTTACTAAAAAGGAGTAATTAGCAAAAAGGTTTGAATATTGTAAACTCCTTTTTGCTAAAATACATAACATACACAATGTCATGCAAAACCCACAACTCGACATTGGAACATTTTCGCGAACTATTCGACCTTATGTGGCCAACTTGGTTCAATTGTGGAGTCGGTATTCAAGGTTACTTGTGTGTAACTGACAAGTGGACAACAGGACGAAGAACCCACGGTCCCTTTCACGATTTTGATACGGTGACCCTTTCATACAATGCTTTACTTTACCATACACACACACACACACACACATAACATCACACCTTATTTCCCCAAAAAGTTAGTCAGAACTGTACCTATACCACCACACCATATTTCACCAGATAAGTTTAAGTCCGTGTAATAATAACCTCAAAAAGCTATAGGTATACGAGTACAAGAAACCATTAATACTTTAGTTGTAGCTAGCTATACAAAGATAATTATGTTAAATTAACGAAATAAAGGTTTTTTAGGAATATGTACTTAAAACACATTTACGATTAAACACTGTCCAAAATGGGTTTAAAACAGTTCCGATACTTATAGAGACATAGCTATGTGTGACGATGTCAATAAATAGAATGTGTCGGTAGCAGCCGTTGGGGGTAGTCCTAGTTCTATTGTTTATCGACGGGCGGACGACCTAATTCCACACTCTTTTATACGTGTAATGACATACATTCACACCATTATTGCCGTACATCGCTGTCGTAGATTCAAGTGAGCATTTATTGTCAAGTAACGAAGCGGAAGTTGGACTCTGCGTCTAGCGCTCGGCGTTGCAACACGTCGTGTTCTGGTTCGCGACTGGTCAATCGTCATCCTGAGGATGCCTCGTTGAGAGATAAAACAAGTGTCGATTTCTTACAGGGTTTTTTATGACTCATGAGGAATAGTTAAGCGGAATAGGTTACTAAATATATCTACGTTTATTGTATTTTAAGTAACGAAGCAGTATGGATCGCTACTTGACAATCTATATAGATTCTTATAAATTAAAGTTGCTTTTCGTGTCTGTCTGTGTGACTGTCTGTGGTAGTATGCCAAATCGAATTCCAAATAATCTTATATCAATTGATCGAGCACTTTAAATCGAACGTCTATATACTCGAACATTCATAATATCGAATGTTTGTTTGATCGAGCGTTCAACGCATTGCATATTCATTCTATCGAAATATAAATTTATTGAATAGGTACTTTATATATAGAATACAAGAAAAACACAAAATTTACTAATGTAGCGTTGCGTTGCATGCGCGTCGCCACGTCACGATATAGGTACCTTCCCGCCGCCCGCGCTTGCTCCAACTCGCTCGAGCAGCCAGTCGCCCCCCCCCCCCGCAACGCGCTAAGATAGACCGGACCGCGCACGCTGCGATCGTGCGACGGCCGCCATACTTGTCTGTTGTGTTGATACTAAGAACTGATGGTGTATCATTGTGGTGTTGTTACCAATATAAGTAAACCGTTTAACCGAGTCGTAGTTCATTTCTATAACCCTTAAAACATTATAGCGGCATTAATCCGTTATACTAATAAATTATATTTTAATCTTTAATTCTTATCTATTATAAGTACATTAAAAAAATTTGTGTAAATGCACTTTAAATACGAAGGAGAGAAGAAGTGTTACCGGACGAGTCAAATGATATCACCAACTAGTTTGGAAAATATTATGGTTGGGGAAATATTCATTCTCGAGAGAATGTAAATAATTAATTACTTATAGCACGCTCATCACCTATGTTTCCACCTTCACTGTAGTCTGTGTTTCAAAATAATACACTGGGTTTTCCTAGAACTCAAAACAACATTGAAAGATGGCATAGAAGATGGAACACGTTGCTTGATAAGCACAAACGGGGTCTTAACGGGGGGTACAAATAGGACAATTGAAAAGGCAAACACGGGATTTGGAAGACCTACTCCACAATAAGAGGCAAAAGGATAATAATGCGATTGAAAAAATATTAAATAATAAAAACAACATGGATTTATTAGTTTCTCCGTGCAATTGCAATTCACACAACATTTTAAAATGTACTTATAAAAGACAACAATTAAAGTTTAAAATGTGATTTATTAATAAAGGAGATGTTACATTTTCGGCCATAAAGTGTACGCTAATGAAAAAAAAGGAAAAAATTCCACGAATTGAGGAAAAATATTCTTTCCTGCATATTCTCCTGATTTCTTTGGCACAAAAAATAATAGTTTATCAAATTATTGCCATATTCCATTAATCATGGCGTCGTCTTACTTGCACAATGCTTTCGCCCAGAAGTCATGTTACATTTAAACATAAAAAAATCACGTAGACATTATTTAAATAAATACGACAGGCATGTATTTCTCTGCTAATAAGATAAGGAAATAAGATAGCTACCTTAAAACAACTTTTTTGATGAATTATAAAGTGTGATTCATTTTTTTTTTTAAAACGAGGATTGTAGATTTTTAGGTACTTCTGGACGAAAAATTCAAACATAATGTCTTTGGTATTTGACATCACATCTTTGACAGTTCTAGATTTTAAAAATAGAGATGGGTTGCTGTGGTAACTGGTTAAACACGATAACTGTTATCACTGTTACTGTTACAAAAAAATAACAGATCCAGATATCTGTTATTAAATAACAGCCTGTTATTTTTGTACGGACGATAAATACGTATTCAAATCTCAATTGAATATCTTCTATATCTCTTTTGGTTTAAAGTCGATAATGGTATCTATCTGTTATTAAATAACAGTCTGTTACGGACGATAAATACGTAAGTAACAGCCACGGTAACAGTCTGTGTGGGGATTGTTAAAATGTATTAACAGTAAAGGCCGCGGTTACAGTCTTGAGGATCTGTTATTTTATGTAACAGGTATGGTTTATTGTTAGGAACAATTGTTATCTGTTATTCTTTAATATCTGTTATTTCTATCTGTTACGATACATCACCTCACCCCTATTTTTTTTTAATGTAAACGTCATCTGTCCAACCAATCTGTCATGGCTGTCAAACATTTTCAGTTTATAATTAGTGCCTAAAAATATCAGATATGAAAAAAAATGCCTTTATTGAATTCAGGGGTTCGTTTTCCAGGTTTTATTAAATGTACATGTTATGGCCGGAGTCCCATACAAAAACGAAACGTTTTTGTGTTTTTCTTGTATTCTGTTTAAAAAGTACGTATTCAATAAATTGATATTTCGATGGAATGAATACGCGATGCGTTGAAAGCTCGATCAAACAAACATTCGATATTATGAACGTTCGAGTATTTAGACGTTCCGAGTTATAGCGGTCGATTAATAAAAATGGCATTCGATTTGGCATAGTACACCCGTGCGAAGCAGGGGTGGGTCGCTACTAGAACTGTTGAATAAAAGGTTACGGGGGTTGAGGACCGTTCTGAAAAGTTTAATTAGCTCGATTCTGGTACTAGGATGGAATGGAATTGGTACAGGAATTTCTAATAGCAAGGCGGACTTGATGAACACTGCGAATTTTGTACATCGGGCCTAAAATACTTGGGATGAGCTCAAGTTCAAGCTGGCCAAGTAATTCCTAGAATCCTGTGGAAGCCGAATGCCCAAAATGATGAAATACGACGTATGAAGAACAGCAATGAATCGTCCTTAAATTAAATATTATTTATGAAAGAAATAAGTAACACGCAGAAAATATTAAAAGACAAAAAAATAACGGAATCAATATCAAAAAGTCAATAAACGATTCCACTGTCCATATTACTCAAGCATTGAAACAAAAATAAACACAGGTTTTTATTTCTTTACGTTCTCGTCAGCAAATATAAAAAGAGCGAATGAAACGAAGTTTTTCATACCCATATTTGCATTTACTTTGACGATCTTTTTATGTGCATTCCAGAAATGGGTTCTGGATATGCAAGCTCAAGTTTTCTTGTGACTCGCAGATATTGAATACTTTTCTTGTGATTTATTTTCAGCTCATAACGTCGAAACCTCTCTCTTTCTCTCTCTCTCTTACTTCTTAAGGTTCCAACTCATGAAAATCACCCCTATCTTTTTCCGAGATAAACCTCCAACTGTCGCTAACGAGACCAAATAGAATTTTAATTGTTATCGCCTTCTAAAGGCCAATCGACAGTTGAGCGGAAGCGATCATAAATGTATGGAGCAGCAGATTTTTTCGCGATTTCAGGGCTGAGAAGCTTTCATTAATAAATTAAAAGACGGACTTAGACTATCAATACCGACCAGCAGTTGAACTGTCCATAAGTTCATAAGTACTTCTATCAAGCTATTTAGTTCCCAAAGATAATATTGAATTTCCAAGAGTAAAGAAACTTAAGAGAGTAAACCTAGGCCAGGCCTAGTGACAGTCAATATTTTCTCTAGGGTAATGGAAACGACTGCGAACTAAAAGCTGTCATATCTGCTGCTGTTTGGAAATCCTTTTCGGTAAAATGAATTGTCAGTCCATTGAAACTGCCGTGTGCTGTTGGCACTTAGAAGTTTCCTCCGAAATTTATTTGGACTTGGTTGGACTTGACTTCGTTTAAAAGCTATCTCACATTTTTTTTTATTCAGAATATATTCTGTATTATAATATTTTACACATTCCTTGTATTTACTGAACACATGTAAAGTTCCCCGATAGCCTGAGTTGAGAATAAAAGATTTGTTGCAAAAAAAATGGACTGGATCATAACTGCATCGCCATAAATTGCTTAGTGCTGTAACAGACCGACTTAATTAACCTTTTAAACTTAGCCTCGAACATTTTTATACACCATATTAAACTGCTTATTTTATATGCAACATAATATTATAGCCATCTTACCTCGTTACTCTTGCTTTCACATGCAATTAATTTAAAAAGGAATTGCTAATGGTTTCAGAGTATACGATATAATACTGTTTACCACTTTCTATCCGATAAACATTATTATAATGCAGTTTGAGATTAATCTGTTTATCAGTGACGGTAATGCATTTCGAGCTTATAAGCGGATTAATGTTTTATTAGTTTAATGGACTGGAAATTGTGGGAAGGACTTTGCCTAGCAGTATTGGTAGGGGTCGACAGCAGTGGTAGTTTTTAGGTTCGATTGAATATAATTTAGATTGTGTAGATGGTAATATAATAACCACGAAAATACACGCAGTTTCGAAAGCTTGTGGTCTACGAATCAAAGACCTGACGTCACACAAAAATCATGATGTCACCCAAAATCCTGCATCGTGCAATTAGAGTTTACCGCGCGATGAACTTATATACAAGACTCCAAAATCAATTGGGCAGTTGCCCGCTAGGCAGCACACCCGTCTGATCGAAGGAACCTCCCTTTTCTATAGAAGATGACTGAACTTTACACCCTGTTCCTCATACCTTTATAATCTTAATTGAAAACCCGATGATTATTTATGCTTTTTTTTTTAAAGACCTATCAGTGTCCGGTAAATTTTACGAGTGAAGCCCTAGACTTGGGTCTACAAAAAAGCACTGAAATGCATTTTCCATCAATTTAAAAACATTTTTTTCTTATTTTCAGGTGGCGGCGCGAGTCCGGGCGTATCAGTTTCAACTCAGGTAGGTTTAAACTCTTCACTATTTAAGGTTTAAAAGGATTATATTGGAGTGCCCGTAACCAAAACGTGAATGATTTATTGAAAGCTGGCCTTTAGAGGTAAAATAAAAAAATATTTATCTCCACGCAGTGATGTGTCAGAGATTTTGGACAGACAAAATCACGCATCTGTGCCATAAAATGGCGATCGCCAATGGCCAGGGAATTGAAGTTTAATAAAAACCTCCTCTGGGTCCTATCTCTGTTAGTTTAGTGAAGGTTTAATGCGAGGTGTCATAAAAGTTCTACTGAAAACAAATGACGCAAAACATGGAATCATCGACATGACGTAGATTTATAAGAAGCAGGCTCTAGTTTAAAACAAGAATCCAATCCCCAAAAATACGTTCACAAAAACTTTGCGTAGTTAACTAAACTCTAATAATGGAAACTATGGAACTAAAGTACTTGGTAACTATACAATAGTTGAAGTAAAATGTTGCATACTTAGTTATGAAGCTGATGGGTTGGTCTATTGAAATTCTGATTTCTGCGGTTATGACGACAGACGACGAGACGATGTTTCCTGTCAAGTTGCAAATTAAATTGAAACCACAGTTTTATTTAGGTAATCTCAGTTTCAGTTGCTATTTCGAGATTGTTCGATTTGATTTGGAAAATAAAGTTATAAAACTTTATTTTCCAAATTTTCATAAAGCTTTTCGTACCTACCACTGGCTCTCATAATTTTTTATCGTATGGAATGAATATCACAATTTTGTAGGTCAGAACTTATTTCGTTAATATTTTACTAAACAATGGATAAGTATTAAGTATCCCTAAAATGAGAACAAAGATTTTGATCAGAAAGCAAACTTAAAGGCTGGAAACAGTAACTGGAACATTTTTGCGTACCAATTAAAAGATCGATTTTTTATGAACCTATTACTTTTTATAGACCAATAAATTGTGCTTTTAACCCTGGTCGTATCTTTTACAGTTCACTACGTATATTATGAGATAAAACACAGACACAATTAGCAAATTGTGTCTCAGTCCATCCTCGTGGATAAGTCTTTATGGGTCCAGTTCAATAAACAAGTGCGAGTCGGACTTGCGCACGAAGGGTTCCGTACCATTATCTAAAAAACGGCAAAAAAATCACGTTAATATTTATTTTATTCTGTTTTTAGTATTAGTTGTTATAGCGGCAACAGAAATACATCTATGAAAATTTCAATTGTCTAACTATCACGGTTCCTAAGATAAAGCCTGGTGACAGCCGGACAGACAGACAGACAAACAGACAGACAGCGGAGCCTTAGTAATAGGGTCCCGTTTTACCTTTGGGTACGGAACCCTAAAAACATACAATTTCATTTGAAGTAGGCCATTTTAGGATATGAAATCAATTAGGGAAATTTGAATTAGTCAGACTAGCAATGGGAAAACCACATAATCTGATATTATCCTTTCAATAGAATGAATGAATTCATTATAATGATTTATTTATTATTAACCAACGACCCGCTGCTGCTTCGCACGGTTTTTGCGACTTGACAAAACATCGAGATTTCTTAGATAAATGTAACTTTAAATACTAACGTATTATACACATAAACCTTCCGGGATAAGTTCTCTAAACAATGGTGAAAACCTCATCAAAATCTGTTGCGTGGTTAAGAAGAACCACGCAACAGACATACAGACAAACACGAAAAGCGACTTTAATTTATAATATTATGTATAGAAATATCGCTGTTAAGTTATTAAGTAATTAAAGCTGTGTGATGTCTGACAGACAGTCAGTAATAAAACTGGTATTGGTCTGGTACTTATAATGGTTTATGATTCTACGACTGAGTAATGCAAATTCTATGTCGTCGACCGAACTGGGCGGATCGAACGAAACATAGTTATGTAAAAGATGTGAGTGAGAAAATCAAAGTGAGTGCACACTACTTCAAATCGTCTGGTGACGTCCTTTAACTTGGTGTACGCACTCACTTTCTTTTACATAGGTATCGACCCGAGTTCGTCCGATCACGTACGAGTATAATTCGACCGATAACAGATTAGGTGTAGGTACGCCTCGAGTGAGGACTAAACAAGTCACGGATCTCAAGATTCTCGAATAAAAACGACACAATTCAAACGAGATCATCGCTTCAGTCTAGCCGCGGTTCCTATTAAAGCTGTTATACCTACTAAGTAATTGTTGAACAGTACCTATTGTTGTCTCCAACAATCGTATCTATTCGGAAGGAAACCTTTGTTAACGTTACACTATTAATTGAGATTATCTTTCTCGTCTTACCTTTGAGATTTCGAAAGCTCTTGGTATCGGTATTCTATTGGTTGTTTTGCTTTATGGTTTCACTACCTATCTTGATCTTTGGCTTGGCTTTCGATGTTGAATTTGGTATCGAGATGGTTTAGGTGGAGTTGTTGGCGTGGCAGTGGTGGCCCAGTGGTAACGGCCATGACTTACGAGTTGTAGGTCGTAGGTTCGAACCCTGACAGGCACATTACTTTGTGTAAATTATTGCATCGCCACTGCTCTCAAAACGGTGAAGGAAAACATCGTGAGGAAACCGGCATGTCCTAGAACCAAAAATTCGAAGACATGTGACATCTACCAACCCGCACTGGGCCCGCGTGGAGGATTACGGCCCACTCCCTCTCACAGAGAGGAGGCCTGTGTCCCAGCAGTGGGAACATTATAGGCTGATTATGTATGTTATGCATGTATGTTGGCGTTCATTATGACCCGGGGTCTGTGTCCCAGTAAGTACCCATTTACTGGGAAATAAACATGAATAATAAGTAGCCAAGTAGAAATTGTTGAAAACGATTGAATCCGATAAGAAAACTGACTAGTAAGTGATTTTTGAGAACTCAACCAATAAAACCTCCTAAAAGAAAGGGTTCTTTCACAAATCCCAGATTGTGGAATTCTAGCGTGTTTTCCGGCAAAGAAAGAATAAAAACAACTAAAGAGTATATTAAGAACATCCTAACTTGTAATTAGCAAGTTCTCGAGTCACTTACGTGAGAACACAGAGAAAATTATAAATGTTACTGAGTAAGAAGTTGGTCTAACAACAAGTGCACTTTGTCAAGTCCCCGACTACTTGATTATCAAGTTTGTCTTAGTCGCTAAACTTGACTTAATATGAGTTTCGTTAGCTTTACACACTAATTGTGCTAGAGGAGGGCTCACCTAGAGGTTTGTGTTGTTTGATAATGTGCATCTGAACTGAGAGGGCCCGTTTTTTTTTTTCATACGAAACAAATTTTCACTCATCGGGAAATAAGGTCCAAAAATTTCTTAAACGTGAAATAAAACTTTTATGAACTCGTGAATAAATAAATAAAGCCATTATTTATTTATTCACGAGTTCATAACAGTTTTATTTCACGTTTAAGAATTTTTTCAAAAGGTTGAAAAGTAGTTGAAAGTCGAATTTTCTTAAAACTGTGAACCCAATATTTTCGGCATTATTGACTAGGCTCAACCTCGTAGATTAATAATAGGTCTTTACCTATGAAATTGCCGTTTTGTATGAAAAAATTTAAACGAATTTTTTTCATGAATTTTTTATTTGTATTAATCGAAGTAATCACCCATGCAATCAATGCATCTTTGCCATCGCAGTGGCAGTTTATTGATGCCCTTCTTAAAGAAATCAGCTGGACGGGAGGCAACAAATTCTTCAAAGGCATTTTGTACTGCCTCTCGGGTATTGAATTTTTTTCCCGCCAAGAAGTTATCCAAATTCTGGAAAAAGTAGTAGTCTGTAGGCGCAAGGTCTGGTGAGTAGGGCGGATGACGGAGAGCTTCCAACCCCAGTTCTTGCAACTTGGAGACCGTCTGCTGTGCAGTATGAGGTCGCGCGTTGTCGTGCAGGAGCAGCGGAGACGAGCGATTGACCAATGCTGGTTGGAGATGCGCCAGCTTCTCCATCATTGTGTTCAGTTCTTCACAGTACACATCTGCAGTAATGCTCACCCCGTTTGGTAAGAAGCTGTGATGAATCACACCGGCGCTAGACCACCAAACAGTGACCATCACTTTTCTAGGGGTAAGTTTTCGTTTAGGGCATTGTTTAGGTGCTGAACCAGGATCCAACCAACTTGCTGAGCGCTTGCGGTTATCAAACAGAATCCATTTTTCATCGCAGGTAACAATGCGGTTCAAAATTCTTTCATTTGTGTGTCTGTTGAGCAGTGCAAGGCACGTCTCGACGCGTACTTCGCGCTGGCGATCATTGAGTTCGTGGGGCACCCATTTGTCAAGCTTTTTTACCTTGCCAATTTGACGCAAATGGACCAATATTGTTTTGACGCTAACGTCGAAAGCTGCTGCTAATTCAGCCGTAGATTGTGTATCATCAGCTTCCACAATCGCCTTTAATTCGTCATTGTCGACCAAAGTCTTCGGACGACCGCGAGGTTCATTTTTCAGGTCGAAATTTCCAGAACGGAAGCGAGCAAACCAATAACAGGTGGTGCGTTGGTTTGTAGTGTTAGCTCCGTAAACGTCGTTGATGTTGCGTGCCGCTTGTGCCGCGTTGCTGCCACGACGGTACTCATATTCCATAATTACTCGAATTTTTAACGTATGAATGATGACGAAAAAGATTGAAATGCGATGAAAATGTAACACTAATCAATAAAGAAATGACTACTATTGGAAAAAAAAAACCATGTTTTTAAAATAAAATTAATTTGAAATTAGCATTCTTAGCCAAACAAAAATTATTTTGATTTGAAATGGCCAGTACTGCAGAACGGCAATTTCATAGGTAAAGACCTAATATCAAAGGACCGTGTTTCCTTTCTTTGGAAAACTTATTTTGTTTTTGATTTTGTCGGTGGGGATAATTACTGGCCACGTAGTATGTACATCTTTGGGAGTTCTATTATTATATGTCAAATATTTTTGCTTGTAGTCAATAAAGTCAATTCCCAAATTTATTTGTTTACAAAGTTCATTATGCTCATCCTTGTCATAATAATCAAAGTATGTGATAATATTGTCCCTATCGTACCCATTTCCTATACTCAAGTCTATAAATTGACAGTTTTTGAATTCTTTACCAACTAATTTTAGCATATTATTCAATATTTTTTCATTTAAATATTTACTGCTTATAATACTTGTTACAAAAACCTGTCGATCTTCAAGAAGTTTTAAAGCAGCTGAGATTTCTGCCATCACGTGTGTGGGATTTACATCGTGTTCTCCTATAGATAATATAACTCGGTCATCTTCTTGAATTTGAGAATGATGTTCTTGAATTGGTTTTAATATGTCTTTGGCTCTAGCCCCAGGTTTTATTAATCCAATAATAGAATATTTTCGGTGTTTTTTTCCTAGTCGTGAATTTATAAGCTGACTAGATAGTCCTCGGCATTGTTCACCTCCAAATATGTGAATTTTATTTAAGTTGTCCGTACCCTTCCTGTCATTATTATAGTCACATACCTCTGGAGTGTATGTTTGGTCAGCTGAAATCTCAGTAATATCCAGTACAGGATCATGCATCTCTTGGTATACTGGTTTTGTATTCAAACTGGCGAATGCACCGGTATGGTGGGAGTGCAAAAAGCAACCCACAGTTGCTGAATACATGGCTTTGTCCAGCGCATCTAAAGAAGCTTAATATTTACAGCACCTTTTATATGAAATTACAGGTCAGTGTTCGTCTGTTTCTATTTATAACGACAACCAAAGTGCACAAAAGTTGGCACAAAACCCTGTACATCACAGTAGGATGAAACATATCGATGTCCGCTACCATTTCATTAGAGAGCTGGTTGAGAAAAATAAAATAGTATTATCGTATTTGCCTACGGAAAAGATGTTGGCGGATGTTCTGACCAAAGGTTTAGGTCGATGCAAACACCAACGTTGTGTGTCTGACATAGGTCTAATATGATTTCATTTTGCTACTATTTTTATTATTTTTTGACTAGTTAAGTGATCCATGTTTTTATAACGTTTTATGGGACTATCATTGAAAGTACAGAGGCTGAAATATATGTGTACCTGTCTATGTACAGTCATATTACTTATACCCCATTTGAAATAAGATTAGACATTAAAACAAACTCTTTTACAGTCCGTTCAACCGATTTTGACTTCTATACCGTAGGTATAAGGATAGCATTAAAAGCAAAAAAGTTACACAATACCAACTATCTACTGCGGCTGCCATTTGTCATGTCACCAACGCAATAGAATTTAAAATCGGTTGAACGGAGTGTAAAAAAGGCTTATCTATACGTCTAATCTTATTTCAAATGGAGTATAGTTTGTAGCCATTTCCGATTAAGGGAAGAATGTTAAAGTTTAGTATAGGTAATCGTACCGGCTACATTGTTTTCTATGGTTTTTAAATATGTACTTTTCTAAATGACGTGTGTTACTGAATTATTTCTAAGTGGGTACTGCATATAATAAAATTTCTTCCAACCATAACAATAATTATTTATACATATAACAGTAACGTGTAAGTAAATAAATGGTTTTAGTTTCTATACGACTTTCTGAATTTGCTTCACAATAATTATTTTGAATTCATCTACTATGTAAGAAGGTCATCCTACAAACTTTGTACCTATAGAAAAATTGAAAATGCGTTTTCTCTTAAAAAGGCACTTAGAGGAACGGACGATATGTCAAATTTTAATAAAAATATAGTAAAAAATACTTGGTCTAATTGATAAGTATTAATCTACGAGGTTAAATCTAGTCAATAATGCCGAAATTTTTATAACAGAAACAGCAACCCTATTATGTGTCAATAAAACAAAATAACTCCTAACTGTTTAGAAAAAGCCTTAGCATCAAGTCAAAGGATTTCACAAACAGATTCCGCAAATCCACTTATAACTTCTCACGTCATACTTAAAGACGAGTAAAAAAGGCGTGAAATTTTACTTTCAAAAACAATTGTTCGCCCAATTTAATCAGACGTGTTTTCTTTATCATCCTATTACCAAAACTCGTTTAAAACGCGATTTTCTTGTAATGAAATTCCGTCTGGATCATAAAGAGAAACCCTTTATTTTAAGACGTCAGGTAAATGCCCTTACTATGGTCCAAGGCATTTGTTGAAGCGAGGATAATGTTATTTAAGCTTCCCTCTACCTGGAGAGAATGAATCGAGGGTTATATTTATCATGTATAAGAGAGATTCCTACGGAGTTGCTTGCATATGCTTTGCATGCAACATGCAAGGTTAAGGTTAATAGCTGACAACATCAACACATCACAATTTTTTTTTCATAATTTTCGTAATTTTATTCTGTTATAGATAATAATGTGTCTATGACCTAAGTTTCTATGACAACTAGTTTTGTTATTTTTTGAAAGAGTCTTGTTCGGTTGGAGATGTCATGAAAATACAAAGCTAATATGAATAAATATGAATAAAGCTAATCACGTTTTAGACGCAGTTTTTTTATCAGAATCCTGATACAAACCTAGAACCTTTAAAATTAAGATATAATCTAGAAAAAAGAACCAAAATCGATAGACTTTAATAAAAATAAAAATAAACCATGATAAAACATCAATATAAACAATAAAATGAAAATGAAATAATGTTGACAAGATCAACTGCACGAGCACGCCCACACCTCCGGACTCTCCGCTCAGCTCCGCGTCGATGCCCCCGATACCCAGCCCCATCGTGAGCGCTGTGACGAGCTCGAGCGACGAGTAGATATTTTTCCTCGCCGACATCGGCAGGGTAGAGGCCGGCCACGGAGGAGCTTAGGACTTAGGGGCCAACCGGGCTCGAGCCGCGTCTGCTGGTGTGCGGCACATAAGATGGACTCAGTCTGTGAACGAAAACGTCAACCGCGCATAATTACGGATCTACAAAAGCGCGAACTAACCTCACTGCGTACCGTGGTATGATGCTGTCTCTCTTTCAGGAAATAGAGCCAACCATCAACGTCTCGGCCCAACAACTCCGGATCAGATGCGGGTCGCAATCATAGGTTGGATGATGCCGCACTTATTAGACTGCGCTCAGAGGTACTAAGTAATCATAATCGTCTCAACTCCGTCACAAACCGCGGTACAAGCGTCAATTATTGATGCAATTTCGAGGAGGAGGATGATAGGGTACCACAGTAACAAGCCAGTGCAACGTCCTATTGAGGAGCGCAATGGAGAGAGAGGCAGAAACTTATTTTCCACAAAGCATGTATAGTGTGTTGATTTTGGAATAATTAATATTAAATACCTACAATAGAAGGTATTTAACATATGACGCATGCATATTATGCCAACACCTAATGCACTTGCAACGTGACAAGTAGAGCCTCCTAGCGCCAACAACATTAAGGTAGGTCACGCCTTGGTTGGACGCCAGAATATGGCTGCTAAATTGCTTGGCGTGTAACATATTATACTATGTACCTATACTATGTCTATGCATTAAACAGTGAGTGTAAACTGGCTAAAGCTGAAGTGGGACACGAGTCCCACTTCAGCTAAAATTCCAAGAACATCGTCCATAAAGACAACAAAATAAATAACTATAGTCATGTAATTAGTCGTATTGTAATTTTACTAACTTAAGTGTGCTTTACGATAATAGAATGTGACTCCCTATTGAAAGGTAACCACCTACCTAGGTAATACCTAGTAAGAGTAACCACAGTCTATAAGCATGTTTAGCGGAGTCTGGTGATAAGCCGATAAGAGATCAAGAAAAACATTATCAAAGAAACCGCAAACTAATTTAATTATTTTTCTATGTCATTGGATTTAATGTAATTAACTGGGTGTGTTGTGAAATTGACTTTAATCCTATTTAAAAAGAAATTTGTTTAAGAATGAAAAAACTGTCACAGAAGAAAAAATATATGGAAGTCTATCTGGTGTGTGATCCTTTTATTTTCCAATCGTTGTAAATATTAAAGTAATTCCCAATACAATGTGTAATATCTGCCGACCGTGATAGTGGATAAGGCAAAAGAGTCAAGGAAAATTATACGTCAACAGTTTACAAAATGCGTGAGGTAAAGTTGAAAATATTCTGTCTCAGAAAGTTAAAAGCGCAATATTACCCGAGTATGATAGAGGCTATGCAGACTGTTGCACGAGCTCGCCATCGCATTACCAATGCGGTAAAAGAAGGAAATAAAATTTAACATTATTGTATTTAATATTGCAACCAATACTAACACGACGATACTGATATTAAAGTAATTCCCGACCCAATGTGTAATAGGGTGTTTAATTAGCACCCCATCTTCATTTACAGATACTTCTTTTATAAACTACTAACTTCTTTGTTCGTGTAATGTCTGCTGATGAATATTAAATCGCTCCCTCTTGTGACTTAAGTTGAGTTTATTAGGAAAAGGAAAAATTTTACTTGTTTTTTTTGGAATTTTTTATCTATCCAATTAATTCTAATTGAATTTTAATTGATAAAAGCCAGATAATAATTTTAGTTTTTTATCATATTTTTGTAATTGACCTTTTTTCAATTGTTAAAATCATAGACTTGTCTACAAAACACTTCATTTGAAAATGTTTGATCTCTTTCACTAAAATGTTCCTTATTCAAGTAGAGCTCTAGATTAATTACGTACTAGGACGTTGTAATAATGTTGTAGTTATAATTTTTACGAAATACAATGTAAAATTTATAACAAAATTGAGAGAAAATTGGTTTAGATTAAATTCATTGTACGATGCAGTTCCCTGTTCCTAAAAGCTTTTAAGCGTATTTTAGCTATCACAATCACTGAACATTATCTCAATTACTATTCCGAGGAATTCATTTAAAATTTAAATCTGCTTTCAAAAAACTAGCGATGCAAAAAGGTAAAGGTTTTGTTTACCGCATTAAAAATGCGGTAAAGGAAGGAAATACAATTTAACATTATTGTATTTAATATTGCAACCAATAATAATAGTAACACGACGATACTGATAACATTATGACACCAGTCAGTTAAACTAATCCAAAATTATCTATCGAAGTTAGCACTCTACTCAATGAAAGAGGCGCTAACATCCTAACGACTGTGCATGGCCCACATATGACTGTAAAACCGTTTCTACACGAAACGGTAGAAGCCTTTTAACGCGCTATTGCGCTTTTGCAACGTTTTAACTTTGACTTGAAACTGTTGCAGTACACCTCTAATTTGTACCATTACTTTGTAACGTGGATATAGAAGTGTAATGTAAGAGAGATATTTGAAAGAATTTTTATGTACCTATAATATGTATTTTCACGTGATAATAGTAGGTGGAATTCATCATTGGACTAATCCGTCTAACTCTAACAGAAATCAAAGATGAATCCATATAATATGACAACCAGTAGCGCAGCCAAAAAAACAGTGCTAACAATCACTGAAATATGTAGTATACATTTTTTAAATTTATTTCTAATGACAGAGAGAAAGGATATTACATCGTTTGATGAGAAACCGATGTCTACCAATTCATTAAAAGGGATTACGACGTTCTGCTCCACGCGACACGACGTGGGGATAGCGCACAACAACAACAAGAATATTGTCCTTCTTAAAGAAAATGCATATTAATTATTTACAAAATGTAGGTACCATCAAAACGCCTAGGCATCGATAAAATACAGCTAAAAGCATTTTCTTGTTGAGAGTTCTCAAGAACGAGATGAGTTACAAAAGTTTAAAGTTTTTTAATAGTTGGAACTCCTTCAGCCGTGATTTCGAAATTGTATGCGACTTTAGAATCGGTAATTCAGTACTTTTTTTTTTCTTTTGGTTATATTGAATTAAGTACAGTCCTGTTTTGTTTGCTGAACTCAAGATCAAATAAAATTTTCTTCGTATTCTCCACTTTTGCACAACTAAAGATTTTTAATAGATGGAACTCGTTCAGCCTTGATTTCGAAACTATGCGACTTCTGAATCGGTAATTCAGTACTTTTTTTCCTTTTAGTTATATTAAATTAAGTAGGTACACTTCTGTTTTGTTTGCTGAACTCAAGATCATATAAAATTTTCTTCACTTTGGCTGGAATAGGACTGTTCAAATCTTTTTCAATAAGAAGCAATAAGGATCGCCTTGTTTTAATTGGTTTTAGTTTGGCCCGCTGCTGTCTTTATTGATCAGTATTCCGGCGCAACCTTCTTTTTGCTCCCTTTTTTATTGTGCATTCTTTTTCTATTTTAAAATGACTGTCGTACTGTTTTTCAATGTACCTTCATAAATATACTCACGCCTTTTTCCCATGGGGTGGGCAGACTGTAACAACTAAAGACTTGCTACAATCCTTATGGTACTCCTTTTGCAACGTTCATCATTATCAATGTAAAAACCAATCTTGTAAAGTAATATGAAAATAAAACAAAGTAGAATATTTGGATTCAGATGCTGCTATTCCAATAAATAATTAATTAGTAATATAATTACAAACATAAAGATGACTTACAAATGCCACGAGAGTCAATAATACTGAAACATTTAAATTAAATTCATGCCTAGTTTCATTAAACTATTTTCGATTTTTCTCACCGAAATAGTAGGTAATAATTTCACGTCCTCTTAATTAATATTCAGTTCTACAGATAAGAATTCCATTAAACCTCAATTGTTTCATGGAAACTGTTGGAAATTCAATTTCCAATCCGCGAAAGGCCATATCATTTTGTTGAAAATGTTACGGTTAGACTATAGACGCTTTCATCATCATTATCATCATCATTTCAGCGAAAAGACGTCCACTGCGTTATATTTAGTAGTGATTAGTAACACACGTAAAGACATAGTGTTGTATAGATACATGAAGCGTCAGGAAAATCAGAACAGCTCCCCAAACGCTGGCTTACTGCGTAGGTGATGACAACCTGCAGTGGTAACGGCCCCGATTTACGAGTTGTATGTAGATCGTGGGTTCGAACACAGGCAGGCGCTTTACTTTGTGTCTTACTCAAAACGGTGAAGGAAAACATCGTGAAGAAACCGGTATGTCCTAGAACCAAAAAAATTGAAGACGTGTGAAATCTACCAACCCGCATTGGGCCCGCGTGGTAGATTATACCCCAGTCCCTCTCGATTCTCGAAGAGAGGAGGCCTGTGTCCCAGCAGTGGGAACATTATAGGCTGAACCACAACTATTTACCGTTTTCCGCAAATGTTACTCATTGACACCTTATTATCCAAACATAATGAAACAAAGGGCGAATATCCAAAACCATTTTGTTAATCCATCTTTTCCCATAGTTTACCGTCAGTGCATATTTCAAAAGATTTAAAAAATACGGTATTTCTCGTCTCAAACCTTAGTGAAAATGATAAGGCATTAGATCTACGGAGCCCTGTCTCATTTAAATTGATACGTGACAGGGGACTGACAAGGTACCTTTAAACACGAAATAAGCTGACATTTTGTCTTTCAAATCTGCTGAGTGAGCTGTGAAGCAAGGTTTTATTGTACGAAACAGAAACGCTAATAAAACTTAGATCATTTTGTTAATAGCTACAGTTTTTTGTAATACAACGTGCCGCTACAATGGTGACATTAATTTAACACACGTATACGAAAACGCGTATTCGTTTTATGAAAATATTTAAATTTCATTAAACGTTATTATTTATTGATTTATTTACAATTTTCTAAATTACCATCTTGGAGCAACCTGTACTTAAAGAACTGTAGCGAAGAGGTCATTTGCCGGTCACGGATGATATGTAGGTGAATAGAAGGAAAGCCGCGCAATTTCTTAGAAATTATGCCGACAAAGCGATAGAACGTAAGCCAGCTGGTAGGTAGCTTCATGAATGAATCTTTTACTCACAGTGATCTCAATTTTGGTTATGTTTTTATTATTTAGTTTGTTTGAAAATGTAAATTTTTAAATTTACGAATTATTTTATAGTATTATTTTATAATTACTGGCCACTAGTCCTACCCGTGTGTTAAATTAATGTCGCCATTGTAGCGGCACGTTGTATACAATGGGGCATGCCAATTGCCATGGCAAGTTATACACCATCCTATAGGCTGGTTGTCTATTGATATATTTGAAAATAGAACACACTTCATTTCTTTTTTTTTATTTGGATGAGAGAACACAAGCAACACGCCTAATAAAATGTTTGTAGCAAGATGTTCATTGCCCTTACAATTACCTACATAATATTGTAGGCGTCTAGGCTTCTCACGTTGGTTGATGACTGGGACGTTGATAGCTGTCACAATGACAGCTATCAACGTACATTGGCATATTTTATTCTCCAGAAATAGTTTTAGATTTCATAACTTCAACATGATAACTGAATAAAGAACTTAAACGAATTAAGATGGGTTTAAGCTACATAATAAAATCTTGATATCGAAATTATAACAATTAAACGAGTTGCCAATTTGTCTTCGGCGTTATGCTTAACTGCGAGCGTTTGTAAACGGACGGTGCCGTTTGTATAATGATGAATCATACAATATGCCTACGACCATACAGTATACACTGCTGTAGTCCGACAATGATTTTAACGAACGTGGCGAAACAGAAAATTAACATGAAAATAATGTACTAGATCTGACAGGTTTAAAACATCTTTCACACGTAGTTCAATCTGTCCCTTTAAATCGGTTATGTTCTAAAGAACGTACTCTTAACAGTGACGTAGGAGATATTCACTTTTATTGCTTCAGTAATATTGCGTGGCACTAAGCAATAAACCACTCTCTCTCGTAAGTACTATCGGTAACTCTCAATGCCAGACGACTGTAGTTATAATTGTTCCATTCGGCAATGGATAAGTTTTCTTGCGTCAGGCGAATACTTTTCTGGGAGAAAACAAAAGACATTTTCATGTGAAAAAATATATATTAATATAAATATATAAAAATATATTGATGTTTTATGATGTTAAGTTCCTGCCACTGTTATTTTAACTTATCAAGTATTGGGTGGTATCCGATGGTAGGTGGTTTTTTTTAACCTCGTCGGTTGCTACCTCGGGTTTTTTTAAAAAGGTCTGTTTTTTTTTTTTTGTTTTTTTTTTGTTACGCGATTACTCCGCCAATTATGAATCGATTTTGATGATTCTTTTTTTTGTTTGGTAGGTCATGCTTCCGAGGTGGTCCCATATAAATTTTATTAACTTTGCTTGCGTAATTTTTGAGTTAGCTTCAATATTACGTATTTTTCCCACTTAAACTAAGTGGGAAAAATACGTAATATTGAAAATACGTAATCTAGACGATATCCTGTTTGACTCCTTCACTGTTATTTACATAGCAGGTAGTGGTATTCGGATTTGTGTGGGGTAGGTTACACAACTAAAAAGTGAAAAATAAAAACTTAAAAAAAAAAACGTTTTTTTTTTGTTAAAAGATTTTTTATTCTTTACTTTTAGAAAATTCTAAACTAAAGATTTAGCCACCGACTTCCGAAATTAAAGTAATTTTTCACTTTTTTTTTAAAGTCAGTTTTTTTTGTACATTGTTTTTTAAGGGCGAATTTTACCAATGAATCTGTGTACGCAATCAGAACATAAAAACCGTGTTCATGAGCTGTCAGTGTCAATATTCCACAATAATGATGACACTGACATCTCTTGGTACTGGATTACCAGTATTAATTCAATATCTTTCATTTGTACTAAGAACTTTTAGAAACATTTACGCTCACATACCCACGACTTTCGCTCGCCTTTAGATCCTAAACATGAATGTAATTACTTTTATTGCCCAACCAATATTGCGTCACAATCTTTATGGGCAATAAAGCACTCGCAATTTCAATCAGGAACTTTCAGAGCCAGTACATAGTTGTTCCATTTAGTGCTTCAATGCGTTTTGTTCGCTACTTTTGTACTGATTATTTAGGGGATGGGCAAAGCTCCAAACTACTATTTTAATTGTTTGAAAGTTCAACAAGAGAAATGGCAGTAGTAGCCCTAGTATTTAGCTACTAGCTGCGCTCCGCGGTTTCACCCGCATAAGTGTTGATCCCTTGGGAATATCGGGATAAAAAGTATCCTATATCTTCCTCCAGGTCATGGTCTACCCATTTGCCAAATTTAATCCAAATCCGTTCAGCCGTTTTAGCGAGCAAGCGTAGCAAACAAACAAACTTACAACAAACTCACTTTCGCATTTATAATACTAGTTAGGATTAAACCAAACAAGTTGTAGCAAAGTTGTCCAGAATATTATATATTATAGTATATTGTATCTATTGGTAAGTTTAAGTACCTACTTATTATTTTGCACCAATGACAACCCCATTTTTTGATTTCCACGCAATCACTGTCCATTCTAAGGTTGCCTGGAAGAGATCGCAGAAAGCGATAAGGCCGCCCATTGTATGTTTTGTAGTGTTCAATTTATTTATTTTCACTATGTATTTTCTGGTGTACAATAAAGTAGGTATATATAATATAAATAAATAAATAAATAAATATTATGTATCTTGATATTGTTTATGAGACGAATTCATGTAGCGCATTTGTTCATGCCGATAAACTCTCAGCGAACGATTTGTTGGAAAAATAAAGTAACCATCACCTTTGTCATCTCGTAAAGAGATGTCCGGTAATCAGAGTATGATAGGCATTTTAGTAATTATGTTAATATGTTTTTATTTATTGTAATTTCAATTTTTATGATTGAAATAAATGATTTTGAATTGAATTGTATGTTTTAGCTGTCCTGAAAATGTATATTTGGAATTAACACCAACATACCACATTAACACCTGCTAGTATTTCAGTAAATAGGAGCAGGCAGGTTTCATGAAATTGTAGGTTCTGAATATATTGCTGTTTGTTGTTAGTTTCGAACTTGAATTACAAACACCGATGCCTACATTATTCAAAGGTAGGCTATTTATTCTATGTTCTCTTCTGTACTTACTTGTTTATTTTATGCAAGTTTTGATGTATGGAGTATTCACATGTTTTTTTTTTGTTTTGTAGGGATTTAACACATATTAATAAGGTTTGAAATCAGCTGTTCCATACATTTGTGTTCACTTAAATCGACAAAATGTATGAAATGAAATGAAATTGTTTATTCTGTAAATAGGATATTGGAATCACTTTTACACGTCATATTAAAAAATATTAAAAATAAGCTAGATGAGGTCGGCGTTTCCTATCTGACTACTCTGAGAAGAAAGGCCGAAACAAACTCAGAGGTCATAGTCTCTTTTAAAGTCCAGACATAATCTTGGTCAAGCCATATGAGGACCATGAAAATTCGAGTCTGAAATGGTATTTTGAGGAAAGAACCTCACAGATTTGAGTGGTCCTGTCCAGTCAGTGCAAGCATTTGTCAGTAATGGCGGAGCTCAACTCAGAACTTAAGGAGCTCAACGACTCGACGAACAATACCAAAGAAAGGACATTTGGGTAGGCCGCATAAAATTCCCAAATTGCCAGACCATCGATAAAATTAACTGAGAACGAAAAAAAATAAAAATTCACATAGTCGTGAGGACTATGTGAATTTTTTATTTTTTTTCACAATAATAAAATACTTTACAAAGTAATCATGTCATTTTGTATAGAATATTCAATAATGTCAATTTGTAAATAAAACTGGTTGATATACTTTGATGATTTTCCATATTATTCAAAATGTTACAATGCTTAGCAGAGCGAGCAGCTCAATCCCATGCTTTTTTGTCTGAAAATAATCTGAAATTTTATAGTACCCTTTTCTACAAAGTTTGGTTTTAATGCAGCTTTTAACTCGTTCAATGGGTAAGTTTTGAATGTCAATGGGAAGTTTGTTATAAAAGCGTATACATTGACCCATGAACGAGTTGCCTACTCTGTGGAGACGAGTGCGATGTACAGCAAGATTGTGTTTATTCCTGGTATTTAAACTATAAATATCGGACATTTTCTTAAAATTTGATATATTTTGTGTACATACAATAGGTTTTCAAATATATATTGTGAGGCTACAGTCAGAATATCTATTTTTCTGAATTTTTCTCGAAGGGAATCTCTCGGACCTAGGTTGTAAATGGTATGGAACAGCAGATTTTTTTTTTGCGATTTCGAAGTTGGTCCCGTAGAAAAAGTATATTATAGATGACACCAAACCACTAGTTTCAAGGATAACGGTATGGTGATATGGTGTCTACCCTAACACCCTGTATAAGTATTGCGAGAAGCACAGAACCGGTCGAAGTTGCAGTGCTTGGGGGAGACCTATGTCCAACAGTGGACGTCTTTCGGCTGAAATGATGATGATGATATAAGTATTATAATTATAGTAATACATAATATTATACAGTTGATAATAGTACAAAAATCGCTGAAATTATTATAGTTACATGCTTAACCCGTGGACCCCCGCAGTACCTCCGTAGAGACAGCGTATGGTAGAGGCTGCATAGTGCGGCGTAGAGGCCACATAGTATGTAATGGCGTGGAGGCCGCGTAGCACGGCGTAGAAGCCGCGCAATAAAGCGTAGAAGCCTCATATAATGACGTAGAAGCCTCGTAGGATAGCGTAGAGTGTAGGACCACGTAGAGCCCTCGTAGCATGGCGTAGCGTAGAGGCCGCGTAACGTGCCATAGAGGTCGCGTAAATGCTGCATAGACGTCGTTGCGTTGCGTGACAATTATCGTTCCGAAGAGGAATCATTACTGTCTACTTTGTTCTTAGAAACAATTATTATAGTTACATGCATGAATGTTACGTGTTGATTCGACGATGCCACTCATTTATCGCTCTAGTTTTATAATACACAACAGGCCAGGAACTTGTATTGTGTAATGGTTAAATTGATTTGTTAAGGTGATCAACAAAATGAACGAAATGTTTAGTCATAGTATATTTATAAGCGTATAATAAAATCATCCATTACGACAGTCCTTATGGACAAGAGGAATGAACATTGGACGGGTCAATAACCAAACGTCATCATCAGTGTTTAAGTATTTTAAGAGATACATAAGTATACTTATCGCTAGCTAAAAAGCACGAATTTTATTTACATAACGTCAAAAATTTATAAAGAGTTTTAAAGTATAAATGATGGCATCGTCAATCTCAAGTCCACGGCAATTCTATAATATCAGGAAAGTCCATTTTGTAACAAAATCGGTAGCTTCTACAATTACAACTTTGTTCACTCAATAAAAAAAAAACTAAACAGTCTTCATAATATACTGAGAATACAATCTCGCAATACTGTAAAAAATAAATTATGAAAATAAAATGCCATTGCACTGAAAAACAAAGACGATAGCCTGAAGCAATCCTAGCCTATGCAAACTCTAGAAAAGTCTTTTGACTCGAACTCATTATAAGTCCTCGATTGTCTGTCAGAAGTCTCCAAGTAAAAATAATTATTTACTGTTGTTTTTAATAGACCGTGTTTATTACTCAAGAAAGTTTTGCTCCAGAAGTTTGCAAATTGGTATTTTGTTACCTACCTACTGTATTTAATTTTGAACTTAGTAGTAGATGCGAGAGTAGTTTAGATCTATAAATTAAACTGACTGGAGTTGTAACAGAGCTTTAATGAGGGTGGGAAATCATCAAATGACTTCTTCCGCTCTGGGCGGAGCGGGAGGGCGTGTCAGACTTTTACTGACTAAAACCCACCCGTGTTCCTTCAGTTGCCTATTGCCAAGGTATCAGTCAGACAGCCAGTCCTGCAACCGCTTCGAAGCCTAACATTTTTACCAACTGCTGCAACTGCTGACGCCGACTAGTGTCGACGGCTGCAGTTGCCTTTACCGTTGACAACGTGCTGCTCGTGTATCAGCACTAATAGGTACCGAATAGAGGTTATCAACTAAAAGGCAAAAGAAAAATATAATTGTATTTTAAATATAGGTAACCAAAAAAATCTCAAGGTATCCTAAAATCATTTCGTCCACTTAACATAAAAATAAAACAATTCAAAAACAAATAAGATCTTCACGAGAAAAACTTTTTCAATAATCAGAAACAAAGAGATCTCACAAATCCTGCTCAAAAGAAAGTGTCGGATCATTCCTTTGCCTGCTGTGAAACTTGGTTGCAATTAAACTTGAACCAATAGATGGTATCGGCGGCGATGCAAATGTCGGAAGTTGTGCTTCTCTGAGCCTGTAATTTGTAGAAATTCAGTTCGTTTGTGAGAAGACCGATAAAACTTTGCTCTGTGATTGGTTTCTGCTGTCTGTTGTTTAGTGGTACTCTGATTGAAAAGTTGAGTTTCGTGAAGATAGTTGTAGTGAAAGACGTCTTGTATAAGGTGCTATTCTAATAAACTTGACTTGGATTTCATCTCATAAGACTACAAGATGTTCTTGTTAAACAGTTTGTTTCATCAAACCAGCCGCCACCACCAACCAGTAACTGGTTACTGGTTTTGGTCACGATACCGTCAATAGGTACTCTAGATAAAAAAAAACAAAATATTTTATGCAAAATTAAATTAAATAAGAATTTATTCCAAACTATTTTTTCACTGCCACTCCACTTACATCTAGACTTTGTAGTGTTTATAACATGTTTGTACAAAAAATAATCTTTTGTATTTCTTTTCAGGCGGACATAGCACATTCGGCCAAAGGCTACGAGTCAGAGGATGAGAACGCGGGGAGAAAGTGGCAGAGGGCCAGCGACGAACGGCCAGCCAGTAAGACTACCATGTACTCTAAGCAGGTGAGTAGTTTCAACTGATTATACCACCCAATGATCGCTGGCCAAGTGAAGGTCCGCTGGACGTGAGAAGCACAGGATCGGTCGATATGGCAGTGCTTGGGTGACGCCTATGCCCAACAGTGGACGTCGCACGGTTATAATGATGATGATGATACACCTGGTAACATTTTCTTATCTCATTTCGAAATAAAGTTCATAAAAATAATATAAGAAGCTGTGGGATGTTTACCACAATTACTTAGCAAGTCAAAGACAATTACTTAGCTCGTGGCTAAGTAATAACAGCCGCTCGAGTCGATCCATCAGTTTAAGCTACGCTTGCTGGGTTTGGTCCGTGCATGGGTGACCATTTTCACATATCGAGACTCCTCCGTGCCTCGGAAAGCACGTTAAGCCGTTGGTCCCGGCTGTCATTTGTGGATCTTTGACAGTCGTTACGAGTCGTCAGAAGCCCGAAAGTCTGACAACCAGTCTAATCAATGGGTATCGTATTACCCAGTTACTGGGTTGTGGAGGTCAGATAGGCAGTCGCTCCATGTAAAATACTGGTATTCGGCTGCATCCGGTTAGACTGGAAGCCGACCCCAACATAGTTGGGAAAAGGCTAGGCAGATTGACTTAGCAAGTCAGCCTATGAGTAAGTAGCAAGTAAGGAAGCAACGTAAAAATTGCCTTCTTTGTGCATTGGTCAAAAAGCCAGGATATTTGTTTTATACGATTGAACTTTGAGGGACTGGATTGTTTAAATCCCGCAATAACTGAATATCGCTATTCGACAATACTAGGCTTTATTATGGTCGACTACTAGTTGCTGTTACTTTTGACACGAAACCCTTACCAAGGTAAGGCTTTCGAGTCGTTCTTCGTGTCATCAAGGTCTTATAATTATGTGTAATGTATAAACTA
Source organism: Lithophane ornitopus (assembly GCA_948473465.1). Lineage (NCBI taxonomy): Eukaryota > Metazoa > Arthropoda > Insecta > Lepidoptera > Noctuidae > Lithophane > Lithophane ornitopus. Next base: position 9,933,735 of record OX419632.1, on the reverse strand, counting down.
CCTTTGGATACGGAACAGGTAATCTCAACTGAAACTATTTTAGATTGTAGAGACTCTTTTAAATTAATGATGTATGCATATCATGCAGTTATTATAAAACATCAAACTCAAGTGCTTCTACTTTAATGCTAGAAATTAAAAGTTTAGTTTAAATAATATTAGGTACAGCAACAAAATAAATGGTAAAATTATTTGTTTTACATCGATCGCAAGTCATCCAATTCATCTTGATTAAAAACTAAAAGCTGAAAGCTAAAAGTCTGCTCAGAAATGAATTGCCTTTCCAATAGAACTGAGAACAAATTGATTGTTTTCTTAAAATTTATTCATTTAGAAACGTTTAAAATACTAAGCTACTGAATTGAGTGCTTTTGTTATAAGACTTTCATTATTATCTTATAAGGAATAGACAGTCATCGGTAAACTAAGCGTTTTTTAGCTGAAATTCGCGAAAAATAGTCAGCTGTTCCCTACATTTATGTAAGCTCGTCAAAATGTAGGGAACAGCTGTTTTTTTCTTCGCGATTTCAGGGTTGGTTCCATAGTGAAAGTTGTTCATAATGATGAGTACAATGACCCCTTAAGGATACACCTTATATATCCATACCTATATAATATAGAATATGAACTTTGAGTGTGATTCCTTGCCGCTATCCATGTCCTATTTCGAATTGAATAAATGTAATCGACATTACCGATTAATTGTATGTAATAATATCTTGATTAATATCACTCTGATTTGATAGAAGTGGAATTACTTGCTATCTGTCTAAACATGATAGGTATGATAAGAATTGAGTTGATAAGATTAGTATAATAGTATTAATGCTCATGACGAATTTGATACTTTAAAAACAGGAAGTTGTCCTTATTGAGATAAACATTTTGATTGATACATAAAATTGTAGCAGCTTTACAAAAAAAATACCATAACTTTTAAGGTAGATTAGGTATTTAAAACGAATGTAACGAGAAAAAAAAAAAAAAAAAAAGTTAACATAGAATTCCTACAAAAACATTTTTTTTTTATCTAACTAGCTGACCCGGCAGACGTTGTGCTGTCCAAAGTTCAATAATTCACTCAAAAATCCCATTTTCAGTTTTCCGAAATTTTCAATTTTCCGGGCAATTTTCCCAATTTTAGTTTCCCTAAAAGAACGTTTCAGTTCACCAAAAAGAACGTTACCCAAATCAGGCCAGCCGTGATGCGCTAACAGCATTTCATTTTATTTATAGTAAACGCAGCTGCCAAAGAAATCCTAGCTCCAACAGATAGGGATTGTAATTGAAGAGGAAGTTACATGCGGAGAGAGCCTGAGTGCTGCCAATGCTTGCAATCCGACGTTCCCTCGTTTTGTCGTAAATCCCATTCAACATGACACGTGCACTATATATCACCATCATCGTAATTTTGCAATGGTCGAGGTTACTTGTAATGTTTCAAAAATAGTTTAGAAATTGTGGACAGTAATATTTTGGTCGAAATCTCCAGAGAGATAGGCAAGGGTGTATAATACCAGATGGTATGATAAAGCTTCCGGGCTTGAGAAATTCCTAATAAAACCCAATATAATAACACTTTGACCAATCTGGGGATCGGTCAACATGCTCATACGTTCTTGACCGCAAAAACCAGCAAAACGCCTGAGGCACTATCACTTTGTTTTATATTTCATGGTTTTATTAAACAGTGGTTGTAGACCAAATATGTAATTTGTCTTAAAAGTACAAAGTTTCCACGATATAGACAGTTGAACTTTCATTCAAATTAAGGCGTAGTAGCTAGTCGATGGAGAATTGATTTTGATGCTCAGTTAGTTCAGCTTTCGAATACGGTGCAATTTCGTATCGGGATAAATATTTGAACAGCCTACAGATATTAGTACCGAGACTGTGGGCTTTCAATGGATAAACTGCGATGACAGACACAAGTAAATAAAGATTAACTGGATCGACTGGACAATACAAAAGAGGTGGGCGGAAAGTATAGAATCTCACTTGCCATTTTTTATTTAAGGAACTATTATGTCGTTTCTTCCTTAATCCTTAAATATTATAAAAAAGTCCTCCGCCGCGTCTGTCTGTTGTCCTATTCGCGATAAACTCAAAAACTACTGCACCGATTTTCATGCTGTTTTCACCAATGGACAGAGTGGTTCTCGAGGAAGGTTTTAGTATAATATAATAACCGACATCCTCTCGGGCATAAGCTGTTTTTAATAAAGTTAATTTCAATGTAATTTTTTTTATACAGAAAACAAGATTACCTGGTAGGACAAACAATAATTATTATGATGAACAGGAATCACAGTAATTGGATACAGAATTTTTTGATTTTAGATTACTTTACAATTCCAGTGCATTACAAGAATTGTTGTTTGTCACACTGAAGTATCCCTACTATCTCATATAAGAGGCTGGCAACACCTAAAGAACGGTCACCATTGGACTGCATAGAAAAGAAAGAGAAGCGCGATGACACAACGTTGGTAATTTATTGCAAAATATGAGCAATTATCTAATTACAAAAAATCTATTGATTGAACTAAAAATTAAAACTCATTATCGTTAATATTAATTTTGTCGCTCCTAGAATAATCTGACTAAAAGTCACAGACAAAAACAAACAAAGAACGAATACATTGATTATTAATTAACATGGTTTTTAATCATTAAAATAGATTTTTAGAGGTATTTTCGTGTTTTTTCTATCCTATCTAACTAACATTATTATCCTGAAGAATATCATAAATATTTTTCTAATTTTGTTTACTGCAGTGGATCATAAATATACTTTTAGGCATTATAAAACTTGCGTTTAGCTCCTGTAGTCCGCTTAATTATAAGAATAGGGTCTCCTGCCCACGCGCACTTCTATGTATTCGGGATGAAAATGTTTCCCACTTTGTAATGTAAAACTTTCACGTTCCCAATTTCAATTTTGATGAACACAGATTCAATATTTTTTGAGGTAAATTGGGAATTAAGCTTCAAATTAACAGAATTCTTGGTAGGTAATATCAATCTATTCTTGTTCGATTCGTTTTTGTTTCTTTAGTGTAGCACCACATTTTGCCGAACTTATGCGACGAAATTTCGGTGTGTTGACAATTCCTGTCCTGTATTTTTAAGAAGGTTCGCATTCTAACGTCCCCAATCTTTAAAAAATACCTCTAATTTTCCTATATTTTTGACAAGTTTTTGACATTGATTATCGCTGAAATGAGATTGAGAATACATTTTGAACGTTTTTATTGACCCCTTCCCCTTGATGTTTTTTTCCCCTTAATCTTTAATTACGCGAAGTAATTACTTCACGTAATTATCGGCAGGTGTTTCACTACCTACACATATTCTGAAAAACAATTATTTCGATAATGCAAGCCATGCCCAAGTTAGACTCGCGTGATTATATTATGGAAAAGCAAGTCATGGTGTGTTTATGAAATAAAAAAAACAAATACCTAGGGTAAATTAATTTAGTTAATTTATTAATACAGTTCAGTTTAATAGTTTACGTCTCAGGTACAATGACGTGAATTTTTTTAATAGATGCTTATCTATAATAAATAATTTGCCTACTCTTATTTTTACAATGGGTAATAATACAAAAAGTACTAGGCTTGCATGAATTCAAGATAGTATTAAAATCGTTAGTATTGTAATTTGGTAGCATTATAATTCACGAAGGGACCACGGGTAATAGACGATATATCACTTATTTATTTGAAATAGGTACGCTAACAGCAGATAAATTTTCCCTAAAGACCAAACTAAATGAAAACCAAACTACTTTATCCAAAGTGAAGGAGTATTAAAACTTCCCACTTGGCCTAGCACGTTTATTAAAAAGGATATTTGCCTACAATTTTACATTCGTACAGAATGAGATCATCTATTTTTTGCTTGGCTCAGCTGAAATTAATACACTCTGCGCTTTTTCGTTATTTTTAACCGACTTCTTCAAAAAGGAGAAGGTTCTCAATTCGTCTGTATGTTTTGTTTTTTTTTGTATGTTTGTTACGCGATTACTCCGCCAATTATGAATCGATTTTGATGATTCTTTTTTTGTTTAGTAGGTCATGCTTCCTAGGTGGTCCCATATAAATTTTATTAACTTTGCTTGCGTAATTTTTGAGTTAGCTTCAATATTACGTATTTTTCCCACTTAGTTTATCTAGACGATTCCTGTTTCCTTCACTGTTATTTACATAGCAGGTAGCGGTATTCGGATTTGTGTGGGGTAGGTACCACAACTAAAAAGTGAAAAATAAAAACTTTTTACAAAAAAAAAAAAACAACCCACTTCCAAAAAAAACACTAAAAAAGTGAAAAATAACTTTAATTTCGGAAGTCGGTGGCAAAAAACGGAAATTGAAAAGCAAAGACACAGGGCCGTCTGCTACCCCGGTCACCAGGGAGTATGGAACCGGCGAGAGATGTCGTGCGGTGTCCCACAGGGATTGGTCCTGGGGCCGCATCTGTGGGACATCGGATACGACTGGGTGCTGCGCGCCGACCTCCCTAGCGGCCTCAGCGTAGTTTGCTACGCTGACGACACGCTGGTCCTGGCGCAAGGGAGGTCGCATCAGGCGGCGGCTGAATTCGCGACACGCGGGGTTGCGACAATCGTCGAGAGAATCCGGCAATTGGGACTCGAGGTGGCCTTGCACAAGTCCGAGGTCATGTGTTTTCATGGCCCTCGGAATGCGCCACTGTCAGGTTCCCAAATCACGGTAGGAGGGGTTCATATCGGCGTCGAGTCGACGATGAAGTACCTAGGACTCGTCCTCAACAGCCGGTGGAACTTCGTGTAGCATTTCCGACGTTTGGCTCCCAGGCTGGACCGGGCTGGGGCCGCCTTGGGGTGGCTCCTGACCAATCTTGGGGGGCCAAACGCCTACTGCCGGAGGCTCTACGCGGGGGTCGTGCAGTCCATGGCCCTTTACGGGGCACCGGTGTGGGCGCGTTCCATTAGGCTGCGGCCAGCCCGCCGGTTGAACGCGTCCCAAAGGGTCATGGCCATACGGCTGGCCCGGGGATACCGCACGGTCTCCCGTGAGGCGGCGAGCCTCCTTGCCGGTTTACCGCTATGGGATCTGGAGGCGAAGGTCCTCACGCACATCTGGGAGTGGCGCGAGGAGATGAAGCGCCGGGGCGTAACTCCGCTGCCACGAGAAATCGCGGCACAGCGGACAGAGCTCCGGCAAGATCTCATGGCGGCATGGAGAGTGCGATTGTCGCAACCCAGTGCTGGGCACGCAACAATTGCGGCGATAAGTCCCCTCTTTGAGGAGTGGCTGGAGAGGCGCCACGGCGTCCTCACCTTCCGCCTGACGCAGGTCCTCACCGGAAATGGCAGCTTCGGGAGGTACCTGTTTAGGATTAGGCGGGAGGAAACGCCCGGGTGTCACCACTGTGCGGATCGTCCGGAGGACACCGTGGAGCATACGGCGGAGGTGTGCCCTGCTTGGGCGGAGCATCGCCGTGTGCTCGTGGAGGCGATTGGCGGCACTGACCTCTCGCGTCCGGCCCTGGTCCAGGCTATGGTACGGAGCGAGAGGGCATGGGAGGCGGTCACCTCCTTCTGCGAAGCAATGATGCTCGCGAAGGAGGAGGCGGAACGCGTGAGGGAGAGGCAAAGCTTGCGCCCTCACGCTCCTAACCGCCGCCGCTGGAGACACCCTGGGCGTCGGGAATCCCAGGCGGATTCCCGGCCACCATAGGGGCGGGCTTGCGGACGGTGAGCAATGGGTAGCTCGCCGTCTGATAAGGACCAGGCCCGGGTCGATGGCACGTCATGTTCCACGCGCGCCTCAAAGAGATGTTAGTACACCTGACGGGGTCCGTTAGGACCGATGCCTGCCAGGGTTGCGGAATAGTCCGAAAGGGATACCGGGACCCTGGCAACAGGCAAATGAAGGAACACGGGTGGCTTTTAGTCAGTAAGAGTCTGACACGCCCTTCCGCTCCGCCCAGAGCGGGAGAAGTCGTTTGATGACTTCCCACCCAAAAAAAAAAAACCTCTGCTACATATTATACGCCAATTTCACTGACCTTCGTCACACTAAGGCTATCTTTAAGGCTTCGTTCCGATTACTTTTAAAGATTACAGTTTTGAAATCCAGGTTTTTTTATTTATTTATTTATAACTAGCTGATGCCCGCGACTTCGCTCGCATGTATGTCGATTATTAAATAATAAAACCTTACTCGAGAATCATCCATTGGTGAAAACAGCATGAAAATCGATGCAGTAGTTTTTGAGTTTATCGCGTACAGGACGACAGACAGACAGACGCGGCGGAGGACTTTGTTTTATATTATGTAAGGAAAGGATACAAAATAAGCTTACAGTATATGAACACCAAGTTGCTTAGATATAAATATGCTAAATGAAATAGAAAGAAAAAATAACATAATTATTAAAATAAGTTTAAAAACATCCTCTAACCCTAAAATAAACCAAACATTTTTCCTGACCAATGTATCACCTACCTACTCGTCTCCACGACTGCCATAACGAAAAGTAGGACTTTATTAACTCATTTCTCTTCTTTTTTTCCAGGAGTTCCGGGAGCAGTACTGCATCAACAACAAACAACTGGATCTGCTGGAACTGGAGAAGTCCAAGAAGGATCGATTTCTCGGATGTCTCTCACAATACCATATCGAGAGTCCATGTTCCAGAGCCAATAGGTAAGATTACTACCACATTTTCTTCTTATTTTAAGTAACATGCTATTCTGTTAGTATAATCTAAGTTACAAAAAAAAACCATCCACAGTGAATAATTTAAAAAATCGAAAAGTAAATGCAATATTTATGCAACTTGAAAAATAAATCATACTCAGATCATAAGATACTACACTGTCCTCCCATACCTAATAACTCTGTAATTCGAAGATATTGTAACAGCCAATTATTTTTAAAAGAGTAACCGTGGAGTTTCTTGCCGGCTCTTCTCCATAGTAAATGACCAATTGGAACCGTGCACCTAGCTTCTGACGTTTAATAAGTGCCCATGTAGGTTTATGTGAAATAAAATATTTTGATTTTGATTTTTTTGAGATGCACAACCCCAGCAGGTGCTGTTCAAGAACAATGACGCTACTTTATAGAAGAAAAAAGAGAAACGACTTTACAAAAACAAAAATAACCTATACAAATATCTCTTGAAATATTTTATATTCCTGCAAAAAGAATTCTTTTTCCCGGATATAAATGTTAGCTTTATGTATGTCAAGGTATCCCGTTATACGGGAAATATGCATAGAACAGATACCGTCGGTAACAATATGTATGCGGAACCCGGTAGTTCTTTATGTAGTCGAAGTAATAGGGAGTAAGGATTCAATATTTGTTGCCATACGGATTCACGAATGAATGAATTTTATCATGCAAGTCATTCTTTCATATCATTAATCGTAATAATTAATTAAATAACCGGTAGCTTAGACCCTGCTCCCGATACCGGCGGACCTCTAATTTTTATATTTTTAAATGTTTTTTTTTATATTATCATTTTAATTTAAGAAATATTAAAAAAAGGAATTTACATAAGAAAGAAAATATTACTACGTCAATTCATTTTCATAAATTCCTCCTTCATTTTAATTTAAGAAATATAAAAAAAAGGAATTTACGTAAGAAAGAAAATAAATGAACGAATAAGGAATTAATAGAGATAATTTTGCTGTAATATTACTACATCAATTCATTTTCATAAATTCCTCCTTGATGAGTATCCTAATCTGATAGCTTCTCTAACCGAAAGTAAGAGTATAGATTTATAACGTGCGTTGAGAGTGCGTCCGTGCGTTTGAGGGCTTACTATATAACAGCTCTTTTAAACCACCCCTGTATCATAAAGGCGACGCGCGCCGCATCCGTGTGTCGAAAATACAAAACTAGGTATGTCAAATGAAATAAAAATATTTTCACCTCACAAGCTCGGAAAGATTCTGTTTGTCATTCAAAATCTGCGTGCAAAAGTACATTTTATCCGCTAGCGTGGAAAGAGTTTTTAAAATTCGAACCTTTCTATTCAATAATTTTCTATACGCCGGGTCCACTGATAATGCATTAATACTTATTTCATGTCAGTGCCCCAACCTCATTTTAAGAATAATCACACTGGCCAGCACGAAAAAAAAACGCTCAACGCGCGTAAAGAAGTTTCCACTTCTAAAAGATTGATTTAATTTTATTCTTATTCAATTCACTTTCCATCATTTTGGTTTCTTTAGCAGTGTAGAGTTAGTGCAAGTGATACATTATGCCAAATTGAGCTTTCTTCCGGAAAAGTTGCGTGAAAAGTACATAAAAGCGTACAATATTATTTTGTTCATTGCATTTTCCTCGCTGTAGTGAGGTGAATTTATTCTGTGTCTCGTACCTTTGAAACCTTCGCAACGCTCAGGATTCTATATTTGAATGGATTGAACCACTGATTATATTTGAATTGATTGAACAGGATTGAATCTTTCGCTTGCTCAGGTTTCAATGCAGGTACTCGCGCGAAAAAACAATTTTGCAGCCTTGCATAACAAATAACTATTATTTTTAATAATATACCTATATATTGGGGTATATGCCCAGCAAAGGGTGACGTCGGGCTGCAGATGATGATCATGATGATGATGGTGAAGTTTTGCGAGTCCCAAAGTAGCCACTTAGACCACCATAATGGCTATTGAGCTGGTCCATTTTTTCATGCTATTACTACACCTACACGCCCATTTCACTGTGTACTCTATACAATTGAATTTGTAGAGATAAAAATACCACGAAATCCTTCTCAACACGGGTGAGCATGTCACTGAATTTATTTATGAGAAGGTTATTTTAACAGATGTGTAAATGTTACCCTTTCAGCAGTTCAATATATGTGGAAGTGATATGGGGCGGAAGTGATGTATTAGTTTATTTTTATGTGCAAAAACGGAAGTGTTAAAACTATCTAGTGAAGCGAATTGTTTTTTCGACTCGACTTTAAATTTCGTGTGTCCATAAAATTTTATACTTCGTTGAATATAAGGCTGGCGAGTTTCTTCGTTCAATACACGCCCGTCAGCGGGGTCGGGTAATAACAGCGAGCTCTCGCAACACCCGTCCTGCACTGCATAGCTAACTCAGCTATCTCAGTTAAGCGGTAGGCCGGTGATGTCTTGTTAAGAAAATACTAAGTAGCAACACAAAGCAGTAGAAAATTCAGAAGGCTCCCATTTATTGAAAATGGGAGCTAGAAAGATACAGTAATAAGAAATCTGTGGGCTATGGGACTGTCTATATCTCCCTAATATAAGACAACTTAATTAAGTTCTAAATCCTTACATTCCAATTTAATTTCCCTAATCTGCAACATCTGTTAAGGACATACATTTTGAAACAAGTATAACGCCTATATTGCCTAATAGAAATAGAATTATGATTAGTAATATATTGAACTCAACGCTTGAGATTATTTTCATAGTCACAGTGATTAGGGACTTGAGATGTTTAGCAGTAGACGTTTACAAGTTACAAATTAGTGCAATAATGAACTCAAGATTGCAAAGACGTAGAAAACTAGATCTGAACCCCGAGCGCTTCAATCAGACTGGCTTACGAATTGTCGGATTAGTTGGCGAGTATTACTGCCTGGTTTCATTTGCTTTTGGGTTTTGGTAGGACTTGAAAGTCGATATAATTAGCAGTGATAAATTCTCGTGAAAATCTCCAACGAGAATTAAAAATGTTGAATTCTTATTGAAGTTTATAAGTATTGCATTTGTCAGTGTTATATTAAGACATTCATTTCATCGAACGTCAAATAATTACCATTTTGCTTTAATAAAAATACTAAATAAACAAGTAATTGTGGCCGCTGCTGTGGCACCGTTCGGATCGCGCGCGGTTTGTTACAGTTCTAGCCTAACCTGACCCAATTCGTTGGGGTATCGAAGCTTAGTTAATGCGACCAACTCGGTTCGCGCGTGGTTCTACCCTAGTTTACCTTCTGCGAGCAACTGTGAGAAAAGGCCAGAAGGTTGAGACCAAAAAGTTTCTAGAAGTTCATAAATTTAAAAAAGCGTAGGTACATTAGTAGTCGAAGGTCAGACAATACGTTTTTAGAAGATCGTTATTTTTTTTTTACTTTATAAGCAAACTACAAATATTTAATCCTTTTTTTTTTTTTCATTTTCTTCTCAAAACAATATTCTCTACTTAACTTCTGCATAAATAAAATCTGTTTCATCTTGTTTCGTCGAGTCCCATCTGAGCTGTTTAGCCGGAAACCCGCCATGCATAAGATATGAGCAAACTTGACCCATTTTGTACAAGTTAATATAAATATTATTCCCCTGAGGCAAAGTTTGTATTAATAAAAATACTGTTCCCTCTGTGCCCATAAAAATATAATATCATCGGGCGAAAGCGAATATATCGAATATTTTATATTTAGAAAATAATCTTGACCGTGATATTATCATTTCAAGAAAAAAGATGATAAGAGACCTTTCATAAAAAATCACAAAGGATGATCTAATATTTATCAGAAGCGTTGAATCACGAAATTAAAGTTTTTTTTAGAAAATAAGCACGCCTTATGACGTGCTTATTTTCCATTTCATAAGAACTACATAACAACGTACCTAACCCATCTTACTAATCGAGTACAATAAAAAAGAAACCAAAACATACACCAAAATATTTTTCAAACAATTTAGGGTTATTAACAGAAAATAAAGATGGCGTACCTAATACTCGAGACTCGAGTATCGGCGTCCTAAGTTGATTTGGACGATAAATTACCTTCTTTTAGAAGAGGCAAAGGTAACAAATTGAGCATTTTATTATTCTGCACCCTTGTAATCGTATTGGGCTCAAGTGGAGGTCAACGGGCACTTTTATATTTTTGCTGGCTTTACTTTTTCTGGGCTATCTATTTTGTTAAGCTGCTTTTTGTAATAAGTTAGGTGGTGTGTTTTGTAAGGCAACTAAAACGGTGGAAATCCCGAAAAAAAAAATCATGAATGTGAGTTCCTTTCCACATTAAATTTTTGAGCGACTTCAAGTTCAGAGTGTCTAATTGTTGAATTTGAATGTCTAAATGATGGTAAAGACCATATCCAAATTAATTATGACATTTAGAAAAACTAAGCGGTCACAAAGACAGAAACAAAATACGAATTTAGTTGCTAGCTCTACTCGCTCCTCAAATGTCTATAAAACTCTCAAATTTGTTGTTTTCGTAAAAAGCGCAATATTACAAAATGCTCCGGTTCTGTTAACTTTTAATATTTAATGCACAATGTATATTTATGCTGTTGGCGTACCTATTTCAAATAAATAAATGTAAGTACCTAAAAGACAATGCCAAAAAACGGCTCGAATTGTATGTAGTGTCCGACAGACTTTCTATAATAATGATAATTCATATTAAAAAATAGTAGGAATTATACAATATAAATAAACTCTGTAGAAGCACACCGTTAAAAAGTAATTTTAAATAGTTATTCAATTTAACAACACATTTCTTATCTACATTTTCAATTAGAAATGTTACCAATACCAAAATATAATAATATCGATACGAAATTTCACTTGCAAATCAATTACAATAATATCATATGAAGATACGTAAGTGAATTTATTACTTACATAAATCGTAACTCTCAATTATGTTAATAAATAGCGTTTAGTTATATTTTTTAATAAGTATATTATATTTTATTGTAATGTAATAATTAAAAATATTTTTTTATTCGATTATCGATATCGTTTAGCATAGTTTATTCCTAATAATGTAATTATAGTGCTGGCAACACGATGTAAAACTATAACTGGCATTTGTTGTCAATGTCAAAAAGTTTGACTTCTCCCGCGTGATATCACGACCAACGCGAAGTATTTTCGTATTTTTGTGAGTTTTGTGTTGTATATTACCTACTGTGTTTCTGGACCCCGATTTTTATACCATTTACGATTACTTTGGCTGTTGAAACTGAGGATAATGTGCTAAAAGTCATTATTTTAATTAATCATTTAATAGTTTATTTCATGATAACGTTCAAATCAGAAGTATCAAGTGGTCAACTTTAAAAAAACTATATTAACTTTTTTTGGTGTGCTTCAAATAGAAAACTAATTATACTAACAAATTCTATATTTATTTTACTTTTTTATGAAATATAGTTCATCTTTGTCGGTTCTGGCCGAGTCTTGTGGGAGACCCTGGCATTCTCCTTTATAATGCATAATGTAAATGGATACGCGCTTCATGCCCAAATAGTTATTCAGAAATGGAAAAGATAATAATTTATTTCCAATTATACGGTGAAAAGGTGGTGAAAACAGTCGAGCATAAGAATAGCTGTAAACAACGACAAGAGAACCAAAATCAAATAGCATTTTCAATTCACAAATTAAAAGAAGAGGTGGTACTTCTGCAGAGTCGATGCCAAAAATGTATAAAGAACATAGACGGCCTTTGGAAGCCCGAAAGTCTGACAACCAGTCTTACCAAGGGGTATCGTGTTACCCAGTAACTGGCTTGTGGAGGTCAGATAGGCAGTCGCTCCATGTAATATACCGGTATTCAGCTGCATCCAGTTAGACTGGAAGCCGACCCCAACATTGTTGGGAAAAGGCTAGGCAGATGATGATAGATGGCCTTTGGAGCAACAAGCCTGAAAGTTCCGCATTTTGAGAGTAAAAGTGTAGCCTCTACAATACTCGAAAACTAACTAAAAGTTTGCAATAACAAAGAGATCGAGGATGTGGAAGTACTCACCATATTTGATGAATAGAATTGAAATCCTCGAAATTGAATTCCTCATTGCTGACTATCAATAAGAAGGAACCAGATAATTAATATTTTGTTCGAAGGAAGCAACGGAACAACTAAAAACGATAAAATTATATTTTGTAAACGCAACTCTTTAGAGTTATCCGCACCCATTTCAGCAATTATTTTCTACTCTCGGTGACTTCGGTAGCACTTCCCAAACAACTGAAGTGGAGGGACCACTTCAGTTCACTTCTTTAATACTTCGTATATTGCTTTGTTGACCTTCTGAATATTTTATTTCCGACAGCATATACATTCAACATTGCTTTATTACAATAGTATTTAGGAAAGGTATTACTGCTAATGTATTACACAAGTTATAGACGTGCATAAAATGAAAAGAGGAGTATCGGAGCAAACTATGAGCACGTACGAACCTACGCACCCGGTCATCACCTTAGTTTCTTTTAGTGTTAATTTTGTACCTATTATTGTTCAACCCCTCTTGTATTCTCTTGGATTACAATCATAAAACTAATCGTTGTTTAATTTGAGCTAAAACATAACCCTATAGCTAAAAGACATTGGATTGAAAATGCAACCAGAAGTAAAATAATGAAAAAAAGTTAATTATTAACTTGAATTAAATAAAGTAGAATACAAATTAATGAAGGGCAGAATTCAAATAAACATGGCTTGATTGTGATTCTACAAAATTCCACGCAGATGTTTAAATTATCGTAGCAAACACCTTAAGACACTTTTCCCAAATATCTCTGTAAAAAAATGTTACTTCCACTATTGCCAGCGCTCGTGGAGTAAAGCTAAATAAATTGTTTTAAAAACAAAGTTGGCTAAACGAATTGCTCAGTTATATACGATACTACCATTGACTTCTTTAAAATTATGGTAATATATAAAAAAAAAGCAGATGAATTAAGTGGAAATAAAATAAAGCAATTTATATCATACATGGTTCGAAATTGGATAAACCATAAACAACATTTCAAAGACCGGAATGTAGTAGGACAACGGCACAGAACCAACAAAGTATATGAGAGTTGCAAATTCCCAATTAAATAAATATATTATTACTAAGAATTATGTAACTTTTGACGGTTTATATTAAAAAGAGTAGGAGAGTAGATCGAATAAATAAAGATAACTATTATACAGCTTGCCAAATAAAACTTTTAAACGATGAAACTTTAGGATTTTTTTGGAAATACTGCATGAAAACTAGACGTGGTTTCTTTTTTTTTGGACACAAACATAATTAGCCTCTTAAAATCGTGTGCTTGAGGTATAAAATTAATGAACTTATAGATAATGGTACTGGTTTTTTAATGCTTTTATATAAATATAGAAAAAATGTAATTCATAAGTGTTTATGGCAAGTGATAATGGCAATTAGAAGACTACGAATCTACGAGCACCCCGTTGAAACATTTTTATACATTCAAATGATCCACATAATTTTATTGAACGAACGCAGAATAAAATATTGTGAGGTCTTCACTCAAACAAATTCAAATATATTTTCCTGAACTGTAGCACTCCTGAAATTCCACTCCATTCAAATATCTTTTATTTTACCATACTTATCTTACCATAAACAATGCTTATTCTAAAAGTGATTATTTTGTTCCAGAGCATCATTTCTATCCGTGTGTGTCAGGAGGCGTGTGCCCTCAGATGAGAATCTCAACACCGATTATGCACCAATACAGAGGTATCCCAGGTAAGTCATAGTGATTATTCTAGCGGTCAGCACCCTTTGAGCAGGGAAATTGAAAATGTACTAAATCAAATCTGAAATAGAGTTGGAAATAGTATACGCGAACACATAACCAATCTTCACCGGCCTAGCGTAGCGGATCACAGCCCACTCCCTCTTTTAGAGAGAAGGCATGTGCCCCAGCTGTGAGAACGTTATTCATCCGTTATCAGCCTAAGCTGATTATGTTGACACGCGCCTACGCCAGGACATTATCTCTTGCAGGTTATTGTCAACTCTATTTTTGTAATGATTAAGTGCTAAAACTGCTCTAGCATTTTGCTGTTCTGTGGGCGCTGACCGTAACACATTGGTAGTGGCTGTGTGACATTTTCCCTCAGTACTCAGTTAAAGATATTTCTGTATCCACCAGGTTCGGCCAACCAAGTCCGGCACCACCCGAGCTTTGTGCATACGACGCCGATTTGGAGTGCTCATACTTCCGCAGACGGCCACGGTCTGTGTGCAGCCAACCTGACCCCAAACGCTACACCTGGATGCCAGAGGATGAAGACTTCACCCGGATGGAGTGGCCACAGTCAGTACTGTTATTCCTAATACTTGTTTTGAATTTAATTTATTCGTAAAAAGAGCCTGGTTTGGAACTTTGTATTTGGGTTTTAGCAGAAAAAAACAAAGGAAATCTATTTCATTATCAGACCACTAAATTAAATAAAACATCATAGATAGGTTACCAATAATTCCCGAATAGCAAATTAAAGTGAAACATTGAACCAAATACCAACGAGCTAAACTAGACTACGAGAGAACTATCTTTTCGGCGACTCATCGACACGACGCTTGCTAAGAGAAAATTCCAAACCTTTCATTAAATGCCAAATTTGCGTACCCACATAATTTGATAAACAGAACAATGTGACTGGGTTTCAAACGAGTAAGAAAGTTATCTAGTATGCCCACAAATAGAAGGATCTATAATTTTAGAGTTTTCTAAAATTATCGATCCTTCTATTTTTGGGCATAAACAAACGAAGCGACGAGGCGCGATGGAGGGAGGGAAACAGCAAAGTAGCCTTTTGAAATTAACATAAGCATGAGGACAAAGAATGATTCGTTTGCCTTCATGACTCTTCACGCATAATTGATTCGGAGGTTACGACCATTAAAAGTCCCAGGAATACAAAAAATGTGGGTCATGAAAAGATACAACACTGACGATTCCTGAGGCATTTCCATAAAGACAATAGAACTCAACTGGATCATTTATTCCAGATTCAAATGAAATCCCCATTTTATTTGTTTTTGTGTTAATGACGTATTTACATAATGTTTGAGGTTGATCTGGAATACAAAATAAATAAAATGTTCATTATCATTCATGAAGTTATAGTTATAAAGCACTTAGATTCTTTCTCCTAATTGTGACGATTGTCACAGATGACAATACATGTATCCCAAAAATCTTATATACACTGTCAATTAAATTCCTTTTCAAACGGGATATCTACTACCTATTAGTGGTTAGTTACAGTAACTAACATCCTTCTATATATCTCATCCTATTTAGTTTGCAAAAAAATCTTATAACAGAGGGTGTTGGGATATTTCTGATTTAAAGCCCAGTGTTCCGTAAAAAGGTTTTATTTACATGTATTTAATTCAGAAGTTGAAAGGAACGAATGATTAATGTTTTGGTATCCTTTATCATTGTTATTCAAGCTTTTACTTAGATTAACAAGGTGGCTATTTTCTTTTTTTTACCTTTTTGTGGATCTAGTTTAAGATTTGTTAATAATCGTAAAGCGTTAGGTACTAAAAAGGGTAATGTAATAATCTTACAGAATTTGTACAGTGAGGATAAAGGAGCCACATGGTGTTGGTGTCCCCTCGGATTAATGTTTTTTTATTTTTTATTCTAGTGTCATTTTATTTTAATTCCATCGTATGGATCTTCTTCTTATTTTCAATTTTAACTGCCCGCCAAGTTACTAACTAATAGATTAATCTAGGACTAAGTTTTCTCAAGTCCAAGGCAGTCCATCATTAAAACGTGAGAAGAATTTCCTAAAAGCATACGACACTTATATTATAATGTAATTCTAGACAGGCACTAAGAAAATGGCTTCTTGCTTAATTTTTTCATTTCAGTTTTACAGTTGGTACCTATTTTTTCGCAATTTACATAAGTAGCTCTTAAGACCTTTGCTCTTCATGGTTGAAATCTTTGTATCAATCGACTTTATAAGTCCGACCTTCGCGGTATCTACTACGTGTGTTGTAAAACAAAAGCTCCTTAATTTATCATTATCACGTTTATTCTCTTTATTGATGGTATTTTTACTCCAAACACAATTTATCGAAGAATTTAAGTTATACCTGCGAAGCTGTTTTTGTGAAATATCTCACTATTGATGTCCTGCATTTTCATCACAAACCGTACAAAATTCAATCAAGTTGCAGAAGAGTTTTATGTACTGTACAGAGCACGGCGACGCCTCGGCGGCCGCTGCTAGAAGTGGTATTGTCAACAATTTCCATGCAAACCAAGTGTGTCACCATTTACTCGCACTACAATACAAATGACGTATAGAAACTGACGGGTTTGAAGGCGTTCCATGACAGAGTTATGCGCTCATCGCACTTTCGGCGCCACGAATTTTATTGGTACTGTCGTCTATTAGCTTCTGGCGGCGATCCCGTACTCTATGACTGTCCCAGATAAACTATCCTCTCGGGCAAGTTGATACAAATTCAATAAACTCCATGATTTATGTTTCAGATCGGTAATAGAAGATAACGCGGGTTGGCCCCAAAATTATAATGTGGACCAAATCGCGTCAGTCAGTCGAGGAGGCTCGTTACCTCGGCCACCTTCTATAATTCCGTAAGTATCACAACATTTATTTTATTCCAATATTTACTTACTACCGGTAACTGAAAGCACAATCGATCAAGTTTTATATAAATCTCATGTGCCTAAGTAAGCTGTTTTGATTTTTTAAATTTATTAACAGCATCCATTCTAGGTTGATACGAAACTGGTAGGGTGACAGTTTAAAAACTAAGGCTTGTACAAATTCAAAACGGCCAGACCGTTTTGAATTTGTACAAGCCTTAGTTTAGTACAGATTCAGGGCATTGTCTTAAGAATATTTATATATAAATTTCGTTATAGTTCACCGACTGTGATAACTTAGAACTTTTATAAAAGACAGAAAAAGAGAGTTCTAGAGAGGCTCCTATAAAAGTATAAGTTGTAATTTTAACTAAGTTAACATTCGTATTCTTAAATCATAAGCAAGACTTTCTTCTAATCAAATATTATTACAGTGACTGAAGAAAATTGAATTCTTTTAATTAAAAGGGTACAAATTAAACCTTGAGACGTTGCCTAAGAAAGTTCGATATCCCTTTAGATATTATTTTCTTAGAAAATGTTTCGCCTTGAGATAAAAACACAATGTAATGTTCTTTTGACGATGTTTTTTTGTTCAATTTCGTTTTTTTATCTTTTTCTCCTGAAAAGAACCTTAGGACGACCTAGAATGTTGAAGGAATTGTGATATTTTTATTAAGGAGTGTAAATAAAACATTTCTATTTTATTCTGACTCGAATATTTTTCTTGTATTTTGCGCAAAGGAATTGCGCGTCTGTAGCGACCGAACCAAGAACGGTCTGTTTGCTACTTAAATTCAGTATTTTTCTTTCTAGAGTGTCTCTTGTACAGTGATTTTATAGTATCATTATGTTAAATAAGGTTATAAAGCCTTTGCTTTATAGAAAACTGGAACCAGAAGTCGCGTCAATATAATAAGTAGGTACCTACAGAACTGGAAATGTTTCCTATCCGAAACGAATGATCTGATAATTAAAGATGACTAAACAATATTGGCATTTGGCTGGATGTTGAAGTCTCAACGAGTTCTGGTGGTTGTAATAAGAAACCCGAAAGTCTCGCCATCAGTCTTTCGTTTACGTTTGAAATCGGAATTACCCAGTAATTGGTTAACAAAGGTCAGTTTGCTTTGTGTAAAATAATTCTCTATCGCACATAACCTCAATACTTGACTTGTGGAGAATTTTATTTCTGTTTCATCCCTTTGTGACGTAACATTTCATGCGGTGTAAGGTCAGTAAAAAGGTCAAGTGATGCATGTGAATCTTTCGAACACGTGTATGTGGGATTTTTATGTTACAATTTTTTTATTTAGTTTTGCCACATAGTGTCTAGTGCGAAAAATATTTGCAAGATTAATAAAAATACATAGATCAAAGCAGATACCTAAAACTATTATAATTGCATATTTTGAAATGAGGTAAGTAGATTAGATTGCAGCATTATGTGCCAATCAATAGTTTTCAGTCACTGACCGAACATATATTTATTCGTTCATGCTTACTTTACGGGCAAAATCTAACGATGGCTATTCCATTATGGCCACAAATTGTTTTTTAAACACTCAAAACGCAAAATGCAATACCCGTTTTTGTTACCTACAGAATAGAACATAGTTTTACGTAGTTTGAATCACCATTCCGAGTTTTGGTCGGAACTAAAACTGAACTATACAAAAACTAAGCAACTCGGAAGTACATGCAACATTGCGTTGTTTTTAGCAAATTATTGTTTGCTGTTTTTTGGTAACCTATTTTTTGTCGTTGTGTGGTTTTTACTTGAAGTTCTGGACAAACAATTACCTGTATAAAATCCTCAAAGAAATTATCCGCCTGAATAACCTATAATGAAATAACAGTAAAGTGAATGATTGGAGGCATAATGTAATTAATTTTGCTAGATCTCTATGGGATTAACTAGACATTAATTATGCAGAATTTGTCGAAATTACATGAAGTTAATCAACCAATATAAAATCCAATTATCTTATGATGCAAGCGAAATTAATGGCTTTGAATACGAAATTGAACTAATGAGTAATATTGATGGACCAATTTCGATAAAAATACATAATAGTTGCAGATTTTAGCACGGTGTATTGCATTATCAGGATAACACACATACTACTGATTAAAACTATGTATAATATTTATTTGATATAATCATATCGTGTATTCATATTTTACACGAAAATGTTGAATATCTAAAATATTTTTAAGTCCCCTCTTCAGCATAATATGATTACTGTAAGCGACAAAGAATAAATTAAACTCTGCTTTGGAAATCGAGAATTCTTAATAACTTTCCCTTCCTTTTTTAAATCGTAATGCAGATAATATTACGATATAACAAAAATAATAAAACATCTGCAGCTACCATTACACACAACGCAAAACTGATGGCGATGTCTACGGATCTTCTAATAAAAGATTATATCCCAGAAACAGCACTACAACAGATGTAACCAACTAATCGTGCCATACATCACCGTTGTCACATACAACATAATGCAATTTCTAGAATGGTCCATTTCCTGTAGGCTTTCAAGCTCCGGCAAACTAATGATACTCGTGTGGGTTAATATAAGGTAATTACCCCAGCCGCGGTAAGCCGAAACACTGTCATGTCCGTAATGGATAAGGATGGGATAAAACCCAGCGGTTTTATAAATCGAGGGTTATACCCGGGAATGGGGGCTAAATTGGGTACTGTGGTGCTGCTGCGGTAGTTAGTTTATTATTGTTGAAAGAAGTTAGTTAATTGAAAATTGAAGCAACTCTTAACGTAATTAATAAAAAGAATGAATGATTGAAAATTGTATTCTTGAACTATACAATTTACCGAAAGATTTGTGGGATTTCCCATCGGCAAAAATTATGAGCTTCTATACAAACTTTCATCCGGATTTTAACCCATTTAGGAGATGAATTTTCAAAAATCTTTCCTTAGTGCTCAACTTTGCTTTATAAGGTACTCGTGTACAACTTTTCATGCTGCAGTTTTCACACAGTGGCGTTGTCTGTCAGTGAATGAATCAATTTTAGATTATATTTGTGTTAGCCCTATTGATGATATTTTCAGATGCCCTGCCCACACGCCTATACCGCCGCCGCCCCCGCCACCCCCTCTTACGATACCACCCCACAGGTAATAATAGTATTAGTCGTATTATTAATATCACTACATAAAATGCTATCCTTGTCTTACTATCTGTTTATAACAATAAGCACTCTTTTTGCGTAATGAATTAAACAAACCAAAATACAACAACAAAAAATTGAAGAAAAAAAACTGGTCTGTGAAAAATAATTAAAAAGTTTAGAACAACACCACTTTTGAAGCAGCCTGATGCTGTTAGTTAAAAAATTTCTTCGTGATTCAACTATAAGTTATTAAACCAAATAACTTTTATATGTATTATCGTATCTTTTGTCCTTCTATTTCTGAAAGACTCATATTTCTTGTTTTGAACATACCTAAAATGAGAATATATGCTGAAATACACAGGATTGTATGCGATTTTGTCAAACTATCATCCAGTATTATCGTAGTCCCAATCATACAGGAAATTAATTTTCCTGAAGCATCTCCTAAATCTGATACATAGACATCCTTTGTGCGACATTTCTATTGGAAGTGAATGCTTGCTCAGATGCATCCAATGTATTAGAATTTGGTCGGTTAACATACCTAGGTGAATACTGTATATATGTAACTAGATATCTGCATCAGCTGAGATTGTTCCTGTTTGATATGATGTAGATAGAAAAAAAGATTCCAATGAATTGAGAACCTCCTCATTTATTTGAAGAATGATATTAAACGGAAAGCAATAATACTAAATAGTTCAAAAACTTGTATCGCCTACTTTTCTTATCATGTGAAGTTTGTACGGCAAGAGGAAGATGGAAGTCTGCCTACATTTATATATTAAACAAGTTTTCCGTTCGAAGACTATGAACTTTGATAATGTTCCTTGTAGATGAAGACTTACGTCTTCTAAAAAAAAAACATTGAAAATACTCAATTAAAAAAAAATATTATTATTATTATTGTCCTTAACATTTCTGAAAAGCGTTGTGACAAAAACTTCCGAAGAAATCGTTGATTTGATAGCCATCGCCTTTTACCCATTTTACTTTCATTCATTCATTTCATTCATTTTCATGCTTTTTCGTCTGCATGCCACTCAACTTCCTATCTCAAAACAGTAATATTGTTACGAAAATCTACGTCTAGAGAATAAGTTATAAAAATATTTGGTTTCATCCCTGATTTTTTTCTCTTCCAGAACAAAACACGTGTCCTTCGCACGATCTCACACTCTGACCACGTTTGATGACTCCGTGATGCCGGCTGCAGTCAGTGGCAACCGATTCAGGAGAGACTGCGAACGGCTCATCGATGGACGCATAGTAAAGGTATAATAAACGCAAAGGAATTAAAGTTAAGCAATCAACTTTTCTATGTAAGTTAGAAAACGACAAAGCGGCAGGTGTAGAAAGATATGGCACGATGCGATTGGCCCAAAATTGGGAAAAGTGGAAAGAGGAAAGGAGACATATGCCGCAGTGCACGGGCTCATAAAATATAAAATTTAACTTTGCCTAATGACTCCATAAAGCCAAAAGACAAAATAAGATAGAGTACGAAAATAAACGAAAAAGGTCAAAACAATTTTTTTTTTTTCAAAAATCTAAATGTGCCTTCCAAATGGTCGAATTTTATTTTTTTATTTTTATTTATTTAAGAAACTATAATTATAAGTACAGTGATCGTACACACGAATACATATAAAGCTATATATTACAAGTCTGATCTCGCATACATGTCTAACTTGGATGTCGTCTTGTTTACCAATAGAACACCACAAGACTAACCAAACATATTTTTCATTTGCAGCCAGAACCAAAGCCGTACTCAACTTTACCGGTGATGTTTCAACCGTTCCCGCCATACCCACAGTTCATGTCACAGGCTGCGCCGGCGCCTATCCACTATCAGCCGCCGATAACTCCGCACCCCTCCCACCCACCACCCCCTCTACAAAGACAAACGCAGTCAGAGCAACCAAAAGTAGTAGTAATAGGTAAGTGGTTTTTACCTTTGTTTTGACTTTTAGTATTATTTACCAATTTTTCAACGCCCGATGTCTTTTTATCAGTGGAGGTTTTTTGAGTTTTTGACAGTTTTTCTATACAATAACTGACAAACGTTAATTTTAATCCTTAAATAAAATTTTATGACTTTGGAAAAATCAGCCCTAAATATGCATAAATTATAACCTGACCGATGACCGGTGAAAGACGCAGGCATCCGCTGGATGCGAGAAGCGCAGGACCAGTAGATAATAATATGGCGACCCTTGGTGGAAACCTATATCCAGCTGTAAACGTCATTCAGCTGAAATGATGAATGCATATTATCAATAATAGTCTCATTAATATCACCTCTATTTTCAGATTCTATAAAGAAAGGAGTAATGAGAACTCAAGCAACACAGACAGAAGTGTGTTTAGGTAGAAAACCGTTGCCACCCAATTACTTATCTTTGAGCCCTCGGACTATCAAAAGGGTAAGCTAGTAATGTTATTATTCTATCAACGATCTGAGTTATGATAATGGTTATGGTTATAATATCTGTAATTTTTATGGTGTACATAATAAAGAGTATTCTATCTATGAACACATACCTACCATTATGATTTTAATAATGTTTTATAAGAATGATAATGATGAATTTCAGGTTAAAATGGTGGCAGCTGGTGTACAAACAAATGGATATACTGTTGGAGTTAGAAGACTTACAAAGTCTTTCTCTGAAGTAGGAGGAGATAGATTTGCTGGTCGTGAATCACCAAGTGATATTGCTACTACAGTAGAAAGGTAAAACAAATATTATTTTTCAATCCTATAAAATACATAAGCAACATATTACCTTCAAGTTTACTAATAATAACTTACCTGCATTCTATTTGAATAGATACTAATACTAAATTATTAATTTTATACATGACCATTGAACACAGTAAAAGCAGAGCTTTTTTGCAGTTTCATCACTAGCGACCACGAAAAGCTACATAGAACCCAGTCAGAGGAACCACCACGATCCCCTCGATCTCCAACAGCTATGATGATGCCCTCATCTCCACTTCAACGAGGAGACTCTGACGATATCACGTCTTCATCAGTTAAATCTGTAGCTTCTTCATCGCAAATTGACAAATCATCAGAACTAAGCGCTTTGCAGAGGCAAGCTCAAGAATACTTCCAACAAAACTTTCAATTTATTCATGAGAGTGACAGAGATGACACTATAGACGATGATATAGAAAATATTGAAAAAAGTATGGCGCTAAATCGCAGAAATTTGGAATATCTTCAACAAGAGATTGCTAAACAAACTAAAGGCGATAAATCGCTAAGGTCTATTCTCTCTAAAAGTACTAGCGATGCTTCCCAAAAGACAATTAATTCTTCGCACCCATTTTCAAAAACTTCAACATTTCAATCTGAACCTTCTACCGAAACTTCGGCAACCACAACTGATGACAGTGAAAAGAACGAAAAGGAAATTATCATAGATTTTGAGCCGAGACCTGATGATGAAGCTATACCATTTACCACGCTTCGAAGGAAAAACAGAAGAATGTTGCAGAAAACTTTGTCTGAGGGTGAAATTCTTCTAGACGTGTATGTATACCTATACATTTATTATGACAGTACCACATATTCTCGAATACAACATTGTCTTGTTCATATACGACATAACTAACTAACCCGTCTTTTTTTTGCACTCTTTATAGTGTTTTTCTTTATTCGACACTGACACACTACGACCCTTCCATCTGAAAACAATAAAGCTGCTTGTAGCTAAAGTTATGCGACTTTCTTAACAAGTACAATTAATTTATTAACTTTGACTGTAAAAACTTATCACAATAAATTATATTATTATAATTATAATGTATACTTTCAGAAGAAAAACTGAACTACAGAGTAGTGGTGACGGTATAAAAGATGCTCCTATAGTTATGTCAACAAGTCAAGAAAATATGACGAGGGAAGACCGTGAGAGAGAAGCAATGTACACGCAGTATATTGGGCAAAATTACAGCCAAACACCCATAAAAGACGAAGGTATCTTTGGATTTGAACCAGATGGATCTTTCAGGTAAAGAAAATGTTGTGGTACTATTTACTATTTTGTACATAGATTATTTTAAACACATAGGAATTAGGCCCATTGCACATAACATCCACCGACTGGCATTTTTTTCTGAGCATAGGTCTATTAACAGCATATTCTTCTGTTTCCAACATTCAAAAGCCGTTAGTTTTGGGGCTTACGATTTGAACGCTATGCTTCTATCAGCGCTCATTCATATTTCTTTCCATAGTTCTTCAGATGGGAATGCACCATATGAAGACTTTCATGAAAAATACATTAGTTACAAGCATGAACCATTTAGAAATCGAAGCGTAAGTTTTGAAGAAAAGACAGAAATAATAGTTGACAAGGACGATATTCCTGAGAGCAGGTATGCACGCATCACAATTAGCGGTAAACCATTTGGTTAGCAAATATTAGCAAAGCATCTTGAAATGTAGCAATAGTAAAGCATCTTTCCTTTTGCCAGTATTCACAAAACACTCAATTGTCATTGCTCAATTCATCCCGTCAATTATTCCTAATAAATAAACACACCCTACCTACACGACGTGCAATTATGAAGCTACATACATGCTTTGTAACTAAAGTAATTTATTATTTCTTACAGTACTGCTAGATCGAGTCCAGGATCACCAGAGCCAGTTACTATTGAAGTAGATGTGGAGCCAAAAGTTAAACGAGCTGTAATTTCTAATACTGTTACTACAATTCTAACACCTCTGGATAAAGTATCACCATGCGCTTCGAATGAATCTCTAACAGTTGATCAAAGCAGGTATGTATTACAACTAGTGGTTTCCTTCAGTGCGACTCAATGATCTACCATATATTTGAAAGCCTCTATATCTCTAGGGACCATTCCGATGGCATGTGGAATGAATCACAAACAACTGTATTGCAAGTCGATTCGGGCACAGAAAATGGGACTGTGATAAGGTAAATATACGGTTTGAATTCATTTATTTCTAAAGATTACAAATCACTTGTACAGAAATAAATACTAAAATATTACATTATATATACATTTTTGTTGTCCAGGAGTAACAAGAGCATAGTGTTAACATTAAGAACAATTTACAAAAATTAGAAGATAATTTGTTAATAGTTTTGTATTGTCTACCGCGCCGTGCGGCGCATTAACGAGGTCGGCGTGCGGTGACTCGTTATCTTTGTTGTTATATTTGAAATCTAAGGACTAAATATAGCGACCTGAAATCCTTAACATTGAGTGTTTAGTGTATTATATGTTTTACCCTGCATTTCTGAATAACAACATTTCTATATTTATAGTTCATCAGATCTTAGTTCATTGGCTGCTTCGCCGGGAGCATTAGCATTGCTGACCCCGACATCAAGAAGAAAACAACTTCTACTTTTGCAACATCAGCAGCGATCGTCTTTAGATACAGACGCTTTGGATGAGGAATTTGATGCGTCACAGGTATGACTGACACTTAAAAATTGATAATAACTATTGTTTGCATTACTTTTAATCCGATATAATTATTTTTAACAGAGTCAGTCACCGACATCACCAAGAAATAAACTAGACACATCTAGTTCTAGCTCACAGGCGCGAGCGTCGTTATCTCCACCTGCAGTTGTCCCAAACATTTCACTGCCCATCACGAAACAGCCAACTATCTCAAAATCAATTTCCCCAATAGCACCTCCAAAAGTAAACCATACACCTGCCATTGCTATTACCCATCCAAGCCTGGACTTGGCTGATGTTCCATTCAAAAGAACTCCAAGTTTCATAAATAAAAAACGAGAAAGAGCATTGAGTCCATCTAGAAGAAGAGATTTGCAGAAAAAAGCACAGCAAAAAGAACCAAATGGAACAATTCCTAATCAGATAGTAGAATCTCCATCTGAGCCACAACTAGCCAAAGCTGCAAGTAGTGAAACCAGTTTGGCAAGAACTGATTCAGGAAAAATTAACACCACTGATGTATCAGAAAGCACAACAACGACTGAAGATTATGTAACAGCAAATTCTGACAGCTCTAAAAAAAGTAATAGTAAGATTCAAAACCAAAGTAAGTATTACAAACATGGAATTAGAAGTTATTCGCTAGTTTCTTATAAATCCATTTTACTTATAGATCCAGAAAATAACAAAACACAAGACGGGTCGTCTTTTGAAAGTGCTTCAAGTCTCTATTCTTCAACTCGCACAGAAAATATCGCTGAAGATTTGATCGTACCAAGTTTTTCCCCGCCATTAGAAATCAATGATGACTTTATTGTCCCAGACCTTGCATCGCCTCCATTGCCCTTGCCTGATAGGTTACCTAGAGTTTCTATGGAAAAAATTGAAGTCAAAGCCGATATCACTCCGACCATTGAACACATCAAGAGAGAAAAGACTGATATTAAATTAAAAGACGATTTACCAAAAGTTCCCAAGGTAAGTTCCGTCGCTGTAAAATTAACTGAAGGACAAAATGTCAATAGTATTTTTTTATTTGTAAATTTTCTTTTAGACTATGCGTGGCACAATTAGTGGAAAGAGTAGTTCAAGTGGAAGTTATAGTATAGGTGGATCAAATCCTAATGTTACTGAAGCTAATGATGATAAAACACCCACTGAAAAGATTGTAGAACTGCCGGAACGTAACGAAAGTAAAGGAAAAGAAGACAAATCAACCGCAACTGTTCATGAAAAGGAACAACAAGTACCGAAAATGATGGTAATATGAACGAGTTTAACACAATTATAATTGTTTTAAGGCTAAGTCATGAATCATCCTATTTTTTTTCTTGTATTACAGTGTTCTTTATCGGACGATGAACGAAGTGTCCACTATTCATCTTCAGGTTATTATGAGAGCCCCGTTGAAGATGACGATGATGGTGGTTTAACTTATAAGCATTCACAAAGATATAAATCAACAACCAGACCTAAGTCTTGGTTAGCCGATGAGAAACGGAGAAAAAAGAAAGCTTTTACTTTAGAATTTTCTAAGTCTTACGATGATTCTGTTTCTACTTCACAAGATGATTGGGGTAAAAAGACTAAAGACCCAGACAGTATAAGTCATAAGTCTGAACGCAGTATCTTCAAACCATCCAATGTTAAATCCCCCCAGGAAGAGAAAGCACCTGAAACAAGGAAGAAGAAAACTCATTTCGCTGATAAGACCAAAAGCATTCAGTCTTCGCCAAGAGAGGCTGTTGATATAGAAAAATCGATTAAAGAAAAAACATCAAAAGAAAAAGATTCGGAAACGAAACGTCCAGCTGAAAGAGAAAGATACGTTAAGAGAACAAAATTAAAACCTAAAAGTCCAACCCAAAGTAAAACTGCTGATGGTAATAATCATAGCTACAGACCAACTCATTATGAGAGACGGGAAGCTATGGGTTCTAACATGAAATTACACTTGAATATTCCGACATCAGATGATTCTAGTGAACAGTATAGGAAAGAAGGTAACAATAATTTTTGCTGTAAGGTTTAATTTTATAAGAATTGATGCTTTTATTTTAACTTTACTTTGTTTTTTTTATTTATGTTTCTGTGAGTGTGTTTTACTTTAATTTGTGATTTTCTGTGTGAGTCTCAATAAATCCTTTTTCTTTCTTTAGGTTTTACTGTAATTTAGTTTTTAAAGTACGGAACTTAAAAAAGACGAAACCACAACATCTCTTTTTTGTCCGTGTGTCACTGAAATTGTTCTCGAGACTGTATGCAACGTAGGACTAATAATTTTGGCATGTTTAGGTTAGGTCTCGGTGAAGTGCATACAGATCAGCCAAACCAGACTAACAAATGTGCTTGGTTTAAGCGCAATTTTATGATAGCTTTCAAAAAAAAAACTCCCATTTCTTCTATAGATAAACCTAACATTTTGATTATAATACAGTCATTGAAAATTATCCATATTTTACAGGACAGTTATAGCGGTTTGCGACACTGTTATTATTTAAGAAAAAAGAAAAAAAAAATTGGTGCTTCCTTAACGAAGGCCTATTATGTAACATGTATTATGTGACTTATGGAACAAAAATTGTTAGTTAGATGGATTATGCTTACCTATTTTTTTTATGTGCAGACATAAAAAATGTAATCTCAGTATGGATGGATGGATGTTTGTTACTCTGTCACGTAAAAACCACTGAATGGATTTGGATTAAATTTGGCAAACAGATAGTTTATAACCTGGATTAGCACATTGGATACTTTTTATCCCGAAATTCCCCCGGTAGCTGCGCCCTGCGAGTGAACCCGCGGGGCGCAGCTAGTATAATCTATACTAATATTATAAAGCTGAAGAGTTTGTTTGTTTGTTTGTTTGAACGCCCTAATCTCAGGAACGAAGGTCGGAATTGAAAAAATCTTTTTGTGTTGGATAGTCCATTTATCGAGGAAGGCTATAGGCTATATAACATCACGCTACGACCAATAGGAGCGGAGCATAAATGAAAAATGTTGCAAAAGCGGGAAAAATTGCGTAAACGGTTTAAGTTACGCAAATATCATGTATGATGGAATTGTTCCTCTTTAAAAGTTCTAAAAAAAGTCTGCGACAGCATATGTCTATCTTTTAAAATTGACTCACTATAACCTTTTTTATGGTAATCAAATTTTTTCGAAGTTAATGCATTATTTGCGAAGGAGTTTTATAGACATAATATAAATTCTTATTCAAATAAATAGTTTTAACATCAAGGGTATTTATGTAGCAGTAAAATACTTATACTAAAAATGCAATACGCGAACCGTACGACGCCGGGCGCCGCGCCTCCGCGTCGTTCCCTACTTTAGAGAGGAGAGGATGAGCACACGGGTAGACATGACCTGGAATAGGACATAGGATACGTTTTATCCCTATATTCCCACGGGATGGACATCTACGCGGGTGAAACCGCGGGGCACTGCTAGTATATATATATATATATATATATATAAGTAGGTTTAGTTTAGGATCTAGCGCAGGTTTATTAATTACGCGCTATACAGTAACTACGACAGATCAGCAACACACACACAGCATAGTGTAGATGGGTTCGAAACAGCTTTTTTTCATTTAATTTCTAATTTTCAGGTACAAGTAACGGCAATATTTCACCAAGAAAACATAGGCGTTTACGCGACAGTCCACGAAGAAAAACTGCAAATAATTCAAATAATGCTAAATCTCCTACTACAGCTAATAACCACACGGTATACAGGTAAAATTTGTTTTTATCTTAATATAGAATCGTAACCGAAATAATGACGTAATAACTAAAACGTTTTATTTATAGGCCAAGGAGAAAAAGTGGCTCAAACGAAAGCATATCACTTCCCGGTAGTTTACCAAGAAGAAAACAATCGATTCCTACGGTCCCCCACCTAAGTTCTTTGGAAGCGGAAGACATAGAAACGACAAGAACTCTTACTAGTGCGGGGTCTAGATTGACTCCTCTTCGATACGTAAAAAGTCCCACAACATCACCTAGGCATAATCGGAAACCAGATAAAGGTAAATATTGCAATAAATCTCTTCGAAAATAAACTGTACTGAAACCCCATGCGAGTCTTACATACTTTTTACAAATAAAAACCTTATTATTTAAGACGGAAAGTTCGCAAAAGCAGCGTCTGCCGAATCTTTGCGCTCTGTATCACCAGGATCAGATTCAGTATTTTATTCAGAGCAAACGGAGCACAGCTTGGTTGGAGCTGATGGGGAATCTAAAGCACATTGCTTGCACTGTGGAAAAGAAGTCCATATCGTAACTGCGACCCATGAACATGACAGTGTAGCTTCAAGGACGTCTCATACCGATGTAAGTGTATTAACGATTCATTTTTGGGAAAGTCATAATATGCATGATTGTGTTTTGAAAGAAAATTTCATGGAATACAGTGTAGCCTTGCCCTAAACCGTATGTCTTCTCTCAACTATACCCGCTGAATAATGCAAAACAATTCTCCGATTAACAGACTTCATATGTTTGAAAATTATATTGTTCAAAATATTTCACCTAATTACAATAGAACTTAAATTTTGTCTTATTTTTAGGAATCTTATGCAGATGCAACACCAGACATAGTACCAGCACCTGCTGGTTTTGCTGATTCTCCGTCTTGCGCAACAAACAAGAAACACGCAAGCGGAGCTCGATTATACAAGAAATTAGACAAACGATATCGATCTGAGGATAAATCAAGACATTACTATCGAAACAGGCAGGACGTTCGAGCAAAGGTACAATCAACTATTCAAAATCCCAGATGTTCTAAAAAAAAATTTAAATTATCTAGAAAACCAACGTCGCTATCTCTATTTTTTGAATGAGAATAAGGAAGGATATCTTTTCTAGTACATCTTTTTTTGACAATATCGTATGCATATCCCCATCTACAAATACACTGGAATGTTCCAGGTAGGTTTATGCAATTCTCGGTTATACTATGACAGTTGTGTTTGTCAGTTGCACATTCATTGATATCAATACACATTCCAAACTCAGATTTCCATTCAAAGCCCTTTTCTCTGCAATGACAAGAAACGTTCCATTTATTTGCAATAATGTCTACCAAATTCTGATTATCATTGCGATCAAATCGACATTCCCGGTTCGTTACATCCACACTTACAGCGTTTTCAGTAAAACAAGGATTGAGTTTACTATCTTGACACTCTGAGACTGTTTGCACATGTTTCAATGGACAGCATGGATCCGGACAAAAACTGTACATAGCACAAGCAAAAGAAAATTTATCATTGGAACGAGGGTCGTGGTTTCGGTTCCCAAATGTCGAGTCCAAGCAACTGGCGAAGTTATCACAAGATTCCCCTAGCATTGATAGAGCAGGAATTCCTAACATTGTGTACCAACACATATAATAAGATGCAGATGTTCGCCATTGAAATTTTTCTTTCGGTTCATCAAAAGGAAGGCCCGTTTTATCTGCATACAACAGAGCGTTCTTACAGTCAATGTCTAACTTAGTAATCGATTTGCTATCAATATTTTTATTTTTATTCAATGTTGTAGTAATATCATCATTTCTAGTAAAAGGTGCCGTATCAGTCACACTGTATAAGTATATAATGCATTGGTAAAAGTCTTTGTAGCAGTTCTTATGAACTTTCCAATGAAGAGCTTTGAGACTTGGATCAGGAAAAGCACCAAAAAACCCAATGGAGATATCTTTAGGTTTCTTTACATGTTTTCTACGGTCCCATTCATTGAATTTGTGGTTTCGCAAAAAATAAGCAATATCTTGTAAGGAATTTACCAACCATTTATCATCAGGCAGAAATGTTGACTTATGAGTTTGTTCTGCTGATTTTGTAGAATATGTGGACGACGTTGGCATCAACATGTCATCAAATCCTAATCCCTCTTCGTTTTCACAAGCACAAGAATAAAATTTCATGTTTGTACACAACACAAAAACTATGCTGATATATTTAAACATGAACATTTTCATTTACCAAACACATGCTGTATTTTTGCAAAATCAATACTCATTTGTCAAAACCAAATAAAGACGCCATTTAGAAAAAGAAAACATTTCCGGCCAGTAAGAATAATATTAAAGAGAGGTAGGTGTTATTGTAGGCTGTAGGTTTTATTTGATTTTAGAATGTTCATCTTTTGCATCTTATTAAACTTAATTATTGTTTTTTTTTAATAGTCTGAAGAAAGAGGTAAGGAAGAATATGCGACTAGTGAAAAACCTCAAGACAGTCGCATAGCAAGATCTGCTGGCAACAGTCTGGATAAACTTGGTGGATCCAGTGCAAGTGTAGACCCGGATGGTAAGTTCAAAGTTTTTTAACCCTGAAATTAAGTAATATTTGTTTTTTTTTTTTTGCATCAATTTATTTTATGATTTTATGAGTTACCTTGTATACCGCATGTTTTACCCGCACTTGCTTTTGAACTCTCGGTATTAAACCCAAGATTCAGAATCCAACAGAGCGCATCCTAGCGCGTCAAGAAAACACACTGTTGTTACGTCTGGGGGCTAATCAGAGCGTTGAAAATGAAGTGGCATTGGGAAAAAATCACCGCGTAAAAAAAGCACCCGTGCGTACCTGGGCATATGGGATCTAAAGCTCTCGGGAACCGCCCAATAGACCAAGGAGTCTATATACCATGCTATAAGCCATTAAAACGTTTTATGATTTTGACAGAACACGAAGAATGTTCTGGTAGCTCCGAGGGTGCTGAAGGAGGTCGCGACGAAAAAGGAATCTATGCTGCTCCGTGGTGGTGCGGAAATTGGATCATGCTGTCTGAAAATAATGACCATTGGACTAGGATCCCACCAGGTAAGTATTTACCAAATATTTAAGTACTAAACTTAAAACAGGAAAAAAAAAGTCACAATATATAATTTTTATTATGTTGGGCTCTGTGTTTAATAAGCTGAGTTTTATTTTACACCAATAGCGTTTACTAAAAAATAAACAAATGATAATAATGAAGCAAAAAAGAAGTTTCTGCATGAGTGAACTATTGCATAATACCTATGTTATAAGAATAGTTGTCGTCAATGATGATTATTGAGAGTTGCCCAAATCACCTAATCATAGGATAAAAACAAAAATTGAGCTCGATGACTTCATTTGAAAAAAATAGGAGACTTGAAATACCGATTACATCAACCTGTGATCAAGATGATACTGCAAAGGAATATGTGCTGTATTGTAACGAAGTCATGGGTCAAATTCTTTCCTAGCTTAAATACATTTTTGACAAGCTACCTAGATGAATGTGTCCCAATCATTATTTGAGAAATCAGCTAGTGTTAAACGCAAACAGACAACATAAATTATGTTATGCATACTAATTTATCATATACAGTAGCACTGCTACTAGTTACTATAGTTTATAGGTAACAAAATTCAATGATCTCTCCAATGAAAAAATTGAACTAAAACATATTTAGAAAGAAATTTCATAATTTTGATATTTCTCTAAAATTACACAAAACTTACCAACCTAGCTAGAAATATTTCACAACAATCCAAACCTTGAAATAAAGTTTAGGTAATGCAATTACGATAAAATTAAACTCAAATTCAAAGCATTTATTTCAATTAAACTAATTACGACTCCTTGACAATTCAAAAGGATTGTCAAGGAGTCGGTCGGTCAGAAAGATGAAGATAGTTGCCCATTCCTATTTTTTTTTCAACAGATGTACTAGACACTGGATCTGACGCTGAACAGGAAGACCCAACGGAATCGGAATCAGAATTCAACAAGAGATACGTGGCGTTAACACATAGGCTGGTTCACAGACGAGCTTGCATAGAGTTGAACCGGCGACAAGCTGACAACAGTTTTGGTAAGATATTTGGGGATTTTTTTTCCAGTACTTATAAATTATGTGTCAGACGCTCCATTTTGTTATTGAATAAACAAGTACAGATCAAAGCCACATACAGCAATTATGATGTAAGAAACCACTTTAATTCAGGCAAGGGTTTAAAACCTATTCATAGCATCTCTGTGCTTTAAACTTTATTAGGTATTCTTGCACTTCTGTCTCTATT
The DNA here is from genome assembly GCA_948473465.1 of Lithophane ornitopus. Taxonomy (NCBI): domain Eukaryota; kingdom Metazoa; phylum Arthropoda; class Insecta; order Lepidoptera; family Noctuidae; genus Lithophane; species Lithophane ornitopus. Next base: position 9,899,640 of record OX419632.1, on the reverse strand, counting down.
TTGCTCCATAACTACATGGGAACCACCACTTAATTTTATAATAGCTAATAAATACCTCGTATTTTGTCGGAAGTATTCGAGCGAGTACATCATGAAGCTAGTTTCATGATCGCGTTTACCGTCTATATAAAGCCCTTCATTCCACGATGGCTATTATAAAACAGGTACCGTATTACGTCACTACTATTAACGAATAGTTAACCAGTCTACTTCGGAAGCGTGACGTGTTAAACTATTCCTAGTACACTCTCAATTTTAAATAGCATCACCTATTATTTTAAGAATGTCCCCTGAATTCTTCAGTTCATCTTTGCCATTGGCACCGAAAAAAAATTGGCTGCCAATGTCGTCATAATACATGTGCGTGTAATATTCTATAATTTTGGAGACCTTGACATGAAAGTAATGAATTTTAATGTACCGTTTGGATGAGTCACGCGATCAATTTTAGTTTCAATCAGTGAAAGGTACAGAATCGTTTTAGAATCCAAAGTGACCGAACTGTTGCGAACTAAAATTAATTCTCGTAGCGTATTTGAACGTCAGTATTCAGTTGTTGACGACACGCTACTGCGGCCAGATGATATTTTTACGTCTGACGTTCAGCAAATGTTTAGTTCGTATTGATTTTACATAGCAAAACTTGTCTAGACAACGGTTAATGACGTAATTTTCATGCAGTCCATGCGGACAGTTAAAAGTGACAAACGCCGGTTCAAAAGTTCAAGAGTGTAGTTCGGAGTTTCGGCTTGTACTGTCGGAGTTTTCTTGAAGAATGGGGCATTCGTGTGAGTAAACTCTTTCGTGGACCATTTGATACGTTGGAAGACGTTGAAGCAATCGTTTTTTTCCGTTATGTTTTAGTCAGAGACATGTTGAATTCCAAGGGGAGTGTAAGACAGAAACTGGAGGAAATACTCAAATTGATGCTGATGTTATGGTGTCGACAAAGTCAAATTAGCAGACTTGTGGCTCCAGAACCATGCGGTAAAAAATAATGTATTTTTTTAAATATATATTTGACACTAATAAAATTAATACTTCCAATTATTTTTTTTCTATAGGTAACAAGTTTGAATGTTTATTGCTTGTGTGTAGTTATGATTCTTGTTTCATAATAAAAAATATAACAATACCTACATCTATTAACTAAATTAGTCCTATTACTCACACTCTCCTAGCAACGGATCTACTTAAAATACCACGCTTTTTATCCACCATACGCGGTTCTATAAAACTTTTCGTGTCAACAATATTGTATCGCGGCATGTTAATTGCATTCCCTAATGCATCGTATGAATGAAACTTCTCTGTTTGATTTTTCTGGGCATTAGCCAAAAACGAAAGTTTTTCTGCAAATATTTGGACGGATACGCACTTACCATGTAGAGTACGTATGTGTGTCATGGCCAAATCTCCTCGGGCGAGTTTATTGCCGTCTCTAGGCCGACATCATTGTACTATTTAGATAAGAAAATAAATATTAGGCCAGGAATGACGCAAAGAAAATACACGGTATCGCAAACCTATGAGTCTATTGTTAAGTGATTATTGGTTTATTATTTCATCTAACTATTGAATATTGCTAATATTTGTAAACCAATTTAATGGTAAAACGTTTTTGCTGTATGTGGCTTTGAAGTGTTTTTAATAAAGCTTTTGATTTTTCCGCAATCCATGAATTTTAATGTTCATAATATCGGAATAAATTAATCTCACATTGGACAATAAGGGCTGACTGCAAAAAAAAAATGGTGATACAGAAAACCAAAAAAAAAAACAATATTGCAAACATTATACGGATGATATCAAAAACTAAATGAAGCAATTAATTTTAAATTTGCAGAGAGCGACAAAACAGTGGTAGTGAGGCGTGGAAATGAAGAGTTTGGATTTCGAATCCACGGAAGCAAGCCTGTAGTGGTGTCAGCGATCGAGCCCGATACGCCTGCTGAAACCTCTGGTTTAGAAGTCGGAGACATTGTAATAGCTGTTAATGGTAATGTACTTGAATACAAACATTAGTCTAAATTGAATTTTGGACCATCTACCGTAGAGCTGGATTGAAACAGTAATAAATACTTTCTGAACAAGTAACTAGTACAACATTTGAAGTTATCATAAAAGCACAAGGAAATATGACTGAAGACAGTCCATGTTACAATTCATTCATCGTTTATACAAATTTAGACGTATTTAAATTCGGTTGTGTTTCTATTTCTATACGAAAACGATTATTACATTTAAACAGTTTGATTTAAGACTCTATTATTCAGGATCAAAATTCAGCGTGCATTTTCGTTTCAATTGGAAAATTTATTGCCCACTAAATCCACTTGATTGATTTATTGCAATGCATAATGTTCATCAATTTATATACAGGAATCAATGTCTTAGATAAGACACACTCAGAAGTGGTGAAGATTGCGCATTCAGGATCAGAAATACTTGAATTAGAGGTAAGTTTACCAAAAGTGATCATTAACGAAACTTTTGAATGGCTAATACACAATTCAAAATTGCATTTTCGATGATGTAGGTACTGAAGAGATTTCTTTTTCTTATCAGTAAAAAACTACATCTTCTATTTCCGTAATGGAAGAAGCATTCAAGAGTTTTGAAGTATAAATCAGTATCAATGCAATGTTTAAAACCTTCGTTGATTGATTACTACCTGAATTTAGTAGCTGATTTGATTACATACGGAATTAGCGAGTAAACAGTTGTAAACAGATGTTTATACGGTTATTTTAACCACCGTAGGTACTAATCTTTGCAGTGTAGCATTCGTAACATAAATCAAATCAACCGAACCATACCACATCGTAACCCATTTTTGTGTTCTCATTTAGTTTTAAATGTTACATTCAGATACATACTCACGATCCTAAATATTTCATCTGTACTGCCCACTCCAAAGATTTTAGGTTTATGTATGTTTGGCACTAGTGAATTGATTCCCATTCAACCTATAATAAAATATAAGTATTAAGTATTCGTTTTCTATTTTATTTTATAATTTGGTTATTGTATTTTAGACGATTTAAAAACCGAGTTTGATTTCGGATCGGATGACGAAATTTAAAATTCTATCAAACCACAATTTTATAACTTTGTTTTCAGGTGGCCCGAACCTGCGAAGTGGTAGCTTCATTAGCTCACGAAGGAGGACCAGCTGCGTTATATTCAGGGTATCTCTGGCGAGCTGCCCCCGTCAGGCCGCACCACCCTCCGCGCTGGACCCGACGGTGGTTCGTCCTCAAGAGAGACAACTGCCTGTACTATTATAAGACAGATTCTGTAAGTAGTATAGAACTTTTGTTGGGATGTGATTGTGACAGGTTCTATAGTGTAATGAAATTAAATGTTCGTTGGGTATTACACAATGATTTTAATAATAAAGTTGCTATAACTAATTACGGTTTACAAACAGTAACTAAGATTAAGATGAATATGAGTGTCGCAAGTGATGCGTTTGACGGCTAGTAACCGAATATTGATCCCTGAGTTCGAACTAAGGGACGTGTGAGTCGTGTGACGTTATAGGTACTTGAGTTCACAAGTTCATCTACATGTGTGGGTTACATACTACAGTAGCAACTTCTTCTTTATTGCTGTCTTTTATTGTATTAATTTATCTCGCGCGTTTTAAATTTTATTGTTGCCGTCTTTTGTTTTACATTGTGAATTATCTTGTAAAGGACATGCGATTGAATGACAGCTGTAATTTTGTCGGGGTAGTTCAAGTACTTTATAATTATATCAACGACTGCTCGATAGCTTTGTCTTGCTAATTCAACGTTCTTCTAATTCTCTAGTAAGTTCTAGGGACTCATCATACTCGATTTCATTATAATAATTATTTTCTCCGCTAACAAACTCTTTCAATAATGCTATCGAATCATGTTTCATGGCGACCATGCTATACAAAGGTTTTACTCAACCAAATAAAACTGGTAACATCGCCATCTATTGACTCAAACCTGTACTCTATTCCAGAGCATTCATCCCGTGGGAGCTCTTATGCTTGTGAACTATCAACTAACCGAAGAGGATTCGGGCAGGCCCCACGGGTTCCGATTACATCGTGGCGGAGGCGTGCGGTTACAACTGGCAGCTGACACTGCCGAGGCGGCCGCTAGATGGCGTGCAGTTCTTGCCCATGCAATTGATGCTAGCAACCAGGTTTGTGATATTATTCAGATAAATAGATAATTCAGTTTTATGAAATGTGGGTTTTCTGTTATACAGCAAGCAAGCAAGTAAGCATCATATTTCGTGACAATCGATGTGATTTTGAGTATTGGCAGTACTTGGTAGTTCATCATTGATAAAATAGATGGCGCAGAATTCAATTTTATATCGTTTACCACGCCACGCGTTATCTTCTGTCAACGAACTTTTGGAACTGTAGAAGTTGGCAATCCTATTAGATAATTTTACTACTAAGCCCTTTCTAGATAAAGTGCAATAAAAGTACCGTCCTGCTTTCTTAATATCCGGAGATATAGAAAAAGAAGTTAGATATAATTTGGAAGTCCACCATCATTTCCTACCTACCTGCTATAAACGTAACTAAGTTTGTTCTGTAGGCAAGTAGGTTCATTTGAAATAAATACTTATTTATCACGTTATTTGCCTCTGCCTATCTTCATTCTATTTCCATGTTCCCAGTTATTTTTATTCTCTTCGACTGTAAAAGTATATACTGTAAATGTATTTTTGATAACAGACAAATAGGCCATAGGCATAATTACACAAAAACAATTCTATATGAGGTCGCATTTATAATATTTCTAAGACATTTTATTGACAAAGCTCAATTGATATCTTCTTTTTATTTAATTTCCAGCGCGATGGCTGGTTAGAGGTAACGATGAGGAACATGAAGCTTCCACCATCATCGATCCCTAGGCCCGATTGCTTCGGTTACCTCATGAAGCTTGGCTCCAAATGGAAGTCCTGGGCCAAGCGGTACTGCGTGCTCAAAGACGCTTGCCTCTACTTTTACAATGATGGTAACAGCAAAAATGCTTTTGGTAAGTTCAGTGTTTTGGGCACTATTGAAATCATTACTAGACTAGACTAGGACTATTATTGACTTTAGTTCAAGTTCTCTACCATGCTGCTTTATCAGCTATGGCTTGTAGCTTCAAAGACGTTCCAAAGTAGTTACTGGAGCAATTGCGATAAAGCTTTAATTTCTCCTGATTATAATAATTTTATTTGCTTGTTATTTCAAATATGCAATCTATGTGGCTGAGTTCTAGGCCCTGTTTATCAAAAGTTACAAGTCTACACGTTCACAAGTTAGCATAAATTCATAGCTCATCTCCATATTTAAAGTCAGCCATAATGTTCCCACTGCTGGGACACGGGCATCAGGTCATCTCTCTCTTTTACCACATTTAAAAAAAGAAAATCGAATTTAAACATTGATTGCGGTACTAAGCACGACACTTGTAAACTTGTAAGACGGAATAGAGAGTCGCCGGACACAAGATTTGTTATGATTTTCTACAAGTTGTAACTTAAAATCACGAATAAAAGTGTAAAAATATAAGAAATTGTGAACTAAATAATGACACTTGGTAATACAAGGCTTGTAAGTTTTGATAAACAGGGCACGGCACTGGTCGGAACTCATATTATTTTAAATAATCGAAACGACGAAAAAAAAAGAAGATTGGGTTCATTTGATTCGAGACTCAGGGCTGCTCATTACTCCTGCCAGGGTTGCGGAATAGTCCGAAAGGGATACCGGGACCCTGGCAACAGGCAACTGAAGGAACACGGGTGGGTTTTAGTCAGTAAGAGTCTGACACGCCCTTCCGCTCCGCCCAGAGCGGGAGAAGTCATATGATGATTTCCCACCCAAAAAAAAAAAGAGAGAGAGAGTTTCTAAGCAGAACACCGATATAACCCTGCCTGACCCGAGGGATCGAACTCAGGGTTTCGAATCTCTGAATATCACACTCATATTAATTTTAACCCTTCTTTTCCTCTGTCGAAGGTATGGCCTGCCTGCACGGCTACAGAATACAGACATGCGCGCCTGGCGGCAAGAAATACGCCTTCGAGGTGATGCCCACTGAACCGAAGCAAAGACACTTCTACTTCCACACTGAATCTGAAATGGATAGGAAGCGGTTAGTATCAGATATGGTAATTAGGGCAGATTTTACCAACATCAGAAAACTGTCAAACATTCAAAATTAACTGTTCCTCGATCAACGTGGAAAAAAAAAATCTGCCCTTAGTGACAAAATTTTGAATCATGTACTTTGAAATTTTGGATATTTTTTTCGCATCAGGGAATAAATAATTTCAGCAAGCAGGAATCCTAGTCATCTTAGGCATTTATAATAGACGTCCATTTGGTCATCACTATTATCAAATTACAAATACCATCACACTTGTATTCCCTGAAGGGTAGGGTAGGGTAGGCTGGGGGGGACATTCCTCCATTCTTTTTGGTGTAACTATTTAGATTATAGGCATTCTAAATGTAGACCAAAATAATAACGAAGTCAAATTAGTAACAATCGAATCGTTTTTTTAAATCGATAAAAACAAAGGTGATGTTTCATAAAGCTTCGTTAGGTCTGGCCTTAGGCATCACATTGATCGTTAACTCGTTCCACTCTATAACTAAATTCTGAATGACTACATCATCGTAAAAAAATGCCTCAATTATTTATTTACCTTTTTTGTATTTTGATCTACGAAAACATCATTTTATTCTATAGCTGGTAGTCGCACTAAGGGAATCTTATCAAGAAGACAACTCTCAGAATTTATTTCAATTTACTATGGTTCATGATAACATTTATTTATTTGAATTATTTACATTACTATACACAATATTTATAGAACACTACTAACTATTTACATAAGAAACTACAGCTAGCAGCATTGCCACGTTGCATGGCAATGCTAATTCTTTGGCCAAAGAACAAGCCAGCCCTCTGGTCACGTGAAGTGCCGACCAGTCGGTGGGAGATTTCCCTAAAAAGGAGACGCGCTCTCGGGCCCCATGACCCGAGGGTTGGTTATGGTTCTATGTTCTGCGAGTTACATAATACAAAAAACGTGGCAATGCTGCCAGCCTTTTGTACACTTTTCCTGTTGACAGCGATGCGGACGAATTTTTTGATTCCGTATGACAATTTCTCCTACTTTTTTATATTCTAGTACATAGTATTATTATTTTAAGTCTGCAAGTTTTTAAATTATGTAAATATCTACGTGTATACAAATACAAACAAGGTACAGAATTAACTTTTTCTCATACATGTAGATGGCCTACTTTCCTTATTTAAATCTCTTCCCAAAACAACATTAGGTTCAATCCTCATTGTAAACCCAAACGCAAAATGCGACGACAATTTTTGGTTGCAATTAGTAATGACACTGTAAAGAAATATTATCCTCCAATCGAGCACATCTGAGTCACATGTCAAGTTGTCTTCAGATCCAATCTGATGGCCGATCATTTGATTAACGAAAGAGAACCAACGGTATTTAATTTGTAAGACCCCTTCGAGATCGGTTTTCCAGATACGGATGTCGTGAAGTAAGATCAACAATCCTTTCAAAGTAGTGCTTCAGAGTTCGTACCTACTAAATCTATGTCTCGTAGACCGATTTTATTAAAAGTTACTGAGCATCTACTTTAACATAGATAATAATATTTTCCCGTCTCTCATGCATCTTAAGGCTAATTTACATTGATCCATCGCTGGAATCCAGGGACACAGCATCGATATTGGATCAACGTAAACACTTTTCAATCCAGAGCGCTGGATTAGATTAGAGAGTTAGTTGGTGTTTCGACCCAATGTCACTCAAACTTAAACCATTTATTTCAAGTAAATCAATTACAGGCAATTTTGAATTGACAAAAGAAGAAAGAAGCTAGTTGCCCAGTCCAAAGCGTAGTAGATTCCTATACGGAGAAGAACGGGAAAGAAACTCCGTGGACACTCTTTTAAAATTTATTTTTCGAAATATTAGTTACCTACGTCATTACTGGGTAAAAGCTGTATTAAAATACTGGATCGATGTAAATCAACCTATATCACCTACATGGAGAAGTATTTATAATGCTATTTTTGTATGTTATTAGATGGATGGCAGCTCTGGAGTACTCCATAGACAGATGGATGAAGGCCGGTTGACGACGGGCCCTCCTCTCGGAAGATTCATACGATTTTATATAATTTTAGCTGTATTAAATATATTCAGTTTTATTCCATATTTTGAGTTATTATATTTATTTGACTTATGGTTTTTGATCCCATTCATACTAAGTTATTAAGGTAAGGACATAATAAAAGTTATTTTTAAAACAAGGTTTTGGTTGCTACCAAGACCTGCCTTAAAATGTTCAAAAACCAGTGTATTTTAACAAATGCACCAAAAGTCAGTGTATTTTGGATTTCCTTAAAATTGTATACATTTCAAAGTAAGTTAAATCATTATGGTTTCAATTTTACTTTCCATAAAACGTCGACTTTAATATTTTGAACTTTACTTAAGCAATCATTGTAATTTCGATATCGAAATGACAATTTCTATCAATATACATACTTCAGAAACCTGTCTCCGAAAAGTGAATGATATAAATAATACAAAGACAGAGAAGTGAATGTCATGTAGGTAGTGGACCTACCTACCAGCCAGCTCAGTTAAAATTCTTATATTTAATCATTGCTGAGAAGAAGTATATAATTATGACCTACTTGAAATTAGTTCCAGATCGTGTTACTGAAAAATTAAAGGCATTGCTAATTCGTAATGATGAGAACATAGCATTCTGAACTCTTGGATGAAGAATAAACCTATCTAACATTCGAGATCCCAACAAAAGTACCTAATAGACCCAATCAATTTTAACAATCTGATACTTTTCCATGAATGGGATTGGAAACAACAGCATACACGTATTTTAAAACCTATCCTATAACGACATTAAAACTTAGCGCCTTCAATCATTTAATTGTCAGATTTCACATGGCAATTTTCGAATTTTACTCGGACATGCCTAGCGTGCAGACGGCACTATGAGAAATGAATTGATCACGCTATCTGGGTTCACTGGCATACATAATGTGCTCGAAATTATTCATTTTATTTCAAAAATAATCGAAAAATGTTTTAAAACGACATTACGGCCCGTCCTTTTATACCCTTAATCCATGCAGGTACAAAAAAACATATTCAGTATCAGAATATATATTAAAAAATTATAATTATTCAGATGTAGAGTATTATCTTAATTTTAATAATTATAAATTGCTTGTAATTTTCTTGGTAAAGTAAAAAATATGTATAGTAGATATCACGGCAACGACGCATCGAAGATGATACATGTTTTATTAAATGCATAGCTTTAATCTATGTAATTCTAAATAGATATATGAACTAAAATATATCAATGATGTTAATTTCTAAAATCATTATATAAAAATGTCTTTTTATACACCTGATATTATGACTGATGAATATGAGACTAAAACGGAGAAATAAATAATTCAATAAAAATATTCCTAATACAGTATACCTGTACCCGTATACATTCTTGGAGACGAATAATTTAAATGATGAATAACGAATGATATATCAGCAATTTGGAATCTTCACTCAACTGCAAATGCAAACGATACGAGATATTGAACTTAGAGTAACGACTGACATCGTAACGATATAAAAAAATTGATGATGAAATCTAAGAAGGTAAAATAAGATGAAATAATATTCCTACTAATAGTTACATAATATCTATTACATAGGTGTGAAACGTAGAATCATTAGGTAAATAAATACATAGTAGGTATCATTATTGATGTGCCAATTCGTTAGTAAATATTAAGCCGTAGTTAGAATTTACCCTAAAAAGCACACTCCATTGGATATCATTAATTTCATCGTATTTATCTGTAACCCTATAATTAAAAAGGTGATTATTATCAGTGTTGTGAATTTTTGAATAATTATTTACAAATAAGCTCGTATAATTTTATGTAAGTATTATTATAATTTCTTTGTTGTAAATATCGATAATTTTTATGAGGGGTTACAGAATTTAGAAATCACTTTATATTATTCAAAATATTAATGTATATGTAATAAATAATTATAACTGAATAGATAAATATAATATTAATTGATTGATATAATCCCCTTTAGAATGTGGTCCATACTAGGTGACTTAAATTGTGCATTAAAATGATAAAAATATAATAGGGAGAGAAATTAAAAATCCATATTGATGATTTGTATATAAATAATCAGTAAAAGCTCAATATATGTATTTAAATAATAAATAAAAAGACTTGATTGTAACACAGTCGGTTAAAAGCTTATAGAGTAGCTATTGTAAATTAGTGAATGTTTACATAGAGTTGTAAAAAAAATTTAATTTTTGTTTAATCTATCGCAAGTTTATAGACGCACGTTGTTTAAACTTAAAGTTTATGTTTTATTGATAATTCATAGATTTATCAACAATATAAAATGATATAACTAATATACCTAGTTATTGTAATGTGTTCAGTAAATAAGTGGATCAGGAAAATAAAATAAACATTCTATTTATTCTTATCAAAATTATTGTATTCATTGTTTTTTTAATCATGCCAAAGAAATTGTGCCAGATTTTATTGTGAATGTTGCCAAATACGTATATATTTTTCTGTTAACCATGTAATATTGATCTATAAATGTTTTATTTAAGATGAAAATAAATATTTAATTAGTATCAGTCAGAATTTTTTAAATAATATTTATGTGACTGTATGAATAGATTTCGTTGTAATAAATATTAAAATAAAATGATACACGTCTTTTTAACATATTATACCTCTAATTTCCTAGAAAAGTATTGACTCCCATGGGTATCTCTACTAATGTTACCGTTGCACCGACCCCAAATCATTTGGCATATGGGCAGGAGAGTGTTGATGATGATGATGAGGTAACTACCGGTGTATCAATTTTACCAGCAACGAATTTGTGTAGTCGTAGGTTGAACATCTTTACAAGAACTTTCCTCTGAAATACTTTCTGAGAAATAATAAAATAAAATAAAATTCAAATAAGCATAATAGGTACTAAAAATATTATCAATTAGCGACTGCAGTCGAAATTCATGAAGCACGATACAAAGTCCGAGGGCGGTGTTAATTTACACGACTTATAAGCTACTAACACGAAAAATAAACAATTCAACGATATCCTTCCCTTTTTTATCGCTCCCAAAGTAAAAACAGTATGGAGGCTTCGGTGGGGCGGCGGTGAGGACGCGGGGCGCGGGGGGGGCGACGCTACAGGAGCGCTACTGCCTCTGACGACCGTCGACGGTAGTACGCGCGCTCAACTCCCTCCAGTCGCGCGCCATGCGCACGCGCAACCTCAACGCTCGGTGATGCCACACTGAAAAAAAGTGTAGTGAAAAAAACCTGAACCTTACCAAGGATTACAGTGAACAAACTAAAAGTGCATTATTATCGTGTGAGACCAAGTGCCCAAGTGACAGTTTAGCTACGGCAATAACATTTTCGTTCACAGTCTCTATTAACTGTTTTATGGCCTGTACAGTGCGTCTATTGTTGTGTTCGCTTCCACTAATCTCCTATTCACCTGTCTCAAAGCCACCTACTGCGGTTGAACTGTGAAATGTGACAAAAAATTGCAATGGACAACCATTGTACGCATGCGGACGCCAGTTTGTAAACTTTGCGGGTTGACTACCTGACTACTGGAGGGTTGGACCTCGACAGATCGGACGATTGATCGCCCAACCGCCTTGTGAGTGGATTTTTTACGATTTTTGTAATTTAATACAGCGGATGTGGAATAAATTGGGTAGGCTGGGTGAGCTTCGCTACCTGTTTTATCGCGTGCCCCTCATGTTATTGTTTTCAACGCATATGCTTTATAAAAACAATTCTGGGAACTAACGGGCCTGCGGTTTGCTCTATTGTTCTATTTTACAGTGGTGTTTACTTAATGCTTCCTGCCACCGTGCTTAGCAGTAATTATCTTGTAATTGTTTTAAGGATTTACTGTAAATGTAATTTGCGAATGCCAGCAGCTATTGTTTTGACGCGTGCCTAATTGTAGAACCTTTTGGCCCTCCCACTTCCATAACAAGTTGTATCTATCCAGTTTAATTACTTTATCTAACTAACAGTCGTTCTTAAATCTATATCAATACTAACGCATTTCCTGTAGCTTAAATATTATTCACATTTGGATTGCTTAACGATAGCATTATTAATCTATAAGTTTTTATTTTCATATTTCACAGCATGCTCTAAACGTATTCGTCTATATTCATTTCGTTATTAGTTATTACTGTAGGCACTTCTACGTGTATAGAGACACGCTGAAATAAACCAGGTGCAGCATTCTTGCACGAGACTTTCAACCCTATATCAATGGTAGAGCAGGTCAAAATAGCGTGTGTATCTCGAAATATTACTGACATTGCCGTCTGAAATGACTTCCTTATGTTATTATTCATATGCAATTGCAGCACTTAAAGGCTTGGACACATGGAAACTTAGACAGGAAGATGTTTTCATCTTCATTTTAAGTTAATATACTAACTTTCAAGACGGAAATTATACAGAACATTAAAAGTTTAAAACTTAGTTCTAAGAGTCGGCTACGGCAGCCTTAAACTTATGTAATTACAAAATCAATTAAAAGGTTCTGTTCTGATCACCGGCTTTGGTCATAATAGCGAAATTTACAACATCCAATCAACGAAACATAATAAAAATCGCTATAAAAACTAATTACATTTTAGATCCGACTGATGGGTAAGCCTTGACTACGATTCGAAATGCAGGCCGACTAACAAGTCAAGCGGTTCTACTAGACAATAATAGAGTTAAATAAAAGTCCAATTATAATGGAACTACATAATATATAGACCTTTTTTGCAGTTTCGAATATGTTAGTCGGGAAACATACTTATGCAATCTCATTTTACATTGACAACACGAAAACGGTTAAGAAATTTTTTTGTAATGAAAAGATTCATACCTATAAACTGTGCAGAGGCAAGCCAAGATTGTCTCGGAAATTTGTTTTGCTATATTCTTGTCACTGAGTTTACTAAAATCTAAGACCATATATCACAGCAAAATGCATAATCCAAGTCAGTCCAACAAATTATATAAAGACAAAATTCTTTGGTGATGATGATGGCTCACTTATACGCGAAGGAATGTTAATGGTTCCAGAGCTGAGACGTACTTACTCCAGAAACAGCTATATGCCAACGCCAAAAGTAGTATCAGAAAAAAAGGTAGAAGATGAAATTGTAGAATCAGCCATTTTGAACGATCCATTTCACAATTCGATTCAACATACAGATAATACTAGAGCTGTTTGTCAAGAGCAAGCATTTCTAGATCAAATCCACTATAGTACAGCCTAGAAGTAAGAAAACATTACGCAACGGTAACACAGTAGAAACGTCGGAAGGTTTTAATTGTTCTGCAAATAGTAGTTAATCTTAACCATCAAGAGATAGCAATGTAATCTAATCAGGGAATGATACTTATCGGGAACCTTGTGACACCGAAAATGGATGCCGCAATACAACATCAATAAACCTTTACAATTTCTAAGTATTTTGTGTTTTCGTGATGGTAAAGGGGAATTACTATCAACTGTAGTTTGATTGACCATTATCTGGTGTCGATAGAAATGCAACGCTCGAGAATACAAAACGGTTAACAGAGTCGGTGTCGGACCAAGGCTGGCTTTACAACTCCGATTGGTAATGATGGATGCGGCTTTCTCTCGGTGGTGGTATTACTTGTAGCTTGTAGTAAGGACAGTCGTTTGAAACAAGTAATTAAAAAGGTTTCTTTGTTTGTTGCATGTTTTGGTTATTGGAAAATTAACCTAAAAAATATTGTGCTTTGTCTGAACGGTGGAAAAATTGTTATAGTTTTAAGAAAACAAAAGCAATCCCAAAGTAATTCCAAGTTATCAAATTATTTATGAACAAAACTAAAAGCAATTAATCATCGGCAAACATCAAAGAGATTCATTATACTGATAATACGATTTTGCAGTTTGTAATCGTGCATCAAACTAAGTAACACTTGTTTTCGCGTAACAACCAAAAGTCTAGCGCCATTTTGAAAAAAAAAAACTTCCGCGAAATGCCGACTTGATTTCAGATAAGCCACAGAGTGCAAGTAATCTAGAAACAGGATTTACTGTAAAATTTTATTTTACATTTTGAGAGGTTTTAGACTTTTAACCAAAGACACAACATTTATTGTGAGACATCATTCTGACAATTCAGAAAATGCTGTTAACGCTTTATAACTCCATCCTTCGAAAATGCAAACATGCGTATTCCACCTTCGGCGGGTCGTAAACTCAATATCGAATGGCAGAGGGTGCCACTTACCCGTAGTTCCCACCCAAAATACCTCGGTATCACATTGGATAAATCACTTACATATATAAAAAGATTTGTGAAAACGTAAAACAGAAAGTACATACCTACCAGAAACCCCTTACTTCGCCACCTAACATCCACCAAATGGGGGGCATCACCTCAAATCCTGCGAACAACTACAAAGGGCACTTTGTTTCTCCGCTGGTGATAAACCGATAAATTAGTGGATACAACACTTAATACGACGTGCCGGATTATTACTGGTTGTTTAAAGCCGACCCCGCGGCCCCGAATGCTATATCCATTGACTGGCATTGTTCCTCCAGAAATACGTAGGACAATAGCCAGCCGCATGGAGAGGGCGAAGCTACAGGATAAACCCACGCAACCCAAAGCGCAACTACAACCCAGTGACCCAGAGGCTTAAAATCCGCAAGTTTTCTTGGGTGTGTGAGTCCAGCCAGTTGCAATCTCTCCAAAGCAAGATGCGAACTTTGGCAAGAGCTGCTTTAACCCCCTGATTCCTTTATGGGACTATCAGAGAACCTCCCATCCGGACACAAGTTGCCGTGGCCGACTTGGAAAACCTTAAAATTCAAGATTTTCCAAGTCCGGCTGACTTGGGTACCAAGTCTATTTAAGGCTTTAATAGACTTGTTACCCAAGTAAACCGCAGCAAAGACAATCTCCACAAGAAAGGGTTCATGGACGGCTCAGATCTCCGGTGCGTAAGCGGCGTCTTTCCAAAGAAAATGAGCCGCCTTCCATCTTGCGCTGCATGCCTGCCACCTGCATTCTTGAGGACCTAATGGCTGCGTCAGCAAACGGTATCAGCGTTGTTGAATTTTGGGGCAAACAAAATTAAAAAAAAAATATTTTATGTGTTATCGACACTCTAAGAAGAAGAATTCAGAAAAGAAGTAAAGAGCAAAAACGTAGTTTATTTTAACTGGACCTCATATCTTTCGACAACTAAATAAGCAGAAGGTACTAACGTTAATGGTGACAATGGGGATTGAGTAAAAGCCTAAAGATGAAGGCAAAGTAGGAAAAGCAATGATAGTAGGTAAATAATTGTAAAATATAGGAAAGCAGATACTGAAAAGTAAAAACGTTTTATATCTGAGTGTTCAGAAACAAGATATCAAATTGACAAGCCCCGCAGCCTCAAGCTGTTAAGAAACCTCATACATCGGGTGTATGTCAAGATTCAAACTATTGTATGGTTTGTTCAACTGGAAATAGTCAACTAGCAGAAAGAAGACTTATTATTAAAAGTTTGCTCAACTAATTGAAAATCCAATTTTTTTTCTCAACATTGTGTTAACATTAAACTTATATGAATATGCATACCAAAATGTTAATGATTTCATCTTCTTGAATAATATAGAGATCGCAATGTAATATTCAGTGTGAATTAGAGGTGTCATAAGAAGAACCGGCCTAATTATTAGGCGTGTATCTCGATCCATAAATTTCAATATATTTTAATCGTCTTTCGTAACTGACAGTTCGAAATTACTTGAAACGTGCCGCCTAAACACGTGTTCATTGAAAGCTACTAAGAGTTCGGTTCAAAATTGTTGGAGTCCTTGGCGGTTTAAATTAGTAACTGACTAGTAAAGGTAATTACAACATTATGGTGAAATACAGTCGTATATCTTTGAAAATCGTTACGAGTAGTCAAGAACCCAAAAGTCTGACAACCGGTTTTACCAAGGGGTATCGCGTACCCAGTAACTGGGTTTTGGAGATCAGATTGGTAGTCACTCCAATGTAAAATACTGGTACTCAGCTGCATCTGGAATAACTGGAAGCCGACCCCAAGATAGTTGGGAAAAGGCTAGGTAGATTGATTGCGTATAAACCGGCATTTTAAATGTTTTTTTTTTGTTAAGTTTTGGATTTGATC
Organism: Lithophane ornitopus; assembly: GCA_948473465.1. NCBI lineage: Eukaryota > Metazoa > Arthropoda > Insecta > Lepidoptera > Noctuidae > Lithophane > Lithophane ornitopus. The sequence continues at coordinate 9,883,294 of OX419632.1, read as the reverse complement.
CATATTATAGGGCTTTCTAACCAAATCATTCGAAATATCCTCTCGATTGCTAACCAAAAGATTCGTTATAACATTTATTACTAATGGTAAAAAAAGTTTCAGGGAGTAATCATTTATGCTTTTACTAGTTCTGTTCTGTCATTCCCACGAACTGGAATTGATAATGATTCTCCAGAAAAAAAATAAAAACCGGAATTCAAATACCTGCTTAGCACTGAAAACAAGGACCACCCAACGAGTATATAAGTATCAATATTCTACCAAATCCCAATTATAAATAAAGAAGCTTGCATAATCGAGGACATAAACTCCATATCCTCAATTTTGGTTAGTTCCCATGGAAGAAATGATGTTTATTTGTTACTCAATCATAACGGATCAATAATTTTGTCGAAACTTGTATTCTACGCGAATGAAACCGTGGAAAAAACTAAATTTAATTGCTAGGTTTTACTAAACTCTATTGTTTTAGGAACTTTACTTAGGTATACCTTTTACGAAATGACTGTAGAATATTGAATACACAATTTTACAATTGTACAACTAAATTAATCGTGGGTGTGTGGAACATTAAAATTATAAAGTTATTATTTTAGTCCGTATTGTCCCACTGCAGGGAAAAAGCTTCCCTTTCCTCCTTTGCCACTCAACTCGATTCTGAGCCATTATGGATAGTATCCCTCAAGTTCTGCCCGGGTCTTCTGCGATGCTGTTGCATGTTTTCAAGAACCGCATTGTAGTTCAGGAAGACATTTTCATAATCAATAAATCTTTCCTATTCAAAATATTACCTTAGTGTGCATTCGAGAAGAACACAGGATCGTTCGTTCACGTGGCATGTTTTAATTGGTTTATTAGTATATAGCTAATGCACGCGGCTTCGCCCACGTGGATGTCGGTTATTATATACTAAAACCTTCCTTGAGAACCACTCTATCCATTGGTGAAAACAGCATGAAAATCGGTGCAGTTTTTGAGTTTAGTGCAAACAGGACGACAGAGATGCGGCGGAGGACTTTGTTTTAAAATATGTAAGGATATTGTAATATTTACTTAACAATATCATATGTATTTATTCCATATCAAATACAATAAAAAGAAAATGTTTATTTGTCTGAAAGCAAGTCTCTACTCACTACACTAGGCAAGATTCTCGTAAATTCAAATTTCAGTAAATTCAGTAATTTCTCTCTGGACACACATTAACGCAGACACAATAAAGGAGGGTCTTTACATAAGTAATTTGTAATGGAGCAAGTAGGCACTGAATTGGTAAGAAGTTCCTAAATAAACTTTCATAGTACTAATAGGAAATATATAGCTTGTCCACATATTAGAATGGAATAAATCAAAATTGACGCGTCCCAGTACCGCATTATTTAATTGTTGTGAATGTGAGGACTATGTGGTTTCTTTTTTTCGTCAGTTAGTTTTAACGATGGTCTGGCAATTTGGGAACTTCATTTGGCCTACCCAAATGTCCTTTCTTTGGTATTGTTCGTCGAGTCGTTGAGCTATTTCAAGTTCTGAGTTGAGCTCCACTATTACTGACAAATGCTTGCACTGACTGGACAGGTCCACTCAAATCTGTGTGATATTTTCTGCAGTATATTCGGCATAACGGAGGATCATGCTAAGCAGCTTGAGGTAGGGTAGGCAATAAAGGCCGAAAAATAAAAAAAATGTGGACAGTTATAAGAAGAAAAGGATGCATCGTATGAAATATGATTTTTATGGCTAGCTACGAGTAGAAAGACTATTGAGATGACGGTTATTCATGCATCAATCTATTGAAAATGCTGCGAACCAACTACACTTGCATAATGTTATAACCACACGCACATTATTTATGAAGATTCTAGTAGTCCATAGAAGTCATAAGCATGTACACAATGTTGCAAAGTCAATACTTAGTGGCAAACAGGTTGCATCTACAATGTAATGTTATAAGTAGCTGAATGTAATAAAAGCCATTCAATGATCGTAAATATAAATACATGTATGTTTGAGACCGTGATAATATAGATAGTACTAAGGAGTTCCTGGGTTGAAGTATTTACTGGCACTTAATAAGAACCTGTGTATTATTCTGATGCTATGTTATCAGCTCGTAAATGACTAGGGTTGAACTTGGCTTTACTACGGTAAAGTCTCAGGGATTTTTGTTGCAACCCTTTGGCAGATAGTTTTGCTAAATTATAATCCTTCTTTTGCCTCTTACGACACGTAGCAAGTTGGGTTCTTTCTGATTTCTGACTTAACTTTTTCCTTTTTTTTTTAAGTGAAATCTTCTTTAGGCGCGTTAAGCACTTTTTGAGTGAACAAAAATCATGGAACTCGCGTCATCGTCACCGAATGCTTGAAGAAATGAATGAATGTTACTTAGTTTTCACTTCTATCGGCAGTCTCCAACGACTGCCTCGCGTGTTTTTTTTTTTATAATAAACTGATTTTGGATTTTAAAAAAAGTGTTGGAAGCATTGCATCGCTTATGACCAAAATACTATTACTTTTGACTTTGAAGTTTATTTATAGTCAATATAGGCAAAATTACATCAGCAGCATCACGAATTAAATAAGTACCAACATTGTATAAGAAAAGGAAAATTATTTCTTACATAAACTTTAAACATTTCTTCTTCATATCGAAACTTACGAGATCAACAGTCAAACGAACTTCACATAGAGATACCACCATATCTCTACAGAGTTGTAAACACACGTATTCCCAATACGAGAAATTTAAATTTCCAAGGAGATCGCTTTAAAGTATTCCTTTTAAAAGCTTTATGTTATTGAAATGACCGGTATTACATCCCAACCTCCATTACTAACTGCACTGTCCACATAAATATTCATATCACTAAATTTTCAAACCGAAAGAGAGATAAAAGTAGTTTTACTGCTTCGGTGCAAGTAAGATGGTAGAAATTCGATCAGGCGGCTCGAGTGCGAGAGGAATACGAAATCTTGTATGTAGGTGTGAGAAGGATAGCAACAAAATCAGAGGCTTTTACGGTAGAACGGGCAGCGAGCAGTGAAATGCGGGCTTGGTACACCTTTTTCGATCTCGCTTGAATAAATTGAATTTGAGATTAATCTTTTGTAGTTGCTATAAATGACGGCTAGGTTTTTCTGATGTTAAAAATATGATGGGCAGAGCAATAAAATGTGTTTTTATGAGTAAGATTATGTCCGATTGAAGCATCATGATTCTTAATCCGGCTATATATATATAACATCTACGTATGGCATACTAGTAGTTCCTAACAATAAGGCTAAAATAACCGGTATGCAATCAATTTTTATTGGATAGTTATACTTACGATAGGTGAGTCTGAATATGAAGTTACCTTAAAACGCTTAACTGATATATTTTTATTTCCAATTAATGGTCTCAAATAATTTTGCCACAGAAAAAAAAACTTATTAAAAGTCAATAAAAAATGAGTGAAAAAAACAACGAATTGAAGGCACAATCTTGGCTTGTCTGTTCTGAAGCTCTTAGATATAGGTACTACCAATAGCCATTGATTATATTCACAAAAGTGTTCAGAAACGCAGTGTGTCCTGAAATCAAAACCAAAAGTAGTAACGATTAGATAAACTCCGGTTAAGAACAGCTCAAAAACCACAGGTAAGCTAACCATGTAATATCCTGTATGAATTACCATACCATAGATATCAGTGCTTCATACTACAAGCAAACTTCATGAAAATCCCACACTTGCTCGAACACAAAGAAAACTTTCACGGCACCAGTAACTTTGAACATAAAAAGCCGAACAACAACAAAACGTAAACGACCATTACTAGACAACAGCATATAAAGTAGACAGACGCCGGAAACTTTATGAAAACACACGCTGTGCACGAGTTTAAACAGTTTTATTGTCATAGCATGTTGCTCATCTCAAATGGAAATAGAATGGCTCGTAAATCTCGGAATAGCAATGTATGTGACTTTATTAGAGCTGTACAAATATTGGATAGTGTGATCGTTCTAATAAAATATACGGACGCAACACTAGACGATCAAGTTAAATGCTTAGGAAGTTTACAAAATGTCGAAGATGTCGTACATCTTTGATCGAATTAATGTTCGGGTGTTAGAGGAATTAAAATATAAAACCAACCAAATGATACAGTAATCTTAGGAATTCCCCCCAAATTAATTAATGTATGAACGTAAAATCCATTTAAACCAATTTGATTGTAAGCATTATTTATGACATAAGACGCAATTTTATTCACTTCAACCACCTTTATCTGAATAAATATGAGGATTTTAACCACAATAACAATACATTTTAAAGTAAATCACTTTAATTTCATAGTAACACGAAATCAAAGAACAGTCCATTATAAATCAAGCAATGACACTAATTTCGATACTGTGACCAAATCCGGTACTCATTAACATTTACTGATATCACCAGAAGCTTAAAACTTATATTAAAGTATAAATTGATGAATGATGCATGAGAGAACTAGATTCTTTTAAAAATAAAAATCTGTACAAAACGTTTTGGAGCGTAGAATATGCTAATGTTAGAAGTATATTGAGATATAGATCAAAATTGTATTTTAATTCGTTTTATTTAGATTTTGTCTGCTTAGTTTTATAAATTGAATGAACAATCTTGTTTTAAGGATCTTAATGAAATCAAAGCAAAATTTAGGTAACAAAATTCCTCAAAATCACGTATTATTGGTAATGGTTTATACCTATCTAAAGACGTTTATTTATACGTATTGCTTCGCAAATATTTATGGAAGCGGCAAATCGTTTGAATGAGTTCAAATGAACCAAATCATACAACTGCAGTTTATTCATAAAAGAAACCAGATCCTGGGGTGTCACTTAAAGTGTCTGACATTCACACGAGAATCACAAAACCCAACATTCTTAATTGAATATGACGTCACTAATTAACATTGATTTTAATGACAAAATGTATCCCATGGAGGACTGATCCATAAAACAGTATGAAATCAATAAGATGTAAATGAAGCATGGTCACGAATGATCTGATTTCGATTCATCTGTTAGGTGAGAATTTATGTTTTATGCTAATACAGTAAAAACAATGCAGGGCTGCTTAATTAAGCATGTTTCTCGATCCATAAATCTAAATGTTCATCAGTCGTGGGATGGTAAATGGAATAATATTTAAGAGCTGTATCTCGTCTCTGATCAAATGAAAGATTGAGATAAGAATCTACGTTGGTTATTTAAAATTCCGTTAATTAACGTGTTTATCATTAATTTTGGTGTCTTTCTACGGAAGAGAAGCATTAACGACAGGGAATGGATTTTTTATGAATGTAGCAAAATTGTTTGTTGATGGTTTTTCCTTGGTTCCCATAGTTGTTTGCCGGGTTTTCTAGTTTAAATAATGTCACTAATAAAAAATGTTTATATTTGACGTTATTGTGTGTAATTTTTTAACATTATGACTATAACTTTATTTTATTTCCAGATGTACTTGAAACCGTGATGTCGGAAAACGCCGGAACAGTAGTATCGAGGGCGTCCACACCTCGCCCTATCAACGAAACGCCAGTTGCCGCGCCTCTACGGTCCAGACATGACCAGTTCCTCGCTAGCTCAGCTGAAAGAGCCCAACAACGCCCTTCCTCAAGTGGCAGAAATCCTTCTGGAAACTTCGAATCACCACCCCTACCTTACCACCGTCAGATGACAACAGGTTCCTTACTTACCTCATCTCATCGCGAGACCTCAGCTTTTGTTCCTGTTGTACCAACTCGGTCCATGCACCCAGTTATCTACCCTAACGAAATGCATCCTGCATTGATACCCTCAGAAATTATTGAAAGGGAAAGAATGATGGATAGAGAGAGAACTGAGCCCGCTAAAGGGTCTCCGGACAGAGCGTCCGGCAATTTTCCTAAAAGAAACTCATTTGATTTAATGGCTATGATGGTGGAAAAACGAAAAGAAGTTGCATTGCGTGAGGCTGCAGCAGCAATGTTACTTCCACATCATAGAACATCGTCTATCGAAGGCATGATGTCTGATGGATCTTCACAGCCGCCTATTTACGGTCCTCTTGGGCCATTCCTTGGTGCTCCAGGGCCATCACCAACCGCTGCAGGCAGCTTTACATTTCCTGGAGCAGGTCTATTTCCTCCCGGAGCTGGTCCACATCAAATGCACCCACATTTAGATAGGCGGCTCTTGAGAGCGCCAGGTCGTGCCTCAAGACCGAAGAAGCAGTTTATTTGTAAATTCTGTAACCGCCAGTTCACCAAGTCATACAACCTACTGATCCACGAAAGAACACACACCGATGAAAGACCTTACTCCTGTGACATTTGCGGCAAGGCTTTTAGACGACAGGATCACTTGAGAGATCACAGGTACGTCATATTTATCTAACTCATTTCATTATCTACCTCTATCATCATCATCGTAAATAGAAACTGTAGTACGATATTATTAGTTCACTCGTAAAAGCGACCACTCATCGTCCTGAAATTATCCTCAAATCGCTTTTTACACACAGGAAGTGATAAAGTGGTCTATTTCTTCCAGATCATCATGCATACACTTACTGTAATTATGACTATTTTTTACTGAGTTAATAATCAAAGTGCCGCTTTCCTGCACATTATAATTTTCTAGAACACTGATCGTAGTATGTTATACAGCTAATTTGTATGCACGTAACAAGCAGCCGGTGTAACTCAAGTTGCAGATGTTAAGCCGACTGTGGCCGTATCCGCCCGAATACTCGGAATCGAAATATTTATAAAGTTTCTCGATCGTAGCTAGCTCCGGCTTCTAAGAAATCTTTATATCTTGATTAATAAGTAAAAGGTGATTATACTTTCAAGCTCATGTACACTTATGATGAAAAAACGTCGGCTGACGACTGTTCAGACGAATGCCATTTGTTGAGTAATGTCTAAGTAGTGGTCGTTCGTGATCGTACTTCGAGATAACAGACAAATAATATATCGCTGTCTCGGACAGTACATGACAGATGGACTGATGGATTTTATTAGAGTATCTCTTGCTTGCGTTGGTAATAACAATAGATTATTTGTCTTAAAAAAAAAACTTGATGCAAAAACAACGTCAAACAAAAAAATTAAAAAGTCCTTTATTTATAACCTTATAATTAATAATATTATATACAGAAGACATAATTCATAATAAAACGTCAAAATCTAAGATGACCTAAGAATTTTTATCGTTCTATCGAAACTGTATGTGTTACTCACACAAGGATTGTTCGATACAAAGAAGCTTGTAATCGGATTTAAATATTTTGTACGTCAATCCTATAATATATAACTCATTAAAACGTACGATTCGTGTGAGGGTCGACGCCTTATGATGTGAATCGAGTAATTTTATAGCCAGTTATAAAAACTGAACGTTGTCGGGTCTGATTGGAGTTTGCTACCAAACGTCCATATTTCTACTGTAACATTGTATGAAGCTTAGTTGCTTTACATATTGAAGAAAATTATATTTTGTTCGTTCATTAATTTTCTACCTACTTTCTCTATAGTGCTTGTCGAGCCACTTGAAGGATTAGCTTTTATCGTATATATTGTTCTTGCAATCCTGATTATGATAAGCCAAGACTTGAGTTAGCAGCTAGTTCCAACGAATTGACGTGTTTAGCCAAGTCATCAGTTTTTTTTTTATATCTAGAAGCATGGAACTTAAAACAGGAAGATCAAAAATCTTTCTGTTGTTCCTTAGTAGTTGTTTTTTTTTATTCGCAAATAAAATCCACTTCAATTCTTACATTACACAGAGAAAATCTCAAGTTATGTCAACGCAAACATTAAAACTTTCTTTTTTATAAACAAAAGAAAAGCGGTCAGTATAAGCGATGGATGGTGTTACGCAATAATTCACTATCGCTAACGAATACAAGTTAAATGAGTTATTATATCCAAAATGTTATTTTCTATCGATATTATGCCTTTCCAGTTATTTGTCAGACACATCTTTTACAGTCGTTACGGGTCTACAGAAGTCCGAAAGTCTGACAACCAGTCTTACCAAGGGGTATTGTATTACCCAGTTACTTGATTGTGGAGGTCAGATAGGCAGTCGCTCCATGTAAAATACTGGTATTCAGCTGCATCCGGTTAGACTGGAAGCTGACCCCAACATAGTTGGGAAAAGGCTAGGCAGATGATGATGGTGATTATGCCTTTCCAGTATTCCAACAGTAAAGATATCACAAAAAGATCGGTTTTTCTTTTATTTCAGTCTAAAATGTACATTTTTAAGATTTCAAAATATTTTATTTGACGTAAAATCGTTTTGTAAGTAAACCACTGTATGTTGTCCTTATTATCATAAAAAAACGACTGTAGCTACAAACCTAGCAACATAAAATAATTTCGAACAATCTATCCATCATAATATTTTTATTATCTTGAAAACATATCGTGTTTCTAATGTGATTCCTATGTCTGTTAAAGTAGGCCTTGTAAAGTATAATTTGACTATCTTATAATTTGATGGAAAAATACAAACATTTAGTTTTATGGGCAGCATTCGACTTTATCACAAACACTTAACTTGGAACATTATTATTAGTACAGATTCATTTTTGTGGTAAAACTCAAAATTAAATTTCGAAAGAAATAACTGATCTGTGAATCAGAAACGTGTGCAACTGTGGCTGCCCAACAAATCCAAGAAAATCGTTCTAAAAACCTTTTCTTTTTCGTTAGATTTATCACTTGCTCATTATCACATGACCCATACAAAAGAGGTTTATGGGTTATAAAGCCGTGTTATTAAATCAAATAAATTCTGTAAATATTCTCTTGACTTTAAACGTGTCAATTTTATAACGAATTAACTCGTTTCCGTATTGAATGAATTAATATTCAAATTGAATATCGATTTCTATCGTAACGTCTTTTAATGATTTTGACATTCTTGGGTGCTCAAACTATTAGGAACTATACTTTATATCCATGACGAATTTAAAAAAGATATCAATCAATTTTAAGATTTTAGATAATTATAGGTAATGATTTTTAATAGCATTTAAATTCGGTTAAAAACGATTGCGCATGATTTCAATATTTGGAGTGATGCTGTAATTTGCGACCATTTTTGAATCTAAAAATTACCTTATTATGTATATTTATGAAATCTTTATACGACTTACAAACTTTAGAAAGCCACTGTTCAAATAAAAATTACATGATAAATTCAGCGTATCATAGGATTTCGTATTAATACAATATTGTTAGTAAACAACACAACTTGTTGTTAGGTTCTATATTTCGTTTTATCAAAAATGCTCCATGGTATTTTATAAATTCACTTCATTAGATTCATCTAGCGCTAGCCTAATAACAACTTCAAAGAACGAAGCAATATTTTTTTCTAAGCCTGTCTAAAAAGTTTTGCAAAAACATACAATTCTAATCAAACTTACATTACTAGCCGACCACAAGCAACAGTTCTCATTAAAAAAAACATGATCTTTGTGATTTTCTGATGGATTCGAACCAACTAACTCAATTCATGCTACATTATATAGCAGGTTTTTTACTTACCCGCCCGTAATTAGTTTAAATTCTGATGATTCATCTTTTTCTATTGGCCCAGGCCGTAATAGAGTACAGGACTCAGTACCATCGGCAAATAAATCTAACCAGTTACAAACTAGAATGCAAAATATTTTATTTCCCGTACATTTTTATAGAACAACAATATAAAGATGTTTTCGACTTTTATTGCGTCTACTGATTATTTTTATTGTCGTTGCTATAAAAATCCTTTGAGTGTGTTTCGGCAAATTAGTTTTAGCTCATTAAGAAAATTTACTGATGTTTTATCGTGAAAAATGATAGTTAGGAATAATTTTGATTTATTTTAATGACTTTGCTGACCGTACAGAGGCGTGGATTAGTTGGGCCTTCGTAAAGCAATTTAAAACTATTATTATTCGGTACAATTCTGTACATCATTTTTAAGTCTATATTGAATGGATGTGAACAAAAAATGTTCAGTATTATTTATCACTTAAATCGAATGATCGGCGACTACGTTCAAAGATATATTTATTCGTAATTATGTGTCTACACGATGTTCTCATACCTAATTAGAACAATTTAAAATACCTAAACAGGAAATTAGGTTCGGCAATAAAAAAAAACTATGTATAATTACGCTGCATTCTTCAATAGATTTTTAAGTAGTTATGGAGCATGATTTCATAATCAACTAGAACTACGTGTATTTTTTTCATAACACAGACGTATTCATTTTAAAAGGAAAACCTCCCACTAAAACAATGTTTGCATAAATATTACTGGAAATATGAAATCATCGTCTCCTCATAATGTGCAGTAATATTTTTTGTCGTAGATAATTATGTTATGATTGCCTTTATAATCGAAGTGCATATGATGCATAATACCATCCCATTAAACCCACTGCCGTAATTAATACCTTTGAAGAAAAAGAACGAAGCCAACGACAGGAACGTAATATTATTCGCAAGTTTCTAAGAAATACATAATATACTAAAATGCCGCACGAATATAAAACCAGATTTAAAATATTCAAGCTTTTAAGTGCTCACAAGGTAAGCTGAGATCTGCCTCAGCTTCAGTTGAGAGCTATCGTGTGAAAACTGAGTTTGTAATTTTTCCACGTTGAGATTTTAGTTTATTCTTAAGGCGTCAAGTAGCTCCCTCTATTGATATTTACTCACTTCAGAATTCAGTACTTGACTGTGCAGCCCACGCATTCCTTCCAACATTGTAAAAGTATCCATGTTATTTCGCTTGAAATAAACTACCGATTTCTGTACTCAAAACCTCTCGATAACACAATTCAACCCAATACTGCGAATCTCCATTTAAAAATAAATAATAAAAGCAAAAATAATACGCGTATCGTATATTTTTCATGAATATTTAACAAGTTTACTGGCCTTACGTAAATATAAAATGGCTTTTAATGATTCTGTCTTATCGAAAATGGATCGGTAGAATCGAAGCATGATCGGAATATTTTTACTTAAATTAAGAATCCAGTGTAGTCCTTCGGTTAGGAATATCATGTATAAAATGTATATCTTTCGGAATTTTGGACCCATTTTAACCAAATACATCTTATATTTTAGTAACATTACGTCTAAAAATCTTTAAAAAAATTTAGGAACTATTTATGGCTATATTTCATTCAATCTTTGAAGATAACGCTAAGGGGTTCCTCTGGGAATCATCATCGGACCCTTTCCCACTCTAAGTAAGAATATTTCTAATATGACGCTTCAAATGGAAGAATACGTTTAGTATGTCAAGAAAAACATGTACACTTGGAAATATGAATTCCTAACATGTGTTATGCCATGAGAACGGCCATAGATTGCATCTCTGTCACGTTAGAGATACTCGAAAACTATCGAAGCAACCAGCTTTTTGTTCCAAACACATAGTAAAGCATTTTTCGGTATTGATATATGTTAAGATTAAGTCATAAAGATTATGATATAATTAATTTAACAAAGCAGTAACGCACAAAGTTTTATGACCTCTACAGATCACTTTGCCCTTATGACCTCGTGGTGGTCAACATAGATAAAATCGCAACATTATTGAAATCTAACAAGATACATAAGAGCACAATAATAATCATTAAAACTTTAATTAAATTCTCTCCCAAACATTTTCATACCAAAATATTATGGTTCGCATCGAATCAAAATTTAGCCATTAAGTACCGTCAGCGTCAGTTTCCCATCGAATGATGGGCATAACTATATACATATAACTATATAAACAACACTATTCACACCATAAACCTGTAGTACCGGAGTGAGATAAAAATACTGCATTAGGCGTAGCTCACACGCATGATTTGGTGGAACTTGACCTGAGTTTTGGATCGAAAAATTTATATAACCACCAATTTAGATTTAATATTCATAATGCACTCAGGCATTAAGAATAGGTATACTAAAGCGTGCCAGTTTTCTTTATTGGAAAACTTCCCTTACGTCATTGATAATCATAATAAAATTATATTAAAACAAAAAAACATAAAATGGTATCAAGATACAGATAAAAAGGTCGTGGTACTGATATCACTAAAACTAGTAACCATTGTGTTGTTCTAAAGTATGAAACAGGATCTTTACTGCTTAAACATTTCATAACAACATACAATTTTGTTAGGACTAGAAACCAGCGATTAACCGCACGTATACACCAAGCCTAACAAGAAACATTCCTCAGTGCACTGCAACTAGACGTGTATCTGCTATCATTAATTTTCTACCGCTAGCGAGGCAATTTCTTATTAAAAACTGGTTCGAAACCTATCTCCAGAGATACATTAATAATATAACGTGTTGATGTATTTCTCTGTCTTCCCCTTATATTCTGTTTCTGTAATGGACATTAAAAATAAAACTAATGAAACAACGAGAGTTATAGAGTTGAATTCTTATCTATGATCGGATTAAGTATCTTTGAGTATTTTCGACCTTTTATCAATACATGACATTATAACCCCTTTTATCCACCAAAATATCTGTCTTTTCTCAAATTATTTGTACAAAAGTAATACGTATTAAAACGAACCAACAAAACGGTATCAGACTTTTTATCGTCATTCAATAATGGAGATTCGCATTAAATATTTGCCAAAGTCTTCATAAGAATTATTTTTGCATTGAACATTATTTTATCTCGAGGCTCATATGCAATTATGATTGAACCGAGACCACATATAATGGGGACCGCGTAAAGCTCTCGCTCGTTCAGATCGCTCAAGGGGCTATAACAAAAAGGGATATCAAATTAATACTGAATCCATAATAAATCAAAGAGGGGCAGGTGGACTCGATCGCAAGAACGCGAGATTCGCCTACAGGTCTTTAGAAATTATCATCTTGGCTGGAGCCACTCATATACCTAAGCGTTTGATCGTTGGAATTGGAATCTTTGTTATTCTGAACCCAGAATTCGTTACTCCAGGCGATGCCACGCGATGTCCGAATTTTTCTGTCCCTAATTTCGTCTGTGACACAATAAACGCATTTCGTTTTCATTTAGTCGGAAACAGATGGTTGTTTATGTAAATGTCCGGTAATTTCATGCTTATCTTCTGAAGACGGTTTTTTGTATGGAATCAACATGTTCGATGTGCTATTAACATAATATTACTAAAGGTGCATATCGGATGAATACATAAATTTTATAATGACGTGAGGCTGTAAAACATAAAATGATCTTCTTGAGGTTGTTTCATCTTCAAATATAGAGTACCTTTATTAATTTTATTTTGGAACTGGACGAAACATTGTTTCGTTCTTCTGTTGATGCTGAATTAATTATCGTAATTATCGTTTTGTGACAAGCTCATGTTGATTAATCTAATCTTTTTACTGGATTCATCTCCACAAATATGCATTTGAAAGAATCGTGACCGAAGCTGTAGAATAATTAGCAAGGTACGCGATATGCGGCAAACCTCTTGTTGATTTCACAGTATCTCATTGCCTTTTGAAAGTTCCTTGAAGACTGTTGCACAACTTTTTTTCTTTCACTCTCGATTCGTTTTGACGTTAAGGACGCATTTTATACGTATCCTGTGCACCTGCGGCGCTGAAAATAAACTTGGTTGTTTATTTATAAAGAAATAAGTCAAAATGCTGCCGTTGGGCCCATGGTATCTCGGTAGAGATCGCTTGCAAAATCTTCCAAAAGTATTGCCAAAAGATCGTCCGATAAAAAATTTCAGAAAACCGTCTCATTTGAAACGTCGATACGAAAAGTGTTTATGGAACCTCTTTCATACGTTAATTTAATTCATGAGTTTACTTGATTGGATCGGTGATAAGTCACGCAAAAACTCGCCGACCATTTCGATCATGGTAGGTTACTTTCGAATTTTCGACTCTAATGATACCACGCACATCTGTACTCACCTCGGACTTGTGGTAACGGATTCCATTTTAATCTGTCTTAGATTATTCAGATGCCATTATTGTCGAATCGACTCGAACAGGTAAACGTATTATTTAAAATTATTCTTCGGACGATTGCGTGTTAGGTTGCAAAACGCTTTTTTGTCGCTATATCCAACCAATTAAGTTTAGTATTCGCGTGATTCGGATTCTCAGTTAAAATAAAAGGCAAAACGATGTCGGATTCTTGTTTCTGTGTTCATAATTGACTGTTTTATAATATCACCTTGTTTTAAAAACAATTGCTTGGAGTTTTTAGCCATGTTGGTTCGTGTTTTTTTGTGGAATGCCAAATGGGTTGACGCTTAGCAATAAAGAATGCAAGCCTATAATTGTGTCATAATTATTTTTGAAATAATCATTGATTCCAATAGCAAAATAATAGGCAATTAAATGTTTTGAACGGTTTCCTTATAATCTAACATAAAGATGTTAAACCATTTCTAAAAATATCGCTGATTTATTTCAATATTTGTGAAATAATTATTTCGTATATAATACATGAGCATCACATTCTTGACCATTCAAATAAAATATAAGTTACTAAAAATGCATTTTATATAATCTCCACAAAACGTCAGTTTTCAATTAACATTCTTGCGATACAATCAGTACGATTAATCATACTTTAGCTATCGCAAAAACGGAAAGTAACCCATTCGTAATCCGAAAACCTGTCTCTTGGTGTCGAAACGTCAGTCTTCAGGGTTCCTTAGACTTATGATAAATAAACTTATCTATACTGTCAATCGAATGCAGTAATCGAACAAAATTAAAATATACATTGAATAAAAATAACTGATTTTATCACACTAACGCATTTGCAACTTGATATTTGTATCGCTAAATATTTTAATAATTGCGAAAACATTTCTGTTATTATACCCCATGGCGACTTACGCATATAAATTTCTGGGACATGAAACTTAACTAAATTGAAGTTCATTGTGTTAATCCTCTCCGGAATTTTATAATCCGATATGAGAGATACTTGACACTCCTTTTATCATATTTTTTATGTGAATATTGCTTACTTTATGACATTTCGGTAGGCTGGAATGCGGCCAAAGACGGCAGAAAGAATAATAAAAATAAAATTCGCCTATAAATTCTATAACCAAGAGGCAGGTAGCGCCACCTGTCGGCAAATGAAATACTGGCTTAAGGTGTTTCGAGTGCCAACCATTTACCATAATGACTGACATTTAATTAAGTTTTGCCATTGACTGTTTAAGTGGCCTCATATCCTATTCTTAGTACTCGATTACATGCTATGGTCGCGTTATGTTAAAACAACTTCGCTTTGTCCAAATTCTTACTAACAAAAGTGCTAGAGGAAATATTAAAGGGATGGACATTCATTGACCATAAGTTTTATGTTCATTTAATGTCAACCGATGCTGCTCTTCCCATAAAACAAAAGTATTTTATGGATATTTCTCCTCTAACAATAGAGGATTTATCTCAGTTGCTACAGAACTGGAGTTCAAATCGTTTTTTAAACAGAAAAAACCTTTATTACTAACAGAATAAAGTTTATTACAAGATGTCAAGTAAACTTATGCGTGTTAAGGCGTGGGTTGACAAGACTTATGCTTATCGTCGATTTAGCATTTCTTCGCTACTTAATCCAGTTTTTAAAAGCCATTAAGCTTGTAGTAGCAATCGGTATTGCTTGTTTTGTGTCTACCATCTGTGAACGGGATGTAATGATTTACAACCAAACTTGTTACTACATTTTTTTCACCTACACCAACTCTTTAATCTTAATGAGATTTTTTTTCGTCTCCATTTTTATTTATATCTCCATTTACGTTTTTTTCTTTAAGTAGATTATTTCCGATTCCATCAGAATCTACATTTCCTTCGGTATTTAGAGGAAGGTTTTAAAAAGTCGGTTCCATAACTTCACTTAAGGCTTGCTCAAGAGTTCGCTTGAAATATTTCTGAGTGTTGTCGTGGAGGCCCGTGCAAACAGTGACCGGTCGGTTGTCCAAACAAAGCGGGTGTACCGGTGCCATCCACTATGTGGCCTCTAAACTCGAGCCCACGTTCTTCAAGAATATTTGTATTTACATTAACATCCTCCGCTATTTGTATACGAATAATGTAATTACCTTTATGTACGTCGGAAACCAATTTCTTTGAAATGGGTGCGTACTGTGTGTATGTCAGCCTCACTTTTTCTGATTAAGTACAAGTATATGTGGCTTTAACTGATTTTATTTTAGTACTGTTAAAATCTTCACGAATAATTTTATTAGTGTTGGATTTTTTGTATGTGGTACCTACTTACTATCATTAATCCTTTGGAACAATTTCTAAAAAATCTGTCCCAATACCCAAACAAGATGAAGTTTACAAATATTTCAAACTTGGATTCCATTGTTGTTGTGGAAAGTTCCAGGTTGGTTGAGGTATGCCTTTCTATATTAACCATTAATCATACGACGAAGTCAACGTTAGATAAAATCCGTGGACACACACATATGCAGGGGATGTCTTTTGAACGTAACTTGACACACACGAGCCAATTTAAAAACAGGTAGAGATTAAGGATCTCTTTCTTATTTCAAGAATTTCTCAGTAAATAACTGTTGTAAGGTT
This sequence comes from Lithophane ornitopus, assembly GCA_948473465.1. Lineage (NCBI taxonomy): Eukaryota > Metazoa > Arthropoda > Insecta > Lepidoptera > Noctuidae > Lithophane > Lithophane ornitopus. Next base: position 9,866,690 of record OX419632.1, on the reverse strand, counting down.
TACGTTCAAAGATTACTTGGATTAGCCTTAATTTCGGATTGTTTGCACGTGGCGAAATAATATGAATTTACGGCTGTGCTTTGTCAAATGAAAGTACGTTTTTGTTAGAACTTCCAACTTTGTGATATTGCATTAAACATGCATAGACATGAAGTTATTAAGTTTACGACTTTTAAGTAAATAAGTACCTACATAAAGGGTTTGTGAATTTTGCAATAACAATTATGCAACTTCAACTTATTTTATGGCGGACAGTAATTTCAACTGTGATCAAAATAAGTAAGAATTTATGGTTTTTCATATTTTGTTAGTGTCCATTCCAAAAAACTACATTTTTGATACATAAAAATATGATCTTCAATTCCCTTAATCATACACTTCTGTATCTTTATTTCATTTCCCATAACCCTTTTTTAACAAATCATAAGCGATCAAAGATAACCACAAAAATACTTTTTCGAAGTCCTACGTGACGGCTCTCGGGGACATTAAAAATGGTGGAAATGAGTTTTGATTTTATCTGTCATGGCTGCCCACGGGTTTAAGCTGGCTGTGTATATATAAAGATTTCTTGAGGAGTCACTAAATTATTTATGAGGTAGGTACAGTCGGAAATGACCACCGTTGACTACTTTTCGATCTTAATAATATGGGCAAAAGGGGGGTGAAACGTGGTTAACAACTAACTTTGTCGAGTGTACATTTAAAGACAGCATTTATCTAAATTTTTAACAAAAATACCCTTTAATTGGGTATTTTTGTCAACAATTTAGATAAAATGATTTTCAAGAGACACTCAGCAATGAAAAAAGTCAATATAAAAAGGATCTTAGAAAAATAGAACACTTGTAAGACCCACTTCACACCACACTGCAGGTGAAGTTGCATTAGTTGAATAGATTCGACACTATAGTGTGAATTGACACTAAAAGACAGCCAATAGAATCATTCTATTATAGTTTCCCATTGCCGGATAAAATCTATTAACATCCCTATTCATTCAGGCTTTTATTACTACCACTGTCTTGTAATTCTGAAAAAAAAAGGATGAAGATTCTCCCTTAAGATTGTCGGGTTAAAGTAGGTGCGTATGCGACCAGACTAAAAGTCGCAGTACAACCGGTCGTCCTTGGCGGTTGAACCCTCTTGCACACCTATGGCGTTCCATGCGGAGTTTATGGTGCATCCAGAAACGAATTATTGTGATGAAAACGGTGGTTTTGGTCTGTGTTGTGGTTGGGGGTTAGATCAGTTAAACCCCTAAAGTACCAAAACTAAATAATTCAAGACTAGTCAGCGTCTAACATAAAGGAAGACTTAACTACAAGCCATCCATATTAAAATTAGGGGATTAAAAAAATCCGATGAAAAATTAACTGAATTAACACTTTTGAAATCATAGAAACGGCAGCAGCACACAGATTCTAAAAAAAGCCTCAGAATAAAACCTTAATCCCGTTAACGAATTCTTTTTCGGTCGAATTCACTCAAAAAAAGAACGTCTTAGATATTGTGGCCAGTTTGAAAGACGAAATAATCACGTTATTTATTACCTGTGGCTGGGAGCAAGCAACTTTAATCTCTTCTCGACACGTACGGAACGATTTTATGGGAGATTAAAAGCAGTGATCGAATTTTGAAAAGTTTTCGAATAGTAATAAACATTATTGAGCTGTGCTAGGGTTGTGCTATGTACCTATTATTGTACCAAACATTGCAGAGATAAAAATATTAATATTGATATAATTCATTAATAATTTAAAAAAGTTCTTCAATCGTTTTAACAATCGTTTTAAACACCATTTTAGTGTTTATGAGCGAAAGAAATGACTACTTGTAATAAGCAACCAGTAAATTATGTTCCCAAAAAATTATTAATCTTCATAAAAATACTCACATCCTTGATGGACACAAACGAGCGACTAAATTAATTAAACCAATTCCTATTCTTTTGTAAATTATGATGTTTTTAATTCACTTGATTAGTATAATGCATATCGATAGGAATCTTTAATGGCATAATATTACTATTTGGCTTTTTTATTTTTTTATAAATTCACGCTGTTCATTAGTATTCCTAATAATAAGAAAATATTTGTGTCCGGAACAACAGATATAATATGAGGTGATCGATTAATTACTAGTTTTATTAATTTTCACCTTTCATAATTTTCAGTTCAAACGAAAGCTTGTTGTATGTAGTAACTATTGGAAATTATGAACCTTCGGTAATTATTAGGTAATTTTTTTAAACTTTTTCTTTCCGGACCGACGTGATGTTATGTTTCATCACGTCTGTTATCCCCGAAGGGAAAGGCAGAGGTGTAGGCTATCGTATACCTACATTTATGTTTAAGTTCCATGTAATAGGGGCGTGGGGGCGAGCCTATTGCCATCAACCGGGCTTCCAGAGTTCAGATTGCTTTTGAGATATTTTTTTCCGAAAATATTATTTAAATTCTCTTCATGTCTATGCGCCACATTCATTTCTGCAGCTTGCAATCAATCATGTTCAATTTTAATAGTAGATATTTATCTTTACATCCAATAATCGATTCTCAGTAATTGATATTAGTAATAAAGCATAATGCTGTTTCTCAGAAAATAGCATTATCAAATTGCCTTGGATATCGGGAAATTTTTAGGTGGATATGGTTAGTTAATACCTTTGTGATTACCTCCGTACTGAATTTAGGTAAGTATTCTAATGATTACTGTATATGATAACAAAAACTACTTACTAAACATAGATATTTTTAGCTTTGTTTAATTTAACGTACGGTACAACAATAACCATAGATTCAGTAAAAAAAAATGCACCCTTTAATATGTCAGTATACCTAAAGAGAGCACAATAAAACTGAAAACCTGAGCTGGTGAGGGTCAAACGCGAGCCTTTAATATATCATAATATTTGAAATAAAATATTTTTATTTCATTCCATACGTTTTATCAAGATGAGTGACTTAACAAAGGACCTCCAAAGCGGGGATGAGCTCCTATCTGCTAAAGTCTTAAAGATTTAGCTGCCGCTGTCACGCATTCTGCAGTACGGGGCTACCGTCCTTTTACGAATGATGGCATGAAAGCCATCAGTGCGAAACGGCGATAGTATTCCCGATGCTCTACAGAAAAACGTGGCAGCCCCTATATCACCCTGAAGACATTGATATAATGAAAAGTAACAAAAAATTTAGTTATTAAAATAATTAGATTTTAATTCCTCTTCTATCTGAAGCATACGATATGCACTCCATCACGTAAAACACTAACAGATTACCGAAGAAAAACCAATCCTTTTACATCATTCCCACATGTAAAGCAGCTAATAAAAGCATCCACGATACGAAACGATTGCAGACGATTACGGTCAATTACACACATCACTAAAAGAGGATTTACGATGAAACCAAAATTAACACTCCTGCATCCCGATAGCCTAATTGCACCTCCACAAGTAATAAATCATGTAGGATCAAACAAAATTGAAGGATTCAATCTAATTGGGTTTGTACATAGAGTGGACCAATCAATATAGTTTGATTAATGATATCTCTTCTCCCGGTATAATTGCCAGACGAGACGATCATGAATCAACTGCCAGTGTTATAAATCTGATAACTGGAACTCGTTTCGAACAAGAATATTCACTTCCTAAGCTACTCCGGACTCGGAGCGATCCAGTTTAAGTTCTTTCTAAGCGTAATGATTTCGAGAAACGTATAGCTGTGTTATCTGTTTGATATTTTAATCTTATCAGCTCATTTAATGAATAAACAGAACGGGACTAGAAACAATAAAAATATATTACCTACCTGTGTTCAACGAGTGTCGTCTATATACAGCAAGTTTTAGAATTTACTGTTGGATTTAATCAAATGGAGACGCGCCGTTTGATTATCGATTTTAGATCATAAGAATTCGGCAAATTACGAGTTATTGCTACTAGACATAATATTAGAAACCATTTTGATAAAATTATCGTTTGAGGTCGTAAAACGAGAATCGAATCTGGTTCTAAAGATATATGAACCATGAAAAATTTAGTTTTGGAACTATTGAAGCGCGACTATAATGGTGGTATTTGATACTTATACGTATCAAATATCAAAGTTTTTTCTTATGAGGCGCCAATTTTTTGTCGCAGACAGTAGACATGCGTTAACCGATTCTCATGATTCGATGATCGATAGACAAAAACAATGCGGTTGGATCACGGAAAATAGACAAATGGAGTCAGAAAAACGCACAATTATAAAATCGATGGTAAAAACGTTATTATTTGGCATCCTTCATTTTTTTATTATTATTCTGGTATTTCTAAGTAGTTGGTAGTCCCAGTAGTTCAACATTTAAAAACTGTTATACGGCACTGCAATGTACATCTTTTGTGTTTTCTTACTTTACTTTCTAATTCTTCATAGAATTTGAGGTAACTTTCCTGTATTTATTTATTTCTGTCTGATTGATGATTCAATTCGAACATTTATTTTCTTGTCTGTGCTTGTATGTCATATAGCTTTTTCTTCTTCATCTCTAACTAAATAAATTAAATGCCACGAACAATCATTATATTTAGTTCCAACGGAATCATTTAGCAATGCAGGGCAAGCTACTCTAATTAGACCAGGTCCCGCGGGCCAGTCATACGTTTTGCCAATTTAATTTGATTCTGGCCCTCATCTATAATGTCTAGGTTTTACCTTAGCGCTCAGGTTCCATCAATCTTTTTAAAACGTTAGTAATTTTAGGTAAAATGCACCTGATACTGTGCAAGTGAAGTACGCATTTACAATGAATGTTTGCGTCACTCAGAGGTGAAATTGTGTGTGAAGCGGCAGCGGCAAGCCGTCGCTCCCATTACGTCGCATGGCCGGCGTACGCGCAGCCAAACCGGCTGTGGACGCCGCACTGTATGTAACTGGCTTGGTTGTTGGAAATATTGATGTGGTTCCACTTGAGTAGCTAGAATTACCTAGTTTAGTTGACTTCTTATCTACTACTTACACAGTTATGCCGGCCTAATAAATATTACTTAGAATAGGTGACAGTTATGTATAAATACATTTTTCGATAAACGAAATGTCACGATCGTCGTCGGTAACGTCATACATGTATCATTGTCAAAATATTTACTGACTTATCAAAACGATTTTATTGTTTTCATTGAAATTTTATCAAACTTTAATCAAGTTTATGTGTATAAATAAAATTCTTGCTTCTAGATTGTCTGCGCAGAAACGCTACAATTTCAGCAAGCACGTCCCAAACATTGTATAGTTCTGAATCACTACGACAAACAATGGTTTTAAACTACTTCATTTACAATACTCTCTAATCTGCACTTCCTTCATCGGTATAAATAAAATAAAGTAAATGATACCCTTCTCTACCAGTTACTTACCACGAAGCATCGCGGTCCAACCTGGCCGCGCCGCTCCATTAGTATTTTCCATTTATTTTTTGTCCACGTACCTGTCCGACTTTTGGGGTTTTGACTTTTTATAACGTCGACCGCGCGACGAATACTAAATTTCTTTAGTATACAAACGAAAAATAAATGATGCACTGCCACGCATTGCGGAACGCTCTGTATTATTTTTCGATTAAGTTTTTGTAATAGAAGATGGACGATTGGAAGTTAGCTTCACTCAAAATTCCAATTAAGGAGTGAGATTTTTTTTCGAATCTTCAAAGTTGGGTTTTGTTCAAGAGTTTCAGCATTTAAAATTGTCATTTCCAAGGTCGCTATTTACCCTTTCTCTATGGGTTCTTTGATGTCAAAAATCGATTCACATCAAATATCCATATGAAACTTCAAAACCACTTACGCATTAAGTACTGGAAGAAATTCCAGCACGCGCACATTTTTATTAAAAACCAACCTTGCTACAATGCAACATTACCTACATTGTGACAAAAGAAACGAAAGACTTTCATGTGTAGGTAGCGTCTAGACCATTACTGGAGTCCCAGCGACTACATTAACGACTCATTGTACTGATGTGATTGAAAGCACCTCGCCTACACGAAACCTATTAAGCTTTAACGTAACTACTTTGGTAATGACGTATTATTTTTGAAACTCAATCTGAATTCAATAAGGGACCGTTCTAAAATGTGGTAATAGATTTAGAAGAACCTACTTAAAGGGAAGCGGCTGCGCTTAAAATAAAAAAAATATTTTTGATTTTGAATTGCTTACCATCTAAAGCCTAATAAAGAATCTAAATTAAATCAAACATTACAGTGCCACATGAGCTTTAAAGATAGCACCGAGAATGAAAATGGGAAGGAAAGATTTTTACTTAAGTCAATGTTGAAGAAAGTAAAGCAAAAAGGCAGAATTTGAAATGTAATTGAACGCCAAAACATTTAGCAACATCTTAAAGCCATGATACAACGACAACGGATTGTGCATTTTAAAGCCACATATGGGAATGTATTTGGTTTAAAGAATACAGAAGCGGAAGAGGTTTAATAATACTGGTTGCTGTTCATTCAACGTCCATCTGTGATTTTTAAAGCCAGAAATCACAGTGGCAAAAAATAATAAGTTTGTAAATTATTATTTTTCGAAGGAAGGAAGCCAAAAAGTAACTGTAAAAGTAAAAACCAATACAAAGATGACTGTTGAAACGAAATAATTTATTGTTGCAACTTTTTTCAACATTTCGAAAAAGATCCATAACCTATAGAGTATTGTTCGTTAAACTTAAGTCTCTTTCTATTGGAAACAGACTTCAGTTTTGTCATTCAAAAGAAGCTTGTTACCATAATTCCATTGCGGTTAAAAACAAAACGATAACTAATGTATTGACGTCTCATTTTGTTAAAGGCGATGCAAAAAACGTTCTAATGGTAATGCTAATTTCGCTCGAGCAGTTGCGAAAACGCTCGTCTCATTTACATTATGTCATTTACTTCTTGTAAATATTTTGCTACCTATACGGGTTCCTACGGTTCGGTTATAGGAAATATTAGCTCGACAGCGTCTATGCTAATTGGACTTCTAAGTTTCTAGGAGTTAGAAACGACACTTTTGCTAATTAGTCAAATGATTCTTTGAAATGTTGTTTTTGTATATTCTGTTTCTAAGTTAGGACTTGTTATATTTTCATCTGTCATATTCAGATACGTATGAACTTTTTATTTATTTCCTTTTCTTCCGATTCATTATGACGATCTAAAACCATTTCATTCAAATAATTTTGACTGTTAACATTGTTCAAAATATTAAACTTAAAATATAGCTGTACCATACAGAATAAGTTCACACGGACTGACTAAACAATTTCTGTCATTCAAATGTTAATTATTGGAAAGTAAAGCGTTGGCGTCATTTACTACTGATGCTGAGATATTAGTAGCATAACAATAAATCGTCTTAAAGGAAACCAGCTTAGTTGTAAAGAGATAAAAGTGCGTGGGTTCGAGACTCGAGTCAACCACAGTTGCTTAAGTATGCCTTTTATGCTGCTTAATACAGCAAAAGTGTCTCCTGAGAAACATGTCCGGAGAATTATTTAACGTTTACTTACAGATACTTTTTAATACTTACATATATTCGTTCATTTTTCCCTTAAAGTTAAACAAAGCTGTATGTAACCTTTTAAGTATGACAAATAGTAATATTTCTGGGAGATATTTATAATGCTTTGGGCAAATGATGAATGGACTGGCAATGCATGAAATATTATAATAATATTCACCATTTATACTCAATTCTAACAACAATTTCGAATTCATCTGTCATTGTACCAAAATACATCGGGACTTAAATGTATATTGATGAACCTTTTTATCATAAAAATCATCTAAAGGTTTGTTCCTAAATAATAATAATTTACATAAAACTGTAAGCTTTTAGTTTCTACGCGTCTCTCGGTATGTTAAAACCAATAGAAAAGTCACAACGGCCAATAAAATTATGTTCCGATGCATCTGCCTGAAAGCAACGCGATTTTGAATAACAAAATCTGCTACTTCATTATTCAAATCGCAAGATTATGTTAATATAAGCTATTTGTAAGCGGGTTTGATTTACTTATGTGCCAGTGTGCGGCATGTAACAGTTTCTTTGAATAAATTTATGTATTATCAACCGCTACCGTTCTGCATTTGTGTGGGTTCCGCAAATACACCTACGTACATAATTAAGTTCTCCACTCATTATCATAAATACGGTGGCATTGTCTTCTTTGCCATATTTATGTTTTATATGACTTAATTTAATTAGTGTGAAGTCTCATTTTGTATTCGTGTTATGTTACTTTTTTGTTCATTTTTTGGATCTTTATGGTTATTGGGTTATGCAGGTGCCAAATATGATATTTTAGTGAAGTCAGATTATCGGCTGAAGTTAAACAAAGTAGGTTCTAGATTTACCGATATTAAACGATGATAGTAAGGAAGCTATCGTCATAAAACTCTTAAAAAGTTCAACAATAACTTCTGCACGTCCCAAAATAGGAATAACTTTTATTTTTTAATTTTTCAATACAACAACTTTTAAAGGCAAAGACATAATTAGTAAAGTTAATGAGGAAAGCGTTTTACGATCAATCTATGCGATAGGTTTAGATAGCGTAGATGAACGGGAGGTACGTAAGGAGGGATCGGACAGTGACCCCGGCGGCATTCCAACGCGCGTCCGCTGTACCTGCTCTCTTTACTTTTAACTAGATTTTTTATGAAAATCTTCAGTACTATTTCTATTGAAGTGATGGAATGCTTATTTCGAATGCTAAGAATGGACTTCAAGGAATGTTATGTAACTTATACTAGAATAGTACCCTCATGTCGACCGTATTTCCACAAAAATACAATAAATTATTTTTTATTATGTCTCTAGGTAAACTACACAATTTTATGTTTACTCGCGAACATAGCAGAACTTCAGTTGTTTAGGCAAATGTTTTGAGTTATCGTTTTGCGTTTTGTTTCTAGTGTGTAAAAACCTGTGGAGTTATAGTCCTGTCTCGGCATTCGAGTGTCAAGTTCATAGTTGGCAATAAAGCACGAGTATATGGTTGCAAGCCCACTGTCCATAAACACCACAGCCACATTCACGTCTCGCCTTATTTTGAATTTAAAATTGCAAGTGATAAAACTCAAGATTCTTATTCTGAAACTACATTTGAATTTTTTGTAGAAAATAAAACTGTAGATAACTTTTTGTAAATAAACACGGTTGACGGACACGTTAATGAAGCGATTGAAAGACAATCTAAAAGTAAAACGTAAGATAAACATTCACATAAAACTTAAGTCGCAAAGGCTAAGAATACTAAAAATAAAACTATAACTAAAGTAATACACAGTATATACAAATATAGGTACGCACTGGTGCCCAGTTGGCTCACTCTATCTACCATTCAGACTTTGTAATAAGAAAAAAAACTATAGAGAGAAATTGATTCGATCTGTGGTGTTGGTCATTGCAAAGAACCAATACATTTTTAGACAAGACCACTCAGATATTAAATATTCTTATTAAGCTTTAAATTATGACTTCAAATTGTTGGGGTTTAGATTTACGTGTTTTTGACGATTATATTATTTTCTTCTATGATTTTCTCAATTTCATTTCAAGACATAATTAAGCTCTTGATTGTTTCCCAACACTACTCAGTTTTGAAATGAAATAATAATTAACGTGCAGGTGTTTTAATTCAGAAACCTCAAATACAGACTGGTCTATCATAGTCATCACTCTACATCCGTTACCAACCTCTCGAACGTTGTTCGATAGGCAATCTCGAACACGATTGAATTGGAAAAAAACCATTTTGACCCGGATCGGTAGACGAAATAAATATCTTTTATATTCTTAGTTTAAAACGCAACTAGTTCTAACCTTATATCACTTTTACCAAGTTAAATTTAAGGATAAGGAGCTTTGCTTTTTGAACGAGGAGAGGGTTTGAAATAAAGTGACCCAAAATTTTGTTTGACTTTGTATTCTCGGTTCTGTCACATCAACTTTACAGTGCAGCTTGTTAAGAAACGAGAACACTTTAAGAACCTGTTTCCGCACTCGCAAATGGGTTCTTGGCTTAACCAATTACATTTCCAGCAGAAAAAAGAGCGTCAACATTTTTAGACATTTTTGTTAAGTGACCGACGCTTTATATTCAACTGCCACTTCTGAGAGCAGTATGTCGTTGTTATCAATTCAAGTTATTACCGTTTTATTGTTCATTTCATGAGTCACTTGCCTGTTTCCTACACCGGCGCCATCTCTTGTAAGTGTGTTCCAAAACACATTATCCACTCGGCAACCGTAATGGAAATATTTTTTAATGTAACCCATTAGCGCGGGATCTCAGTCCTCTCTGTAATTTGGAGTCAAACTTTTTTAATCTTCGCTCCGTGTCTTGATGGGGTTCTGAGCGACTGTCCATCGCGATCCTTATCTCCAAGCATAATAAGAAGAGACAGACGTTACTTATATTTTATTTAACGTCAGAATTGATCGAACTGGTCCGATAAGATACCTCGGAGGGTAAGATTTGTTTATGTCATAAATTATGTGTATTCTTTACGTTTATCCTAATTCTTTTATTATGAACACATTTATTTGTCGTTGAAACTTCCGAATGAATGTTTGTTGTGACAATTTTCAATTTTGTTAAGTTAAACCCATCTTTGCTCTATCAATTTGGTTATGGTTTCCCATTTTACCAGCAATCGGGTGTTTTATAGTTTTAGTTGGTTCGCATCAAACGTTTTCGTAGTAACCTGGTAATTGCCTTGTTAATTTGAATCTGGCGTCGGTATCTCTGATGTTATTAAAGCTGTTTGACTGGTGTTTCCGAATCCGTCATCATACGATGTCGATCGTGGCTCTCGATTCATTTTAAAATGAAGATATCGCGTTCATTAGATATTTAAAATTTATTGGAAGTAATTTCGGCTTCGATATTAAAATATCAGGTTTTTATTTAATTGGAACACTTTTTCTCTACGTCTATCGATATTGTTGTTTCATATTTTTTATGTTTAACTCTGTTCGTTTCTCTCATCATTAAAACAACACAGATCGATAACCGGTTTTGTATTAATGACTTTAATGTTATACAATTAAAACAGTTAGGATGATACCACTCTTATTATTTATTTTCATGTGTCAACATATCTCGGGACCATGAGGTCCCGGTCTTTTGGAAGTCGTACGAGGGGCCGAAGCCAACTCGCAGAGGCCCCTTATTTATTTATTTAACAATTTATGTACACGCATAATAAACAGACAAGAAGAAAAGAACAGAAAAAAACGTATAAAGGTGATGCTTATTTCTAAAGAAATCTCTTCCAGCACACCTGCGATAGGATAGCAGATAAGAGATTTAGACACCGTGTGTATAATAATCAATTCAAACAAACAACAAACAAAAAAAAAAACAACCCCCCTAAACAAAAAAAATTAAACCCCCTAAACCAATTAGCCCCTTAAACAATTTCAAAAGGAATGAGGCACCAACCGACGATTATCCCTGTTCGCACTATGCAAGTGCAGCCAAAGACAATCCCCGGTCGGAGTAGGACTATTCCAGGATAGGGAAACAAAGATATTCCACCCTTATTATTACTATTAATAAAGTCTGAATTCTAGTTGCCGTGTCCTCTAGCAATGTCAAAGCAATTTTGTTCCAATACTTTAGTATCAAGCTCGTATATCCTATAATTTTTATCCACATCCCAACCCAATACATAAATCTATCATAAAATTTAGAAGGTCCATCCATTATCTAATAATACTTCAAAATCTTAATACACAACGTGGGTGTTTGGACTAGCCGTGTGTATATTAAAACCGGTCTGTCCGTCAGTCACTACACAATATTTGCGTGACGATGGCAAGTTCGCGCCCTTCCCTTCTTCATTCATGAATTTGTTTGTTAGTTCTCTAAACTTGACTTTCTCTTAGGAATTCATAATAGATTCATCTTTAGTTTTGAAACTTCCTTCAGCTAGCGTGTATCTTCTTTAATGAACTTTTCGATATTATTTAACTCAGAATCGTATCATAATATGTGGAATTTATTACCATTAAAAGCCTTTATAGCTAAAGCCACACTTGCAAATTGCAAGTAAACCGTAACTATTTATGCACAATTTGTGACGGGTATAAAAGCTTACACTTTACTCCTGCGAGGCTTTGAGCCGTGCCGACACACGTAATGTTGACATTTTTAATGTTGTCACTTGACATTCTGCTTCACCAGCTAGAAAAAACTGTCGTAACAGTATCGACTTACCTATAATCCATGCAGAGGTACTGCACCTATACAAGACGTGTGCTAATGTAATATCAGGCATTATTGATTACAGAGTGCTAGACATCAATGAAATTGCAGTAGCAAAAGTATGGCTAGGTTTGCTTTTCGCAGGATTTCAAAACTTTTGTACCTAAGTAGTGTCTTATTAGTGAGTAAACAATTGAACCGGAACCAGTAAAATATTCGATAATGATGAAGAAGCTTGGTAACCTCTAAATAAATACTGAATTGGGTGTGGGCGTTTTCTTAATTACCAAAATTGAGATATTTTGCAATTATGAGGAAGTTTTAAAGTAATTACAACCATGGTCCTTGATATGGGCAAGCCCTTGAATGATTTTTAAGTTAAAACATTCGGTTTTGGCAACGCATGATTGTTCGATAGCGCATAAATCATCAATACAATTTAGTAAGGTCACTATTAATTATAATATACGGAAATCGATTCTCATAAATATTGGTATGAATAAAACGGCAAATGAGATTTTTGATTGATCAATTTTCTAAATCAATGGGTAATAACTAGAGTTTTAGCACAGTTTTGTCCGAATTTTGGTGTCTTCTAAATGGAGCTACAACTTTTTCCAAACAAAAATGGTTGTTTTAGTACAAAATTTTTGGTAATAACACACACATAGATTTAAATACCACTGGTAAATAACTGTAACCTAAGCTGGTTAGCTGATAATGACGAACTCTTCAGGCCCGTCAATAAAATATAGAACGAGATGAAGTAAAAACTCAAGTAGCATTATAAAATACGAGGGCCCAGAGTCAAGACTAAAACATTTTCTGTTATAACATTTATATGAGAATAAAAACTGGACTTTTAGCTTTTCTAAGAATCGAATGTGTGAACTCAAGAGCGAAGTAAAATGCGTGCACAATCCGTGTAATTGGCAGTGTGGGTCGTTACTCTTTTTAGAGTTCCGTATGTACAATTTAACGTTACAAACTTACAATGTATTTCTATTTTGTGAGGGAATGGGTTATTGTGTTCCTTGCGAATGGGATGACCGACAAGTCAAAGTTTTGTGTTGGTAGAATTTTCTTGTTATTTTCAACTCCAACGTGCTCTGCGTCAGCAATACGATTTTTTTTTTTCGAATTCTAAAATATTTTTCTTCTTCATCATAAATTAATTAAAACGTTAGCGCGTAGATAGATCTCAACACACAAACATACTCACACACCAAACATTATTTTTTTTGTATTCTCGTGATGTTTATGGATAACTGCCTGAATCGATTTGATGGAATCGATTTCTATCATAAAATCGGAATTAAATTTTGGGCATTACAATATTTCACTGCCGTGGTCACTCGAAAGTGAATATATATATAAATTTATATCGCTGCATGAGTTAAAAGATTTCGTTTACGATATAGATGCTAACTTTATAGATTTGTTTAGATATTTATCGATCATCAGCTTAATGTGGTTTGTAATAATATATCGTCCATATACTAGAAAAGGCAGTTAAGTTAGAATTGCACTAGAAAACGTAAAGGGCTACGAGTGTATCCAATAAAATTGTACACATTCATTCATGTAAGTATAGGGATGAAAGAACATTGCTTGCTAGTTTGTTTCACTATGGCCATATTATACATACAAGTATTTAAATATGCCCTACCAAAAAACCCTACTCTATGCATTTCAAAGTTTATCATGAAATCTTCACAGTCTTTTATTAACTTCTAAAATCATCTATGCTGTATCATCTCTCCCATCAACAGTTTCGTTACCAACATCTATGTCTTGAGTAATTACCCAGTCATCACTATGACCTTCTTTCATACGAGACTTTCTGTCATCTATGCTTATGTTTAACCGGTTATTACCTTATGTAACTACTCATCTCCGCGACGCATTCTTTGCATGACAACCCAAAGAATTTTCGGAGTCATCATCATTAAACGGACTGGACTTAAACCATTCTTCATTACGTTTTTTGTTAAGTTTCCCATGATTAACTGGGTCTACGGACTTTGTGTCACTATCATTAGCTGAATTGTTATTTTTTTCAAGTCCATCATGCCTAAGTCGGCTGAATTCTTTGGTGCTCATTTTTAGATTGGTATCAAGGTAATGAACTAACTATTACTAAGAAATACTTGGGATGAAGAGGTATTTTTTGAGAGCACTTATATCAAATTAAAGCTACTTCTAGCGTAAGTAGTCACAATAACTGTGCATTTGAACTAGCGCCAATGTAATCTAAGCAAATAGACAATCTTTTATTTTTATTTTTACTTTTTTATTTAGTATAAGTATACCTTTTTGTTTAGCAGTCCATGCATTTATAAAGATTTACATTTTATTATTACAATATAATTTCCAAGTTCAAGTTTACCTTACCTTAACGAATCAAGTTTTTACCATCTTTCCGTTTTAAGCTACATGGACAGAGCGCAAGCGTGTTATTAACATGATTACATGAAGCTCTCAATGCTTCCTTTATTAATTCTTATACCGACCTCGCCTGGGTGTTTCCTCAAATAAAAACCTCATCGGAATGCAATTATAAAAGTGATGTAAGAAAAATTGCTGATAATTTCTTTATAAATATGGTTTAGTTTAGGTTGTAGATCTTCGTTTTGATCTAGGTATTGACTGATTATTTTGTATTTCCATTCAGAAAATTGTGTAGCATGATGATCTGGAATAGATTATAAGCGCACTTTAAACAACCTAACAATGATCTATCTAATTACGCCCAAATTTTACCTGTCTGATGAATAGCTAATATCATTCATAATAGTATAAATTTGGATTAATACGCACCTACACAACATGTAATTGAGTACACATCTTAGAAGAGTATAAGACCCTGTTTTCACATCGCTCGCCTACCTACAAGCCATAAAGCAGATGGTCACTAGTAATCCAATATAGCCGCTGTTAATAATATTAATCGCAGCGATTGGCCACAAAATGCTTTTAACGTAATTCGATTCGGTTGGACTGGAACTCTTGTGGAACGGAACCAATACAATATGACCTTCCCATTCCCCCACCACATTCGCCATCCATTAACGATACGGGGAAGTGAAAAGAATTAGTGGAGGTCTTCAAAAAGTGGTGAGGCTGTACGTACTGAACGCATGCGACGCCGTCGGGCTCGCCTTGAGACTAAAGGCTCATGTTACTCGGATCACGTTCAAGGCGCGTCTGAACAGTATAGTGGATAGTGGTCGCCGACATTACAATTTTACTATTACATTGTATTGAATACCCGTACAGTTATTGTATTATCTCCAAGAGACATCTACTCACTTTAGTAGCGGACAATGAAATACTGTCGTCGACAAAAGGTCGTTCCTCTCTTAATGAATGAACGCCTCCAAATCCAATCAAAACCCGTTTCGCATACCTACGTATTGTTACATACCATAAATAAACCACGTTTCATTATTATCAGCGAAACTTGTGTTCGAATTCACTCCGCCTCTACTCCGACATTTAATTAAAATGGTATGTTATGGTACGAATCATTAAAACATTCCCAAGGAACACTCTTATCCAGATACGTTGCTAAATATAGCACAGGATTTTAATTTCTGTTTCATTGTTCCAGGTACATACACTCAAAGGAGAAGCCATTCAAGTGTACAGAATGTGGAAAAGGATTCTGTCAATCAAGGACCCTGGCGGTACACAAAATTCTCCACATGGAGGAGTCACCTCACAAATGTCCAGTTTGTAGCCGAAGTTTCAATCAACGGTCAAACCTCAAAACTCATTTGCTCACCCATACGGATCACAAGCCTTACGAATGCAATTCTTGCGGGAAAGTATTCAGAAGAAACTGCGATTTGAGGAGACATGCCTTGACACACGCAGTTGGTGACGTACCGCCAGGCGATGTTCTAGACGTAGGCGAAGAGGATATTGGCAGACCGGGATCACCAATAGAACCAGGATTTGATGATGACGATCCTGAACTCTCGTCCCCTGAACATTCCCCTGTCAGACGAGCGCGATCGTCATCAATCGAAAGTATCGGAAGAGAGCAAAGTGAAGAGAGACCACCGCAACGACGCACGTCGCCTTCTCCGGTAGAACGCACTCACTGCCACCACAATGAGCAGAAGGATAGAGCGAGTCCTTATACTATGCGCCCACAACATCAAGAGAAACACATGCGTATGCCGTCAGATCTATACGAAAAACGGCGATACACTTCTGAAGAGATTATAGAAAAAGAGATGCGTTATACCGAAGTTCCTGAACAACAAATAAGACATCCTCAGCTGCAAATACGAAGAGACCTTCATCAAGTTGTGCCTCCTGATGCTTCAAAGATGGGTCAAATGGCAAGTCCGCCTATAGACCCTGGGCCTTCTGGTATGTACCTGAGTCCATTCAGAAAGAGAAGTCATCCTCCTGATATTGGAGATAATGTGAGAACTTGCGCAGCAGTTTATCGAAGCCGGTCACCTGAACCTACTAACTTGACAATGCCTCGGCACACGCTAGGAAATGGGGAGGTTGTAGTTGGAATCCCTCCGACTATAATGGGAATGCCATCATATCATAAGTTTGGTATACCCATGCCACCACCTCATACTCAAATGGCGTATGGTCCTGTTCCTCACCCTATATTAGGACCACAGCAAACTGTTGCACAAGACTTGATAGTAAAACACGCGCCTCCGAAAGACACAACGCCCTGTACTTCTACTCATGTAACCAATTGTAAGGATGGTCAAAAGGATCCTGAAGAAAGCAGCTCAAGTTTCATAACAAGTGGAATAAAGAATATTGTTGGGATACAACCGCCGACTAATCCAAAACCGGGGACGAGCACATCGACAGGACCGAAGAAAGGCTTCAGTATAGAAGATATTATGAGACGCTGATGAAATGTTAACAAACACCGCTGTCTGCAAAGACTTACTGTATGCAAATGAGATTGCGTAGTATAGATTACGTTAAAGTTTAGCCTTTAGAGACGTGTTGCCTTATTTTGTTTAGCTGCATAGTATGAAAAGTTTTTGTAATGCGATATGTCTGTAGGCAGTGGTTCTTAATCGATTGTATAGGTGCATTTCTAGAGAGATTTAAGATATGAAATTGTATTTGTACCTAATTTTAGATTATCTATAATCAGAAGTATTATTAGTCCAAGTTTCGATGATACACATTGTAAAATTTCTAGAGGTATGTTTGTACGTATTCGCAACGTGGATTTGGTTTTCGTAAAGATCTCATATGGTTTGTTTGTGCAGTGTTTTGTTTACCTCCAAATTTTAAAAATTTAGTTTATCGAAGAAAATATTTTAGGCAATAATTTTTATTTTGTCGTTTTATTGTTGGATGTCGACGAACAAAACAGTTGTTTGTGTGATTTTCTTTTGTTTGAATCCATCAGTGCTGATTTGTAATTAAAATAATTTTAAAGGTAATTTTGCAGTTAGATTTAAAATATTAAGAATTGACTGGTTCTTATTACTGCTGTTATTTATTATTTAATTATTTCATAGTTTAATTATTGAGAATGTTAGTTTTGTCGGGCAATAAGCAGTTTAATTGATAATCGTGATTTAATTTAAGATTTGGTATTATAAAATGTAAATAAATGATTTCATTGTTAGATTTAATTTAAAAATAGTTGATTGATTGTTAATCTAAATAACGAACTATAGTATTGTCGAAGAATTTGCATAACAAATTTAAAAAAACTGAACTGTTAAAATAAATACTAAAAAGCATTATAAAAAATGTTGAAAGAAAGCCTTTAGTTAGAAAAACGCAGACTCTACTACATAGTTGAATAGTTATTGCTCAGATGTAATTAAGTAAAGTACTTTGCGTATGTACATTAGTATTTTTATATTAATTAATTAATAAATTATGATG